>CM062932.1:23795000-25045000 GCA_031878705.1 Tapirus indicus
GCTTATTACATGCCAGGAGCGGCTCCGTGCCTTATACACAACTAGACACATCTTTAGGGAGAAGAGGGAGACTCAAATGCCCCTGCAGGCCAGGCTGACAGCAGCTGGGTGTGGCCCGGCAGTGGGGACTCCTGAGACCTGGGGAGCCCACCCCCTGTCTAAAGGGGAAGTGCCCACCACCTCATTTCTAGTCAAAGGTTAGCTTGTGGGAACTTGGCTTGTGTCGGCTCGGTCTTCTGTATTTGCAAAAGAAACGAGAAATATAGATTTTTAAATGTTTCCAATTTTTAAATGTTGGCAAGCAATCCAAATATTGTAAAACCCCAAGCTAAGCCATGAAGACGGTTTGATCCTTGGTGGTTTCCTCTTTCCCAGCCTACACTTACACGTGGCTCCTACGTATCCCCAGGAGGGGGAGCAGCAGATCAGCTCCCTGTGCTGGGTACCCAGGGGCCAGTGAGGCTGTGTTCAGAGGCAGTATTCCTCTCCCCAGAGGAGGCAGAAGTGAGTCCCAACCAGGAATGGGGAGAGACCGTTGGTAAAGATGCTATCTGTTTCACAGGGACCCCCAGGCTGCCTTTTCTGGAACACCCACATCTCCTCCCTGCAGCTCCCCACCTTCAGCCACTGTGTTCTCTTTGTTCAGAGGAGCGAGAGTAACAGATCTCATCGTTATTGCCTTCAGAGTGGAGGGTAGCAACAGTGAGGAGGAAGGCCAAGGTGGCCAGGCTGCCCTTCATCTTTCTGGTGGCTGATAAGCTGCAGGAACGAGGCTGGGCCAAGGACTCTTGGGTTCTCTGATTCCTTGAAATCTGGGCTCTGAGCTTCCTTTATAAGAGGTTGCTGGTCAGGAAGTCATGAGATAGAAAAATCCAAGATTGCATGGGAGTTTTGGCTCTTTGGAATCGTGACTGGTGAGATACCTAAAATATGAGAACTGAGTCAATTTATTCAAAGAAAAGTACAAGGCAGAGAATGACCCTAGGCTTCACATATGGCTTACATCTGGAGGGTGGTGGTGGGGGAAGCCCAGAGACCAAGACCTTTGGGGTGGAAAGGGCCCTCCTCTTCTGCCCCTCCCCAGGGAGCTTGGTTAAACCTCCTTGGTGAGCTCATCCTTGAGGGTGGACCATGAGTTCAGAGGCCTGGGCAACTGTATGAGGCTCAGCAACTCCAGGGCCCACCAGGATAGGGATGTGCTGTGTCCACCTCCAGCATAAGGGCTGGACTAAGGCCTGATGGGGGTTGGGAGTGGGGAGCTGGGTCTGAAGGGGATCCTGGGATGGCTAGGACTCACCAGCCAGGATTGGACTGGAACCCCTCACCTAGGCTGAGCTGAAGGCCATTGTCCCCTGCCCAGCACAGGGAGCTTGATCAGATCCTTAGCAACCAAGGAAGGTACACAGGGCTCTCTGCTCTCTCTGGGTGTACGAATATCTCTTTGAGACCCTGTTTTCAATTCTTTTGGGTGTATACCCAGAAGTGAGATTGCTGGATCTTATGGTAAATTTATTTTTAATTTTTTGAGGAACTCCTGTACTGTTTTTCCACAGCTGTTGCACCATCTTATATTCCTATCAACAGCACAGAAGAGTTCCAATTTCTCCACATCCTCACCAACACTTGTTATTTTCTGGGGGTTTTTTTTTTTTGATAGTAACCATACCAATGGGTGTGAGATAGTATCTCATTGTGGTTTTGATTTAAGCACCTGTGTTTTTATCAGCTTTATATAAAGGGGTTCCAGGTAAGTTTGTTTGCAAAGAAAATGTTCCCCTACCAAAAAGAAAATTTTAAACCCCTGTTCCAATGGAAAGGGCTTTTGACCTAGTCAGAGGCATTGTTTTTAGTCTTGGAACCCACCACTTATGAGCTATGGGAACTTCTGAGTAATTTCATTAAGGTTTTAAAGCTTCATATGGCTGCTGAAAGGAATTTGTAACAAAAGCAATCTAAGTGAGTGAAATCTTCCTTGTGTGTCCATATTGAGACCTTCCTCCGTACTGATGTTCATTCATTCAGTAGATGTTTATTGAGCTTCTACTGTGTGCCGGTCACTTCCTAGGCCCTGGGGATACAGAGGCAGACAAGAAAAACAAGGCCCCTGCTCTTCAGGTGCTCAAATTCTAGTGGGGGGAGACAGACAAACAAGGTAGCAGGAGGTGGAGTTAAAAGCTGGGAAGAAAACAAACCAGAGTGATGTGACAGAAGTGCCTGAAGGTTGGGTAGAGGTTGATTCATAAGCTGGTCTGAGGATCCTATTTGGAGGGGGTGTCATTTCAGCTGGGACCTGCTTGTTTAGAAGGAGCCAGACTTGCACAGATCGGGGGAAATGTGTCCCAGGGAGAGGGAACAGCAAGGGCAAATATCCGGAGGTGGGAATGGGCTTGCGCATTTGAGGGACAGACAGAAAAGCAGGTGACTGGAGAGAAGGGAGTGAGGGTGAGAGTGTTTGGAGATGAGGTCCATTGTCCAGGTCTTTAGAGTCTGGACACTCAACAGTTTGTATCCAATTTTACCACCATCTCATCCACGTGGGCACTGCAGGTGGTGACAAAGCAAACCAGAGTGACTCAGATTCTTGGGGGGCCCTGGGTAGCTATGTCCTGGAGAGCAAGTGGGTGGATTTAACATGAACACTTGTCAGTTGCTTTAAGGGAAAGCAAGGAAGAAAAGACCATGGATTCCTCGCTGCTTAGACTTCAGTCTCCCTCCTCTAGGTGGATGGAGAGGGTCTGAGCTGCCTGCTTTCTCCCAGCAAATCAAGAGCATAAGTGTGGAGCAGTGTGTCTCTCCATTCCTTGTAAGTTCAGGGAGAGAGAGAGAGAGACGTGGATGGATGCCTCTGGTGGCTGTCTTTCTCCTCCTTGCTGACTTTGGGCTACAGAGTGTGCACAGGAGGGGGTAGGTGGTAGACAGTAGCCTTTGTCCCCTTGGTTAGCAGAACATCAGATGTGGGGGATGTGGGGGACACACACAGGCAGGAGGATGGAAGAAGCTGACTCGTACCATCACTTGGGTCTCCATGCCAACTCCTGGGCTGCTGAATCTAAGTTACTCATGACACTGAGTCATCTGCCTTCCATGCTTTGAAAGTAAACCACATCCATCCTTCTCCCGAAGCTTCAGTCTTGCTTGACTGACTCTACTTCCCCTATTCAAAGGAGAAAGGATGGAGTGGGGGAGTGGGACTTGGGGCTGCAAGGTCTTTTTTTTTTTTTTGGTAAAATTGTTGCTTTTGTTTTTGCACACTGGCACATACAACAATGGTGCCGGCCCACAATAGACCGTACATTAGTTTCCTGAATTTTCATGTTCTCCCAGCTGATCTCAGGGTACTTACGTTAAATGCTGAAGACCAGAGTCTGTCTACAGCTCTCTCCAGCCCACCCTTCCTCAGATGCCCCTTGCTGCCAGAGAAGGAAGTAGGGTCGGTCCAGCCTAACTTACCCCGGCTGCACTCATGCTGACTTGCAGTGAGCACTTCCTTTTTAAAGTGCCAGGAAAGGATTTCTTACCAAAAACTGCATAGATATAGAATCTGGCCCAGAAAAGAGGTGGCTGACCACTCTCAAGTTCATGGAATCCATCTTCTCCTCTCCCTCCTTTTTTGGAAAGCCAGCTGCTGTCTGCTTGTCTTCAATATCCTACAACCTAAGAATCCACAAAGATTATCAGACTCCACTGTACATTGTCTCGGCTGTTAGAATGGACTTCATCCAAGCCAAGGAAGGAAACACCATACAATCTTCCTTCCCACCTCGGGTTTCGATTTCTTCTTATCTGTGGGAACTATGCCCTTTCTAGACTGTTATGGACATAGAAGGGACAAATGAAAGCTGGAGACCGAGTGTTCTGCTTCTCTCTTTCACCTGTTCAGCTGGCACTCTTCATTCACTAATTCACTCATTTATTCATTCGTTTACGCTATAATTATTGAGTGCATCCTACGAGCTGAGCACCCTTCAGGCACCAGGGATTTAGCGGTGAACAAGATGCAAAGGGTCTTCTGTGAATTTAAGCAAGCAATAGGCCTTTGGCAAAACTTTCTTCTTAAAACAAAATAAGACAAAACGAAAGCTGTCATCATGATTCGTTATTAAAAAAGCAACCCAATGGAGAAATTTAGAAAATACCTAAGGAAAAAGAAGTAAGCAGAAATCCCCTGTGATCCCACAGTAACATTTTTAGATGTATCTTTGGCTTTTTCCTCCGCAAGCTTTCTCCTTAGCTGGAACCATACCAAAAAACCAGTTTAATAGCCCCTGCTTTGACATTGTGAGTAATTTCATTTCATTATAAAATTCTTATATGTAATTTAAAATAATTTTTAACAAAAATGATGCGTGCTTTTTATAGAATTTTGAAGAAAATCAAGAGGAAAAAACTCAATGTTTACCAGTATTAATATTTTGATGTGTAATTTCCCAGTCATTTTTGTATATATAATCATTATACATAATATATACATATATAATTAAGCAAAAAAATGGGGTCACACTAAATATTCTTTTCTATAACCTGATTTTTATAGTTTTATAATTATTTTTGATATCGAGGAGACATAAAATATGGATCGAGAATGAAGAGAAACAACACAACAAACATCCTTGCATCTACCACCCCAGGAGCGTGCCTTCCTCCTCTGAGCAATCTCTCTCACGAATGTTGTTCGTACCATACTCTTGCTTTTCTCTTGCATTTCACCATGTATATTTGAGTCTTACACAGTGTATTTTTCGGTTTGTATGATTTTGAACCTATACGTAGAATCATTATATGTATTCTTCCACAGATTTTTTCTCTCTCCACATTGTGGTTCTGAGATTCACCCATATCACTGCGTGTAGCTGTGGTACATTTGCTCTCACTCCTGATGGAATTTCAGTGTATGAATAGACCATGAGGCATTTTCCTTTGCCCCCTTTTGTTTTTGCTAATTCTAACAGGGCTGCTATGGGTGTCCTTGTGCACGTTTCCTGCTGTACGTGTGCGAGGGTAGTTGTGGGATGTATCTGGGAGCAGGAGTGCTTGGTCTTTGGCTGTGCACACCTTTACTATACACGATGACAACAGTATTTTCCAAAGCGTTAGGACGAATTCATAGTCCCAGCAGCAATGTGTGTGTATCAGTTGTTCCATAGTCTGTCTAATATTAATACTTCTCAGATTTAATATTTAATTAAATTTGGAGGAAGGAACACGGGAAGGAAGAAGGAAGGAAAATTTTACTCTTTCCAAACCCAGAATCCAGAACTAGGTACTCATCGTCAATAAATATTGCTGGTTTGATGAATTTCTTACGAGGTCTGCCTGGACCCAGCTCATTGCAGCCACTGAAGTCTCCTGTGGGGGTGAAGGGAAAAAGGTGAGGGGAAGCAAGAGGGGGCCATGTGATCGCTCAGAACATTTAGTAGCTATCACAATTCGAAATCAGAAAGGAATTACAACCATAACATAGCATACATAAATTTAAAATAAATGTAAACAGAGCCCTAGAGTATGTCTGGAAGCGGCTTCTGAGGTTACAGGGACCTTGCCTGGCTCAGGTCCCTGTGCCCAATCTTCACATCTCTAGCACCTTCCTTGCTGGTTCCAGACCCCTCACGGATCTAATTCCTGTTGCTGATGTATTCCTGGACCCACACCTTGCTGGGGTCAGCACAGACCTGTCCAGTCTCTTATGTGGAGGAAGGAATGGTGAGAGGGAGAAGTATATACAAAAGGAACAATTCGGCAGCAGAACGCCTGTGGGATTCTCTCTCTCTGCTCCGTCTCTCTCTCCCCAGGGTGGGCAGGAGGACTGGCCCTGACATAGCACCAGGCTGGGAGCATCAGCTGCCGGCCTCTAATAAGAAATGTGTGAAGGACCCAGCGAAAAATGTATGAGAAGCAACAAGGGTTTATCAATTTTATTAATCTTTCCAAATGACCAATTTTTGACTTTGCTGATTTTTCTCTTTTGTTTGTCTATTTTCTGTTTCATTGCTTACCAATCTAACTATTTTCTTCCTTCTACTTAACTTTGGGTTTAATTTGCTCAATTTTTACTAGCTTCTTGAGGTGGAAGCTTTATTAATTTATTTCACACCTTTCTTCTTTTTGAATAGAAATATTTAAACCTATAAATTCTCTTCAAGGTTCTGCTTTAGCTTCATAATGCCGGTTTTTTGTGTGATGTGTTTCATCATTCAGTTCAACGTATTTTTGAATTTCCCTTGTGATTTCATCTTGGTTCCATGAGTAATTTAAAATTGCATTCATTATTTCCAAATATTTGGGTGTTTTTTATATATCATATTGTTGTTGATTTCTAATTAAATTCCACTATGGTCAAAGAATATGCTCTGTGTTCTTTTAATTCTTGGAGATTTACTGAGACTTGTTCTTCAAGATACAGTGTATCTTGGTGAATGTCCCAGGAACACATGAAAAGAATATGTATTCTGCACTTGCATTTTTCAGCAGTTGATTATGTTGTGGTTAGTTGTCATTTTCTTTGTATTTGTCTTGCTTGGGGCTCCTGAGCTTTGTGGATCTGTAGTTTGATGTCTTTCATCCATTGTCTTCAAATATTTTTTCTTCCCCATTCTCTCACTTCTGGTACTCCAAGCACATGGGTGTTACTTTGATGTTTTCTTACATGTGCCATTTTCTTGGATATGCTCTTCTTTTTTATTTTCAACATTTTTGCTTTTGGTTTTCGTGTTTCATTTTAGATGTTTTCTATTGACTTATCTTCAAGTCTACTGATTTTTCTCTTTGCCCTGTCTAGTCTACTGTTAACCCAGCTAATGCATCTTTGATTTAGATGATCTTGTTTTTCATTCTAGTGTTCCTTTTAGTTCTTTGAAAATTTTTTAATTTAATTTTTTAAATTTTATTGAGGTCATAATAGTTTATAACATTGTGAAGTTTCAGTTGTACATTATTATTTGTCAGTCACCATATAAGTGTGTCCCTTTACCCCTTATTCCCACCCCCCAACCACCTTCCCCTCTGGCAACCACTAATCTGTTCTCTTTGTCCATGTTTTTGTTTATCTTCCACATATGAGTGAAATCGTATGGTGTTTGTCTTTCTCCGTCTGGCTTATTTCACTTTATTAACATAATTATTAACATAATACCCCCAAGATCCGTCCATGTTGCTGCAAATGGGATGATTTTGTCTTTTTTATCGCTGAGTAGTATTCCATTGTATATATATACACCACATCTTCTTTATCCATTCATCAGTCAGTGGGTACTTAGGTTGCTTCCACATCTTGGCTCTTGTGAATAACGCTGCAATGAACATAGATGTGCATAAGTCTCTGTGAATTGTTGATTTCAAGTTCTTTGGGTAAATACCAAGTAGTGGAAGAGCTGGGTCATATGGTATTTTGATTTTTAATTTTTTGAGGAATCTCATACTGTTTTCCATAATGGCTGCACCAGTTTGCATTCCCACCAGCAGTGTATCAGGGTTCCCTTTTTTTCACATCCTCTCCAACATTAGTTGTTTTTTTGTCTTGGTAATTATAGCCATTCTAACAGGTGTAAGGTGATATTTCATTGTAGCTTTGATTTGCATTTCCCTGATGATTAGTGATGTTGAACATCTTTTCATGTGCCTGTTGATCATCTGTATATCTTCTTTGGAAAAATGTCTGTTCATATCTCTGCCCATTTTTTGATCGGGTTGTTTGTTTTTTTGTTGTTGAGTTGTATGAGTTCTTTATATATTTTGGAGATTAACCCCTTGTCAGATATACGATTTGCAAATATTTTCTTCCAGTTTGTGGGTTGTCTTTTCATTTTGTTCCTGGTTTCCTTTGCCTTGCAGAAGCTCTTTAGTCTGATGAAGTCCCATTTGTTTATTTTTTCTCTTGTTTCCCTTGCCTGAGTAGATATATTAGAAAAGATCCTTCTAAGACTGATGTCAAAGAGTGTACTGCCCATATTTTCTTCTGGAGTTTTATGGTTTCATGTCATACCTTCAAGTATTTAATCCATTTTGAGTTAATTTTTGTGTATGGTGAAAGATAATGGTCTACTTTCATTCTTTTGCATGTGGCTGTACAGGTTTCCCCAACATCATTTATTGAAGAGACTTTCCTTTCTCCATTGTGTGTTCTTAGCTCCTTTGTCGAAGGTTAGCTGTCTGTAGATGTGTGGTTTTATTTCTGGGCTGTCAATTATGTTCCATTGATCTATGTGTCTGTTTTTGTGCTGGCACTATGCTGTTTTGATTACTATAGCTTTGTAGTATATTTTGAGGTCAGGGATTGTGATGCCTCCAGCTTTGTTCTTTTTTCTCAGGATTGCTTTTGCTATTCAGGGTCTTTTGTTGCTCCATATGAATTTTAGGATTCTTTGTTCTATTTCTGTGAAGAATGTCATTGGGATTCTGATTGGGATTTCATTGACTCTGTAGATTGCTTTAGGTAGTATGGACATTTTAATTGTTTATTCTTTCAATCCATGTGCATGGAATATCTTTCTATTTCTTTATGTCATCATTGATTTCTTTCAATAATGTCTTATAGTTTTCATTGTATAGGTCTTTCACCTCCTGGGTTAAATTTATTCCTAGATATTTTATTCTTTTTGTTGTGGTTGTAAATGGGATCGTATTCTTGAGTTCTCTTTCTGTTAGTTCATTATCAGAGTATAGAAATGCAATTGATTTTTATTAAGTTGATTTTTTTACCCTGCAACTTTGCTGTAGTTGTTGATTATTTCTAATAGTTTTCCAAAGGATTCTTTAGGGTTTTCTATATGTAAAATCATGTCATCTGCAAACAGTGAGAGTTTCCCTTCTTCCTTGCCAATTTGAATAACTTTTATTTCTTTTTCTTGCCTAAGTGCTCTGGCCAAAACCTCCAGTACTGTGTTGAATAAGAGTGGTAAGAGTGGGCACCCTTGTCTTGTTCTTGTTCTCAGAGGGATGGCTTTCAGTTTTTCACTGTTGAGTATGATGTTGGCTGTGAGTTTGTCATATATGGCCTTTATTAGGTTGAGGTACTTTCCTTCTATACCCATTTTGTTGAGAGTTTTTATCATCCATGGATGTTGGATCTTGTTGAATGCCTTCTTTGCCTCAGTTGAGATGATTATGTGGTTTTTATTCCTCATTTTGTTAATGTGGTGTATCACATTGATTGGTTTGTGGATGTTGAACCATTCCTGTGTCCCTGCTATGAATCCCATTTGATCATGATGTATGATCCTTTTGATGTGTTGCTGTATTGGTTTGCCAATATTTTGTTGAGGATTTTTGCATCTATGTTCATGCCAGTGACATTCTTTTCCTTCTTTGTGTTGTCTTTGTCTGGCTTTGGGGTCAGGATGATGTTGGCCTTGTAAAATGTGTTAGGAAGTATTGTGTCTTCAACTTTTTGGAATAGTTTGAGAAGGATAGATACTAAATCTTCTTTGAATGTTTGGTAGAATTCTCCAGAGAAGCCATCTGGTCCTGGACTTTTATTTTTTGGGAGGTTTTTGATTACTGTTTCAATCTCTTTGCCTGTGACTGGTCTATTCAGATTCTCTATTTCTTCTTGGTTCAGTTTTGGGAGGTTGTATGAGTCTAAGAATTTATCCACTTCTTCTAGATTGTCCAATTTGTTGGCATATTTTTTTTCATAGTATTCTCTTGTAATCCTTTTTATTTCTGTGGTATCTGTTGTAATTTCTCCTCTTTCATTTCTAATTTTATTTATTTGAGGTTTCTCTCTTTTATTCTTAGTGATTCTGGCCAAGGGTTTGCCAATTTTGTTTATCTTCTCAAAGAACCAGCTCTTAGTTTCTTGATCCTTTCTATTGTTTTTAATTTCATTTATTTCTGCTCTAATTTTTATTATTTCTCTCCTTCTGCTGCCTTTGGGCTTTGTTCTTCTTTTTCTAGTTCTGTTAGGTGTAGTTTAAGATTGCTTATTTGAGATTTTTCTTGTTTGTTAAGGTGAGCCTGTATTGCTATGAATTTCCCACTTAGGACTGCTTTTGCTGCATCCTGTGTGAGTTGCTGTGTTGTATTTTCATTTTCATTTGTCTCCAGATATTTTTTGATTTCTCCTTTCATTTCTTCAATGATTCATTGGTTGTTCAGTAGCATGTTGTTTAGTCTCCACATGTTTGTCACCTTCCCAGCTTTTTTCTTGTTGATTTCTAGTTTCATAGCATTATGGTCAGAAAAGATGCTTGACGTGATTTCAATCTTCTTAAATTTATTGAGGCTTGCCTTGTTTCCCAAGACATTGCTTATCTTTTAGAATGTTCCATATGCACTTGAGAAGAATGTGTATTCTGCTGATTTTGGATGGAGTGTTCTATATATCTACTAAGTCCATCTGCTCTAGTTTTTCATTTAGTTCCACATTTCCTTCTTGACTTTCTGTCTGGTTGATCTATCCATTGATGAAAGTGGGATGTTAAGGTCCCCTACTATTATTGTGTTGCCATTCATGTCTTCTTTTAGGTCAATTAATAGTTACTTTGAGTACTTTGCTGCTCCTGTGTTAGGTGCATATATATTTATAAGTGTTATGTCCTCTTGATGGAGTGTCTCTTTTATCATTGTATACTATTCCTTTTTGTCTCTCATTGTCTTTTTTTATCTTAAAGTCTACTTTTTCTGATATAAGTATGGCAACACATGCTTTCTTTTGTTTGCCATTAGGTTGGATTATCTTCCATCCCTTCACTCTAAGCCAGTGTTTGTCTTTAGAGCTGAGATGTGTTTCCTGCAGGCAGTATATTGTTGGGTCTTTTAAAAAAATCTATCCAGCCAGTCTATGTCTTTTGATTGGGAAATTCAATCTATTTACATTTAGAGTGATTATTGATGTGTGAGGGTTTAATGCTGCCATTTTAGTACTTGTTTTCTTGTTGTTCTGTATTTCCCTTGTTTCTCATCCCATGTATTTTGGGCTGCCAAATCAGTTTGGTGGCTCTCTGTGATGGTTTTCTCTTTTTTTATCATATTTGTCTCTGTTCTGATTTTTTGTTTAATTGTTACCATGAGGTTTGTATAAAAGATCTGGTAGATGAGATAGTCTATTTTCTGATAGCCTCTTATTCCCTTAGTCTAAGCAGCTTCCATCCCTTTTCTCTTCCCCTTCTAAGTTGTTATCACAACTTATTCTATTTTGTGTTGTGAGTTTGTGGTTAAAATGAAGTGATTATATTTATTTTTGATGTTTTCCTTCCCTTTACCTTTAAAGTTATAATTAAGTGTTTGCTAATCTGTTCTGATAGAGAGTTGCAATTTTCTGATTTTGTCTGCCTACTTATCTCCTTGCTCAAGGCTTTGTAGACCCTTTCTTTTTTTTACAGACATGAGGGCCTCCTTGATCATATCTTTTGGGGGGTCTCGTGGTGACAAACTCCCTCAGTTTTTGTTTATCTAGGAAAGTTTTTATTTCTCCATCATATCTGAAGGATATTTTTGCTGGATATGGTATTCTTGTCTGAAAGTTTTTGTTTTTCAGAATTTTGAATGTATCATTCCACTCTCTCCCAGCCTGTAAGGTTTCTGCTGAGAAATCTGCTGAAAGCCTGATAGGGGTTCCTTTGTAGGTTATTTTCATCTGCCTTGCTGCCCTTAATATATGTTTTTTGTCACTGACTTTTGCCAGTTTTACTAGTATATGCCTTGGAGAAGGTCTCTTTACATTGATGTAATTAGGAGTTCTATTAGCTTCTTTTACTTGTAACTCTAGCTCCTTCCCCAGGTTTGGGAAGTTCTCAGCTATTATTTCTTTGAGCAAACTCTCTGCTCCTTTCTCCCTCTGAAATACCCATAATCCTTATGTTGCATCTCCTAATTGGGTTGGATAGTTCTCAGAGGATTTCTTCATTTCTTTTTAGTCTTAGTTCTCTCTCCTCCTCCATCTGAAGCATTTCTATGTTCCTATCCTCTAGATTGCTAATTCTATCCTCATAATATCAGCTCTGTTATTTAAGGACTACAGATTTTTCTTTATCTCATTCATTGTGTTTTTCATCTCCAACATTTCTGATTGGTTTTTCTTTATAGTTTCAACCTGTTTTGTGAAGAATTCTCTCTGTTCATTAATTTTGTTCCTGATTTCATTGTACTGTCTTTCTGAGTTCTCTTGTGACTCATTGAGTTTTTAAAATATAGCTATTTTGAATTCTCTGTCATTTAGATTTTAGATTTCTGTGCCTTCAGGACTGATTTCTCGGTGTTTGCCTTTTTCCTTCTGGCCTGGAGTATTAATATATTTCTTCATACTATTTGATTGGGTGGATTTGGGCTATTGCATAGTGATAGTTCTGGTCGCATGTTCCACCTGCTGCCACTGGGGGGGGGCAGGAGCTGTGTATTCTGAGCCCACTGCAAACACTGTCAGCTGTGCCTGTCTGAGTGTGGGCTACTCCTTGGGACCACAGCAGCCCTGTGGGCTGTCCCACCAAATGGGAAAGCAATCACATGGGGTCTCAGGGTTGCCGCTGCCTGCTCTGACAGCCCTGCTGAGACATGCCCCCCCCTTTGGGGCTGAAGTGGTACTATGGGCGTTTGTAGCAGCCTGGAGCTTGTTTTCCAGGGTGTGCAGATCTGCCACCATCTCCTCCTAGGTCACATCAGCTGTTGTTCTTGGTGGGCAGGGCCTCCCCACTTGGGTCCAAGCCAGAGCTACTCCCTGGGACTGCAGTGACACTGTGGGCTCTCCTATCAGTCCAGAAAGTGATCACATGGGGACTCAGGACTGTTGCTGCCTGCTCCCACAATCCCGCCAAGATGCGCTTCCCCCTTCATGGCTGCAGTGGTACTATGGGCATTTGCAGCAGCTGGGAGCTTGTTCACTCAGGCACTCAGATCTGCTGCCATCTCTTCTTAGGTCGCACCACCCGTTGTGCTTGGTGGGGGGGCCTCCCCACTGGGTCTGAGCCTGAGCTGCTCCCTGGGGACTGCGGTGGCAGTGTGGGCTCTCTCACCAGATGGGAAGGTGGTCGCATGGGGGCTCAGGGCTGCTGTCACCTGTTCCCACAGTCACGCCAAGGTGTACTCCCACCCTTGGGGCCGCAGCAGTGCTATGGGCACTTGAGCTGGGAGAGCAGCTGCATGCATGTACAGGGATGCCAGGGGGCTGGGGAGTGCTCACCTATCTCCACCACCTCCTTGGGGGGTAGTCCATCCGCCTTCAGATGTATAGCTGCATGGGTGTCTCAGGCATCTTGATGTGCTCTGTGGGTGTCTTCTGCTGATCAATGAATGTCCATTTAGTTGTAGTTCGAAGGGGGAGAGACAAAGGGAACAGTTCACTCTGCCATGTTGCTATGTCCTCCTTTTTGTTCTTTTTAAAAGTCAGCATTTCTGATGATATTCCCATCTCTTTGTTCACGCTGATAACCAAATATTTAATCATTTTTATCACAGTTTTTTAAAAGTCTCCATTTGGTAGTTTCAACATCTGGGCCATCTCTAGTTCTGCTTTTATTGAATATTTCTTCTCTTGATCACAGGTTATATTTTCTTGCTTCTTCATATGTCTCATAACTTTTGATTGTGTGTTGGGCATTTTGTATTGAGGGACAATAGGAACTGAAACAAATAATATACCCAGAATAAGTATATTTCTCCTTTTAGGCTGCTAGAGTATGGGGCTGATTCAACATGATCTGTCATTGAGCTGGATCTGGGCTTCATTGCAGCTTTATTTTGACTCAATTTGCACTGGCTTTGAGTATCCTGAGGGGAGAATCAGGACTTTTCCATCAGCAAGGCTTGGGATCTGAGCACTGGCAAAATTCTCAAGATCTCTTTGTGCTGCCAGCTTTCTGAGCCACAGAAGATCTTTATAATTTATAGTCCACTTGTCCATTTGGGTCACTGGTAATTTCTTTACCCTACAGTATTGATCTCAGCTTTCCGCAGTCAGGAGATTTCTCTTTGCTTCTTTACTTAACCATAGATTTTGGAAGGCAGCTGCCTTATAATGCATGGAGGAGTATAATGCCCCAAAGGGGTTTCTCTATGCTCTCCTAGCCCTGACTTCAGTAGCTAAAAGCCCAGATCATGCCTGAATGTTTTCTCTCAACTTTTCTACCCCCTACTTTCAATAGCTAAATGCCTATAGCACCTTGTAGGGGTTTACTTCAGATTTCCTGCCATCCCCTCAGCCTTTAGTAGCTGAAAACTTGGAGAAAATTGGATGAATTTCTTTCATCTATCCTGCACCTCTGCCTTTGGAGTGTAGTTGCTTTGAACTTGGTGGAGGCTCCACATGTCTCAGGGGGTTCTCTTTCAGCTCTGCTGCCCCCAGCCTTTAGTATGCTAACTATGTTCTTGGTGGAGACTTGTTGGAAAGTGTTGGCAGGTGGGTGCAGGCTTGCTCTGTGTCTGAAGCTCCTTGGAATTCTAATCTGTTATGTTCATCCACACATGGCTATTGGAAGTTAAAGTTCGGAAGGTCACTTTTTGGAGTTTAGTTCATTTTGCTTAATTTTTTTCCATTTGTACCTTTCTTATGAGTGTGTGTGTGATATCATGTTTGTTGATGTATAGTTTACATGCAGATAAAATTGATCATTTTTAAGTGTATAGTTTGAGGAGTTTTGACAAATGTATAAAGTCATGTAACTATCACCACAATCAAGATTTAGAACATTTCCATCACTCCAAAAACTTCCCTTTTGCATCAATCACCTTCCCTCATCCCCAGTCCTTGGCAACCTCTGATCAGATTTCTGTCCCTACAGTTTCACCTTTTCCATAATATTATGTAAGTGGAATAACTCAATATATATCCTTTTCAATTTGGATTTGTTTTGCTTAATATTATGCTTGTGAGATTTATTCATGTTGTGTGTATCAGTAATTGTCTCCTTTTTGTTGCCGAGTAATATTCCATTGTGTGGATGTATAGTCAGTTTTGCTATAATGCTTATTTAGAAAATGTGAATTTATTCTAATATGATTGATATATTAGGAAACAATTTGAACATGACAGGAATTCTTCTATTTGCTTATATGTGTTTTATCTGTGAAAAACACCACGTGATCAAGCTTCTTAGGAATATACAAAACAGACACATACACACATCTCAAACATCTACCAGCTACTTCAGTTCACTGCATATGTTATGAGCCACACCCATCCACAACTGGAATTACCACTTTCTCTTTGATTTCAGACAATCCTCCTTCTACCACTTCACAATGACTCAATAAGCTGTAACACTTCTGACTCTCACTTCCACAAGCAAACTTCAGGTTCTTTTTCAAAGTAATGTGCCACACTTATTGTAGTATTTATGTTAACTATTTAATATGTGTACCACTGTGCTACCATTTTTATTAGATTTCTATTTTTTTTATCGAGGTAACATTTGTTTATAACATTATATAAGTTTCAGGTGTACAACATTATAATTTGACATCTGTTTACACTATAGTGTGCGCACCACCAAAAGTCTAGTTTCCATCTGTCACCATAAAATTGACACCCTTTACTCATTTCACCCACTCCCCAACCCCTTTCCTTTCTGGTAACCACCAACCTGTTGTCTGTATCTATGAATTTGTTTCTGTTTTGTTTATTCATTTGTTTTGTTTTTGTTTTTATATTCCACAGGAGTGAAATCATATGGTGTTTGTCTTTCTCTGACTTATTTCACTTAGCATAATACCCTCAAGGTCCATTTGTCTTGTCACAAGTGGCAAGATATCTTTCCTGGCTGAGTAGTATTCCACTGTATATATATACCACATCTTCTTTATCCATTCATCTATTGATGGACACTTAGGTTGTTTCCATATCTTGGCTATTGTAAATAATGCTGCAATGAACATAGGGGTGCATATATCTTTTTGAATTAATATTTTTCTGTTCTTTGGATATATACCCAGAAGTGGAATAGCTGGGTCATAAGGTAGTTCTATTCTTATTTTTTTGAGGAATCTCCGCACTGCTTTCCACAGTGGCTGCACCAATTTACATTCCCACTAACAGTGTACGAGGGTTACTTTTTCTCCATGTCTTCTCTCCAACACTTGTTATTTCTTGCCTTTTTGATAATAGCCATTCTAGCAAGTGTGAGGTGATATCTCATTGTGGTTTTAATTTACAATTCCTTAATAATAAATGATGTTGAACATCTTTTCATGTGCCTGTTGGCTATCTGTGTATCTTTTTTGGAAAAAATGCCTTTTCAGATCCTCTGTCCGTTTTTTAATTGGATTGCTTTTTTTTTGTTGTCGAGTTGTATGGGTTCTTTATATATTTTGGATATTAACTCCCTATCAGATAGATGGTTTGCAAATATCTTCTCCCATTCAATAACTTGCTCTTTCATTTTGTTGATGCTTTCCTTTGTTGTGCAGAGGCCTTTTAGTTTGAAGTAGTCTCATTTGTTTATTTTTGCTTTTATTTCCCTTGCCGTTGGAGTCAAATCCACAAAAACATCAAGACAAATGTTGAGGAGCTTATCACTTATGTTTTATTCTATGTATTTTATGGTTTCAGGTCTTACATTCAAGTCTTTAATTCATTTTGAGTTAATTTTTGTGTATGGTGTAAAATAGTGGTCTAGTTTTATTCTTTTGCATGTGGTTGTCTAGTTTTCCCATCTATTGAAGAAACTTTCCTTTTTCCGTTGTATGTTCTTGACTCCTGTGTTGTAAATTAGTTGTACATATATGTATGAGTTTAATTCTGGGCTCAATTCTGTTCCATTGATCTTTGTGTCTTTTTTCTGCCAATCACATACTGTTTTGATTGCTATAGATTTTTAGTATAGTTTGAAATCAGGGAGTGTGATACCTCCAGCTTTCTTCTTTCTTTTTCAAGGTTGCTTTGGCTATTCAGGGTCTTTTGTGGTTTCATACAAATTTTAGGATTTTTTGTTCTATTTCTGTGGAAAATGCCATTAGGATTTTGATAGGGATTGCATTGAATCTATAGATTGCTTTAGGTAATATGGACATTTTAATAACGTGAATTCTTCCAATTCATGAGCATGGACTATCTTTCCATTTTTTTGTGTTTTCTTCAGTTTCTTTCAACATGTCTTATAATTTTCAGTGCACAGATCTTTCACCTCCTTGGTTAAACTTATTCCTAGGTATTTTATTCTTTTTGTTATGATTATAAATGGGATTATTTTATTAATTTCCCTTTCTGTTAATTTGTGTTAGTGTATAGAAATGCAACAGATTTTCTTATGTTGATTTTGTATCCTGCAACTTTACTGTATTTGTTTATTATTTCTAATAGATATTTTTGTGCATAGTCTTTTGGGTTTTCTATATATAAAATCATGTCATCTACAAATAGTGACAGTTTTACTTCTTCCTTTCCAATTTGGATGCCTTTTATTTCTTTTTCTTGCCTAATTGCTGTGGCTAGGATTTGTGTGTGTGTGTGTGTGTGTGTGTGTGTGAGGAAGATTGGCATTGAGCTAACATCCATTGCCAATCTCCCTCTATTTTTTGCTTGAGGAAGATTGTCCCTGAGATGACATCTATGCCAATGTTCCCCCCCCCTTTTTTTTGTATGTGGGAGGCTGCCACAGCATGACTTGATGAGCAGTGTATAGGTTCACACCTGGGATCTGAACCTGTGAACCCTGGGCTACTGAAGTGCAGTGTGTACACCTAACCCCTAAGCCACTGGGCTTGCCCCTCTGGCTAGGATTTTTAATACTATGTTGAATAAAAGTGTCAAGAGTGGGCATCCTTATCTTGTTCCTGATTTTAGACAAAACGCTTTCAATTTTTCACCATTGAGTACGATGTTAGCTGTGGGTGTGTTATATAGCCTTTATTATGTTGAGGTACTTTGCTTCTATACCCATTTTATTGAGAGTTTTTGTCATAAATAGCTGTTGAATCTTGTCAAATGTTTTTTTCTGCATCTATTGACATGGTCATATGGTTTTTATCCTTCATTTTGTTAATGTGTTGCATCATGTTGATTGATTTGCAGATATTGAATCATCCTTGCATCCCTGGAACAAATCTCACTTTATCACAGTGTATGATCCTTTTAATATATTGTTGTATTTGGTTTGCTAATATTTTGTTGAGGATTTTTGCATCTATGTTCATCAGAGATATTGGTCTGTAATTTTTTTCTGTGTGTGTGTTGCCCTTGTCTGGTTTTGATATCAGGGTAATGTTGGCCTTGTAAAATGAGTTAGGAAGCATTCCTTCCTCTTTGATTTTTTGGAAGAGTTTGAGAAGAATAGGTATTAAATCTTCTTTGAATGTCTGGTAGAATTCACTAGTGAAACCGTCTGGTCTGACTTTTGTTTTTAGGGAGGTTTTTGATTACTGTTTCAATCTCCTTACGAGCAATCATTCTATTCAGATTTTCTATTTCTTCATGATTCAGTCTTGGAGGGTTGTATCATTCTAAGAATTTATCTATTTCTTCTAGGTTGTCCAAATTGTTGGCATATGGCTGTTCATAGTAGTCTTTTGGGATCCTCTTTTTCCTGTGGTATCCATTGTAACTTCTCTTTTGTTTCTGATTTTATTTATTTGAGCCTTCTATTTTTTCTTAGTGAGTTTAGCTAAAGGTTTGTCAATTTGTTTATCTTTTCAAAGAACCAACTCTTAGTTTCATTGATCTTTTCAGTCTCTATTTCATTTATTTCCACTGAGATTTTGATTATTTCCTCGCTTCTACTGACTTTGGGCTTCGTTTGGGCTTTTTCTAGTTTCTTTAGGTGTAAGGTTAGATAATTTATTTGAGATTTTTCTTGTTTCTTGAGATAGGTGTGTATTGCTATAAGCTTCCCTCTTAATACTACTTTTGCTGCATCCCATAGATTTTGCTACATCATATTTTCATTTTCATTTGTCTCCTGGTATTTTCTGATTTCTCCATTGACCCAATAGTTGTTCAGTTACATGTTGTTTAGTCTCCAAATATTTGTGATTTTCCCAGCTTTCTTCTTGTAGTTGATTTCTAGTTTCATTCCGTTGTGATCAGAAAAGATGCTTTATATAATTTCAGTCTTCTTAAATTTATTGAGACTTGTTTTGTGTCCCAACATATGGTCTATCTTTGAGAATGTTCCATGTGCACTTGAGAAGGATGTGTATCCCGCAGTTTTTGGATGGAATGTTCTGCATACATCTATTAAGTTTATCTAGTCTAATGTGTCATTTAAGGCTGATATTTCCTTGTTGATTTTCTGTCTGAATGATCTATCCATTGATGTAAATGAGTTGCTAACGTCCCCTACTATTATTGTGTTGCTGTCAGTTTCTCCCTTTAGGTCTGTTAATAATTGCTTTACATATTTTGGTGCTCCTATCTTGGGTGTATATATATATATAAAGAGATGTTATGTCTTTTTGATGGATTATCCCCTTTATCATTATATAATGTCCATCTTGTTATCTTTTTTGACTTGAAGTCTATTTTGTTGATATAAGTATGGCTACACCCACTTTCTTTTGACTACCGTGTGCTTGGAGTGTTCTCTTCCACCCCTTCACTTTAAGCCTATACTTGTCTTTAGAGCTGAGATGAGTCTCTTGAAGGCAGCATATAGTTGAGTCTTGTTTTTTAATTCATCCATCCATTGTGCCTTTTGTTTGGTGAGTTCAATCCATTTACATTTAGGGTGAATATTGATATATAAGAACTTACGACCGCCTTTTTATCTTTTATTTTCTGATTGCTTTATATTTCCATTGTTCATTTTCTCTTGTGTTTCTGTCTGAGATTTTAGTTTGGTAGTTTTCTATAATGTTTTTCTCAGTTTTCTCTTTTTTTTGTTTCATGTCTCTGCTGTAGATTTTTTTTTTGGTGTCCATGAGGTTTGTATAAAACATCTCATAGATAAAATAGTTCTTTTTCTGCTGATAGATCTTATCTTCTTTGCCTGTATGAGTTCTGTCCTTTTCCTCTTTCCCTTCTATGTTTTTGTTATCACAAGTGAATGATCCTCTTTTATGTTGTGAGTTTGTTGTAGTTAGTTATTTTTAATGTATATTTCCCTTTAACCTTTATGCTTTAATTGTTTAGCACCCTATTCTGTAATGGCTTTGCAATTTTCTGATTATGTCTATTTATCACCTTACTCAAAGTTTTGTGTACTTTTACCTTTTTGTTTCAGGTAGAAGAGCTCCTTTTGAAATTTCTTGTAAGTCAGGTCTAGAGGTGATGAACTCCCTCAGCTTTTGTTTGTTTGGGAAAGTCTTTATTTCTCCTTCATATCTGAAGGATAACTTTGCTGGATAGACTATTCCTGGCTGGAAGCTTTTATATTTCAATAGTTTGAATATGTCATTCCACTGTCTCCTGGCCTGTGGAGTTTCTGCTGAGAAATCATCTGATAGCCTAATGGGGGTACCTTTGTAGGTTACTGTCTTTTTTTCCCCTGGCTGCCTTTAAAATTCTTTCTTCTCATTGACTTTTGACAGTTTTAATATAATGTGTCTTGGAGAAGGTCTTTTTGTGTTGAGATAATTAGATGTTCTATTAGCTTTGTTGACTTCTACATCCAGTTTCTTCCCCTGGTTTGGGAAGTTCTCAGCTATTATTTCTTTAAATAAGCTCTCTACTCCCTTCTCCCTCTCTTTTCCTTCTGGGATATCCATTATTCTTATATTGCCTTTTCTAATAGAGTACGATATTTCTCATAGAGTTTCTTCATTTTTTAAAAATCTTAGTTACCTCTCCTCTTCCACCTGAATCATTTCTAGTTGTCTAACTTTGAGCTTGCTAAGTCTTTCTTCCATATGGTCTGCTCTATTTTCAAGGCTTTCTAATGCATTCTTCATCTCATTTATTGGGTTCTTCAGCTCCAGAATTTCTGTTTGGATCCTTTTTAGAGTTTCAATCTGTTTGGTGAAGTACTTCTGTTCATTAGTTTTACTCCTGAGCTTGTCGAACTACCTTTCTGAGTTTTCTTGTAGTGCATTGCATTTCTTTATGATAGCTTTTTTGAATTCACTCTCAGTGAGATCACAATCATCCATGACTTTAAGTTTGGTTTCTGGAGAATTGTCATTTTCTTTTTTTGATGCCAGGTTACTGTGATTTTTCATGGTGCTTGATGAGTTGTTCCTCTACTGGTACATTTGAAGTAGCGAACATCTTTCTTATTTAGGTAAAGCTTTGTTTGCTTTGATTCTAACAATTCAATAGGTTAGTAATTACAGACCTTTCTTTTGTTTTCCAGTAGGTGGTGATATTGCACAAGTTTTTGGTTTCTCCTATCTGAGCTGCCTCTGACTATGTTTGACAGCCAGCACTTTCCACCCTCTACCACCTCTGTCAGAGGTGTCCCTGGTGCCCTCATCATCACTGCTTGTGCCTCTGGGGTTGGTGGTGTCTTGCTGCTGCTGTCACTGCAGTTGTGGGCGTCACTGCCAGAGTCACCAGGATAGTGAGTGCCTACCCTGCATCCAGTGTTGCCTGGGTCATGGGCACTGCCACTGTGATGGGGACAGAGATAGGGGAGGGAGCTGGGGTTACAGTTGCCTCCACTATGTTTGAGGTTGTTGGGTTCACAGGTACTGCCACCACCATGAGTGGGAGGGCTGGGGTCATGGGTGCTGCTGTGGCTGGGGAGACTGGGGCTGTGGGCCCTGCTGTTACCACAGCCCAGTTCTCTGTAGCCATGGTGCCACTGTGGCTGGGGGACCAGAATCATGTGTGCCACCTCCACTGCTGCTACTGAGTTCTCTGGGGGTGTGGGAATGCTGCAGCTGGTGTGGGCACCAACACTGTTGGGAGGGCCAGGGTTATGAGCCCCACCTCAACCATTGCTACTGGGTTTGCTGGGGCTGTGGGCTCAGCTGCCACAATGTGGGGGACAAGGTCACTGGCACCACCTCTGCTGTTTCCCCAGTTCTGCCTCTTCTATGTATTCCAATCCACCCACCTTCAGATGTACAGATATGTATATCCTTCTGGAATCCTGGTGTGCTGAGCAGAGGAACCCTTGCTGAGTTATGAATGTCCTACTAGTTATAGATTGAAGGGGAGAGACAAAGGGAGCATCTTATGTGGCCATGATGCTGAAGTCCTCTAGATCCCTATTTTTTTTAATGTGTCACTGATGAAGTGTATGAATGTTTTGCCCCACCTCCATTTTCCCCTAAGCCCTATGATTTTTATTGCATGATTTTGCATAGTGCAGTGATTTTTAGGAATGTATGTGTCATGTTATAGCAGAACTGGCTGTTCCACAATTTTGTTTATTCATCCATCACTTGATGGACATTTGGGTTTTATTTTGAATAAACTTTGGGGATATTTTCAATAAAACTGTCATAAACATTTGTGTACAAGTCTTTGGATATAGAGATGAAAACAGTGAGAAGTCAGAGGGAGCAAATATAAAGGTCCTGATGTGGATGGAGCCTTGATCATGTCTGCATAGAGCTCACTCTTCATTTGCACCCCAAGCTCCCTGGCTACCTGTTGTGTTCAGTGCCTTCAAGACCTCCTCTGGACTGACATTTATTTTCAATTCTAATAGTAGTAAGGATAATGAGGAAAGGGAAAACTTTCTTTTAAAGGCAAAATTATAGTGTTCAATACAATTAGGTATGTAATATGTCTATTATTTTCTTATTAATTTGTTCTTGGTATATGAAAAATATTAACCTTTATATAAGTTGTGCATATCTTTTCTAAAGTTGGGGAAGTAGTTGTGATTTCCTAAGTTTCAGAGTTCTGGTATAATCTTATGAGTAGTTAGTCTTTATTTTCCAGGATTAGACAGTGTCATTGCCCTCTGTCTTCCTAAAATTTTCTTTGTAATTTAACAGGATGTTGACAGGGATTTATCTTGTTGCAAAAAGCTGTTGTCTTATTCAAAAAAGACCATGCCATATACCTCCTCTAGAGATGATATCCCCTGGAGATGGCAGGACTAGCCTGATATCTCTCCCCATCCCTCCAGTCAACCAAAGCAGGAGATTGAAGCGAGGGGAGAGGAGCGAATCATTGCCCAGAGTAGGAAGTGTTATAGCTTCGCTGCTCCCATAAAGGCAAAGGAGAGAACTCCAAGGGGATTATTCATAGAGATAGGGGGTGCCATCAAGGAAGGAGAGAGTCTTCTCAATATCTAGTTAGTTACAACATAGACAACACATTTGGTGATGTGTCCTGAATATATCTGAGTAGGGGAAAGGGAAGCAAGAGAGATGCCAAGCAGAGAAACTTTGCCTGTACTCTGACTTTTGGTTTGATGAGTATGAGCAAAGTAAAGATGCCATAATAGGTAGAGGGACTTGAATAATTTGCCTTTGCTCACCCAAGAGGATGATCTCCTGGTTAGCTGGAAGCAGAATCCCACATCATGGAATAGGGAATGTCAGGTTAAATCTGTTTCAGGTGGAACAACATTTTGAGAGATAGGGATCTGATGGTTAAGAGCATCGGACGTGGACCCAGGTTTAAA
This sequence comes from Tapirus indicus, assembly GCA_031878705.1. Classification (NCBI taxonomy): domain Eukaryota; kingdom Metazoa; phylum Chordata; class Mammalia; order Perissodactyla; family Tapiridae; genus Tapirus; species Tapirus indicus. The sequence continues at coordinate 23,818,382 of CM062932.1, forward strand.
TCCAACACTGCTAACTATATAGCCATGGAGAAGTTAACCTAAGCTCTCTGAACTTCTATTTCCTCATCTTCAACTGGGGCAACAACAGTGTATGCATCATATAATATTTTGAGGACTAAATGAGTCAATGCATGAAAACTCAACTCATATTAAACTCTCAATAAATGTCATTATTTTTCAAAATATTCTATTCAAGAACGCTTGATTTATTTAAAAAATGCAAAGAGGCAAGTGAAGGAATGTCTTGCTTTTTTGTTCACGTAGAGTATTGATTTCATTTTAGGGAAGATAAATTATGGTTTAATTTATAATATATTGTTTTGGCTTTGGCTTTTCGGGATGCTATCTTCGTTGTAAGGTGTGGTGGCATTACGGTGGCATGTCTTCTCTTTTTTCATTTCTCCAATTTTCCTAAACTTCCCCTTTCATCCTTCCCAGCCAGTATTATTGATGCTCAAGAAAATAACCGACACAATGGCCAGAAGCCCAAGGCTTACTTTTAAACAAATGAAAGCATCTCTATTGTTCAAAAAGTTATAACATAGTGCAAAGATCAAATATTTGTGGAGAAATGAATATTTATAAATTCTTGTTTGTTGGTGAATTTGGTCCAATACCCAGAGAGAAGATTTAGCACAATCATTCAACATCACCTTGAATCACTGTGTCCTATGTGATTTTTTTTTAGAGAAAACATAATTCAAAATTGGAAATATATAATAATGACGAAATAATTTAAGTAAATAAAAACAATTTAAGTATGAAAGGCTCCAAAATTTGGTAAGTGGGAAGTGAGGTTTAGATCATAAAAAAGGTAGCTTCTGGATTTGTGGGTGCCATTTTTCTGGCTCAGGTCCCTGCTGCCCAATCTACTCATGGATTTGGCTCTTTCTTTCTAGACCCCTCAGATTCAGCTCCAGGTTCCTGATGTACTCCTGGACCCAGGCATCACTGGGGTTGGCACAGACCAGATGACCTCTTTACGTGTGGAAGCTATGGAGAAGAGCAGAAGGATTAAGAAGGCATAGCCAGCAGGGAAATTTATGGGCCCATGTTGGCCCCTCCATCCCTTTTTCTGACTTGACATCTCAGGGTCTGTCACTTTCTCAGCAATCAGCTCCCATAACTCAGGGCCCCCAATATCCCTGAATATATCAAGGGGATCTCCTCATATAACTTCTCTCCTGCTATCGCTTCCTCTCTTCTCTTCTTCTGCTCTTGGCCAGCTCCTCCTGACTCCCCACTGGCCCTGGACTGTCTCAGGAAACACTTCAGGGTCTCTTCTGTACCCTGTGATGGTCCCAGAGATCTGGGTGTTCCTAGGATGGCGCCCAATCCATTTCCCTATATGCATGGGGGCCGCTTCCCTCCCCGGCACCTCTCAGTTTTTCTTCCCAGAAATGGGAAGGAGGAGTGGCCCTTACAGGACACGGGGCTAAGAGGGCTGGCTGCTGGTCCCATAAAAGTCTGCAACAAAATCTTGAGGGCTCTTCTGGGGGATGTAAGAGAAACAGTGAGAGGCTGGGGACTCAACACAAACTGTAGGAGAAGGCACAGCAAAAGACTGAGTCATTCAAAAGCCAAAGAAAATCAACTTCTTCTTCCTACTCCCAACCCCCCCCCCCAAAATTGGAAGGAACTGGAAAGGCATAGCATTTCTTAAAGTCGAGGAACTCAAATGAACTGGGGCATGTGCTTTTTTCCTAGAAACTTCCCTGTCTCTCTCTCTCTCTCTCTCTTCATTTTGGTTTTTATTCTTACTCTTTAGGGCACTTAGCTCACTAAAATGTCTTATCTGGCTTTCCATCTTTTTGAGGGGAGGGAAATTCATCTAGCCCATGATGTCACAACACAGCAGAAATCAAGCTGGGATATCTCTCACATCAGCAAAACAAAACAGGGCTTTTGGGAGAAGCTGACGTGAATCTAAACTTACCTGCACTAATGGGAAATAAATAAACCTAGTGTATGCCTCTTGCCAATTATTCAGTGAATTTGGCCTCAATTATCTTATCTATAAAGTGGAATTAACCTCCTCTGCTCTGTCTCTCTGAACCACTTGATAGAATATGATAGCCTGAACCCTTTTGAAAGAGAGACTAGGGCAATTCAGACCCCCACATCGAGTGTGCTACTTCTGCTTGGGTGATCTTTGTCTTCAGGGTGTGTTTGATATAGTCTCACCCGGGGCCATAGAGGATGACATCTGAAAATGACAGAACTGATGACACACACCTGTATTGAGGGGATCTGGGAGCAGAGGGCTACGACGAGTCTTGAATGCCTCCATGATGCTAGGCAGGCAGGAGATTCTGAGCTTGAGCATCAGCACAGCTACGACAAGGCTTGGGTCCTTGCAGATGGCATTCTCCTTGGAAGAAGAGGTTTGCAGAACCCTCCTTCTTGGGTTCAAGCCATTACCCCTTCTCTTTACAGAGAGCCTCATGGTGTTGGAAGATGGAAACTGGGTGTAATTGGAGGGGAAGATTTTAATCATAGTTTTGGTGTCATGCTGAAATTTGTACAACCCAGGGGTTGTCAACACCCTTTGGTTAACACAGGGGTTCAGAGTATCTGTAAGAATAGTTCAATTTCTCCATTGGTTGGGGGCACTTCTGAGGAAATTATTTGCTCAGTTCATTGAGGTTGTTCTGAAGAAATTATTTCCCTAGTTAGTGCATGACCAGGAGTTGGCATTGCCACAGGCCTCCTTGCAAGGACAGATATATCTATGAAACGTGGGCCAACTGTTTCTCTCCCATAGAGCAGAAGGTGCTGCTGTTCTTTCACAACTGCTCTGACCACACGTATGTGATATAAACGATGATGCCACATCAAGTCATAAATAACCCTCACCATCTGGGCTGGAAGACTACTTCTAAGGTGGCTTCCTCAGTCACATGTCTGGTGCCTGGGCTGGACTTGTTGAAGGACAGGCTCAGCTGGGGCTGTCAACTGGAGCTGTCTATGTGTGGCCCTCCCAGGAGGGCAAAGATGAGTGTGCCTGGTGAACAAGGTGGAAGCCACATGGCTTTTTATGACCTAGCCACAGAAGTCACATTGCTCTCTTCCACCATAATCTATTGGTCAAAGCAGCCACAAGCCTCTCTAGATTCAAGGAGGGGAGACCTAGATCCTATCTCTCCACGAAAGGAGTGTCGAAGAAATTGTGGCTATGTTTTTAAACCACTACAATGTCATTATATCAATGTATCATTATGTCAATATATCATTTTATTACAAATATAAATATTTGTATTAGTTTCCTATTGCTCCTCTAACAAGTTATCACAAATTTAGTGGCTTAAAACAACACAGATTTATTCTCTCACACTTCTGGAGGTCAGAAGTCTGAAATGGGTCTCAATGGGTTAAAACCAAGGTGTCTGCATTCCTTTCTGGAGGCTCTAAGGCAGAATCCATTTTCTTGTCTCTTTTGGCTTCTAGAGGCTGTCCACATTCCTTGGCTGTAGCCAGCAATGGCCGGTCAAGTCTTTCTCACATTGTATTATTCTGATACTGACACCCCTGCCTTCTTTGTAAGGATCCTTGTGATTACACTGGACCCGCTCAGATAATCCAGGATAATCTCTCCATCTCAAAGACAGTTGATTAGAAATCTTGATTCCTCCTTGCTGTGTAACATAACATATTCAGAGGTTCCAGGGATTAGGACACAGACATCTTTGGGGGGCATTATTCTGTCTACCACAATATGTCAGTCTATATCTTTAAAAATAAGGATTAAAAAAATACAATCACAATACCATTACTTATTTTCCATCTGTATGTCCTCTTTAGTGAAATGTCTGTTCTTGACTTTTGCCTGTTTTCTTTTCTTTTTTTTTTGTGAGGAAGACCAGCCCTGAGCTAACATCTGTTGCCAATCTTCTCCTTTTTGCTGAGGAAGACTGGCCCTGGGCTAACATATGTGCCCATCTTCCTCCACTTTATATGGGACGCCACCACGGCATGGCTGATAAGCCGTGCATCTGCAGGAACCTGGGATCCGAACCTGTGAGCCCTGGGCTGCCAAGTGCGAACTAAACTGCTGTGCCACCAGGCTGGCCCCAAACTATCGCCCATTTTCTAATTGGATTGTTTGTTTTTACTGCTGAGTTTTGAGAGTTCTTTAAATATTCCAAATACCAGTCTTCTGTCAAATACATGGTTTACAGATATTTTTCTCCCATTCTGTAGCATGTCTTTTCATCTTCTTGACAAAGTCTTTTGAAGAACAAAGCTTTTAAATTTTGATGAAGTCCAACTTATCAATTTTTCCTTTTATGGGTTGTGCTTTTGGTGTCAAATCTGAGAAATCCTTGCCTACTCTTAGGTCCTGAAGATTTTCTCTAATCTTTTTTCTAAACTTTTATAGTTTTACATTTAAGTCCACGATCTTTTTGTTTGCTGAGGAGGATTGGCCCTGGGCTAACATCCATGCCCATCTTCCTCTACTTTATATGGGACGCTGCCACAGCATGGCTTGACAAGCGGTGTGTAGGTCCTCGCCGGGGATTGGAACCTGTGGACCCCAGGCCGCCAAAGCTGAGTGTGTGAGCTTAACCACCATGCCACTGGGCCAGCCCCTCCATGATCCATTTTGAGTTAATTTTTGTGGAAGGTGTGAGGTTAAGGTCAAGGTTCGTTTTTTTGTCTATGGATGTCCAATTGCTCCAGCACCATTTGTTAAAAAGGCTATCCTTCCTCCATTATTTCTTCCATAAATATTTGGTAGAATTTGCTTATGAAGCCAGCTAGGTATGAAGATATTTTTTTGTAAAGGATTTTAATTAGTGAATTAATTTTTTAATAGAAATGGGACCATTCATATTTTCCATATCTTCTTGTTACATAGTCTTCTTGTGTCAGTAAATTATATTCCTGATAAGGGAGAAAAGAGACCATACTCTAAAGGAACAGCAAGATTTAGCAAACATGTACCAGCCTGAGTTGGAGGAGTACCTTGGGGTTGGATTTTGAGGGTGCTTGGTCAAGGAAGCCAGAATGCAAGACTGGATAAGGGGAGCTTATTGACTTGGGAGTACTCTTTCTGGATACAGGCTATCACTTCCTGGCAAGGATCCCAGAGATTGGTGCAAATTTGCTATCAAGAAGGCTCCAGAAGCCTGGAGAAAGCAATGGTTCATGCTGAGTAAAGTTAAAATACCTAATTGCCGTGACAGATGGAGGAGGAAGGGGTGAAAAGATTCATGGCAGTGGGCATGCTGGAGGGGATATACCAAGTGAGGTTGGAAGACTCAGCAGATTGTGTTCCATGGGAAAGCCCAGAGAACACACTGTCCAGCAAAGCCATCAGGATTCACCAGTGAGAAGGGCATCAGCATCTCTAAAAGGTTCAGTGGTGTCTCTCCTCTGTAGGCTAGGGCTGATGGTAGGAGTGGCTGTCACAAGACTTGGCCCGTTGATAGCAACAAGGGTGATGCCTTCCCTCTTTGACTCATCAAAACCATATCTTTCAGCAGTTTTGTAAAAATTTTAGTCATTATCTCTTCAGATACATCTGCTGTCTCATTCTCTCTCCTCTCACTTTGGGATCCCAGTTAACCAGATGACGGATACTCTAAGCTATCCTCTTGTTTCTCTTATCTTCTTTTTTATTTTCCATTCTTTTGTTTCTCCTTGTTTCATTTTCATATGTTTTAATTTTACCAATATTTCCTCAGTTGTGTTTAATCTCCTCTGAGTTTTTATTTCAGTTATTGCATTTTTCAGCTCTAGAATTTGTTTTTAACTTTTACATATCTGCGATGATCCTCATTATAGTTTCTAGTTCCTTGCCCAAAAGTTCAAGCTTCTTTTATCATTGTTGTACTAGCATCTGGGAACATGTTAAAAAAATTTCAGAGTTTGAGATTTTCTAGACCACCCAGGTGTCTGAAGCTGGCCTCCTGTCTGTTCTGGGGCTGGTTCACTTCCAATTTACTTTTACTCCTAAGGTATCAGCCCAGACAGAGGGCAGTTTCCTAAGGTCCATTCACTTGGGCAGCCCTGGACTCTCAGTTTTCCTCCAGCCCACTGAGGCTGTGAAAGCTCAGTTTCTCAGCCACCTCTTCTGAACTGTAAACATCCTCAGTCTAAAAGGGGCCTCTAATGCCAGGCTCACATCTATGGATTTCCATCCTCTCTGGGACCTTAAACCAACAATTCCTTACTTCATGCTTGCCTAGAGTAGGCTCTCTCTTATGAAGGAATTGTGCATTTCTGATAAATCTGTTTCAGGTGGAACATGGGTACATTGAGAGATGATTTCCTAGTGGTTAATTAAGAGTGTGGAACTTGCTCTGGTCTGCAGGTTTGACCCCAACATTACTCGCTGTGTGATCTTGAGCAAGTTTCTTTTTTTTTTTTTGATGTCTTAATAGTTTATAACACTGTGGGGTTTTAGTTGTACATTTCTGTTTGTCCGTCACCATGTGGATGTAACCCTTCACCCCTTGTGCCCACCCCCCACCCCCCTACCCCTTGGTAACCACCAATCAGTTCTCTCTGTCCGTGTGTTCATTTATATTCCATATATGAGCGAGTTCATGCAGTGTCTGTCCTTCTCTCTCTGGCTTATTTCACTTAACATAATGCCCTCTAGGTCCATCCATGTTGTTGCAAATGGGACAATTGTGTCTTTTCTTATGGCTGAGTAGTATTCCATTGTATGTATATACCACATCTTCTTTAACCAATCATCAGTCGAGGGACACTTGGGTTGCTTCCACTTCTTGGCTATAGTGAATAATGCTGCAATGAACATAGGGGTGCATACGCCTCTTGTGATGGTTGATTTTATGTCCATTGGGTAGATGCCCAAGAGTGGGATTGCTGGATCATACGGTATTTCTTTTTTTATTTTATTTTATTTTTTTATTTTATTTTTTTTGTGTGTGGGGAAGACCAGCCCTGAGCTAACATCCGTTGCCAATCCTCCCCTTTTTTTTTGCTGAGGAAGACTGGCCCTGGGCTAACATCGTGCCCATCTTCCTCCACTTTATATGGGACGCCGCCACGGCGTGGCTGACAGGCAGTGCATCGGCAGGCGCCCGGGATCCGAACCAGCGAACTCCAGGCTGCCAAGCGTGGACTAAACCGCTGCGCCACCGGGCGGCCCCATGGTATTTCTATTTTTAGTTTTTTGAGGACTCTCCATACTGTTTTCCATAGAGGCTGCACCAGTTTGCATTCCCACCAGCAGTGAATGAGGGTCCCCGTTTCTCCACAACCTCTCCAGCATTTGTTGTTATTTGTCTTTGTGATTATAGCCATTCTAACGGGTGTCAGGTGATATCTTAGTGTAGTTTTGATTTGCATTTCCCTGATGATTAGTGATGTTGAACATCTTTTCATGTGTCTATTGGCCATCTGTATCTCTTCCTTGGAAAAATGTCTGTTCATATCCTCTGCCCATTTTTTGATCGGGTTGTTTGTTTTTCTGTTGCTCAGTTGTATGAGATCTTTATATATTACTGAGATTAATCCCTTTTTGGACAAATGATTTGCAAATATTTTCTCCCAGCTGGTGGGTTGTTTATTCATTTTGATCCTGGTTTCATTTGTCTTGTAGAAGCTCTTTAGTCTGATGAGGTCCCACTTGTTTATTTTTTCTTTTGTTTCCCTTGTCCGAGTAGACATGGAATCTGAAAGGATCCCTTTATGTCCAATCTCAATTAGTGTACTGCCTATATTTTCTTCCAGGAGTTTTATAGTTTCAGGTCTCACTTTCAGGTCCTTGATCCATTTTGAATTGATTTTTGTATATGGCGATAGGAGATGGTCTACTTTCATTCTTTTGCATGTTGCTGTCCAATTTTCCCAGCCCCATTTATTGAAGAGACTTCCCTCTCTCCATTGTGTGTTCTTTGCTCCTTTGTCGAAGATTAGCTGTCCATAGGTGTGTGGTTTTATTTCTGGGCTTTCAATTCTGTTCCATTGATCTGTGTGTCTATTCTTGTACCAGTACCATGCTGTTTTGATTACTGTAGCTTTATAGTATATTTTGAAATCAGGGATTGTGATGCCTCCAGCTTTGTTCTTTTTTTTCAGAATTGCTTTAGCTATTCAGGCTCTTTTGTTGCCCCATACGAATTTCAGTAGTTTTTGTTCTATTACCGTGAAGAATGACATTGGGATTCTGATTGGGATTGCATTGAATCTGTAGATTGCTTTAGGTAGAATGGACATTTTAACTATATTTATTCTTCCAATCCATGTGCATGGAATATTTTTCCATTTCTTTATGTCTTCCTCGATTTCTTTCAATAGTGTCTTCTAGTTTTCATTGTATAGGTCTTTCACCTCCTTGGTTAAATTTATTCCCAGATATTTTATTCTCTTTGTTGCAATTGTAAATGGGATTGTCTTTTTGAGTTCTCTTTCTGTTGTTTCATCATTAGTGTATAGAAATGCAATTGATTTTTGTAAGTTGATTTTATACCCTGCCACTTTACTGTAGTTGTTGACTATTTCTAGTAGTTTTCTGATGGAATTTTTTGGGTTTTCTATGTATAAGATCATGTCATCTGCAAATAGTGAGAGTTTCACTTCTTCATTGCCTATTTGGAGTCCTTTTATTCCTTTTTCTTGCCTAATTGCTCTGGCCAGAACTTCCAGTACTATGTTGAATAAGAGCGGTGAGAGTGGGCACCCTTGTCTTGTTCCTGTCCTCAAAGGAATGGCTTTCAGTTGTTCCCCATTGAGTAGGATGTTTGCTGTAGGTTTGTCATATATGGCCCTTATTATGTTGAGGTACTTTCCTTCTATACCCATTTTGTTGAGAGTTTTTATCATAAATGGATGCTGGATCTTGTCGAATGCCTTCTCTGCATTGATTAAGATGATCATGTGGTTTTTATTCTTCATTTTGTTAATGTGGTGTATTACATTGATTGATTTGCAGCTGTTGAACCATCCCTGTGTCCCTGGTATAAATCCCACTTGATCACGGTGTATGATCTTTTTGATGTATTGCTGTATTTGGTTTGCCAATATTTTGTTGAGGATTTTTGCATCTATGTTCATCAGTGATATTGGCCTGTAGTTTTCCTTCTTTGTATTGTCCTTGTCTGGCTTTGGTATCAGGATGATGTTGGCCTCATAGAATGTGTTGGGAAGTATTCCATCTGCCTCTATTTTTTGGAATAGTTTGAGAAGGATAGGTGCTAAATCTTCTTTGAATGTTTGGTAAAATTCTCCAGGGAAACCATCTGGTCCTGGGCTTTTATTTTTTGGGAGGTTTTTGATTACTGTTTCAATCTCTTTACTTGTGATTGGTCTGTTCAGATTCTCTATTTCTTCTTGATTCAGTTTTGGGAGGTTGTACACTTCCAAGAATTTGTCCATTTCCTTTAGGTTGTCCAATTTGTTGGCGTAAAGTTTTTCATAGTATTCCCTAATAATCCCTTGTATTTCTGTGGTATCTGTTGTAATTTCTCCTCTTTCATTTCTAATTTTATTTATTTGAGTCTTCTCTCTTTTTTTCTTAGTGAGTCTGGCTAAGGGTTTGTCAATTTTATTTATCTTCTCAAAGAACCAGCTCTTTGTTTCATTGATCCTTTCCACTGTTTTTTTGGTTTCAATTTCATTTATTTCTGCTCTGATTTTTATTTCCCTCCTTCTGCTGATTCCAGGCTTTGTCTGTTCTTCTTTTTCTAATTCTGTTAGGTGCAATTTAAGGTTATTTATTTAGGATTTTTCTTGTTTGTTAAGGTGAGCTTGTATTGCTATGAATTTCCCTCTCAGGACTGCTTTTGCCACATCCCATATGAGTTGGTATGGTGTATTTTCCTTTTCATTTGTCTCCAGGTAGCTTTTGATTTCTCCTTTAATTTCATCAATGACCCATTGGTTGTTCAGTAGCATGTTGTTTAGTCTCCACATCTTTGTCCCTTTCCTAGGTTTTTCCTTGCAGTTGATTTCTAGTTTCACAGCATTATGATCAGAAAAGATGCTTGTAATGATTTCAATCTTCTTAAATTTATAGAGGTTTGCCTTGTTTCCTAATATATGGTCTATCCTTGAGAATGTTCCATGTGCACTTGAGAAGAATGTGTACTCTGCTTTTATTGGGTGGAGTGCTCTGTATATATCTATTAAGTCCATTGCATCTAGTTTTTCGTTTAAGTCCATTATTTCCTTATTGACTTTTTGTCTGGATGATCTATCCATTGATGTAAGGGTGTTAAGATCCCCTACTATTATTGTGCTATTGTTAATATCTCCTTTTAGGTTTTTTAGCAGTTGTTTTATGTACTTTGGTGTTCCTGTGTTGGATGCATAGATATTTATGATTGTTATGTCTTCTTGGTAAAGTGTCCCTTTTATCATATATTGCCCTTCTTTGTCTCTCATTACCTTTTTTATCTTGAAGTCTACTTTGTCTGATATAAGTATGGCTACTCCTGCTTTCTTTTGTTTGCCATTAGCTTGGAGTATTGTTTTCCATCCTTTTATTTTGAGTCTGTGTTTGTCTTTAGAGCTGAGACGTGTTTCCTGGAGGCAGCAGATTGTTGGATCTTGGTTTTAATCCATCCCGCCACTCTGTGTCTTTTGATTGGAGAATTCAATCCATTTACATTTAGAGTGATTATTGATATATGAGGGTTTAATGTTGCTATTTTATTGTTCATTTTCTGGTTCTTTTGCATTTCCTTAATTTCTTGTCACTTGTGTTTTGGACTGCAAATTCAATTTGGTATTTCTGCATGCTCATTCTCTTGGTTTTCTCTTTATTTGTCATGTGTGGTTCTCTTCTGGTTATTTGTTTAGTGGTTACCGTGAGGTTTATATAAGTGATCTCCTGGATAAGATAGTACATTTTCAGATGCCTCCTTTTTCCTGAGGCTGGGTCGATTCAATCCCTTACCTCTTCCCCTCCTTATTTGTTATCTCTTTATTCCATCTTGTGTCGTGAATGTGTGTTTCCAGTGATGAGCTTGAATTAATTTTTGATGTTATCCAACTGTAGTTTGTTCTGGTTTAGTCTCCTTGCTTTTCTCCTTGCTGAAATCTTTGTATCCCCTTTCTCATTTGTTTCTTTTCAGGCCTAAGGGCCTTCTTGAGCATTTCTTGTAGTGGGGGTCTTGTGGTGATGAACTCTCTTAGCTTTTGTTTATCAGGGAGAGTTATTATTTCTCCATCATATTTGAAGGATATTTTTGCTGGATAAAGTATTCTTGGCTGAAGGTTTTTGTCTTTCATGATTTTGAATATATCATTCCAGTCTCTCCTAGCCTGTAGAGTTTCTGTCGAGAAATCAGCTGAGAGCCTGATGGGGTTTCCTTTGTATGTTATTTTGTTTTTTTGTTTAGCTGCCCTTAATATTATTTCCTTGTCACGGATATTTTTCAAGTTTGCTACTATGTGGCGAGATGATTTTTTATTCCTGTTTTATATTTAGGTGATCTATTGATTTCATTCACTGTTATTTCCCTCTCGTTCCCTAGGTGGGGGAAGTTCTCAGCTATTATTTCTTTGAACAAACTCTCTGCTCCTTTTTCTCTTTCTTCTCCTTCTGGAATACCTATTATCCTTATGTTGCTTTTCCTCATTGAGTCTGATATTTCTTGAAGAATTTCTTCATTTCTTTTTAGTCTTAGCTCTCTCTCCTCCTCTGTCTGGAGTGTTTCTGCATGGCTATCCTCAATAATGCTAATTCGTTCCTCCATATTGTCAGTTCTGTTCTTTAAAGACTCCATTTTTTCCACTATCTCGTTGATTTTGTTTTTCATCTCCAATAATTCTGATTGATTTTTCTTTATGGTTTCAATCTCTTTTGTGATGAAATCCCTGAATTCATTGATTTGTTTCTGTGTGTTCTCTTGTATTTCGTTGAGTTTGTTTATGATAGCTGTTTTGAATTCTCTGTCATTCAGGTTATCAAATTCTGTGCCTTCAGGGTTGGTTTCTGGGTGTTTGTCATTTTCCTTTTGGTCTGTAGCCATAACAAATTGTCGCATGGATCCGATGGGGATGGCTTTATTTTTTCCCCTCATGTTGAAGTTTGTCCTGCAGTTTCCACCTGCTGCCACTGGATGGAGATCGTGAGCGGTATGCTCCGAGCCCGCTGCAGCCCCCGGAGGCATTATGCTGAAACGCGAGGTGTGTGTGGGGAGGGGTTCTCTCTTTCTCCTGCTCAACCTGGGGGTTTCCTTTCTGGCTCTCTTAGGGTGTTTGCTACACGCCCTAAACAGTCTGTCGTCACTTCCCAGTGGGGATCTCTTGACAGTCTGTGAGAGCACCTGGAGGGTGATAGTTTTCCCCAGCTGTGGACCGCCCCTCCCCCTTCTGTCTGCGAGCTGCGCTGTCTTTGCCAATCGATTGGGGAGGGGGAGTACAACTTCTTACCTCTCCTCATGTCCTTTTGGGCTTCCTGCGCCTCCACCGTTGGATGTGTGGCAGCAGGGGTTTCTTAGAAGTCCTTTGTAGAGTTTGATTGAGCTCTGTTGGAATGTGAATGATGTTTTCATTGTGTCTTAGGGGGCAGAGATTCAAAGAGGGAATCTCACTCCACCATGATGCTGACGTCACTCCTCTAGAGCAAGTTTCTTGAACTTACTGAAACTCTGTTTCCTCATATGTCAAAGGGGACAATTAGAGTATATACAACACAATGATATTTTGAAGACTAGACGATGCAAGTAAATTCCTTAGTACAGGCTGTGGTTCATAGTAAGTCCTCAAACACTGTTAGTCTTTATTCTTAAGAAAGCTGAACTTATGAAAATGCATACTTACGTATGATAGAATGCCTTGCTTTGGTGTTCATTGAAGTGGTGAATTTCCCTGGTGCATATACATTTACGTTTGTTTTTAACACTGTTTCTTTTTTAGCCTACGAGGAACGTGTCTCCAGCAGAAAGCCTGGTGCCATTGGAACAACACTCATCCACTTTTTCTTACCTTCCCTTCCTACTTGGATGCCCCTAATCATTCCCTCTCACCCCTTCCAACCAATGAATCTGATTTGTCAGGGAAACGAAACAAGACAAAACAGAATAGCTGCAAGTCCAAGATTTATTTAAGAAAACAAAAGGAATCTTTATTATTCTGACATTTTTAACAGAATAAAGGGCTCAAGAAAACTTAATAAGCATCTGTTGATGGATTTGGTCTAATACCTACCCAGAGGCAAGAGCACAATCATTCACCATCACCCTGAATATGAGTCAATTGCTGTATGACTGGGAAGGGGCTTGGGGATAAGAGGGTGTCATATGATTTCTCAGAAAACACAAATGAATAAAATGATTTATAATATTTAAATAGGTTAACTAAAAAGAAAAAATTCAGAATATGGTTAGCAGAGCAGGGAGGGAACTTCTGGGGTTGCCGGGACATTGCCCTGGTTCAGATCCCTGTTGCCCATCTACCCACACCTCTAACAGGTTCCTCTGGACCACTCAGGGATTCTCCTCCAGGTCCCTGATGTATTTCTGGACCCAGGCTTCACTGGGATTGGCACACATATGCCAGCCCTTTTTGGTGAGAAACCTGTGGAGAGGGCAGAAGTATTATACAGAGACTGAGTAAGGACGTTCTTGACCATCTGTGGCAACTTCATCTTCATCCCTGCAGGCAGCTTAGGGCTAGTCCACATCATCAACGAATCATTCCCCAAACCTCAAGGACTCCTGGTCCTTCCCTGAGTGATTTATGGAGACAACCTCAGGCCACTTCCTTTCTGTTGTCTCTTTCTCTCTTCTCTTTCTTCTACTTCTGGGCATGTCTTCCCTGGCTACCTGCAGTCCCCTTCCCATGTCAGGAAACAGCCTGGTGGCCTCTCTCTGTGTCCTGCACACACAAAAGGCCCCAGAGGACTGGGTTTCCCAGGACGGCTCCTTATCCACCAGCTGGTGTACCTGTGAACTGCTCCCTGCTCCAACTCCTGCAGACACCCCTCCACCCTCATGTCTTGTGTCTCTCCAGGGATGGGCAGGAGAACCGACACTTACATGACACCATGTTTGGAGCACTGGCCACTGGCCTTAAAATAGGCAACCATGAATTTGCAGGAGATGTGCTGGGAGGTGTAGGAGAAGCAGGTGGATGGAGTGGAAACCCTATCTGTGAGGGGAGAAGGACAACAGGAGTTGCTCGGGAGCACAGGCGAGCCAGAGAGGGTCAGGAAGAGGTGGAGAGAGACAGCATAGCTCAGAGTTGAGGCTTGGAGGAAAAGGAAACTGGAAATACTTTGGCTTTTTTGTCTGTTTTTCATTAATTTCCCTAGCCTTGTTTTTGTTTTTCTCTCTCTGTTTTGGTTTCTATCTTACTTTACAGGGAACCAAACTCTAGATAGTCTACTCCCTTCTCCTAACTCTCTTTGGGGAAATTTTTTTTTCTATTCCATTGACTCCTATGATAGCTGAGTGAAAATAGATGAGGTGATTCTAAAACTTAGCAGCACCAATAGGATCTAAATAGACCTAGATTCTACCTCATGCTAATAATCCAATAAATTAGACTTCAATGATCTTGTCTGGAAAGTAGAATAAAACTTCTCCTAACTCCCACCCTGCAGCTCAGATCAATAGACTCCTTTTGAACTCTCTTGAAGAAAACAGCTGTGTCATTTTGAAACCCCATTCAAGGTTCTCTAATTTCACGTGGGGGTTCTCAGGCCACAGCACTTGGAAGATGTGGACTGACTTCTAGCCAGAGTGTGGGGAGCAACTGTTAAAGGAACCTGGACAACAGACTCACCTTGTGCACAGCAGCAGAGGGCTATGGTGCAGAGGAGGGAAAAGATGGAACCATGAGGACCTTCACCATACTGGGCAGGCAGAAGATAGTAGGCAGAGCAGAGTTGGGGCTTGGGAACTCACTACTGCTGGCCTCCTTCTGGGATCTGAGCTTTCTCCCCTTCTTTTTATAGGCAGCCCTGGGCCATGCGAACATAGAAATTGGAGGCGCCTAAGCAAGAAATTTTAAGTATAGTGGTGTTATGTGAATTGTCCAACCCCAGGTTGCCTATGGTTACTAGAGAGGTTTAGGGTGCACACAAGAATGGTTCAATTGCTAATTTGATTGGGGTGCTTCTGAGGAAGTTGTTTCTCCAGATGGGTGACCAGGATTCGGCATGACCCAGGGATCATGCTTAGCTGTTTCCTCTTCGCAAGACAAACAGGATGCAAAATTATATATGTAATTTTATTTTAAAAATCTTGGGAAAAGAAAAAAAAAAAACCAGAGAGAAATAAACACTCCCACCTGTGCCTATCTGCTCCTTAGCCTATGTCCCGTGGATTCTCTCTCCTCCACATGCTCTGCCTCTCTCCAGGAAAGAGGAATGGTTCTGACATTACACAAGGGTAGGAACACTGGCTGTTGGTGTCACCATGATCGTCAACAAATTTGGGATGGATCTGGAAAAAAAGAAGAGAAGCAGCAGGCAGAGAAGTGTCCGCCTTACCTGTGAGGAAGTGGCAATCAAGAGCCCAAGAAAAACCAAGCCAACTTCTTCCACCCTCGAAGGGGGCCAGCAAGAAGTTGATGGAGATGTCACTGCTCAGGGCTGCAGAGTGGGGCACAAAAAGGAACCAAGGAAGCTAAGCATTTCTTCTTTACCTTGAATTTTTGTTTTGAATCTCTGCCTCTGTCTTATTATTATCGTCTAGCTCCTTCTTCAAGGAATTTAGTATTGGACCAGTTGGCCCTTGTTCCACTTCCTTTGGGGTAACTTCATCTGGTCTAGAGAGACATTTCCCAGCAAGACGCCACCTTCTGTAAATCACCCCGCAGGGTGGAGCTCCTTGGGAGAACTGATGGGAATCTGCCGTTTGGCTCATCCTAGGAACCAACTGGGCCTGGTGTTTGCATCTTGTTAATGACTGAGGTAGGCCTCAGTTTTCCCAACTGAAAATGGATCCTAGCTTTCCTCCGCCTCTCAGATCCAGAGACTAGGATAGATAAAACTCCTTGGGAAACAGCCCAGGACATTTTGAAACCTTCTGTGAAGTTCTCTGCTTTCAATTAGGGAATCTCAAGCCATAGGACTTAAGTGATATGGTTTAGATGTCTGTCCAGAGCACTGGGACACAACTCTGAAAGGAAGAAGGGACAAGGATTGAGGGAGTCTTGTGGGACAGACAGGACTTGTGTGCTGAGGGTCACGGTGAGGAGATGGTCAGCGAGAGCAGCCATAGAAACCTCAACAATGTTGTGCAGGCAGAGGAGTGTGAGCAAAGCCGAGACAGGACCGGGCACTTGCTGCTGCCTATGTCCTTCTGGGGTCCAACCCATGTCCTTGTCCCTTTATAGATTACTCTAGAGCGTGAGGAACTGCATGCTGGGGATGGCCAGAGGGGAAGTTGTTGCATGGTGTCATGTTATGAGTTGCACGTGCCAGGGTACTTGGGGTCACACGGAGGTTCAGAGTATACAAAATAAGCTCAATTTCTCGTTTGTTGAGGCTGATTGTGTGAAAACATTCTGCACAATGAGAGGAGGTGAGATGATGTTAGTGTTAGAGCTTTAAGTACATGGAGAGCTCTACAGATTAACAGTTCCTCCCACAGAGCAGATCTGATGCTCTGCTATAGCTCTTCTGACCACATAGGGTGACATCTGTGGTGATGCTACGGCATCCTGGGCACACAAGTCATTCTTAAACCACACCCTGGGTGGAAAGGACCATGACATCATCTTGATAGGAGTACTTCTAAGGAAATGATTAACCAAAGAGGGGAAGTTAGGAGTTGTTGTCACGAGGGGACCAGGCTTAGCTGGTTCCCTCTACCGAGAACAAATCTATCTGTGAACTGCAGAATTCCCTTTTCCTTTCCACCGAGCAGAAATTTCTAATGTTCTTCACTGGTGTTTTGACTGTGTAAATGTGACATATATAACGATGCCACAAAGTCTTAAGTAGCCTGAGCCATGTTTCATCCAGACCTAGATAGACAGAATGGAATTGTGGAAGCCTGGGCTACAGGCACAACAAATGTGACGATGTCAGCTTTTTAATCACTATTTCATTCATCAAACATTCACAAGTCCCTAAAATATGCCATCACTGGGTTTAACAATAGGGAATAGAAATGAGTATGCATTGGTTATGGAGTGTCTGTATCAGGAGCCTTAAATGTCCTTAGTTTTTGACCTGGAAAGTCTACATATGAAAATAGCCTATGGAAATAATCTCATTTATGGAGAAGGTTTTATGCATATAGATGTTTGGTACAGTTTATTTTTGATAATTAAAAATGGGAACCAGTCCAAATGTGCCACAATGGGGCATGGCAATATTAATGCACTAGGCTGATGGTTGAATAAATTAGGCAGCTCTTAAAAATACTGGAATGATTTGTAAAAGTCTCATAATGTTAAGTATGAATAAGAAAAATACAAAATTACATCCATATCATGACTATAATAATGCCCTCCCTCCAGACACACAGTAAAAAAGAAGTGAAAAAGCAAGGAAGCAAACAGAACTACCATAAGCCTAGAAAAAAATGCACTTGGAAGAAATAAACCAAAATGTTAACAGTGGTTAGGTTTGGGTAATAGAATTTTTCCTACCTTCAAGGAAAGAAATTATGCTCAGATTATGCTCCAGAAATCATATATGCCACAGTAAGACAGGAAGAATGTAGAGGAAAACCTCACACATCCTTGCTTACACTTGCTCTGCTGGCTACCCAGCTTTCAGAAACAAAATAAGTTTTTATTCTTTTCTGTATTTTATATATTTTTAAAATTAGCTTTTACTACTTTTGGGGGTAATCTACAGTTCACATTACAAATCATGTAAAAAGACAATTTTAATTAAAAACACTGGTAACATTGCTTTTTCTCTACTCCTCTGAGCCTTCCTCCTGTGCCTGCGGGTGAGATTTTGTGAAGACGTGATCTGAGCAGCAGCAGCCGTTTTGTAACCATGAGATCAGCCCAAGGAAGAGAAGCCAACAAACCGGCAGGGGAAGCGGAGACATTTCGAGAAGAAAGTCCTTGATGATGTCACTGAGCTGTCAGACAAACCCTGGGAATGCCATCTTGACTTTACAGTAAGAAAACAGGAACTGTTCTAGGACTTTTGAGGAATGAGGACTTCCTTCTTAAATTTCTTCCCTTCCTCCATTTTTAAGGGCTAATTATTACAAGAGATGAATATACCATAATTTATTTAATTGTAGGTCATCTTTTAATTGTCACAAATAAGCTGTGACAAACACCGTTATACATACAACTTTCTTCATCTTTGTGTTTATATCCACAGGGTAGATCCCTGGCAGAGCACTTGCTCGTCAAAGAGTGCTTTTTGACAAAGAGTCAAAGAGTACAAAGTGTTACTCTTTGCTGGTCAAAGAAGAACAACATTTTGAGGCTCATCATTCGTATTAGCCCCCAGTTAGCCCAGCTAACCCAGGGGCCAGGTGTCTTGTGTCGTCTCAGCCTGTCGATGGTGATGCTGTCAGCTAGGAATGCCTGTGGGCACTCACCTGGGCCCGTACTACTTGTGGCAGCCCCCGCAGACATTTCCCCAACAGGAGTCAATCTTGTGGCTGCACCAGCCCTTGTGGTGCTTAGGACTGCAAGATGCACTTCAGCAACAACCAGCAGGGAACTCTGAAAAGACAAGGTTTATTGCTCACAAGTCCTTGAGGATACATGACACTCCTGAGGGTCACACAGCAGGGTTGCCAGGAGATAGAGAGAGAAAGAGAGTGTGTGGACCTGGGGTTCTGCCTTTACTGGGGTCAAGTGGGGTGCCTAGGGTTTCATGGGTTCATTCTTTATTGGTGAATTTAAAACGTAAGAGTGGGAATTAAAGTGTGGAAAGGGAAAAGCGGGGTGACTCAAGTGGTCAGTTAGCTAGGTCACCCCGGGCTTTCTAAAAGGGGAAATTCATGGGGTGGGGGGTCCACCTGGCTCTTTATCTAGTTGTGTAGCTGGCAAAATGTTTATTCAAGAGGGATGTCTTTGGACATGCCTCTCAGCAATCAAAAGCTTAATGTGAGACACTTACATTAAAATCAAAAAAGCTAATTGTCAGGCCCTTACACTACACCAGCGTGTTGTAGAGATTTAGTGAATGTTTGATGAATGAGCCAAAGACTGAAAGGCCAGCCTCAAGCTTGCCACTTCTGTACCCGAGTCTTCCCCAATTCTGCTGTCTCCATCCAGGTTGTGATGTTACCTTGGGTTATGCTTCTCAAGGCTCTATGGCATTATCATCCATGTCACATCTATGCCATTGGAACAGCTGGGGTGGATATCAGAAGGTTCAGATCTGTGGGAGAAATGCTTGATCTACAGATCTGCTCTTGTGAGAAGGCATCAGCTAAACTTGTCTCAGGGTCACACCAGCATCTCACCTCCTCTCACTATGAAAACCATTTCCCCATCAAGTAGGCAACTGAGCCGTTCTTGCAAATAGCCTGAACCTTTGTGGCTACCCAGAGCTCTCTTGGCTTATGTAGCTCAGCATGATACCAACACCATGATTAAAAATTTCCCCTTCGGTCTCCCCAAGTTTCCATCTTCTAATGCCCCGGGGCTGCCTACAAAGAGAAGACATGGCTTAGACCCCAGAAGGAGGCAGCAGCTGCAAGTCCCCAAGTCCCAACTCTACTTGGTCACCACTTGACCTCACATTCTGTGACCCAGCAACATGGAGTTCCCCATGGCTGCCCTCACTGTCCTGCTCCTCACCGGGACCCTCTGTTCCCAAACCTGCTCTGCCTCGTGTGAGTCTGTCCTCCCTTCGTCCTTGCCCTGTTCCCCCACTCTTTGGCCATGGCATGGATCACAATGCCAAAGTCTTGTGTCTGAGCCCCGCTAAGTAGAGAACTTCAGAGGGATTCCAGAGACTATTTCCAGAGGAGAATTTTCCTTCCCAAGGTGTTTTAGCAATTCTATTCTTCTGCTCTGAGAGAGTGGGAGTAAGTCCCATTTTATGGATGGGAAAATGGAGGCCTAACTGGGATTTTGACAAGAGGTAGAATCTGTATCCAATTGGCTTCTAGTGGTGTGGCCTTGGCTCCCCTCACGAATTCCAGATGGAACTCCCCAGTGGGAGACAGAAGTAGAAGTAGTTTGTTCAGAAAACTAAATTCCCTGTAGAGACACATGGAGACCCCAAACCAAAACAGACAGAGAATGAAAAACACTGAAAGAGATACACAAAAATAAAAACATCAAGGAAAAGAAATGCCAGCTTCCTCGTGGATCCCTTTGTCCCCACATCCCCACCCCTGAGCAGTGCTGTCTCCTTCCAGGTCTTTCCGACCCTCGAGGAGCAGCTGGCTTGCCTTTTCTTCTGAAAAATGACTTAGGATCTTTCTGTCCTGTCTCACAGTTGGTGCCAACACCCCGACCACCTGCTGCGTCTCCTTCATCTCCCGGCAGATTCCGCGCAAATTTGTGGATGACTAATATGTGGATGACCGGCGGCCGGTGCTCCAAGCCCGGTGTCATGTAAGGGCCAGTCTTCCTGTCCGTCTCTGGAGAGGGAGACTGGGAGGCCTAGGGTGAGGCACCCCCTCAGAGGACTCAGCCCTCTGAGACCAATCAGCATGCAGGACACCAGGGGAGGTCCCTGCCGTGTTTTCTGACGTGGTCTGGGTCCTGCAGAGACTCTTAGAGGAATTGCCCCTGGGCAGAGGGCAGCGAGGGGAGTGACAGCAGGAAGCTGGCTTTCTGAAGGGACCCATATGAGACACAGGGAAGGTCTGTGAACCCTAAAGTTAAGGGGAAATTTTACAAGCATGTAGACAGGCCCTGAGACGTCTGGGGCAGAGAGGGATGGAGGGGTCACAGTGGGCCCAGGATTCCCCTGCTGGATTCCTCAGTGTGTAATCCTTCCACTCCTCTTCACAGCTTCCAAACCAAAAGAGGCCAGCAGGTCTGTGCCGATCCCAGTGAGGCTTGGGTCCAGAACTGTGTCACCGACCTGGAGCTGAATGCCTGAGTGGCTTAGAAGCTACGGAACTTGTTCATCTATTGTAACAGATGTGATAGGTCTGCTACAGGGCAGATTGGGGAGCGGGCACCTGAGCCAGGACCATGACCCTGGAACTCTGGAAGGCACCTCCTCTACGGGTTACACCTCACCCCCAGCCACTCTCTGAGGCCCTCCTTAACTTTATTTTCAGTTTATATATCGTATTTAACCTTTGTAGTTTGTTTCCATTGTTGAATTGTGTGATGTAATGAATATTTTCTCTAACATGGCATGACATCCTCTTCACTGTCCCTCTTCCTTCCTCTTCAATTCTCCTCACACTCAATATATGGATCAATCAGTGTGAGTAGCTCTCTGGGCAGAAATTGTATCATATATATCAAACAACAAAGGCTTATTGAATGGTTTTACCCAGAACTGCATTTCAAAATATTGAAGTCACTTTTATAAAAGGTGAACCAGCGTTTTCCTTGTGATGACTCTTGTGTTTATTTTCCCGACAGCTCAGAATCACAGGTCGAGAGGAGTACCGGGGGAGGAGTAGGAAACGTGAACTATCTGGTAATCTACGTGGGGTGAATACCTCCTGTGAAGTCTGTTTCCTGTTGGAGATGGACGCCTAAGGACTGGCTTAAGTGCAGAGCAGTGCTTTTCAACCTTGAATTCACATTAGAATCGTGTGGGGAGCTTTAAAAACGCCAATGCCAGGACTTCACTCCAAAGTCACAAACTTCATTGGACTTAAGTGGGGCCTGGGCATCAGTCACTTTAAAACTCCCGAGGTGATGTTGATGCACAGCCAGCGTGAGGACCACTGTTGGGGTGCGGTCACAGGCTCTTTTTGGCCAGCCTTGGAATTTCAGAGGCAATTCAGCTCCCTTTCAATTTTTCAAGGCTTCTGATCTGTTTTTGGTCAAGTCCGTTGAATGGTTAATTAGAAGCAGAAGATCTGTTAGCTAGTGTCACTTCTAGAACTGGGTTTTGGAATGCCTCTTTTTGCAGGGCAGCACTGGGAGCTCTGGCCATCCCTTTCACCACCACCCCTGCTCCTTCATTTCACTGACTTCTACCTCCACATTGCCCTCTGCTGCTGAAACAAGGCCACTCGCGTGGACGTCACTGTAATTAGCCCCCTGCCTCTGACTGCATCCCAGCTCCATCTCTGCAAGGAACATGATTGTTAATTTTGTCCACAAAATAAATGCTTACAAGAGGGGTCTGAGAACGGGTGGATCAGACTATTTCTGGACCCCATTTCTTTTTTCTAATCTCCCATCTTCCCATTTGTGCTTATAGCAGAATCTTAAGCAAACTATTTTTTTTCTCCTCTGCTATCAGAGGAGAAAAAGTTTCAAAGTGAGCTAATCCGTTTCTTAATGGGCCTTACTGATTTATGCAAGATTTATACCAGTCTCTGACATCTTCAATTTCCCTTTTTGATGCAACCTTGGCAGGCAGATGGCCTTGGTAAGATTTACGTAACAGACCGTGGGGGCACCCAGCTCTTGTGGTAGCCAGAGGTGTCCTCACTGACTTCAACCTCAGCTCCTGCCCTCAGCCAGTTCTACTTTTCGGGGTCTGCTGCTTGCAGCACTGTGGTCTGTATCAGGGTTGGTGTGAGTTACAGTATCAGAAAAGCTGACCCAGTCTGGCTTAAACAATAAAAGGAACTTGTTAGCTCACATAACTGAAACTTCAAGAAGTAGCATTAGCTTCAGGCAAAGCTTGATCCAGTAGTCTTAAGTTTCTTTCTGAATTTCTAATCTCCCTTCAATTTGAGAGCTTCATCCCAGGACATCCAACTGTAAAATGAGTCACTTTGCTTGTAGGCATTTCCAGTTTTTACAAGTTACCCCCTTGAGACCCCGTCATTGGGCTTCAAGAAGAGGAGAACTAATGACCTCTTCTCCATAAAGGTGGAACCCAGTAGGCTAGCCACTCGCCTTCCTCTTGCCGTAGATATGGAATGAACTTGTTGATTTGCCTGAGCCAAACTGAGCAGGGGAGAAGAAAACAAGAGGCAGGGGCAGAGACAAGGAGGGCTGGGGGCAGCTGCACTCCCACCGCATGAAGTGTGTTTTCCATTGGTCAAGCGACCATGTGGAAGGTAGCTGGGCTTGAACCTTCTTCCCAGTGACACTCCACATGGGTTGGGGAATCCTATGGCCCACGTTGTTTGGGAAAGACCCAGTTTATGCCGGTTGTGGCAGCATAATTACTGATAGTATCTCCTTAGACTCTCAAAACGCTCATCTTACCAGTAGGAGATTCACCGCTTAAAGGGATTCTAACAGCAGGAGCTGATGGGGTGGTCTCAAGGCTGATAGGTCCCTGGCTGTGTGGGCAAAGGGTGCTAAAGTCCAGTCTGCACTTCGCCTGTAAAGTCTTGCACCTGGCACAGGGCTGGGTCTGCTCCAAGAAGGTGACTTTTCTTAGCGTGCTCAGGCTAGCAAAGCAGGGAGTGGAGAGGAGAAACGTGTTGGGCAAGAGTAGGACATCAACCATCAGGGAACTCTGCAGAAAAAGGAGCCACAGGACCCCGCTGTGCCACCCAATGCATGTGCCACCCAAGAGAACATCACTGGGCTGTCAATATTAAAAAGAGAAGCAGAGACAACAAGCAGAGGGGAGTAGGGCTACATCTGTGGGCAGTTAAGAGAAGTTTTCTCTTTACTCCATATTACCGCACGTAGACTACCCCCTCCCTGCCATTTCAGAGGAGTTAGGCCTTGAAAAGAGAGGTGCGGGGGGAAGGTATCCAGAAGCAAACTGGAACGAAAGCTTCATCACACTCCAACTCCTCTGAGCCTGTTTAGCACTGGCAAGGGGGGGTGTGGAGGGTGGGAGAAGAGGAGATGAGATCAAACTTGAGATCGGAGTTTTCAACTGAAAGAATTTTAATGACTGAATGTGACCAGAAAGTTACGAGATCTGCCCAAGATGTTGTTGAGGTGGAGCCAATGGTGGGAGAAAAGTCCAGCATTTTATATTTATACTCTGTAAGAGTCAGGCTAGGCTAGGCTGTACCTAGGTAACAAACAAACCTCCAGTGGATTAACAAAATACTGGCACAAAATCTGATGTAGGTTAGGCGATTTGTTCTCAAAATTAGTGTGTGTCAGAATCATCTGGAGGGCTTGATTAGCAGAGATTCCTGAGTCCCCCCAAGGAGACGCTGACTATGCAAGTCTGGAATATAGCTCAAGGTTCTGCTTTGCTAGTGAGCTCTCAGGTGATGCTGATGCTGCTGGGTCATGAACTATACTTTGAGTAGTACTGATCCCAGAGCAACTCTCCTCCAAGTGGTGACTCAGGAATTCAGGCTGCTTCTGTCTTATAGTTATAGATTCTGGAATGAGAAAGGAGACAGAAAAGACATACTGCTTTTAACTGTCTTGGCCCTGAAGTGACACACATCATTTCTATTTATAGTCTGTTGATCAGAATTGGCTGCATGAGCCCAACCCAGCAGCACTGTAGGGAAACATATGGACTATTTAGTGAGCACTGACTTCCCTGCCACTCACTCTTAAGCAAGAGGTTAACCAACGAAAGAGGCCCAACCAATGTGAACTTGCAGTCTATGAGAATCTTTTGCTTTTCCTTTTCCCTCTGATTATTATAAAATGAATGTCAGGTTGGTATTCATCCTACATGTGAAGTATTCATGCAATATTCATGCTGTCAAGATGTGGACTAAACCCCAGAGCAACTGGGAAACATTTCGAAGTTTGTGGGCCAGCTGTGCAAGTTGTCAGATGTCGAGAGCCCATAGAGAGAAAAGGATGAGACTAAGGCTTCACCAAAAGGCCTATCATCACTCCTGATAATGCCCCCACACTTGTCATGGGTAGTTTGCTATGGTGTTGGGCAGAAGGAGGAATATTTTGAGATCAAAATGGGAAAGGATTACAAAATGTTGCGTGGGAGAAGCCCTGTGTGCAGGAGTGTGTGTGTGTGTGTGTGTGTGTGTGTGTGGTAAAAGAGAGAGAGAGAATCCTGAGTCAAAATGGGCCCCTTAGAGCTAGACAGGATGTTTGTTGCCTTGATCTCTTGATACAATGGATAACATGACATTAACAAACATACCAAAGTTCTCTGAGCCAGACTGAAATCTAAAAGGCTCACCACCCGTGGCGGACCCAGGTCTTGAGCAGGTGGTTCAAACATCTGGAATACCACATATCACAGTTGGGAGTGGGTTGTGGGAGGACACGATGAGAACAAGGAGAGCTAAGAAGGAGCCAGTTTTTAAGGTAAGCTCCCAATTTTTAAAATCTCGTCTTTTGAATTGAAAATCACATACTCATATTTATAAAGATCGAAGGACAAAGAATGGAAATGGATAAAAATCATATTTCCCAGAGGAAATCACACTTAACAGGTTGAGATGTATCATATCAAATGTCTTTCTTATGTTTATGTAAATATGTATAGCTTTTACCAAAACAAATATTATTATATGTAGTTCTAAAACAAATATGTGATAGTATAGATATTTGTATAGTTATAGATACACATATGCAAAGTATATACTATATACAGTCTTACATTAATATTGTCAATACCTTTTCATCCCAGTACATCTATAGCTACTCCATCCTTTTCAGTGGTTTCATATTTATTATGTGGCTTTACCATGATGTTTTAAACTATTCCTCTTTTGATGAATTTGTTTCTCTTTTGTTGCTTTTACAAACAGGGCCACGAAGAACATCTGTGTGCCTGTACCTTTGTGTCTTTAGATAATGTTTCTCGAAATAGATTCCTAGCAATAAGATAGCTAGATTAAACAGTATGTACATTTTAAAATTTGCTAGAAACTGTATCATTACTCTTCAAAAATCCTGGCTACTGGGGCCGGCCCGGTGGCATAGTGGTTAAGTTCACGCGTTCTGCCTCGCCGGCCCGGGGTTCGCAGGTTTGGATCCTGGGCACAGACCTACTCACCACTCATCAAGCCGTCCTGAAGCAGTGTCCCACATAGAAGAGCAACAACTCTACAACTATGATACACAACTATGTACTGGGGCTTTGGGGAGAAAAAGTAAAAAAGAGGAAGATTGGCAACAGATGTTAGCACAGGGCCACTCTTCCTCAAAAAAACAAACATAAGTAAAAATCCCAGCTACCAAAATTCCACTTTTTGGTACTGAAAAATAGAGAGTTTAGGGGCAGGCTCGGTGGCGTATCGGTTAAGTTTGCGAGCTCCACTTCAGCAGCCCGGGGTTTGCAGTTTCGGATCCCAGGTGCAGACTGATGCACCACTTGTCAACCCATACTGCAGCCGCGTCACGTATAAAGTAGAGGAAGATGGGCATGGATGTTAGCCCAGGGCCAGTCTTCCTCAGCAAAAAGAGGAGGATTGGCAACAGATGTTAGCTCAGGGCTAATCTTCCTCACACACACACACACACACACAAAATAGGGAGTTTAAAACAAACTGAAGTAAGTAGGGCTTATAAAAAATTAACATATATTTGCATTTCTCATAAGTATGTTGAATTTCTCCCTTTTGAGTTTTACAACAGAGACCCTGGCTTAGTCTGACTTATACTTAAAAGCATAATCTAGGCCAGGGGTCAGCAAATTTTTTCTGTAAATGGTCAGATAGTTTAAGTTTTTGGCTTCGCAGGCATACAGTCTCAGTTGCAACTATTCAGCTCTGCCATAGTGGTGGGAAAGCAGCCACAGACAATATGTAATAAAATGGGTGTAGCTGTGTTCCAGTAAAACCTTATTTATAAAAACAGGCATCGTGCTGGATTTGTTCTGAGGACTGTAGTTTGCTAAACCTGATCTAGATAATTGGTCTAATAAATAATTCGATCTTCACAATAGCAGTGTTGTTGCATATATTGGCTGAATATCTTTTCTTCTTTAATGTTAGCCACTGATTTTGTGGAGCATGAATTTTAGGAAAATAATATCCAGGTAACATGTCTATTACCATATGTACCTTATTAAGAAAAGAGTGGTAAATCCTTATTGACTAATTCAGTGGTTTCTGGTGTTCTGTATGCATGTAAATCACTTGGGGGTTTGGTAAAAATCTGGATCCCTAGATCCAAACCCAAGAAATTCTATTGTGAACATTTTAAACAACCATCCCAGGTGGTTCTGGGATGCTCTGAGTAACACTGGCACAGGTTTGCATCTTAGTTATATTATTTATTAGCTGCACGACTGTGGGCAAGTTGTTTTAACTCTCTCAGCCAACATGTCCTCTTCTGTCAAACAGGGCTATTAATAGTACTTAGTCCTTGGCAAACTTGTTAGGGTTTAAAGGACATTGCATAATTCTTAAGAAAGCTTGATTTATGAGAAAAATAAATGCATGAATATATATCAAGAATGAATTAACCCAGTGCATATAAATTATACACTAGGTGCATAAAATTTTATAAAATAATCATTGTTTTGTAAAATAGTGTTTTATTTTTAACTTTCAGGAATAGGTAGATACAGGTATTATTGTTATTTCCTTTCTGCTGACTTCCCCTCTTCAGATTTTCCTACTCTTTGACCCCCATTATTTTTCCAACCAGAGTTCCTGACTTTGTCACAAAACAAAATCAATAGAATCACCAAAATTTTAAGACTAGTTTACTTTTAAAAAATTCCATTATTTCACACAGCTGAACACAGAAATGGTAAATAACATTCTATAAATATTTGTTGGTTGATGGTTTTCACACAATTTCCTCTAGAAAAGCTAAACATAACCACTCACCTACACACTATGTTCCAACCACTGTGTGATTGGAGGGGTTGAGGAGTGGTGGTGGAAAGAGTGTTGTGAGGTCTCTCCCAGCAAGCAGTCAAGAACACATGGAAATACATTACAAAAATTAAACAGTCTAAATAAATTAAAATGTACAGTAAGAAGAGTCCCAGAGTGTGGTTGCTTGGCAACCAGCTCATAGTAGAGGTGGTTTTGGGAATTGAAGGAACATTCCTTGGGCTCAGGTCCCTGCGCCCTAATTTTCCCACAGATGTAACTGGTTTCTTGTTGCTTCCAGGTCACCCAGGGATTCAGCTCCACGGTCAATGATGTACTTGGCACCAGGACTCCGTGGAGTTGGCACAGACCTGCTGGCCTCTTTGGTTTGGAAGCTGTGAAGAGGAATAGAGTTATAAAAACTGAGGAGTCATCAGGGGAATTCCTGGTCCCACGTTGCTCCCCTCACCCCTCTCTGCCTTGGGAAGTGCAAAGTCTGCCCACTTTCTTAGGACCATTTCCACAACCTCAGATCCCTAGACATTTCCTCAATGACTTAGGGAGTCTCCTCAGTCAGCTTCCCCCTGTTATCATTTCCTCCTCAATTCCCTCTGCCTGGGGCAGCTCCTCCCTGGCTCCCAGGCCCTGGGCCAGAGTAGAAAACACCTCCATGGCCTCTCCTTGTGTCCTGCCACCAGATCAGACCTCAAAGCTCTGGGATTTCTAGGACGGCCCTCATCCACCTGCTGATGGATGTAGCTAGGTAACAAACAAACCTTTGCAGGCTGCTCCTTACTCCAAGTCTGCTGGCTCTATCCCTACATGTTTTGCCTCTCCCCAGAGATGGACAAGAGGACCAGGCTTTACGTGGCTGCTGGCTGCTGGTCTCATAATAGCCATCTACCATTTTGCTAGAGATCTGCTGGGGGGACTTGAAAAAGAAGCAGAATGTCAAGGGCCTGTGCGCACTCTGAGGGAAGGGGCAGCCTGAGCCAGAGTCATTTTTCATGGGAACAAGTGAGCCAGCTCCTTCTGCCCAATGATCAAGTCAGAAGAAAGAAGATGGAGATAGCATTGTTAGGTAGAAAGGATTTAGGATGAGGAGAACTGGAAAAAAGTTGGGAGTTTCTCATTTCACCAATTTTTTTCTTCTATCTCTTAATTTTTTCAGAGGTTTTATCTTGTTCTTTTGTTTAGGACATATACCTTTGTTTCCTTATTTTGCTTGACTCCCTGTGTTTATTTCTATGTATTATATAAAACAACCACCTCTCCCGGTCTTGAAAGAGTGGCCTCGTATAGGAGATGAACCTTATCATTCAACCCTGCCTTACCTCTTGGTTGTCTCTTGAACCTTTGTGATTGTCCAAGCAGCCTATTTTATATTTAGTGGCTCCCAGTTGTTGAGGGTGTGCTAAGGCCTGTCAGTGTCCCAAAGCGGGGGATCTTAGTCAGCACCTAGATTCAGGCTGACTGGAAGCCAGACCCTCAGGTAGCAGCTTTTAAAGTGTGCACATATACATAGTCCTGTCAGACCTCAAGTGTAAGTCCGTTGGCCACCAGACCAGGTGATCTAGAGATGTCCCCTGGGTGACAGTTGCAAAAATTGGGCTCCAGATGAGTGTATAAGCTCCTTTCTGGGAGACACTGGTGAGCAGTAGAGAGTCAGAGGGAAGGCGCAAAGATGGCCTCCAGGCCTCTGTTTCCTGAGATCCCATCTAGATGCGTAGACTGTAGATGTGTGCCAACCCAGAAGGCTGCCCCTCAGGGTGAAGCACCAGGATAAGCGAATGGACAACCAAAACAATGGTTTTGGGGTCAACCCAAACCCAAGATGGTTTCTTTTTCTCAGAGAGACTGGGGCGTTTCAGTCTGCTGTCCTGCAGTGCCCTGGGGGTGGTAGCCAGCCAAGAACTGTCTCCTCAGTTACACTCCCGTGGGACCCAGGAACACAAACTCCCCCTGGCCACCAGAGCCACATGATCAAAGGGCGTTGCCTGGGTGGTTGCCACAAAACCCAGGACCAGAGGTAAAAACCGGGGCAGCAGAGGTGTGTAAAAGCTCCTCTCTGGGAGATACTCATGCTGTGGAGTGCAGCAGAGGAAGAGTGTGAAGGTGGCACCCTCTGAGGAAGAAGAAAAGGAAAAAAAGATGGCACCTGCCAGCTTTAGCAAGGCAGAGGGAGAGCACTAAGATGGCACCCTCCGTCTGGAGGGTAAAGATGGAACCTGCAGAGATAAGAAAGAAAAAAAGATCTAGAGTAAAAAAAAAAGTGTCTGCCTGCTTTAGCAAGGCAAAGGGAGAGCAGAAAATGGGCCGCCAGGGCCTCTGTCCTGGAAAGTATCTCATCAGGTCCGGCCCCTCGGGCCAGTTTCTTTAAGATGAGCAAAGGAATCTCTTTGACGTAAAGTCTGGGCACTTTTCAAAGGGCTGCTTCTACACTAGGCCCTGGGGCGAGTGACTCTGTGCTGAGCCTTTAAGAGCTGTTTCTCAGTTTGCTACAGCCCTTTGGGTCTTCTGGATGTGAGCCCTTGGTTTTCAAAGCCAGACATTTTGGGGGCTCGTCTCTCATGTGCAGGTCTTAAAAGTTGGGGTGCCTGATGTGGGGTGCGAACCCTTCACTCCTCAGGGAGAAGCTCCTGGTTTGTGAGTTCCCTCCTGACCGTGGGTGGCCGCACCAGGGGTGAGGTTTATGGCGAGACCCCATCTCAGCCTCCCCTACCCACCTCAGTGTGGCTCTTTTCTTGTTTGCCAATGTGAAGCAGCTGCTCAGCTAGTTGTCAGGTCATTTCAGAGGAAACTGTTCCATGACTAGCTGTAGACTTGGTGTGTGGGAGGAGGTGCGTTCAGGACCTCCCTACCTCACCACCTGGGATTGCCTCCTCTATCTCTTACTTTGCTCTAATCTTAGGTTTGGTCTCTCTCTCTGCAGGGGATGCAGCTAATTGAGCAGTCTGCTTCTTGTTCCAGTTCTATTTGGGAAACAATCTGGTCCAAGAAGAGACTTTTTCCAGCGAGAGACTGTCTCTGTAAATCACAAAATGTGGCACTGAGGTGAGTTGATTACTCAGCTGATTACTGGGAGGCAATTGACACTGGACTCTGTCTCTTGTTGAAAACCCACTCAATTTTCCCATTCCTAAAATAGGACAAGCCCCCACTCTGCCTTCCAGGTATATAGAATAGAGAGCTAAAACTTTGGAAAGAAAAGCCTTCTGAAGAGATAGCCCAGGGCATTTTGAAAACCCCTTGGGAAGTTTTCTATTTCACTTGGGATCTCTGTCCATAGGACTTGGGTGATGTGATCTGACTTCAACCAGAAACTGGGGGAACCATAGAAAATGGCAGCAGGAGAAGATTGTGAGAGGAGGTCTGGGAACAGAAGGCCATGGTGAGGAGGACTGTGAGGGTCCAAGAGTGTAGGCCAGAACAAGACTCGCTGTTGCCAGCCTCCTTCTGGGGTCCACGCCATCCCCTACTCTTAAGGTAAGCCCTGGACTTGGGGAGATGGAAACTGGGGGTGACGAGAGAGGAAGTTTTTAAGCACAGTTGAGTCGCGTTGCCTTGCACATGCAAGAGGGGTCTTGGCTAACCACAGGGCTTAGGGCAATTGCAAGAATGGTTGAAGTGCTCATTTGACTGGGGCTGTTTATGGGGAAGTGGTTTCCACAGCGAGAGGAGGTGAGATGTTGATGTCACCCTGGAACCACACTTAGCTGGTTCCTTCTCACTAGAACTCTGTAGTCATAGTTTCCGCCAGCAGAGTAGAAACTTCTATGTTATTCCAGAGCTGTTCTAATTGCATAGATGTGTCACATGCAATGATGCCATGAGTCCTGAGTGGCACAAGCCAACTTAAACCATACGCAGGTGGACAAAGCTGTACTAGCAAAGCCTGAGCTTCAGAAGTGATGAGAGTACAGCCAGCTTTTCAGACACCCACTCATTCAAGAGCGATTCATCAATGGCCTCAATATACAGAAAGCAAAGGACATAAGGATGTGTTAGATATGGGTGCTAATGTGCATAAGGAGCCTTAAAATGCCTTTGACCAAGATAATCCATGTCTAGGAATCTATTTCCTATGTAAGTAATTCAAATATGGAAAGAGCGTTTATGCAAAAGAACATCTGGTCCCCAGCATATTGCTGGCAATGTAAAATTGGAGCCAATTTAAATCACCTACAGTATGGAAATGGTGAAGAAAATTACGGTATCTTCACTTGATCCACTATTAGGGAGCCTCTACAAACAATGCAATGACTTGGGAAATGCTTGTGTTATAATAAGTTTTAAGAAACCCAAGATGTGAATTGGCTTATTTTACTCAGGACCCACCCAGTATCTGGGATGCGGTCAATCACATATAATATTTTTTTGTGGATGGTGTTCCTAGGAAAGAAAGGGAATAGAAGAAGCAAGTATGAGGCATCCCCTGTCATCTACCCCTTCGTCTATCCAATATTGAATGACTCTCCTCTCTTTCTCAGTCTGAGCAGTCTCAGTAATGCTGACTCACTGTTCTGAGAGTTCTCTCTCATTTTCCCCTGTCCTGGGTTCTGGGTTGTCTGCTTATATGGAGCAGGGCAGGCAGTGCTTGTGGCAGGGCCAGTTCTACCCCTCTTAGTATCCTCAAGTGGACATGTAGCCCCATTTTCTGGTGATTACTTTGGCACCATGAGAGCCTAATTAGCCTCAGATTTGGGCAACAGTCATTTATAGAGCAACAGGAAATACACAAGTCAGCATCTTAAAAATAAAGTGATTCAGGAGGGTGGAAGACTAATAGTTTCTAATCTAGAGAGTAAAGGAGAAGAAATGTTCATCACATACAAAGTATTAGAGCCTTTCATATATTAGGGAAAAAATCCATAAGAAAAAGAAAAACACATTATAGTGAACACATGTTTTTCCTGACCAGCATCTATTCTACATCCCTCCTGATATAGGAACCTGCATTTCCTTTGGGAAGCCGCTCTTCCCCATAATTCTCAGACGTTTAAGTTTATGTGAAATTCATCCAACCCACAGATCCAGGTGTGTGCCTTGATTAGCTTAAGAAATCAATGAAACCCATCTCCATAACCACAGTGATTGTTTAGGAATTGGATTTCTGACCTAAGGTCGGTTAAATCCAAAAGAACCTAGTGATTTTTTTCATGAGGGACACAGGCTTGCTCTCTTCCCTGAAGAAAATGAACAAGGGATCATGTAACACTGGAAGGTACTGGCAGCCATCCTGGGACTCCCACATGGAGGGGTGATCAGAAAGAGAGGAAAATAGGACCTGTGGATATCATAGGGCTGCACATCCAGCCTTGCCTAGAGCAGGCTTGGAGCCACAGGGTTTATTTATTCAAGACTTTCTGAGTTAGGTTTGTTTGTTTTCCTCCTTGAAACTACCAGCATCCTGAGAAATACAGAGACTTATGTCTCTGCAGAGATACAGGGTCTGTTAAAAAGAGCCCCTGACTGAAGTGTGGCACCGGCTGAACTGAAAAAGTAGGAGGGAATTTGGTGAGGACCTTGGTAAATGGAAGTGGTTTTTAAACTTTGGTGTGCATTGCATTGGAATGACCCGGAGGCTTGTTAAGATACAGATTGCTAGACTCCACCCCTAAAGGGGGAGAGTGGCTTAGAATTTGCATTTCTAACATGTTCCCGGGTAATGTTCATGCTGTTGTCTGGGCACCACTTTTGAGAACCATTCTTACATGGAATTGCCACTGCTGGTTGAACTGTGATCTATCGTATCTTGGTGCTGAGGCCCTGTGCCAAATGCTAAGGCTGCAACATTAAGCAATTTGATAGGAAAGATTCTGAATCTTGGAATATAATACCTATTTCTGGCATCCATCAGTAAGGTCCTTTAAGAAAGAGTTCAAGCTACTTTGAAATGGGCTTATCTGAAATCAGAAAAGGAAAAAATCTCAGCTTTGCTAAGAAAGGCCTTTCCAACCTGCCCACTGAGAGCCAGTAATCTGGAGTCTCTAAGGGCTGTAAATGCAGAATTTTCTACTCTAAGCTAAAGTTAGTGCAAGCAGAGGCAGGGAGGTGAGAGACTTCACAGGAGGGAAATCTGGGGTCCAACTGCAGCCCTAACTCCCCCTTCCCACTTTCTCCTTTGAAAGAGTTACCTTCCTTACTTAAAGTGGACAATCAGCTCCTTGAGAAGGTGCAGGGAAGACCTAGCTTGGGGCCAAGCATCAAATATTCATCACTTCCCCATGTTGCCCCACCTCTGCAGGGGCCAAGATGGAGGCAGAGGTCTCTCAGCAGAGGGCTAGGAGGCAGGGTGTGGGGGTGACTGTAGTATTGAGGCCTGTGCTAGGAAGCACACATTCCCACCCCCAGTTAAAATGCAAAATATGTGACTGGACAAGCTCTCTGCTTCTGGTTGTCTAGCCCACGGAATTGCTCTGAAGCAAGGAGATCAGAAACCTGCTATCGTTAGAAGCGTGTTCCATTGCCAAAGAAACCACAAGACCAGCCCCAAACGGCTCTTTGATTGCTCAATACCTAAGGCAAACCCCAGGCTCCTAACTCACATGGACAGGAGGTAGGCAGCCCCCAGAAAAGGGATCCTCCCCAGTGCACATCTCAGATGAGTTCAGGGGGGCATTCCCCAGGCAGGTCAACCTGAGAGGCTGACCAAGGATCTCAGTCATGTCTCAGACTCTGAAACGCCCTCTACCCTGGTTAACAACGCAATTCCTCCTCTCCCCTTTCCCTCCAGGGATCTTTGTTCTACTTACTCTGCTCGTTCATAGCACTTGTGTTTAGGGAATGTTGGGCATGGTTCAGCTTCTCATTTGGGTTTGGGTTGCCGGACCTTGAGAAAGAGTTCAGTGTAAACAAGCAGATTTTGTTTGTCCTGAGATGCTGGAAGCCAATAGAGAGGAAATGGTGACACCTTCACTGCTTCTTTGGGGGCAAAGGCTATTCCTCCGCTTCTCCAGATAGCACCTTCACACTTACGGTGGGTGTGGGTGGGAATGGTGTTGGGGTGGGCCCCTCATTATAGAAGGATTGTAAAATGTCGCCTGTGAGGAGCTTTCTGTGTGTGTGGGTGTGATACGAAACCCTGGGACAAAATGACTTGTTCGTTGCGTTGCGCTCATACACGGCACCATGACTGTTAATGACTGGCTAAGCTGGGCTCTGTCTTCTGTGTCTACTCAGAATCCCAACCAGAAAGTGGTTCCAGTGGATGGAATACCACCCATCAAAGAGGCGTTAAGATGAGACTGGAGAGGTAAGCAATACAAGCTTACTGAAAAACAAATCAAATAAAAAAAAGTGCAGAAAATAAAAAGGAAAAGTCTCCATTCCTAAAAATAATAATAATAATCCCCTTTCCTCTAAGAAACTATAATTAGCTATTTGATATGTACCTTTCCAAATACTTGCCTTTATAAATATATGTATATATAGCTTTTAAAAATAAAAACAAAAATAATATCATTCTATATATATAGTTCTGTAGCATGCATGTAGAGTGTATATGCATATACTAGATGCAAACAGATATACCTTCTGCACGTAATGTATGGACATTTTCCATGGATATATATGTGTGTTATCCTTTTTACTGACTGCAGAATATTCCATTGATGGGCATCTT
This sequence comes from Tapirus indicus, assembly GCA_031878705.1. Lineage (NCBI taxonomy): Eukaryota > Metazoa > Chordata > Mammalia > Perissodactyla > Tapiridae > Tapirus > Tapirus indicus. Next base: position 23,853,641 of record CM062932.1, read on the forward strand.
GATCTTCTGCTGATTTAACCCTTTACTGATGCTTGTTTCCTGTTTACAAACCATGCTGCAAAGAATACCTTTGTGCCTATATATTCTTGTTTTTTGGTAGTGTTGCTACAAAATAGAGTCCTAGAAATGGAATCAGGGCAAATGGTATCTAGGTTTAAATGTTTGCTTAACAGTAGTATGTAATTGTACTGTAAAGAATTTGATCACTACAATTCTAAACTAATTTTGGAGACAAAAATTAGATTATTTTAAACAAAATGAAATCATCATGGCTCATAAAAATTAATATCTGTTTGGTTTTCACACATCTTTTGATCTTCTCCTCCTTCTGCAAAAAGGACCCTAGCTCAGTGTACATTTCTCGTAGTTATAACTATAACTCAGGCAATCCATCTACTAAATAACTCAGCTTTCACAGTCGATCTGTAAAAGAATCCTATTCCATGTGTAGGCTGGTTGTCTTTTCTTTCTCTAACATTAGCCGTTTATTTCGTGGAGCATGGATTCTAGGGAAATAATGTACGATATACCCATTACCTAATGCAGATATGCACTCATGTGGGAAAGAGTAGTGAATCCTATTGACTATCTCAGTGGTTCTCAGCCGTTAACATGCATGTGGACCACCTAATAAGCTTGGTAGAAATATCAATTCCCAGGTCCACACCTAAAGATTCTGATGTGAGTGGCTTAAACAATTATTGCTTGTGATTTGAGTACAATTGTGTTTTGGGGGAATAAGTTGGATGGTGGTTGAGTGAAGTCTGTAGTTACATCGAAGTCTAGTTTTGAAACTCAGTTGTACCATTTACTTGCTGTGTGATCTTGGCCAAGTTGCTTAACCTTTCTGAGCCCCAGCCCCAGTTTACTCTTCTGTCAAATGAGGATAGTAGTAGTACTTAAACTGTACTGTTTCATTGTAAGGATCAAATGGACATTGCATAAAAAGCGCTCAGCCTAGAGTAAGTCTCAAATAGGTTAGTAACTGTTATTAAAAAAGCTTGACTTAATCATAAATATGTACAACAAATAGTCTTCACAGTGGTATCCATTAGAGTAGTGAATTTTCCCAAAACATGTACATTAGATTTGATTTATAAAATATTCATAATTTCAATGATCTGGAAATGTGGCTCCAGTGTAAAGCAGAGTATCTCTGTGGTAGCCCCCTTCCGTCTCCCAATTTGCCTCCATTTCACGTCTTCCTTTTTTTGCCTATTATTCCTTTCAACCAGTGATTCCGATTTGCCAGATAAACAAAACCAAACTCAATGCCAGTTTACTTTTTAAAAAAGCATCTTTATTATTTCTCCGGGCTGAACACAGCACCGAATAGAAACATCCAATACACATTTGTCAGCCTGATGGCTTTGGTGTCACCTCTGCCTAGAACAAGCTGGTGTCACCAGTCACAGTGCAGGTGAAGGGGGAAAAGAGGGGCAGTGGAGAAGGTGTCCTGGGATCTCTTGGAGCCAACAATCCCAAAGACAGTGTGACAATGAAAATAAATTACAACAATTAAATAGTATAAATAAGTTGAAACTTAAGTTAGGAAGAGTCCCAGAGTGTGGCTATTTGGCAACAGGCAGCCTACAGGAGAGGTAGCTGTGGAGGTTACAGGGGCGTTTCTAAAACTCAGGCCCCTGCTCCCCATTGGCCCACTGAGGCCACTGAATTCTTCAAGGCTTCCAGGCCATTCAGGCGTTCAGCTCCAGGTCAGTCACGTACTCCTGGACCCAGGCCTCACTGGGGTCGGCACAGACCTGCCGGCTTCTTTTGGTTTGGAAGCTGTGGAGAGGAGGGGAAGGATTACACAGAGGAATGCAGCAGGGGAATCCTGGGCCCACTGTGGGCACCCCCCACCCACTCTGACCCGGGCATCTCAGGGCCTGCCCACTTTCTCAGGGACCCTCTGTCGATCTCGGTCCAGAGAGAGGCTCTCACTGACTCAGGGGGCCCCTCAGAGGATCCTGCTGCCACTTCCTTCTTCCCCTCTCTTCCCTCTGGGCTGGGCCAGCCCTCCCTGGCTCTGCAGTCCCCTGGCCAGCTCAGATCACATCTCAGAGACCTGGGTCCTGCATACTTGATAGGCCTCAGAGGGCTGGGTCTTTCTAGGATGGCGCCCCTGGACTCTCTGTGCCCTTGGGTGCTGCCCCCACTCCACACCCTCCCTATCTGCCCAGAGATGGACAGGAAGACTGGCACTTACATGATGCCAGGCTTGGAGCACTGGCTGCTGGTCTCATAATAGTCGGCTATGAATTTGCGCGGAATCTGCCGGGAGATGTAGGAGAAGCAGCAGGCGGTTGGGGTGTCAGCACCAACTGCAGAGGAAGGGACAGAATGAGCCTGAGTCATAGTTCAGAAGAAAAGGCGAGATCTGAGATCTGACCCCTGAGAAGGTGAGGAAGACGCGGAGGAAGACAGCCTTGCTCAGCCGTAGGCTGGGCGGCAAGGTCACTGGAGGGCATTGGGCATTTTTGCCTAGAAATATCCCTGTCTCTGTCCTTGTCCCTGTCTGTGTCCTTCTTTCTTTTTTACTCTTCATTGTGGACTCTCTCTTTCTCTCTATGATTCAGACATCCAAGCAGACTGTTCTCTTATCTCATCTCTCTCTGGGAAATTTTGTCTGGTTCAAGAAGTCATACTCCAGCAAAAGAGAAACCTTGGATGTAAGGCATCCAAGAAACAGAGCTTTTGGTGGGACCTAGGGTGAGTTAGTAGAAGAATAACCCTCCTGGGAGGTAACCAGACTTGGATTCTACCTGTTGCAAACTCATTCATGTAGGTCTCTATTTTGCCATCTGTAAAATGGGACTGTAACTCCCCTATCCCCACTCTGGCTCTCAGATCTGGGGACTAGGATAGGTAAGATCCCTTCATAAAGATGAAAATAAAAGTCTTGTAGAGAAAGGCCAAGATCTTTTGTAACCCTTTAAGAAGTTCTCTATTTTCTCTTGGGGGCTCTCTTGGCCACAAGAAAAGATTGATGTGGTCTGACCATGGCCAGAGTGGGGACACCCGGAGCAGTAACACAGACTCACATGGTACAGAGAAGACCTGGCTGCAGAGGGCTGTGGTGCAGAGGAGGACGGCAAGGGCAGCCACGGGGACCTTCATGATGCTGAGCAGATGGCGTGTGGGCTCAAGTGTCAGCAGAGCCGAGATGAGACTGGGCACCCGTTGCTGCCTGCGTCCTTCTGAAGTGTGAAGCCGTCTCCCCTGCTCTTTATAGGCAGCACTGGCGGATGGGGAAATGGAATCCGGGGGCGAGAAGGAAAATTTTTTAGCATAGTGGTGCTGTCATGCTGAGTGTTGCACAACTCAGGGTCCCAGGCGACCACGGGGACTCAGGATATCCAAGAATAGCTTCTCTGAGCTACAAGTTTTAGTGTGTAACCCAGACTTGTTCTGGTTTCTTGTGAGGAAACCCCCGTGAGCAGGAGGAGAGGGGTGTGTGTCAACCCAGTGCTATTCTTAGCTGGTCCTTTCCCATAAGAACTGATCTATAAGTACATGAACTCTCCAGCTCCTTCCTCCCCACAGAGCTGAGATTTCTGTGCTTCCTCAGCTGCTCTCACCACACAGACAGGGTAGAAGTGATGTTGCTGTGGAGGGTGGCACAAGCCTCCCTTGGATGCCAGGAACTGAACTGAGGCATCCCTGCTAGAGGACTAGGAGGATGAGGTCATGTTTCCGTCCGTTCTTCAGTCACTGAGTGACTAGGGGCACTGAGTTAAACACTAGTTGAGGATCATAAAGATACATAAGATGTGGGTGTTAATATGTCAGGAGCCTAAAAATATTTATACCCGTTTTAACCTAGAGAACACATTTCTAGGAAACAGTTCTAAAGAAACAAACCCAAATATGGAGCCATCTTCAGACCTAAAGATGTCTGACCCAGCATCATTTGTGACTCCAAAATAAGGAAACCTTAATTTTCCTCTATTAGGGAATGGTAAAGTAAATTATGGTATATCCACTGGACTGTTTTTATTAGGCCCTTAAGCTGAGTGAAGTGAAGTAGCTTAAATATCATCATAACATCAGCTGTAAAAAAGTAAGGTGAAAAATTGTACAAATTGTACAAGATGAAGAGTTGAACAAATATATATGTGTATATATGTATACATACATACATAACAAATATTATAGCCATACATATATATGGTTTATGTATATATAAACACTAGGCATGGAAAAAATAAAAAGCATTGGAAATAAATGCCCCAAAGCATCAATAGTACTTATATCTGTGTGATAGATCTGTGGGTGATTAATTTTCTTGTTTTCCTCTTTTTCTGGAATTTTCTCATTTTTTAAAAAGTGACAATATTACCTTCCTGGTCAGCCCACAAATTATAAACACATTTTGTTTTAAAACATTAACAACACCATCAGTTGGAAAGTAGGCTGTTGTCAACTGTCTAATTTGAAAGAAATTTTTCATAAATTTAGTTTCTGTCCAATGGCCTTTGCTAAAGTGAAGTCTTGATTTCCATTTCTCTGAACTATTTTAGGGAACCTGTATGATATTTACATGAATAATGCCAATTCAAAGCAGTTTTCTTATTCTCTTCAATTCATAATTTCAGTGGTGTGAAAGGGTCAACTTTCTCAGCCAGGTCTATGTTTTTTTTCTTTTCCATCCTTTATTATTTTATTACATAATTAATAAGCATAAATCAAATTTTATAACGAGAAAGAGATTTGGTTTTTTTAATGGTCTTTGTTCTCTAGAGACCCCAGTCTAGTAGGGGCAATGACAGTGTATAAACAGAAAGTACTGATTCCTAGGAGAGAAATAAATGAAAGCTTGGAATGCCAGGAAGAGGAAGCAATGACCTCCCTTGGGAGAAGAGGGGAAGGCTTCACGGAAAGGACAGAACTTTGGTTGGATCTTGAAAGCTACACAGGATTTGAACATACAGAGATGGGGTGGCAGTAGAGGTCCAGCTAGTGCAGAGTCACAGGTGTGTGGAATTGCTGGCTCAGAGGAAGGAGTGAGTAGTTCAGTGTAGCTACAGAATGGTGGAGCAAATATGGATCATGAAGCTAAATTAAGGCCAAACCAGGAGCACTTTGAATTCCCCCCAAAAGGAGCTAGAACAATGGAGGAAGTAAGACATAAGCAAAGTGAGCCCACAATTTGGAAATTCTGTCTTTCCTGTGTCTGTAGAGTTACTTCTCTTAAAACACATGGGCTGTGTTTCCAACCCATTCCCATGTTTGCTAATGCTGGTCACAAGGGAGGCGTAGCAAAGGCAGGATCAGGGGCAATGGCAGGTTTCCCTGGGGCTTTAGCATCCAGGTGTCTTGCCTTGTTACTGTCAATTCCAAAAAAGGAGTTTCAATCACTTGTTTCATTGGAAACTCTGGATCACGGACAGTGCCTCCTCCTCACCCCACCCCCTCTGCCCCAGCCCTCAAGTGATGCCCTGAGTTGCATTCCCTCATTCACTTCTTGGGGAACCCCCTTCGTACTTGTGATACAGTTTCTGAGAGCTGGCGTCTATGACTTGGGGAGGGTGAGAAGGAGGAAATGGAAACTGCTGAATCAATCACTTTTCTGATAATGGACCTAATTGTCTACATCTCTGATTACAGCACTACCACACTGTGTTATAATAAGTCATGTATATAGTTTTCTCTTCAAAAATTTAGACCATGCCCTGTTGATTTTTAACCATATTCATATCATGTCTTGTTGGTTGATTTAAACCAAATCCTAGCACATGATGGTAATAACATGATGAATTGTCTGAAATGGTCTGTATTTCTCATAATTTTGTTCTTTTTAATAATGGTGCTTTATTGAAAAATAAAATTCTACCTTAGTGTTTATATATTTGTAAGACTTTCCATATCAATCCCAAACCCAGAAAATAGCCCTTTGTCATATGTGTTTTTCCTGGATTGGAAAATAACAGCCTTGTATGCAAAGTATGTGCTTCATATGCATATGTTGAATTTGAATAATGTAAGATGGTTGACTTGGAAGGGTCTTAGAAGGTAGGTGGTAAAGTCATATTCCCAGGCGAAAAGACTTGCCTGGATCACACAGAGGGATTGATCGGTTTTATATTCCACTGTCTGCGTTATTTAGCAATGTATCTCTAACAGTAACCACAATGTCTGACACGTCATGGAGCTTTATAAATATTTGGTGAATGAGTGAATAAATCATTGATTTGACTACAATATGTGTTATGCCCAAAGTCCCACTATAGAGTTGAAATACTAACAGGAAGGAAAGGACTGGAAACGCCATGGTGTCAAAGTCTTGATCTTTGGGAGACCATCCAAGATCTCTTAGGTGGTGGTGACAGAAAGTAGCCAGCAGTCAACATGGTGGATCCTCCAGCAAGGATAGGTTTGATTTATGTCCTAGCTTTCTGGGTCATTCCAGCCTGAGTCCCCACTTCAGTCCAGCGGAGCATCCCAGCCATGAGTACAGGGAATTCTGGCTGAACAATTCATCTTCTGCGACATCTCTGCCTTGTCCTGCCCTGCTTGCTTCCTTGTTGCTTCCCATGCCCTGGTCCTGCTGGACTGATTTCCTTCCAGTTTCTGGCCCTGCAGTTCCATTCCCCAGGCGTCAGTCTCAGCTCTCTCCCTGGATAGGTTCACTGATAATGACGCTGCCTCTCAGCGGCTTTGTAATCTCTTTGTTTGGCAGCCTCTGTCTCGTTTCTTCAGGTAGGGGGCTACAGAGTCAGGTTGGAGCAGGCTTGGCCCCAACTTTCACGTAGGCAGAAACAATATCCTGGGGGCTCCTTTCTAGCATTCTAGAGACAGTATCTCGTTGATGCAGCTCCTTCTTTCTGCAACTAGGCCCTTTCCCATCTGGAGTTCTTGTCATTCTCCTTTGGCCATTTTTTGGCATGTGCAGCAGATCAGGGCATACATCTTGGTATTGCGTTAGATCCTTCCCCATCTCCCTGGTCCTCCTTCTGTATTCTCTACTCAGTAAAAAGCATCCCCTCCTACCCAGCTTCCAAGCCAGAAACCTGGGAGTCACCCTTGACTCATCCCTCCCCCTCATCTCCTACATCTATTCAATCACCGACTCTATTATATGTTTGAAATTAAGTGTAGCTACTTCCCACCATTCCCACTACCACTATCTTAGGTCAGGCCCTCATCATTTCTTACCATGGCAACTGTAAGAGTGTCCTGTCAACTGTTTTTTCTTCCAGTTTTGCCTCTTTTCAATCTGTCCCATCACATGGCATCCAAAGTGATTTTGCTAAAGCTCAAATCAGTCTCTGTCTCTCTCTGTTGAAAATCCTTGAAACACTGCATTGTTTCCAGCATGAAATGGAAGCTTCTCCCCTGTGACGTGACCCCTGCCTACTTCTTTGGCCTGGTCTCTTGCTACGTCCAGACTTCATGGAAACCAGGACTCAGCCGTCTGAACTACACGTGATTCCTTAAAAGTGCAGATCTCTTCTCTGCATTTTGTGAACGAAGTGTCAACTTGGCGAAGCACAACTTCCCCGTCTTAGAAGTCCCAGGGCAGAGTGAAATTCTATAAGCATGGGGACGTCCCATGACAGCCACAGAGATTTAAGATTTAGAACAAGTAAGGAAAACCACTAATTACCTTAAATTTCTAAGAAGAAAGAGAGAAATCCATGGATTCCACTGTTCAAAGACATGCAAAATGCAAAACTGAAAGACATTTTACATCATAATAACAGAACTTTGGCTGTTAAGCTTTTTACATAAATTTATAATAAGCACATTTCCTTTTCTGATTTACTTATGTTCTGCTGCCAGACCTCCTGGTGTGATTTCCAAATCTATGGTGTATTAGCTATGTGTCTTTCTGTGGATTACTTACCTCCCTGTGCTTCAGTTTCCTTATGTGTGAAAGGGGATGGTAATAGTACTTATGGCAGAGGATTGCTGGGAGGATTAAATACGTTAATATCTATAACAAGATTAGAACATTACTGGCTCATAGTAAGTGCTAAGTAAGTGTTAGTTATTACTATCACTATTAATGAAATATTTCAATTAATCTATTTTATATATTTTAAAAAAGTGCATGTCTCTGGTTCTTTGCCTGATTAATGCCACCCCCCACACTCTTTCCTGGCCAATCATCCTTTAAGTCTCAGCTCAATTTACAATGGAGAAAAGTTAGAACAACCTGAATGGGCTGACCTAAGTAGCAGAATGGTTAAATACAGATTTTGGTATATCCGTGCAGTGAAATGTCATGCATGCTATTTTTGAATAATTTTTGAGTTTTTAGTGATATGAAGAATGTAAAGTAACGATATTAGATATACTAGTTCAAGAAAGAATATTAAATAACAATAGTAAAATACAAAGCTATGTACAGAATGCTGAGTAATTTTTGTTTTCTTATGTATGCCTTCCTATATTTTCTGAATTTTGTACAGTGACCATGTATATTTCCTATTCAAAAAAGCAAACTAATATAAATTAAAAAAAAAATCAGCCGTGTATTTTTTGGAAGCCTTTCTTAACACTTCACCACCGTCTTCCAAGGCTTGTATCTCCAGCACCTGACCCAGGGCCTCTCACACAGTAGGTACTCAATAAAGTTTTACTGAATTATTTTCTTCTCTTGCAGAATATTCCCTGTGACCAGCTGGAAAGAGCTAGAAACAGGTATAAAAGCACCATTTGAAAGAGGAAAGATGCTTCAAGAGGAATACCAAATGTTTTCCTGAACCCAGCAAATACTGGTAAGGCTTTAACCTTCTCTCAGGAATTTAACATCCCCTGCAGTCACTGCCCTCCACCCTCGACAGCCAAAGAGCGGGCTGTGGCAGGTGATGAAGGCCTGTTTCCACTTTAAGAAGAGTGGGGCTGCTGCCTGAGGGGTGGACTGTGGCCATCACTGATGAATTGCTTCAACCAGCTCACTGTCCTCCAGACTCCATCCTTGGGATAATTGTGTATTTGTTTCTTCAATCTACACTCCAATTTCTCCTCCCATTTTCCCCAAGTGACTTGGCTACTATATTGGCAAAACTATAGGATTTACCTCTCCTTGGTTTATTATCTTGGCAAAATGACCATATATTCCAGCTCACCTTAGCTTTCCAGTCTCAACATTTGCTCTTGAGGGGGAGGAAGAGTATCCTCTCCCCACTCTGGGTCCCTTCTGGCTGGGCTACAAATTAAATTGACATGAGACCAAATGGCAAGAGAAAAATCAAACAAAGCTTTATAACATGTATACATGGGAGACACCCAGGGAAACTGAGTATCTCGAAAAATGGCAGAGGTTTTCACCTTAAACAGCATATCCAGGTAGACAAAGGAGGATGTTGGGGGTAGGGGTAGTCATCTATGGGAGATTCCCAGAAAGCATGGTAGCAAGATTATGCAGGTTTAAGTCCTTGCCTTCCGCAATGGTAAGAGTTTCTAGAGATGAGGTCATCCCCCCTTCTTCCTGGTACAGAGAGGGAGATATCTTTACAAATGGAGATTTCCCTTACAAATGTAAATGTATCTTACAAAGGATAACTTCTACTTTTACTTGGTTTTCAGAGCTTTGATGAGAATGGGCTTAGCAAGGACCCTCCCAGTCTATCCATACCCAGAGTTAAATTCTTTTAGGCAGTTAGTGTGTGTGTGGGAGGTCAAAGTTTCTTTCAAAGGAAATAATTAAGGTAAAAAGAGATATTTTGAGGTGGCCAATTCTGATCCCCCCAACTCTCAAGGAATAATCTAGTTCCAAGAACTCAGCTCCTAAAGGCTAGTGCTCTTGGCCCTGACACCCAGTGGCCTCTCCAACACTCATGCATCTCAGCACTCTCCTTCTAGGAGAGCACAGAGTATCGGAATTGACCACTTCTGTTTCCTGCTCCTCAGCAGTGTTGTAACCTCTTCTGCAGAGACTCCCTACATGTGTGATCTCAGAGGGTCACACCTGTAAAGGAAGTTTGGTCATCTCTGGACCAGGTGTTGGAAGACCTTGGGTCTTGACACACATCTTGTGTGACCTTGGTCAAGTGTTTTAACTTCTCTAGGTTTTGCTTCCTCTGTATGTTGGCAAAACAGATTGGGATCAGATAAAACCATGGACGTGGATATGCAAGGGGAAGTCAAAATAACAGGACCTTTGCAAAGTTATATTACTGCTGTGGCTGCTGGTCCTGCCTGCAGCCTGGGGAGGCTAGGAGGACAAAATGACAAAACAGGTATGAAAATGCCCAGAAAGGAGTTATGAGCACAGTGCCAGTCAAGGGTGTGGTAGGGCAAACCTCTGTATTACCACAAGTGAGGGGAAGTGAAGGGCTTCCCTGCTCGGGAGTGAGGGGCTGGCCTACAGAATGCATATGGAGCTCCCTGGAACCATGACTGACTCTCACTGTCACTTCTCACACCCCCGAGCTGGAAAGAGTTGAGTCCTAGAATAGTATCCCTTATGATAAAACCACTGGGTATGTGGGTTGAGGGCAGGGGAAAGAAGGGAATTACCTCCCCATCGGGGCTGGGGAATCACATTTTGGATAGAGTGTCAGAATGCCCAGTTCCTTCTTACTTCATTTAGTTAAATGGAATTTATATCCTGAATCTGCATTACCTGTCACACCCCCTCCCTTTAAAACTGGTAGTTTGGACTGCCCCTGGACGCTTAGTAAACAAGTGTTTACTGAATACCTACTATGTATACAAAGATAAACATAACACAGTTTCTGCATCAAGGAGCTCCCTTTCTAGTAGAGGAGACAACCAAATAGATAGGTGTGTTTTAGGTGATACAATGGAAGCAGCTCATGGGGCTGTAGGGGCACAGAGGGAGATGCAGAATTCAGTTGGAAGAGAGGTCAGGGAAGGTTCTCCAGAGAAGATGAGCACTTTTGTGTCGTGTATCTGAGAGGCATTTGTTATCATTCTCTAGCAACTATTACTTAGAAGTGGCCTCAATGTATAAATCTTGGAAGCCATTGATTTGGCTAAACATACTGACACAAGTCCTTTGTACTCTCGGTGTAGAATTTCACTAGTATGAACACAGCATTATTGTTGGGACCTTCATGAATAAAACATTTTACCTCCATGAGCCAAAGGTCAAATCAAGGCTAGGAAGCAAAAGTCAACAGTCAGACCCATTCATTGTGTGGTTCAATGCAGACTAATCACCCATTCTTATCTATCATCTCTCCTGATGCCCCAGAGGAGATAGCTTTATAATCCCTCCACAGCTTGAAGATGAGCACACCCCACTCATTTAGACAGAGGTCTGCATGTCAAGGGCTCCTCCTTAGCACACAATGGGATTTAGACTTGACTTGGAACTATCCAAGGGATAACGTTCTCCATCCTTTGGGCTCTCTGACATTTTGTTTCTACCTCCAACATGACACTTACCTTATTCCATCTCAAGGGATAGTTATTTCTGTGACTGTCAATACCATCACTAGACTAAGAACTCTTTGAGGGCAGGGATGGGGCTTCATTCATCTCTGTCTGCCCTGACAAAGAGCAGATGACTACTAAATGGGGTTGAATGGAAATGCCATGGATAAGAAAGTCTGTGTAGATCACAGGGAACACAAGACACATCCTCCTTCCCTTAAAGCAAGGTCCTTGATGCACGAAGATGAAACTCCACCAACCAGGAGAGACCATGAAAAATACTAGCATATGTGATATCAGGGACCACTGAACATTAGAGCAGGAGACGGGGGTCTTGGTCAAGATAAGGACATTTGAAGCAAGACTCACACAAAGAAAAGAGCATGGACAGAAAGGACGCCAGAAATAGAGTTTGTGTGTGTAGGTGGGGAGGGGGAGAGTGATGAGGTGGGATGACATTGTACTTTATTTAGTGACCTTGAAGTACTCCCAGATGCCGCTCTGACTCCCCCTATCCCACAACTCTACAGCACCCAGGAGGCCTGGCTTCCTCATTTAATTCTTCATTCTTTCTCAGAGCAGTTGGGTCAGAGTGGCTGAGCTGCGGGTGGGTAGAATCTTGATCCAATCATCCTAATTACCTTCGCTTGCCCCACTTCAGGTACTATTGTATCCTGACGTTTGTAAGCTTCATCTAGTCACCTTGGGTCAACAGCAGCTGCCAAACCAGGAAAGACTGTATGTGAACACAAGGAATTTCCTCTGGATGGTTGGGAAACACCCACTTGCTGAGATTATACATCTTATCTGTAACATAGATAAACTCATTGCTAGGTATCCAATCCCATTTTTATACTAGAGGAACACTCTTTATCTGGGTCTTCCAAACTTGATTCTTACTGATTTCTTTCTCCTTTTCTATTATTGGTCCAAGTGAACATACTGAAACCTTTATTTGTTTTCCATTCCCTCATTGTTCTAAGATAGACTGACCCAAACTCCCCTCCTGAATTCAGCCCTAATGATATGGTTCGTTGTGTGTGGCATAGCCCTTAATGGTCAACAGTTTCTCTCTTTGTGGTCACATTCTATAATTGTTCTGGAGATGACAGGGTGGAAAAGAAAGTGGATTTTAGAGTCATATGAATTTCAGTTCAAATCTTGGCACTGCACTCAACAGCTATGCAGCCAAGCGATTATCAGTGAACTCTGCTCTGCTCTCTGATCCTCTTTGCCTTGGGGGAATAGGTTATGGTAGGATTAAATGTCATGTGTATAAGGCAGTTTGCCCAGTGCCTGCGACATAGTAAGTGTTCAATAAGTAGAAGCTATAAATGTTCCTGAGTTGCCTGCTAGGTCCTGCACATTCAATGCTGGACTCTTCATGCCCGAGGAAACATTCAGGGCAGTAAAGCCACTCAGGCCAACAGAATGAGGCCCAGGAATGGAACATGGAGTCCTGGCTTCCCCTTCCTTCTTGGGCCAGGCCGTGGCAACCCTGGAAATACTGACGTGAAGCCTCCAGCTTCTGGAGGAGCCAACCACTGAGAATAGCATGGTTCTTGTCTACAAGCCCCTTCTAGAGGGTGTGAATGTTTCATCCTTCCTCTCGGGTTGCAATTCTCTCCTCAGTCTCGGTCACTGTCTCTGGTGTACCACTTCCCTCTCTGGTGCAGCCCACTTCTCCTCTCCACCTCCCTCCTCTTTCCTCTGTGATGACACCACCCTGGGGAGGAGAAGCTGTGCAGAGCTCCTCACTTTCAGCTAGCTTCAGTTTCCTTATTGCCACCATGACATCATCTCTACCCTGGAAATTCCACTCGTCCTCCTGTGCCCCCGCCTCTGTCCAAGTCCTCAGAATCCCTATAAAGAGGGTCTCCCAACTCAGTATCAGCACAGAACACAATCGAGTTCTGAAGCTTCTGGGTTCTGTAGTCTCAGCTCTGAGAAAGCCTCTCCTCCTCCAAGACCATGAAGCTCCGCGTGACTGTCCTCTCTCTCCTCATGCTAGTGGCTGCCTTCTGCTCTCCGGCGCTCTCAGCACCAAGTAAGTCCACTCTTTCAGCTGCTACTCCTAGAGGCAAGGTGTAGGTGGTATCCATTTTTCTAGTTGGGGCTGGTCCAACAGTGGAATCTAGGGATGGGACAAAAGGAAGCTGGGGAGATTTTCAAGTAGCCTGCTGTTAAATGTAGTGTTTATTAAACCTTCAGTAATATCCAAGTTCCCATTTTCTTAAGAAATAGCAACCAGTAGACTTGTTTAAGCAAGTCCCTGTCTCTTCTGGGCCTTGATTTCCCCATCTATAAAATGAAAGGAGTTAGACATGTGCTCTGAGACCCAATCCAGCTCCAATCTTCAATTCTTTCGTGATCTTCTCTGAGGATCCTCTATTCAGAATAAGTCTCCTACTCAGGGTGGGTGGGATTGGATACAAGGGACCGTGTCTGGGGATCTGGTAGCTCCCCAGAGATGCCCACTGAAAATCCATAACTAGAAACCAAAATGAACTGCTCCTTGTAGAGCTTCGAGATCTCACCCCAGCCTTTCTTTCCAGTGGGCTCAGACCCTCCCACTGCCTGCTGCTTCTCTTACACCATGAGGAAGCTTCCTCGCAACTTTGTGATCGATTACTACGAGACCAGCAGCCTCTGCTCCCAGCCAGCTGTGGTGTGAGTATCAACCCCAGGCTGCTCTGGGGGGTAAGGGTGAGGGCAGGATTAGATAAGAGGCCTGTTTCAGAGTTGGGGGATCAAGCAGTAGGGAGGCAGTTCTCAGGGCTGAAGCCCTCCCAGAAAACAGTGAGGAATAGGTCATGAAGTCACCTGTTGAGTCCTGGAGGAGGCTGGGTGGGAGCCAAGGGGGAGGGGAAGGGAGTTTCTGCAGAGGAAGTTAGCCAGAGGCCAGGAAACGGAGAAAGTCAAGAAGGTTACAGGAGATGTGGGCTGATTTCTTAAACCATGCTTAGAAAGCATGTAGAAAAGTCACTTTTAGGGGCAATAGGGAATGAATGGGGAGATATATCCACATTGATTGCAAAACTCATTGGTTCCTAATCTGGACAACCTGGGAGACCACAGCTAAATGCAGAGTAAAAGTTACAGGGAGTCTGGTTCCAGTACCATCCCAGGAAGGGTCTTCCCCCCTGCTAGAGCTGTCCAACATGAACCATGGTCAAGCAGACGGGGATATCTACCACAGTCAAGGTCCCATGGGATTCTAATCTGTCCACTCCTTGTTCCACAGATTCCAAACCAAAAAGGGCAGACAAGTCTGTGCCAGCCCCAGCGAGGCCTGGGTCCAGGAGTACATGGATGACCTGGAACTGAACTGAGCCACCCCAGGTGCAGGGGCAGGAGGTCTCCAGGGAAGGTCACCTGAGCCTGACGCTTCTCAGTGAGACACACACTCTCAGTGCTCACGACTCTTCTCAGTATTACCGGTTCCTTCTCTGAATTTAATCTTTATTATGTGCTGTGTTTTTGTATTTGGTGTTAATTCCATTATTTATGTTTGTTTTGTCAAAGGACACATGTCCCCCATGGGGATGGTCCATCATTACTGTTTCTCTGCTATTGCAGACATATGGATGATGCAGTTGATTCCATGTGTTTTCATAATAAAACTTTTTAAAAAATATAAATAGTTTCTTTGTGTTTTAATTTGATTTGGAGTGAAAGGAATTGCCTGGTATTATTAATAGGGACAAACTACAGGTTCCAAAAACAATAAGAATGAACAATTACTGAGTACTTAATAAATGCTCTGGGCAAAATACTCTAAAGACAGGATCTCACTTAAATACTTTCAACAAGGATTTTAATGCCCTTATGAAGTAGGAACTGTTACCCCCCAATTTTACAGATGAGGAAACAGAGGAACAGAGGTGCTGTGACTTGCCAAGGCTTGTAGGTCTCTTTGGGGAGCATGATGAAAGGATAATCCAAAAGGATGTGATGCTAAGGGTCATCATTTCAACATCTTGCAGGGAAATTATAAATAGCAGCAGCAGCACAATATCAGGGGAAGATGAAATAGTTCAGAGTAAGAAAATTGGGTCTTCATCACTTATTATCAGCATATCATTAGGAAAGTCATCTTGCCTTACTAAACCTCAATTTTCACACCTGTAAAGTGGGGGCAATATTATCCACTTTGAAGGGCTGTTATGAGATGATGTGTAAAGGACCCAGCACGGGGCCTGGTGTCCAAAAGATTCTCTCTGAGCTCAGCTTTTTTCACTTAAAATGAGAATAGTGTCTATCCTCCCAGGGTCATCATGCAGCTGAGATTAGATAGTGGATCAGCTCTCTAAAGCCCAAAGCAAATGTGAAGTGTTATCATGAGGACAGAAGAACAAATGTCAGGTTTGGTTTTGGAGTGTTGCAGGAGTAACCCAAAGCTATGTCTCCTTAATAATCCTTCTATCAGAACTTCCTATTACATGAGTCAGAGAGAACACAGTTCTGAAATAGAATTACATGCACAATCAAGCCTAATCCATGGGATATAGAATTGTAGTCTATTAAAGCTGGGAGGGACCTCTCAGACTATCTGGTTCAACCCTCTCATTTTATGGAAACTGAGGGCCAGGGACTTTAGAAGTGACTTGATAAAGGCCACTCAGCAAGTGTGTGACAGAGCAGGACTCTGGCCAGTGCCAAGTCCCAGGTTAGTCCCCTTTTCTGTGCTCCTTATGACATGCCTCTATGGTTCCCAAAAGGACAACCCATTGTATAAGTAGGGTAAAGAGGGGGTGACCTTGAAAATCATGTGAGTGTTCTTAGTCCAATTCAAAAGCAGAACTGGGACCCTGTACCTCTCTAGGGCCATCAGACATAATTCCCTTCCTTGCCCTGCCCTCAGCCACCCCCATCATCCCAGAGCCCCAGGTGAAACCTCCTTCAGATTCCACAGGGACTGAGAGAGGGAGGTTGAGGGCAGAGCTGATCCAAAAAAGTATGAGAAGAGGCTGGTTGCAAAGAACCTGCCTGGTCTTAGCTTCTGCTTTTCATTTGCCTTGATCTGAGATGTCCAAAACATCGCCACAAGCCACAAGGGGCTATTTAAATTTCAATTAAATTTAATTAAAATTAAATAAACTTTAAAATTCAATTCCTCATTTGCACTAGTCATATTTCAAGTGCTCACCAGCCACATGTGGTTAGTAGCTGCCATGTTGGATAGCACAGGTATAACGTTAGAATGTTTCCATCATTGCAGAAAGTTCCATTGGATGGCACTATCCTAGTATATTCTTAGGGCCTAGAGGGAGTGAAAGGAGGGGAAGTTGGGGTGGCCTGGAAGGTTAGGGTGTGTCCTTGGAGAAAAATACACAACTCTGTGCTGATTGAAGGGGTTGGGAGAGAGGACGGATGATCCCCAGGCCTGAGACAAGGTATAGATCACCATGGTAGGCTGAATAAGGGTCCCCAAGATGTGCACATCCCAATCCCCAGAACCTATGACTGTTCCCTTATATGGCAAAAGGGACTGTGCAGAAGTGATTAAGTTAAGGATCTTGAGAGGAGAGCTTATCCTGGATTATCTGGTCAGGCCCTAAATGTAGTCATAAATGTCCTTATAAGAGGGGACAGAAGGAGATTTGACACAAACAGAAGAGAATGCAATGTGACAACTGAAGCAAGATGCTATGCTGCTGGCTTTGAAGGAGGAAGAGGCCAAGAGCTAAGGAATGCAAGAACGCAGCTCTAGAAGCTGGAAAAAGAAAAGAAATGGCTTCTCCTCTGGAGCCTCCAGAGGGAGTACAGTCCTGTCAAAACCTTGATTTCAACTCAGTAAAACAGATTTTGGACTTCTGACCTTGTTGGGGGAGGTCCTCAAGAAGATGTGACCACTGATTGACCCTCAAGCTGGACCAGGGCGATTGGAGGTGCTCCATCCCCTCCCCTGTTCTTGGAATGTGGGTTCCGCTTGCCTTCCCCATTCCCAGAAGCTGCTCCAAGGGTACAACCTTGAGATAAAAATGTGGTGTTGAGACTATCTGGATGGTTTATGTGATGGAGCCCAGTTAAGGCCTCTGTATAAACTTTTAAGATTTGGCAGGCCGATGTGGAAAACTACTCTTCTTGCAGCCACCCAAGACAAGCCTCGTAATTCTTTTCTTCATTAAAACTGCCGCTTACCAATCTGGAGTGGTCTGCCTCTCTCTTTAGTGTCTTCCCACACTCCACATATAGGGGCTGGTTTCAGATTACACTCAGGAAGCTCCCGGGGAGGTTGTGAACCAACAGAATAAATGTGTGTTGTTTTAGGACACCAAGTTTGTGGTAATTTGTTACAGCAGCAATGGGAAACTAATACAATCACCAACTGACAATGACCCCTCCAGCTCAGTGTGGAAGGGAAAGAAACATTCTAGAGGGTGAGACAAACTTCTCCATAGTAGAAACCCAGGGTGCGGTGGACATATTCCAAGACGATGGACTATAATGGGGTGAGACATTTCAAGAGGACGGTGTGCTTCAGCAGCTGAGTATGAGGGCTGAGGCTTCACCAAGTGTACAGAACTCACCAGCCAGGTTAAGAGAAAGCCTGCCTGTTCTTGAGACTCCTATGGCCCTCTGGGAGGTCTTGGATTCCTATCTGGAAGAGTCCATCCTCTCATTTGTCAAATGAAGTCCAGAACAGAACCATGACTTGTCTCTGGTTTCATTATTAGACAGAGGACAGGGTTAGGGCCAGAATCTGGATCTCCTTCTTCACAATGGTGTCATTTTCCCTACACCTCCTTGCACCTGAGCAAATTGGAAGGGAAGAACTCAGTTCCACAGAGGCTGGATCACCAGGAAAGGCTGCAGGAGACCTGAATACTCTCATGAAGAAATTCTTCACCCAGGAATTACAAATGACAGCATGGAATCCTCGTGGTGGGGCAATGTGGGACTTCACCTGTTGCACAATATGAGACTGTGTTTTTTGCTTTCTCCTCTTTTCATGGAACTTCCTTTTCTTACCCTGAGGCCAGGGAGCTGGTATCTGCTTACTTGACTTTCCAGTTGTGGTTTCTCCAGGTTTCCACATGGGGCCAGAACAGGCAAGGCAGGACAGGGGATGGGAGCTACTGTTTGTGGAGGAACTTCTGGATACCAAGCCTGTGTTTTTCTACTCTCTTGCAGTGCCTGCCTTCCCCATTTCCCTCTCTGGATGGGAGCGAGTCTGTTTCCTCATGTTCTGGTTCATGCAAATTTTCTGTCCTTCTCTCCCTATCCTGCCACAACCCAGAATGTTCTGTAACGCTCCCATGATAAAGGCCTTTTCCTCTTAGGAGGCCAGGAGCTGAGCAAGCAGAAACAGGTATCAAGAATGTGAACTGAGTTCAGGATGACAAGGGAACCACAGTTCTTCCTGATGACTGAGCCCCGCTGCCACATGGTGGTCCTGAGCTGCTTTCCAAACTCTTCACAGACCCGAGGGACTTGTCATCTCTCTCTTTTCTAGTTGTCTCCATCTGTTCTCCCTTCTCAACTCCTCTTTTCTTGGGTTTCCATTGAATCTAGGCAGACAGAAAAATGGGAAAAGACATAGAAATTGAGAGACAAATTTGTGACTGCATTTTTCTGCTTTTAAAATAATTTCTATTTAGATACATAGTCGTGCATTGCTTAACTACAGAGATACGTTCTGAGAAATGCATTGTTAGGTGATTTTGTTATCGTGTGAACATCAAAGAATGTACTGAAGGGGAAGAAAACTTGCCACCTCAAAATGTGTCTCTTTAACACAAAGATTATTTTAGGCTGATTATTTTTAAGAAACAAAAAACTCAGAAAGTTTTTCTTATTACCTCCTCCTTAACTGCCTTGAGAGAATTCAGGTTAAAAAACCTGCCTCAGGAAGTGAGCTATCGCCTTAGCATAACATGAATTAGGTAGTAGACAGGGAGGAACCTAGAAAAGCTTGTTTGTTGGGCTCCCCTCTGTGTTATTCTGTTTCTGTGTGGCCAAACAAGCACTTTCCCCCCCAAACATTTGCTCCTTTTCACCTACCTGTGAATTGCCTTCCTTCCTTTTGAAGTCCCTGACTCTCCCCACCCCCTGCCCCAACAACTTCTTTTGTCTTTAGCTGAGGATGGTATTTAAGGTGAGGGCTTTGGCCATTTTGGTGAATTACTTGGTTTTCCTGGGTTTCTCCCACGTATATATGTTATTAAACTTTTGTCTGTTTTTCTCCTGTTAATCTGTCTCATATCCATATAATTAGACCAGCCAGAAGAACCTAGAAGGGTAGAGGAGAATTTCTTCTTCCCCTACAGTACTGACACAAACGCAGAGGGTACAGCCTACTACACACCCGGGCTTATGGTACTAATCTTATGGGACCACCATTGTATATATGGTCCATTGTTGACTGAAATGTCTTTATGTGGTACATGACTGTATGACAATTGTGTAAAATATACACATTCAGAAGAAAAGAGAAAATTACAATTTTTTTTAGGGAAAGACAGGCTTGATACCAACAGGATGCTCTGGGGGACTCCCCCCTTCTATCAAAACACTCCATACTGTGAGAACAGCACAGTCACAGGGAAATCATTTCCCCAAGCTGTATTAGCTCTTTCTGAATCTCAGGCCCTGTGCCCCTTGGCTTCCCAAGGAGACCCCAGCTATTTACAGTGACTCCTGATTCATTTCCTCAAGGAGTCCCCTCTTCCTTCTGCTAGAGACTGGAAGAAGAGGGGTACCAGCATTTACCAAGCTACTAAATGTGGCAGGCAGTATACTGCATGGGTTTCATGTGTAATCTTTAACCCTTGCAAAAACTCAGGTAGATATTATTTCAATTTTAAAGATGAGAAGGTTGAGGCTCTGAGAGGTCAAGAGGTAGATCCACAGTGTGGGGACACTGGGGTTTTGTCTTATCCTTCTCAGTTGTGATCTCTGAAGGCCAATTTGATTTTTATTAGCTTGTCTTTTGTATTACCTTCCTACATATGTCTACCCTGGACTCCTCATTAAAACTCTCTTCCTTCCATCTGCCACTCTATATCTCCTTGATTTGTGAGGTTGGAAGAGCTTATCTTCCTCTTCACTTTTATTTCTTGAAAAGAGCAAATCCTCGAATCTTCTTCTAGCCTGAGTGTGGAGGAGACTGTTGTATCTGGGACTTAAGATGAAGTCTGGGGATTCAAGTTCCTAACCAGCTATTGCAATTCCTGACAGATGAGCACCTAATAAGTAAGTTGATATTGTGCACACAATTGTCTTAAAATTAATAATTTTTGAATAGATAACAGTAGACATTGTATAAAATTCAAAAGGATATCCAAAACTAACTAAATAAATAAACAAATCTCCCTTCTGGCTCTATCACTGAAGTATTCAGTTCCCTTCCCTGGAAGCAATGAATGACTGCCATCACTCTTCTATAAATTCATTTACAGATTCAACAGCCCTTTAAAAGTGTCAGGAAATGGAACAACAAAAGCAATAATAAAGAATGCCAAAACCATCAAGGTCTTAGGTTTTTACCTCTTATCCTGAAGGTACTTTAAACCTCTCCTTCTACACATCTAGATTTACTAAGTTCTTCCCAGTTGTGCTCTGGAACAATTTTAATTCCAACATAAGACATTTTGTTAGGAAGGGGAAATTTCCCCCCTTTTACTCTTTTTGAGTTCTTATGGTGGGACTAATAATACAATTGAAACAAGACCAGATTAACAGAAGAAAAACCAATTTAATGTATATGTGTTAGAGATCATAAAAAGATGCTCTCCCAGATGGGCAAAGCAGACTGATTATATATCTTTTTACACAAAGGAACAATAAATTTGTGAGGAATGGCAGGACAAAGAATCTTAGGTTTGGGGTACATAATAAGAGAGGAATTTAAGTAGAGTTTAGGCTTGAGGATAAATTTTAAAAGTAACATGGTTTGTTTATACTGGCTTCTCAGCCCTGAATTCCCTAGCTCTCGTGATAAGGATGCATGAGGAGAACCTTTAATATGGGAGATTTATTTCCTGCTTTCAGGGGGAACAGAGAGAAGAGAGTCAAAAATGACTTTTTTTTTTTTTTTTTGCATCAGCACCTTCTGAAGTAAATTTCATTCAAAATAAACCTTATGCAATTGTGGGATATTTTGGGGTGGACTGCCCTGGGCCCAAACAGCTCCCTCCTCTGAAACTTCCCTGGAAATTTTGCATATTAAAAGTTGCATTGAAGTAATCTTTTAGTCCTGAAAATAGGTCAGTTCAGTTAAACAACTGTGTGTCGTTTCAGGTGGTAATGCAGATGAGGTCCCAAAGTTGGGTCTATGGTGCAAGCAATCAAGTATTTAAAAAGAAGCATTTCCATGGAAACAAAGAAAAACAGTGGTTAATAGTTGGAGCAAATTATAAACCAGTTTCTGAGCCTAGGGGGCAGCTAGTCAAGAAGATTTCTAGATGTCAGGGTCAAAGCATCTGTTGCCATTTGAAATGTCTCTGATGATGTCATCAGGTGTTCAGGTAAACTTTCTAAGTAGCTTACACAGCAACAAGCATGAAAATTGTCTAAACACAGGCTAGCATGGTGATCTCTCTTAAGTTTATACCACGTTCTTTATCCTCAGTTTGTAGGGCTTCAGGGAAAAGGTTAGCTTTAGTTCTTAATGATTCCAAGTCAAAAGTGGGAGAAAAATTGGAAATGTTAGTTTGGAGAGTTGTAGCCAAATATCAGAGGAAACTAGAAGAATTTAGGATCCAGTCCAGTTTTTAGACAAATAACAAAACTTTAAGGAAAATTAATAGCACTAGAATCTAATATCCACAAGTGGTTATTATAGTTTTGACTGAAACATAGTTGTTCTGTCTGAAATCACCTTCATTTTTACCAAAGATAGTCAAATTAAGACGAATTTGTTTGCAAAATAAGTCTAGTTTCAATCAACTTGGTTTAGTTGTTTACATGAGTACAGCAAGAATAGCAATCGATCATATAGGCTTTCTAAAATTTGCTTAGCTGGAACTTTTCATAAGGAATCTCCAGCTTAAACTTTTAATAGCCTCTCAAGGTTAAGAAGCCAAGCCAAATATTCTACCCACAATATCTATAGATTTGGGTGAATTCCTCTCTTCTTGAGGTTCCCAACATATCTTGAATTGTCTGCACCTGCCAGAATGTGATCTTCTTTACTCACCTTGTTAGGTAGTCAGGAACTCTGTAAATTAGGTACCAGCTGTTTTTCCAAGAGGCTTTATTGGCTTCATAGAGTCAACTTTAGTTCCTTCAAGTTGTTTGGTCATATCTGAGTTTATTTCTCTTCCAAACGTGGTATTCTAGTCAAAGCCTTGGTAATATAACCAATGTTTCCAACAGTGTCCTATTACAAGGAGAACACATTGTTGTTTAACTTAAGCAAATAAATATATTGTCATGAAAATAAGAATACTCACTGAGAGTTTCTGAATTCTGGAGGGACCAGGTAAGGAGAAAAGTAAATGTTTCAGTTCTGCTTACAAAGGTATAATTCACCAATTGCTGTAAGTCATAGATAGCTTAAGAGAAAAGAAAAAAGCTTCCTTAAATCTGGAAAAACAAAAGATTTAAAAATAAGTAATTGTTCAAACAAAAATTCATAAAAATTATCCTTGTCAGTTCATTTAGTCACATGTAATTAACACTTGTTCTGCTTGAATCTAGCTTTTCTATTAGTTCTCCTGACCTTGCCTGATGATTAAGGGTGATAGGAACAGTGATAATTCCAAGAAGTTTACAAGGTTTTTCTCAAGGCTCACATGATTTGTCCAGTGAAGTGGATGCCTTGATCACTGGGGATTGTAGAAGGTATATACCCCAAGTGGGAAACACATTTTCTAATAGTTTCTTTGTCATTGTGAGAGCATCAGTTTTGTGGCAAGGGAAGGCTTTAATCCATCCAGAAAACATACATACAGTAACAAGAACACATTGATAGCCTGTACTAAGTGGCAGTTGATGAAGTCCAGCTACAGGTGCTCAAAGGACCCAGAAGGAGGACTTCTGAGGCCTCTGGGAACAAAAATAATTTTTTCCTATGGTGGGTAAAGGAATGCAAAAACCAAAAAATGGGGTTTACCAGGGAGCTGGGAAGAGCCAAGTGGCCATCTTGGGTTTCCCATAGCCCCAACTGTTTTTTAAATTAATAGTCATTGTTTATCCATTTTGATTTCTCGGATTCAGGAGCAGACTGCTGCCATGTTACAAGAACATCAAGATGGCAAAAGCCTGGCAATTGTTTTGCAGAAGCAGAATGGACTTCATGTATATGTGCCATAATCTTTATAGATTCTGTTATTGCTGTCTTTGCATGAAAGTCAGCTAGGGAATTTTCCTGATATTTAGATTCAGTCTTTTAGTGTGAGCTTCAATTTTGATGACAGAGACCCAGTTCAGTTTTATGAATTTCCTTTCTATAAAGTGTTTTTGGAAAAGCATCAGAGTAACTATAAATGACAAGAGACTTAAAAATGTCTCATTATAACGCAATTGACAAAGAAATTTGGTTATTTCTGTGACATACAACATTTTAAGATAATCACTAGAATTATGACTGACACCATTGTACCAGGACATGTCAGATTTTTAGTAATTTCACATAATTTCTAGAACACTTATGTACCTATGCAAATACAATATAAAGAAAGCTTAATGTTACTTCTTATTTGACAATGCTTCCCATCTAATTTAACATATCAAATGTGGAATTGAAAAAAGGTGGAGTTTCTCATGTTAAGGCACTAAAATAGAGCCAGGGAGACAAGAAGAGGAGAAGAACAAATTGCTCCTTCAGAATGAACTCTTGAATTCATTAGATGCATCTGCAAGTCTTCTCAAGGATGACAAGATTATTGAGACAGAGACCTCATTCCTATCAGAGTCATCTCCCACATTCCTAAGTTTAACAGCTGTTTCAACCAACTCTCACCCCGATGATTACCTTGTGCCTGGAATTTGTTAAACGATGTTCCTTCTCTTTCTTGTCTTTGTCCTTGTTAGCCACTACTACAAAAGCTTCCTTCTCCCTTTCAGCAGTGGAAACACAATTCAAGGGCTACTTGAATTTGTGTTTTTTCTGGGCTGAAGTCCTAACAAACCTCAAATAAACTTCTTTTTGTTTAAGTCTGTCAGAGTTTACTTCATAATTGGTTGACACAAGTAAGCCTGATTAGTTTAACAAATCTTTTGGAATGTTCCAGATTAGAAAAAAATATTTCATTTAGAATATGATTTTGGGAAGTTTGTTAAAATATAAACAAAAAAGGTCTTAAAATGCCTAAATAGGATCACAAATCATTATGCAACTTAATATTTAATTATCTATTTAACCAAAGTGACAGAAAGATTTCAAAGACAAATAGTGAAGGTTACATAGCTACAAAACCTTAGCTCTTTTTAACAGAGAAGACTCAGCTTTTAACATAAAGCACAGGAAATAGTTTTGATAAAACACAAAAAAGTAAGGAAAAACCTTTCATAATCTTTCATCAGGAGCAGATCAATATTCCACGAATACTTAGAACTTTTAAGAGATGAAATGAAAATTAAGTTCCAGTTTTATATAAATACACTGTTGATATTAAAGCTTATTTTTAAAATTCTTAAAGTAACAATTCAATTTTAGCTAACTTGGCCACACAAGGTAACATTTTCTCTCTATCTTTTTCTTTCTTCCTCACTTTTATTTAATTTACTCTTTTGACAGAGAGAGAAAACCAAACTTTAATTTTGTACCAGCTTACTTTTGATATTAAAACTCATTTACTTAATTAAATTCATTCCAGTCTTAACTAGCCCTGACCAGCCATAAAACCTTTCCAAAGATTCCTTGTTCATAAACCTGCTATGACTTTCTATAACCATTTTAGTTTTCCCTTGTTCTCTTTTTCATTCAGAAATAACCAATTTTATTTTGGGACAAAGTTGCTTTTATTTCTCTCAACAAAATACATCTCTAGTCCTCATACCTTTTCTTACCAAAAACATACATCTTATTTTCCTTGCTTACAGAGATTTTTTCCCTTGTTATTTTTAGTAGCTTTAATTACATATATTAATTGGAATTCTTAACCCTTAGAAACCTTAGTTTCTAGTAAAAACTAAGAAGTAAGCAATTGTGAACTGTATGTTACATTCATATTCTTTAGACTGGCAAATTTATGAATACATTTTATCATTTCTAGAAATATGTGTTTCTTC
Organism: Tapirus indicus; assembly: GCA_031878705.1. Taxonomy (NCBI): domain Eukaryota; kingdom Metazoa; phylum Chordata; class Mammalia; order Perissodactyla; family Tapiridae; genus Tapirus; species Tapirus indicus. The sequence continues at coordinate 23,879,174 of CM062932.1, forward strand.
ATAGTGGAATGTTTCAGTGTGGCATAGGACATGTTTATTAACAGAACCAAATTTATGCTTAGTTTCTCTGCAATAGGAAGCCAAGAGTAAATAAATCTATCTTCAGTAATTAATGTTTTACTCTTTTATCTTATCTGGAAATGATCTAGATATTCAATGAACTTTCCATTATTTAATTTAACTTTGCAAAACTCTAAAGTTTCAAATTACCAAAAACATTTGGGGAAGCTATTTTTATTTTTTTAACAATCATTTATTTATTGATTTGTCTTAGGAAGGTTTGCCCTGAGCTAACATCTGTGCCCATCTTCCTCTATTTTGTATGTGGGTCACTGCCACAGCATGGCTGATAAGTGGTGTAGGTATGTGCCTGAGATCTGAACCTGTGAACCTGGGCCACCAAAGCGGGGTGTGCCAAACTTAACCACTACACCACAGGGCCGGCCCCTGGGGAAACTATTTTTAAGTACACATACCATAAAACATAATTATTTTATCTAAAAATTCTTATTAACATCTACATAATTCATTTGTTCTTAACAATCATAGTTAGATTCTTCATGAAAACTGCATGAGGCATGAAAGCAGTTAGCCATCATCTTATTTTTTTCTTGCTCACAAATTTTGTAACAGAGATAACATGAGCTTATTTGACTAATAACCCAGGTAGAATGAAAGTTGCATGTCTGCATTATACCTAATGCTGATAACTCTAAAGACATGCTTACTTTAATTAAACCAACAAACAAGCTTTTATTTACCAAAGATTATTTTACATCATGTTAATTTGAAAAACATTTGGGTTAGTTTCTATTATATTTAGAAATAATTTATATAAGCACTTACTTCAAATTAATTAAATAGAAATCTTTAGAAATTAATTTTGCTAATACCATCCGGAGGTAGAAAAATACCATATCTATAATGTACATACATGTATATAGACAGACACAAACAGAGATCTTATAGCTTTTATTTTAAAATTTCAGCTTTGAATCAGGTACAATACAAAACTCACTAGTTTATAAAGAATTGTGTGTCTAGCAGGTGGAACAAGTTAAGGTTACCTGCTTAAAAGTGTTATTGTGGTTTTTTTGTTAGTATTTGTGGAAAGCACTTTTAAGATTTATATTTGCCCTAGACAAGGAGACTATGAATTAGATTTGGGGCAAGAGAGCCTTTTTAGCAGTTTGTATTTTAAAACAAAATACTTTTTCCTTCTTATATTCTTTAACCTCAGGCTTTACCAGTTGAGCTAGCCAGGCTTGGTTTTAGGAGATTGTGGGCTCTGATCTCCTGGGGTGTTTACAGTCCAAAGAAGTGGTAGGATTTACAACTTCAGAGGACAGAGAGGAAAGTAATGCAAGTTTTTTCTAGCAGTTCTGGGGTAATTCCTATTTAAATTTTTCCCTCAAGAATTGGGGATGGTCTAGATAAGAGTTCCCAGAGAGGTTACAAGCCTTTTGAGATAAATAGGAGAGATTTGGGATTGGTGAAAAGGGAACGGGTAGAATCTGAACTGCCTCTAGAGTTGCACTTCCAGTTTTGCAAAGATTTTTAAGATAAGGACATTTTCTCTTAGTTCCTCAGAAATTGTGTTGTAACTGAAATGACATCATAGGTTGATCTACCCATCCAGTGACATCCCTAATTTACTTCTCTCCCTCTGGGTATGTAGTTTTTTTTAATTTAGGAAAGAAGGACTATTTAAAAATTCCTATCAGGCTGTGAGTATTAGCTTCCAATCTGGCCAATTTTTGACCATAGAGCTACAAGAAAATCCTTCTAAACATCTTGCCAGTTTTTAGCCGGGACAAACAGTATTTCTGACAATATTAAACAGCTCCATGGACCCAAGAGGCATCCTCAAAGGTTACTACCTTCCCAAGATCCACAGTCACTCCCAAAGACAGCCAAAAGAAAGAACTGACAGCCTGCATGTCCCAGGCAGGCAGAAAGCTAAGCCAAGCCCTTAAGACACAAAATGAGACAAGCGAGAAGGTAATAGCTATCCCGGGAAAGAAAGGGTCAACAACCAATGGGTCTGAATTTGGAAAGAAGGGGCAATTTTATTTTCCTCGCTTGACTGGACATTACAGAATGGCCATTGAGTGGAAATAAAAGGGCCGTTGTCCAGGGGACATGAATTCGCCGGGAGGGGGTTCTGGGATATATCCACAAAGGATATTGCATGGGAAAGCCTGAAGCTGGCAGAGGCTGATTATAGAGACCAGCAATGCAAGCCCTATTGCCTGTCCTATGTGCTTCTGCTAAATTCATTTTCTGGCTTTCAGCATTTATATGAGTAACCTATATACTCTTAGAGATTAGGCTGGAGTGCTCCTTATAAATCTTGTAGGAAAAGGAAGCTAAAATAGGCAAATGGGGCTGGATTTTAAGAAGGGGGTTTTATGTTGGTTTTTTGTTTTAAGTCTAAATTTTCGTTCTTTCGTCTTGTTAGGGAGTCCTCAAGTATAGCTATTATATATATATTTTTTCCTTTTCATAAGTGCTGGACAATTGTATTTCCAATGTCTTGATCTTTTACAGTATCTGCAAATGTCTGAAGGCAAATACGAAGGGGTCTGAGTGGACTTTGATTTTTGTTCTAATTTCTGTCCTTCCATCTTGTTAAGGGAGTCCTAATGGTTAACTGTTGTACCAATATGAAAGCTGTCTAAAATTTGTTTCCAATTTAGAAGTTTTTCCAATTCAAAGGATCCATTGTCTGGCCCTTGGAGAGTAGGCCACTTAATGATTACAGTCACTTAATAGTGACTCAAGCCAATAAGGCTTTTAATGGCTTAACTATGGACACAAGAGGCATCCCCAAAGGAGAGTGTGAAGGATGCAGCCCTCACCAGATCCAAAAAATTCACTCCCAAAGGATAGTTTAAGAAAACAAAGGCCTTCATTGCACAGGTGATAAGGACAATGGTGTCTCCAGTCTCCCACAGGAATGTGGGATGTTTCTAGTCACAAACCCACTAATTGTGACACCAGGCAGGCACTACTGGAATTGGATTTTTCCAGCAGTAACAAGCAATAAAGATTGAGACAACTAAATCTCCTTTTGGACTGGAATTCCTTATGACAAACTCCCCTGAGAGCTGGCACAGCTGGAGAAAGAGAGTGCCGCTTGTGACTGTGTGTCTTGAAACCCTAGTCTATTCAACTGGCTGCCAGGTGCCCTCCAGTAAATGCACCTTCCGGATGGTGGTGACCAGAGAAAATATTTTCACTGGTCACAAAGCTAAGCTCTCAGGACACAGAACAAGTTGGAAGGAAAAACATCAGCCAGGTTTTACATAGAGGACCCACAGCAAAGTTTATCTAAATAAATGCTGGTCTAGTGAGAACTGTAAAACTCACCAGTTTGTGAGGCTGGCTTGAATGGCAGGTTTATAAAGTGCCTCTACCTGTTGCCCTGCCCTTCGGTTCTTCTTCCTATGACAAATGACACAATATACAGAGACAAAGGAAAACAATGACCATCTCTGGGGGGAAAAGGATTAAAAAAAATCAAGGGTAGTCATGCATCGCTTAACAACAGGGATATATTCTGAGAAATGCATCGTTAAGCGATTTTGTCATTGTGCGAACATCATAGTGTACTTACACAAACTTAGACATTGTAGCCTACTACACACCTATGCTATATGGTACTAATCTTGTGGGACCACCATTGCATATGTGGTCCATTGTTGACCAAAATGTCATTATGTGGCACATGACTGTACTCGTTTACCAAAAACCAGAGTCACTAAAGTCCTAGGAAACCAGTTCATATATTTTCTCCTGCTAATCTAAATTTAGAGAGAAAAAAAGAAATTCTCACCATTTTTGTTTCCATTGGGCTCCACAGACAGAGATCTGGGAGGCCGACATGGTAAGAAAGCTTACCTTTTTGCTGGCTTCTGTGTCAGATGTCTTGTGATCTCTTAGCTACAGTAGTCACAGAGAGAAAGCAGTTTTCCAGTCAGTGATGCTCCTGGCTAGCACACTAAAACTGTAGAGGAAAGGAACCTCCCCTCCCACCCCGAGTCCTTATTGCTGGACTAGCAATACAATTGACACAAGACCAGATTTATGGGAGAAAAACCAATTTAATAGATACGTATTGGAGATCATAAAAATGATGCTCTCCAAGATGGGCAAAGCAGACTGCTTATATATCTTTTTACACAGAGGAATGGTAAATTTGTGAAGAATGACAGGACAAAGAAATTTAGGTTTGGGGTATGTAATAAGAGAGGAATTGAAACAGAGTTTAGGCTTGAGACAGTAAATTAGTAAAAAATAACAAGGTTTGTTTATACAGGCTTCTTGGCCTGAATTCCGTAGCTTTGGTGATAAAGATGCAAGGGGAGCACCTTTCATATAGGAGATTTATTTTTCTGTTTTTAGAGGAAACAAAGAGAGGAGGATCAAAAATGCCCTTTTTTGCATTGGCTCCTTCTCAAGTAATATTAATTCAAAATAATCAATATGGCATTGTGGGATATTTTGGGGTGGCTTGCCCTGGGCCCCAACAATTTCCTGGAGCTTTGAAAATGCTACTTTTTCTTCCCTTTACTCAATTCCCGACACAAAAGATTACTGGAAACATCCTTGGTAAGTTTCATAAGACTGCCTAGTTCATGTGATGCTTATAAATTTCAAAGTCACACAGTTTGAGGTACAAAAATATAACTTTATTTTTCCCATAATTGAACCTGACTCTCCAGTCCCCATTTCTTTTGGTGGTAGAAAATTTAATCTGGCCACAAGGTGAATACAATTGCTTCCTGATGTTTTTCTCCAGTTGAGAATCTCCTATCTCCCACCCTTCATTTTCTTTCCTTCTCCCCTTCTTCCCAGGGACCATCTGCATTCTGGAGGGCTGGTGTGTGATTAGGCTGTCAGGGGGCACAGGATTCTTGCTTCTTTTTGTCCCCTGAACTCTGCTGGCATCTGCTGAGGTGCATCTTGGCCCTTCTGGTCACTGGGCAACACCCCTCTGCTGTATCACTTGTCTTCCCATGGCTTCCTGGGTCAAGTCCATGACTCTGTCTCTTTTGTTCCACTCTAAGCCCTATGAGCCCACCAGGCCTGGGGCTTCTTGGAAAGGCTGGCAGTATTCCTGGGCCATGCCTCCCTCCTGTCCTCTACACCTACAATCCACCCTCTTCCTGGGCAGGGTTGGGGCTCTGTTAGGATCATTATCAGATGTCTAACTTTTTGGCTCACATCTTTCACTTTATCCTTTCACTAGTGTCTATCTTTATTTTTTCTCCCAGTATGTGGGAAACCAGCTCTTAAAATCATCATGAATTTTAAAATACATATATCATTTATGGCATCAACTTTATCCCCAGTTTCCCCTGGGGCTTGGCCTACAGACACCTTCCCCCCAACCCCAATCCGTTTCTCTCAAGGAGCCCAGATCTTGAAATGGAAAGCCTGTGCTTTCAGGGCTATGATGTCAGTTAGAGTTTTAAGAAAAACTCACTGAGGAACTCAAGTGACTTGTTTGTCTAAGCTGCGTCCACCCTCCCCCGAGGGCAGTGAGTCTAGGTTATAATTGATTATTGCAACACAGGGGCATGTGAGTGAGTATAAGGAAGTGGAGGAGTGAGGGAAGACACATTGTAAATTCTTTAAAATGTAATCTGTTACACACTTCCAGTCACACAGAAAGAGAAACAGGCCCACCTATGTTAAGTATTCTTTGGCCAGATCTTTACCATTGGATTTAATTTTCCTTGTCTCTGACCTAAGTCTCATGCTCTATAACAAAACGTCTTGGGGTTCATCCTCAGCTTTTCATGAAACAGGACAAAGGTGCAACATGAACAAGGTTTGGGCCAGGTGGGCTGAGTGCACAGGTAGGTATTTGAAGCATTTGGCAGGGATAGGAAATGACTCTCTGGAATATGAAATTTCAGGAAAAATGGAATTCCAGCAAATTTAGGGGTCTAAACACAGAAGCTGCAGCACCCTCAAGGGTGTATGCTGACCTGAAAAAAAAAAAAGAATGAAACTTTGATGGCTACAGACGTGAAGAATGGGTTTTGCAAATTGAGGACATCTAGGGATTCTCAATGTCTAGACTCAGTCTTCCCTCTTAATTTTTTTATTGTGTTAAAATACACATAACATAACACCATCTTAACCATTTAAAGTATACAGTTCAGTTTATTAAATACATTCACACTGGTGTGCAGCCATCACCACCATCCATCCCCATAGCTCCTTTTATCTTGTAAATCTGAAACTCTATACCTATAAAACAATAACTCTCCAGTCTCCCCTCCCCCCAGCCACTGGCAACCACCATTGTACTTTCTTTCTTTATGATTTTGACTACTCTAAGTACCTGACGTAAGTGGAATCATAACATATTTGTCTTTTTGTGGCTGGCTTATTTCAGTTAGCATAATGTCATCAAGGTTCATCCGTATTGTAGCATGTGTCAGAATTCCTTTCCTTTTTAAGACTGAATAATATTTCATTGTATATATAGATCACATTTTGCTTATCCATTCATTGATTAATGGACACTTGGGTTGCTTCATATTTTAGCTTTTGTGAATAATGCTGCTCTGAACATGAGTGTACAAATAGCTCTTTGAGACCCTGCTTTCAATTCTGTTGGGTATTTACCCAGAAGTGGAATTGCTGGGTCATGTGGTAATTTTATTTTTAATTTTTGGAGGAACCGTCTTACAGCTTCCTCTCTTAATTTTTTATGTATATCTGACGGCTGCTGCAGACACCTGGCCCTTTCAAGTGATAATATGTCATGAGAACTTGCCAAATCCCCAAATTTGCGATAATCACAAGAGCACTAGAAATCAGCTTTTTATGGGGACACTTTTTTTTCCCCCCACAAAGAAATAAAGGTTTTATTAGGTTAGTGAAGTGTTCCTCACTCCTGCATGCATGAAAAGCATCTGCGGAGCCCTTCTGAACCCCACCATTGGAGAGTCCACGACAGTGGGTCTGAAGGTGGGGTTGAAGGGTTTGCAAGGACTTTCTCTGAGACTCACTTTCTTCATCTGAGACATGGGGAAGCCAGTGGGAGCAACCCCCGAGGCTGTGAGGCTTCAGTGAGATGACAAGTGTACAGGACAAGCACAGGGCCTGACATACAATCACGTGCTCAGTGGAGGTCACGTGTTCTCCTTATTGTTGAAGGCAGTCCCTCCTTAGCAACCTTGCAGCTCCTGTCATTGAAATGCATGCTTCAGCAAAACTATCACAGGCCCTCATTACACTTTGCTTCACACTGGAAGCTCAAGTGCTGGAGTAGCGAACACCAGATTACGTTGTCTTATATAATGTCTGCTAATTAAATTTTTTACTTAACAGCAGTGAGAGTTCTTTGCCTCATATTCCCAATTGGGATGCATCCCAAGGGGAATATGGGACTATTCCACTAAAAATTTAACTTGGGGAAGCAAGATTACAAATGTATTGGGTCAGTCTGTGAGAAATCGGTGTCTCCTTCACTACTGGGGGAAGTGTAAATTGTAGATTCTTTTCAGAGGACAATTTGGCAATATCTTCTGACTCTACAGTAGACGCATCTTTTGTATTTCCGCATTTAGGCATCTATTCTGGGGAAATACTGACATATATAAACAAAGAAGCATCTATAAAGGATATAATGCATATACACAGCAATTTGTTTATGAAAACCACAAAAACCCAAAACCACCTAACTGGTCAACAATTGAGGTTTGGTTAAATAAGTTATGAACCATTCATATAATGGAATTTTAGATAGTAGTTATTTTGAAAAAGGAAAAGAGGTACTAACCTGGAAAGCTCTCCAAGACATAATGTTAGGTGAATAAAACAAAATAATACATATAATATGACTTCATTTCTGCAAAAAAAGTGTGTATTTGTATATACATGTATGTGTGTATGTAAAAGCATGGGAAAGGGCTTTAGAAAAATACACAGCAAACTGGTAATATTGAGTACCTCCTGGAAGGTTACTCTGTGTTGTTTGAATTGTTTACCACAATAGTTCATTCATGTGTTTGTTGCATAAAAATGAACTTTTAAAGACAATGTTAACGAAGTGATAATAGTCACGTCTAGGTCACTTTTAAAGAGGGATTCATGAGTCCTCCCCTTACCAACAATGCTCCAGAGGGTTCTCCTGCAAGTTCTTTGAGGCTGTCCAGCCCTGGCCCCACTCACTCCTCAAGGCCACACTACTCAGCAGCCTGGGACCCAGCCAGCCAACTTGGGTGGGATTTGGGCTTGCTCTTTGCTGTACTCTGTGCTGCCTGGGGCCATTGATTTGTACCCTGCACTGAGCTGCCCTCTCTCCTTGAGGTATCCTGGGCCCTGCTTCAGATTGAGGAGTCATTCCTGCATGCTTGTACCCTTTGTGCCCTCAAAGATTCTGAGATGCTGAGTGTGAACCAACTACCTGGGGTGGCCAACCTGAGCCCTCTTCTCTTGGCTTGCTTAGTATTTCCCTGCTCTTAGGGCAGCTTGTCCACGCCTCCCCATAGGTGGTCATGAGGAGCTTGTCCCAGCTCTGACCACCAAGGAAAAAGCAAGTTTTCTTTCCACTCCTGTGATCACTGGGGTTTTACCTCTACACCTCTTTCTCTGAGACTCTGTAATTGGGGTAGGAAAGAGGGCAGACTTCCTAGGCCCCAATGGAATGTTTAGTATTCTTCTCCTGTAGTTCAGCTCACTCTAGCTCACCCATACAGTCCTTGTGGTACGGAGCAGGGTAGGTCAGAGACCACCAACCAGCCAGATGGACCCTGTCTCTCAACCCCCAAAGGCCCCAGCCAGCTTGTGATTTTTGAGCATCCACCTTCTTGGATGAGTGACTTAACTACCTACCCATCACTACCCTTGTGGTTGAGGGGGGGGCTCACATTCCACTCCTGCTTGGGGATCTCAGCCCTGCGGGCAGCTGTAAAGCACAAATGTCACCATTTCTCCCAGAAGCACTTTGGATTCTTGTGTAACCTCCAGGAGGCCCCAGATGGGCCCTGACAAACAACACCTGGTTTCACGGTTTAACCTCTCACTCTGAAATTCTACATGACACAGAGAAAATTCTTTCCTTTGGCCACAGTTCCTAAAGGCACCAGGAAAACCAGTCCCAAGTTGTGATGTAGCAATGAACAAAAGACTGAAAAGTGTTCTTGAAGTCTCCTGTTTGGAATTTGCATCTGCAAGAAACTCTACCCTAATTAGAGAGAAACCTGTTGTGAAATAGAACAAAGGAATCAGATATTCTAGGGTCACTCTGCAGAGAGGTTATATTTCATAGTCTTCCTACTCTACTGCTTCCTGCCCCACCCTACTCTCTGGTGACACTGAGGGTATAAATTGGGGCTAGGCTCTGTGTGTGCATCTCATCAAAGGCCAACATGAGGGCAGGCACAGTCTTAGTTCTGGTGGCCTTCATCACCCTGGGGATGGAGATGGCCTGTGCTCGGAAACATCTTTTCAGAGGTGAGGGTGCTGAGGGGATCCTCCCTGAGAGCAAAGAAGGCTCAGAGCCCAGTTTCAGACCTGGGGATGGTTTAGCACAGAATCAGGCAGTGTGCCCACTGCAGAATGGACACTTGGCTTTGATCAGATCCATTTCCTTTGACCTCCAGGAGTGATCACCCTGCATTTCTCATTCTTCTTATCAGACTGGGTTGGGTCTGATTAGAAGTTGGGGGTAAATAGTAAGGTTCTCCCTAATTAGGAGGTGTGCCTTGGACATGGGACTTCCATGGGGAGTAGCTCCAGGATGAACATGGGGTACATGTGAGGTGGGGAAATGGCTGTCTGTGATCAGAGATTTTCTAATAACTTCTTATAAGGTGCAAAGAAGAGGGTTATGACAGTGCAGATTCTTTTCTGCTGGGACTGTGCAGCCTTTGGGGCAGGAGAACATTCTCCTAAGGGCCAGACTGTGAAAATACGGGCTTAAGAGTGAGAGTGTAGCCGATGAGGCTAAGAGAGGAGTCTAGGAGCACGAAGGAAGAAGTGGAAGAGGTGGGAATCCTGCCAGTTGTCGCTTCTTATGACTGTCTTAGTAACCAGTCCAGGCCCCACAAAAACCATTGTATATTTCAGGGCAACAAAGACCTGGAGTCTGCCCCAGAACACCTAAAGGGTTAGCCTCTGGGCTGTGTCTTCAACGCTGCGTATCAGATGAATCATGTCCGGAGGGAATGAAATGCTGCCCCAATATGTGTGGTCATGTCTGCAAATATCCTATCCTCAAAGTGAGTCTGAATCTTTCAAGAGCTGTTTAAGGGGGCGGACAACTCTCCTGTGGACTTTGCTGGGACAGAAAGATGCTCACGTGTCTACTGGATAATCCAAGGGAAAGGGGCTGGAAGCAAATGGTAGAAGATCGCCTGGCTGCATTATCTGAGGCCCTCTCCTAGAAGTAAAGCCCTATCCCAGAACAGCCCTGAGGGCTCAATTGAGACAAGTCACCATGACCCTAGATTCACAGGTCATTATTAACCAAGGGTTTCTTTCCCTCTTTCCTCTCCCCCACCAAAAGGCCTTAACTCTTCCTGGAAAATGGGTGATCCTGGGAGGAGGAGAGAAAGGAAGGGGAACTCTGGTACTCCAATGTGTATTTCCTGTGTTAGGCAGGCATTGGGCTGGAGTTGAGATAAAAAGGTAGACACAACCAGGTCAGGGAGACAGACTTATAGAAATAATTACAACCCAGTATGACTAGTGCTTTGTACAGATCTCTACTAATTTCTGTGGGAACAAAGGGAAGAGTTAATGGCTTTGCCTGGGGGGTGGGGGGCGGATGTTGGGAAAGTTATCAGAGAGCGGAGAACATTTAAGCAGAGAGCTTAAAGGATGCTTAAGTTTGCTGGAGGAAGGAAGGGCAGTTCAGATGATGGGAGAAGTGTGGGCCCTCCAAAATGAGTGTAGTAGAAATTGCAGCAACTCCAGGGGATAGTAGACTGTCATCCAAGTCAAATCCAAAGAGGAATGAGCTGTCCATCAAAGAGTTTGGTAAACTGCTGGAGGTTTCTAAGCACAGGAAATATGATCAAATTTGTATTTTAGGAGGGTGGCCCTGGTGGCCATGTGAAAGATGGAGTGGATGTTTATTAAGTGTGCTTGGAGACCAGCCGCAAAAGATTTCTCATGAATCCGTGAATCTGATGCTTGGCATAACAAGATTCTTCCACAATCAATTCCTGGCTACTCCTTATCCCTGGAATTGCAGTCCTAGAAGATGAAGACCTAAAATGGTGAAGTGACTGCTTTCTAAAGAGTTTGTGTCCAAAATAAACTTTGTCTGTGGCATTATTTGGGCTGCATCCTTCTTCCTGTTTAGGCATGCTAGTGGACCCCTGTGGATTAGCAGGACCACACGGGCACACCACAGTGAGCCCAGGAATCCAAGGCACTCAGAATACCAACAGGTCAGAGGCAAGGTCCTCCCACCTAGTTCCTTTTCTCCTTCCATGTCAATATCTCCAGACAGGGCAAAGGCCACAAATATATTTTCTCAAGCATTCAATGAATATGGTTTGGATCAAGCAAAATAATTAATGACTGTGTAGCACATAGCAGGCCTGTGGAGCAGCCTCATTAGTGGGAGACTCAGAAGGAGCAGGAGCAGGCATGCGGATACCACGTTTTAAGACAACACACCAACATCTAGCAGGACTGGATGTCTAACTCCAGGAGAGTGACTCTGACTCTTGGGATGTGGGGCTTTGAATGGCAGGAGTTGGGAAGCACCAGCTCCTGCCCTGGAGTGGTTAGGAGTTAGGATACAGTTAGGAAATGGGCTCTGGGGGCAGAGCCTCTGATCTAGACTTTACCTGAGTCAGAGGATAAACCTAGGTCTCCCAAAGAAGCCCTGACATAAATGATGGTCTGGGCTGACCACTACAAGCTCCATCTCCCAGAGCATTCTGTTCCCTTCTTTCCATCTAGATTCTCCCACTTTAGCCTGCTGAGTTCCTCCCATATCTGCTTGTCCCCATTCCTAACACTGCTCTTGCTTCTCACACAGCACATTTTAGAACCCCTATGTCTCATGGCCTTACCAGCCTGTGCATTGGAATGAGGGCACAGTAACATTGATATCCTATTACTGGCTGGTCATCCCTATCCCAAACCCCTCCATGGTCCAGTCTCACTTGGTCATTTGTGGGAGTTTATGAGCATGCCCCCAACATTTTCTCCCTACTTCCTGGCAGGTGGAGCTTGGAATTATGATGCTTCTTTCTGATGATGTGGATCTACAGGGAGTGACACTAAGACTTAGGCATAGTCGAGAACAAATCACAGCAGCAGGAGTGGGGTTAGAGGTGCCAGGGACAGCATCTTAACCAGACAGATGCTGTGACCTGGACTTGGCTATGTCATCTGTTACCTGCCTTATTTTGGCTCTTGATAATTTCCTGAGCCTGGTTCACCAGTCTTTCCTGTTGTCTCTGTGAGCTGGGTAATAATGTCTTTACAAAATTCCTGCTCTCTCAAGTTGGTCAGAATTGGTTTGCTTTGTTTGCATCAGAGTGTTAACTTGTATGGAAATTGGTGCCAGGAGTGGAAACAAGCCAAAGAGGCTTAGGGAAATGGCAGGAGTCTGGATTTCATGAATTGGTCTAGTTAGAAACTAAAATCTTAGTATCTCAGCATGAAAACCTGGTATGCAATGGTGCAACAATAACTTCCTTGGTTAAATTTATTCTTAGGTACTTCACTCTTTTGGAACCTATTGTAAATGAAGACGTTTTCTTTTACTGATTGTTCATTGCTGGTGTTTAGAAACTATCTGATTTTTGTGTTTTGATCTTGAGCCCTGCAACTTTACTGAATTCATTTGTTAGTTCTTGTAGATATTTCATTTCCTTGGAATTTTCTCTATATAGGACATGCCATCTGCAAATAGAGATAATTTTTCTTCTTTCTTTCCAGTTTGTACACCTTTTATTTCTTTTTCTTGCCTAATTGCTCTGGCTAGGACCTCCAGTACAATGTTGAATAGCAGTGGTGAAAGCAGGAATCCTTGTTTTTTCCTGATCTTCGGGGGAAAGCTTTCAGTCTTTCACCATTGAACATGATGTTAGCTGTGGGTTTTTCATAAATGCCCTTTATCATGTTGAGGAAGTTTTCTTCTGTTTCTGATATTCTGAATATTTTTATCATTGAAGAGTGTTAGATTTTGTTAAGTACTTTCTCTGCATCAATTTAGATGATCATGTGTCTTTTCTTCCTTTGTTCTATTAATGTGTTGTATTACGTTGATTGATTTTCTTATGTTGAACCACCCTTGCCTTCTTGGGATAAGTCCTACTAGATCATTGTGTATAATCCTTTTATTTTTTTGTGAGGAAGACTAGCCCTTAGCTAGCATCTGTTGCCAATCCTCCTCTTTTTTGCTGAGGAGGACTGGCCCTGGGCTAACATCTCTGCCCATCTTCCTCTACTTTATATGAGACGCCGCAACAGCATGGCTTCACAAGCAGTGTGTCTGTCTGCACCCAGGATCTGAACCTGCGAACCCTGGGCCACCGATGCAGAGCACGTGAACTTAATCGCTACTCCACCTGGCTGGCCCCTATAATACCTTTAATATGCTGTTGGATTCAGTCTACTAGTATTTTGTTGAGGATTTTTACATCTATATTTATAAGAGATATTAGTCTATAATTTTCTTTTCTTGTGAGGTCTTTATCTGGCTTTGATATTAGGATAATGTTGGCCTCAAAGAATGAGTTAGGAAGTGTTCTCTCTTCTACTTTCTGGAAGAGTTTGAGAACTGTTATTGATTTAAAATTTTTTTTCTTTGCATTATGGTTAAATAACATAATCTGCATGATGTTGAATCTTTGGAAATAGATTTTGAATTTCTTTGTGGCCTACTACATATTTTTTTTTGGTGAATGTTCTATGTATACTAAAAAAAGTGTATTCTCTGTTGTTGAGTGTAAAGTTCTCTATAGTCTACTAGTTTGAGTTTGTTGATCTTTATAATTTAAATTGTCTTTATTTTTCATTATTTTTGCCTATATTATCCAACAGTTTCTGAGAGGGATATGGTAAAATTTTCAACTAAAATTGTTTATTCATGTATTCCTTATACTTCTACCAGTTATTGTTTTTTATATGTTTCAAGTAACGTATTAAGAGCATATGTGCCCATGATCATAATTATCTTCTTAATTAATCATTCCTTTTAACACTAATATCCTTCTTTTTCCTTTATATATTTGATATTAAAATCTATTTGCCAAATATCAAAACTGATGATTCAGCATTCTTTTTGTTACATATGCCCAGTAAAAGTTTCCATCTCTTTATTTTAAAACTTACTATTTAAAATTTTTTCCATGTATTTCTTAAATCAATGTATTACTTGATTTATTGTTCTAATTTTATCCAGTCGGAGAGGTCTTTTGATCAATAAGTTTAACCCATTTATATTTATGACTCTCACTGTTAAATTAAGATCTATTTCTGTTGCCATATTTCATGTTTCTTATTTACCATATTTTCTTATTACTTTTTTGGTTTTTCTTTACCATTTCCATTAGCTAGATTAAATTTCCATCTGCTGATTTGAAAGTCATACTTTTATTTTTATTCTTCTGGAATTTACCCTTGTGGATGCTTATTAATATTTTCACCTTTTCAGAACAAGGCAATTACCATAGTGTGCACACATTTCTCTTTGGTCCTGTATCCCCCAACCCCATCAATAGCCATATAGATATATCTCATTTTAGTTCTGGATTTTATGTTTGTGCTTAAGCAAATTGTCATTTATTTTGATAATAGCCAAATTTAGTAGGTTATATACTCTATGATACTATATATATTTGTATCATTCTTCTGATTTCCCCCCTTTTTCTTGCTGGAATATTTCCTCCAAGAGTGTTTTCAGAAAAAGACTTTTTGAAAGGTCTTTTTGGCTTTGGATACCTGAGAATATCTTTATTTTGTCCTCACATTTAAATAAAAGTTTATTTGGATATAACATTCTAGGTTTAAATATTTTATTTAACACATTGAGACTATTTCTTCATTATCTTGCTGGTTAGAATTACTGCTGAGAATTTTGAAATCAATCTGATGCCTTTATAGGCACTCTGTTTTTCTCTCTGAAAACTTATAAAATTTGCTATTTTTAAAATTGTTGTTACATTTCTTTGTATGTGTCCATGTGTGGTATTTATTTATTTATTCATTGTATTGACATTTTATGAGCCTTCAGACTAGGATTTTTTTTCTTTAATGCCAGGAAACTCTTAGCCATCATACCTTTGAAACATTTCTTTCCTGATGATGAGTTTTTCTGTCATCCAGAGCTCCTGCTGGATGGATAGTGAATGACTCTTCCCCTTCCATCTTCTGTATTGCTTGACTTCTAGTTTTCATCTCCTTGTCTCTATCCCTTCTTTATGACTTTAGAGAGAGTTCCTTGCCCTCATATTTCAGCTTACCAACTTTCTTTCTTCTATAACCATCGTGCTTTCCAACTCACTTATTAAATTTCTTTATTTCAATTATTATATTTTTAATTTGATCATTTCCAGTATCTATTCCCTATTCTATGTTACTAGTATCCTCAGTTTGAGATATCTGTTACATCTTCCTAAATTCTTATTCTATCTGGTCTGTTAAATCTGTGTCATCTACAATGTATTGTTAAGTTCGTGTCTTTCTTTTCTATTAGTTGAAATCCTCAGATGTCTTGTTATTTTTCCCTGGGAGCTCATATTTTCCTGGAGATAACAGCTTCTCTGGCCATTCATGTGTAAGGAAGGGGAAGGGCTAAACTCAGTCCCACAGTGAGAGGGGAAATCTCTCCAACTGTTCCCAGAACTAGTTTGACTCTGGTGCAGGGTGAACTGTGGAAATGTAGCACCCTTTTGGCACTTGGAGGAATTCACAGTTCTGGGAGTTTACTAGGCAAGAGTTTTTTTAATGCAAATAACTGAAACTGACACTATTCATTGGAAGAGTATGAGTAGCTTAGAAAATTGACAGGAAGACTTGAGGACCAGGTTTGGAAAATGGGCAGGAACCAAGAGTCTGGCAATAGAGAACACAGCTATGTCCAAATGGCAAGCAGAGCTGACAAGTGCCATGGCTGTATCCCTACCCTACACACTCACCACCATTACTGACTCCACCAGCACTGCTGAGAATAATCTCTGACTATACCTGCATATTTGTACATTCCCTTGGATTCAAAACCCTATCCAACATAATGTGTGTACCCATTGTATAACTGAAAACCCACTTACCTTGTCCTCAAAGGGAGACAGCCCAATATCTACTCCTTGAATCTATTTCCAAGTTCAAGATGTCTTGATAGTGTCCATTTCACCTCTTAGTCTTTTGTGATCCTGAAATTCCGGATACTATGAAATATATTACAAAGTCAACCACCACTAACTTACCTAGTTGTAATAGTGAGTAAACAGGAGAAGAAGGAAAAGGGGAAATTAGGTTAAATATATAAATATATGCCCCAAAGCAAAAAAATGAAATATAGGTAGATTGAGAGTCTTCATTTCTGCAACAGATTGTGATGCTGTAGCTTATATTAACAAATTTCTGCCTCTACATATCCACTCCATATTCTCTCTGCCTTTAGCCAGCGTCTCAACTGATTAGTGCTATTTGCCTGGTGGAGTGATCCCAACCTCCATTCCAGAAGGTATCTGAGTCCTTGATGATGCTGCGTGTATGGAGTTATAGATGCCTTATTAACTTTCACCGCTGGACATGGTAGAAAAGGAGACACCCAGGGAATCCATCCATACTCTTTGACTACATTGCACAGCAGCAGTGCTATTTCTTTTATAGTCAGGAATAGTTGCTAAGTCAATAGAAAAACCAGCTTTTAGGCTGCTAGCAAATTTCTATCAACTCTTTTTCAGTTCATTTCTATCCTCTAGTTAGGGGAGTCAGAAAATTAAGAAGCCCTCTCATCTCTCTGAGCCCATGGACAATCAGAGAGCTGCCTCTGGCCTGCTCATGTTTAGGCATACTATGCCTCCAGTTTTAGTATAGAGATGCCTCAATATGGTTGTACAGTGGAACTTTTCTACAAGACTTGCTATCATCCTGGGCCTCGCTTAGACACAAAGCCTAGGATCTCTCTACTCCAAGACCCCCAAACTTGAAGCCAGCGTCTATTATTCCCCACTCCAGGACTCTGCCCAGTGGGTCAGGGGTCAGAGTACAGCACTCCTGCAATCACATCTCACTCTCTTGCTCTTGATTTCATCTTGTTCCAAAATATGTCTTAAATCAGGATATTTATGAGCTAAAAATTTGCCAGTCTTATTCTTGGGCCCCATCCTAACCACTCCTCTCCCCTTGGGGAGAACATATTGCAGCCCCATATCTTATAGCCTGAATGAAGCACTGCCACAAAAGAAGAAGAATGTTCAAATTATTATGCCTCCACAACCACCCCCACAAGATGTATTTGTGTCTTTCAAAGCACAGTGTCTCTATTTGGGGTGGGGGGATCTAATGTCTCCCTTCACTGCCAGAGGGGATTAAAGCTTTGTCTTGAATCTCTGTCTCTAGAATAATTCCTCCAAGTACATTGCTGTCTGAGTGATGTGTCTGTCTCCCAGGCCTCCTGCCCAACGAAAAGCTGGGTAAGATTCTGTCCTCCATCCACTAGGGGCTGCTATTCAATCTCAGATGCTCTCTATCAGAGGAAGCCTGATTAACCTGGAGGGAAGATTTTCCACCAACCCGGAATAGGTGATAGATGGATTTTGCATAATGGAATTGAGGCAGGTGGGGTTAGGCCATGGCCCAAAGTGTTGGGGAGTCACTCTCCTGTGACCTGACACAGGTTCTATGCTCTGTCCTATGATTTGAGAGAGAGAATATAAATGTCAGTCCACCTCAGCCCTGCTGCATTGTCATCAAAGGAGACTTCACTCAGCAACATGACATTGGGGCACATCCTCCTCCTTGCATTCCTTTCCACCTTCAGCTCAGAGCTGCAGGCTGCTGGGCTACCCTCTCAACTCTCAAGATGATTGGCAGGTCCAGGAAGCCACTGTCTGTTAGTGGTAGAAGCAGGATCTGGAAAGACGGGAGTCAGGGGCCCAGTGT
Organism: Tapirus indicus; assembly: GCA_031878705.1. Classification (NCBI taxonomy): domain Eukaryota; kingdom Metazoa; phylum Chordata; class Mammalia; order Perissodactyla; family Tapiridae; genus Tapirus; species Tapirus indicus. Next base: position 23,897,279 of record CM062932.1, read on the forward strand.
ATGTAGGTATGTGTGGGTGGGGAATGGAGGGAGAAGGTGACAGGAGAAGAAAAGAAAAAAGAGTGGCATATGGCCCTTGCAAATTTGGCTTTGTTAAGCCCTAGTAGGAGCAGACATGCAGAGATAGAAGACCTCAAGAGGGCCTTTACCTTGGTGAGATAGAAGCCCTCAAGAGAGTTTTTCTCTTGGTGGGCCTTTCTCTTCACCCTGTTAGTGAAGGAGGGATCCCCCACTCTAAATAGTATGAGGTGGCTGAACACCTGACACCCAACACTGGACAGATGAGATTGACAGCAGTTTATTAGTCACGTGTACTCAAGCTGGGGGGAGAAGGATATTGCATGCCATGCAGTGACCCACAAGGATTGCACTTGGAAGTAGAGTGAACCAGCAGAAGCTGTGGGAAACAGGCTTTGTAGTAACAAGAGGGTCAGGTGCCCCTTAGTTTCCCATGGGAGGATGTGATTGGCTTGTTAGAATAATTTTGCAGGCTGGCAGGGAAGTGAGACTCTTCAGGTTGAGGACTGGGGAGGGTGCAGCAGATCTCGCTAGTAGGGGAACTAGCCATGTGAGAAGCCTTTCCCACTGGGTGAGGGGCATGTCTGGAGAGAGCAGGAGAACTCATAGTTAGAAAAAATGGGGCCCCATAAGGCTCAAAGTTGTCAAGGCAGCTCTTGAAATTTTAGGCCTTACAATACAAATGGACCAATGCATTTTGTCTGGCTTCTTTCTGTTGGGATCCATCTCCACCCTGTTGTAGGGATCTCTTGGTGAAAAACTAGAGAAACCAGCAAATGTTCATGCCAAATAACTTCTCACAGTGTGCACTGAAGGCTGATTTGCTTCTAAACAATAAGCCATTGAACAATACCAGTGTGGAGGGACATTCATGAGAGCAGAGAGAGTTCACATGTGGCAGATCTCATAGTTTAGTTAGTAGAGGATGATGTCACAATGTAGATGGGACTCGAACAGTATCCAATTTCATCCCTATAACAACCTTTTGAAATAGATGCCTGCCCAGAACTGCCAAAAGGAACCTATGTTACTTGTGTTAACACGCACATGGGAGATAAATCCTGTTCTGAGGGACAGAAATGCTGCAGCAGTGGCTGTGGCTGTGTGTGCAAAGTTGCTCCTGAAGTGTGCAAAAGCCAGTCCCAGAGATGCTCACAGGGGAAAAATGCCGCTCTGGTCTTCCTGAGGATACTTGCAGGAGAAGCAGAATTGTCCCTAACCCAGGGTTTCTGGCCACCTTATCTGAACTCTGCTGTTGTCCTGGCTTCCCTTTAGGGAACCACGCTAAGCAGTTGAGTTAAGAAGAGACAGCTTGATCCTGGAAACATAGCAAGTGAAGTTTTCTTAGGGCTTAGTCCAGATGCCTATACAGTTTCCCAACTTCCCTGGACTTTTGAGCTTATTTCAGCCTGACTATAGGATGATGGTTTGGGAGAGGGTGAGAAAGAAAAGGGATCATCACTCATTGAGCAGCTTCTATGTGTTACATGCCTGAATGTAAAGACAAATATGGAAATGTCACTCTCTTCAAATACTTTCAGTCTAGTCAGGGAGATGGAACCATAAAACAAATTAAAAAGCAATGTGATGAGCGAACAAAGTTCTGAGGAAGCTCTGGAAGACTCTGGACTCAGAGTCAACAGTTTTATCAGGGGGAGCTGACAGAGTCTTCAGAAAGCAGGTAATAATCTGAGCTAGATCTTGATGAAGAGCAGGAGGGAACAGAAAGAAGAGGAGGACAAGCCAAACAGAGGGAACAGTGGGACTCGCCCTGGTTGTGCCAAATTGATGGGGGTTTAGAGCACAGGAAGTGAGCAGAGACTTGCTATGGGGTGGTGGCAGGGAGAAATATATAAAAGGAGATCAAGACAGATTCTGAAGCACCTTAAACAGCCCACATAGAGTTTGAATGGGGCACTATGGTAGATGTTTAAGCAGGGGAAGGGTCATGATAAATTCCGCATTTTACATCAGCAGCAATGAGGATCACGTAGGTGGAGGCAGACGCCTTGCTTAGAGTTGCCCGGCCACCTCCTCAGAAGATTCCTTAACATCCCCCAAGTCACAGGAGGATCACAGGCTCTTCCACGGGCCTTTCCTGATTGTTCTTCATCCTTGGATCTGCAGCCTTGGAAGAAATTCCCTCGTTTAATTAGTCAACTTCTGAAGTTTCCAGGGGTAAAGCTTTATGCAGAAAATCTTTATCATAAAAGCCCTTATGCAGAATGAGGATACTACTATTCTGCCGTTATCCAATCTGAATCTTTCACTGTTTAAGGTTTCTAAGGGGCCCTTTCTGGACTAGCAGCATCATAAATAGCATAAAAGTACTAAGGCGCATGCACTTGGAGCCCTGAAAGTGATTCTGGGGATTCTAAGAGGACACAGTGAGGTACCTCCTTCCAGTTCCTTCCTCCATCCTTAATGACATCTGGATATTACTACAGACTCTAAGGGTGAATGGGATTGACAAGTGTTTGCTTGTAGACCAGTAGAACCTTGGCTCAGTCTCCACGGGGAAAGAGGAAGATGTAGGATAGACCTAGACGGCACCACGGGCTGGGCTTGGGGGTCTGGCTGTAGAGAATGAATGAAGTCAAGCCCTCCTGAATCAAACCTGGGCCTTCCAAAGAAGCCCCAGCAGAAACGAGAGTCTGAGTTGATCATAAAATGCCTCTAGAACTAGGATATGATCCCATGTTCACTCCTGACAAGGATCCTGCCTGGCCCTGCTGGGACTTGGCTTTTCCCCTTGGGGCCCTCCTTTCTGACTCTGGCCTTTGCCCCACAGACAGGATTTTCACATCCTGCCGGGCTTCTGGGGTATCTGACCCTGAACACTTCCTGGTTTGGGCTTTGCTGCACCTGTCTATGCAGCCTGCAGGAACTCAACACTGGAAGGAGCTCCAAGAGACCAAAATGGATTTCCTCTTGATTGGCGACTTTCCTGGGGACAATGGCTGAGGCCATGGGAAAGTCTCAGGAGGAGGAGAGGGGAACAAACAAAATCAGATCTGAAATCAAGTTTGCAGCTTTTTCTCTGAAAACACATATTCAAACTCTTCGTTCAAATGTCTTTATTTTTAAATTCCCAAAATGTTGAAGGGCAATGATGACTTTGATTTTTATTTGTTTTCAGCCAGTCTAGATCAGGGATCAGCAACTACAGCCCGCAGGCCAAATCCAGCCCCACCGGGCTCTGGACAGCCTGTGAGCTTAGGCTGGTGTTTACATTTTATGTGAATAATATTTAGTGATATGTGAAATTGTATGGAATTCAAATTTTAGTGTCCATAACGTTTTATTTGAATACAGTCACTCTCGTTAGTTTACACATTGTCTGTGGCTGCTCTTGCCCTCCGCTGTCAGAGTTGAGTAGCAGTGAGAGAGAAAAGGACCTGCAAAGTCTAGGTATTGACTATCTGCCCTTTACAGATAACATTTGCTGACCCTTGGTCTAGATCCAAAAAGTAAAGAGAACTATGATTTCAGAAAGTTATGTTTGTGATATAACACAAATGAATACATAGGTTTTCTATCTCCAGTAGCACATTCTAATCCTTCCCTTCCCCTCACAAAAACATTTAAAATAACAAATAATATAAAAAGGCAATCATTTCCTTCTTTTTTTAAGGCTGAATAATATTCCAGTGTGTGTGTATGTATCACCTATTCTTTATCCATTCATCTGTAGATAGACATTTAGGTTGTTTCCATATCTTGGTTATTGTGAATAAAGCTGCAATGAACATGAGAGTGTAGATATCTCTTTGAGATACTAATTTCATTTCCTTTGGATATATACTCAGAAGTGGGATTGCTGGACATATGGTCATTCTATTTTTAATTCTTTGAGGAACTTCCATGCTGTTTTCCATAGTGGCAGTACCATTTTACATCTCCACTGACAGTGCACAAGAGTTTCCTTTTCTCCACATCCTCGCCAACACTTATCTTTTTGATGTTAGCCATTCTAGTGGGGGTGAGGTGACATCTCATCGTGGTTTTGATTTGCATTTCTTTGATGATTAATGATATTGGGAACCTTTTCATGTATCTGTTGGCCACTTGTATGTCTTTTGAGAAATTATTCAGGTTGGATGACTTTATATTTCTTTTTATACATTTCCAAATTTTGTACAATGATTATTTGTAAAATAAAAAATTATTTAAAAGGTTACATTTACATCAGGTCATATTTGCTTCTTTTTTTCCAGATGACACCAACAAAATAAAAGATCTACTATACAGAAGAAGTCTCTTTGATGAATGTGAAACAAATTCAAAACAGACAAGCTGATGCAGAGAGCTCTTGACATAATTGTATTTCTTTAGACTGAATGTGAATGTTGATAGCACTAATGGAATGAAACCACATGGCATGAATAATACATTACTTCACGCATCAATGTTACGATATTACAGGCTGATGCAAAATAAATACTCAGAGTAAAAACAAAGGAAGAAATTTCAAATGCAAGCACAATACAGCAATCCATCGAATATCTCTCCTGGATCAGGGTATGGGAGAATATTGTTGCAACTCTGCCAAAAGAATACAAAATCAATAACAACTGTTGTTTTCTCACTGCCAAATTGTGTTCTACCAATGTTGTATCAGAGGAAGGACATTATAGAGATGACTGTGACTGAAGGTAAATTACTGATAAATAGACCTGTGTTTCGTGTAACTATGTTTGCCCATCCACAAGGACGCATTGTGATGCTGGAAATGCAAAATTTTAGTTCCCCATCTCTGCAATTAGTATAAAATTAAATGCCATATGTTAAAACAAGGAACAGAAATAAAAGAGTTATACACAGGTGTTGTTACACAGGCGGTGTTGCCAAGTGAAGGACTTCAGACAGGTGAGTGGAGGTAAGGAATTGGGGAGATAGTGGTAGAGAATGCCCAACTCCTCCTTACCCTGGCCCCTGCAATATGACATGTACACCTGAGCCCTGGTGGGGCCGGACAGTAGAGGAAAAGGCAGGGCAGTTGGTGTGGAGGAAAGAGCAATAGCTGAGGAGTCAGGAGAATTGGGTTTATCTCCTACCCACCCCTACAACTAAGTTGCTCGATAAGTATGAACAAGTGAAGCTGGGTCAGATTCCTCGTCTGTGAACTGGAGATGCTCAGTATGATGACATTGCTGGGTTGGCACAATGAGGTGATGCCCACAAAGTTCTGGGGATGGAGAAGGTGCACACTAAATGTGAGTTCTGTATCCCCACTCCACTTTCTTTCATTTGCTCACATGGCAGCCTTTCATCTTTAGTGGTCTGGTCTGCTCAACGGGGAAGGCTGTTGCTATTGCACAAAGAGTGTGTTGGGGAAAGTGGCACACACGGGTGTGTATTATCCTTGGCCAGCTGCCTAAGGGCTTCAGCTTGCAGACACACAATCTGGTCCAGCTCGGTAGGGTTGAGGGAGGTCAGCCTCCCTCAGCCCTGCTTCACCTTCATAGAACCAAGGTTTCCAACAGCAGCGTGGGTTGGGTGTCTCCTCGTGGCCTTCTGCTCTAAGGGTGGAACTGGAAACTCCCTGAGGCCTGAGAGGTCACAGGTAACAGCTCATTCATCTCAGGAGGATGGAAGGGAGAAAAGAGAACCAGAGGCTCAGTGTTTCATGTTGTGTTTTCCTTGCAGCCCCACGGCCCCACTGGCTCAGGCATCATCCATAGGGACTGGGGACAAATCCAGGTGACAGTCCCCAAGCCACATGGAGCCCCATCCCCTATGGCAACCACAACCTTGTTACTAGGCTGAAATCTTCTACTCCAGTCTCTCTTTCCTCAGGGTGAGCCTGTCCCAGGCTGCTCCTCCCTCTCCCACCCAGCACCAGGCAGAGCCACCTGGCTGCCTGGTCTGACAAGTCCCAGCCGTGCTCTCCTGTGAGTTAATTCACATGAATCAGGTGGGGAGAACCTGCCAGGAAGTCTGTGGTGTCCATGTGAGAGACTGAGGTGGGAGAGATGGAAGAACAGGCTTTCTACTTGTCTCCCCTAGACAATAACTCACAGGACTTCTGAGCCCTGTGTAGTGAGAGGCATTCTCCCCATTCCTGTGCAGAACATAGTATGACCAATGGTGTGAGGACTAATGGGAACATGGCACCATCATGGCACTTGGACGACCTCTTAGCTTTGGAATCACCTGGAGAGAGTGCCCCACTGCAGAGGGCAGCATTCCCCTGAGGACACTGACAAGTGGGGCAGTGATGGGCTTCCAGGCTCAAGTGGCTTTGCAGAGAGCAGATGACACCACGGAGACCATATGAGAAGGACATGAGTGGGTTTGTTTGTGAGCACGTGTGGACACTTCTGGGACTCCCAGAAATACGTGGGTGGGACTAGGGAGATAGATCAGAGTAAATGGGTGTGAGATAGGGGCAGCGAGGCAGCCAGGTGTGGGTATAAATAGAATATGACCTCTTCCTCTCTCCAGGATGGTTAAGTCTTGAAACCTTGGAGTTGAAGATATGTGGCACGTTAGGAGTAGGAGAGGGAAGGAGAGACCTTTTGGAAAAAGTGTTGCTGGTCACTATGGGGACTGGCAGCAGTATGGATGGAATCCAGATGTGTCCCTGGAATCCTTTTTTAGATCACCACAGGTCGAGGTAGAAGTGAATGGGAGACCAATGCAACTCCCCACAGGCGGCCTCCAATTCTCTGGCTCCTGATGACTAAGGCTTTGGTTCCCCTCACCTGGCAACAATTCCGCCCCTTGAGATACTGGCTTAAGGCCAGGAGAACTCGGACTGGATGTTGGAGGAAGCCTCCTAACTATTTGCAAAATAAAGATGGTATCTTCCCCCTATCTTTTTCTTCATAGTGCTAAACTATAATATGTAGCACATATTTTTCATTTTTATAGAGAATCTTTAGTTTCAATAATATCTATTTATTTTATCTCTTTAACCTTCTGTAGTAGAAAGTCAGCGCTTTGCATTTTAGTCCAGGATTATTTAATAGAACTCTATATAGGATTTTATCATTTATCCTAAAGGTTGTAGATAGAATATCAGGATGGGATCAGTACGGATATTGAAGAGTGACGGGAATTTTTCAGACATCCTGGACTTACAGAAAAGTGGCCACAGAACACCCCACTAGATTCAGCAGCCGGAGATGTCTTTGGGTTCTTATCCTGGGCAGGTTTGAGTGTTGGTGATTGTACATTGAAAGTGGGTCATATGAGGAGAGCATCTGAGGACATATAGAAAGATGTGTATGTGTATGCATGTGTGAATGTGCCCGCAACACAAGGGTGGAATGTAGGAGAGCCCTCTTGATCTGGTTATAGGACTCACAATAATGCTCCCTATTCTGGGAAATGTCCCAAAGACCGTAATTTCACAAAGTGACACTGCCTCCTTGACATTAGCTGAATGATTCAGCTATAGACCTTTGATTCAATCTGATATTTCTCCCCTTCTGGGAATTTGAAATATGGAATGGAGAGACACAGAGACTAGAAGTCACTGAGGTTGAGTCACATTAGTGGCAGCACCCTCAAGAGGATTTTCATAAAGTTAAAATATCTGTTACTTATTCACTGTATAGACAATGGTGTTCATCCAGACATATCAGGCTCTGGGGTCCCCCAGATTTGGGGAGCCATATAATTAGGGGATGATAATTAACACTCACCAGGCACAGGCCCTTCTACATGTACCATCTCACTTTACACTCACTACAACTTTATAATATAAATCTTAGTATCACGATTTTACAGATGAACAGACTAAGGGGCCAGGAAGTTAGATGACTTGTCCAATGTCACACTCTTATGAGTGGAGGGGCCAATCTTCTCATCCAGTCTGTTTATCTTTTAGGAAAACTCTCCAAGCCCTGTACCATGGTGACCTTCAGTCCCAAAGAAGGAAGATGTTTATTTCACTGGCAGGGTTCTCCTGATCAGATGTTAAAGTCTTGACAGAAAGGCATGTATGGATTATCTATGTTTCATATTTAATGCAAGGACGTGAGGGAGGGGCGAGTAGAAGGAGCATTGCCTGGACCTTTGCTCTTTCCACACTCTTATTAGTAACAGGCTTTATAAGCTTTAAAACAAAATTTGCTCAGTCTTTTGGGATGCCCACCTGATCACACACATTTATATTTTTAAAAAGAAGGGATTGTGGTTTTTGGTAGGCATTTTTCAATTGATCAGAGCTCTTCACCACCTTTGGGGTGGCCCCCTCTCCCATACACAGCCTGTACATGTGTCCTCCTGACCACCCATCACTCCCCAGTTCTGTGCTACGAAGTAGGGTTGGCTCCACCTTCCTAATAGAGTAGAGATGTGCCTGTGTGTGTTATAGGTTCTCAGGATTTCGAGACTCTTCCTCCAGCCTGGTCAGGTAACTGAGATTCTCTCCCCTCACCTTCTGCCCATGCATCTTTTTTTTGTGTGTGAAGAAGATTAGCCCTGAGCTAACATCTGTTGCGAATCCTCCTCTTTTTGCTGAGGAAGATTGGCCGTGCGCTAACATCTGTGCCCATCTTCCTCTACTTTATATGGGACGCCGCCACAGCAAGGCTCGACAACCAGTGCGTCAGTCCGCACGCAGGATCTGAACATGCGAACCCCGGGCCACCAGAAGCGGAGGGCACAAACTTAACTACTATGCCACCGGGCTGGCCCCAGCCCATGCATCTTTTTGAAAAGAAAGTCATCTAAACCACCCATGTTGGGAAAGATTTTTTCAAGTGTTCATTATCATGTGATTATTTGATTTGCCTTTCTGAAATGCCAAGCTCCCAAGCACCCTCAAGGCAGGAATGATCCTTTCCACAGCATATGTAGAAGGCCAGAGAAATGGGGGCTTTGGGCTTACTGGGCTGCTCCCTTGGCTCTGGTTTTGGCTCCTGGGGAAGTCTGTGGATAGGTGGTTGGAGGAAGGTGTCATCGGGAAGCAGCGCCTTCCAAAGTTTGTTTCTTAAATCCCTGAAGAGCTCTCGACTTTGAGAAAAAAAATCACAGAGCCCAAAAGGGTTGTTCTCTCGGTGGAATGAACCAGAAGCTTTATTCTCTTGGAAGCCCTGTTCACTCATTGCAAAGTGACTGACAAGATAAAAAACAATGCTCATAGAATGAATAAACCAATAAAAAACCAGTCCACCGTTATGCTTAATATCTCCTTCCAGTTTAAGCAGAAGATAGGCTTGTTTCCAGCTTCTTCCCCCCCGCTCTCAAATAATCATCTAAGCAAACTCAATGTGTAAGGCTTACGTGTAGGGTGAGCTGTTTGGGTAGGCTTGTGGTCGTAGTGAGTAGATCAGAATGGGAACATTGGCTATGGAGTCGGGAAACATACAATGTTTCATTTCAGGATGGCCTTCTCAATGAGCTACTCACTCAGACCCTACAGAAACTGCGAGAAAGTCACGACTTTCTATTTTAATCCAGAATTATTTAATTAATAGAGCTCTGTTTGTAAAGACAAATAGAATTTCTAATTAATTAGCTCTGAGGTTTGGTTAACTTCTACTCAAAAGGTACCCTTCAAATTTGCAAAGGTAGACTAAAAACCGAGGCTATATCCCTAATTACATAAGCATATTAATTAGGGCAAAGGGAATGGTGAATGAGCCATACCAGGAACTTGAAATGGAAAATCCAAGTGTGTGTGTGTGTGTGTGTGTGTGTGTGTGTGTGTGTATCATTTATAAAATGCTGAAACAGGCTCTTTGGGGGTCATGATACTATATAACTTAGACCCTCATTTTTGACACTCATGAGAAATTCCTTGATCATAATTCTCAAAGGTACCAGGAAATTTTGTGTCAGAGACAGTAACCTAATGAGGAAATTAGCTGAAAACATTTTCCAACTATAAATCAGTTGGCATTTCTCTATCTCCAAAAAGCCATCTGAATTAGACGGAAAATTCTCCCTCCACAGTGAAACAGAATAAAGGAGCCAAATTTCCCATGAATATTAGAAGTTATTCAACATCACTCCTACCCCCAGCCCAGCCCGGCCACATTCCCTCGTGATGGAAGGTTATAACTGGCTGGTTTCTGTGTGTACATCACACTGCCTGCCGACAGGAGGCTCGGCGCAACCTTCATCCTGGCAGCTCTCCTCGCTTGGGGGATGGAGGAGCCTGGGCTTACAGACTTGGTACAATGGGTCAGTCTCCTGAGGGCTTTCCAGCAGCCAGCCTTTGGGGAGATTAACAAAGGAAACTCAGCCTTTGACCTAGGACCATGTTATCCATGGGAATCCCACAGAATTAGGCAGTATCTCTACAGCAGATAGTGAAAGATTTTGAATTATAAGTTTCAGTTCCTCAGATCCATGTGGATGTTCTCTTTCCAAGCCTCTGCATAGGTTGACTTGGATTTTGTTACAACTGGAATAGTTGGGGACAGAATGGGGATATCCTTCTGTGAGGAGGTATGGATTTATTTAAGCCTTGACTCTAGAACAATCGTTGTGTATTATAGGGACAGCAAGATGGAGACCTGCCCAGAAGGGCCAGACAGAACCTCTGGATCTTGCTCTGTAATAGGCACTGAGGATAAAGAACGTCCCATGGGTCAGAAATGCTGGGGCAATGGTGTGGGCTGTACTGCAGGTCACTGTCCAAGAAGTGAGTGTAAGGAACCTGGTGACCTGCTTGTGAGTGGAGGACAGGCCCCCTCTCATCTTCTCAGGCAAAGGGAACATCCACCTGCCCTCTGCACACAGAAGTCTGCATAAGTCTTGGGGAAGAGTGGTCGGTCACAAATGGCAGGAGAACTGGAATTCTCCTACCTAACACAGGACATGGGAAAGAATAAAGAATCCTCATCCCAGGGAAGGAGGCAGCTGCTTCCCACTGCTCAGCTGAGACACACAACCATGCTCCTGGATTCCCAGGAACAACTTGTCCCAGGGCTTTTCACATGTCCAAACACTGATTAAAAATCCTTGAGAGGGGTTCCCTCTGCCTGGTTGGGGTAAAGGATGGGGAGTAAAAAATAAAGAGAGTAAGTAAGTATTTATTGATAGTCAACACCAATGCATTGTGCTTGGTGCTGGAATAATAATGCATATTCAGCGAGCTCAGCAAGATAGACCCTTATAAATAATTATAATGTCACCTGCCTGATGCTACAGTACAGATTTGTGCAAAGTTCTGCAGGAGCAGGAAGGGGAATTATTAGCTCTCGCCTGGGCTGTTGGGAAAATGTTTAGGTGGGAGGAACTGTGTGAGCTGGAACCTGAGGGGTGAGGCTGAGATCAGCAGGTGGAGGGAGAGCCAGCTGAACCATCCAGGCAGCAGTACCAGCATGTGCACAGCCTTGGGGGTGGAAAGGGCTGGGGGCTGGAGGTCAGGGGAGGCAGGGGGCTGGGGTAGTGGGACTGGAGGAGGCTCTAAAGGGAGATCCATGGCCAGTTTTGGAGGGCCTTCATTGTCATGCCCAGCAAGGTGGATAGAATCTACTGAGAACAGTCAAGCCCAGGGAAGTACAATGACCAAATTGGTACTTATGACAGCACCTCTGGCGCAGTGAGTGATTGATGAGAGCCCTCCTACCTTGCCCAGAGAAGTCCTCTGAGTCTGTGTGCCCAGGATAGGAGGAAGATCATCCATGGTCCTTTCCTGGCCATTTTCTGGTCCTGGAATCAGCCATGGAAGGGAACTGACAATGATTGATGTCTGAGGATTTCAGGTAACATTGCACGGTGGGTCCTTTTATAGAACCTTTATTCTGAATAAACTTTTGCTTAACCCTATCCACTCCGGGTCACTGTGACCGTATAAGGTGTGTGCAGGAGCTCCTACAATCAGCATCATCTTAACAAGGACACAGGAACTGAGTACCACGCGGGCAGGGCTCTTACTGCAGGTGATGCAGATGCCAAGAGGGAGAAAAGACAACTTACCCTCCAGTCCTTTCTTACTGACATCCTCTGGGCTGGGCCACCTGCACTCACTCATTTAGGTCAACTTCCTCGGCCAAGGGCAAGGACAACCCTTCTCTCTTCATAGTCATTAACAATACAGCTCTTCCTAGGCTGTGGGACTGTAGGCTGTGTTCTTATTATGTAACTTATCTAGTCAGAATAAATCAGTAAACTTTGAGTAAAGCATATATAATAATGTAGAAGGGCCTCATCCAATCAGTTGAAGGCCTTAAATGAAAAAGACTGAGGTCCCCTGAAAAACAAGGAATTCTGCCTGCAGACTGCCTTCAGACTTGAGATGCAACATCAACTCTTTCTTATGCCACAATCTTTCCTCTTGAGCCCAAGAAGATAAACACCTCTCACACCCCAAAAAGGATGACTTTAGGATCTAGAGATCAGTAGACCATATAACTACCTGGAGTCCTGGAGGGTCAATGCTCTGGAGGAGAAGGAAGTCAGTAGGCTGTAGAAGAGAGAGTTAAGAATACTTTAACTGAGAATACAATTTCATTTAGAGTGAAAGGAAACAATATTTACCTAGTCAGGCTCTCATAAGGTGTAATTTTGCATGGTCACCCGGCCATTAAGTGTATTAGCTAGGTTCTGAGATCAGACCTCTCTGGTCTGGCTCTCAGCCTTGGCTCCAGGGTCCCACTGCAGGACCTGGAATTGACCCTGAGTCAACCCTTGAAAGCAGCTCTTTCACTACTCTTCCCCCAAGGAAGCCCCAAGAATGCCAGAGGCTAAGGGACTGACACCTAACCTGTAGGTAATGATTCCTCCCTTCTTCTAGGGTTGGACCTCTTACAAGGGCATGTCAAGGAAGCAATGGAGGCCAGGTAGTGAATGACCTGCATCAGCTCACTGTCTGTCATTTATGTTGTGTCTTTCTGAAAACTTGAAAGGCAGACAGGGACCTTTAAGAAAGTTCTGTAAGAATTTGGTCCTGGGCTGGAGGTCATCAGCTAGTGATTGGAGCAGGCTCCCTGGGACTCACTGGTGGTTTGTCAAGCAGGACAAGCTCAGGTGTATTCCATCTCTCTTCTACCTGGGTTTGGCAGTCTAAGCTTGGAGCTGGATGCCATCAGATCTTGGGTTAGTTCTCCTCCCCTTTATCACTACAATGTGCAGCACAGCTGCACAGCTTCAGCCTGGGTGGGGGAATGAAGGCACATTAGCATTTCTGTCCACATTTTCAGGGTTGCTGCATTGCATACCTCCAGGGGCGACTCCTCACATTGTAGTCCGGGGGAATAGCGCCCCCTGGTGCTGTGCAGTCTGCAGGCTCTGCAGCACTGTGTGTAACTGCACTTTGCTTGCTGATAGTTCCTCTGCAGATGATTTCACTCCTCCTCTGCCTCCCATCTTCCCAGGTATTTCCAGGAACGTCCTTCCTTGAACACGATAAACCCCTCATCTTGCTCCATTCTGACTTCTCAGTCCTGGTCTGACCCTTGCAAGGCCACTTGAATATGAAACTCACTAGCCACACCTGCCCCCAGGGCACTGTCTCCTGATTGCAGTATTCTTCCTCAAAACTCACAATACCAGTCCAATCATGAGAAAAACATCAGAAAAGTACAAATTGAGAGACATTCTAGAAAATATCAGACCCTAGGAGACTATGGCGATGTCACATTCCAGAGGAGAGCAATGAGTCATAACAAATAAATGCAATGTGGTCTCCAGGATTGGATCCTGGAACATTAAAAGGAAATTAGTTGAAAAACTAGTGAAATTCAATAAATTCTGTTCTTTTGTTTAATAGTGATGTGCCAATATTGATTTCATAGTTTTGACAGAAGTACCATGTAACCATTAAGAATAGGAGACTGGGTGAGAGGTATACAGGAACTCACTGTATTATCCTTGCAATAAATTTGACAACTTCAATGAAATGCCCAAATTCCTTGAAAGACAGAAGCTGTCTGTGCCAGTTATTGATTTATTGCCTCTTAGCTCCAAGTTCACTCTTAGGCTGTCCTGTGAAAACGGACCTGGGCCCTTTATTTTTTCTTTGCCAGACAGCACTGGAACTTTGTCAGTAGAGGGCACTGGAGAGGCATTTCAGGAGGAAGAGTCTGCTACCTGTAGCACCTGCAGCTTTTGCAGTGCTCAGCTCCTGCAGTGCTTGCAGCTTCTCTAGCACTCAGCTTCTGTCCTGCGTGGTGGTGTGGTGGCCAACAGCGCTCAACGGCCAGCAGCTTCCTCCAGCATCTGGCCCCACCCCATGGTTTGGGAGCACAGTGCCTCCAACCCCTGCAGTGCAGGTGGTTCCTCCAGGGCTCAGCTCCTGCAGTGCTCAGCACCCAGTAGCACCCAACAGCCAGGATCTTCCCTTGACACCCTTTTGGGCAGGTTTGTAGCAAAGTGCCTCTGCTGAGACACTTCCTGGTGAACAGCTTTCCCTGGAATCCTAGAGGATGGATTTCTGGCAAGTTCTGCTGGTGCAGCACCAAAGTGATTGCTGTCCCATGAATCTGACCATGCTTCACCAAAAAGGTGTGGATCTTAGCCCTTGGGGCAAGGCGGGGGGCCTCATCCTTGGGCACTGTATCTCAGACCTAGGGTTAGTGGCTGTTCCTTATATCTGCCACCATGGTATTCTCTAGAATTCTCTTTACTTCTTACTAGTCAATCCCTTCTTACTGTAATCCCCTATTTTAATTAATCTTTCTTTATATTAAATTTACCCTGTTCAGATTCCTGTGTGGTGTCTTTCTTCCAGTTGGTCCTAGATTGATACCCTACCAAAGCTAACTCAAGAAGACCTCGATAACCTGAATTGCTCTATATCTATTACAGAAATTAAATTAGTAGTTTAAATGCTTTCTCTGTAAAGTAGGATGCAATGTCATCTGCTGAGTGTGAGGGACTGAAAGAGATTGAGGTGTGAGGAGAATGTACAAGGTTTGCAATAGTCCTTATGAAGAGTGAGGGCTTGTGCTGAAATTGTAGTAAAATTGCAGGATAGTGTTGAGGTCCTAAATGAAGCTGTTGATCATGAATTTATAGTGGAATTCATCCCTGTTGGGTGGCACTCAGGTGTAGGGAAGGAGAATGTGGATAGTTAGGTGCCTCCAACAGTGGGTTTTTGCCAGCAGGTGCTGTTAAGAGATCAGAGTTAGGGTCCTTTAGGGTATTGGCAAGAGGGTTAGAAAGATGAGGAGGAAAGTGAAAAAAATAAGAGAAACTGGAAGGGGAGGGAGTTTGTACTAATTTACAACTACGTGGCTAATTGGAATGAACAGTTGGGTTTGTTTCCTCTCCCTAAGGTCCCATCTCCTCAGATATAGTCAAGGTTGAGGCAAACTGACCTCAGTGGTAGTACATTCCATACAAGGCAGCTGGGACAGAGGAAAAACTAGAGCTTGTTTACACACAATAGCTGGCTCAGGTATTTTTTGGATGAATTACACAAGAAGGGTCATAATTCCATCACTTCTGAAATTATTAAGGTAGGGAGAAGTAGTAAATGGCTTTCAATGGTACCCAGCCTGAAGAAAGAGTGCCTGGCCTCCAGGGACAGATCTGCCCATATCCCTCCCAGCACCAAGTATCACCAACTGGTCAATTCTCAAGTCCTGTGGGGGAAAAAAGAATTTCAGATAATTTAGAGGAGATTCAGTGGGATACGATTCAGTGGGGCAGATTGGGTAGAGGGTGCCAGACCCCTGCAACGTGGTATGTTTCACAAGCCCTCCTAACTGCATTTCCTGACTCCAGTCTTAAAACTCTTGTATCTATTCCCCACATTTTAGAGTTTTTTATTTCTTCTTTCCTCCATTTTTAATTGCACAAGTATTATATGAATGCCTTCTCCTTACCTTAGTCTTCTTTCAGATAAGACTAAAGAGCTCTTGGATACCTACACCCCCCAACTCACTCTATTATTCCTCAGAGGTAGTGCTGTCGTTATTGGGGAGGTTATTGTTCCATGATTTCCCTGCACTTTCATGTATATATATGTACATATACATGCATATATGTCTATATACATATACACACATATTTAGCCCTGCCTGAGGGAAGAGGGAGAAGAGATATGTCCCTTAACAGTATCATACAATGTAATATACTATTTAGACCTCGATCATGTTGCAGAGACAAAGTATTATAGAAAGAAAGTCATGAAATATGAAGCCAAAAATATCTGAGTTTGAAACTCTCTGGGAGGGAAAAATTTCCCTCTACCCCTCTTGGTTCTGTTGGCTGGTCTAATAATCAAATTGACATAAGACAGATTAACAGGAGAAAAACAAATTTAATTTCATATGTAAGAGGTCCCATGGTATTAGACCTAAGAAGTGAGCAAGCGGGATGTTTATGTACCTTTTTTTAGACAAAGGAACAATTATTTGTGAACATTTGACAAAACAAAGGGATTTGGACTTGGAGTAGCAAACAAATTAAGAAGTAACAAAGTTTGTTTATATAGCTTTCTCAGCCTTGGATTCCTCATCTCAGGTGACAAGGATGCCTTCTATCCTCCTGGTGTAGGGAGGATACCTTCACATGGGAGGTTTATATCCTGCCTTCAGGGGAACAAAGGAGGGTTGTAGCACTCCTGCACTGGCTGTTTCTCAAGTAACTTTAATTCAAAATAATCAATATGCCACCTTGGCATACTTTGGGGTGTCTGCCGTGAGCCCCATCAAATCCCATTTAGTATGTCTATAACCTTGAACAAGATATTTAACCCTGTTGCACCTCAGTTGTGATGCTTAATAAAAAAAGCGCCTTGCACATAGATGTTCTTGAGTAACAACTACACCTCCCTGTCTATATCATCTTCTCCCGTTCTCTCTCTCTGTCTCTCTCTCTCTCACTCCCTCTTTCAACCTGATAGAATTCATTATACTAAAGAGATGGTCCCCTTGTCTCAAAGAACTTGTTTGGAACCAAGCAGTGGCCAACACACCACACATGGTCTGTGTTTTTTTAGCAAAGTCAGTTGCTTAGCAGAGCCTAATATTCGAGGTTCCTACATGCTGATGCTGGCCTTGAACTCTGGTCCAGTTCACTGTCCAGGAGGGTAGAAATCTCAGATCCTTTGTCTTTGCTGCATTATCCCCAAATGAACTCTTCAACAAGCAAGTGGAGTTGGGTGGCCTCTTCCTCCCACAGTCCTCCTCGCCCTCAGCACAGAGCTCCAGGTGGTCAGTGAGTCCAGGCAAAGACCAGACCCATCTTTCTCAGCATGAGAGAGCCAGAAAGTGGGAAATCTTGGACTGGGCATGCGCAGGATAAAAGAGGGGATGGAGGGAAAGGTGGGTAAGCGTGGAGCACAGTCCACATAAGGAGACACTAGGCAGACACTGTACCACCCATCACCACACCAGCATTTCTTTGTGTCCGCCTCCATTCTCTTTCTCTTTTTTTTCCAAAGATACCCTCTCCATCTGCACTCTCCGGCCCTCATCTCTTGCTCTGGCCTTGCTCCATCAGCCACTGGATCTCACCCTAGAATCTCCAACTCTTTTCTCTCCATTAGTTTCTACCTATGAACAGATAAATCTCCCCATTCTTGAGAAAACATTTCTCTGAACCCTGCTTCTGTCTTCTCTGTCTCTTTCTTCCCAACCACCAGTCACTCCCAAGCCCTTACAGTATAGCTTCAGCCACCATCACCTCCACCACGACCACCATTACAATCACCACCAATATCCTCCCACTCCCAATCCCAATGGCACCAATAACTTCCTGGTTGACAATCTAATCATTTCCCTCAATTGTCAATCTCAGTTGTCAATTGACATCTGCAGTATCTGACATTGTTCAGATCCTTTCACTCCTGAAACTCTTCTGTGGCTTCTCTAACTCTGTCTTTCCTCTTCCTTTTCTGTGTCTTTTGCTTCCTCTTCTTTCTCTCTGTACTCCTTAAATCTTACGGCCTTATAGCTAAGGATGATTTCTTTGTCTTCCTTGCCATGCAATCAATTACTAGACTTTGTCAACTCTTCTTACAAAATTTCTCTCACATCCTTTCCATACCTGCTGCCAGCACCCTGATTACACACCAAACCATTGCAATACTCTTCAAACTCTCTCTCCTCTAAAATATGTGTTGTGTATTATTAAATTCCAGCCAGTTCTATGCTTGAATGTGGGATTGCTCTTCCTAAAGTGCAGCTCCAGTCAGGCTACCGATTTCCTCAAAATGCAAATGTGTTCTCTCATCTGACAACCTCCCCACCTCTGCCTATGGAAATCTCATTAATCCTTGAAAGCCTCATTTTAGTTGCTATTTCCACTATAAATATACTCGACATATTCAGTTACTCTAGATGAGAGCAGTGTTCATCGAAATTTAATATGAGAAGAATCACCCCAGGATCCTGTTAAAATGCAGATTTTGATTTAGTATGTCTGGGATGCAGTTTCAGAGGCTAAATTTTTAACGTCCCTCCAGGTGATGCTGATGTGCCTGGTCCACAGACCACATTTAGTGTAGGAAGGTCTCTGCCTGCACATTAGAATCTCCTGAGAAGCTGTTTAAACTTACCATTGCTAGGACCCTATACCAGACCAATTAAATCAGGCTCTCTGGAGGTCTCTAGCTGTGTGTGTGTGTGTGTGTGTGTGTGTGTCTGTGTGTGTCTGTGTGTATGTACATTGGATAAAATTCACCATTTTATCCATTTAAAGTGTACAATTCAGTTGTTTTTAGTATGTTTACAATGTTGTACAACCATCACCACTAACAATTGCAGAACATTTTCATCACCTCAAAAAGAAATCTCATATCCATTAAGCAGTCACTCCCTGTTCCCTCCTTCTCCCACCCTCTGGCAAACTTTAATCTGCTTTCTATCTCTAAGCATTTTCCTGTTTAGGATATTTCATATAAATAGAATCATAGAATATGTGGCCTTTTGTGTCTGACTTCTTTCAATATTTTCAAGGTTCATCTAAGTTGTAGTGTCTATGAGAACGTCATTCCTTTTTATGGCTGAATAATATTCCACCATATAGCTATACCACATATTATTTATACTTTCTTCAGTTGATGGGCATTTGGGTTGTCTCCACTTTGTGGCTATTATAAAATAATGCTGCTATGAACATTCGTGTACAAATTTTTGTGTGAACATGTTTCTAATTCTCTTGGGTATTATCTGGGATGTTTAATTTTTTGAGGCACTGTCAAACTGTTTTCCACATCGGTTACACCATTTTACATTCCCACCAGCAATGTGTGAGAGTTCCAGTTTCCCCACATCCTTGCCAACACTTGTCAGTACCTGACATTTTGACTATAGCCATCCTGGTGGGTGTGAAGAAGCATCTCATTGTGGTCTTAATTTGCACTTCTCTAATGACTAATGATGTTGAGCATTTTTTCATGTGCTTATTGGCCATTTGTATATCTTCTTTGGAGAAATGTCTACTCAAGTCCTTCTTCCTTTTCAAAATTGGAGTATTTGCCTTTTTGTTGTTGAGTTGTAGGTATTCTTTATATATTCTGTGTGTTAGACCCTTTTCAGATATATGATTTACAAATATTTTCTCCCATTCTGTGGGTTGTCTTTTCACTTTCTTAATAGTGCCTTTTGAGGCACAGAAGTCTTTAATTTGATGAAGTCTAATTTATCTACTTCTTTTACTGCTTCTGTTTTGGTGTCATATTTTAAAAACCATTGCCTAATCCAAGGTCACAAAGATTTACACCTATTTTTCATTCTGAGAGTTTTATACTTTTTGCGCTTACATTTAGGTCTTTGATCCTTTTTGAGTGAATTTTGTATATGTATATAGTTTGAGGTAGTCATCCAAATTCATTCATTTGTTATTGTTGATATCCACTTTTCCCAGCACCATTTGTTGAAAAGACTTTTCTTTTCCCATTGAATATCTTGGTACCCTTGTCAGTGTGTGTGTGTGTGTGTGTGTGTGTGTGTGTGTGTGTGTGTGTTTGTTGTAAAGTCCCAGGTAATTCTCTAGTGCAGTAATGATGAAACCACTCTTATCCTTTACCTCTTTGCAGGACCTCTGACTGCAGGAATAATGCCATGAATTGGAGTTATATGAGAGCAAGTTTTGACTTCCCACCCTAGATTTTTACTGCCTTGCTGACACAGAACCTGACTTACATCTCTGTATTTCCTGAAACAGCTAGTCGTCTCTCTTACATATAGAGATATTTGTTTTTTAGAATGAATGAATTAGAGACAAAGGAATGAATGAATGAGTAAATGAAGAATGAATGAATGAATGCTTGGATACCAGCAGAGTTATGGTTCCCATGTTGAGACTTTTTTAGGGGGGTTGGAATCCAGGAGATTCTCTACTTCCATCAGAAATGATTTCTTGACCTTTGGGGATTCAACTCTATAGCCAAGGTTAATTTCACCGACTTGTATAGCAAAAGGGACCTGTGCTTTAGAGACAGAGAGCCCTGGATTCACATCCCAACTCTGCCATTGACCAGGTAACCTCTGAATGTCCTCATCCGCAAAACGCAAATAATAAAACCTACTGAATAAAACCCATTGGGGTTACCATTAGCCTGCTTTCTTTGCAGATTTCTTTCCTACAAATTCTCCAGACTAAGGAAATACTCCAATTACTCCTACAAATACTTCAGATCTTATTTGTTGAGAGGATCAGATGAGATTATACATGAGATCATGTTTAAACAGTGAAGTGCTAAATCAAAACGTAAGTGCCTAATATTACACCATGGTCACTTATAAGGTAAGTATTTGTTAAGAGTCTCAGCCGAGTCTTTTCTAATAATGAAGGTATTTGCGTGGGGTAGTGCCCAGGAGACCAGGACTGTGGAGCAGGAGGACGGTGCGTCAGCAATGGGTATGGCCGTGTCTGCTCACCAGCCCCCACAAAAGAGGTAAAGGTGAGAGTGTGCCTGATTTCCTCAGTCCAGCGGTAATATGTGCTTGGTCTTGCTCAACCTTTCAAAAAACCTGTTAAATAGTAATGAACTCTTGAGTATGGTTTTGAAAGTTTTCATCATACAATGTAAACAAAATGGAGTTCCCTGGACTCCTCTATCACTATTCCCATTGCATCCAGTTATTCTCAACTTTTTTCAGTAAGGGAACTTCTTTTTAAGAATAACTTTTAATGTTTTTATTCCCCCCAAAACACATATTTATGGTTGAAATACAAGACTCTACAGCCAGAACTATATAAACGGATAAATAAATGGCACCCACAATATCATCACCCAGAGAAACATCATTGTTAATCTTTCAGCATATGTCTTTCCATACTTTTGTGTCTGTGTGTGCAAACATGTTAGTAATTTCACATTTTTTACTCATTAAAATATTTTGAATATCCCTCAACATATTTTATTTTTTAACTTTTTATTATGAGAAGTTTTAAACACATACAAAGCAGACAGAATGGTATAATGATAGACTACGTACCCATCATCCAGCTTCAATCGCATCCACTTCCCCTCGTCCCATGTTATTTTGAAGCAAATTTCAGAACATTATTTCATTACATATTATCTCTATATGTATCTCTAAAAGATAAGAACTCCTTTAAATTGTATGGTTTATCCTATCTTTTTTACTATTTTATCTACTGTTATAGTTTTATTCCCTCTTTATTAGATATATGGTCTTTCATTATGTAATCTGTTGTATTTGTGTAATCTCTCTCTCTCCCTTTCTCTCTTTCTTACTATTTGTTTTGTATTTAGAAAGATTTATATTTTTTGTTTTAGTAGTTACCTTATACTAAGACCTTTAAGTACTACCCTTGGTCCCTTCTTTTTTTGGATTATTATCTATAGGTGTCTTGTGATGAGTAATAGTAAAATTACCTAATTTCCTCTTTTCTTTCCTCCCCACTCCCCTACCCCAGCAGCTGATTTGATATAATATCCTTTAATTCCTACTAATCATTCTAAGGTACTCATCAAGCTTATTCTACTTTTCATATGTTCTTTCCATCCCCCTCCCCAATTTTTGATAGGTATTTTGTGTTTACATTGTCAGAGCATATTGGTATTTCATAGACTCTCTCCATAGACCATTATTTAGCCTCAATGCTACTGTAAATATAAACTTAATGGCCGTACTAGTCCCCGTTGTGACATCTGTCCAGTCACTTTGGGTGGCTGAAGATCAATCTCTAGCAGATTCCTCAGGAAGTTCTCATGGGAACGATATCCCCTGTCTTCTCCATCAGACACTCCATTGCTTCCGGCAGAGTTCTGCACAGATGCGGATATGTCGCTGGTCTGGTGGATGTTAGTGGTTTGTCCCCTTCCATCCACTCATCTTTTGTGTTTGACAGGATACCTTGTTCCCCAGTTTTGTTGTCCATGTATTTTGAATTTTGCTGTTTTAATTGTTCTGTGTGTTTTGATGAGGAGGTGTTAGAAGATTCAAAAATTATGCCAACCTACACTATTAAAACCACCTTCCCAGAATTTGACATTATTTTTAACAACTTCCAACTTTTTCCTTTGTGAAGTGTCTGTTAGATCCTTTTGCCCATTTTTCTATTAGGTCATCTGTGTTTTTTCTATTGATTTGTGAGAGATTCTGGATACAAGTTGTTTGTTGTATATACGTATTATAAATATGTTCTCCCAATCTGGCTTTCCTTTTCATTCTTTTAATGGTGCTGTTCAATGAAGAAAAGTTCCTAATTTTAATGAGATCCCATTTATCCATCTATTTTTATGATCTGTAATATTTAAGAAATATTTGCCTATCCCAAGATCATGAAGCTATTTACTATAGTATCTTCTAGATACTACTTTTCACTTAGGTCCTTGATCCATTTGCAACAGATTTGTGTGTGATGTGAGGTAGGAGACATAGTTCCTTTGTTTGTCATATGGGTAATCCAATTAATCCAGCCACATTTACTGAAAAGACCATTCTTTTCCCCCTTTGTATTGCAGCGGCTCCTTTGTCATAAATTAGGAGACCATGTGTGTATATATGTCACATTGATCTATTTGTCTCTCTTGCACCAATACCACACCATCTCATTTACTGCCACATTATAATGGGTCTTGATAAATGGGAGCTTAAGTCTTGCAACTTTGTTTAAGATTGTCTTGATTACTCTTGACTTTGGGAACTTTCACGCAAGTTTTAGAATCAGCGTACCAATTTTCATGAAAAATCCTTCTAAGATTTTGACTGCGATTGTATTAAATTTCAATTTGGGGAAAACTGACATCTTTATAATAATCAGTCTTCTAATCCATGAACACGGCATATCCTCCATTTATGAAGATACACAGATTTCTTAGTAATGTCATGTAGTTTTCTGTGCAGAGTTAGTTAAATTTCTTCTAGGTAATTGATGTTTTTGGATGGTAATGTAAAGGCATTTAAAATTTATTTTCTAATTGTAAGGCTGTGAAGCTTTTAACTGAGTCTTTCATCAGGCAGCTGTGAGCACCAGTGCAGAGGAGACAGGGACTATGGGAGGGGAAATCAGTGCATCAGGAAGGGCTGTGGTCACATCTGCTCCCCCATCCTTCAAATAGGGGGATCCTCCACCCCACCTGTCCTTGGAGAATGAGGAGTCTGGTGCTATCTGAATTTTCACAGTTGTGTGGTCACCCTGAAACGTGGGAGAAGTACCCCTTAATACCTGAGGTCTCCCTCTGTTCTTGCTCTTCTGAGGGACAGGTTGCTCATGAGGCCCTTTATCCCAAAATTTCCAAACATAGAAATGAAAATGAAAATGAATGAAATGAAAAAAATGAAAAATTTTCATTTCACTTTTCTCAAGGAATACATACTCATTATGGAAAAGTCAGAAACTACAAAACAAATCAATGGCAAAATGTGCCAGTAATCTCATGACCAGAAGCTAAACATAGTTACATGTTTGTTGATATCCTTCCACATATATATTCAGGGTGTGGTGCCAAATTATCATGGCATCACATGCCACAAACACTTTTTTTTGTGAGGAAGACCAGCTCTGAGCTAACACCCGTTGCCAATCCTCCTCTTTTTGTTGAGGAAGACTGGCCCTAGGCTGACATAGTGCCCATCTTCCTCTACTTTATATGGGACGCCGCCACGGCATGGCTGACAAGCAGTGCATCGGCGGGCGCTCGGGATCCGAACCTGCGAACCCCAGGCTGCCAAGCGCGAGCTAAACCGCTGCACCGCCAGGCGGCCCCTCTAATTCTTGACTAATGGACATTTAAGCTTCTCTAAGATTTTGCTATCAAAGGATCCCCTTGGAACTAAAGCTTTCTGTGTATACTTGATTTATTTCCTTAGTGAATGTTTCTAGAGATGTTATTGCTGGATCAAAGGGCAGGCATTTTTTTTTTTAAATCCAAAGACACATTGCCAATTAGCTTTTGTGAGGATGTATTATGTCAAAAAGCTTGATAAACTTCAAAATGCTGGATATATTTTAATTTTTTACTATTTGACAATAATAATTTCATACAAGTTTACAATTTTAAATCACATGCAATTTAAAAATGACTTAAATTATGTTTATGATGTTTTTAAGGAATGTTTCAATAATCCTTTGCAATAAATTGTCATCCCCCTGAGTGAAAAAACACATATTTGGCAACCTCTCTGTGCTAGCTCTTCTCAAATACGTTATTTTGTTTATCTCAAGAACTTTAGGTATGACAGATGTAGGTATTCATCTCACCTCCATTTTATAGATGAGCAAACTGAGGAATGAGCCAAATGCCTTTTTTCTTTTGCTCACATTGCCATGAATCCTCTCTATCTTCTTCCTTAAGTCACTTGGATCACATTGCAAACAGTGGCACCAGGAGGCATTCACACCTAACAGTGTCCCCCAGTTCCACTGAAGAGTGGTGTCCTTCTCCCCTTCCAGGGGGAGCAGAGCCTGAGTGCCTGGCTCAGGGGCAAAGCCTGGGATAGGTCAGGCCCCATTGCGCCATCTGCTGGCCATCACTGCCCAATGCATGACCTGCCCAATCATACATGGCAGTACTGGCCAGAGCTGATGAGGTGGAAATATCTGTAAATCTCACACTTTTGCATTTAATCTTTATGACACCTTTTGGTAGTAAATATTATTACCCGGATTTCAAGTGTTTGGAAACTGAGTCTCAGAGAGATTATGTGCTTATCCCATATCAGGCAGTTAATAAAAGGTAAAACTGGTCTCCTCACATCCAAAGCCAGAGCACTTTCCAGCACACCACACTGCCTCCCGAATGAAGTAATAATGAGGGGACACTATCCACATGGTTCTGCATTTTCCTCCAAACCATTCAAACTATTAAAAAAAACTCACCCAGCTTCTTTGCGCAGAGTGCCCACAAGTGTGTGTCCTCGTGTGGCAGCTGCTGACCACACTCCGACTCATCTCAGAGCCAAGCTCTCCATCAGGACCACTCCTCCCTGCTCAGACAAATCAAAGGATTGGAAGAAGCCTTTGATTCATCTCTTTCAGAGAAGAGTGGGCTCCATAGAGCAGGAACTGAGGAGTTCCCGTTCTGTGAAGCCCACCCGGAGCAAGCAATCACTGTCCCCGTGGGGTTTCCCATCTCAGGCTGGCTGACTGGGCTTCCTCCAGAACTCCCCTCCCTCCCTAATCAGGACCCACACAGCACCAACCTGAGGAGCTGAGACAGGAGGCCATGGGGGCTTCTGACTAGGGGCAGCTATTCCTGGGGCTGTGTCATTGTCCTAGTTCGTGGGAGAACAAGGACGCTAGCTCCACAGAGACTGGGTAGCTGTACAGGGTAATGAGGAGGTCTGAAGCCACACAGGCCCCATTCAAACCCTGGCCGCTCCTTTTTCTAGCTCCACGGTTTTGTGCAAGTTACTCCTCTAAAACGGGGACAGTAGTTCCTAGCTCGCGGGGTTGTTCCAAGAATTAAATGACATTGTGTGAAACACTTAGCCCAGCGCCTGCCATATAGCAAGGACTCAAGAAACGGTAGTCAAGAAACAAGTGGGGGGTTGGTGCTAGATATGCGCCTTCCCTGAGGGTCCCTTGGTCGGTCGGGAGCATTAGCATCATGCGTAGGTGACCATCCTGAGGTCTGGAGTCAGACAGGCATCCTTTTGGCCTTAGGCTCTGCCACTTATTGGCCATGGGGCCATTTTGTGACCTTGCATCTCCTGTCTGTGGGCCCACAGACAAGTCTTTATTAAAGCTCAGAGCCTTGCCTCTTTTTAAGGCTGCAGATGCATATTTCCAAATTGCCCCATGAGGACACTTGTAAAAAGTAAGAAACATTAAAATGCTTATAAGACAGCCGAATGTTTAGTATCCAACATGTCTAATGACAACATGCAGTAATGCCACTAAATGGAAGTTTATGTACTTATTTACAGGAGACTGTACTTACATTTGAAAAGAGTAGCACAATAGTCATTCATTTTACAGACAACGTGTGGGTTACATACGGACTTGCTAACCACATGCACTAACCCTGTTGTCTGGTTCTGCCTCACATGTACAAGGCTTAGGAAACTGGCCCCCAAGAGCTTGGGCTGCCCCCCCGACCCTGGCTCTTGTCCTGACTCTGGCTTCTCTGGGTGCTTGTGACAGGGACTGGAGTTTGAGGGTCAACCTGGGAGTTGGACCTTCCTGATTCTATTATCCTTTAAAATCTCAGCTGCAGCCATGACTCAGAAAAGACCAGGACCCCAGGTTGCCAAAGGCCCCTTCTCTTAAAGAGATGAATCAAAGGCTTTTTTCCTTTCCCTCATCCCTGTTAGGGTTTCTTGCCATCCTATTCCCAGAGTAAACAGTCTTACTTGATTTTCACGCCTGCCCAATTTGTACTAAGGGGGAGCTTGGTTCCAGACAGGAAACCATAGTCTCATATCTACAAAGGGTGAGAAATTCACATGGGGACAGCCTCTGTTGGAATGCAGAAAGTCATGACAGGCTTGGATGGAGACCACCACTGGCTCAAATGGCACTTTCGTGAGAATGAGAAAAAGGCCCCTTCCAGGGGAGAGAGTCCAACGGGTGCTCAGCTTGGTAAACAGACAACTTCTTTATCCTTTATAGAAAAGTGCCCCTCCCTCTGGGTAGAGGCAGTGCCTGCATGTAGGACTTCAGGAATGAAGTCAGGGATTCCCACTCATCTTATCACCAGATATAACTGTGCAGTGCACGACCTATAAAACCATACATGGTGGCCCTGATTAAAGTGGAGGAGGTGGACGTATGGGTGCCTTCATTCCTCAACATCTTTTCAAAGTCATAGTGTCATGCTCATTTCATAGAGACAGGAATTGTGGCTCAGAAAGGTGATGTGATCTGTTAATAAATGGCAAAACTGGTCTCTTTAACTCGAAAAACAGAACACTTTCTACTACTCCATACTGCCTCCCTGTATGAAGTACCTTTAAAGAGCCACAATTTGCCCACTTCTGCATCTTTCTTCATTAACTTTCTCAAGGCACAGGAACCTGAAGAACAAACAACCCAGCATCTTTGCATATGGAGTGTTCTGGTGTTCTTTTCTCTGAAAGGCCCAGATGGAGCAAGCAAGCCCTGTCCCAGTGAGGTTTCCCAGTCTCTGGCTGGCTGGCTGGACTTCCTCCACAGCTCCCCTCCCTTCCTCTAGTCAGGACCCACACAGCCCATCCTGAGAAGGCCATGGGGGCTTCTGACTAAGGACGGCTATTCCTGGGCTGTGGTCATTGTCCTGGTTCGTGGGTGAACACGATCGCTAGCTCCACGGAGACTTGGCAGCAGCGTGAAGAGGCTTTTTTTCAAGTCTTTCTTTGGAAATCAGACTCAGTTCAGATTCTGTGTCCACCTTTTCCTGGCTCTGTGGTCTCATGGAAGTTGCTCAAGCTCCCAGAGCCTCAGTTTCTATAAATTGGGATTAAGAATACCTACCCCATGGGGATATTGTGACAAATAAATGTGAACCCAGATGGGAGTCCCCGGCATAGAACTGGCACAATAACAAGCACTCACTAAATGGCAGAAAAAAATCCCTGGGAGCGTGGGAGCCAGATAGGCCCCCTTTCTGAAGACACTCTTCATCAAGAGGGAGCATCACCCTCGTGTGATGGTGGGAAATCAGAATGTCTGGAGTCCCACAGTCTCAAGTTGAATCCCGGCCACGGGCCCCTCTCCTGTTATTACTGTGGTCTCCATTTGGAGGCCCATTGACAAGGCTCCATTCAAAACCACGTTCCTGTACACCTTATGTGTTTTGATTCATATTTTGAATTTGCCACGTGAGGACTGTTATAATGTAACAAACATTAGGCAACCCACAGGAGAGCTGTAGTATCCTGCTGACCTGGCAATGCTGTTAAACTGCTTCCTATTTTATTGGATACAAGTTCCGCATTTGTTTGAAAAATAGTAGTGTGTACTCATTCTACAATATTTGGTGTCTAGAAGGATTTACCCACCTCAGCATTCACTGGTTCCCCCATGGACATGCAGTCACTGTGGGAAGAAACACCAAGTTCTGAGCTCCTGCTATTTTCCAGGCAGGTTCTGAGATTATGGCTTTTCTATCTCAGTTACCCTGTAGAGCAGTTGACGATATCACTGTTATACAGATGAGGAAACTGAGGCTGACAACAGTTCAGTGACGTACCCGCGGCCACATCGATAATGAGCAGGTCTGTCTGTGAAGCATAATGAAATTAACACAGGCCCTCTACTGTGGCCTCCATTTGCATAAATTAACATATATCATATTCTCTCATATAAAGTATCCTATTGTGCATAATATATCTTTTACAATTTAACATCAGATGTGGACATCTTTCCATGTCAACACAAAAATATCTCATTCTTTTTGAGTTACATGATTACTAATGAATGAATTCACTGTAATTCATTTGACCAATTCCCTTTTGGTGGCCATTTTATTTGCTCAACATTTTTTGCTATTGTGCAGGTTGCTGTAACATACATGATTTCATATTTTTGTGCACCTGTGGAAATGTTTCCTACAGAATAAATTCCTAGGAGTGA
The DNA here is from genome assembly GCA_031878705.1 of Tapirus indicus. Lineage (NCBI taxonomy): Eukaryota > Metazoa > Chordata > Mammalia > Perissodactyla > Tapiridae > Tapirus > Tapirus indicus. The sequence continues at coordinate 23,926,124 of CM062932.1, forward strand.
AAGTATAAGCTCAGCGGTTATGAGTATTTGTTTTCATAAATATCCTCTCCCCGTATCCCTTTCTCCCTCTTCCTCCCTGACCTCCTCCTCCCTCCCTCCCTCCTTTCCTCCCTCCCTCCCTTCCTTCCTTCTTTCCTTCCCTCCTTCCTTCCCCTATCCTCTCTTCCTCATTTACCAGAAAGACTTTTCCCTCCTGCATCTTCTCTATGCTCAGATCTCCACGCCTTGTTCTGATACGTAAAGGGGCATTTCTGAAATTTAGAAATTCTTTTCTCTCTCAGCAAAGCCCGTTGTTGTCTAACTCAACAAAGTTTCATTTGAAACTCACTGCTGAGCCATGACCCCTTTATACCAGCTGGTGTGCCCTCCCCACCAAGCAGGGGCTGCCGCCGACTCAATGAGTGGGGGAGCTGCTGGCAGCCAGACACTGGGAAGAATCAGGAAGAAAAGATACATGGGATCAACTTCTCAGAATACATCACCTCCGTTATATCATGCACACTGTGAAAGCATTTTATAAACTGTAAAGTTCTCCCTAGATAGTGATTTTTTTTGCAATAACAGGCATTTTATAAATTATCTAATTCAAGTGGTAAAATGCAGGCGCTACCTCTTAGGAAGGGCTCCATTCATTCTCCACCTCAGTCCCTCCTGCCACCTGCTCCTGAGACTTCAGTTTCCAATGAATCGTCTCTGGCAGGCGTCTGTGAGCTCCAGTGAAGGAGACACAGGGACTGCGGGGCGAGAAGACAGTGCATCAGGACGGGCTGTAGCCAGGTCTGCTCCCCTGTCCCTGGCACAGGTGAGAAAAGGCCAGGAGCCCTGATTGATTCCCCCAACCAGGTGGGCCCAGGGTTAGTCCAGCTTGGCCTTTCCAAAACTGTGCTGCTGATCAGAAATGGGACAGAAACCCATCAGTGTTCCTGGAGCCTCTGCCCCAGTCCTGCCCTCAGAGGGAAAACAGCTCACAGGGCCGTGTGCCCAGCATCTCATTAATCAAGACCCCTTACAGAGACCTTTCATCACTTCCCTTTTTTTTCAGTAATGCTTATTCTATAAAAATCAGAAACTACTGATGAGCACCTCTCTCTCTCTCTCTTCCTCTCTCTCTCTCTCTCTCTCTATATATATATATATATATGTCAACATATATATAAAATCATCAACATTTTGGCTGCCCAGAAAAAAATGATCAGTTCCACAGCATTATATTTATTATTCATATTTACGTAAATATGAATAATATTTATTACCGTTATATTTTAACCAAAAAATCATCCCGTAAATACTTTTTTGTAACTTGTTTTTTTGTGAGCATCGTTCACTGTCAAAACTAATTTAATATATCTAATTTATTTCATCTATTATATTTAATTATTCAATTTAGTACATTTATTTCTTTAGCTAATTTAATTTGCTGTATCCCGCCACATAGACTATACCGCAGCACCTCAGTAAATCACCTTCTGTGGACACATCAGACAGGGTTTTTGTTTTGTTTTCTTCTCTTGTTTATTGTTGGTATTCTAAGCAATGCCTCAGTGCTGACTCTTCTTGCACCATGTTGCATACCTCCTTACTGGGCCCCTGGGAGGAAGCTAAGGCTCCTCGGAGTTAAGCGACCGTGAATTGCTTGTGGTTACAAAACCAGTGAGTGGCTAAGTCAGAACGTATCCTGGGTCTGCACTTGGCAGAGTGGGACATGTGGGCTCCAGAGCCTTCGGATCCCACCTCTGCAGCTCACCAACGTGGGGTTTAGGGGAAGTTGCTTAACCTCAGTTTCCTCATCTGCAAAATGGGGTAACACCCATCTCAGAGGGTTGTGGTGAGGGCTAAATGAGCTAATGCAATAATGTGTTTGGCCCTGACCCTAGCATATAATTAAAAAAAAAAAATGAACAGTAGGGAAAAGAATGAAGTAACGGGAAACACTGTAAGTGGGTGGCAACGTCACATGGATTAAGACGAATTTCAAAATGTTGCTCTGACTCTTGGGAAACATATTTAAATTTTTTAACCCTTGGTTTCCTTGTCAGTGGAATCCAGAACATGCTCTCTCTGTTACTGCATTGTGTGAGGATTAAATGAAATGTATGAATGTATACAGTATAAACATCTGGTGAAGCCTAAGTGCTCAGAAAACCAACGACTGTCATTGCGTGGGCCACTCTGCAGCTGGACTCATGAGAGCTGGGATGAGCAAGAAGAATCTTAGGGTCCACTCTGCCTCTCCCATTTTTTTGTCCCAAATAAGGCTAATTTGAATCATGTTGCCGAGAAGAAGGAAATGAAACAAAAATTGGAAAGGAGCAGATCAGACTCAGTTCTGACACATTGTTTGTTTCTTATGGGTGAGCCTCTACTCTCAAATGCCTTTATTTGTGTAAGAAATTTCAAACAAGGAAACTACCCTGGAGAAAAAATAGATGCTTCAGGAGGCCTGTGTTTGTGCACTGGTTCAGCTGGCAGAGCTGCAGCAGAGAAGATTTCTTCCTCTCTTCCCTTCATGGCAAAGCTCTGGAAATCATACAGGGAGTGAGCTCACTCATCGAACAGTCTACTCAGACCAGAGAATAAGTGTGTGCAGGGTCACACAATCCTCTAGCCAGGAGCTGGGAGCAGGAAACCTGGGGCCTGAGCTCTCCTCCCACCAGGTCTGGGGCCTAGGACAAAGGGTGTGGCACATAGTAGGAGATCAATAAGAATTTTTCCAAAAACTGAATGCAATTTCATATTCACTAATGTTAATACCTGCCCACTATCTCACACCCAAGAAGTGACTGTGACCAGGGAATCAGGTAAAGAAAGGGTTACTGAGGATCTGATCAACAACTAACACGGTCCCTCAAATATTTTTCAGACAAGAAGAAACTATGTGCTCTGTTTTGCAGAAATTGATGTCCCCATTTTGCAGACGTTGCTATCTTGCAAAGAAACTCACATGTCTGCAGCAAGGCTCCTGCAAAATGTTCCGGCACCAAGAGTCCTCAAGTTACCTTAAACTCATTAGCATCTTAGATTCTCCTCTTCTGGGAGGGTCCAAGCTGCCATTTTCAGGTCATGATATGTATGTGATAGCAAGTTTACGTATGACACATGTGCCCCAAATGAACATACTTGTTACAAATAAACCTGTCATCCTGTGCTCTCCTGTGTATAAAGTCTCCACTGGCACTGAGCTCGGGGAGACACTGCACTGGGAGTTATCCTCTTTGTTATCCATTGCTTGTGCAAGAAATAAATGGTTTCTTTACCTACTTCTGCCTTGGTTGTCCTTTTCGGCTCCACGTGTACCAAGAGATGGACCCACTGAGTTCAGTTACATGGCCACGTGGAAGGATTCAAATGGAGGTTTATCCAGCTCTGAACGGTATCCTTTCTGCTGATAGTGCATTTATGGAGCTTCCACCGTGGCAGCTGAAAGATCCCATTATGGGTCCTATTCAGACCCATCCTCAACCCCAAGCTCCAGAGTCCCTCCCACCTTCCCACTCACTCATTCTTCTCTCTAACATTCCTTCAGCTAAAACTCCCATTCATTTATCACTTTCTCCACCATGTGTTCATTTAATAATTATTGAGCACAATAATTATTTTTATAATAATTATTGTTATGATAATGTTTATGATGATGATTATTGTTACAATAATATTTATTTATATCATAAGTATGTTATAATAATATTTATTATATTATTATTATAATTATTGGGATAGGCAGGAATCAGTTAAGGCAGTTTGCAAAATTGCTTTATGAATAACCTATGACTGTACCCCTTAACCCACCTAGGGGTATTAGCTATGCATTAGGTCAGTTGTTTGCCCAAAAGACCTCTAAATGGTGGCACTTCAGGGACTGTGACAAATGAAGCATAACAGGGAGAGCCTCTTCCTGTAGCCCTGGAATTAGGAATCAGGGCCCCTGGTGAAACATCAAGTACCCTACTTTCTAAATAGAAGTCAACCATCTCCCCAGGGCTTATTAAGAGGCTGTAAACTTGTCTTGCCATTCCCAACCAGCCCCGTCATCCTTATCTCACATGAAGTAAGACATCTTATAGGACACACTGCTCATGGCCAGAAGTTATACATGCCTCACCTATTCCTGCTGCCATTGGGAGGGAAGGGGGCATATTCCTCAAAAAACCGAGGGGAATGTGTGATTCAGAAAATCACTCATCTAGATGAGGAGTGCCTACAAAATGGGGAAAGGAAATCTCACTCCCCAGCTGGTTGGTTACTGCAGCCCCCCACCCCACTCCCACCCCAGTGCTGCATGAAGAGAGACGTCCCAGAAGAGTTTAACATGTGTATTGGGAGTTTGGGTTCTCAGAAATGAAGGTGGACAAGATGAAGGTGGACAAGATGGACAAGCTCCATCTCCATAAATTTACATGTTTCCTATAGACAAAGACCACCTCACGTGCCTAGGTGCCCAGTGGTAGAAAGAATCAGACCAGCCAGTAGGAGACCAAGGTTTCTTCCTCACCACCAGCAGGTGACCAGGGAGCACCCCTGCTGGCTCTCCTCCTGCCTCTCCGTGCCAGCCAGCACCCAGTGCCTAGGTTGTAATTTCTATAAGGACGTAGTCCTCATGCCTAACATGTGCCTGGCCCAGAGAAGACATTTGTTACTTGTGTTGAAAAATGAATGAGTGCATGAAAGTCATAATAAGAGTTAGTGCCCACCCCCACCCCCTTTCTCAGACACTCAAGGCTTTCCCAGTTTAGGACTCTTATTTGTTGGTCAGAGGAGATGTTCCCTTGCTTCAGATACTTTCTTAGGTAACAACATGGCATCACCCAGGGTACACACGGTGTGGGTTCGCCAGATGTCGGTTTCTGGGCAGGCCTTAGGCTCCCACAGTCCTAGTTCCTCCCAACCCTGACTTTTTATTGCAGCTCAGTGGGTGGAAGGGCATAAATTTCCACTGTTCTCAGCCCTGCTGCATTTTTACCAAAGACCTCCAACAGCACATGACATCGGAGGCTTCCCCCTCCTTGTGACCCTCATCACCCTCAGCTTAGAGGTACAGGAGTTTCAGGCTGAAGTGAGACCATTGCAACAGCTGGGTGAGTCCAGACAGAAGGCAGCCCCCTTCTTCTTTGAATGAGGGAGCCAGAAAGTAGGACATAAGGGAACTGTGTGTGCAGGGGGAGGAGGGGAAGAAAGGAGGGAAGGAAAGATGTCAGAGTCAAGGAGGCATTGCAGAGACCCACCTTGACTGCAGAATATCTCTTCTTCTGCCTCCACTTTCTCCCCTTTTCCCTTGGTCTCCCCTCCATCTGGAGTCTCCACTCTTCTACTTTGCCTCCTCATCAGCCACCCTCCATCTCTCCTGCATCTCCCTTTCCACCAGTTTCTTTGTCTTTTGCTACAAATAGATCGGATCACCTACAAAAATATTTTCTTAGTCATATGAAACATAAGTCATCTCAGTCTCTTCTTTTCCTTTTACCACCAACATTCTCAAGGACTAATCTGAATTGTCTGCCCCTACTTCCCCATAATTCATTCCTTAACCCCTTGAAGACTGACTATAGTCATTCCTGTCCCCAGCACTCTCCTGAAACTTCTCTCCCAGGTCCTATTCACAAAGTCTTTATCCTCTGCAGCATCTGACATTGTCACTTCATCAATCCTCAAACTTTCTTCTCTCCTGGATCCTCATCACTGTGATGAAGAGTGATGAAGAGGGAATAATCTTCCCTAAAGATTATTGAATTTAGCTCTTACTCTTCTCCCTTCTTTGCTCTCCTTCCCCTACATTAAACTGGTTGCCAAATTCTGTCCATATTTTGAAATTGTCTCTTGCAGGTGTTCCTTCTTTTCCACCCACGTGGCCACACTGTATTTCCAGCCCTGATTACACTGTGCTCGTGCCAGCACAATTACTTCCTAGAAGCTCTCCCTGCCCCTCCTTTCTTTCTGAAGTTTGCTTGCTTGTTGAATCTGGGTCCATTCTCTGCTCTCCTACTAGAATAATCTTCATAAGTAACTGTAGCTGTATCCCACTCTTGGCCTCCCGAATGAAATCCACACTCCTCAGGTCCTCAAAATCCGCCTGCTGGAACTTTGTCTCCTGCCTACTTTTCCTGTTCAACTTCGAAATCTTCCCTGATCCTCATCCAGCCTTCCATTGGCCATTATTCCTAAATTCTTTACATTTCAGGATGAAGAGTGAGGAGATGAGGCACTTCTGATGCAAGACTGAAGGCAGTGTTCAATCTCAGTGTTGTGCAAGCACCTCCTTAAATTTTGTGCCCTATGTGCCTTATTCGCCTCTCCCTGCTCCTGCCCTGTTTCATTTTCCCCTTGTGAGCTTTTGCTAGTAATTCTTTTCTCTCCTCACAATGCTTTACCACCCCCGTCAATTCTGCCTTAAAAAAAAATCCCTGTACGGGCTGGCCCGGTGCTGTAGCGGTTAAGTTCACGTGTGCCGCTTTGGTGGTCCAGGGTTCTCGGTTCGGATCCTGGGTGCGGACCTACTCACCACTCATCAAGCCATACTGAGGTGGTGTCCCACATCGAAGAACTAGAAGGACCTACAACTAGGATATACATCCATGTACTGGGGCTTTGGGGAGAAAAAAGAAAAAGAGGAAGATTGGCAACAGACGTTAGCTCAGGGCCAATCTTCCTCAAAAAAATCCCTGTACTTCAAAACTCACTTTTTATCATGAATCCAATGGAAATAATGTCTTCTATTCTCTGAGCCCCTTAAGACTTTGGATGTACCTCTCTCAGGACACTTCTCACAAACTGCTTTGTTCCTAGTACTTTAAACATGTCTTATCTGCATTGTTAGATTCTAAGCTTCTTGAAGATAATGACCCTCTCTTACATATTTTTATTTCCTGAATAACTTACCTCTGTGCTTTATACATAGTAAGAAATCAACAGATATGAGTGACCAAACTGCTTTGAGTGGGGACAGGGTGGGATCTTATTGATTTTCTCCAGTGTCTACAAGTACATTGTAGACATCCCACCAGGCCCCCTTCTTCCAACCTCAGACATTGCTAATCAATCACAGCACTCTTTCTCCTGGAGCCTGGACAAGGCTTCCCAGCCTTCTTGACACAGCATCAGACAGCCATCTCTATTGATTGCAGCTGACACTGGAGACTGAACTTCATTTCCCCTGCTGGATCCAACAGCTCCATTTACATATGAGGAAACAAAGACCCAGAGAGGTTCAGAGAGAGAATCAGGTAGAGAAACTCCTGATAACAGCTGAGTAGCCGACCAAGCCCATCACACATTTGTCCAGAGATCTGCATACATTTTTCCCAGAGACTCCTGCAGAGTCGTAACCAGCTTCTTGGATCTACTTCATTGATCCTCAAAGACTAACTTTGAGGCTCTGGGAACCTGAGGAGTCTCCACTCAGGTCAGGAGTGACTTCTTGAAATTTGGAGATGTGCTCTCCATATCAGGGTCTGTTTCACCATGTGGGACTTCAGAGGGAGCTTGGGCCTCGGGTCCAGTCAGATTCCTCAAAACAAGACAAGCTGATGCAGAGAGCTGTTGACATAATGGTGTCTCTTTAGACTGAATACTAATGTTGATAGCACTAATGGAATGACCAGATGGAATGAATAATACATTACTTCACCAATCAATCATCAGTCAATGTTATGATGTTACAAGCTGATGGAAAATAGAGTAAAAACAGAGGAAGAAATTCCAAATGCAAGTACAACCCAGCAATCCATCTAATATCTCTCCCGGATCAGGGTATGGGAGAATATTGTTGCAACTCTGCCAAAAGAATGCAAAATCAATAACTGTTGTTTCCTCACTGCCAAATTGTGTTCTACCAATGGTTTGTCAGAAGAAAGACATGATACAGATGACTGTAACTGAAGGTAAATTACTGATGAATAGACCTGTGTTTCATGTATCTATGTGTGCCCTATCAATAAGGACTCATTGTGATGCTAGTAAGTACAAAGTTTTAATTGCCAATTTCTGCAACTAGTATAAAATTATATGCCATATGTTAAAACAAGGAACAGAAATAAAACGGACATAAAAGAGTTATACAATGAGGGGCTGGCTCGGTGGCGTGTTGCTTAAGTTCACATGCTCTGCTTTGGCGGCTCGGGGTTTGCAGGTTTGGATCCCGGGCATGGACCGATGCACTGCTTGTCAAGCCATGCTGTGGTGGCGTCCCATATAAAGTAGAGGAAGATGGGCACAGATGTTAGCCCAGGGCCATTCTTCCTCAGCAAAAAAAAAAAAAAAAGTTATACAATGAGAAGATCAGAAAACAGCTCTAATACGTATCTTGAATTTAACCATCTATGTATCAGCCCACATATACATTCCAAATGATCTTGACATTTAGGCAAGCATTAAGTTAAAATATTTTCAGAATATTATCAGAATACACACATAGATAGATAGGTAGGTAGATAGACAGACAGACAGACAGATAGATAGACATAGAGACTACCTCTAGAAGGAAACCCAAGCAATTTGAGAGTGGTTCCTTCTGGAGAAGGAACAGAGTGGGAGGGACTGGAAGTCAGGATGGGGAGGAAAATTGCTTTTCATTGTAATTCTTTCTGTTTAAAATCGTGCACTTCTGAAATCACAAATACAACCTGTAGGGGTCCAACTCCACTTACATCAGGAAGGAGATTATCAAGAGAGAATGTAGACTCTGACCCGCCTTTTTCTTCCTGAAGGCAGGAGATAAAACCCCATATGAAATGTCCCCTCCCTGCACTAGGAGGAAGGAAGACATTCTTGTCATCAGAGATGGAAATTCCGGGAAATCTGTACAAACGAACCTCGTTAACCAGCTCTTGTCTTCCTACTCACTGCTCCACAATTTAGTATCCCTGGCCCCAACCCCTTTGTCTTGTCAATTCTTCAGATTTATTGTTTCTTTGTCTAAAAGCTATAAAAGCTTCTGCTCTGGTCACTTCTTCCAGTCTTCATTTTCTTGTGAAGGCTCCCATGTACATGTAAAAATTTAGTAAAACTTGCATGCTTTTCTCCTGTTGATCTGCTTTTTGTCATTTCACTCTTAAGCCAAGCCAGAGACCCTAAGAGGGTGGGGGAGAATTTTTCCTCCCCTACACACCTCATATCCAGCCTCCCCTCTCCCCAGCCATGGCCAGGGTGAAGGGACCTAAGTTTCGTGGACACACATTCCACAAAGTCAGCATCCCAAGATATGAATATTCCCACCACCAGCTATGCAAAAGTCCATAGATAAGAGCTGGCTGAACGAGACTGTAAAGACCATAAAGTAATTGTGAAATATGGATTTTAAGTTCTTTTTATGTACATTTTATAAAAGCAGGCAAAAGAGAAATAAAACCATCATATCTAGGTAATGGTCCCCTCGCCCCCGTATATAGTATATAGTATAGCAAGAGACTGATTCACCAAAAAGGACTGTTGACTGGTGGTCTCTCAGGTGGTGTTGCCAAGTGAAGGACTTCAGAGAGGTGAGTGGAGTTAAGGAATCTGGGAGGCAGTGGTAGAGAATGCCCATCTCCTCCTTACCCAGGCACCTGCAATATGACAGGTACACCTGAGCCCTGGGAGTGGGGAGTAGAGGAAAGGGCAGGGTAGGTAGTATGGAGGAAAAAGCATGAGCTGAGGAGTCAGAAGAATTGGGTTTATCTTGTACCCACCCCTACAACTAAGTTGCTCGATAAGTATGAACAAGTGAAGCTGTGTCCTATTCCTCATCTGTGAACTGGAGATGCTCAGTATGATGACATTGCTGGGTTGGCACAATGAGGTGATGCCCACAAAGTTCTGGGCATGGAGAAGGTGCTCACCAAATGTGAGTTCTGTCTCCCCACTCCACTTTCTTTCATTTGCTCACATGGCAGCCTTTCACCTTTAGTGGATTTGTCTGCTGAACAGGGAAGCCTGTTGCTATTGCACAAAGAGCTCATTTGGGAAAGTGGCACAAATGGGTGTGTGTTATCCTTGGCCAGCTGCCTAAGGGCTTCAGTTTCTAGATACACACTCTGGCTCACCTCGGTAGGGGTGAGGGATCTCAGCCTCCCTCAGCCTTGTTTCACCTTCACAGAACAAAGACTTCCAACAACCATGTGGATTGGGTGTCTCCTCGTGGACCTCTTCTCTAAGGGTGGAACGGGAGACTCCCTGAGGCCTGAGAGGTCACGGAAAACAGCTCATTAATCTCAGGAGGATGGAAGGAAGAAAAGAGCATCAGAGGCTCAGTGTTTCATGTGTGAACAGCCTCACAGCCCCACTGGCTCAGGCATCAGATATAGGGACTGGGGACAAATCCAGGTGACAGTCCGCAAGCCAGATGGAGCTCAACCCCTCTGGCAACCACAACCTTGTTACTGGGCTGGCATCTTCTCCAGTCTCTTCTTTCCCTCAGGGTGAGCCTGTCCCAGGCTGCTCCTCACTCTCTCACACAGCACTGGGCAGAGCCACCTGACTGCCTGGTCTGACAAGCCCCAGCCATGCTCTCCTGTGAGTTAGTTCACATGAATTGGGTGGGGAGATTTTGCCAGGAAGTCTGTGGTGCCCATGTCAGAGACAGAGGTGGGAGAGATGGGGGAACCGGCTTTCTACCTCTCTTCTCTAGACAATACCTCACAGGACTTCTGCACCTTGTGTAGTGAGAGGCATTCTCCCCAGTGCTGTGCAGAACATGGTGTGATCGATGGTGTGAGGACCAGTGGGAACATGGCACTATCTTGGCACTTGGATGAACTCTTAGCTTTGGGATCACCTGAAGAGAATGCCCTGCTGCAAAGGGCAGCATGCCCCTGAGGATACTGACAAGTGGGGCAGTGATGGTCCTCCAGGCTCAAGTGGCTTTGCAGAGAGCAGATGACACCACAGATGCCATATGATAAGGACATGAGTGGGCTTCTTTGTGAGCACATGTGGACACTTCAGGGGCTCCCAGAAATATGTGGGTGGGACTAGGGAGATGGGATGGGAATAAATGGGTGTGAGATAGGAGGAGCGAGGCAGCCAGGTGTGGGTATAAATAGAATATGACCTCTTTCCTCTCTTCAGGATGGGTAAATCTTGGAAGCATGGGGTTCAAGATTTGTGACACATTAGGAGTAGGAAAGGAGGGAGAGACCTTTTAGAAAAAGTCTTGCTGGTCACTATGGGGACTGGTGGCAGTATGGATGGAACCCAGATGTGTCCCTGGAATCCTTTTTTAGATCACCCCAGGTCAAGGTAGAAGTGAATGGGAGACCAATGCAACTCCCCACAGGCGGCCTCCAATGCTCTGGCTCCTGACAACTGAGGCTTTGGTTCCCCTCACCTGGCAACAATCCTGCCCCTTGAGATGTTTGCTTAAGGCCAGGAGAACTCGGACTGGGTATTGAAGGAAAGCTCCTAACTATTTGCAACATAAAGATGTCCTCTTTCTCCTATCTTTTTCTTCAGAGTGCTAAACTAGAAGATATAGCACATATTTTACATTTTTAAATAGAATCTTTATTTTCAATAATGTTTATTTTCTCTTCCTTTAACCCCGTATAATAGAAAGTCAGCACTTTATATTTTAACCTGGGATTGTTTAATAGAGCTCTGTTTGTATAAGATTTGATGATCATGGAAAATTTTTACCATTTTCTAAAGGTTGTAGATAGAATGTCAGGATGGGATCGGGATGGTAATAAAAGTGTGATGGAAAATTTTCAGAGATCCTGGACTCATTGAAAAGTGGCCACAGGACACCCCACTAAATACAGCATCTGGATATGTCTTTGGGTTCTTTTACTGGGAAGGTTTGAGTGCTGGTGATTGTACACTGAACCTGGATGATACAAGGAGAGCATCTTAGGATATATAGAAAGATGTATACGTGTATGCATATCTGAATGTACGCACAGCAGAAGGGTGGAATGTAGGAGAGCCCTCTAGATCTGGTTATAGGACTCACAATAATGCTCCCTATTCTGAGAAAAGCCCCAGTAGCCGTATTTTCACAAAGTGACACTGCCTCCTTGACATTAGCTGAATGATTCAATATAGACTTTTGAGTCAATCTGATTTTTTTCCTCCTGGGAATTTGAAATACGATTGGAGAGTCACAGAGACTAGAAGTCATTGAGGTGGAGTCATATTAGCGGCAGCACCCTCAAGAGAAATTTCGTAAAGTTAAAAGACCTGTTACTTATTCACTCTATAAACAATGGTGTTCATATAGACTTATCAGGCTTACCAGGATGGTTTGTCCATGGGAATCCCGCAGAATTAGGCAGTATCACTACAGCACAGTGAAAGATTTTCAGTTATGAGTTTCAGTTCCTTAGATTCAAATGTATGTTCTCTTTCTAAACCTCTAGGTTGGTTGTGTAGGATTTTGTTGTAACTGGAGTAGTTGGGGACAGAATGGTGATCTCCTCCCATGAGGAGGTATGGATTCCTTTTGAGCCTTGACTCTAGAACAATCGTCATGTATTTCGACTGAAAGATTGAGACCTGCCCAGAAGGGCCAAACAGAGCCTCTGGTGCTTGCTCTGTAATAAGACTGAGGATAATGAACATCCTATGGGTGAGAAATGCTGAGGCAATGGTGTGGGCTCTACTGCAGGGTCGCTGTCCAAGAAGTGAGTGCAAGGAACCCAGTGACCTGCTTGTGAGGGAAGACAGACCTTTCTCATCTTCTCAGGCAAAAGGAACAGCCACTTGCCCTCTGTACCCAGAAGTCTGCATAAGTCCTGGGGAAGAGTCGTTGGTTGCAAATGGCAGGAAATTTGAAATTTTCCTACCTAACACAAGACATGGGAAAGAATAAAGAATCCTTATTCCAGGGAAGGAGGCAGCTGCTTCTGGTTGCTCAGCTGAGACATACAACCATGCTCCTGCATTCCCAGGATCAAGATGTCTCAGGGCTTTTCATACTTCAAAACACTGATGAAAAATCCTTGAGATAGGTCCTTCTGCATGATTGAGGTAAAAGATGGGGAGTAAAAAGTAAAGAGAGTAAGTCAGCATTTATTGATTGCTGGTCAACACCAAGGCTCTGTGCTTCGTGCTGGAATAAGAACACATATGAGATAAGCTTAACAAGACAGATCTGTATAAGTAATTATAACATCACCTGCCTGATGCTACAGCAGAGATTTGTGCAAAGTTCTGCAGAAGCATGAAGGGGAATGATTAGCTCTCACCAGGGCTGTTGGGAAAATATTTAGGTGGGAGGAAGGGTTGAGCTGGAACCTGAGGGGTGAGGCTGAGATCAGCAGGTGGAGGGGGAGCCAGGTGAACCGTCCAGGCAGCAGGACCAGGGTGTACACAGCCTTGGTGGTGGAAAGGGCTGGGGTTGGAGCTCAGGAGAGGCGGGGTGCTGGGGTAGTGGGACTGGAGGAAGCTTTTAAAGGGAGATCCCTAGCCAATTCTGGAGGGCCTTCATTGTCATGCCCAGCAAGGTGGATAGAAATCCACTGGGGACAGTCAAGCCCGGGGAAGTGCGATGACCAAATTTGTACTCAGAACAGCACATCTGGTGGCAGTGAGTGATTGATGAGATCCCTCCTACCTTGCCCAGTGACTCCTCCCAGAGAAGTCCTCCGAGTCTGTGTGCCCAGGATAGGGGGAAGCTCATCCATGGTCCTTTCCTGGCCATTTTCTGGTCCTGGAATCACAGCCATGGAAGGGAACCGACAACGATTGATATCTGAGGATTTCAGGTAGCATTGCAGGGTGGTTCCTTTTATAGAACCTTTATTCTGAATAAACTCTTGCTTAACCCTATGCATTCTGGGTCATTGTAACCAATTAAGGTGTGTGCAAGAGTTCCTACAATCAGCATCACCTCAACGAGGACGTACTATTACGTGAGCAGGCTCTTACTCCAGGTAATGGAGATGCTAAGAGGGCAAAGAAAACTTCCTGCCCTCCAGTCCTTTCTTACTGACATCCTCCAGGCCAGGCCACCTGTACTCACTAGTTGGGATCTACTTCATCTGCTAAGGGCAACCACAACCCTTCTCTCTGCACAGTAATTGACAATACAGCTCCTCCTAGGCTGTGGGACTGTAGGCTGTGTTCTTGTTATGTAACTCATCTGGTCAGAATAAATCAGTAAACTTTGAGTAAATCAGATATAATAATGTGGACGGGCCTCATCCAATCAGTTGAAGGCCTTAAAAGAAAAAGACTGAGGTCCCCTGAAAAACAAGGAATTCTGCCTCTAGACTGCCTTCAGACTCGAGTTGCAATATCGACTCTTCCTTATGCCAGAACCTTTCCTCTCGAGCCCAAGAAGATGAAAACCTCTCACACCCCAACACAGATGACTTTAGGATCTACAGATCAGTAGATGATATATTTACTTGGAGTTCTGTAGAGTCAACGCTCTGGAGGAGCAGTAAGTCAGTAGGCCATAACAGAGAGAGTTAAGAATACTTTAACTGAGAACACAATTTCATTTAGAGTGAAAAGGAAACAATATTTACCTCCTCAGGCTTCATTAAGGTGTAACTTTGTATGGTCACAGCCATTAAGTGCGTTTGCTAAGACCTGAGATCAGACCTCTCTGCTACTCAGCTCTGGCTCCAGGGTCCCACTGCAGGACATGGAATTGACCCTGAGTCAATGCTCGGATGGTAGCTCTGTTCACTACTCTTCCACCAAAGGAGCCTGAAGAATGCCAGTTGGTTGGGGACTGACACCCAAACTGTGGATAATGATTCTTCCCTTGTTCTAGGGTTGGACCTCTTACAAGATCATGTCAAAAAAGCAGTGGAGGCCAGGTAGCGAATCACCTGCATCAGCTCACTGTCTATCACTTATGTTGTGTCTTTCTGAAAACTTGAGAGGTAGACAGGGAGCTTCAAGCAAGATCTATATGAATGTGGTCCTGGGGTGGAGGTCATCAGCTACTGATTGCAGCAGGCTCACCTGGGACTCATTGGTGGCTTGTTAAGCAGAGCAAGCTCAAGTGTATTCCATCTCTCTTCTCCTCCCTGGGTTTGGCAGTCTAAGTTGGAGCTTCATGCATTCAGACCTTGGGTTAGCTCTCCTCCCCTTTCTTTCAACAATGTACAGCACAGCTGCACAACTTCAGCCTGGGTCGGGGAATGAAGGCACATTAGCATTTCTGTCCACATTTTCAGGGTTGCTGCATCTCATACCTCCAGGGGCGACTCCTCACGTTGTAGTCCAGGGGAATAGCGCCCCCCTGGTGCTGTGCAGTCTGCAGGCTCTGCAGCACTGTGTGTAACTCTGCACTTTGCTTGCTGATAGTTCCTCTGCAGATGACTCCACTCCTCCTCTGCCTCCCGTCTTCCCAGGTATTTCCAGGAATGTTCCTCCTTGAACATGAATAAACCCTCAACTTCTTCCATTCTGTCTTCTCAGTCCTGGTCTGATCCTTGCAAGGACACCTTAGTATGGAAATTCACCAACCATTCCTGCCCCTAGGGCACTGTCTCCTGATTGCATGATCTTCCTCAAAACTCATAATACCAGTCCAATCATGAGAAAAACATCAGACAAATGCTAACCGAGAGACATTCTACAGAATATCAGACCAGAGGAGACCTCAGTGATGTCACATACCAGAGGAGAGTAATGAGTCGTAACAAACAAATACAATGTGGTCTCCAGGATTGGATCCTGGAACATTAAAAGGAAATTAGTGGAAAAAAATCAGTGAAAGTCAAATTTTGCATTTTGATTAATAGTAATGTGCCAATATCGATTTCTCAATTTTGACCAAAATACCATGGTTATGTGGAATGTTAACAATGGGAGACAGGGTGAGAGGTGTGCAGGAAATCTCTGTACTATCTTTGCAATAAATTTCATCACTTTAACGAAGGGGTGAAATTTCTTGAAAAAGAGCTATTTGTACCAGTTATTGATTTATTGCCTCTCAGCTCTGAATTCTCCCTTTAGACTGTCCTGTGCAAACAGATCTGGGCCCTTTAAATATTTTTTTTGTTTGCCAGACAGCATTGGCACTTTGTCAGTAGAGGGCACTGGAGAGGCATTTCAGGAGGAAGAGTCTGCTTCCCGTGGCACCTGCAGCTTTTGCAGTGCTCAGCTCCTGCAGTGCTTGCAGCTTCTCTAGCACTCAGTTCCTGCCCTGTGTGGTGGCCAGCAGCACTCAATGGCCAGCAGCTTCTTCCAGCATCTGCCCCCACCCCATGGTTTGGGAGCACAGTGCCTCCAACCCTTGCAATGCAGGTGGTTCCTCCAGGGCTCAGCTCCTGCAGTGCTCAGCACCTGGTAGCACCCAGCAGCCGGGATCCCTTGACACCCCTCTTGGGCAGCTTTGTAGCAAAGTGCCTCTGCTGAGACACTTCCTAGTGAACAGTTTTCCCTGGCTCCTTAGAGGGTGGATTTCTGGCAAGTTCTGCTGGTGCGGCACCCAAGTGACTGCCATCCATGACCTGACCATGATTCACCAACAAGGTCTGGATGTCAGCCCTTGGGGCAAGGGGTGGGATGGAGGCTTGTCCTAGGGTACTCTATCTCAGTCCTAGGGTTAGTGGTTGTTCTTTATATCTGCCACTCCAATACTCTGTAGAATTCTCTTTACTTCTTACTAGTCAATCCCTTGTTACTCTAATCCCCTTTTGCAGTTACTCACTCTTTATATGAAACTTACCCTGTTCAGATTCCTGTGTGGTATCTTTCTCCCAAATGGACCCAGGTTGATACCCTACCAAAGCTAACTCAAGAAGACTTGGACAACCTGAATCACTTCATAACTGACACGGAAATTGAATTAGTAGTTTAAATGCTTTCTCTGTAAAGTAGGAGGCAAGGTCATCTGCAGAGTGTGAGGGACTGAAAGAGATTGAGATTTGAGAAGAGTGGACAAGGTTTGCAATAGTCTTGATGAAGAGTGAGAGCTTGTGTTGAAATTGTAGTAATATTTCAGGGCAGTGTTGAGGTCCTAAATGAAGCTGTTGATCATGAATTTACGGTGGAATTCATCCCTGTTGGGTGGTACTCGGGTGCAGGGAAGGAGAAGGTGGACAGTTAGGTGCCTCCAAGAGTGGGGTTTTGCTAGTGGGTGCTATTCAAAGAGATAAAGTTAGGGTACTTTAGGGTATTGACAAGAGGGTGAGAAAGATGAGGAGGAAAGTAAAAAAAAAAAAATTAGAGAAATTGGAAGGGGAGAGGAGTTTGTACTGATTTACAACCACGTGGCTAATTGGAATGAATATCTGGGTTTTATCTCCTGTCCCTAAGGTTCCATCTCTCCAGATATAGTCAAGGTTGAGGCAAATTGACCTCAGTGGTGGTACTTTCAATACAAAGTACCTGGAACAGGAGGGAAAACCAGAGTTTGTTTATACACAGAGTTGGCTCAGCTATTTTTTGGACTAATTACACAAGAAGGACTATAATTTTATTTCTTCTGGATTTGTTAAGGTAGGAAGAGGGAGTAAATGCCTTTCAATGGTACCCAGCCTGAAGAAAGAGAGCCTGGCATCCAGGGACAGGTTTGCCCATCTCCCTCCCAGCACCCAGAGGACCACCAACCTGTGGATTCTCCAGTCCTGTGGGGAAAAAAGAATTTCAGATAGTTAGAGGGGATTCCGTTGGATATGATTCAGTGGGGCAGATTGGATGGAGGGTGCCAGACCCCTGCAACATGATGTGTTTCATAAGCCTGCCTAACTGCATTTCCTGACTCCAGTCTTGCAAGTCTCCAATCTATTCTCCACTTGACAGTTTTTTATTTCTCTTCTGTTAATTTTTAATTGTAGAAGTAATATACGAGGGGGCCGCCCGGTGGCACAGCGGTTTAGTTCGCGCTTGGCAGCCCGGGGTTCGCGAGTTCTGATCCCGGGCGCCCGCTGACGCACTGCCTGTCAGCCATGCCGTGGGGCGTCCCATATAAAGTGGAGGAAGAGGCGCACAGACGTTAGCCCAGGGCCAGTCTTCCTCAGCAAAAAGGGGAGGATTGGCAACAGATGTTAGCTCAGGGCTGGTCTTCCCCACAACAAGAACAACAAAAAAAAAGAAGTAATATATGAGGGTCTTCTCCTTACCTTAGTCTTATTTCAGATGAGACTAAAGACCTCTTGACTACCTACATCCCTCAACACACTCTGTTATTTCTCAGAGGTAGTGCTGTTGTTATTTGGGAGGTTATTGTTCCAGAATTTTTCTGCATTTTCATGCATATATATATATGTACATATATATACATGCATATAAATGCATACATATTTAGCAGTGCCTGAGGGAAGAGGGAGATATGTCCCTTAACAGTATCATACAAGGCAATATACTATTTATACCTAGTTTCTGATGCAGAGAGAAAGTATTATAGAAAAAAAGTCATGAAATATGAAGCCCAAAATATCTTATTTTGAATCTGTCATGGAGGGAAAATTGCCCCCTACCCGTCTTGGTTCTTTTAGCTGGTCTAATGATCAAACTGACATAAGAGAAAGTAACTGGAAAAAAACCTCAAATTTAATTTCATATGTACAGAGGCCCCATGGTATGGGACTTACGAAGTTGGCAAAGTAGGCTGTATATATATAACTTTTTTAGACAAAGAAACAATTATTTGTGAAGACTTGACAAAACAACCAGGTTTGGGTATTTGGGGAAGCATACTGATATAGAAGTAACAGGTTTATTTACACAGCTGTCTCAGCGTTGGATTCCCTATCTCAGGGGACAAGGATGCCTTCTATCCTCCTGGTGTAGGGAGGATATCCCCACACGGGAGGTTTGTTTCCTGCCTTCAGGGGAACAAAGAAGGTTCATAGTATTCTATTTGCACTGGCTGTTTCTCAAGTAACTTTAATTCAAAATAACCAACATGCCACCTTGGCATCTTTTGGGGTGGTCTGCCCTGAGCCCCATCAAATCCTGTTTAGTAGCTCTATAACCTTGAAAAAGATATTTAACTCTTTGCACCTCAGTTGTGATGCTTAATAAGTAAAACACCTTACACATAGATCTTCTTGAATTACCTGTCCTCCTCCCTGTCTATATCATCTCCCATTTCCTCTCTCTCTCTTTCAATCTGATAGGTTTCTTTATTACACTGAGGAGATATTTCCCTTGTCTCAATGAACTTCTCTGGAAAACAAGTACTGCCCAACGCAGACATGGTCTGTGTTTTTTTATAGTAAAGTCAGTTGCTTGGCAGAGCCCAAGATTCAAGTCCCCTACATGCTGATGCTGGCCTTGAACTCTGGCCCAGTTCACTGTCCAGAAGGGTAGGAATCTCAGCTCCTGTGGCTTTGCTGCACAATCACCAAATGAAATCTCCAACAAGCAACCTGAAGCTGTGTGGCCTCTTCCTCCCTGCAGTCCTCCTCACCCTCAGCACAGAGCTCCAGGTGGTTGGTGATTCCAGGCAAAGACCACCCCCACTTTTCTTGGAATGAGAGAGCCAGAAAGTGGAAGGTCTAGGACTGGGCATGTGCAGGACAAAAGAGGGGATGGAGGGGATAAATGAGTAAACATAGAGAATAGTCCACATAAGGAGATACTAGGGAGACACTGTCACTATCCATCACCATGCCAGCATCTCTCTGTCTGCCTCCATCCCCTCTCTCTTTCACCAAGGCCAGCATCTCTCTTTGTCTGCCTCCATCCCCTCTCTCTTTCACCAAGGCCAGCCTCTCCATCTACACTCTCCAGGCTTCACCTCTTCCTCAGACCCTGATCCATCAGCTCCTGGGTCTCTCCTCAGAAGCTGCAAGCCTTTTTTCTCTCTATTTGCTTCTACCTACAAACAGATAAATCTCCCCATTCTTAAGAAAACATTTCTCTGAACCCTGCTTCTGTCTTCTCTCTCTCTTCATTCCCAACCACCAGTCACTCCCAAGCCCTTACAGTATAGCTTCACCCAACACCACCTCCACCACCACCACCATTACAATCACCATCAATACCCTCCCACTCCCAATCCCAATGGCACGAAACTTCCTGGTTGACAATCTAATCATTTCTCTCAATTGTCAGTCTCCTTGACATCTGCAGTATCTGACATTGTTCAGATCCTTTCACTCCTGAAACTCTCTTCTCCTGTGGCTTCTCTAACTCTGCCTCTGCTCTCCCTTTTCTGTGTCTTTTACTTTCTCTTCTTTCTCCTACTCCCTAAGCCTTATGGGTTCATAAGCAAAGATGATTTCTCTTGCCTGCCTTTCCGTGTAATCAATTACCAGAGGTTGTCAACTCTTCTGACATAATTTCTCTTACATCCTTTCCATACAGAGTGCCACCACCCTGATTACACACCAGACCATTGCAATACTCTTTTAACCCTCTCCTCTAAACTATGTGTTGTGTATTAAATTTCAGCCAGTTCTATGCATGAATGTGAGATTGTTCTTCCTAAAGTGCAGCTCCAATCAGGCTACTGATTTCCTCAAAATGCAAATGTGTTATCTAGTCTGACAACCTCCCCACCTCTGCCTATGGAAATCTCATCAACCCTTGAAAGTCTCATTTTGATGGCTATTTCCACCATAAATATACTCAACATACTCAGTTGTTCTAGATGAGAGCAGTGTTTCTCAAACTTTTACATGACAAGAATAACCCGAGAATCTTCTTAAAATGCAGATTTTGATTCAGTAGGTCTGGGGTGCAGCTGAGCTGCTGCAGTTTTAACAAGCTTCCAGGTGATGCCAATGTGCGTGGCCACAGACCACATTTTGCATAGGAAGGGCTCTGCATGCACATTAGAATCACCTGGGAAGCTTCTTAAACTTACCAGTGCCTGGACCCTATGCCAGACCAATTAAATAAGGCTTTCTGAGATCTCTAGCTGTGTGTGTGTATGTGTGTGTGTGTGTATGTGTGTGTGTGTGTGTGTGTGTGTGTGTGTATGTTCATTGGATAAAATTCACCATTTTAACCATTTAGTGTACAATTCAGTTGTTTTTAGTATGTTCACAGTGTTGTACAACCATCACCACTATCCAATTGCAGAATATTTTCATCACCTCAAAAAGAAATACCATATCCATCAAGTAGTCACTCCCTGTCCCCTCCTTCCCCGACCCCCAGACAATCTGTAATCTGCTTTCTGTCCCCAAGCATTTTGCTATTCTGGATATTTCCTACATAGGAAATCATACAATATGCGGACTTTTGTGTCTAGTTTCTTTCACTATTTTCAAGATTCATGTAAGTTGTAGTGTCTATGAGAACTTCATTCCTTTTTATGGCTTGAATACTATTCCACCATATAGATATACTACATTTTATTTATACATTCATCTGTTGATGGGCACTTGGGTTGTCTCCACTTTGTGGCTCTTATGAAATAATGCTGCTGTGAACATTCATGTACAAATTTTTGAGTGAATAATGCCTTCAATTCTTCTGGGTATATACCCAGGAGTGGAATTGCTGAGTCATGTGGCAACTCTATGTTTAATTTTTTGAGAAACTGCCAAACTGTCTTCCACAGAGGCTACACCATTTTACTTTGCCACATGCAATGTATGAGGGTTCCAATTATTCCACATCCTTTCCAACACTTTTTAGTACCTGGCATCTGATTATAGCCATCCTAGTGGGTGTAAAGTGGTATCTCATTGTGGTCTTGACTTGCATTCTGTAATGACTAATGATGTTGAGCATTTTTTCATCTTCTTATTGGGGATTTGTATGTCTTCTTTGGAGAAATGTCTATTCAAGTCCTTCTTCTTTTTCAAAACTGGAGTGTTTGCCTTTTGATTGTAGAGTTGTAGGGATTCTTTTATATTCTGTATACTAGACCCTTATGAGATATATGACTTGCATTCTGGGGATGGTCTTTTCATTAAAAGTCTTTAATTTGATGAAGTCCAATTTATCTACTCCTTCTTTTATTGCTTGTGTTTTTTTGTGTCATATTTTGAAAACCATTGCCTCATCCAAGGTCACAAGATTTATGTGTATGTTTCATTCTAGGAGCTTTATAGTTTTAGCTCATAATTTAGGCCTTTGATTCTTTTTGAGTGAATTTTGTGTGTGTGTGTGTGTGTGTGTGT
The DNA here is from genome assembly GCA_031878705.1 of Tapirus indicus. NCBI lineage: Eukaryota > Metazoa > Chordata > Mammalia > Perissodactyla > Tapiridae > Tapirus > Tapirus indicus. Next base: position 23,948,077 of record CM062932.1, read on the forward strand.
GTGTGTGTGTGTGTATATATATGGTTTGGAGGAGTAGCCATCTTTGAAGGTGCAGTGGTGGCACGCAATTGAGATGGTCACTCTGGACTGCAACAAATGCCTGGGAGGTCAGGGATGGGCATGATTCCTGAAATGTTGACAGGTTTCTGCCCTGAAGGTCAACCATTGACCTCCCCATGAATAGCTTAGCCATTGTGCCTCCCAAAAGACACTTAGGATCCTTAGACTTATAAGGTCGCAGCAGAACCAATGAGAGAGCTTATTGAATCCACGTGGGTATATGTGCATGTAGGGGGCATCCCAGAGAAGGTCTCTATTCAGTATGGACTTCAGGGCCAGGTCCACCTGGGTTCCAATCCCAGCACCACCATTACAAGCCCTGCCTGTGGGCAAGTCAGTGACATTCTCTGAGCTCCCGGTTCCTCATTTCTGAAATGGGAATTGTATATCTCTCAACAATGGTGCTTTTGTGACACTGGCACACACTGAAGTGGCTTGGTGAATATGGAAATCCCTCTTCTCCTTCTGTTTTCCTGCTGATCAAAAGCTTTGGTGAAAAGCTAAAGCTTATTTCTCTGAATTTTCTTTATTTTTTAATTTTTATATTTTTTGTTTATTGAAGTTACACATCTCTTGCAAAAGTTAAAAATGTCATTGATCTAAATAAAAAGGGCTAAGTCTGCCTACAGTTCCTTCCCCTTGAAATAATCACCATTAATAGTGGGATAAACATTATCTTAATTTCCTCTATGAATATGCTAATAGGTACCTATTTTTATACCATATCCTGTTTCATACTCCATTACACTATGTACTATATACCACGTAAAAGTGGGCCCATTGCCCAATCACCACCATCCTTCCCGATACCCACTCCTGTGGCTTCTTTGTGTTCCTGGGTCTTTTCTAATGTTAGGAATCTGTGTGGACCACTGCCAAGGAAACTGGGACTGTGGCTCTGGACAGCAGTGTATCAGGAGGGGATGTCGCCGAATCTGCTCTCCAGTCCAGGACCCAGGTAAAAGCCCCAGGTGCCCAGGTCTCCAAACCCCCCACAACCCAGGGAGACTGCGTGCTCAGCTCTGCCCAGACTCTCCTTCCTTAGGTGGTGAATCACCACAGTCTCTGCTTTCAGGCTTGTCCTTCCTGAGGAAAGGGCATGTCACAGAGCTGTATGTCCAAACTTTTTGAGCACAGAACGCTCCTCTCTCATTTTGTTATAGAAGGAATGCCAGCTCATTATAGAGAACTCAGAAAAACTAATTTAAAAGAAAAATTATCCATGATCCCACCACCTAGGTAACCATTTTAAACAAAAGCTTCCATAATCCATCCATACACACAGATATATACTTTTTCAGAGTTAACAATGGATAAATGTTTCCTTTGTGGTTACCACACGCCTGGCTCTGTGCTGAGTGCCGGGAGATAATTAAGGAGAGGTCTGTGTCCTCAAAGATCTTACAGTAATAGTTATCAGTGCCTTTGAGTCAATTCCAACTCCTAATGACCTTGTGTACACTAGACTGGAACCCTGCCCAGTCTTTTTGCACCATCCTCTCACCTTCTAGCCCTGTATCAGACAAAGCTCCACTGCTATTCATAGGGTTTTCATGGCCAATTTTTTGGAGTTAGGTGGCCATGTTCTTCCTCCTGGTCTGTCTAATCTGGAAGCTCTGCTGAAACCTGTCCAGCATGGGTGACCCTGCTGGTATTTGAAATGCCATTGGCATAGCTTTCAGGGTCACAGCAACGTGCAACACCACAGTATGACAACAGACAGATGGGTGGTGTGGTTCCCTGACCACAAAACAAACCTGGGCCACAGTGGTGAAAGTCTTGAATCTTAACCACTGGAACACCATACAGTAATAAACAGATAAACCAACAAAAATCTAGGAAAATAGCATATGCGTATGATTTTTACTAACATGGTGTCATGACATTCTCCCTAATCGATAAATAGAATTCTATCACACATTGTAGTGGCTTCACTGCTCTCCAGGAAATGGATATGGCTTATTTTCCACAGCTTCTCCTCTTACAGATTGAGATAACCTGTCACTTTGGGCTCCTTTTTGATAACAGGTACAAGATAAATGTTCTTGAGCTAAATCATATTTCTTCAGGATAAATTCCTAAAAATGGAATGGCAAAATATGCATTTGAAATTTTTTGATGTGTATTGCTAAGCTGCCAAACAAAGATGGCCAAACAAAATGTACAGCCTCACCCCACATATTTGTAATTTAGTGGACAAACATCTACTAATTTTATGTATGTATATGTGTGTTATTGATGTGCTTGTACTTATATTTGTAAAAGCACAGGGAAAATTCTAAAAGGAGCCACAGAAAATAGTAGATACCTCCTGGGAAGTGGACTTGATGGGTTGAGGAAAAGGGACACTTAGTTTTTATGTTATATAGTTGAGTATTTTTTGTCTTTTAAAAATAAAAATGTATTACTCTTATAAAAATGCAAACTATGTAGATATCATATCTATATATTTTGAATTGAACAAAAGTTTAAAACAAATAAGCCCCCTCACAGTCCTCCTCTGCTGTCCTGCCAGGATTAACAGTTTTCAGCTGGATTTTTTCTAGTGCTGGGTATCTGTGTGGAACAATGTTGAAGACACCGGGACTGTGGTGTAGGATGTCTGCATGTCAGCAATGGATATTGCCATGTCTGCCGGCCAGCCCTAGACCAAGGTACAAGCAGCAAGCTCTGCCTTCCATATCCCTGACCCACTGAATGCTTAGCCCTGACAGGACTACAGCTACCGGGCCCCCTGCCCACAAAGGGAGAGAAGGTGGCTACAGTTGGGGCCAATGCTAGGCTCTGTAAGAATTAGAAAAGATGCCCTTTCTTTCAGGTCTAGAAGACCATGAAGACAGATTAATAATACCTTGTTTTAGAAGCATTTGTAAGCTTGAAAAGGCTGGAAATACTCTTCAAATAAAAATTAAATATCATTAAGGTACCAAATTCTTCCTCATCAAGGGCTGGAAAGAACGTGGTTATGGACAAGTTAGTCCACATCTCCCACGCAACACATGTCTCTACAGACGTGAAACACAGGTCCATTCATTCATTCCACCTGTATTTACACCTGCCCAGGCTGATTCTTGCCAGCAGTGGCTGGCAGCTGCTATTTCACCACAGAACCTTCAATTCCTTACTTTCTTGACTGAAAAGCTAGGATCGATTGAAACGACTACAAATTTTGTGGGTGCATCAAAGTGAACTGGGAACGAGGTGGGTGTAGAGGAGTTAGAATTGCATGTGTCATCCAAGGAACAGCTTGCTAACACACCTCTACATTATCTCAGGCTTAAGGACCAACCTTAGACTTTTTGGGAGATGGGATTAGGTGGGGTGGAGGACAAGGTAAGGGAATCCCACAGATGAATGAGGTCTCCCCGGTACAGAGAGTAGAGAATTACCATCCACCAGATATATTTCAGTTGATTCACAAGTGTAATAGCCAGCCTGCGTTTTCCACACCCCTAACTTGATAGTGTAGGCTGTTTGGGGGGTGATGTACAACAGGGGTTCTCCAACATCAATGTGCATAAGAATCACCTGGGGTTCTTATGAAACTCCAGATTGCTGGAACACAGCTGCAGAGTTCGTGTGTCAGTAGGTGTGGGGTGGGGCTCAGGAATCTGAAATCCTAACAAGCTCCCAGGGGATTCTGTGGCTGTTGGTGTATGGAACCCATGTTGAGTAGAACTAGGTGCAGAATTGGGGTTCTTTTTCAGGTGGAGAGCAGGGGCAAGCTGTGGGACTCAGTGTTAATTGGCACCTGAAGGCACATAGAATTGGTGGGAGGCTGGCTCTGTTTGTAATCTGAGATTTAATTATCTAGTCCCAGAAGAAACAAAAAGAAGGGGGTTAGCAGCAATGCAATCTCCTCTTCTGCCAGGATGCTGCAGCTGCTGGCCATCGGTAAGTTTTCCCATGGACAAAACAGTACTGTGTGCCTTCAAGATTGAGAGGGTAGAATGTTGGGTGTCAAGAAGGGAAGAGGCTAAAGGTCTGCCAGGGATCAAGGCACTTCACCCCTCTCTCAATACCAGGTCCCGCTGCCTCTACAGAGCTGGTCTGGGTTCTGGAAAGACTATTCTGTTTTTCAGATGGATCAAGACCTGGAAGATGTCCAAGGCTGCCTGCAGGAACTATTAGACTTTGTGCTGAACTGTGTAGAGGAGATGAATCTTGTCCCAGGGGACAAAAATGCTGCAACAACGGTTGTGGCTACTCCTGCCAAACTGCTGTTTAAGACAGGAATACAAGATAGAGAGCTGCTTGTGGGAAGCATGGGTCCCTGTTGGCCTTTCTAGCACAGAAGACACCCCATCTGCCTCTCTGCTCACTGAAGTCTGGGTGGCATGTGGAAAACGCTGGTTGGTAGCAAAGAGCGGGATTTCTGAAAAGTGTCATGATTACCTTTGTGTTTTAGGAGGAAGACCCTTATCCGTCTGGATGATTGATGAACCTTATCCTCCTGCAGTGACCATTCCCAAATGTCCTCTTCATTCCAATATTTGGCATCAGGCTTTCCTACTATCTTTCCTGGCTGCTCTCTATTCCTCGAAGCCCAGTACCACAGGATGAGGATCTAAAATGACTTTCGCTTGTGCGTCCAGTTCTGGCAATTGTTTGAGGAATCATGGAGTAACTGCTTCCAAAATTATCCTTCTTCTGAATAAAATTATTTCTGTGGCATTATGCAACCTGAGTCATTATTTCTATGTAATATTTTAGCTCACTTACATTAGCTCATTACATTTACCTCCCCCTCCAACAAGTATTTATCCCCAACCCATGGAACCTGTCTCTTTTCCATTATCCATCACCCCTGTTATCCTCTCTGTCCCCCTTATCCTTACTCCTTACATCAGATATTTATAGTCACAATAAAAATGTTTAAAAAGCTACCCCAGAACTCTTTGGCCTAAAATAACAATCATTCTCCCAGATCTGTGAGTGCTAGGAGGGCAACAGTTCTACATCGGGCTCATCTGGGCAACTCTGCTGATCTGGGCTGGACTCCCTCAGGCATCTGAGGTTGGCTGATTCAACTGGGTTTGGCTGGGATGATTTGACTCCACCCCACCTATTTCATCATTTTCCTCAGCCAAAGAGCAGCTGAGGCACTCAATACTGCCTGGAAATCTCATCATATTTCCCTGGAAAATTCAATGCCCACCCTCCAAGATGACTATTTCATACTTCTTCTCTTTCCTCAAGTCTCCATCTCATTTACCTCTAACTCCAACCTTCACCATCCGGGTCTCACTGGCTATCTCACCATGTCCTTCATTGTGAAAAAGGTTGCAAGTCTGGGAAAATTCCCTCCTCTTCTATTCTCATCTGTTTGTACCCATTGATTCTGCTTTATCCTCTGTGATACCGGAAAAACCAATCCCTCCTCCTGTTGAAGTCCAACCCCTCCCTTTATATTTTGGATGCTTCTTATCTAATCAAGGACTTCACTTCTCTAATTATTACCTCCAGTATCATAGATGTCCCCATTACTCCTGGATCACTCCACAATTGTCATACAACTGTGCCTTGACTCCATTCTTCAATCCAGCTACCATCCACTCCACAACTGAAATCCCAAACACCACTGTGAGTCTGTATGTGCTTCTCCACTTCCTCACCCCTGCCCACATCCATTTTCTCCTCAGGGAGCACAACCCCCTCTTCCCTGTGATTGGCTCCGACCCCCACCTCCCCTCACTCCAGCACTCCAGCCAAGCCTCCTCTGGTCTACCACACACTGAAACTTGGCTAATGCCACTCATATAGCCTGAACTTCTCCTCATATTAGAACGCTCCAAGAAGAGCACAAGAAATGGAAGACTAGCACGCCTCACCACAAATGATCTCAGGAGCTAGCAAAGCGGCTGAGGGCTCTGTTGGGCTCTGGTCTGGAGGATGACACCCAAGGTAGTGACAACTAAATTGTGGTTCTAGTCACAGTACCAGCACTAACTAGAGGCTGTAAAGAATAGCCTACTACCTTTGGGAGTTTAAAACCTAACTGAGGATAGGTAACACATCTAAAGGAGCAAGAAAATATTTTATTTGATATATTATTAGGTGTTAGATATTTTCCCTACATTATTTCCTATCATCACAACAGTCCCAAAAGCTGAGCCTCTAATTCTTGATGAAAAACCGAGAGAGATTGTCAGGGTCACATTGCCAGGATGTAGTAGAAGCTGCATTTAAACCCAGATCTTCATGGCTCCAAAACCCCCTCTTTTCTGAATACAATACTACCTCCAGAAATAAAAATGCAGGATGTATATTTATCTGGGAATTTAACTCCAGTCAACCACTCTGAACCACTATCCCAGAGTGGGAAGCACGTGTAGTGTTGGGGCCTTAGGAAGCGACACTGAAGTGTTTCCTGAAACTTGTTAGTGACTTGTTCCACTATCTGGGTTAATGTTTGGAGGACCAAGGGCTTGAAGGACCTGGATCAATTATACAGTGTCTGTTCCTGGCTGATTAAATTGTCCCTAAAATAGAGGCTATGGTCTTGGGTCCTCCTGTAACTTTGAGAGGTAAAGAGGGTCCTCTAAGAGTGTTGTGAGAATAGCACTGTCTCACTTGACAGTGGCTTGCAATGTCCCTGGAGTCTAAAGGCTACGTGATGCCGCCTAGGGAGGAAGCTGCATTCTGACTGGTGTATTTGGATCCATGCAATGAAAAGTCACTGGTGGCCCAGAAATCTGTACTTATTCAAGCTGGTCCAGACCAAGATATTTGTCCATCTTCCACTTTTCCTCCTCTTCATTGACCTTCACTTTCTCAGTCTCATGCTGAAATCCCAGGGCTCTCAAATATTCCCTCTCCTATGCTGATCAAACGCAGTGGTATAACCCCAAAATCTTTGAGCCTCACCAGCCTGTAAGGAAGGAATAAAATTACATCTGAATTATAGCATGGGCTGGCACTCCTTAAATCAGTAAAAATGTAATATCCCACAACAGCTGCCCTACAACCATTATTCAGGAAAAATTAATAATGACTCAAGAAGTCACAATTCTCAGAAAGTACACACTCTCTTTTGGAGTGCAGTGTGTGTGTGTGTGGGGGGTGGTGGTGGTGATAGATATGAGCAAGGGATCAAAAGGATTTTTCTAAAGTGATGTGACTAATTAGAGTTCACATTGTATGAATTAGCTGCTGCAACAAATAAATACCCCAAATCTTACTGGTTTAACTCAAATTGAGGTTTATTCTTCCCTGGTGTGAAATCCAAAATGGGTCTTCTTTAACACCAAACAGCTTTCCTCCAAGTGGTAATTTTGGGACCAGGCTCCTATCTTGCAGTGTTCATCAACATCAACACTGGTCCTCCAGGACCATTTGCCTATGTGTGTGCTTCAGCCCAGCAATAGGAAGAAGAGAATGGAGGACGGTGCAGGGGTGGGGGAGGGGAGTTAGGGTCCTCACCCCAGAAGTGGTGCATGTCACTTGTGCTCACATTCTGTTGCCTAGAATTCAGTCACACACCCATAGCTACCTGTAAGGAAAGCTGGGAGCTGTAACCTGCTGTGTTCTCAGGTAGAAGAAATGAGTTTCGTCAGTCAGTCTGCTGCTCATATGGAGGCTGGTGTTGTTTGTATGCCACTCACATAGAGGTTGGCCTTCCCAATTGTGGCCAAGCTTGAATAGACTTATCCTTATTAGTAACCCAAATTTCCTCAGAGCCATCCTTGTAAAATGAAGCTACTTCCAAATAGCTGTGCAAAAGAAACAATGAAAACTTAAAAGCTGAATCACTATTTCTGAGAACCTGTAATAAAAGAGGGCTTGAGGATTCTGTACAAGGCGGAAGGAGGAAAACAAGTTATGATATTCAGATATGGGGTTTTCCCCACATCGGAAGATGGCAGGAGGCTTATTTACCCAAGAGAATCTCTACTTGTTTGCATTTCAGGTAGTGTGACCAAATGAGGAATTCTAGGTAGTTCTGTGGAGATTGGGGGGAGAAAAAGACAGGAAGCCCATCCTTGTTCCTAGACCAGCCCTGAGCTCTGTTATATTGATATTTGGATCTGAAATCTGGTGAATGAGAGTATGGAAGGAAAAGGCATAAACAGTGTCATGTGGAGGAGAGAGCTTGGGATTTGGAGTCAGAAAGGCTTGGGTAATTAAGAAGGTGTGGAACCCTGGGGAGTTACTGTCTGCCCTGGTATGAAGTGGAGATAACCCCAGAGAGGACTTTTGATCTTTAAAAGTGGTGGAGATAATACTTATTTTTTATATGAAAGATTTGTGTATGTGTGTGTTGTAAAATCTTGCACACAAAGTGCCCAATAAATACCAGGTCACTGCCTCCTGACCCCATTTCCTCCTGTCATTCAAAGTGGCCTCCATTCTTCAGTAGTCCTGATTACTAGGCGGAAAAATATATTTCTCTTGACTCAGAGGCTTGTTTGAAAATACATCATTACTCAATGCTAAACACAGGCCTATGTAGTCCAGAAAGGTCAGCTGCCTATCAGGGCTCAAGCTTCCAAATACCTGTGTCTTTACCCAGGTTCCACATGCTTCCCACCTCAGTGGGAGGAAGATATAATTGCAGCCCATCTCTTGCATCTGCCTTGTCATCAAAGGAGACTCCACTCAGCAACATGACATGGGGAGTGTTCTCCTCCTTGCATCCCTCCCCACTCTCAGCACAGAGCTGCAGGGGCTACCCTCAAAATCCACAAGGTTATTGGTGAGTTTAGGCTGTAAAGGGCCTGGTAGTGTCAGGAGGAGGAACCAGACGGAAGGAAGTCAGGGGCCCAGTGTGTACAAAGATGGGAAGAAGGGGATGGGAGTGGGGAGGGCAGAGGGCACAAGACATTCCACATGAAGAAACACAGGGGGACATCTCAAGTGCCAATTCTGCATCTGTTCCCAGATTCTCCTCTTCTGTTCCAAAGCTCGCCCCTCCAGCTGCACTCCCCACCCCTCCCTGGGCCTCCTCTGATCCTGCACTCGCTGTGTTCATAATGGTGTCTCCTGGGCACAGAAGAAATGCTCGATAATACCTATGATACAAGTCCATTTCCTTTAAAGGAGAAGAATCCTCTCTCGTTTCCATGGGAAAGCTCTCACATCAGTGTAACTCTTCTTAGAAATGAGGAAGATTGAGTCCTATGCACAGAGAGGACATGACTTATCCAAGGTCACACAGTGATGACTCTGAGGCTTAAACCTGGTGTATTTAGTTTCAAGCAAGAATTTTTAGAATAATACTATCACTAATCCTGAAAACAGCAACATTTATTGGGGGCTTGCTCTCTCCCAGGTGAGAGAGTTCTGAATACAATTATCTCATTGAATTCTCACCCCAGCACTGTGGGGCAGGTACTATTCTATTGTTTATCTTTCAGGAGAGAAAACAGAGCCTCACAGGTTCAGTGACTCGTCCAGGGTCACACAGCTACTAACTTGGAGGTGGGATCCGACCCAGTGGTCAGGTTCCTGAGCCCAGACTCTTGCCTGCTACATTGTCTAGGTCTGGTTCAGCACAGAGAGGTCCAGGTGGGAGGACACAGGCTAAACATTTTCATAGTGTTCAGATCTTTCCCTGCAGTCCCTGCCAGTCCCCTCAACCTTGGTGTCACGCTCTAGTCTCAGAGCACAGGGAGCAGCAGAGCTGGTATTTGGGGCAGCTTAGTATTCACTAGTCATTGCTGATAATGTTCTCCTCACCTTGCAAAAGTGTCAGTGAGAGCGGGAATGTTATAAACCAATGTCAGCTCAATTAAAAAGAATAGAAAATACGCAAATTAATTACAATAAAGTGTGCTAAGTGCTATGACCAGACAAGTACAAAAAAGAAAGTTGACTCTCCCAGGAGAGGGGGTTGAGGAAAGTTTCAGAGGTACAATTATGCTGAACCTTGTTATATACGACACAGAAAGAAAGAGAAAGGGAATTCCAAGTTCAAGGAACAGTCTGAACTGCAGTAGAGGAGCATAACGTCTTCAGCAAGGACAGCAACCAGATCAGCCCAGAGTGGTTGGGACTGGGGGTGGTTGGGGACTGGGGGTGAGGAGTAGGGAGCAGGCTGGGGCCCCGTTGCCAGGGCTCTGAAGGTCCCCCTCTGCTCTTAGTAACCCAAAGGACAAACTAAGCATTTGGTTAGAGGTCCTGCATAATAGGACACCCAAAATAAGACTGAAAAAGAGGACATCAGAAAAGAACCAAACTGAATTTCAACATACCTTTGAGTTTTGTGCAATTTCAGAAAACATTTTTACAGTTACAGCATTTTTGAATATTTGGAATTACATATGAGGAATATCACTTAAATCTTTCCAGTGTTTAGGATCTCTAAAAGTTTCTTTCTGGCTCTGACCCTGTTACAGAATTTACATACCAACCAACCTCAGCTTTGGGATAGGCAGGATTGAGTTAAGGCAGTTTGCAAAATTACATTGTGAATAACCTAAAACTGTGCCCCTTAACTCACTTAGGGGTATAAGCAATGTGTGGGGTCAGTTGTTTGCCCAAAGAACCTCTAATTGGTGATATTACTGGGACTCTGACAAATGAAGCATAACAAGAAGAGTCTCTTCCTGCAGCCCCAGAATTAGGAACCAGGTCCCCTGGTGAAACATCAAGTCCCGCACTTACTAAAGAGAAGTCAACCATCTCCCCAGGCCTTATGAAGAGGCTGCAAACTGGTCCTGCCATTCCCAACCAGCCCAGTCATCCTAGTCCAACAGGAGGTAAGACATCTTATGGGACACAGGGTACATGGCCAAAAGTGACACATGTCTCACTCCATCTGCCCTGTTATTGGGGAATGAAGAGGGCATACTCCTGCAAAAACCAAGGAGAGTGTCTGATTCAAGAAAATCACTCATTTAGATGAGGAGTGCCCACAAGAAGGGGGAAATGAAATCTCACTCCCCACCTGGTTTGTTACTGCAGCCCCGCCCCACTCCCACCCTGGTGCTGCATGAAGAGAGACATCCTAGAAGAGTTTAACATGCATATCGGGAGTTTGGGTTCTCAGAAATGAAGGTGGGCAAGATGAAGTGTAACTCCATCCCCAGAAACTTACATGTGTCCTATAGGCAAAGACCACCGCACCTGCCTAGGTTCCCAGTGGTAGAGAGAATCAGACCAGCCAGAAGGAGACCAAGGAGACCAGGTGGTGGCCTACTCACCACCAGCAGGTGACCAGGGAACACCCCTGCTGGCTCTCCTACTGCCTCTCCCTGCGCCCAGTACCAGAGGCACTGAGCCCAGAGCAGGGAAGGGGGAAGTGAAAGAGTGGATTTCACCCTTGGGAGCCAGCACCCAGTCCCTAAATTGTAATTTCTGTAAGGATGTATTCCTCATGCCTAGCACGTGCCTGGCCCAGAGAAGACGTTTGTTACTTGTGCTGAAAAATGAATGAGGGAATGAAAGGATATAATAAGAGTTAGTTCCCACCCCCACTCCCTTTCTTAGTCATTCAAAGCTTTCCTGTTTTATGAGTCCTTTGTTTGTCAGAGGAGGGTGTTCTCTTGACTCAGGGACTTGCTTAGGTAAGACTTGGCATTACCCAGAGTACTCACGGTGTGCTCCGAGAAATGTCAGTTTCTTGGCAGGGCTGAGGCTACCACAGTCCCTAGTCCCTCCCACCCCTGACCTTGCATCACAGCTCAGTGGGTGGAAGGACATAAATTTCCACTGTTCTCAACTCTGCTCATTTTTACCAAAGACCTCCAACAGCAACATGAAGTCAGGAGGCCTCCTCCTCCTCGTGATCCTCATCACCCTTGGCTTAGTGGTACAGGAGCTTCAGGCTGAAGTGAGACCACTGCAACAGTTGGGTGAGTCCCCTTCTTCCTTGAATGAGGGAGACAGAAAGTAGGACATCAGGGACCAGTGTGTACAGGGGCAGGAGGGAAAGAGAGGAGGGAAGGAAAAATATTGGTGTCGAGGAGGCATTGCAGAGACCCACCTTGACTGCAGAATGTCTTTTCTTCTGCCTCCACTTTCTCCCCTTTTCCCTTGGTCTCCCCTCCATCTGGAGTCTCCACTCTTCTACTTTGCCTCCTCATCAGCCACCCTCCATCTCCCCTGTGTCTCCCTTTCCACCAGCTTCTTTGTCTCTTGCTACAGACAGATTGGATGGCCTAGAGAAAATATTTTCTTAGTCATGTGAAACATGAATCATCTCATGTGAAATATGAGTCATCTCAACTTCTTCTTTTCCTCTTACCACCAACATTCTCAAAGGACTATTCTGAATTCTCTGTCCTTATTTCCTCATAACTCATTCCTTATCCCCTTGAAGACTGAGTATAGTCATTCCTGCCCCCAGAACCCTCCTGAAACTTATTCCCAGGTCCTGTTCACAAATCTCTTGACTCTCCTCAGCAGCCAAAGTCTTTATCCTCTGCAGCATCTGACATAATTTGACACTTCTTCAATTCTCAAACTTTCTTCTCTCCTGGATTCTCTTCACTGTATCTTTTTCTTCTCCCTAAAGATTATTGCGTTCAACTCTTACTCCTCCACCTTCTTTGCTCTCCATTCACTGCAATAAACTGGTTGCCAAATTCTGTCCATATTTTGAAATTGTCTTTGTATGTGTTCCTTTTTCTCCACAACCATTACCATGCTGTATTTCCAGTCCTGATTTCCCCATTTGGACAGCACAATCACTTCCCAGCTGCTCTCCCTGCTCCTCCCTTCCTTCTGAAGTTTGCTTGCTTGTTGAATCCTGGCCCGTTCTCTGCTCTTCTACCAGAATAATCTTCATAAGTAAACTGCAACTATATCCCTTTCTTGGCTTCCCAAATCAAGTCCAAACTCCTCTGTTCCTCAAGATCCACCGGCTGTAACTTTGTCTCCTGCCTACTTTTCCTGCTCAACTTCCAACTCTTCCCTAATACTTATTCAGCCTTTCACGGGCCATTCTTCCTGGATTCTTTGTATTGCAGGGTGAGAAGTGTGAAGATGAGGCCCCTTGGGTGCAAAATTGAAGGTGTTCACTCTCAGGGTTGGGCAAGCGCCTCCTTAAATTTTGTGCCCTACATACCTCATGCGCGTCTGCCTGGTCCCGCCCTGTTGCATTTTCCCCTTGTGAACTTTTGCTAGTAATTCTTTTCTCTCCTCACAACACTCTACCTCCCCCCTCAATTCTGCCTTAAAAAGGTTCCTCTTCTTCAAGACTCACCTTTTCTCATTAATCTGGCGGAAGTAATGTCTTCTCTCCTCTGAGCCCCTTCAGCTCTTTGGATGTACCTCTCTCGGGACACTTCTCACAAACCCCTTTGTTTTCTAGTACCTTCAACATTAAGTCTTATCTCCATGTTAGACTCTAAGCTGCTCAAAGATAATCAAGCAGCTTAGAGTCTAACAATCTTACATCTTTGTATTTCCTGAATAACTTACCTCTGCAATTTATACATAGTAAGAAATCAACAGATATAATGAGTGAACAAACTGCTGTGAGTGGGGACAAGAAGTCTTCAACCTTCTCACCATAAACTAACAACAGCTAACAGAAATACGAAGGGATCGTTGATTTTCTCCAAGGTCTGCAAGTACATTGTAGACATCCCACCAGGCTCCCTTCTTACACCATCAGACATTGCTAATCAATCTCAGCACTCTTTCTCTTGGAGACTGGATAAGGCTACACAGACTTCTTGACACAGCATCAGCCAGACATCTCTATTAATGGGAGTTGATACTGGAGAATGAACTTCATTTCTCCCGCTGCATCCAAGGGCTCCACTTTACATATGAGGAAACAAAAGCCCAGAGAGATCCAGAGACAGAATCAGGTAGAGAAACTCCTGATAATAGCTGAGTAGCCAACCAAGCACAGAACACATGCATCCAGAGTTCTACATACGTTTTGCTAGAAGCTCTCGTGGGGTCTTAACCAGCTTCTTAGACCTACTTCCTTGATCTTCAAAGACTAACTTTGAGGCTCTGGGAAACTGGGGAGTCTTCACTCATGTCATGAGTGACTCCTTGAAATTAAGAGATGTGTTATTCATGTCAGGGTCTACTTCACCATGTGAGACTACGGAGGGAGCCTGTGCCTGGGGGCCAGGCATGTTCCTCAGAACAAGACAAGCAGATGCAGAGACTTCTTGACATAATCATATCTCTTTAGACTGAATGCTAATGTTAATAGCACTAATGGAACTAAACCATATGGTCTGATATACATTACATGCACCAATCAATATTATGATGTTACAAGTTGGTAGAAAATAAATACTCAGAGTAAAAACAGAGGAAGAAATTTCAATGCAATACAATACAGCAATCCATCTAATATCTCTACTGGATCAGGGTATGGGAGAATATTGTTGCAACTCTGTCAAAATGATGCAGAATCTATTACAACTGTTGCCTTCTCACTGTCAAATTGTATTCTACCAATGGTGTATCAGAGGAAGGACGTTATACAGATGACGGTGATTGAAGGTAAATTACTGATAAATAGACTCGTGTTTCATGTAACTATGTGTGCCTATCAACAAGGACTCATTTTCATGCTAGATAATGCCAATTTTTAATTGCCCATCTCTGCAATTAGTATAAAATTATATGCCATATGTTAAAATAAAGAACAGAAGCAAAACAAATATAAAAAAAGAGTTATGCAATGGGAGGATCAGAAAACAGCCCAAATATGTATCTTAAATTTAACCAAATATGTATCAGGCCAAAAATGCATTCCAAATGGTCTTGACGTTAATCCAAATACTAAGTTAAAATAATTTCAGATTATTATCAGAACACAAACACAGATAGATGAAAGAAAGATAGATAAACAGTTAGATAAGTATAGAGACTATCTTTAGAAGGAAATCTAAGAAATTATAATGAGTTCGCTGTGGAGAGGGAACAGGGTGGGAAAGATTGGAAGTCAGGAATGGGGAGGAAAATTAGAGGATTGGGGTTCTCTTTCAGACAGGGAGCAGGGGCAGGCTGTAGGACTCAGTGTTAATTGGCACCTGAAGGCCAGTATAGAATTGGTGGGTGTCTGGCTCTGTTTGTTATCTGGGATTTGATTATCTAGTCCCAGAAGAAACAAAAAGAAGGGGTTTAGCAGCAATGTGTTCTCTTCTTCTCCCAGGATTCTGCAGCTGCTGAACATCCATACATTTTCCCATGGACAAAACAGTTCTGTGTGCCTTCATAGTAGACAGGGTAGAAGATTTGTCAAGAAGGGAAGAGGCTAAAGGTCTGCCAGGACCAAGGCACTTCACCCTTCTCTCTCTCAACACCAGGTCCCACTCCCTCTGCAGTGCCGGTCTGGGTTCTGGAAAGACTGTTTTGTTTTTCAGATGGATCAAGACCTGGACGTTGTCCAAGTCTGCCTCCAGGAACTGTTGGACTTTGTGCTGAACTGTGTAGTGGAGATGGATCTTGTCCCAGTGGAAAGAAATGCTGCAGCAACGGTTGTGGCCACTCCTGCCAAACTGCTGTTTAAGACGTGAGTATAAGATAGAGAGCTGTGTATGGGAAGCATGATCCCTGTTGGCCATTACAGCACAGAAGGGATCTCATCCACCCCTCTGCTCACTGAAGTCTGGGTGGCATGTGGAGAATGCTGGTTGGTAGGAAAGAGCAGGAATTCCTGGAAAGTATAATGATTACCTTTGTCTTTTAGGAAGAAGACTTCCTTATCCATTTGGATGATCAATGAACCTTAGCCTTCTTCAGTGAGAAAGGGCTTTCCTATCTTTTCCTGGCTGCTTTCTATTCCTAGAACCCCAGTACCATAGGATGAGGATCTAAAATGACTTTCGCTTGTGTGTCCGGTTCTGGCAATTGTTTGAGGAATCATGGGGTAACTGCTTCCAAAATTATCCTTCCTCTGAATAAAATTATTTCTGTGGCAATATCCAACCTGAGTCATTATTTCTATGTAAGATTTTCGCTCACTTACATTAGCTCATTACATTTACCTCCCCCTCCAACAAGTATTTAATCCCAAACCATGGAACCTATTTCGTTTCCAATATTCATCACCCCTCTTATCCTCTCTGTCCCCCCATCCTTACTCCTTATATCCGATATTTATAGTCACTATAACAATGTATAACAAGTTACCTCAAAACTCATTGTCATAAAATAACAATCATTCCCCCAGATCGATGAGTCAGCTAGGGGTCAATGGTTCTGCCTTGGGCTCAACTGGGCAACTCTGATGATGTTGGCTGGACTCACTTGTACATCTGAGGTTGGCTGATTTAACTGGGGTTGGCTGGGGAGACTTGACTGCATCTCACCTATTTCATTCATCTCCTAGGCCAAAGACCAGCCCAGGCACTCAATACTGCCTGTAAATCTCACCACATTTCCCTAGAAAATTCACTGCCTATCCTCCAATGTGACTCTTTCATGCTTCTTCTCTTTCCTCAAATCTCCATCTCATCTACCTGCCATTCCAACCTCCACCATTTAGGTCTCACTAGCTATCTCACCACACCCTTCCTTGAGAAAATAGTTGCAAGTCTGCAAAAATTCCCTCCTCTTCTATCCCCATCTATTTGAACCATTGACTCTGCTTTATCCTCTCTAATAATGGAAAAAATGATCCCTCCTCCTATTTAAGTCCAACCCCTCCATTTGCATTTGGACGCTTCTCATCTAATCAAGGACTTCACTTCTCTAATTATTACCTCCACTATCATAGATGGCTCCCTTGCTCCTGGATTACTCCACAATTGTCATAAAACTATGCCTTGACTCCATGCTTCAATCCAGTTACCATCCACTCCACAGCTGAAATTCCAGACACCACTGTGTGTCTGTACTTGCTTCTCCACTTCCTCACCCCTGTCCACCTCCATTCTCTCCTCAGGGAGCACACCTCCCTCTTCTAGGTGATTAGCTCCAACCCCCACCTCCCCTCACTCCAGCCAAGCCTCCTCTGGTCTACCACACACTGAAACTTGACTAACGCCACTCACGTAGCCTGAATGTCACCTCATACTGGAACTCTGCAGGCAGGGCAGAAGGAACGGAACACTAGCACACCCCAACAGGAATGATCTCAGGAGATAGTAGGGTGGCTGAGGGCCCTTTTGGGCCTCTGGTCTGGAGGATGATGCCCAATGTAGTCAAAACTAAATTGTAGTTCCATTCATAGTAAAGCACTCCACAGAAGTCGTAAAGAATAGCCTCTTACCTTGGGAGTTTTAAAACTGACTGAGGATAAGGAACACATCTGAAGGAGAAAAAAAATTTAATTTGATATATTATCCGGTGTTGGAAATTTTCTCTCCATTGATTCTTTATTCTTACAAGAGCCCTAGGAGTTGACTAATCTGAGCTTCTAATTCTTAATGAAGAAACCTAGAGAGATTAATTGTCAAGGTCACATTGCCAGGATGTAGTAGCACCTGCATTTAAACCCAGATCTTCGTGGCTCCAAAACCCCTTCTGTTTCCTATACTAAACTACCTCCAAAAATAAAAATGCAGGAAATATATTTATCTGGGAGTTCAATTCCAGTCAACCATTTGAAAGCAGTTGTACTTACCAGTCTCCTACAGAGGGAAGCACATGTAGCGTTGGGGCCTTAGGAATCAATACCAAAGGGTTTCCTAATACTTGGTTAGTGACTTATTACAGGATATTGGTTAACGTTTGTGGTACCAAGAACTTGAAGCACCTGAATCAGTCATACAGTCTCTGTGCCAAGCTGATTGAACAGTCGCTAAAATAGAGGCTACGGATCTTGGGTCCTTCTGAGACTTTGAGAGGCAAAGAGGGGTGGGATGTGAGAATAGCACCATTTCAACTGACAGTGGCTTGCAATATCCCTGGAGTCTAAAGGATACATGATGTTGCCTGGGGAGGTAGCTGCCTTCTAACTGGTGTATTTGGATCCAAGAAATGAAAACTCACTGGTGGCCCAGAAATATGTACTTATTTCAATCTGGACTTATTCCAACTCCAAGTCATTTGTCCTCACTCCCCTTCTCCTCCTCTTTATTGAGCTTCACTTTCTCAATCTCATGCTGAAGTCCCAGGGCTCTCGAATATTCCCTCTCCTGTGCCAATCAAATGCACAACAGTGTAACCCCAAGGTCCTTGAGCCTCACCAGCTTGTAAGGAAGGAATAAAATTACATCTGAATTACAGCACGGGCAGGCACTCCTTAGACCAATAAGAATGTAGTATTCCATAATGGCTGCACTATCACCATTATTCAGGAAAAATTAATAGCGACTTCAAGAAATTAGAATTCTCCAAAAGTACCTACTCTCTTAGGAGTGTAGTAGGGGTTGGGTGGGATTTGATAGGAGCAAGAGTCAAAAGGAGTTTTCAAAAGTGATGTGACTAATTAGAGTTCACATTCTATGAATTAGCTGCTGGAACAAATAAACCCCCAAATCTTACTGGCCTATCTCCAACTGAGGTTTATTCCTCCCTGGTATGAAATCCAAAATGGGTCTTCTTGAACAGCAGGCAGTTTTCCTGCAAGTGGAAATTTGGACACCAGGCTCTTTCTGTCTTATGGTATTTACCAACTTCAACACCTGACTTCCAGGATCATTTGCCTATGTATGTGCTTGAGCCCAGCAATAGAAAGGAGAGAAGGGAAGATTGTGCAGGGGTGAGGGAGGGGAGACAGTAGCCTCACCACAGAAGTGGTGCACATCATTTCTGCTCACATTCCATTGCTCACAACTCTGTCACACGGAAATAGCTACCTGCAAGGAAAGCTGGGAGCTGTAACCTGCTGTGTTCTCAGGAAGAAGAAATGAGTTTCGTCAGTTAGTCTGCTGCTCATATAGAGGCTGCCCTTCCTGATTGTGGTCAAGTTTGAATAGACCTATTCTTAGTGATCCAATATTCCACAGAGCCATCCTTGTAAAATGAGGGTTCTTCCAAATAGGAATCATGAACCCACAACAGTCGCTGAGCTGACAGTAATGCCAGTTTAAGCCCTGGAGTCTCTTCATGGCTCAGTGTATAATTTGCAGCAGAATAAAATATGGAGAGGTTCTGAGTCCTTTTTCTTTTGTGATATTTCCTTAATGAACTGATAAACTTTTGCATGAGCTGTCTATAAGTGCACTGCTATAGGAAATAGACATATATTCCCTTTCGTAGAAATTAATAACAAAGGGAACTGCCTGTTTTGAGGACTCTGCCAGGAGTAGGTGTGTGTATATACCTGTTCATTTCGTCTGCCCAACAACCCTATGAGGTAGCAATTATGATGTCTGCTTAACAGATGAAGAAGTGAGGCTCAGAAAAGGAAGTTAATTTTCCCAAGGTCATACAGTGAGCAAGTAGTGAAACCTGATGCAAATCAGATCTGTCACACTCCAGAGTCCTCACTCTTATCTACTGTGCTCTACTTGCATCGGTCTTAGTTTCACAACCTCAGAATGGCCTTAGTAAACCGCCAGAACTAAGGGCCCCATGCTGACCCTCAACTCTCTTATAATCAAAGTTACAGTTTTGGGTGGATGAGCCCTGTCTTTGATCTGAAAGAGCTCTCAGAACCCTCTATAGCAAGTAGCTTAACTCAAAGCAGTTGTGCTCTGCTAACGAGGTCTAGACAATGAGTGTCAGGCTGGATTAAGCAGAAGTCTGTGCCCTCAAAAGTTCATTCGTCTGTGCCCAGAGAGAAGTCAACATGACGCTCTAAGAATGTGGACCTAGCCTGACAGTAATGTGTTCTAGTTAAGAGCACAGTCCTTGGAGTTTGATCTTGTTTTGCCATCTAATTATTATTTTGTGTATGTTACTAAACCTCTCTGTGGCTTAGTTTTCTTATCTATAAAATGGCAATAATAATGCCTGTCTGTATTGGAAACCATGTGGGGTGTCTTCCTAATTACAATGGCTCCCTAAATGGGCCCCCAAAACACACACAGGGCACTCGGCAGTCAGGGGGCAGGAGGAGGGGAGGTGACATCTGACTCAAACCGGGCCTCCCAAATTCTCTCCGCCAGCGTTGTAGATTGGGATTGAGGAAATCTAGTACTTTCTGGACTGATCCTGGACTTGGGGGCTCCAGGTTGGTCACATGTCCCCTACCATATGGGTTGAGAAACAGAGGAAGATGGTCAGCAGAGAGATAAAGATGAAATAGATGTGACAGTGAAGCAGAGATGACACCCTTGCATCTTCACATTCAATTCCCCCTTTTAGTCATCAGAGTCCTAACTGACCAACCACCTCACACATTGTTAGGATTAAATGGAAGATGTCTGTAAAGAGCTTAGCCTGGAATAATGCAAGTGCTCAAGAAATGGCAGTTATGAATTGTTTCGCCCTCAGCTCACATCTCGGGGGGGCTTCTATTCAGACACGGGCCTTGTGGAGATTTTTCTGTCACAAAATGAAATTAAATTTCTTTAGACTTTACAGACCCACAGACTGAAGTCTATTTAACTGGCAGCACAAAATAGCACCCGCCAAGTCAAATCCAGGGAAGACAATCGTACACCAACAACTGGGAGCCCTTCGAGGGACACTGATTCTCTCCCGGGCAGATTGGGAGCCCAGTCAAGTTTGGATGCACATGGGGTTCCCCTTGGTAGGCCTGGGGCAGCCAGGTGACATTTGGTTTCCACTTAACGTTTCTTTGTATGAACAGAACATTATCTTTGTCTCTTACACCAATGTGAGGACTGTAGAATGTTTCTTTGCTTACCTCCTTCTCCTCCATCAGAGCCAGCGCACCTTGTTCACACCACATCCCCAGCATTTAGCACAGAGCATGGCAAAAAGTAGGAGATCAGTAAGTATTTTGTCAAAAACTGAGTGCAATTTTATATTCCCTCATGTTAATACTTGCCCACTGTCACACACCCAGGAAGTGGCCACATGGAGGGATTCAAATGGAGGGTTTATCCAGCTCCAAACAGTACCTTTCTGCTGTTATTGCATTTAGTGGCAACTAAAAGACCTCACTATGGGTCCTATTCAGGTGCATCCTCAACCTAGAGCTCCAGAATCCTTCCCTCTCTCCTGCTCTACTCATTCTTCTCTCTAACCCGCCTTTGGTCAAAACTCCCATTTACTTATCACTCTCTCCACCACATATTCATTTAATAATTATTGGGTAAAATAATTGAGGCAGGATTGAGTTAAGGCAGTTTGCAGAATTGCTTTGTGAATAACTGTAACGTTACCCCTTACCCCACCTGGGGAAATTAGCAATGTGTGAGGTCAGTTGTTTGCCCAAAGGACCTCTAAGTGGTGGCATTACAGGGACTGTGACAAATGAAGTATAACAGGGATAGTCTTTTCCTGTAGCCTCAGAATTAGGAACCAGGTCCCCTGGTGAAACAACTCCCCCAATTTCTAAAGAGAAGTCAACCATCTCCCCAAGGCCTTATGAAGAGGCTGCAAACTGGTCCAGTCATTCCAAACCAGACCAGTCATCCTTATCCAACATGAAGTAAGACATCTTATGGGACACAGTGTACATGGCCAAAAGTTATACATGCCTCCCACATCCCCACTACAATTGGGAGGGAAGAGGTCGTATTCCTCCAAAAAACCAAGGACAGTGTGTGATTCAGAAAATCACTCATCTAGATGAGGAGTGCCCACAAGAAGGGGGAAATGAAATCTCACTCCCCAGCTGGTTGGTCACTGCAGCCCCACCCCACTCCCACCCCAGTGCTGCATGAAGAGAGATATCCCAGAAGAGTTTAACATGTATATTGGGGGTTTGGGTTATCAGAAATAAAGGTGGACAAGATGAAGAGCAACTCCATCCCCAGAAACTTACATGTGTCCTATAGGCAAAGACCAATGCACCTGCCTAGGTGCCCAGTGGTAGAGACAATCAGACCAAGCCAGAAGGAGACCAAGGTTGCCTCATCACCACCAGCAGGTGACCTAGGAGCACCCCTGCTGGCTCCCCTCCTGCCTCTCCCTGCCCCCAGTACCAGAGGTGCTGGGGCCCAGAGCAGGAAGAGGGGAAGTGAAAGAGTGGATCGCATCCTCGGGAGCCAGGACCCAGTTCCTAGATTGTAATTTCTATAAGGATGTATTCCTCATGCCTAGCACATGTCTGGCCCAGAGAAGACATTTGTTATCTGTGTTGAAAAATGAATGAGTGAATGAAAGTACATAATAAGAGTTAGTGTGTGGCCACATCCCTTTTCTCAGTTGTTGAAGGCTTTCCTGTTTTACGAGTCCTTTATCTGCCAGAGGAGGATGTTCCCTTCACTCAGGGACTTGCTCAGGTAACAATGTGGCATTACCCAGGGTATACACGGTGTGTGTTCTCCAGATGTCAGTTTCTGGGCAGGGCTTAGGCTCCCACAGTTCCTAGTCCCTCCCACCCCTGACTTTGTATTGCAGCTCATTGGGTGGAAGGGCATAAATTTCCACTGTTCTCAGGTCAGCTGCATTTTCCCCAAAGACCTCCAAGAGCAACATGAGGTTGCCAGAGGCCTCCTCCTCCTAGTGACGCTCATCACATCACACTGAGCTTAGAGGAGCTTCAGGCTGAAGTGAGACCTTTTCAACCTTTGGGTGAGTTGAGGCAGAATGCAGCCCGCTTCTTCTCTGAATGAGGGAGCCAGAGAGTAGGACATCAGGGACCAGTGTGTACAGGGGCAGGAACGGAAGAAAGGAGGGGAGGAAAAATATTGGTGTCAAGGAGCCATTGCAGGGACCCACCTTGACTGCAGAATCTCTCTTCTTCTGCTTCCAATATCTCCTCCCCTTTCTCTGTGTCACCCCTCCATCTGAACTCTCAACTCTTCCACTCTGTCCCTCAACAGCCACTCTCCATCTCCGCTGCGTCTCCCTCTCCACCAGCTTCTTTGTCTCTTGCTACGAACCAAATGGATTGCCTACAGATAATATTTTCTTAATCTTGTGAAATATGAATCATCTCAACCTCTTCTTTTCCTTTTACCACCAACATTCTCAGAGAAGTAATTTGAATTCTCTGCCCTTACTTCCCCATAACTCGTTCCCTAACCCTTTGAAGACTGGCTATAGTCATTCCTGCCCCCAGCATTCTCCTGAAACTTCTCTCCCAGGTCCTGTTCACAAATCTCTTGTCTCTCCTCAGCAACCAAAGTCTTTATCCTCTGCAGCATCTGACATAGTTTGACACTTCATCAATTGTCAAACTTTCTTCTCTCCTGGATCCTCTTCACTGTATCTTTTTCTTCTCCCTAAAGATGATTGCATTCAACTCTTACTCCTCTCCCTTCTTTGCTCTCCTTCCCCTACATTAAACTGCTTGCCAAATTCCACCCATATTTTGAAATAGTCTCTTTCAGGTGTTCCTTTCTCTCCACCCCATAGCCCTAGTGTGTTTCCAGTCCTGATTTCCCCATCTTGGATAGCACAATTGTTTGCCAGCAGCTCTTCCTGTCCCTCCTTTCCCTCTGAAGTTTACTTGCTTGTTAAATCCTGGTCCATTCTCTGTTCTTCAACCAGAATAATCTTCATAAATAAACTGCCTTCATATCCCTCTCTTGGCCTCCCAAAAGAAATCCAAACTCCTCAGGTCCTCAAGATCCACCCGCTGGAACTTTGTCTCCTGCCTACTTTTCCTGCTCAACTTCCAACTCTTCCCTAATACTTATCCAGTATTCCATTGGCCATTACTCCTAGATTACTTGTAGTTCAGGGTGCAAAATGTGGAGATGAGGCACCTTGGGTGCAAAATTGAAGGAGGTGTTCACTCTCAGGGTTGTGCAAGCGCCTCCTTACATTTTGTGCCCTACGTGCCTCATGCACGTCTGCCTGGTCCCGCCCTGTTGCATTTTCCCCTTGTGAACTTTTGCTAGTAATTCATTTCTCTCCTCACAACACTCTACCTGCCCCCTCAATTCTGCCTTAAAAATTTTCCTATTCTTCAGACTCACCTTTATTGATTAATGCAATTGGAAGTGACATCTTCTCTACTCTGATTCCCTTTAATCCTTTGGATGTACTTTTCTTGGGACACTTGTCCCAAATGGCTTATTTCTAGTACTTTAAAATGCAAGTCTTATTTCCTTTGTTATGCTGTAAGCTGCTTGGAGGTACTGACTCTCTCTTACATCTTTGTATTTCCTAAATTACTTACCTCTGCACTTTATACCTAGTAAGAAATCAACAGGTATAATGAATGAGTAAACTAAGATTAGTGGGGACAAGGAGGGATCTTAATGATTTTATCCAAGGTCGGCAAGTACATTGTAGACATCCCACCAGGCCCCCTTCTTACACCCTCAGACATTGTTAGTCAATCACAGCACTCCTTCTCTTGAAACCCTGAAAAGGCTTGCCAGGCTTCTCAACACAACATCAGACAGCCATCTCTATTGATGGGAGTTGACACTGGAGAATGAACTTCATCTCCCCTGCTGGATCCAAGGGCTCAATTTTAGACATGAGGAAAAAAAAGGCCCAGAGAGGACCAGAGACAGAATCAAGTGGAGAAACTCCTGATAGCAGCTTAGTAGCTAACCGAAGCCCAGCACATATTCATCCAGAGCTCTGCATATGTTTTGCCAGAAGCCCCTGTGGGGTCTTGGATTTACTTCTGGATCTACTTCATTGATCCTCAAAGACCAACTTTGAGGCTCTGGGAACCTGAGGAGCCTCCACTCAGGTCAGCAGTAACTCCTTGAAATTTGGAGATGTGCTTTCCACGTCAGGGTCTCTTTCACCATGTAAGACTGTAGAGCCAGCTTGGGCCTGGGGTCCAGGCAGGTTCCTCAAAACAAGACAAACTGATGCAGAGACCTCATGACATAATTATATCTGTTTAGACTGAATACGAATGTTCATAGCACTAATGGAATGAAACCAGGTGGTATGAAATTCATTACTTGCACCAATCAATGTTATGATGTTACAAGCTGGTAGAAAATAAATACTAAGAATTAAAACAGAGGAAGAATTTTCAGATGCAAGCACAATACAGAAATCCTTCTAATATCTCTACTGGATCAGGGTATGGGAGAATATTGTTGTAGCTCTGCCAAAAGAATGCAGAATGGATTATAACTGTTGCTTTCTCACTGCCAAATTGTGTTCTACCAAGACGTAACAGAGGAAAGATATTATACAGGTGACTGTGATGGAAGGTAAATTACTGATGAATAGACCTGTGTTTTCATGTAACTGTTTCCATCAACAAGTACTCATTGTGATATGAGGAAGTGCAAATTTTTATTGCCCATCTCTGCAACTAGTATAAAATTATATGCCACGTGTTAAAACAAGGAACAGAAATAAAACAGATATTAAAGAGTTATACAATGGGAAGATCAGAAAACAGCCCAAATACATATCTTAAATTTAACCAAATATGTATCAGCCCAAAGACACATTCCAAATGATCCTGACATTTATCCAAACATTTATCAGAATATTATCAGAATATACACACACACACACACACAAATAGATAGATGATAGAGAGATGATAGATAGATAGATAGATATAGAGGCCATTTCTAGAAATTATAATAGGGATTCCCTCTGAAGAGGAAACAGGGTGGGAGGGATTAGAAGTCTGGGATGGGGAGAAAAATTCCCATTCATTGTAAACCTTTATTTATGTATAACTTCATGGATTTACGTTTTTTCCTTAAATCACAAATATAACCTATAGAGGTCCAACTCCAACTACATCAGAAAGGAGATTATCAAGAGAGAATGTAGACTCTGACATTTCCTTTTCTTCCTGAAAGTGGCAGATAAAACTCCCACGTGAAAGGTGCTCTCCCTGTACCAGGCGGAAGGAAGACGTTCTTGCATTAGAGATGGAAAATCTGGGAAATCTGTACAAACAGAACTTGTTAAATAGCCCTTATCTTCCTAGTCATTTCTCCACAATTTACTACCCCTAGACCAAACCCATTGTCTGTCAATTCTCAAATTTATTGTTTATTTGTCTAGAAGGTATAAAAGCTTCTGCTATGGTCACTTCTTCAGGTCTTCATTCTCCTGCAAGGGTCCTATATACATGTAAAAATTTAGTAAAACTTGCATGCTATTTTTCTGTTAATCTCTTTCATATCAGTTTAATTCCAGGCCCAGTCAGAGACCCGAAGAGGGTAGGGGGGAATTTTTCCTCCCCTACACGTCTCTTATCCAGCCTCCCATCTCCCTAGCTATGGCCAGGGTTGAAGTGATCTCAGCTTCATGGACACACATTCCACAAAGTCAGCCTCCCAAGATATGAATATTCCCACCACCAGCTATGCAAAAGGAAACAAAGTTCCATAGCTAAGACCTGGCTGAACAAGACTGTAAAGATCATAAAGTAATTGTGAAATATGGATTTTAAAATTCAATTTATGTATATTTTATAAAAGATGGCAAAAGGGAAGGAAAGCCATCATATCTAGGTGTGGTTCCCCTCGGCCCCATATATAGTATGACAAGAGACTGATTCACCAAAAGGGACTGTAGACTGGAGGTCTCTCAGGCGGTGTTGCCAAGTAAAGGACTTCAGACAGGTGAGTGGAGTTTAGGAATTGGGGAAGTAGTGGTAGAAAATGCCCAGCTCCTCCTTACCCTGGCCCCGGCAATATGACAGGTACACCTGAGCTCTGGTGGAGCCAGGCATTAGAGGAAAAGGCAGGGCAGGTGGTCTGGAGGAAAGAGCATGAGCTGAGGAGTCAGGATAATTGGGTTTATCTCCTACCCACCCCTACAAGTAAGTTGCTCAGTAAGTATGAACAAGTGAAGCTGTGTCCTATTCCTCATCTGTGAACTGGAGATGCTCAGTATGATGACATTGTTGGGTTGGCACAATGAGATGTTGTCCAAGAAGTTCTGGGTGTGGAGAAGGTGCTCACTAAACATGAGTTCTGTCTCCTCACTCCACTTTCTTTCATTTGCTCACATGGCAGCCTTTCACCTTTAGTGGTCTGGTCTGCTGAACAGGGAAGGTTGTTGCTGTCGCACAAAGAGCTTGTTAGAGAAAGCAGCACAAGAAGGTATGTGTTATATTTGGCCAGCTGCCTAAGGTCTTCAGCTTCCAGATACACACTGGTCCAGCTCGGTAGGGGTGAGGGATCTCAGCCTCCCTCAGCCCTGCTTCACCTTCAGAGAACCGAGGCTTCCAACAACCATGTGGATTGGGTGTCTCCTCGTGGCCCTCTTCTCTAAGGGTGGAATTGGAGACTCCCTGAGGCCTGAGAGGTCACAGGTAACAGCTCATTAATCTCAGGAGGATGGAAGGGAGAAAAGAGAACCAGAGGCTCAGTGTTTCATGTGTGTTTTCCTTGCAGCCCCATGGCCCCACTGGCTCAGGCATCACCTATAGGGACTTGGGACAAATCCTGGTGACAGTCCCCAAGCCAGATGGAGCCACATCCCATCTGGCAACCACAACCTTGTTACTGGGTTGAAATCTTCTACTCCAGTCTCCTCTTTCCCTTAGGGTGAATCTGTCCCAGGCTGCTCCTCAGTCTCTGAATGCTTGGTCTGACAAGCCCCAGCCATGCTCTCCTGTGAGTTAGTTCACATGAATCGGGTGGGGAGAACTTGCCAGGAAGTGTGGGATGTCCACGTCAGAGACAGAAGCGAGAGAGATGGGGGAATTAACTTTCTGCCTGTCTTCTCTAGCCAATACCTCACAGGACTCCTGAGCCCTGTGAAGTGAGAGGCATTCTCCCCATTGCTGTGACAGAACATGGTGTAACCAAAAACGTGAGGACTAATGGGAACATCACCATCTTGGCACTCAGATGGACTCTTCACTTGGTGGGTCACCTGGAGAGAATGCCTCTCTGAACAGGTTAGCATGCCCCTGAGGACACTGACAGTGGGGGCAGTGATGGGCCTCCAGGTTCAGGTGGCTTTGCAGTGAGTGACCACACCACAGAGGCCGTATGAGAAGGACATGTGTGGGCTTGTCTGTGAGCACATGTGGACACTTTGGGGACTCTCAGAAAAATGTGGGCAAGACTAGGGAGATGGGGTGGGAGTAAATGGGTGTGAGATAGGAGCAGCGAGGCAGCCAGGTGTGGGTATAAGTGGAATATGACCTCTTCCTCTCTCTAGGACGGTTAAGTTTTGGAACCTTGGGGTTGAAGATACATGATACATTAGGAGTAGGAAAGGGAGGGAGAGACCTTTTAGAAAAAGTGTTGCTGGTCACTGTGTGGACTGGAGGCAGTATGGATGGAACCCACATGTGTCCCTGGAATCCTTTTTTAGATCACCACCGGTCGAGGTAGAAGTTAATGAGAGACCAGTGCAATTCCCCACAGGTGGCCTCCAATGCTCTGGCTCCTAATGACTAAAGCTTTGGTTCCCCTCACCTGGCAACAATCCTGCCCCTTGAGATGTTTACTTAAGGCAAGGAGAACTCGGACTGGATGTTGGAGGAAGCCTCCTAAGTATTTGCAATATAAGGATGGCATCTCCCCCCATCCTTTTCTTCATAGTACTAAACTGTAGTATTTATCATGTATTTTCCATTTTGACATGGAATCTTTATTTTCAATAGTATTTGTTTTTTTCTCTTTAACCCTCTATAATAGAAAGTCAGCACTTTATTTTAACCTGGGATTATTTAATAGAACTCTGTTTGCATAGGATTTGGTGATAATGGATAATTTTTACCATTTTCCCAAGGTTATAGATAGAATATCAAGATTCAGTCAGGATGGTAAAACAATGTGACAAGTGGCCACAGGACTCCCCACTAGATACACCAGCCGGACATGTCTTTGGGTTCTTTTCCTGTGCAGGTTTGAGTGTTGGTGATTGTACATTGAAAGTGGGTCATATGAGGAGAGCATCTGAGGAGATATAGAAAGATGTGTACGTGTATGCATATGTGAATCTGCCATCATATATGCAGAATAGTCCTCTTGATCTGGTTATAAGACTCACAATAGTGCTCCCTATTTTGGGAAAAGCCCCAATGGCCATATTCTCACAAGTGACACTGCCCCCTTGACATTATCTGAATGATCCAATATAGACCTTTGATTCAATCTGATTCTTTTTTTCCTTCTGGGAATTTGAAATATGACTGGATAGACACAGACACTAGAAGTCATTGATGTTGAATCACATTAGTGGCAGCACCCTCAAGAGGAATTTCATAAAGTTAAAACACCTGTTACTTATTCACTCTAGACAATGGTGTTCATACAGACTTATCAGGCTTACAAGGACTGGTTTGTCCATGCTAATCCTGCAGAATTAGGCAGTATCTCAACAACAGATAGTGAAAGATTTTTAATCATGAGTTTCAGTTCCTTAAATCCATATGGATGTTCTCTTTCCAAGCCTCTGCATAAGTTGAGTGAGATTTTGATGCCACTGGAGTACCTGGGGAAGAATGGGGATCTCCTCCTGTGAGGATGTATGGTTCAAGGTTGAGCCTTGATTCTAGAACAATTGTGGTATTTTGTAGGGATACCAAGATTGAGACCTTTCCAGAAGGGCCAAGCAGAACCTATGGAGCTTGCTTTGTAATAAGCACTGAGGCTGATGAACGTCCCATGGGCCAGAAATGCTGTGGCAATGGTGTGGGGTGTGCGGCAGGGTCGCTGTTCAAGAAGTGAGTGTAAGGAAACCAATGACCTGCTTGTGAGTGGAGGACAGGCCCCCTCTCATCTTCTCAGGCAAAAGAAACACCCACTTGCCCTCTGCACACAGAAGTCTGCATAAGTCCTTGGGAAGAGTCATTGGTTGCAAATCACAGCAGAAGTGGAATTGTCCTACCTAACAAGGGACATGGGAAAGAATAAGGAATCCTCATGCCAGGGAAGGAGGCAGCTGCTTTCTGCTGCTCAGCTGAGACACACAACCATGCTCCTGGATTCCCAGGATCAAGTTGTCTCCGGGGTTTTCACACTTCCAAACACTGATCAAGAATCCTTGAGATGGGTTCCTTCTGCCTGGTTGGGGTAAAGGATGGGGAGTAAACAATAAAGAGAGTAAGTAAGCATTTATTGATTGCTCATCAACACCAAGACTCTGTGGTTGTTGCTGGAGTAAGACCACATATCAGATGAGCTCAGCAAGATAGACCTGCATAAACAGATAAATATCACCTATCTGACTACAGCAGGGATTTTTGCGCAGTTCTGCAGGAGCACAAAGGTGAATTGTTAGCTCTTGTCCGAGTAGTTAGGAAAATGTTTAGATGGGACGAACTGAGGGAGCTGGAAGCTGAGGAGTCAGGCTGAGAACACCAGATGGAGGGGGAGCCTGGTAGCAGGACCCGCCACCCAGTCAGCAGGACCAGCCAGTCCATACCCTTGGGGGTGAGAAGAGCTGTGGGTTGGATCACAGAGGAGGTGGGATGCTGGGGAATTGGGACTGGAGGAGGCTTTAAAGGGAGATGTCTCTAGTTCTGGAGGGCCTTCATTGCCATGCCCAGCAAGGTGGATAGAATCCACTGGGAACAGTCAAGCCTGGGAAGTACAATGACCAAATTTGTATTTAGAATGGCACCTCTGGTGGCAGACAGTGATTGATAGATCTCTCCTAACTTACCTGGTAACTTCTCCCGGAAATGTCCTCTGGAGTCTGTGTGCCCAGGATAAATGGAAGCACATCCATGGCCTTCTCCTGGCTGTTTTCTACTCCTGGAACCACAGCCATGGAGGGGAATTGAAGATGAATATTTGATTTCTGAGATTTCCGGTAACATTGCAAGGTGGTTCCTTTTATAGAACCTTTATTCTGAGTATACTCTGGCTTAACCCTATCCATTTTGGGTCATTGTAACTAATTAAGGTGTGTGCAGGAATTCCTACAAGCAGGATCATCTTAACCAGGACATACTAACTGAGTACCACGTGGGCAGGGCTCTTACTCTAGGTGACGAAGATGGTAAGAGGGCAAAGAAGATGACCTGCCCCCCAGTCCTTTCTTACTGACATCCTCCAGGCCAGGCCAGCTACACTCACTCATTGGGGTCTACTTCCTCAGTCAAGGGCAAAGACAACCCTTCTCTCTGCACAGCCATTGACAATACAGCCCCTCCTAGGCTGCAAGACTGTAGACTGTGTTCTTAGCTTATGTAATTCATCTGGTCAGAATAAATCAGTAAATTTTGAATACAGCAGATATAATCACGAGGATGGGCCTCATCCAATCAATTGAAGGCCTTAGAAGGAAAAGACTGAAGTCCCCTGAAAAATAAGGAATTCTGCCTCCAGACTGCCTTCAGACTCGAGCTGCAACATCAACTCTTCTTTATGCCACAGTCTTTACCATTGACCCCAAGAAGATGAAAACCTCTCATACCCCAACATGGAAGACTTTTGGATCTAGAGATCAGTATAATTACTTGGAGTTCTATACAGTCATGCTCCAGAGGAGAAGGAACTCAATAGGCCATAGCAGAGAGAGTTAAGAATACTTTAACTGGGAATACAATTTCATTTAGAGTGAAAGGAAACAATATTTACCTAGCCAAGCTCTTATAAGGTGTAAGTTTGCATGGTCACAGCCATTAAGTGCATTAGCTAAATTCTGAGATTTAAACCTCTCTACTACTCAGCCCTGGCTCCAAGATCCCACTGCAGGACCTGGAATTGACCCTGAGTCAATGCTTGGAAGGCAGCTGTGTTCACTACTCTTCCACCAAGGAAGCCCCAAGAATGCCAGAGGCTGACACCTGAACTGTAGGTAATGATTCTTCCCTTGTTCTGGGGTTGGAACTTTTACAGTCATGTCAAAAAAGCAGTGGAGGCCAGATAGCGAACGACCTACATCAGCTCACTGTCTGTCACTTATGTGTATGTCTTTTTGAAAACTTGAGATGTAGACAGAAAGCTTTAAGCAAGTTCTGTAAGAATTTGGTCCTGGGCTGGAGGTCATCAGCTAGTGATTGGAGCAGGCTCACCTGGGACTTATTGGTGATTTGCTAATCAGAGCAAGCTCAAGTGTGTTCCATCTCTCTTCTCCCTGGGTTTGGCAGTCTAGGCTTGGAGCTTGGTGCTTTCAGATCTTGGGTTAGTTTTCCTTCCCTTTATCACTACAATGTGCAGCACAGCTGCACAGCTTCAGCCTGGGTGGGGGAATGAAGGCATATTAGCATTTCTGTCCACATTTTCAGGGTTGGTGCATTGCATACCTCCAGGGGCGACTCCTCACGTTGTAGTCCAGAGGATTAGTGTCCCCTGGTGCTGTGCAGTCTGCAGGCTCTGCAGCACTAGGCATAACTCTGCACTTTGCTTGCTGATGGTTCCTCTGCGGATGATTTCACTCCTCCTCTGCCTCTCATCTTCCCAGGTATTTCCAGGAATGTCCTTCCTTGAACATGATAAACCCTTCATCTTCTTCCATTCTGATTTCTCAGTCCTTGTCTGACCCTTGCAAACATGAAAGCTCACCAGCCGGTCCTGGCCCCAGGGCACTGTCTCCTGATTGCAGTGTCTTCCTCAAAACCCATAACAGCAATCCAGTCACGAGAAAAACATCAGACAAATACAAATCGAGAGACATTCTACAAAATACAGGACCCAGGAAACTATGGCAATGTCAGATTCCAGAGGAAAGTAATAAGTTGAAACTAATAAATGCAATGTCATATCCATGATGGATCATGGAACATAAAAAGAAAATTAGTGGAAAAACCAGTGAAAGTCAAATTCCTTATTTTAGTTAATAGTAATGTGCCAATATTGATTTCTTAGTTTTGACCAAAATACTGTGGTTATGTGCAATGTTAACAATAGGATAGTGAGTGAGAGGTACACAGGAACTCTCTGTATTATCTTTGCCATAAATTTGTCAACTTCAATGAAATGGTGAAATTTCTTGAAAGAAAAAAGCTATTTGTACCAGTTATTGATTTATTGCCTCTCAACTCCAAATTCTCCCTTTAGACTATCCTGTGAAAATAGATCTGGGCCCTTTAAATATTTTTTGTTTTCCAGACAGCACTGGAATCTTGTCAGTAGAGAGTACTGGAGAGGCATTTCGGGGGAAGAGTTTGCTTCCATCCTCAGCTCCTGCAGTGCTTGCAGCTTCTCTGGCACTCAGCTCCTGCCCTGTGTGGTGACCAGCAGCACTCAATGGCCAGCAGCTTCCTCCAGCATCTGCCCCCATCCCATGGTTTGGGAGCACAATGCCTCCAACCCCTGGTTCCTCCAGGGCTCAGCTCCTGCAGTGCTCAGCACCCCGTAGCACCCAGAAGCCAGGATCTTTCTTTGACACTCGTCTTGGGCAGGTTTGTAGCAAAGCGCCTCTGCTGAGACACTTCCTGGTGAACAGCTTTCCCTGGCACCCTAGAGGGTGGATTTCTGGAAAGTTCTGCAGGTGCAGCACCAAAGTGACTGCCATTCCATGAACCTGACCACAGCTTCTCCAACAAGATGTGGATCTCAGCCCTGGGGGCAAGGGGTGGTGTGGGGCTCATCCTAGGGCACTCTGTCTCAGTCCTAGTGTTAGCAGTTGTTCCATATATCTCTAGAATTCCCTTTACTTCTTACTAGTCAATCGCTTGTTACTCTAATCGCCTATTATAGTTAATCATTCTTTATATTAAACTTACCCTGTTCAGATTCCTGTGTGGTGTCTTTCTTCCAACTGGACCCAGGTTGATACCCTACCAAAGCTAATTCAAGAAAACCTGGATAACCTGAATCGCTCTATATATTTTACAGAAATTGAATAGTAGTTTAAATGTTTTCTCTGCACAGGCAAGGTCATCTTCTGAGTGTTAGGGATCGAAAGAGATTAAAGTTTGAGGAGAATGTACAAGGTTTGCAATAGTCCTTATGAAGAGTGTGAGCTTGTGTTGAAACTGTAGTGAAATTTCAGGGCAGTGTTGAGGTCCTAAATGAAGCTGTTGACCATGAATTTATAGTGGAATTCATCTCTGTTGGGTGGTACTCAGGTGCAGGGAAGGAGAAGGTGCCTCCAACAATGGGGTTTTGCCAGCCGGTGCTGTTAAAAGAGATCAGAGTTAGCGTCCTTTAGGGTATTGGCCAAGAGGGTTAGGAAGATAAAGAGGAAAGTCAAAAAAATAAGAGAACTTGGAAGGGGACAGGAGTTGGTACTGATTTACAACCACGTGGCTAATTGCAATGGATATTTTATTTCATCTCCCTAAGGTCCCATCTCCCCAGATATAGTCAAGTTTGAGGAAAATTAACCTCAGTGGTGGTACGTTCCATACAAGGCAGCTGGGACAGGAGGGAAAATGAGAGCTTATTTATGCACAGCGTTGGAACACCTATTTTTTGGATTCATTATGCAAGAAAGATTATAATTTTATTTCTTCTGAACTTGTTAAGGTAGGATGAGGAATTAAATGCCTTTCAATGGTACCCAGCCTGAAGAAAGAGTGCCTGGTGTCCAGGGACAGGTGTGTCTCTCTCCCTCCCAGGACCAAGAGGTCACCAACTGATGGATTCTCCTGTGAGGAAAAAAAGAATTTCAGATAGTTTAGAGGGGATTCAGTGGGGCAGATTGGTTGGAGGGTGCCAGACCCCTGCATCATGATACATTTCATCAGTCCTCCTAACTGCATTTCCTGACTCCAGTCTTGCAACTCGCCAATCTATTCTCCCTATTTAGAGGTCTTTCTTCTGTTAATTTTTAATTGTAGAAGTAATATATGAATGTCTTCTCCTTACCTTAGTCTTATTTCAGATAAAACTAAAGGCCTCTTGACTACCTACTCCCCCCAACTCACTCTATTATTCCTCAGAGGTAGTGCTGTTATTATTTGGGAAGTCATTGTTCCAGAATTTTTCTGCACTTTCATGCATATATATATATGTACCTATACATATAGATGCATATAAATTCAAGAATATTTAGCACTGCCTTAGGGAAGAGGGAGGACAGATATGTCCCTTAATAGTATTGTACAATACAATATACTATGTTGACCTAGTTCCTGATACAGAGAGAAAGTATTATTAAAAAAAAGTCATGAAATACGAAGCCAAAAATATCTGAATTTGAATTTGTTGGGGAGAGAGAAATTTCCCCTTACCCCTCTTGATTCTTTTGGCTGGTCTAATAATCAAATTGACCTAATAGAGACTAACAGGAGGAAAAAAACACCAAATTTAATTTCTTATGTACAGAGGCCCCATGGATGAGACCTAAGAAGTGAGCAAAGCAGGCTGTTTGTATATACCATTGTTAGACAAAGAAACAATTATTTGTAAAGATTTGAGAAAACAAAGGGGTTGAGGTTCCTGTAGTAAATTAATGAAGAAGTAACACAGTTTGTTTACACAGCTTTCTCAGCCTTGGATTCCCCATCTCAAGTGATAAGGATGCCATCTATCCTCCCGGTGCAGGGAGGGGATATTTCCTGTCTTCAGGGGAGCAAAGAATGTTCACAGTGTTCTTCTTACCCTGGCTGTTTCTCAAGTAACTTTAAGAATAACCAATATGGAGTTGGCCTGGTGGCATAGTGGTTGGGTTCACGCACTCTGCTTCTGCGGCCTGGGGTTTGTGGGTTCAGATCCCTGGTGCAGACCTACACACTGCTCATCAAGCCATGCTGTGGTGGCAACCCACATACAAAATAGAGGAAGATTGGCACAGATGTTAGCTCTGGGCTAATCTTCCTCACCAAAAAAATATATAAATAAATAAAAAGTAAAAATAATCAATATGCCACTTTGGCATACTTTGGGGTGGTCTCCCTGAGATCCATCAAATCCCATTTAGTAGCTCTGTAACCTTGAATAAGCTATTTAACCTTGTTGCACATCAGTTGTGATGCTTAGTAAATAAAGCACCTTGCACACAGATGTTCTTGAGTTACCACTGCTCCTGCCTGTCTATATCATCTTCTCCCATTCTCTCTCTCTCTCTCTCAATCTGATAGATTTCTTTATTACACTAAGGAGATATTCCCCTTGCCTCAAAGAAGTTGTTTGGAAAACAAGCACTGCCCAACAGCACACATGGTCTGTGCTTTTTAGCAAAGTCAGTTGCTTGGCAGACCCCAAGATTCAAGGTTCCTGCGTGCTGATGCTCGCCTTGAACTCTGGCCCAGTTCACTGTCCAGGAGGGTAGAAATCTCAGTTCCTTTGGCTTTTCTGCATTGTCATAACAAGCAACATGAAGTTGTGTGGTCTTCCTCCCTGCAGTCCTACTCACCCTCAGCATAGACTCCAGGTGGTCAGTGAGTCCAGGCAAAGACCAGCCCCACATTTCGTAGAATGAGAGAGCCAGAAAGTGGGAAATCTAGGGCTGGGCATGTGCAGGATAAAAGAAGGGATGGAGGGGAAGATGGGTAAACATGGACAACAGTCCCCATAGGAGACACAGTCACCATCCATCACCATGTCAGCATCTCTCTGCGTCTGCCTCCATCCTTTCTCTCTTTCACCAAGGCCAGCCTCTCCATCTACACTCTCCAGGCCTCACCTCTTGCTCTGACCCTGCTCCATCAGCTCCTGGGTCTCTCCCCAGAATCTCTAACCCTTTTCTCTCCATTTCCTTCTACCTATGAACAGATAAATCTCCCCATTCTTATGAAAACATTTTTTCTGAACCCTGCTTCTGTCTTCACTGTCTCTTTCTTCCCAAACACCAATCACTCCCAAGCCCTTACACATAGTTTCAGCCACCACCACTACCACGATTATAATCACCACCAATACACCCCCCCACACATACACACATACCCACTCTCAATGGCACCAGTAACTTCCTGGTTGACAATCTAATCATATTCATCAATTGTCAACTTCCTTGACATCTGCAGTATCTGACATTGTTGAGATCCTTACATTCCTGAAACTCTATTCTTGTGGTCTCTCTAACTCTATCTCTGCTCTTCCCTTTTCTGTGTCTTTTGCTTTCTCCTGTTTTTCCATCTACTGCCTAAATCTTATGGGCTCATAAGTAAAGATGATTTCTCTGGCTGCCTTGCAATGTAATCATTTACCAGACTTTGTCAACTCTTCTTACAAAGTTTCTCTTACAACCTTTCCATACCTGCTGCCAGCACCCTGATTACACGCCAGACCATTGCAATACTCTTTTAACTCTCTCTCCTCTAAAATATGTGTTGTGTATCCAGCCAGTTCTGTGCATAAATGTGAGATTGTTCTTCCTAAAGTGCTGGTCCAATCAGGCTACTGATTTCCTCAAAATGCAAATGTGTTCTCTCATCTGACAACCTCCCCACCTCTGCCTATGGAAATCTCATCAACCCTTGAAAGCCTCATTTTAATGGCTATTTCCACTATAAATATACTCAACATACTTAGTTCTTGATGAGAGCAGTGTTTCTCAAACCTTAGTATGTGAAGAATCACCCGAGGATCCTCTTAAAATGCAGATTTTGATTCAGTAGGTCTGGGGTGCACCTGCATTTTTAATGAGCTTCTGGCGATTCCAATGTGCCTGGTCCACAGACCACATTGAGTGTAGGAAGGTGTCTGTCTGCACACTACAATCACCTAGGAAGCTTTATAATTTTAATTAAAAAAAAACAAAAAAAGACACTATACCCACCAGTGCCAAGACCCTAATGCAGACCAATTAAATAAGGTTTTCCAAGGTCTGTGTGTGTGTGTGTGTATGTGTGTATGTTCATTGGATAAAATTCACCATTTTAACCATTTAGAGTGTACAATTCAGTGGCTTTTAGTATGTTCACATACTAAAATGTTGTACAATCATCACCACTATCCAATTGCAGAACAGTTTCATCATCCCAAAAGCAAACCCCATATCCATTAAGTAGTCACTCCCTGTTCCCATCTTCCCCCACCCCTGGACAACCATTGATCTACTTTCTGGCCCTAAGCATTTTCCTATTCCAGATATTTCATGCAGATGGAATAATACAACATGTAGCCTTTTGTGTCTGGCTTCTTTCAATATTTTCAAGGTTTATCTAAGTTGTAGTGTTTATGAGAACTTCATTTCTTCTATGACTGCATAATATTCCACTGTATAGCTATACTACATTTTATTTATACATTCATCAGTTGATGGGCATTTGGATTGTCTCCACTTTGTGGGTCTTATGAAATAATGATGCTATGAACATTCGTGTGCAAGTTTTTGTGTGAATGTGTTTCCAGTTCTCCAGGGTATGTATCTAGGAGTGGAATTGCTGGATCATATGGCAACTCTATGTTTAATTTTCTGAGAAACTGCCAAACTGTTTTCCACAGAGGCTACACCACTTTACATTTCCACCAGCAAAGTATGAGCTTCCAGTTTCTCCACATCCTTGACAACACTTGTTGGTACCTGGAATTTTGACTATGGCCATCCTAATGAGTGTGAAGAGATATCTCATTGTGGTTTTGATTTGCATGTCTCTAATGACTAATGATGTTGAGCATTTTTCCGTCTTCTTATTGGGCATTTCTATATGTTCTTTGGAGAAGTATCTACTCAAGTCCTTCTTCCTTTTCAAAATTGGAGTTTGCCTTATTGTTGTTGAGTTGTAGGGATTCTTTATACATTCTGTATACTACACCCTTATGAAATATGTGATTTGCAAATATTTTCTCCCATTCTGTGGATAGTCTTCTCACTTTCTTGATAGTGCCCTTTGATGCACAAATCTTTAAAATGATGAAGTCCAATTTATCTACTTCTTCTTTTATTACTTGTGTTTTGGTGTCATATTTTAAAAACCATTGCCTCATCCAAGGTCACAAAAGTTTACACCTATGTTTCATTTTAAGACTTTTATAGTTTTAGCTCTTACATTTAGGCCTTTGATCCTTTTTGAGTGAATTGTTGTATGTGTATATGGTTTGGGGTGGTAGCCATCTTTGCAGGTGCAGTGGTGGTCTGCCATTGAGATCGTCACTCTGGACAGCAACAAATGCCTGGGAGGTCAGGGATGGGCATGATTCCTGAAATGTTGATGGATTTCTACCCTGAAGGTCAACCACTGACCTCCCCACAAAATAGCCCAGCCATTGTGCCTCCCAAAAGCCACTTAGGATCCTCAGCCACATAAGGAGCAGAACCAATGTGAGAGCACACTCGAATCCACGTGGCTATAAGTGCACGTTGGGGCATCCCAGAGAAGGTCTCTATTCAGTATGGGCTCCAGGGCCAGGTCAGCCAGGGTTCCAATCCCAGCACCACCACTACAAGCCCTGCTGTGGGCAAGTCCGTTACATTCTGAGCTTCCCGTTCCTCATTTCTGAAATGGGAACTATATACCTCTCAACAGCTCTGTTTTTGTGCCACAGGCACACATTGGAGTTGCAGGGTGAGAATGGAAATCTCTTTTCTCCTTCTCTTTTCCTGCTGATCAACAGCTTTGGCCAAAAACTAAAGCTTATTTCTCTGAATTTTTGTTATTTTTTAATTTTTACGTTTTTTGTTCATTAAAGTTACACATCTCTTGTAAAAGTTAAAATGTCATAGATCTAAACAAAATGGGCGAAGTCTGCCTATAGTTTCCTCCCCTTGAAATAATCACCATTAACAGTTGGGTAAACATTATCTTAATTTCCTCTGTGAATATGCTAAAATATACTTATTTTTGTAGGATGCCCTGTTTCCTATGCCATTACACTACGTAATATATATCACATAGAAGTGGGCCCATTGTCCAGTCACCACGACGCTTCCCAGTACCCACACCTGAGCCTTCTTTGTGTTCATGAGTCTTTTCTAATGTTAGGAATCTGTGTGGACCTCTGCTGAGGAAACGGGACTGTGGCGCCAGAGAGCAGTGTATCAAGTCGTCGAATCTGCTCTCCTGCCCAGGGACCAGGTAAAAGCCCCCAGGCCTGCCCAGGTCTCCTAACCCCACAACCCAGGAGACTGTGTGCTTAGCTCTGCCCAGACTCCCCTTCCTTAGGTGCTTAATCCCCATGGCGTCTGCTTTCAGGCTTGTCCTTCCTGAGGGAAGAGCATGTCACAGAGCTGTGCGTCCAAACTTTTTGAGCACAGAACCCTCCTCTCTTATTTTGTATACAAGGAATGCCTGCTCCTTACGGAAAACTCAGAAATACTAATAAAAAAGATAAATTATCCATGATCCCACCACCTAAACAACCATAATCCATTCATACACCCAGGTGTACTTTTTCAGAGTTAACAATGGATAAATATTTATTTTTATGGTTAACGCATGCCGGGCTCTGTGCTGAGTGCAGGGAGATAATTAAGGAGAGGTCTATGTCCTTAAAGATCTTACATAGTAGTTATCAGTGCCATCAGTCGATTCCAACTCCTAGCGACCCTGTGTACATCAGAGTGGAACCCTGTCTGGTCTTTTTGAGCCATCCTCTCACCTTCTGGCCCTGTATCAGACAATGCTCCACTGCTAGTCATAGGGTTTTCATGACCATGTTTGGAAGTGGGTGGCCAAGTCCTTCCATCTAGTCTGTCTTAGTCTGGAAGCTCTGCTGAAGCCTGTCCACCATGGATGACCCTGCTGGTATTTGAAATTCCGTTGGTATAGCTTTCAGCATCAGAGCAGCACGCACCACCACAGGATGACAACCGACAGACGAGTGGTGTGGTTCTCTGACAATGAAACAAACCTGGGCCACAGCAGTGAAATCCTTGAATCTTAACCACTAAACCACCATACGGTAATAGAGATAAACAGGTAAACTAACAAAAATCTAGGAAAATATCATATGTATATGATTTTTACAAACATGGTTTCATGACATTAACCCTAATCAATAAATACAATTCTATCACATGTTTTAAATGGCTTCAGTGCTTTCCAGTATAGGGATATACCTTATTTCCCACACCTTCTTCTCCTCTTACAGACTGAGATAACCTGTCACTTTGGGCTACTTTTTAATAACAAGTACAATATAAATGTCCTAGAGCTAAATAGTATTTCTTTGGATAAATTCCTAAAAATGGAATGGCCAAACATACACTTGAAAATTTTGGATTTATTTTGGTAAACTGCCTAACGAAGATGTCTTTTGACACCAAAAAATATACAGCCTCTCCCCATATATTTGTAATTTAGTAGACAAACATCTTGTAACATTTTATGTAGGTATATGCATGTTCTATTGATGTGCTTATATTTATATTTATAAAAGCACAGAGAAAATTCTGGAGGGAGCCACAGAAAATAGTAGATACCTCCTGTGAAGTGGACTTGATGGGTTGAGGGAAAGGGAGACTTACTTTTTACATTATATAGTTGAGTATTTTTTGTCTTTTAAAAATAAAAATGTATTACATCTAAAATAGTGAAAACTATATAGATATCATGTCTACATATTTTGAACTGAACAAAAGTTTAAAACAAATAAGCCCCCTCACAGTCCTCCCTTGCTATCCCGTCAGGCTTAACAGTTTTTCAGCTGAATTTTTTATTGTGGTAGGTA
Organism: Tapirus indicus; assembly: GCA_031878705.1. Lineage (NCBI taxonomy): Eukaryota > Metazoa > Chordata > Mammalia > Perissodactyla > Tapiridae > Tapirus > Tapirus indicus. The sequence goes on from CM062932.1 coordinate 23,989,326, forward strand.
TCTGTGTGGAAGAATGCTGAAGACACAGGGACTGTGGTGTCGGACGTCTATGTGTCAGCAATGGATGCGGCCATGTCTGCTGGCCAGTCCTAGACCAACGTAAAAGCAGCAAGCCCTGCCTTCCGCATCCCTGATCCACTGAATGCTTAGCCCTCTGCCAGGACAATGGCTACCAGGCCCCCTGCATAGAAAGAGAGAGAAGGTGGCTACAGTTGGGGCCAGTGCTAGCCTCTGTGAGAATTAGAAAAGATGTCCCTTCTTCCAGATCTAGAAGACCATGAAGATAGATTAATAATATCTGGCTTTAGAAGTATTTGTAAACTTGAAAAAAACTGGACACACTCTTAAAACAAAACTTAAATGTCGTTAAGGTACCAATTTATTCCTCATCAAGGGCTGGAAAGAACATGGTTATGGACAAGTTAGCCTGTATCTTGCACCCCAACACATGTCCCTACAGATGTGAAACACACAGGTCTGTTCATTCATTCCACCAGTATTTACGCCTGCCCAGAATGATTCTTGCCAGCAGTGACTGGAAGCTGCTGTTTCACCACAGAAACTTCATTTCCTTACTTTCTTGACTGAAAGGCTAGGATTGATTGAAACCATTTCAAATTTGCTGGGTGCATCAACGTGGACTGGGAACTATGGGGTATAGAGGAGTTAGGACTTCATGCATCATCCAATGAACAGCTTCCTAAAACACCTCTACGTTATCTCAGGCTCAAGGGCCAACCTTAAACTTTTTGGGAGGTGGGATGTGGCGGTCGATGAGTAGGTAAGGGAATCCCACAGATGAGGGAGGTTTCTCCCCTGCGGAGAGTACACAATTATCATCCATCAGATCTATTTCACTTGACTCACAAATGTAATAACCAGCCTGCATTTTCCATGCCTCTAACTTGATAGGGTAGGCTGTTTTGGGCGGTGATGTATAACAGGAGTTCACTGATGTCAACCTGCATAAGAATCATCTGGGGTTAAAATCCAGGTTGCTGGAACACAGCCCCAGAAGTCTTGTGTCAGTAGGTGTGGGGTGGGTGGAGTAGGAAACTCAGGAAGCTGAGTTTCTAATAAGCTCCCAGGGGATGCTGATGCTGTTGATTCATGAAACTCACTTTGAGTAGAACTAGGTGCAGGATTGGGGTTCTCTTTCAGGTGGGGAGCAGTGGCAGGCTGTGGGACTCAGCGTTAATTGGCACCTGAAGGCAGATAGAATTGGTAGGAGGTTGGCTCTGTTTGTGATCTGGGATTTAATTATCTAGTCCCAGAAGAAACAAAAAGAAGGGGGTTAGCAGCAGTGTGGTCTCCTCTTCTGCCAGGATACTGCAGGGGCTGGCCATCAGTACATTTTCCTATGGACAAAACAGTTCTGTGTGCCTTCACAGTAGAGAGGGGAGAAGATTGGGGTTGCCAAGAAGGGAAGAGGCTAAAGATCCACCGGGGACCAAGGTACTTCAGCCCCCTCTCTCTCAACACCAGGTCCCACTGCCTCTACAGAGCTGGTCTGGGTTCTGGAAAGACTGTTTTGTTTTTCAGATGGATCAAGACCCAGAACTTGCCCAAGGCTGCCTCCAGGAACTATTGGAAATTGTGCTGAACTGTGTAGAAGAGATTGGTCTTGTCCCAGGGGACAAAATGTTGCAGCAACGGTTGTGGCCACAACTGCCAAACTGCTGTTCAAGACGTGAGTATAAGATAGAGTATAAGATGCTGTGTATGGGAAGCATGGGTCCCTGCTGGCCTTTACAGCACAGAAGACACCCCTCCTTCCCCTCTGCTCACTGAAGTCTTGGTGGCAGGTGGAGAAAACTGATTGGTAGCAAAGAGCAAGAATTTCAGGAGTGTATCATGATTATTTTTGTGTTGTAGGAGGAAAACTTCCTTGTCCGTTTGGATGATTGATGAACCTTAGCCTCCTTCAGTGACTATTCCCAAATGTCATCTTTAGTCAAATACCTGGAAATGGGCTTTCTCACTATTTCTTTCTGGCTGCTCTCTATTCCTGGGACCCCCATACCACATGATGAGGATCTAAAATAACTTTACTAAGTGTTCAGTTCTGGCAATTGTTTGAGAAATCACGGGGTAACTGCTTTCAAAATTATCCTTCTTCAGAATAAAATTATTTCTGTGGCATTATCCAATCTGGTCATTATTTCTATGTAAGATTCTAGGTCACTTACATTAGTACCTCCACCTCCAACAAGTACATAACCCCAATCAGTGGAATCTGTCTCTTTTCTGTTATCCCTCACCCCTCATATCATCTCTGTTCCCCTTATCCTAACTCCTTATGTCAGATATTTATAGTTACAATAACAATGTATAACAAGCTATCCCAAATCTTTGGCCTAAAAGAACAATCATTCTCCCAGATCTGTGAGTTGGCTGGGAGTCAATGGATCTCAGCTAGGCTCAGCTGGGCAACTCTGCTGATCTGGGCTGGACTCCCTCATGCATCGGAGGTTGGCTGATTCAACTGGGGTTGGCTGGGGCGACTTGGCTCCATCCCACCTATTTCATCCTTCTCCTAAGCCAAAGAGCAGCCCAGGCACTCAATGCTGCCTGGAAATCTCATGACATTTCCCTAGAAAATTCACTTCCTCCCCTTCAAGACGACTATTTCATACTTCTTCTCTTTCCTCAAACCTCCATCTCATCTACCTGTCACTCCAACCTCCACAATTCAGGTCTCACTGGCTATCTCACCACATCCTTCCTTGAGAAAATAGTTGCAAGTCTGCAAAGACTCATAGACTCTATTTTAGGGGCTGTTTAGGGGTTGTGAGAATAACACCATCTCACCTGATAGCAGCTTGCAATGTCCCTGGATTCTAAAGGCTATGTGATGCTGCCTGGGGAGGTGGCTGCTCACTAACTGGTGTATTTGGATCCACGCAATGAAAAGTCACTAGTGGCCCAGAAATATGTACTTATTTCAAGGTGGTCCAACTCCAAGTCGTTTGTCCACTTTCCCCTATTTCTCCTTTCACTGAGCTTCACTTTCTCAGTCTCATGCTGAAATCCCAGGGCTCTCACATATTCCCCCTCCTGCACCAATCAAATGCACAATGGTGTAACGCCAAAGTCCTTGAGCCTCACCAATCTGTAAAGAAGGAATAAAATTACATCTGAATTACAGCTTTGGCTGGCACTCATTAAATCAGTAAGAATGTAGTATTCCATAACAGCTGCACTACCACCACCATTCATGAAAAATAAAAAGTGACTTCAAGAAATTAGTATTCCATAAAAGTACCCACTCTCTTTAGGAGAGTGGCAGTAGGGGGAAGGGGTGTGAGATTGGATAGTGAGAGATCAAATGGATTTGTCAAAAGTGATGTGACTAGTTAGAGTTCACATTGTATGAATTAGCTGCTGCAACAAATAAACCCCTCATATCTTACTGCTTTGACTCAATGGAGGTTTATTTCTCCCTGGTATGAAATCCAAAATGGGTCTTCTTGAATAGCTGGCAGCTTTCTGACAGGTGGAAATTTGGGGACTCTTTCTATCTTGAGGTATTTACCAACTTCAACTCTTGGCTTCCAGAACGATCTGCCTATGTGCTTCAGCCTAACAATAGGAAGAAGAGAATGGAGACGTATGCAGGAGTGGGGGAGGGGAGTTAAGGGCCTCACTGCAGAAGTGGGGCACATCACTTCTGCTCACATTCCATTGCCAAGAACCCAGTCACATGGCCATAGCTACCTGCAAGGAAAGCCAGGACTTGTAATCTGCTGTGTTCTCAGGAAGAAGAAATGAGTTTTGTCAGTCTGCTGCTCATATAGAGACTGGCCTTCCCTTTGTGCCCAAGGTTGGATAGACCTACCCTTAGTGACCAAACGTTCCTGAGAGTCATCCTTGTAAAATGAATATTCTTCTAAACACATTTGCAAATGAAAACTTACACATAAAAGTCAAATTAACATTCTGAGAACCTGTAATAAAAGAAGGCTTGAGGATTCTGTACAAGGCAGAAGGAGGAATAAAAGTTATGATACTCAGATATGGGGTTTTCACAGAATTGGAACGTGACAGAAAGCTTATCTACCAAAGAGAATCTCTACTGGTTTGCATTTCAGGCTGTGTGACCAAATGAGGAATTCTAGATAGTTTTGTGAAGATTAGCAGGGAGAAAAAAAGAGGATGCCTGTCATTGCTTCTAGGCCAGCCCTGAGCCCTATAATATTAATATTTGGATCTGCAATCTGGTGAATGAGAGTATGGAAGGAAAAGGCATAAACAGTGTCATGTGGATGAGAGAGCTTGGGATTTGGAGTCAGAAAGACTTGGGTAATTAAGAAGCTGTGGAACCCTGGGGAGTTACTCTCTCCCGCAGTGTGAAGTGGAGATAACCCCTGAGAGTACTTTTGATCTTTAAAAAGGGTGGAGATAATACATATTTTTATATATAAGATTTGTGTATGTGTGTGTTTTGGTAAAATCTGGTGCGCAAGGTGCTCAATAAACACCAGTTCCCTGTCTCCTCACCCCACATTCTCTTGTCATTCGAAGTGCCCTCCCTTCTTCAGTAGTCTTGATTATTAGGTGGAAGAAGCTATTTCTCTTGGTTCAGAGACTTGTTTGAAAATACATTACTCAATAGTAAACACAGGCCTAAGTAATCCAGAAAGGTCAGCTGCCTATGAGGGCTCAAGCTTCCAAATACCTGTGTCTTCAGTCAGGTTCCACATGCTGCCCAGCTTAGTGGGAGGAAGATATAATTGCAGCCCATCTCTTGCATCTGCCTTGTCATCAAAGGAGACTCCACTCAGCAACATGACATGGGAGACATCCTCCTCCTTGCAGCCCTCCCCACTCTCAGCACAGAGCTGCAGGGGCTGCCCTCAAAACTCGCAAGGTGATTGGCTAGTCCAGGCAGCAAAGGCCTGTTAGTGTCAGCAGGAAGAACCAGACAGAAGGAAGTCAAGGGCCCAGTGGGTACAAGAATGGGAAGAAGAGGAAGGGAGTGGGGAGGGCAGGGGACACAAGACATCCCACAGGGGGACATCTCATGTGCCGCCTCTGCATCTGCTCCCAGGCTCTTCTCTTCTTTTCCAAAGCTTGCCCCTCCAGCTGCACTCCCCACCCCTCCCCGGGCCTCCTCTGCTCCTGAACTTGCTGCTATTCACCATGGTCCCTTCTAGGTGCCTAGAAATGCTCAGTAATCCAGAGTCTGTTTCCTTTACAGGAGAAGAATCCTCTCTTGAGTCCATGTAAAGGGAAAGCTCTCATAGTGCAGTTTTAAACTAACCACTCCTCTTAGAGTTCTATCCATAAAGAAGGCATAATTCACCCAAGGACACACAGTGGTGACTCTGAGGCTCAAAGCTTCTGCGTTTAGTTATAAGAAGAATTCCTTTTTTAAATCGTAGTATCACTAATTCTGAAAACAGCAACATTCGTTGGGTGCTTGCTCTCTCCCAGGCATTGTGCTGAGTTCTGAATATAATTATCTCATTGAATTCTCACCCCAGCACTGTGGGGCAGGTACTATTCTTCTGTTTATCTTACAGGGGAGGAAACAGAGACTCACGAGGTTCAGTGAGCTGTCCAGGGTCACACAGCTACTAACTTGGAGGTGGGATCTGACCCAGTGGTCGGGCTCCTGAGCCCAGACTCTTGCCTGCTACATTGTCTAGGTCTGGTTCAGCACAGAGAGGTCCAGGTGCGAGGACACAGGCTTAATGTTTTCATAGTGTTCAGATCTTTCCCTGCCGTCCCTGCCAGTCACCTCAACCTTGGTGTCACACTCTAGTCTCAGAGCACAGGGAGCAGCAGAGCTGGTATTTGGGGCAGCTGAGCATTCACCAGTCTTTGCTGATAATGAGCCCCTCATGTTGCAAAGGCTTTCAGTGGGAGCAAGAACGTTATAAACTAAAGTGAACTCCATAAAAAAATAAAGAAAAAAATTAATTACAATATAGTATACTGCGTGCTGTGACCAGACAAGTACAGAAAGAAAGTTAACTCTCTCGGGGGTGAAGGTTAAGGAAAGTTTCAGAGGTTACAATTGTGCTGAGTCTTGATACGCATGGCAGAGAAAGAAAGAAAAAAGGAATTCCAAGTTCAGGGAACAGCCTGAACTGCAGTTGAGAAGCATGAAGTCCTTGGCAAGGGGCAGCAACCAGATCAGCCCAGAGTGCCTGGGTGGTTGGGGACCAGGGGTGATGAGCAAGAGAGGAGCAGAGAGCAGCCTGGGGCCCCATTGCCAGGGCTCTGAAGGATAATCTCAGATCTGAGTAGCCCTAAGGATAAACTAAGCATGTGATTAGGGCCCCAGCAGAACAGGGCACCCAAAATAAGATGGGAAAAAAGGACATTGAAAAAGAAACACACTGAATTTCAACATACCTTTGAGTTGTGTGCAATTTCAAAAACTATTTAGCAGTTTTGAAAACTTGGAATTATGTATGGAGAATATCATTATATGTTTAGGATCTCTAAAAGTCCTTTCTGATTCTGACCTTGTATTAGAAATTAGAAACCTACCAGTCTCAGCTTTGGGATAGGCAGGGCTGAGTTAAGGCAGTTTGCAAAATTGCTTCCTAAATAACCTGTAACTATACCCCTTAACCCACCTGGAGTATTAGCAATTTATGAGGTCAGTTGTTTGCCCAAAGGACCTCTAACTGGTGGCGTTTCAAGGACTGTGACAAATGAAACATAGCAAGAAGAGTCTTTTCCTGTAGCCCCAGAATAAGGAACCAGGGTCCCTGGTGAAACATCAAGTACCTCACTTTCTAAAGAGAAGTCAACCATCTCCCCAGGACCTTATGAAGAGACCGCAAACTGGTCTTGGCATTACCAGCCAGCCAGTCATCCTTATCTCATGTGAAGTAAGACATCTTATGCGACGCAGTGCTCATGGCCAAGTTATACACGCCTCCCCCATCCCTGCTGCCACTGGGGAGGGAAGAGGGCATATTCCTCCAAAAACCCAGAGGAGTGTGTGATTCAGAAAATCACTCATTTAGATGAGGAGTGCCTACAAAAAGGGGAAAGGAAATCTTACTCCCCAGCTGGTTGGTTACTGCAGCCCCCCACCCAACTCCCACCCCAGTGCTGCATGAAGAGACATCCTGGGAAAGTTTAACATGCATATTGGGAGTTTGGGTTCTCAGAAGTGAAGGTGGACAAGATGAAGTGCAACTCTATCCCAGAAACTTACATGTGTCCTATAGGCAAAGACCACCGCACCTGCCTAGGTGCCCAGTGGTAGAGAGAATCAGACCAGCCAGAAGGAGACCAAGGTTGCCTCCTTGACCTAGGAGCACCCCTGCTGGCCCTCCTCCTGCCTCTCCCTGCCCCCAGTACCAGAGGCACTGCAGCCCAGAGCAGGGAGGGGAGAAGTGAAAAAGGGGACTGCACCCTCGGGAGCCAGTACCCAATTCCTAAATTGTAATTTTTACAAGGACGTATTCCTCAGGCCTAGCAGGTGCCTGGTTCAGTGAAGATGTTTGTTACTTGTGTTGAAAAATGAATGAGTGAATGAAAGCACATAATATAAATTAGTGCCCACTCCCACCCCCTTTCTCAGACAGTCAAGGTTTTCCCAGTTTAGGACTCTTATTTGTTGGTCAGAGGAGGATGTTCCACTGACTCAGGGACTTGCCTAGGTAACAATGTGGCATTACCCAGAGTACACATTGTGGGTTGTGTGGTTGTGGGCTGTGCGTTCTCCAGAAATATCAGTTACAGGGCAGGGCTGAGGCTGCCACAGTCCCTAGTCCCTCCCACCCTTGACCTTGCATTACAGCTCAGTGAGTGGAAGGGCATAAATTTTGGCTCTTCTCAGCCCTGCTGCATTCTTACCAAAGACCTCCGACAACGAAGATGGGAGGCCTCCTCCTTCTTGTGACCCTCATCACCCTCAGCTTAGCGGTACAGGAGCTTCAGGCTGATTTGAGACCTTTTCCACATTTGGGTGAGTCCAGGCAGAAGGCAGATTGGATTGCCTAGAGATAATATTTTCTTAGTCATGTGACAGATGAATCACCTCAATCTCTTCTTTTCCTTTTACCACCAACATTCTCAAAGGAGTAATCTGAATTCTGTGCCCTTTCTTCCCCATAACTCATTCCTTAACCCCTTGAAGACTGACTATAGTCATTCCTGCCCCTAGCACTCTCCTGAAACTTCTCTCCCAGGTCCTGTTCACAAATATCTTGCCTCTCCTCAGTAGCCAAAGTCTTTATCCTCTGCAGCATCTGACATTGTTTGTCACTTCATTAGTCCTCAAACCTTCTTCTCTTCTGGATTTCTTCACTGTATCTTTTTCTTCTCCCTAAAGATTATTGCAATCAATTCTTATTCCTTCCCCTTCTTTGCTCTCCTTCCCCTACATTAAACTGGCTGCCAAATTCCACCCATTCTTTGAAATTATCTCTTGCAGGTGTTCCTTCCTCTCCAACCCCCCACCCCATGGCCACACTGTATTTCCAGGCCTGATTACACATGCTTGGGCCAGTGTAATCGCTTCCCAGAAGCTCTACCTGTCCCTCTCTTCCTTCTGAAGTTTGCTTGCTTGTTGATTCCTAGTCTATTCTCTGCTCTCCTCCCAGAATCATCTTCATAAGGAAACTGCAACCATATTGCACTCTTGGCCTCACAAGTGAAATCCACACTCCTCAGGTCCTCAAGATCCACCTGTTGTAACCTTGTCACCTGCCTACTTTTCCTGCTCAACTTCCAATCTTCCCTAACACTTATCCATCCTTCCATTGGCCATTCCTCCTGGATTTCTTGTATTTCAGGGTGAGAAGTGAGGAGATGAGGCACCTCCAGGTGCAAAATTGAAGGAGGTATTCACTCTCAAGGTTGTCCAAGGGACTCTTTAAATTTTGTGCCCTATGTGCCTCATATGCCTCCCCCTGGTCCCACCCTATTGCATTTTCCCTTTGTGAACTTTTGCTAGTAATTCTTTTCTCTTTTCACAACACTCTATCGCCCTCCTCAATTCTGCTTTTAAAAAATCCCTGTACTTCAAGACTCACCTTTTCTCATTAATCCAGTTGGATGTAATGTCTTCTCTCCTCTGAGCCCCTTCAGTCCTTTGGATGTACCTCTCTTGGGATACTTGTCACAAACTGCTCTGTTTCTAGTATCTTAAACCTAAGTCTTATCTCCATTGTTAAACTCTAAGCTGCTTGAAGGTACTGACCCTCTCTTACATCTTTGTATTCCCCGAATAACTTTCCTCTGTGCTTTACACATATATAGATATATGTGTATATATCTATATATGAGTGATATAACAGATATAAAGAGTGAACAAACTGCTGTGAGTGGGGACAAGGAGGAATGTTAATGATTTTCTCCAAGGTCTGCAAGTACATTGTAGGCATCCCACTAGGCCCCTTTCTCACACCTCAGACATTGCTAATCAATCACAGCACTCTTTCTCTTGAAGCCTGGACAAGGCTTGCCAGCCTTCTCAACACAGCATCAGACAGCCATCTCTATTGATCGGAGTTGACACTGGAGAATGAACTTCATTTCCCCTGCTGGATCCAAGGGCTCCATTTTATATACGAGGAAACAAAGACCCAGAGAGGACCAGAGGCAGAATCAGGTAGAGAAACTCCTGAAAACAGCTGAGTAGCTGACCAAGCACGTCGCACACTCATTGGGAGCTCTGCTTATATTTTTCTAGAAGCCCCTGTGGGGTCTTAACTAGCTTCTTGGACCTACTTCATTGATCCTCAAAGACTAACTTGGAGGCTTGGGAAACTGAGGAGTCTCCACTCAGGTCAGGAGTGATTCTGTGAAATTTGGAGATGTGCTCTTCATGTCAGGGTCAGTTTCAACATGTGAGATTGCAGAGGGAGCTTGCACCTACAGGCAGGCAGATTCTTCAAAAAAGACAAGCTGATCCTGAGAGTTCTTGACATAATGGTATCTCTTTAGACTGAACACTAATGTTGACAGCACTAATGGAATGAAACCAGGTGGCACGAATAATACATTACTTGCACTAATCAATGTTATGATGTTACAAGCGGTGGAAAATAAATGAGTAAAAACAGAGGAAGAAATTCTAAATGCAGGCACAATACAACAATCCATCTGCTATCTCTACTGGATCAGAGTATGGGAGAATATTGTTGCAACTTAGCCAAAGAAATGCAAAATCAGTAACAAGTGTTGCTTTCCTACTGCCAAATTGTGTTCTACCAAGATGTATCAGAGGAAAGACATTATACAGATGACTGTGACCGAAGGTAAATTACTGATGAATAGACCTGTGTTTCATGTAACTCTGTGTGCCCACCAACAAGGACTCATTGTGATACAAGGAAGTGCAAACTTTTAATTGCCTATCTCTGTAATTAATATAAAGTTATATGGCATATTTTAAAACAAGGAACAGATATAAAATATTTATAAAATGAGAAGATCAGAAAACAGCCCAAATATGTATCTTGAATTTAACCAAATATGTGTCAGGCCAAATATACAATCCAAATGATCTTGACATTAATCCAAATATTAAGATAATTTCAGATTTTTATCAGAACACACACACAGATAGATGATAGATACATACATAGGTAGATCGGTAGATATAGAGACTACCTTTAGATGGAAACCCAAGAAATTATAACAGGGGTTCCCTGTGGAGAGGGAACAGGGTAGGAGGGATTGGAAGTCAGGAATGGGAAGGAAAATTATAGGATTCTCCTTCAGATGCGGAGCAGGGGCAGGCTGTGGGACTCAGTATTAATTGGTACCTGAAGGCACATAGCATTGGTGGGAGGTTGCCTCTGTTTGTGATCTGGGATTTAATTATCTAGTCCCAGAAGAAACAAAAAGAAGGGGATTAGCAGCAATGTGATCTCCTCTTCTCCCAGGATGCGGCAGCTGCTAGCCATCAGTAAGTTTTCCCATGGACAAAACAGTACTGTGTGCATTCAAGGTTGAGAGGGGAGAAGATTGGGGGTGTCAATAAGGGAAGAGGCTACAGGTCCACCAGGGACCAAGGCACTTCACCTCTCTCTCAACACCAGGTCCCACTCCCTCTACAGAGCTGGTCTGGGTTCTGGAAAGACTGTTTTGTTTTTCAGATGGATCAAGACCCGGAAGTTGTCCAAGGCTGCCTGCAGGAACTATTGGACTTTGTGCTGAACTGTGTAGTGGAGATGGATCTTGTCCCAGTGGAAAGAAATGCTGCAGCAACGGTTGTGGCCACTCCTGCCAAACCATTTTTTAAGATGTGAGTATAAAATAGAGAGCTGTGTATGGGAAACATGGGTCCCTGCTGGCCTTTACAGAACAGACAGACGCCACCCTGTGCTCAGTGAAGTCTGGGTGGCAGGTGGAGAAAATTGCTTGGTAGCAAAGAGCAGGCATTTCTGGAAAGTGTCATGATTACCTTTGTGTTGTAGGAGGAAGACTTCTTTATCCATTTGGATGATTGATGAACCTTAGCCTCCTTCAGTGGTCATTCCTAAATGTCATCCTTATTCTAATAACCTGGAGGAGAACAGACTTTCCTACTATCTTTCCTGGCTGCTCTCTATTCCTGGAACCCCAGTACCACAGGATGAGGATCTAAAATATCTGGCTTGAGTGTTCATTCTGGCAATTGTTTGAGGAATCATGGAGTGACTGCTTCCAAAATTATCCTTTTTTGGAATAAAATTATTTCTGTGGCATTATCCAACCTGAGTCATTATTGCTAGGTAAGATTCTAGCTCACTTACATTAGTACCTCCTTCTCCAACAAGTATTTAATCCCAACTCATGTGTCTTTTCCATCATCCATCACCTGCAATATCCTCTCGATCCCCTTATCTTTACTCTTTGCATCAGATATTTATAGTAACAACGACAATGCGTGACAAGCTACCCCAAATCTCATTGGCTTAAAATAACAATGATTCTCCCAGATCTGTGAGTGCTAGGAGGTCAACAGTTCTACATCGGGCTCAACTGGGCAACTCTGCTGATCTGGGCTGGACTCACTCATGCATCAGAGGTTGGCTGATTCAACTGGGGTTGGCTGGGGTGACTTGGGACTACCCCACCTATTTCATCCTTCTTCTAAGCCAAAAAGCAGCCCAGGCACTCATTATTGCCTGGAAATCTCACCACGTTTCCCTAGAAAATTTACTTCCTCCCCTCCAAGATGACTATTTCATACTTCTTCTCTTTCCTCAAACCTCCATCTCATCTACCTGTCACTCCAACCTCCACAATTCAGGTCTCACTGACTATCTCAACTCATCCTTCCTTGAGAAAATAGTTGCAAGTCTGCAAAAATTTCCTCCTCATCTACCCCTGTCTATTTGTACCCATTGACTCTGCTTTATCCTCTGTAATAATGGAAAAAACGATCCCTCCTCATATTTCAGTCCAACCTCTCCATGTACATTTTGGATGCTTCTTATCTAACCAAGGACTTCACTTCTCTAATTATTACCTTCAGTATCATAGATGGCTCCCTTGTTCCTGGATCACTCCACGATTGTCATGCAGCTATGCCTTGACTCCATGCTTCTATCCAGCTACCATCCACTCTGCAGCTGATGTTCCAGACACTACTGTGTGTCTGTACTTGCTTGTCCACTTCCTCACCCCCGCCCATCCCCATTCTTTCCTCAGGGAGCATGCCTCCCTCTTCCCTGTGATTGGCTCCAACCCCCACCTCCCCTCACTCCAGCACTCCAGCCAAGCCTCCTCTGGTCTACCACACACTGCAACTTGGCTAATGCTGCTCATGTAGCCTGAACTTCTCCTCATATTGGAACCCTCGGAGAAGGGCACAAGGAATGGAAGACTAGTACACCTCCACACGAACGATCTCAGGAAGTAGCAGGGTGGCTGAGGGCTCTGTTGGGCTCTGGTCTGGAGGATGATGCCCAAGGTAGTGAAAACTAAATTGTGGTTCTAGTCACAGGACCAGCACTCCATAGAGGATGTGAAAAATAGCTCCTTACCTTTGGGAGTTTAAAACCTAACTGAGGATAGGTAACACATCTAGAGGAGAAGAAAGATATTTTATTTAATACATCATTAGACACTAGATATTTTCCCTACATTATATCTTTATTCTTACAACAGCCCCAGGAGTTGAGCATTCTGAGCCTCTAATTCTTTTTTTTTTTTTTTTTTTGTGAGGAAGACCAGCCCTGAGCTAACATCCGTCCAATCCTCCTCTTTTTGCTGAGGAAGACTGGCCCTGGGCTAACAACGTGCCCATCTTCCTCTACTTTATATGGGACGCCACCACAGCATGGCTGACGAGCAGTGCATCGGCGGGCGCCCGGGATCCGAACCAGCGAACCCCGGGCTGCCAAGCGCAGACTAAACCGCTGTGCCACCGGGCGGCCCCTGAGCCTCTAATTCTTAATGAAGAAACGGAGAGAGATTAATTGTCAAGATCACATTGCCAGGATGTAGTAGAACCTGTATTTAAATCCAGATCTTCATGGCTCCAAAACCAGCTCTTTTTCCTATACTATACTACCTCCAAAAATAAAAATGCAAGATGTATATTTGTCTTGGAATTTCATTCCGGTCAATTACTTGAAAGTGGTTGTACCCACTACTCTTCCACAGTGGGCAGCACATGTAGTGTTGGCGCCTTAGGAATCAAAACTAAAGGGTTTCCTGATGGTTGGTTAGTGACTTGTTACAGGATCTTGGGTAATGTTTAGGGGACTAAAAGCTTGAAGGACCTGGATCAATTATACAGTCTCTGTACCAAGGTGATTAAACAGTCCCTAAAGTAGAGGCTATGGGTCTTGGGTCCTCCTGTAACTTTGAGAGGTAAAGAGGGTCCCTTAAAGGTGGGTTGTGAGAATAGCACCACATCACCTGACAGTGTCTTGCAATGTCCCTGGAGTCTAAAGTCTACATGATGCCACCTGGGGAGGAAGCTCCATTCTGACTGGTGTATTTGGATCCATGCAATGAAAAGTCACTGGTGGCCCAGAAATCTTTACTTATTTCAAGGTGGTCCAACTCCTAGACATTTGTCCACCCTCCCCTATTTCTCCTCTTCATTGAGCTTCACTTTCTCAGTCTCATGCTGAAGTCCCAGGGCTCTCACATATTCCATCTCCTGTGCCAATCAAATGCAGTGGTATAACCCCAAAGTCCTTGAGCCTCACCAGCCTGCAAGGAAGGAATAAAGCTTCATCTGAATTACAGCATGGGCTGGCACTCCTTAAACCAACAAGATTGTAGTATTCCATAACAGCTGCACTACCACCATTATTCAGGAATAATTAATAGTGACTTCAAGAAATTAGATTCTCAAAAAGTTCCTACCCTCTTTAGTAGTTCAGTGGGGGGGAGGGTGTGTGTGGTGGGTGGCTGGGTGGATAAGAGCAAGAGATCAAATGGATTTGTGAAAAGTGATGTGACTAGTTAGACTTCTCATTGTATGAATTAACTGCTACACAAATAAACCCCCCAAATCTTACTGGCATAATTGATTGAAGTTTATTCCTCCTTGGTATGAAATTCAAAATGGATCTTCTTGAACAGCTGCCAGGCTTCCTTCAGGTGGAAATTTGGGGACCAGGCTCTTTCTATCTTGGGGTATTTACCAACTTCAACACTTGGCTTCCAGAACCATTTGCCTATGAATGTGCTTGAGCCCAGCAATAGGAGGAAGAGAATGGAGGATGGTGCATGGGTTGGGGAGGGGAGTTAGGAGCCTTGCCCAAGAGGTGGTGCACATCACCGCTGCTCACATTCCATTGCCTAGAACTCAGTCACATGGGCATAGCGACATGCAAGGAAAGCTGAGACCTGTCATCTGCTCTGTTCTACAGGAGAAGAAATGAGTTTTGTCAGTCAGTCTGCTGCTCATATAAAGGCTGGACTTTCTGATTGTAGTTAAGGTTGAATAGACCTATCCTTAGTGACCCAATATTCTACAGAGCCATCCTTATGAAATGAATGTTCTTCCAAACAATTTTGTAAAAGGAACAGTAAAGCTTATCCATCAAAGGTTTATCAACATTTCTGAAAACACGCAGTAGAAGAAGGCTTGAGGGTTCTGTACAAGGCAGAAGAAGGAAAAAAGTTATAATATTCAGATATGGGGTTTCCCCCCCATTGGAACATGGCAGGAGGCTTATTTACCCTAGGGAATCTCTCTCTGTTTGCATTTCAGGTATTGTGACCAAAAAGGGTAGTGTGACCAAAAAGGGATTCTAGATAGTTCTGTGGAGATTGGGGGGGGGTGGTGGTGGGAGAGGATGCCTGTCCTTGCTCCTAGACCAGCTTTAAGCAAGTTCTATAAGAATTTGGTCCGGGGGTGGAGGTCATCACCTAGTGATTGGAGCAGGCTAACCTGGGACTCATTGGTGGTTAGATGAGCAAGGTAAGCTCAAGTGTATTCTCTCTCTCTTATCCTCTCTGGGTTTGTCAGTCTAAGTTGGAGCTTCATGCCTTCAGACCGTGGGTTAGTTCTCCTTCCCTTTCTTACTACAATGTATAACATAGCTGCACAACCTCAGCCTGGATGGGGAATGAAGACACATTAGCATTTATACCCACTTTTTCAGGGTTGCTCGGGATTTGGGAAGATGTCTTGGGTAAGTAGCAGGCAGTTTTTGTTTTTGTGCTGACCTTTTCCAACAGGACCACCCGGAAATAATGGGTAATAAGAGCTCTATTACACCTTGCATCCCTCTGGGCTCTATTTGTTTTGGTTTACAGTGGACATTTTTTTGTTACCCCAGTCTCTGGCCCCATAACCACAACCCTGCTCAGAACAAGCCTAATGTGTTGTCTTTAGCTTACAGAAAACCACAGAGGAACGAGGAGATGGTTGAGACATATAGTCGAAACCAGTTAAAATCGGTTGAAGGCAACATGGCAGTATGACTTGATCTGACATAGACCCTGCAGCTCATTATATGCTCATTGTAATACATTACCATGCTACAGAACACACCCACTGGTGCCATGACAGTTTACAACTGCCATGGTAATGGCAGGATATACCCAAATAAGGAAATAAAAGAGGTGGCAGCCTTGATTTCCCCAAAAGCCTGCCCAGTTCCCCTTCATTACCTTGACCCCTTATAACAGCTGCTTAATTGCCCCAAGAATTGAGAAGTTGATTTGTGAACATAGTTCCCACTTCTCCATTCTTTGGCCATGAAATAAAAGCTTGTGCTGTTGAACACTCAGCTTCAGTTTTGTTTCAAATCTGTGACACCAAACAAAAAAGGACACTCCAAGGAAGAAAAGGCTGATTGTGGGTTTGAGACCCACCAGCCCTGTGCTATTCCTCAGGTCCCCTCTGATTGTGGGTTCAAGTTCCACTGGGGGAAGTACAATTGGTAACACTCTTATTGAGTTTCCTCATTATAATTGACTGAAGTCTTATTTATCCTTTCATGTGTTTGCCTCTGTTTCAGGGGTTTTGTTCCAAGTTACTGGAGTTTGTTTGGGGGGTGCTGATTTTGTTGAAAGGAATAGAGATTTTTCTCTCACAGAGGAGCTCTTTGACCCCATTTGTTTTGATAGTTGCTTGTGAGTGGATGGTGCCATAATGGGAAACTCATATTCAATTCCCAGTGTCAACCCTTTGGGTTATATATTGCAAAATTGGAATGTTTTCAGTTATAAATCTATGAAAAAGAAAAAGATGATATTCTTTTGTAACACCACATGGCCACAATATTCTTTAGACTCCAGAGAGAAAATGGCCTGACAATGGATCCTTAAACTGGAAAAATGTCTAAATTGAAAAAATATTTAGAGAGTTCTCAACACAAACAACTGTTTTATTGGTACCTATGAAAAGACAAAATTAAAAAGAAAATACAATGACTAGTCTTAAGAACTTAATCAAATTTGGGGTTTCAGCTTCCTTGCATGGTCTTATCAATGTTAATGAAAACATTAAGTTAACAAAAGAATAAAAAGAAGCAGAGGAAAATGAAGGGACTCTTCTCAACAAGGTGGAAAATTTTTAAAAATAAGGTAAATAAGACAGTGGGGTAAATATGACAAATATGAAAAGGGGAGAAAACAAAGAGGAATTAGAAAAGGAAGTCATAGGACTCATCCCAGCAGAATAGGAATCTTTAGCTGGTTATTAAAAAAGGGGGAGGGGGTGAATAGAGCTGACATTAATGGGGTTAAAACAAAGGTTTTAAAAAAACACTGCCTAAGGTTGGGTGGGCCAAAGGGGCCCCTTGCTGGCCCCCCAACTTCAAAGGACCTTAAACAGGACCATTCTATTTACTTCAATTTGGAAAAATTTAAAAAGTCAGAAAGCAAAAATCACAATGAGAAACCTGATCAACAATCACTTGGAGCAACAATTAGGCCCTTAGTGTTGATAAGATTATAAAGATTAAAATGTATTGAGATAGTATTATATGAAGAGGTTACGTCAACTTTCCCTGAGTGTTTTTTGGAAATGGATGTTATGTGTGGCTGGGACTGCTTCCCCTACACACTATCATAAGACTGAGACTTGTTAATGAAATCCTAATGGAAGCTATGGTTAGAGGTATAAGAGTGGATAAAATTAAGATAAAATTTTGTACGAAAATTGGTATATTAAAATGGGCTTTATGTGAAATGATTACATCTCTTTTGTCTGACTTTATTGTAGATTATAATGTGGGGATAAGCATTGTGTTTCACTGGGGAAACTTTCTCCTGCCTGATATTGTAAGGGCATATAAATCCACCTTCCAGGCAATGTTACTTAAACAAGCTAAAGGAGATCTACTTTAAAATGGCCAAAATGGTGCAATTTCAGTTTATCCAAGTGGTATATCTGCATATGCAATTGCAAAAAGGTGGCTGTAAAATTAAACAACAAATGGGAAGCCTATTTTAATTTTTTTGAGGCTTCTGAATGAAATAATAAATCCCTTACTGCATCTTCAAAACAAAATAATTAAATGAGAAACATGCCAGATTGGAGAATGACAGCTGCACCAGCAACCGTGCTAGTGAAATGAAACCAAATCTGCTACTCCTGTCTCCTCTCTTGCTGAGCTCCCCTACTTCAACTCCCTCAAGATTCCTCATCTAAAACAAAGCAAGTGGAAATAGGTAAATTTTTGAGATAATTTGGGATTGTAATGGCCATTCTGGAGAAACTTTGTTTCAGGTAAGTCCACCTGAAGGTCACCCTTAAAAGAGAGGATTCAAAACCTCTCAGAGACAATGATTAATATACAGAAGCTTCTAAAACACAAAATGACTTCAAAAACAGCTCTAAAAAGGACCCTTACAGCAAAAAGAAAAGAATCTTTAGTAAAAATCTTTGACCATCTGAGCAAGTCCATCTGCCAAAAAATACAATTTAGATTCAACTATTCTTTTGAGTTTTGTACCTGAGACATGGCTAAAATATTTAAGGATTTCTGTTTGTGTCTATCTGTATGTGAGTCTCTCTATAAATTTTTTTTGCCTCTGGATGATATAATTTCTAAAGGAGCTCTATTTAATTGGCTTAAACTAAGCACTTATATAAATTATTTCTAAATGTAATAAAAGCTAGCCCAGATGTCTTTCAAGTTAACATGATATAAAATGATCTTTGGTAAATAGGAGCTTGTTTAAGTTTGCTAGTTTGATTGAAATAAACGTGTTTTCAGAGTTATCAACATTGGATATGATACAGACATGTTATCTCTGTTACAAAACTTGTCAGTAAAAAATAGTAACTTAGAATAATAGCTGACTTTGTGTAATGTCTCATGAAATTTTGTGGGCAATTTAAATATAATTATTGGGAACAAGTAAACTAAACGGATGTAAAAAAGATAAAAGTTTTTTTGGAGTGAACTTTTTAACATAATTGTGTTATGGTATGTGTACTTGGAATGCCTTCAAAACATTTTGGTAACTTGAAACCTTAGAGTTTTGCTAAATTGAGTTAAATGATAAAAATGTATTGAATATCTAGGTCATTTCCACATAAGATGAGATGTTAAAATTAGTTACTAGGCATAGATTTGTTTGCCTTTGGCTTCTTATTTCAAAGAAACTGGAGATGCTTGGGTTTACTGATGAACATGTTTTGTGCCATGCTGGGGAATTTTCTATGAGAAAGTACATGCTTCTATACAGTCTGTATTTTAAAAAAGCAAGATGTATGTTTTCAGTAAAGAAGGTGTAAAGAATGGAAATATTTTCGTTTATTTTGTTAAGAAAGATAAATTTGTCCCAAAGTACTAGGAAAGAAACAAAGGAAAGAAGGCATGGGACAAATTCTGAATGTAAAAAGCAAGTGACAGAAGGTTTGTGGAAGTAAAACCTTAAGGAAAGAGATTTGTGCATGGTCAAGTTGGCTAAGATTAAAATGAATTAAATTAAATGAATGAGTTTCAATAGGAAGCGTAAGCTGGTACAAAATTAGAATTTGGCTTCCTCTCTCTTGAAAGGATGATCTTCTTGAAGTTTTGGTCTGCTCTTGATAAAGAGATTATAGAGGGTTTTTCTTTGCCTTTGAGTAAGTCTACCTAGGGGACAGAAAGTCTGTGTTGTGTTTTGTTAAAATAATTTCCTATGTTCAAAGAGACTGAGGTCTTTCTATTAGGGTTTTTTTTTTTTTTGACGGTTTAACTCTCTCTTTTTGCTTTGACCTCTTCTGTTGTCACCTTGATTGAATGCATAACATCGTTTCCTATTTGACCAAGTGTTTTAAACCCTTTTGATATTTTTGACAAACTTCCCCCTAGGTTAGAATCCTGGGTAAAGTCTTTCTTTTGACTTGAAAAGGAATTGGGGGAATTTTCAATGGGCCCTGGGACTTCTCAAAGAATTTATTCTCTTTCCACAAAGAGAGAGATATTAAACTAATTAGACTTATTTGGTATGTTAAATTACATGGGAAGCATTGTCAAATAAGTGATGATAAGCCTTCTTAGATTATATTTTGTGGATAAATGTTATTAATATAAATGTTTTTTAAAAATTACATAACATTCCTAAAATTCTGATCTGTCCTGGTTATCAAACAGAATTCTGGTTATTATCTTAAAATGTTATATGTCACAGAAATAGCCAAATGTCTGTCAATTGCCTTTTTTGAGTTTTTTTTTTTTGTGGACAGTTGTTGTTTTACTCTGATTTTTTTTGCAAATGTGTTTCATCTTCAGAGATTCATGGAAAGGACTCTGACATTTGCTCTAGAATGCAGGTTTCTGATAAACTTTCAGATTCTGAAAGTGAGCTGGGTAAGAAATTACAGAACTCTAATGGAGAAACTGATGGCCTCATAAAACTGCTAGATCAAGAGTTGGTATCATGGGTCTGAATGAACTGATGAAGATGATTATAATTTCTATAACTTTTAGTTTGAAATATTGCTGATTTTTTAATGGTGTGCTTTTCCAGACTTGAGGAAACTTTTTCCTCTTTTCTCTTAAGGAACTATAACTTATAGCAATTTGTAAACAGAACTGAAACATTTATCTTTTTCTCCCTATCTGATCCCTCTAGAATTTGAAAACTCTTGATGAGGGAGTATTCTTATTTTCATGGCAATATAGTTATTCGTGTAAGTTCAGTAAGAATCTGTTCTCCTTATAGCAGGACACAATTGGAAACACTGGTTTTATTACCAAGGCATTGACTGGAATGTCATATTTGGGAAAAACACGCATAAACTCAGGTATGACCAAACAGCTTTGAGGAACAAGGATTGACTTTATGGAAAAAAAGAAAGCCACTTGGAAATATTGGCCTAGCATCTTGCTTACAGGGTTCCCAGCAACCTTACCAGGTTAGTAAAGAGGTAACTTCCCTGGTAGGTACAAGAACCTCAGGGTATTTTGGGGACCTCAAAAAGAGAGGAACTCATCCACATCTGTGGGTATTCCAGGTGGAATCTGATGACAAGTCCTTAGCTTGGCTTTCCTTGTTTCAAGAGGCCTTTAATGTTCAACCTGAGATTCCTCATAAAAAGTTTCAGAAAAGCACATTTAAAAGAGCCTATATAATCAATTGCTATTCTTGCTGTACTTATGTACACAATTGGGCCACATTTATTGAAACTAATTTTGCAAACCAATGAGTCTTAATTTGACCATCTTTGGTAAAAATGAGGGTGATTTTAGAGAGAAAAATTATGTTTCAATTGCAAAAATAATACACATTTGTGGATATAAGATTCTAGTTCTGTTAATTGTCTTTGAGGTTTTTGTTTTCTATCTGTAAACTGGACTAGATCCTGAAATCTTCTAGTTTCCTCAAATATCTGGTATAGATCCAAACTAACATTTTCAATTTTTTCCATCATTTTCATTTGGAATCATTGAGAACTGAAACCACCCTTTTTCCTGAAAGCCCTGCAAAATGAAATTGGACAACTTGATGTAAACTTAAGAGATAACACCATGATAGCCCGTGTATAGAAACTCTTCATATTTATTGCTGTATAAGCCACTCAAAATGTTTACCTGAACACCTGATGACATCATCAGTGATTTCATTTCAACCTGCAAAAGATGCTTTGGCCCTGACTATCTAGAAGTCTTCTTGACTGGCTGTCCCCTGGGCTCAGAAAGTGTTTGATAATTTGCTCCCCCCATTAACCTTGTTTTTCTTTTTGTTTCTCTAGAAATGCTTCTTATTAAATACCTGGTTACTTGCTTACACAATATAGGCCTAACTTTGGGAGACCTTTCCTATGTTTTGGAGATGACCCAGAAGACCCAGAAGGAACTCAAATTAAGGAACTAGACAGTCAAATGTTCCCCTGCACCATCTTTGTTCTGGAAACTGGGCCCTATTAAACTCCTGGAAACACAAGCACCCAGAACATCAACTTCATCCCCGCTGGATGGGACCATATGAGAAACTCCACAGGGAATGGGAACCATGCCATAGAAGAACATCACAACCAGGATCACCCAAATCTTGGCTGGCTTCATACTCTAGACACTGACTTCTCTGAATAGACAAGTGAATCCCTGGTAGACATCAACTTGCTGAACACAAGATAGTCTCTTCAAGATAAGTAATAAATAACTCCCAGGTTCTTACCTTACTTGTTGGACTATTAGACAGCAGGCTAACTGGCTACATTAGATTTCACTTGAGGTTCCGGGATCTAACCTTGATTAGTTGACAGGTGTCTTCTCCTGCATTCCCCAAGGAATGATGTCCATTATGGAGGGGATACTAAAATTTGGTCTGTCTATTTTTCTAATATGTGTGGTTATCTGTGTAATTATAAAATGTAGCCTTAAGTGTTGTTTCAAAGTCACTGATCAGAGCACTAAAATATTAGTCATGCAGACTATACCTTGCTCTCCCCACCTGGTACCCAAGAATATTTTAAAATAAATGTAGAACAATTTCATGCTTCAGACCCTAATCTTTGCCTTTTCACAGCAGGAAGTAGCTAAAGAGGTCTTTACCTGCATTCTCCAAGATTGAGGAATGATCATAGGAGAGTGGGGATTGAAACTGAGAATGAAGCAGTTAAAATTCCCCTGGATTAGGGTGAAACCATCCTTGTACTCACAAGGTTAATGTGGGAAACAAAGGAACCAAAGTTTCTAAATTTGCTTTTCAGAACAGCAGGAGGGCTGCTGATAAGAAGTAGCTTGCTGAAGGCACCCCCACCACCACCTGACTAAGCATTACACAGGAGCATTGAGAAGCTAAAAAGACCAGTTGCAAACTTTAGACATCACAGACTAAAAGTCTACCACGTGCAGCACAGAACCCCCTCAAATTTTCACACGTGACCCATGAAGAAACATGAAAGACGGTTGCACCAGTACTGAACACTTTTAGAACTTCAGCCCCCAAGGCCACATGCTCCCCCTCCCCTACCTAAAATCTCAAATAAAAACACTTGCTTGTAACTTTTCAGGGAGTTCAGGATTACAGCATTACCTGCCCATTCTCCTTGCTTAGTGCTTTGCAATAAATTTCCTATTTTATTCCACTACACCTGTGTTAGAGATTGGCTTGCTGCATGATGGATGAGGAAACCCACTTCAGGTGTGGTAACAATACAAGAGGAGTGTAATGAGTCATAACAAATAGATGCAATGTGCTGTCCAGGATTTGATCCTGGAACATAAAAAGGAAATTAGTGGAAAAAAACAGTGAAAGTCAAATAAATTCTGCACCTTAGTTAATAGTAATGTGCCAGTACTGATTTCTTCGTTTTGACAAGAGTACCATGGTTATGTGCAATGTTAACAATAGCAGACTGGGTGAGAGGTATAGAAGAACTCTCTCTATTATCTTTGCAATAAATTTGACATTGAATTCCAATGAAATCCCAAATTCCTTGTGAGACACAAGCCATCTGTACCAGTTATTGATCTACTGCCTCTCAGCTCCAAATTCACCTTTTAGACTGCCCTGTGAAAATAAATGTGGGCCTTGAAGTATTTTTTTCTTTGCCAGACAGCACTGGCACTTTGTCAGTAGAGGGCACTGGAGAGGCATTTCAGGAGGAAGAGTCTGCTTCCAACTGCAGCTTTTGCAGTGCTCAGCTCCTGCAGTGCTTGCAGCTTCTCTAGCACTCAGCTCCTTCCCTGTGTGGTGGCCAACAGCACTCAATGGCCAGCACCTTCCTCCAGCATCTGCTCCCACCCCAAACTCTGTGGTTTGGGAACACAGTGCCTCCCACCCCCGCAATGCAGGTGGTTCCTCCAGGGCTCAGCTCCTGCAGTGCTCAGCACCCAGTAGCACCCAGCAGCCAGGATCTTCCCTTGACAACCCTCTTGGGCAGCTTTGTAGCAAACTGCCTCTGCTGAGACACTTTCTGGTGAACAGCTTTCCCTGGCATCCTAGAGAATGGATTTCTGTCAAGTTCTGCAGGTGCAGCACCAAAGTGACTGCCATTCCATGAACCTGACCACACCTTCTCCAACAAGGTGTGGATCTCAGCCATGGGGGCAAGGGGTGAGGCGAGGAGGCTCTCCCTGGGTGCTCTATCTCAGTCCTAGTGTTAGTGGCTGTTCCTTATATTTGCCACTCTGATACTCTCTAGAATTCTCCTTACATATTACTAGCCAATCCCTTGTTACTCTAATCTGCTATTGCAGTTAATCATTCTTTGTATTAACCTTACCCTGTTCAAATTCCTGTGTGGTCTTTTTCATGGCTGGCATCCAGGGACAGGTTGCCCACCTCCCTCCTAGCACCAAGGAACACTAACTGGAGGATTCTCACGTCCTGTGGGGGGAAAAATTTTTAGATAGTTTAGAGGGATTTGGTGGAGTATGATGGGTGGGGCAGATTGGATAGAGGGTGTCAAACCCCTTATGATATGTTTCATAAGCCATCCTAACTGCATTTTCTAACTCCACTCTTACAACTCCCCAATCTATTCTCCACATTTTACAGGGTTTTTTTCTTCTGTTGACTTTTAATTGCACAAGTAATATATGAATGCCTTCTCCTTACTTTAGTCTTATTTCAGATAAGACTAAAGACCTCTTGACTCCCTAACCACCCCCCCCCCACTTACTCTATTATTCCTAAAAGGTAGTGCTGTTATTTTGGGGAGGTAATTGTTCCAGAATTTTTCTACATTTTCATGCATATATATGTACATATACGTGCATGTAAAGGTGCAAATATTTAGCACTGCCTTAGGGAAGAAGAACAGATATGTCCCTTAACAGTATCATGCAGTGTAATATGCTATTTAGACCTGGGTCCTGATGCAGAGGCAAAGTATTATAGAAAAAAGTCATGAAATGTGAAACCAAAAATATCTGAGGTTGAATCTGCTTGGGAGGGGAAAATTTCCCTCTACCCCTCTTGGTTCTTTTGGCTGGTCTAATAATCAAATTGACATAAGACAGATTAACAGGAGAAAAACAAATTTAATTTCATATGTAAGAGGCCCCATGGTATTAGACCTAAGAAGTGAGCAAGCGGGCTGTTTATGTACCTTTTTTTAGACAAAGGAACAATTATTTGAGAAGATTCGACAAAACAAAGGGATTTGGACTTGGAGTAGCAAATAAATTAAGAAGTAACAAAGTTTGTTCATATAGCTTTCTCAGCCTTGGATTCCCCATCTCAGGCGATAAGGATGCGTTCTATCCTCCTGGTGTGGGGAGGATACCTTCACATGGGAGGTTTATTTCCTGTCTTCAGGGGAACAAGGGAGGGAGAGATCTTCTTGCACTGGCTGTTTCTCAAGTAGCTTTAATTAAAAACAATCAATATGTCACCTTGGCATACTTTGGGGCAGTCTGCCCTGAGCCCTATCAAATCTCATTTAGTAGCTCTGTAACCTTGAACAAGATATTTAACCTTGTCACACTGCAGTTGTGATGGTTAATAAATAAAGCACCTTGAACACAGATGTTCTTGAGTTACCACTCCTCCTGCCTGTCTATATCATCCTCTCTCTCTCTCTTTCAATATGACAGATTTCTTTATTACACTAAGGAGATGGTCCCCTTGTTTCAAAGAACTTGTTTGGAAAACAAGCACTGCCCAACACCACACGTGGTCTGTGTTGTTCTTGTTTTTTTTTTTTCCTCGCAGTCAGTTGCTTGGCAGAGCCCAAGATTCAAGATTTCTATATGCTGATGCAGGTTTTCAACTTAGGCCCAGTTCACTGTCTGGGACAGTAGAAATCTCAGCTGCTTTGGCTTTGCTATGTCATCACCAAATAAAGTCCTTAACAAGCAACATGGGGATGGGTGGCTTCTTCCTCCTTGCAGTCCTCCTCAGCCTCAGCACAGAGCTCCCAGCAGTCAGTGAGTCCAGGCAAAGACCAGCCCCACCTTTCTCAGATAAACCTCTCTATTCTTGAAAAAACATTTTTCTGAACCCTGCTTCTATCTTTTCTGTCTTTTTCTTCCCAACCACCAGTCACTCCCAAGCCCTTCCAGTATAGCTTCAGCCACCACCACCACCATTGCAATCACCACCAATATCCGTCCACACTCCCACTCTCCAATGGCACCAATAACTTCCTGGTTGACAATTTCATCATTTTCCTCAACTGTCATCTGCAGACCTGACATTGTTCAGGATCCTTTCACTTCTGAAACTCTCTTCTCCTGTGGCCTCTCTAACTCTGTCTCTGCTCTTTCTTTCCTGTGTCTTTTGCTTTCCCTTCTTCTTCCTCTGCTCCCTAAACCTTATGGGCTCATAAGTAAAGATGATTTCCCTGGCTGCCTCTCCATGATATCAGTTACTAGACTTATTCAACTCTTTTTTGAAAATTTCTCTTACATCCTTTCCATACCCACTGCCACCACCCTGATTACACACCAGACCATTGCAATACTCTTTTAACTCTCTCTCTCTCCTCTAAACTATGTGTTGTGTATTAAATACCACTCAGTTCTATGCATGAATGTGAGATTGTTCTTCTCAAGTGCAACTCCAATCTAATTCTACTGTAAATATAAATTTAATGGCCTTACTAGTCCCCATTTTGATATCTCTGTAGTCACTTTGGTTTGCTGGAGATCAATCTCTAGAGATTCCTCAGGAGGTTCTCAGGGAACTATATCCCCTGTCTTCCCATCAGTCACTCTAATGCTTCTAGCAGATTTCTGCACAGATGCAGATTCCTAGCAGGTCTGGAGGATGTTAGTGGACTGCCCCCTTCCAACCACTCATATTTTGGCATTTGAGAGAATACCTTGCTCCCCAGTTTTGCTTTCTATGTGTTTTGAATTTTACTATTTTAATTGTTCAGTGTGTTTTGATGAGGAGATGTTAGGAGACTCAAAAATTATGTCAACCTACAGTATTAAAACCACCTTCCCAGAATTTGACATTATTTTTAACAACTTCCAAACTTCTCCTTTGTGAAGTCTCTGTTCGATCCTTTTGCCCATTTTTTTTGTTAGGTTATCTGCATTTTTCCTGTTGATTGTAAGGGATTCTGGATAAAAGTTGTTTGTTGTATTTTTGTATTATAAACATTTTCTCCCAATGTGGCTCTCCTTTTCACTCTCTTAATGGTGCCATTCAGTGAAGAAAAGTTCCTAATTTTAATGAGATCCATTTATCTATTTTCATGGTCTATAATGTTTCTGTAATATTTGAGAAATATTTGCCTATCCTAAAATCATGAAGCTATTTACTACGGTATCTTCTAGAAGCTTGATTGCTTTACTTTTCACTTAGGTCCATGATCCATTTGGAACAGATTTGTGTGTGTGATGTGAGGTAGGAGACAAGGTTCCTTATTTTTATATGGATAATCCAAATAATCCAGCCACATTTACTGAAAAGACCATTCTTTTCCCCCTTTGAATTGCAGCGGCTCCTTTGTTATAGATTAGGAGACCGTGTGTGTATATCTGTCACATTGGTCTATTTGTCTCTCTTGCACCAATACCACACTGTCTCATTTACTGCCACATTATAATGCCTCAATAAATGGTAGTTTAAGTCCTGCAACTTTAAGATTATCTTGATTATTCTCGACTTTTGGAACTTTCACATAAGTCTTAGAATCAGCTTGTTAATTTTCATAAAAAATCCTTCAAGATTTTGACTAACATTTCAATTTGGGGAAAACTGACATCTTTATAATAATAAGTCTTGTAACCCATGAACATGGCATATCCTCCATTTATTAAGATATTTTACAAAATTTCTTAATAATGTCATGTAGCTTTCTGCACATAATTAGTTAAATTTATTCTAGGCAATTGACGTTTTTGGATGGTAATGTAAAGGCATTTAAATTTTTATTTTCTAATTGTAAGACTTCAAAGCTTTTAACTTAGTCTTTCCTCTGGTCAGGCAGCTGTGAGCACCAGTGCAGAGGAGACAGGGACTGTGAGAAGGGAAATCAGTGCATCAGGAAGGGCTGTGGTCATATCTGCTCCACCATCCTTCAAATTGGTAAGTCCTGACTTCCTCCACCCCACCTCTGCTTGGAGGATGAGGAGTTTGGCGCTATCTGAACTTTCACAGTTGTGTGGTCACCCTGAAATATGGGAGAAATACCCCTGAATGCCTGAGGTCTCCCTCTGTTCTTGCCCTTTTGACGGACAGGTTGCTCATGAGGCCCTTTATCCCAACATTTCCAAGTGTGAGGATCCTGAAAATAATTCTCATTTCACTTTTCTCCAGGAATACATACTCACTATAGAAAAGTCAGAAACTACAGAGCAAATTGATGGCAAAATGTGCCCGTAATCTCATGACCAGGAGCTAAACATAGTTAAATCTTTGTTGATATCCTTCCACATATATATTCAGGGACATGGTGCCAAATAATCATGGCATCACACACCACAAACATTTTAAAACTTTCCTTTTTACACTCAATAATACGTAGAGAATAGCTTGTCACAACTGTAGACATATGTCTACAACTATTTTTTTTCAAAGGTTTCAAAGCATTTCATTGTAGATATCCCACATTTGCTTACTAATTCTTGCCTAATGGACATTTAAGCTTCTCTAAGATTTTGCTATCAAAGGATCCCCTTGAAACTAAACCTTTCCATGTGTACTTGATTATTTCCTTAGGAAATGTTCCTAGAGATGTTATTGCTGGCTCAAAGGGGATGTGTGCTTTTTTTAATCCAAACATACATTGCCAGTTAGCTTTTGTGAGGATGTATTGTTGATGTCAAAAAGTTTGATAAGCTTCAAAATGCTGGATATATTTTAATTTTTTACTATTTGACAATAATAATAATTTCATATAAGTTTATGGTTTTAAATCACATGGAACTTAAAAACAACTTCAATTAAGTTTATGAAATACTTCCTTGTTTTTAGGGAATGTTTCAAGAATCCTTTGCAACAAGTTGGCATCCTCCAGAGTGAAGAAACACATATTTGGCAACCTCTCTGTGCTAGGTCTTCTCAAATATATTATTTTGTTTATCTCCAGAACTTTAGGTATGACAGATGTAGGTATTCACCTCACCTCCATTTTACAGATGAGGAAACCGAGGAATGAGCCAAATGCTTTATTTTTTGCTTACCTTGCCATGAATCTTCTCTACCTTCTTCCTTAAGTCACTTGGATCACATTGCAAATGGTGACACCAGGAGGTGGTCACACCTAACAGTGTCCTCAATTTGCACTAAAGAGTGGTGTCCTTCTCCCCTTCCAGGGGGAGCAGAGCCTGAGTGCCTGGCTCAGGAGCAAAGCCTGGGATAGGTCAGACCCCATTGCGCCATCTGTTGGCCATCACTGCCCAATGCATGACCTGCCCAATCATATGTGGCAGTACTGGCCAGAGCTGATGAGGTGGAAATATCTGTAAATCTAACACTTTTCCATTTCATCTTCATAACACCTTTTGGAAGTAAATATTATTATCTTTATTTCAAATTCTCAGAAACTGAGTCTCAGAGAGATTATGTGCTTATCCCATATCAGCCAGTTAATAAATGGCAAAGCTGGTCTCTTCACA
Organism: Tapirus indicus; assembly: GCA_031878705.1. Classification (NCBI taxonomy): domain Eukaryota; kingdom Metazoa; phylum Chordata; class Mammalia; order Perissodactyla; family Tapiridae; genus Tapirus; species Tapirus indicus. The sequence continues at coordinate 24,018,665 of CM062932.1, forward strand.
TCCAAAGCCAGAGCACTTTCTAGCACACCACACTGCCTCCCGAATGAAGTAATAATGAGGGGACACTATCCACATGGTTCTGCATTTTCCTCCAAACCATTGAAACTATAAGAAAAAAAACCACCCAGCTTCTTTACACAGAACGACCACAAGTGTGTGTCCTAGTGTGGCAGCTGCTGGCCACACTCTGACTCATTCTCAGAGCCAAGCTCTCCACTCAGGTCCACTCCTTCCTGCTCAGACCCATCAGTTCCTGTTCTCTGTGAGGCCTGCCTAGCACAGCAATCTCTGTGCCAGTGGGGTTTCATCATCTCAGGCTGGCTGCCTGGACTTCCTCCACAGCTCCTCTCTCTTTCTCTAGTCAGGACCTGCACAGCCCCATCCTGAGGCAGCCATGGGGGCTTCAGAATGGGGGCCCCTATTCCTGGGCGTCATCATTGTCCTGATTCGTGGGTGAGCATGTTCACTAGCTCCACAGAGACTTGGCAGCAGCGTGAGGAGGCTTCTTTTCAAATCTTCCTTTGGAAATCAGACTCAGTTCAGATTCCATGTCCACCTTTTCCTGGCTCTGTGGTCTCATGGAAGTTGCTCAAGCTCCCAAAGCCTCAGTTTCTACAAATTGGGATTAAGAATACCTAAGGGAGATTAAGACCCCATGGGGATCTTGTGACAAATAAATGTGATTCCAGATGGGAGTCCCCGGCCTAGAACTAGCACAGTAACAAGTACTTACTAAATGCCAGAAAAAATCCCTGGGAGCATGGGAGCCAGATATGCCCCCTTTCTGAAGACACTCTTCATCAAGAGGGAGCATCACCCTCATGTGATGGTGAGAAACCAGAATGTCTAGAGTCCCATAGTCTCAAGTTGAATCCCGGCCCCGGGCCCCTCTCCTGTTATTACTGTGGTCTCCATTTGGAGGCCCATTGACAAGGCTCCATTCAAAACCATGTTCCTGTACACCTTATGTGTTTTGATTCATATTTTCAATTTGCCCCGTGAGGACTGTTATAATGTAACAAACATTAGGCAACCCACAGGAGAGCTGTAGTATCCTGCTGACCTGGGGATGCTGTTAAACTGCTTCCTATTTTATTGGATACAAGTTCCACATTTGTTTGAAAAATAGTAGTGTGTACTCATTCTACAATATTTGGTGTCTAGAAGGATTTACTGACCTCAGCATTCACTGGTTCCCCCATGGACATGCAGTCACTGTGGGAAGAAACATCAAGTTCTGAGCTCCTGCTATTTTCCAGGCAGGTTCTGAGATTATGGCTTTTCTATCTCAGTTACCCTGTAGAGCAGTTGATGATATCACTGTTATACAGATGAGGAAACTGAGGCTGACAACAGTTCAGTGACGTACCCGCGGCCACATCGATAATGCGCAGTTCTGTCTGTGAAGCATAATGAAATTAACACAGGCCCTCTACTGTGGCCTCCATTTGCATAAATTAACATATATCATATTCTCTCATATAAAGTATCCTATTGTGCATAATATATCTTTTACAATTTAACATCAGATGTGGACATCTTTCCATGTCAACACAAAAATATCTCATTCTTTTTGAGTTACATGATTACTAATGAATGAATTCACTGTAATTCATTTGACCAATTCCCTTTTGGTGGCCATTTTATTTGCTCAACATTTTTTGCTATTGTGCAGGTTGCTGTAACATACATGATTTCATATTTTTGTGCACCTGTGGAAATGTTTCCTATAGAATAAATTCCTAGGAGTGAAAGTATAAGCTCAGCGGTTATGAATATTTGTTTTCATAAATTTCCTCTCCCTCATCTTCCTTTCTCCCTCTTCCTCCCCAACCTTTCCTTCCTTCCTTCCCTACCCTCTCTGCCTCATTAACCAGAAAGACTTTCCCCTTTTCTGTGTGACAAGAACTCATCATCTCCTGCATCTTCTCCATGCTCAGATCTCTAAGCTTTGTTCTGATACATAAAGGGGCATTTCTGAAATTTAGAAATTCTTTTCTCTGTCGGCAACCTGTTGTTGTCTAATTCAACTAAGTTTCATTTGAAACTCACTGCTGAGCCATGACCCCTTTACACCAGCTAGTGTGCCCTCCCCACCAAGCAGGGGCTGCTGCCGACTCAATGATTGGAAGAGCCACTGGCAGCCAGACACTGGGAAGAATCAGGAAGAAAAGATACATGGGATCAACTTCTCAGAATACATCACCTCCATTATATCATGCACACTGTGAAAGCATTTTATAAACTGTAAAGTTCTATCTAGATAGTGAATTTTTTTGCAATAACAGGCATTTTATAAATTATCTAATTCAAGTGGTAGAATGCAGGCGCTACCTCTTAGGAAGGGCTCCATTCATTCTCCACCTCAGTCCCTCCTGCCACCTGCTCCTGAGACTTCAGTTTCCAATGAATCATCTCTGGCAGGCGTCTGTGAGCTCCAGTGAAGGAGACACGGGGACTGCGGGGCGAGAAGACAGTGCATCAGGGCGGGGTGTAGCCAGGTCTGCTCCCCTGTCCCTGACACAGGTGAGAAAAGGCCAGGAGTCCTGCTTGATTCCCCCAACCAGGTGGGCCCAGGGTTAGTCCAGCTTGGCCTTTCCAAAACTGTGCTGCTGATCAGTAATGGGACAGAAACCCATCAGTGTTCCTGGAGCCTCTGCCCCAGTCCTGCCCTCAGAGGGAAAACAGCTCACAGGGCCGTGTGCCCAGCATCTCATTAATCAAGACCCCTTACAGAGACCTTTCATCTCTCCCTTTTTTTTCAGTAATGCTTATTCTATAAAAATCAGAAACTACTGATGAACACCTATCTCTCTCTCTCTTCCTCTCTCTCTCTCTCTATATATATGTCAACATATATATAAAATCATCAACATTTTGGCTGCCCAGAAAAAAATGATCACTTCCACAGCATTATATTTATTATTTATATTTATATAAATGTTAACAATATTTATTATTGCTATATTTTTAACCAAAAGTCATCTTGTAAATACTTTCATGTAACTTGAGTTTTGTTGCCAGCATCTTTCACTGTCAACACTAATTTAACATATTTAATTTGATCTGATTTGTTATATTTAATTATTTAATTTTGTGGATTTATTTCTTTAATTAATTTAATTTGCTGTATCCTGCCACATAGACTATACTGCAGCACCTCAGTAAATCATCTTCTCATGGACACCTCAGGCAGGGGTTTTGTTTTGTTTTGTTCTCTTGTTTATTGTTGCTATCCTAAGCAATACCTCAGTGCTGACTCTTCTTGCTCGATGTTGCATACCTCTTTATTAGGTTCATGTGAGGAAACAGAGGTTCCTCAAATTTAAGCAACCATGAATTGCTTGTGGTTACAAATCCAGTGAGTGGCTAAGTCAGAATGTATCCTGGGTCTGCACTTGGCAGAGTGGGAGGTGTGGGCTCTGGAACCTTCGAATCCCACCTCTGCAGCTCACCAACATGAGGTTTAGGGCAAATTACTTAACCTCAGTTTCCTCATCTGCAAAATGGGGTAACACCCATCTCAGAGGGTCATGGTGAGGACTAAATGAGTTAATGCAATAATGTGTTTGGCCTTGACTCTAGCACATAATTTTTTTGAAACATTAATGGTAGGGAAAAGAATAAAGTAACAGGAAACACTGTAAGGGGGTGGCAACACCACATGGATTAAGACTCGATTTCAAAATGTTGCTCTGAATCTTGGGAAACACATTTAATTTTTTTAACCCTCAGTTTCCTCATCAGTGAAATCCAGAACATGCTATCTCTGTTACTGCATTGTGTGAATGTTACCAAGCCAAGTGGGCTCACCTCCTGGTGAACCAATTAAGGCTCTTCACCAGTGGAAGTCATCTCACAAAGTAAAGTGCCTTTGCAGCAAATAGGAGGCCATGAGGGATCATTTCCAAAGTCATGGTGTTTCCGAACAAAGGGAAGCAGGAACTTTTATTTTGGTTGGGAATGAATATTCAAAAAGGAGAGGCCAGTATTTGCCTGCATGGGCTCTATTGGAGAATGTCTTTCCACATTACGAGGCCTAAGCTCTTCCTGGAGAGATCTTTGCATTAAAGATAAGGCAAAGATCATGGGTGCAGCTCTTGTGGTGAGGCTTGGTCAGCTTCAGGATGTTTGGTGGCTACATCTCCCTTGAGTTTCTCACTTGGTCAGTTTCAGGATGGTGGTGGTTACCTCTCCTTAACATACAAAAGGAAAAGAAACAACTTGGAAAAACAGTTAATTGCTTCTGAACCCACCTTTGAGTTTCTCAAGAGACCTAGTCAGTGACAAATCCCCCCTTTAGTTTTATCCTGCTTCTCATTCTTGAGGGGCAAGGTTGAAGGTCCATCTTCTGTGACTGCTTCCTGCTGAGCACGGGCATTGTCATAGGCTCCAGTAGGGGAGCAGAATTTCCAGCTTATCTCAAATAGGTTTGTGGGTCACCAGAGGCATAGCCCTGAGTTATTCATAACAACCTTCTGTAATTTTATAGCCTCATGCCCTTCCGCCTCCAGATTCTATCAGCTCTTTATAGCCTAGATACTGGGTTGCCCATTTCTCTGATGGATCTAGTCCTGCTGCCCAGGAACATGCAACCTCCTTGGAAGCATACTCTGCCTCAATGGTATGGAGTTGGCTAGGATCGAGGGCAGAGCCTGGGGTGGATAGCTGGTCATTACTTATCTGCATGGTGTTGCCAAAATGGGAGTTTCAAATCAGAGAGTGGTTTGCAGGAAAACACGGAGTCATCACTTGTCTGTGACAATCTCTCTTGATGTTCAGGCGTGGGCGCCTTTTTTACCCATGTGTGGTGGATCCAAGGGGTGGCTCCTTCTAATTTTAGGGAAGAATGTGTGGTAAGTAACACCAAGGGAGGCCCTACCCAAATAAGATTTAGCTAATCTTGAGATGAACCACTTTTCCAAGTTTTAAGATAGACCCAATCTCCTGGTTCATATGGGTGGAGTTTGACCTCCGTAGGCAAGGGAAGACAGAAGTTTCCATACTTATTGAGTGCATCTACCACCTGCTTCAGATTGATTATGTGTTTGATTGCCATGGAGACCTCTGGTTCTGGGTTTGTGAGCAAATCTGAATCTTTGGGGAATGGTCTCCCATAGGTCATTTCAAAAGGGCTAAACTTCAGTTTGCCTTTGGAGATGCCCTTATCCAAGTGAGGGCTATTGGCAGTAGCTTTAGCCAATTTTCCTGTGTCTCTTGGCACAATTTAGCCAGGGTTTTCTTTAAAGTTTGATTTATCCACTCAGTTTTTCCAGATGATTGTGGTGTCCACGAGGCATGTAACCTCCACTTAATTTTTAAAACTCTGGCTACTTCAGAGGTTATTTTTTATGTAAAAGCTGGTCCATTGTCACTCAGAATTGTTCTAGGCAACCCAAAATGGGGAATTATTTCTTTTAACAACACTTCTGTTACTTCATTTGCCCTTTCCAACCTACAAGGAAAGGCTTCAATCCATTCAGTAAATGTATCCACAAAGACCAAGAGGTATTTGTACCCTCTGGGGGTCATGGGCATAATAGTAAAATCAATTTGCCAGTCTTCCCCCATTAGAGTTCCCCGAATTTGAGTTGCTTTGGCCAGGGAAGGTACAGGAGATCTGGTTTGTATGTTATTCTTCTGGCAATAAGCGCATTGTCCAGTTATTTTTTCAATAAGCTCTTTTATACCTAGGGTGCTTATGACCTTTGTCAGCCATAGGTATAAGGTCTCTTTTCCACAATGGGTAGAATCATGAGCACTCTTAAGGAGTCCCCACGCTATTTGTTGATCTTCCCTTGTGGGTTTCTCATCTAGCCCTTAGCTATTGGGGACCAGTGATAACCCTGTGTTGTGGCTTCTCTTACTTCATCAGGGGAATACACTGGTGTAAACTCATAGAAGGGTAGAGTGGGAATTAATGGCAATTGGAGAAGCTCTCCTGATACAGTGGCCCTTTTAGCAGCTGTATCTGTCAAGTTATTCCCTTTTATGGCCTCTGATTCTCCACTTTGGTGGCCTCTACAATGGACCACGTCTACTTCCTTGGGGCCCTGTACTGCTTCCAGCAATTTAAGGACCTCTGGCCCATGTTTAATTTCTTTACTGCTGTTATTGAGTCCTCTTTCTTTCCAAATGGCTCCATAAGTGTGAACTACAGAGAAACATATTTAGAGTCTATGTATATTGTTATTATTTTTTTCTTTTCCCAATTCCAAAGCTCTGGTTAATGCAATTATTTCTGCCTTTTGGGCCAAGGTGCATGGTGTCAGCCCCTTGGCCTCTATGGTTGCATGCAGAGACACCACTGCATAACCTGCTCTTCTTTGTCCATTATTTGTGAAGCTGCTCCCATCTACAAACCATATTTCCTCTGCATTAGGCAATGGTTTACTCCAGAGATCTCTAGGGCTAGAGTAAGCCTGATCAATCACTTCTGGGAAAGCATGGGTAATAGGTCCATTGGAATCAGGGAGCAGGGTAGCTGGGTTTAAGGTATGACAGGGCTTTAAGGAAATCTGCGGGGAATCTAGCAGCATGGCTTGATATTGTCCTTTAGTCTCTTAGGCGAGAGACTTGATGGGGGGTCCACACTGTCATAGGTTGGCCCATAGTCAGTTTTTCTACTTTCTTGATTAAGAGGCAGGTGGCAGCTACAGCTCTCAAGTATGGGAGCCAGCCTTTTGCCACGGTGTCTAGTTGTTTTGAGAAATATGCTATCACTCTTTTTTGGGGTCCCAGCATTTGGATTAGCACTCCCATAGGTATTCCCTGTCTTTCATAAACATATAGGTCAAATTCTTTGCTCAGGCCTGGTAAGGCCAGTGCAGGCACTTCCATTAGCAAGTTTTTAAGCTTACTGAAAGTTTGGTCACATAGCTTATCCCATTCAAATGGGTCAGTCTCTGGCTCCTGTAGTTTCTCACAGAGAGGCTTAGCAATTAATCCAAAGTTAGGGATCCCAATGCAGCAAAAACCAGCCATCCCCAAGAGTCCTTGTAGCTGCCTATGAGTTTTTGGTGGAGCACTGTTGGCATATTACCATTTTCCTCTCCTGGGGACGCCTGCATTGTCCCCTCGACATGATGAACCCCAAATACGTCACAGTCTCTTTAGATATTTGTTCTTTCCTTTTAGACACTTTATATCCCTTACTGGCTAAAAAGTTCAACATAATTATAGTGTTTCTATCAGAGATCTCCTTAGTAGGGCTGGCTATTAGGATGTCATCCATATACTATAACACAGTACTCTGTTTTAATTTTAGTTCCCTCCCATCTCGGCCTAGGATTTCCCCAAAGATAGTGGGGGAGTTTTTGACCCCTTGGAGTAAGATGGTCCAGCAATACTGTTGCTTCTGGTGGGAGTCTGGGTCTTCCCATTCAAAGGCAAATATCTCCTGAGACTCAGGATCCAATGGGATGCAGAAAAAAGCTTCTTTTAAATCCAGGACTGTATAGAACCGGCTGTCCCCAGGGAGGTTAACTATCAGGGTGTATGGATTAGGCACTACAGGATGTATGTCTTGGACAGCCTTGTTGACAGCCCTAAAGCCCTGAACAAATCTATATTCCCCTATTCCTGGTTTTTTAATGGGTAAAATGGGAATGTTCCATGGGGATCTACATGGCCTGATCAATCCCTGGCTTAAAAGCCTGTTAATTACAGGAAAGATTCCTCTTATGGCTTCTGGTTTCAAGGGCTATTGTTTTACCGGGGCCAGTGACCTATGTCCTTCGATTTTACCTTTACTGGTGTGGCACCGGCTGCTTGCCCCACCTGTCCTTGTGCCCATACTTTCGAGTTAACTTGGCTTAAAACATTTAGGGGAATCTCTTCCTTCTCAGGTGCTGATGTATCTTAGAATAGGGCCACAAGCTCGAGTCCCCGACTTTTGGGGACTTGGATCTCTATTTTATCTTGTTCCCAGCTTATTGAGGCCCCTAACTTAGATAGTATATCCCTCCCTAGAAGGGGAACAGGGCATTCTGGTACATACAGAAAGGAATACTTAGCAATTTTGACCCCACTTCACAGGTCAAGGGCTCCAGAAACCTTTTGGTCTCTTTTTCCTGATACCTCTTTTATGTCACACTTTCTTATCAAAAGGTTTCCCTTTTGGGTATTCAGCACTGAGAATGTAGCTCCAGTATCACGCAAGAATTCAACATGCTGTCCTCCCACTCTTAATGTCACCTGGGGCTCCTCAGGGAAGATGAAGATTTGGTTGCCCCGAGCCAACTGAGGAGCCCCAGGACACCGTCACATCTCATCTGTAGTCAAGGGGAGTTGCCCTGGCTCGGTCCTCTTCAATCCCTTCCCTCTATGGGGATGATTTGGACAAGCCTGCCGCCAGTGCCCTTCCTGTTTCCAGTACGTGCACTGGTTAGCCCCCAACTTTGTTGGTGGCTTTCCAGTCCCTCCGTGGGGGCCGGGGTCTCTCACCCATGGCATCTTCTTTCTCTCCCTTGGGTTACCTTGAGTAGACTGGAGGGCCACAGCTAACAGGGCGGCTTGCCTTTTCATCTTTTTGTCTTCCTTTTCATCCTCAGCTTCATCCTGGTAATTGTACACCCTAAGTGCAGCCTCTACTAGTTGTGCAGAATCAGTATCAGGACCTATAGCCAACTTTTGGAGTTTTCTACGGATGTCTGGAGCACTTTGAGATATGAAATAGGTATTAAGAACCACTGTACTGCCCTGGGCCTCAGGGCCCCAATTTGTATATCGCCTGAGGCGATCCCACAGCCACTGAAAAAAAGCAAAGGGGTTTTCCTCAGGGCTTTGTTGGACTTCTCTCAATTTAGACCAATTAATGGGGGGCTGGCTTACTATTTTCATGGCTTTCAAAAGCAGACCCCCAAAATATCCTAGCTTTTCTTGATCATCATGATCATTGGGATTCCACCAGGGTCAGTCCCTGGTACAGCCTGTTCACTAGGCCTGAGAATGTCTGATCCTGGGTCATATTCATTATCTACTTGTTCCCTAGCTTTTAACAGAACAGATGACTTTTCCTCAGCCACGAGGAGTGTAGTTAACAGGCTTTGAATATCTGCCCAGGTTGGATTATGAGTGGAGAATATTCCCTTTATCAGGTTTATGAATTCCTCTGGGTCAGCCCTCAATCCTTTATTGTGTGCCTTCCAATTATACAGATCAGAGGTGGAAAAGGGGACATGTACATCAATAAATCTCCCTTCACCATCAGGTACCTGTCTTAGGGGATATATCCCAGGTTTGTAACTGGTTCTTAATCTAGTTGTACTATCTGGAAGAGGAGGGTGAAGGGTCTTTGGTTTTTGGAGAGTCCAATTCCCTATAGAGGGATTGTTCAGGGGGGATAGTAAAGGGTTTGGTCCTGTTGTATCCTCCGGCTTAAGCAGAGGTGAGGTAAGGGAATAAGGTGGAGGTCTCTCAGGGCTCATCAGCTGGTCTAGCACTGGGGCTGAAGCTGGAGTATCTGAGTGAGGTGGACTCTGAAGTGGGCTTTCCTTAGTCCCATGGTTCCTGATTTGGAGGAGCAGGTCCTCCTCGTCAGAAAGATATTCAACTTTTAATCCTTCATTTAGATATAGTGCCATGAAGCACTGGACATACAGGATTTCTTCCCATTTCCTGGTCCTTTTGCAAAATAGATCTAATTGTAGTATGGTGCTAACATTTAGGGTCCCATTTTCTGGCCATTTTTCTGGCCCATCCTCCAGTGAATATTGTGGCCAGGCTGTGTTATGCAAAAGGACCACCCGCTCTCAGGTCAATGGGGAATACCCAAAAACCTTCCAATTCTGGAGGATGCAGCCCAATGGGCTCTCCTCCAGGATGGAGCTTGCTCCCCCCATATTCCAGCACCTTCTCTTATGGTCCACTTTCAACCTCCCAGGAACTACCCACAAGTACTTGAACACAAATTCCACAAGCCTGTGCCCAGAGGAGGTTCAGCACCCTAATAGCCTGAAACTAGACCTAGGCTGCACAACCAAACTATTAAAGGGAAAACAAAATGAGTGGACACCCGGTGTCCACTGATATTGAATGCAAGGAGAAAAAAAACCTAGGAGTCCAGGAAAGCCAGACTGTGGAAATGAACATCCTGACAAAAATGCTATGTTGAGTGTTCTCAACAAAAACACACAAACAAACAAAAATCAGGCCCAGCAACTCCAGAGGAGTTTAACCACACCCAAGGGGACCCCTCCTCTGATTACAGGCACAACACAAAGACAGACTCAGTGGCCTCAGGGGGCCTCAAACCCCCATGTCATCACTGCAGATGAGATTCAATCTCCGGATGGGGTTTGACCCCTGACTAGTCAACAGGGGTTGCTCCCGTTTTGCCAGAACTGAACATTGGTCCTTCTGGAGTGGCCAGGTCATGTAATCCTTCTGAACAGAGGGGACTCTCACTCCTCTGAGCCAAGCTACCTCCAGGTGGGGACTCGAACCCCAAAGCCAGGCCCCAACAGACAGGCTTTGTGAGACAACTTAAGGAAAGAACTCTTATTGTCATGCTGTGGGGTTGGCGCCACTTACCTCCACTGAGAGATCCTCCAGGCAAAGCACTCAGTGTGGCCACTGGGTCTCCTGATGGGGCAGCGACGTCAAGCCGGCAGCACAGACATCACAAAGGGGTATGTCCCATCTGGGTCACCAATTCTGTTACTGAACCAAGCGGGGTCACGTCCTGGTGAGTTAACTAAGGCTCTACACCAGTGGAAGTCATCTCACAAAGTAAAGTGTATTTACAGCAAATAGGAGGCCATGAGGAATCATTTCTAAAGTCATGGTGTCCCTGAACAAAGGGAAGCAGGAACTTTTATTTTGGTTGGGAATGAATATTCAAAAGGGAGAGGCTGGTATTTGCCTGCATAGGCTCAGGTGGAGAACATCCTTCCACATTATGAGGCCTAGGCTCTTCCTGGAGAGATATCTGCATTAAAAATAAGGCAAAGATCACGGGTGCAGCTCTTGTGGTGAGGCTTGGTCAGTTTCAGGATGTTTGGTGGTTACATCTCCCTTGAGTTTCTCACTTGGTCAGTTTCAGGATGGTGGTGGCTACATCTCCTTAACATACAAAAGGAAAAGAAACAACTTGGAAAAACAGTTAATTGCTTCCGAACCCACCTTTGAGTTTCTCAAGGCACCTAGTTGGTGATGTAAGGATTAAATGAAATGTATGAATGTATACAGTATAAACATCTGGCAAAGCCTAAATGCTCAGAAAACCAACGACTGTCCTTGCGTGGGCCACTCTGCAGCTGAACCTGTGGGAACTAGGGTGAGCAAGAAGAGTCTTAGGGCCCACTCCGCTTCTCCCCTCTTTTCCCCCATAAACTAGGCTAATTTAATTCATGTTGTCCAGTAGAAGGAAATGAAACAAAAAGTCTTAGCATCCATTCCGCCTCTCTCTTCTTTTTCCCGTAAACTGTGCTAACTTAATTCATGTCACCCAGAAGAAGGAAATGAAACAAAAAGTCTTAGGGTCCATTCTGCCTCTCCCTTCTTTTTCCCGTAAACTGGGCTAATTTAATTCATGTCGCCCAGAAGAAGGAAATGAAACAAAAAGTCTTAGGGTCCATTCTGCCTCTCCCTTCTTTTTCCCGTAAACTGGGCTAATTTAATTCATGTCACCCAGAAGAAGGAAATAGAACAAAAATTGGAAAGGAGCAGATCAGACTCAGTTCTGACACATTGTTTGTTTCTTATGTGTGAGCCTCTACTCTCAAATGAGTTTATTTGTGTAAGAAACTTCAAACAAGGAAACTACCCTGGAGAAGAAATAGATGCTTCAGGAAGCCTGTGTTTGTGCACTGGTTCAGCTGGCAGAACTGTAGCAGAGATGATTCCTTCCTCTCTTCTCTTCATGGCAAAGCTCTGGAAATCACACAGGGGGTGAGCTCACTCACTGAACAGTCTACCCAGGCCAGAGAATAAGTGTGTGCAGGGTTACACCATCCTCTAGCCAGGAGCTGGGAGCAGGAAACCTGGGGCCTGAGCTCTCCTCCCACCAGGCCTGGGGCCTTAGACAAAGAGCATGGTGCATAGTAGGAGATCAATAAGTATTTTTCCAAAAACTGAGTGCAATTTCATATTCACCAATGTTAATACTTGCCTACTGTCACACACCCAGACTAAGAAAGCATTATGAGGATCTGATCAACAAGTAACACTGTCTGTCAAATGTTTTTCAGACAAGAAGAAACTAGGTGCTCTGGTTTGCAGAACCTGATGTCCCAGTTTGCAGATGTTGCTATCTTGCAGAGAAACTCACACATTTGCAGCAAGACTTGTGCAAAATGTTCCAGTACCAAGCATCCAAAGTTACCTTAAAGTCATTAGCATTTTAAATTCTCCTCCTCTGGGAGGGTCCAAGCAGCCATTTTCAGATCATGCAATGCATGTAATAGCAAGTTTACCTACTACACATGCACCCCAAATGAACGCAGTTGTTACAGAGTTGTTGCAAATAAACCTGTTATCCTCTGCTTTCCTGTGTATAGTCTCCACCAGCACTGAGCTTGGGGAGACACTGCATTGGAAGCTATCTCTGGTGTCCTCCATTGCTTGTGCACACAATAAAACTTTTCTTCACCTACTTCTGCCTTGGTTGTGTTTTGGGCTCTGCACTCACCAAGAGATGAACATATTGAGTTCAGTTACATGGCCACATGGAGGGATTCAAATGGAAGTTTACCCAGCTCCAAACAGTATCCTTTCTGTTGTTACTGCATTTATGGAGCTTCCACTCTGGCAACTACAGGAGCCCACTATGGGTCCTATTCAGACCTATCCTGAACTCTGAGTTCCAGAATTCCTCACACTTTCCCACGCGACTGATTCTTCCCTCTAACCCCCCTTTAGCCAAAACTCCAATTCATTTATCACTTTCTCCACCATGTGTTCATTTAATAATTACTGAGCACAATAATTATTATGATAATAATGTTATAATAATATTTATTATTATAATAATTATGTTATATAATAACATTTATTATTATAATTATTGTTATAATAATGTATATTATTCTATAATTATGATTACAATTACTATAATTATTGAGATAGGCAAGACTGAGTTAAGCCAGTTTGCAAAATTAATTATTAATAACCTATAATTGTACCCCTTAATCCACCTGGGGGAATTAGCAATGTATGAGGTCAGAGGTTTGCCCAAAGGACTTCTAACAGGTGGCATTTCAGGGATTGTGACAAATGAAGCATAACAGGAAATGTCTCTTCCTGCAGCTCCAGAATTAGGGGTCAGGTCCCCTGGTGAAACATCAAGTCCCCTACTTTCTGAAGGGAAGTCAACTATCTCCCCAGGGCCTTATGAAGAGGCTGCAAACTGGTCCTGCAATTCCCAACCAGCCCAGTCATCCTTATCCAACATGAAATTAAGACATCTTATGGGACACAGTGCTCTTGGCCAAAAGTTATACATGCCTCCCCAATCCCTGCTGCCACTGGGGAAGGAAGAGGACATATTCCTCCAAAAAACCAGGGGGAGTGTGTGATTCAGAAAATCACTCATCTAGATGAGTAGTGCCTTCAAGAAGGGGAAAAGAAATCTCACTCCCCAGTTGGTTGGTTATTGCAGCTCCGCCCCACTCCCACCCCAGTGCTGCATGAAGAGAGACATCCTGGAAGAGTTTAACATGCATATCGGGAGTTTGGGTTCTCAGAAATGAGGATGGACAAGATGAAGTGCAGCTCCATCTCCATAAACTTACATGTGTCCTATAGGCAAAGACCACCGCATCTGCCGAGGTGCCCAGCAGTAGAGAGAATCAGACCAGCCAGAAGGAGACCAAGGTCACCTCTTCACCACCATCAGGTGACCTAGAAGCACCCCTGCTGGCTCTCCTCCTGACTCTCCCTGCCCCCAGTACCAGAGGTGCTGGGGCCCAGAGAGGGAAGGGGGGAAGTGAAAGGGCCAAGTGCTCCCTCACCAGCCAGCACCCAGATCCTAGGTGTAATTTCTATAAGGATGTATTCCTCACGCCTAGCACGTGCCTGGCCCAGAGAAGACATCTGTTACTTGTGCTGAAAAATGAATGAGTGAATGAAAGGACATAATAAGAGTTAGTGCCCACTCCACCCCCTTTCTCAGACACTCAAGGCTTTCCTAGTTTAGGAGTCTTATTTGTTGGTCAAAGAAGGATGTTCCCTTGCCTCAAATGTTCTCTTAGGTAACATGGTGGCATCACCCAGGGTACACATGGTGTGGGTTCTCCAGATGTCACTTTCTGGGCAGGGCTTAGGCTCCCACAGTCACTAGTCCCTCCCACTCCTGACTTTGCATTGCATCACTGTGGGCAGAAAACCATAAATTTCCACTGCTGTTCCCAGCCTTGCTGCATTTTTGCCAAAGACGTCCAACAGCAACATGAAGTTGGGAGGCCTCCTTCTTGTGACCTTCATCACCCTCAGCTTAGAGGTACAGGAGCTTCAGGCTGAAGTGAGACCATTGCAACATGTTGGTGAGTCCAGACAGAAGGCAGCCCCTTTCTTGTTTGAATGAGGGAGCTGGAAATTAGGACATCAGGGACCAGTGTGTACAGGGGCAGGAGGGAAAGAAAGGAGAGAAGGAAAGATGTTGGAGTCAAGGAGAAATTGTAGGGATCCATCTTGACTGCAGAATCTCTCTTTGTCTGCCTCCATTTTCCCCCCTCCTTTCCCTGGGTCACCCCTACATCTGGACTCTCAACTCTTCTACTTTGCTCCTCATCCACCCTCCATCTCCCCTACGTCTCCCTCACTACCAGCTTCTTTGCCTCTTGCTACAAATAGATTGGATGGCCTAGAGAAAATATTTCCTTAATCATGTGAAATATGAATCATCTCAATCTCTTCTTTTCCTTTTACCACCAACATTGTCAAAGAACTCATCTGAATTCTCTGCCCTTACTTCCCCATAATTCATTCCTTAACCCCTTGAAGACTGACTATAGTCATTCCTTCCCCCAGCACTCTCCTGAAACTTCTCTCCCAGGTCCTGTTGGCAAATCTCTTGACTCTTCTCAGCAGCCAAAGTCTTTATCCTCTGCAGCATCTGACATTGCTTGCCACTTCATCAATCCTCAAACATTTTTCTCTCCTGGATTCTCTTCACTGTATCTTTTTCTTCTCCCTAAAGATTACTGCATTCAACTCTTACTCCTCTCCCTTCTTTGCTCTCCTTCCCCTACATTAAACTGGTTATCAAATTCTATCTTTTTGTGGGTGTGTGTAAGGAAGACTAGCCCTGAGCTAACCTCCATTGTCAATCCTCCTCTTTTTGCTGAGGAAGCTTGGCCCTGGGCTAACATCCATGCCCATCTTCCTCTACTTTATATGGGATGCTGCCATAGCATGGCTTGACAAGTGGTGTATTAGCCCACGCCAGGGATCCGAACCTGCAAACCCGGGGCCGCTGAAGCTGAGTGCACGAACTTAATCCCTATGCCACCACCGGGCCGACCCCCATCCATTCTGTGAAATTGTCTATTGCAAGTGTTCTTTCCTCTCCACTCCCATGGCCACACTGTATTTCCAGGCCTGATTGCTCCATGCTTGGGCCAGCGCAATCGCTTCCCAGCAACTCTCCCTGCCCCTTTCTTCCTTATGAAGTTTGCTTGCTTGTTGAATCCTGGTCTGTTCTCTGCTCTCCTCTCAGAATAACCTTCATAAGTAACTGCAGCCATATCCCACCCTTGGCCTCCCAAATGAAATCTACACTCCTCAGGCCCTCAAGATCCACCCACTGGAACTTTGTCTCCTCCCTACTTTTCCTGCTCAACTTCCAACTCCTCCCTAATACTTATCCAGCCATCCATTTGCCATTCCTCTTTGATTCCTTGTATTTTAGGGTGAAGAGTAAGGAGATGAGGTGCCTCATTTACAAAAGAGAAGATGTTCACTCTCAGGGTTGTGCAAGACTTTCCCTAAATTTTGTGCCCTATGAGCTTCATGCACCTTTCCCTGGTCCCACCCTGTTGCATTTTCCCCTTGTGAACTTTTGCTGATAATTCATTTCTCTCCTCACGACACTCTACGACTCTCCTCAATTCTGCCTTAAATAAATGCCTGTACTTCAAGATGCACCTTTTCTCATTAATCCAATTGGAAACAATATCTTCTCTCCTCTGAGCCCCTTTAGTCTTTTGGATGTACCTCCCTCGGGACACTTGTCACAAACAGCTTTGTTTCTAGTACTTTTAAACATGTCTTATCTGCTGTTGTTAGAGTCTAGGCTTGCTTGAAGGTAATGACCTTGTCTTACATCTTTGTATTTCTTAAACAACTATCCTCTGTGCTTTTTACCTAGTAACAAATTAATAGATGTAATGAGTGAGCAAACTGCTATGAGTGGGGACAAGGAAGGATCTTAATGATTTTCTCCAAGGTCTACAAGTACATTGTAGACATCCCACCAGGTCCCCTTCTTACACCCTCAGACATTGCTAATCAATCATAGCACTCTTTCTCTTTAAGCCTGGACAAGGCTTCGTAGCCTTCTCAATACAGCATCAGACAGCCATCTCTATTGATGGGAGTTGACACTGGAGAATGAACTTCATTTCCCCAGCTGGATCCAAGGGCTCCACTTCACATATGAGGAAACAAAGGCCCAGAGAGGTCCAGGACAGAATCAGGTAGAGAAACTCCTGAAAACAGCCGAGTAGCCAACCTAGCACAGCACACATTTGTCCAGAGCTCTGCATACATTTTGCCAGAAGCTCCCATAGGTTCTTAAGCAGCTTCTTGGATGTACTTCATTGATCCTCAAAGACTAACGTTGAGGCTCTGGGAACCTGAGGACCTCCACTCAGGTCAGGAGAGACTTTTTGAAATTTGGAGATGTGCTCTCCATGTCAGGGTCTGTTTTGCCATGTGGGACTTCAGAGGGAGCTGGACCTGGGATCCAGGCAGGTTCCTCCAAACAAGACAAGCAGATGCAGAGAGCTCTGGACATAATGGTGTCTCTTTAGAGTGAATACTAATGTTGATAGCACTAATGGAATGACACCAGATGTCATGAATAATACATTATTTGCACCACTTGATGTTATGATGTTAGAAGGTGATGGAAAATGAATACTCAGAGTAAAAACAGAGGAAGAAATTCCAAATGCAAGTATGATATAGCAATCCCTCTAATATCTCTCCTGGATCAGGGTATGGGAGAATATTGTTGCAACTCTTCCAAAAGAATGCAAAATCAGTAACAACTGTTGTTTTCTCACTGCCTAAATGTGTTCTACCAGTGGTATGTCAGAGGAAAGACATTATACGGATGACTGTGATTGAAGGTAAATTACTGATGAATAGACCTGTGTTTCATGTGTGCCCATCAACAAGGACTCATTGTGATGCTAGGAAATGCTAATTTTTTTTATCAAGGTCATAACAATTCATAACATTTTGAAATTTTAGATGTAGATTATTATTTGTCAGTCACCATATAAATGTGCACCTTCACCCCTTGTGCCCACCCTACAGCCCTCTTCCCCCTGGTAACCGCCAAACTGTTCTCTCTGTCCGTGTTAGCTTATCTTCCATATATGAGTGAATCATACAGTTTTGTCTCTTTCTGTCTGGCTTATTTTGCTTAACATAATACCCTCAAGGTCGATCTATGTTGTTGTGAATGGGATGATTTTGTCTTTTTTTTAATTGACTGAGTAGTATTCCACCGTATTTACATCCCACATCTTCTTTATCCAATCATCAGTCGATGGACATTTGGGTTGCTTCCACTTATTGGCTATAGTGAGTAATGCTGCAATGAACATAGGGGTGCATATGCCTCTTTGAATTGTCGATTTCAAGTTCTTTGGATAAATACCCAGTAGTGGGATGGCTGGATCATAAGGTATTTCTATTTTTAATTTTTTGAGGAATCTCCATACTGTTTTCCATAGTGGCTGCACCAGTTTGCATTCTCACCAGCAGTGTATGAGGGTTCCCTTTTCTCTACAACCTCTCCAACATTTGTTATTTTTTGTCTTGGTGATTATAGCCATTCTAACAGGTGTAAGGTGATATCAGCATAGTTTTGATTTGCTTTTCCCTGATGATTAGTGATGATGAATATCTTTTCACGTGCCTGTTGGCCATCTATATATCTTCTTTGGAAAAATATCTATTCATGTCCTCAGGAAATGCAAATTTTTAATTGCCAATTTCTGCAAATAGTATAAAATTATATGCCATATGTTAAAACAAGGAACAGAAATAAAACAGATATAAAAGAGTTATACAATAAGATCACAAAAGCCCAAGTATGTATCTTGAATGTAACCAAACATGTAACACTTCAATATACATTCCAAATGATATTAACATTTATCTGAGCATTAAGTTAAAACATTTTCAGAATATTATCAGAATGCACACATAGATAGACAGAGATAGGTAGATAGACAGAGATATAGAGACTATCTCTAGAAGGAAACCGAAGAAATTTAATAGTGGTTACTTCTGGAGATGGAACAGAGTGGAAGTCAGGGATGGGGAGGGATATAACTTTTCATTGTAAGTCTTTAAGTTTAAATTCATGTATTTACATTTTTCTTTATCACAAATACAACTTGTAAAAGTCCAACTCCACTTACTTCAGGAAGGAGATTATCAGAGAGAATGTAGACTTTGACCCTCCTTTTTCTTCCTGAAGTTAGGAGGTAAAACTTCCATATGAGATGCATCCTCCTTGTACCAGGAGGAAGGAAGATATTCTTGTCATTAGAGATGGGAAATCTTTACAGACAAACCTTGTTAACTGGCCCTTATCTTCCTACTCACTGCTCCACAATTTATGACCCCTAGCCCAAAACCCTTTGTCTGTCAGTTCTTCACAAATTCATTGTCTCTTTAACTAAAAGGTATAAAAGCTTCTGCTCTGGTCACTTGTTCAAGTTCTCATTCTCCTGTGAAGGCTTGCATAGATATGTAAAAATGTAGTAAAACTTGCATGCTTTTCTCCTGTTAATCTGTCTTATGTTAGTTGAATTCTAGTCCCGGTCAGAGACCCTAAGAGGGTGGAGGAGAATTTTTCCTCCCCTACATACCTCATATCCAGCCTCCCATCTGCTCAGCCATGGCCAGGATTGAAGTGATCTCAGCTTCATGGACACACATTCCACAAAGTCAGCCTCACAAGATATGAATATTCCCACCACCAGCTGTGCAAAAGGAAACAAAAGTCCATATCCAAGAACTGGCTGAACAAGACTTTAAAGATCATAAAGGAATTGTGAAATAAGGATTTTTAAATTCATTTTGTGTATATCTTATAAAAGCTGGCAAAAGAGAAGGAAAACCATCATATCAAGGTTCGGTTCCCCTCGGCCCCATATATAGTATAGCAAGAGACTGATTCACCAAAAGGGACTGTAGACTGGAGGTCTCTCAGGTGGTGTTGCCAAGTGAAGGACTTCAGAAAGATGAATGGAGTTAAGGAATCTGGGAGGTAGTGGTAGAGAATGCCCAGCTCCTCCTTACCCTGGCCCCTGCAATATGACAGTTACACTTGAGCCCTGGTGGGGCCAGGCAATAGAGGAAAAGGCAGGGCAGGTGGTGTGGAGGAAGTAACATGAGCTGAGGAGTCAGGAGAATTGGGTTTATCTCCTACCCACCCCAATAACTAACTTGCTCAATAAATATGAACAAGTGAAGCTGTGTCCTATTCCTCATCTGTGAATTGGAGACGCTCAACACGATGACATTGTTGGGTTGGCACAAGGAGGTGATGCCCAAGAAGTTCTGGGCATGGAGAAGGTGCTCACTAAATGTGAGTTCTGTCTCCCTGCTCCACTTTCTTTCACCTGCTCATGTGGGAGTCTTTCATCTTTAGTGGTCTGGTCTGCGGATCGGGGAAGGTTTTTGCTGTTGCACAAAATGCGTCTGAGAAAGTGGCACACGCAGTTGTGTCTTATGCTTGGCCAGCTGCAGACACACACTCTGGCCCTTCTCAGTAGGAGTGAGGGAAGTCAGCTGGCCTCAGCCCTGCTTCACAAAGCTTCTAACAACAACATAGATTGGGTGTCTCCTCGTGGCCCTCTTCTCGAAGGGTGGAACTGGAGACTCCCTGAGGCCTGAGAGGTCACAGGTAACAGCTCATTAATCTCAGGAGGATGGAAGGGAGAAAAGAGAACCAGAGGCTCAGTGTTTCATGTTGTGTTTTCCTTGCAACCCCATAGCCCCACTGGCTCAGGCATCATCTATAGGGACTGGGGACAAATCCTGGTGATAGTCCCCAAGACAGTTGGAGCCCCAACCCCTCTGGCAACCACAACCTTGTTTCCAGGCTGAAATCTTCTACTCCAGTCTTCTCCTTCCTTTAGGGTGAGCCTGTCCCAGGCTCCCCCTCAGTCTCTCACCCAGCACCAGGCAGAGCCACCTGACTGCCTGGTCTGACAAGCCCCAGATGTGCTCTCCTGTGAGTTAGTTCACATGAATCTGGTGGTGAGAACCCGCTAGGAAGTCTGGGGTGCCCATATGAGAGACAAAGGTGGGAGAGATGGAAGAATGAGCTTTATGCCTGTCTTCTCTGGGAAATACCTCACAGGACTTCTGAGCCCTGTGAAGTGAGAGGCATTCTCTCCATTGCTGTGCAGAACATTCTCCCCATTGCTCCCCACACCTGTGACCACTGGTGTGAGGACTAATGGGAACATCACCATCTTGGCATGGACGAACTCTTAGCTTTGGGGTCAGCTGGAGAGAGTGCCCCACTGCACAGGGCGGCATGCCCCTGAGGACACTGACAGTGGGGGCAGTGATGGGCCTCCAACTCAAGTGGCTTTGCAGTGAGTGACCATGCCACAGAGGCCATATGAGAAGGACATGAGTGCGTTTGTCTGTGAGCACATGTGGACACTTCAAGGACTCCCAGAAATATGTGGACAAGACTAGGGTGATGGGGTGAGTAAATGGGTGTGAGATAGGAGCATCGAGGCAGCCAGGTGTGGGTATAAATAGAATATGACCTCTTTCCTCTCTCCAGGATGGGTAAGTCTTGGAATCTTGGGGTTAAAGATATGTGGCACATTAGTTGTAGGAGAGACATTTTGGAAAAAGTGTTGCTGGTCACTATCGGGACTAGAGGCAGTATGGATGGAACCCAGATGTGTCCCTGGAATCCTTTTTCAGATCACAAGTTGAGGTAGAAGTTAATGGGAGACCAGTGCAACTCCCCACAGGCAGCCTCCAATGCTCTGGCTCCTGACAACTGAGGCTTTGGTTCCCCTCACCTGGCAACAATCCTGCCCCTGGAGAAGCTGCTTAAGGCCAGGACTGGATGTTGGAGGAAGCCTCCTAACTATTTGCAATATGAAGATGTCATCTTCCCCATATCTTTTTCTTCATAGTGCTAAACTAGAATGTATAGCACATATTTTTCATTTTTAAATAGAGAATTGATTTTTCAATAATGTTTGTTTATGTTCCCCACTTTCTAATTCATCTGGAATTGTTTAAAAGAGCTCTGTTTGTATAGGATTTGATGATCATGGAAAATTTTTACCATTTCCTGAAGGTTATAGATAGAATATCAAGATGGGATCAGGATGGTAATAAAAGTGTGATGGAAATTTTTCAGAGATCCTGGACTCAGAGACCAGTGGCCACAGGACACCCCACTAGATACAGCAGCTCAATATGTCTTTGGGTTCTTTTACTGGGCTGCTTTGAGTGTGTTGGTGGTTGTACATTGAAAGTGGATCATATTAGCAGAGCATCTGAGGATATACAGAAAGATGTGTATGTGTTTACATAAGCGAATGTGCCAGCACATATATAGGACACCCCTCTTGATCTAGAGAGAGTCATTGAGGTTGAGTGACATCAGTGGCAGCGCCTTCAAGAGAAATTTCATAAAGTTAATATATCTATTACTTATTCACTCTATAGACAACAGTGTTCATACAGACTTATCAGGCTTACCAGGACTGGTTTGTCTTTGGGAATCCCACAGAATTAGGTAGTGTCTCTACAGCAGAGAGTGAAAGATTTTGAATTATGAGTTTTGCTTCCTTAGATCCATATGGATGTTCTCTTTCCAAGCCTCTGCATAAGTTGAGTGGGATTTTGTTGCACTTGGAGTAGTTGCAGATAGAATAGGGGTCTCTTCCTGGAGAAGGTATGGGTTTCTTTTGAGCCTTGACTCTAGAACAACCACTGTGTATTATACAGACACCAATAGTGAGACCTGTCCAGAAAGGCCAAACAGAACCTATGGGGCTTGCTTCCTAATAGGTGCTGAGCATAATGAATGCCCAAATGGGTCAGAAATGCTGTGGCAATGGTGTGGGCTGTACAGCAAGGTTGCTGTCCAATGAGTGAGTGTAAGGAACCCAGTGACCCACTTACGAGTGGAGGACAGGTCCCCTCTCTTCTTCTCAGGCAAAAGGAACACTGACATGCCCTCTGCACACAGAAGTCTGCAAAGGTCCTGGGGAAGAGTAGTTGGTTGCAAATAGCAGGAGAACTGAAATTCTCCTACCTAACACAGGACATGAGAAAGAATAAAGAATTCTCATCCCAGGGAGGGAGACAGCTGCTTCCCACTGCTCGGCTGAGACACACAACCATGCTCCTGGATTCCCAGGAACAAGTTGTCTCAGGGCTTTTCACACTTCCAAACACTGATCAAAAATCTTTGAGATGGGTTCCTTCTGCCTGCTTGGGGTAATGGACGGGGAGTAAAAAGTAAAGAGAATAAGTAAGCATTTATTGATTGCTGGTCAACACTAACACTGTGCTTGGAGTAAGAATAAGAACACATATCAGACGAGCTCAGCAAGACAGACCTGTATAAATAATTATAACATCACCTGCCTGATGCTACAGCAGAGATTTCTGCAAAGTTCTGCAGGAGCAAGAGGGGGGATTATTAGCGCTTTCCTGGGCTGTTGGGAAAATGTTTAGGTGGGAGGAACTGTGTGAGATGGAACCTGAGGGGTGAGGCTGAGATCAGCAGGTGGAGAGGGAGCCAGCTGAACCATCCAGGCAGCAGGACCAGGGTGTGCACAGCCTTGTGGGTGGGAAGGACTGGGGGCTGGAGCTCAGGGGAGGCGGGGTGCTGGGGTAGTGGGACTGGAGAAAGCTTTAAAGGGACATCCATGCCAGTTCTGGAGGGCCTTCATTGTCATGGAGATAGACAATGAGCAAGGTGAATAGAAATCCACCGGGGACAAAAAGCCTAGGAAATACAAATGACCAAATTTGTGACCAAACTTGTATTTAGAACTGCACCTCTGGTGGCAGTGAGTGATTGACGAGATCCTTCCTACCTTGCCCAGTGACTCATCCCAGAGAAGTCCTTGGAGCCTGTGTTCTCAGGATGAGGGGAAGCTCATCCGTGGTCAATTCCTGGCCATTTTCTAATCCTAGAATCACATCCATAGACAGGAATTGACAATGAATGTTCGATTTCTGAGATTTCATTACAATGTGGTTCCTTTTGTAGAATTTTTATTCTGAATAAGCTCTTGGTTAACACTATCCATTCTGGGTCATTGTAACCAATTATGGTGTGTGCAAGAGTTCCTACAATCAGCATCATCTTAACAAGGACATATGAACTGAGTACCACGTGGGCAGGGCTCTTACTCCAGGTGATGCAGATGCCAAGAGGGCAAAGAAGATGACCTGCCCTCCAGTCCTTACTTTTCTATCTTTCTTTCTTTCTTTTTTTTTTTTTTTTTTTGATGGAAAGAGTCTCCCTGAGCTAACATCTGTTGCCCATCTTCTTTTTCTACCCCCCTCCCCAAATCCCCAGTGCATAGTTGTATATTCTAGTTGTAAATCCTTCTAGTTCTTCTATGTGAGCCACCACTGCAGCATGGTACTGACAGGCAAATGATATGGTAGTGGGCCCGGGAACCGAACCCAGGCCACTGAAGCAGAGCTCACTGAACTTTAACCACTAGGCCATCAGGGCTGGCTCTCCCTCCAGTCCTTTCTTATTGACATCCTCCTGGCCAGGCCACCTGCACTCACTCATTTAGGTCTACTTCATTGGCCAAGGGCAAACACAACCCTTCTCTCGGCACAGCCATCAGCAATACAGCTTCTCCTAGGCTGGGAGACTGTAGACTGTGTTCTTACCTTATGTAACTCACCTGGTCAGAAAAAATCAGTGAACTTTGAATAAAGTGGATAGGCTTCATCCAATAAAGTGAAGGCCTTAAAAGAAAAAGACTGAGGTCCCCTGAAAAACAAGGAATTCTGCCTCAGGACTGCCTTCAGACTTGAGCTGCAACATCAACTCTTCCTTATGCCACAATCTTTCCTCTTGAGCCCAAGAAAATAGAAACCTCTCACCCCAACTTGGACGACTTTGGGATCTAGAGATCAGTAGACCATATAATTACTTAGAGTTCTGTACAGTCAACGCTCTGGAGGAGAAGGAATTCAATAGGCTGTAGCAGAGAGAGTTAAGAATACTTTGAGAATACAATTTCATTTAGAGTGAAAGGAACAATATTTACCTGGCCAAGCTCTCATAAGTTTGCATGGTCACAGCCATTAAGTACATTAGCTAAGATCTGAGATCAGGCCCCTCTACTCCTCAGCCCTGGATCCAGGGTCCCACTGCTGGACATAGAATTGACCCTGAGTCAATCCTCGAAGGCAGCTCTCTTCGTTTGTCTTCCACCAAGGAAGCCAAATGAATGCCCATAGGATTTGAGACTGACACCTAAACTATAGATGAGGATTACTCCCTTCTTCTATGGTTGGGCTTTTTACAAGGTCATGTCCAAAAAGCAATGGAGGCCAGGTAGTGAATGACCAGCATCAGCTCACTGACATTTATGTGTGTCTTTCCGAAAACTTGAGAGGTAGACAGGGAGCTTTAAGCAAGTTCTGTAAGAATTGGTCCTGAGTTGGAGGTCATCACCTAGTGATTGTAGCAGTCTCACCTGGGACTTATTGGTGATTTGCTAAGCAGTGCAAGCTCAAGTGTATTCCATCTCTCTTCTCCTCCCTGGGTTTGGCAGTCTAGGATTGGAGTTTGGTGCTCTCAGATCTTGGGTTAGTTCTCCTTCACTTTCTTGCTACAATGTATAGCTCAGCTGCACAACTTCAGCCTGGGTGGAGGAATGAAGGCACATTAGCATTTCTGTCCACATTTTCAGGGTTGCTGCATTGCATCACTCCAGGGTTGACTCCTCACATTGTAGTCCAGGGGAATAGCGCCCCCTGGTGCTGTGCAGTCTGCAGGCTCTGCAGCACTGTGTGTAACTCTGCACTTTGCTTGCTGATAGTTCCTCTGCAGATGACTCCACTCCTCCTCTGCCTCCCATCTTCCCAGGTATTTCCAGGAATGT
Source organism: Tapirus indicus (assembly GCA_031878705.1). NCBI lineage: Eukaryota > Metazoa > Chordata > Mammalia > Perissodactyla > Tapiridae > Tapirus > Tapirus indicus. Next base: position 24,043,981 of record CM062932.1, read on the forward strand.
TCCTCCTTTGAACGTGAATAAGCCTCTAATCTTCCATTCTGACTTCTCAGTCCTGGTCTCACCCTTGAAAGGCCACCTGAGTATGGAAACTCACCAGCCACACCTGGTCCCAGGGCACTGTCTCCTGATTGCAATATTCTTCCTCAAACTCATCATACCAGTCCAATCATGAGGAAAACATCAGACAAATACAAAATGAGAGACATTCTACAAAATACAAGACCTGAGGGGACTAGGGAAATGTCACATTCCAGAGGAGAGTAATGAGTAATGAGTTGTAACAAATAAATGCAATGTAGTCTCCAGGATGATCCTGGAATAAGAATAAAATTAGGAGAAAAACCAGTGAAAGTCAAATTCCTCAGACCCTGCTCCATCAGATCCTGGGTCTCTCCACAGAAGCTGCAACCATTTTTTCTCTCTATTTGCTTCTACCTACAAACAGATAATTCTCCGCAATCTTGAGAAAACATTTCTCTGAACACTGCTTCTGTCTTCTCTGTCTCTTTTGTCCCAAACACCAGTCACACCCAGCCCTTACAGTATAGGTTCAGCCAACACCATCTCCACCACCACCACCATTACAATCACCATCAATACCCTCCCACTCCCAATCCCAATGGCACCAAACTTCCTGGTTGACAATCTAATCATTTCCCTCAGTTGTCAGTCTCCTTGACATCTGCAGTATCTGACATTGTTCAGATCCTTTCACTCCTGAAACTCTTCTCCTGTGGCTTCTCTAACTCTGTCTCTGCTCTCCCTTTTCTGTGTCTTTTGCTTTCTCTTCTTTCTCCTTCTACTCCCTAAGCCTTACGGGTTCGTAAGTAAAGATGATTTCTCTTGCCTGCCTTTCCGTGTAATCAATTACCAGATGTTGTCAACTCTTCTGACATAATTTCTCTTACATCCTTTCCATACAGAGTGCCACCACACTGATTACACACCAGACCATTGCAATACTCTTTTTTGCTTTTTGTGTTTTTTTTTTTTTTTTTTGTGAGGAAGACCAGCCCTGAGCTAACATCCGTTGCCAATCCTCCTCTTTTTGCTGAGGAAGACTGGCCCTGGGCTAACATCCGTGCCCATCTTCCTCCACTTTATATGGGACGCCGCCACGGCGTGGCTGACAGGCAGTGCGTCGGCGGGTGCCCGGGATCCGAACCGGTGAACCCCGGGCTGCCAAGCGCGGACGAAACCGCTACACCACCGGGCGGCCCCCATTGCAATACTCTTTTAACCCTCTCTTCTAAACTATGTGTTGGGTATTAAAGTCCAGCCAGTTCTATGCATGAATGTGAGATTGTTCTTCCTAAAGTGCAGCTCCAGTCAGGCTACTGATTTCCTCAAAATGCAAATGGGTTCTCTCATTTCACAACCTCCCCACCTCTGCCTATGGAAATCTCATCAACCCTTGAATGTCTCATTTTAATGGCTATTTCCACCATAAACATACTCGACACATTCAGTTGTTCTGGATGAGAGCCGGGTTTCTCAAAATTTAGTATGACAAGAATAACCTGAGGATTCTGTTAATATGCAAATTGTTATTCCATAGGTCTGGGGCAGGGGTTGAGATTCTGCATTTCTAACAAGCTTCCAGGTGATGCCCATATGCCTGGCCACAGACCACATTTTGCATAGGAAGGGCTCTGCCTGCACATTAGAATCACCTGGGAAGCTTTGAAAACTTGCCAGTGCCAGGTCCCTATGCCAGACGACTTAAATCAGCCTCTCTAGATGTCTCCAGCTGTGTGTGTGCGCCTGTGTTTGTTGAGATAAAATTCACCGTTTTAACCGTTTTAAGGTGTACGATTCAGTAGTATTGGTATGTTCAGATGTTGTGCAACATCGACACTATCTAATTGCAGAACATTGTCATCACCCCCAAAAGGACCCCCCCCCATTCCCATTAAGCAGTCACTCCCTGTTCCCTCCTTCCCCCACCCCCTGGCAACCTTCAGTCTGCTTTCTATCTCTAAGCATTTTCTGACTCTGGATATTTCAGAAGAATGGAATCATATATTATATGGCCTTTTGTGTCTGCCTTCTTTCAGTCTTTTCAGGTTCATCTAAGTTGTAGTGTCTATGGGAGTTTCATTCCTTTTTACAGCTGAATAATGTTCCACTGCATAGCTATACCACATATTAATTATACATTCATCAGTCGATGGGCATTTGGGTTGTCTCCATATTGTGGCTATTATGAAAAAATGCTGCTAGGAACATTCATGTACAATTTTTGTGTCAAGGTGTTTTCAGTTCTCTTGGGAATATATCTAGGAGTGGAATTGCTGGGTCACATAGCAAGTCTAAGTTTAATTTCTAGGTAAAATTCTGAACTGTTTTACACAGAGGCTACACCACTTTACATTTCCACCAGCCATGTATGTGTGTTCCAGTATCTCCACACCCTTGCAAACACTTAGAGCCATTCTAGTGGGTAAGAGGTATTTCACTGACATTTTCATTTGCATTTCTCTAATGACTAATGATGTTGAGCATTTTTTCAAGTGCTTATTGGCCATTTGTATATCTTCTTTGGAGAAGTGTCTATTCAAGTCCTTTTCACTTTTCAGACTTGGAGTGTTTGCCTTTTTCTTGTTGAGTTATAGGGAATCTTTATATATGTTCTCTATACTAGACCCTTATCAGATCCATAATTTGCTAGTATTATCTCCCATGTCGTGGATGTCTTCTCACTTTCTTGATAGTGCCCTTTGATGCACAGGAGTCTTTAATTTGATGAAGTCCAGTTGATCTGCTCCTTCTTTTTTGCTTGCGTTTTTCATGTCATATTTTGAAAACCATTGCCTGATCCAAGGTCACAAAGATTTACACCTACGTTTCATTCCAACAGTTTTATAGTTTTCACTTTTACTTTTAGGCCTTTGATCCTTTTTGAGTGATTTGTTGTATGTGTATATGGTTGGGGTAGTAGCCGTCTTTGCAGGAGCAGTGGTGGTACGCAATTGAGATGGTCACTCTGGAGTGCAACAAAGGCCTGGGAGGTCAGGGATAGGCATGATTCCTGAAATGTTGACAGGTTTCTGCACTGAAGGAAAACCAACAAACTCCCGGCAAAAATACCAAACCATTATGCCTCCCAAAACACACTTGAATTCCTCTATGAATATGCTAATAGGTACTCATTTTTATATGCTGGCCTGTTTCTTTCTCCATTACGCTATGTAATATATACCACATAGAAGTAGGCCCACTGCCCAATCACCACCATGCTCCCAATACCCACACTTGCTCCTTCTTTGTGTTCACGAGTCTTTTCTAATGTTAGGAATCTGTGAGGACCAGTGCCGACGAAAGGCGGACTGTGGGGCCGGACAACGGTGTATCAGGAGGGGATGTGGTCGAGTCTGCTCTCCAGTTCAGGGATCAGGTAAAAGCCCCCAGGCCTGCCCAGGTCTCCAAACCCCACACAACCCAGGGAGACTGTGTCTTACCTCTGCCCAGACTCCCCTTCCTTAGGTGCTTAATCCCCATGGTGTCTGCTTTCAGGCTTGTCCTTCCTGAGGGAAGAGCATGTCACAGAGCTGTGCATCCCGACTTTTTGAGCACGGTACCCTCCTCTCTTATTTTGTCACCAAAGGCATTCTAACTCATTACAGAAAACTCAGAAATACTAACAAAAAAGGTAAATTGCCCATGATCCCACCACCTCAATAACCATTTTAAATAAAAGTCTTCATAATCCATCCACACACACACATATATATATTGGAAAGCTTACATTGGAAAGCTTCTGATGTATGTTGCTAAACTGCCTAATGAACATGTCTTCCAACACCAAAACGATGGATACCCTCACCCCACGTATTTGTAACTTATTGGACAAACACCTAATATCATTTCATGTGTATATATATGTGTGTGCGTGCGTGTGTGTTATCAATGTGCTTGTAATTATACTTCTAAAATCATGGAGATAATTCGAGAAGGAGCTACAAGAAACAGTAGATACCTCCTGGGAAGTAGACTTGATGGGTTGAGGGAAAGGGAGACTTTCTTTGACTTTACATACTTGAATACTTTTTGTCTTTTTCAAATAATGTAGGTATTACATTTAAAACAGTGAAAAGTGTGTAGATGCCATATCTACATTTTTTGCATTGAATAAAAGTTTAAAACAAATAAGCCCCCTCACAGTCCTCCCTTGCTATCCTGCCAGGCTTAACAGCTTTCAACTGACTTTTTTCTAGCTGTAGGTATCTGTGTGCAAGAATGCCAAAGAAACCAGGACTGTGGTGTCGGACGTGTGTGTGTCAGCAATGGATGCGGCCGTGTCTGCCAGCCGGCCCCAGAACAAGGTAAAAGCGGCAAGCCCTGCCTTCCACACCCCTGACCCACCGAGTGCTTAGCCCTGCCAGGACAACGGCTACCAGGCCCGCTGCACAGACAGAGAGAGAAGGTCGCTACAGTTGGGGTCAGTGCTAGCCTCTGTGAGAATTAGAAAAGATGCTCCTTCCTCCAGGTCGAGAAGACCATGGAGACAGTTTAATAATATCTGGCTAGAAGTATTTGTAAACTTGAAAGAGCTGGAAATACTCTTAAAACAAAAATTAAATATCAGTAAGGTACCCAATTCTTCCTTATCAAGGGCTGCAAAGAACATGGTTATGGACAAGTTAGCTTGTATCTTGCACCCAAACACATCTACACTGACATGAAACACACAGGTCCGTTCATTCATTCCATCAACATTTTGACCTGCCCAGGCTGATTCTTGCCAGCGGTGGCTGGGAGCTGCTGTTTCATCCCAGAACCGTCATTTCCTTACTTTTTAGACTGAAAGGCTAGGATTGATCCAAACAACTAAAACCGAACAACTAGGCCACTGGAGCTGGCCTCAAGCAGGCTATTTATACATACCTTTTCTTAGAGAAAGAAACAATTATTTGTGAAGATTTGACAACACAAATGGGTTTGAGGTTGGGGTAGCAAATCAGTGAAGAAGTAAAGTTTGTTTACACAGCGTTCTCAGCCTTGAATTCCCTATCTCAGGCAATAAGGATGCCTTGTACAGTCCTGGTGTAGGAAGGATGGGTTACTTCACATGAGAGGTTAATTTCCTGCCTTAGGGGAACACAGGAAGGTCATATTGTTCTTGCACCGGCTGTGTCTCAAGGAACGTTAATTAAAAATAGTCAACATGCCACCTTGGCATACTAGGGGATGATCTTCTCTGAGCCCCATCAAATCCCATATAGTCGCTCCGTGACCTTAAACAAGCTATTTAACGTTGTTGCTTCTCAGTTGTGATGCTTAGTAAATAAAGCACCTTGCACACAGATGGTCTTAAGTTCCCTTTCCTCCTCTCGATCTACGTCATCTTCTGCCATTCTCTCTCTTACCATCTGATAGGTGTCATGATTACCCTGAGGAGATATTCCCCCTGTCTCAAGGAACTTGTTTGGAAAACAAGGACTGCCCAACACCACACATGGTCTGTGTATTTGTAGCAAAGTCAGTTGCTTGGTAGAGCCCAAGATTCAAGGTTCCTACATGCCGATGCTGGCCTTGCACTCTGGCCCAGTTCCCTGTCCAGGAGGGTAGAAATCTCAGCTCCTGTGGCTTTGTTGCACAATCACCGAAGGAAGTCTTCGACAAGCAACATGAAGTTGGGTGGCTGCTTCCTCCCACAGTCCTCCTCTCCCTCAGCACAGAACTCCAGGTGGTCAGTGAGTCCAGGCAAAGACCAGCCCCAACTTTCTCAGTACGTGAGAGCCAGGCAGTGGGAAGTCTAGGACTGGCCTTGTACAGTATAAAAGAGGGGATAGAGGGGAAGATGGGTAAACATGGAGAACAGTCCCCATAGAAGACACGGTCACCATCCGTCACCATGTCAGCATCTCTCTGCGTCTGCCTCCATCCCCTCTCTCTTTCACCAAGGCCAGCATCTTCATCTACACTCTCCAGGCCTCACCTCTTCCTCAGACCCTGATCCATCAGCTCCTGGGCCTCTCCTCAGAGGCTGCAAGCCTTTTTTCTCTCTATTTGCTTCTACCTACAAACAGATAAATCTCCCCATTCTTAAGAAAACATTTCTCTGAACCCTGCTTCTGTCTTCTCTCTCTCTTCGTTCCCAACCACCAGTCACTCCCAAGCCCTTACAGTATAGCTTCAGCCACCACCACCTCCACCACCACCACCATTACAATCACCATCAATACCCTCCCACTCCCAATCCCAATGGCACCAAACTTCCTGGTTGACAATCTAATCATTTCTCTCAATTGTCAGTCTCCTTGACATCTGCAGTATCTGACATTGTTCAGATCCTTTCACTCCTAAAACTCTCTCCTCATGTGGCTTCTCTAACTCTGTCTCTGCTCTCCCTTGTCTGTGTCCTTTACTTTCTCTTCCTTCTCCTTCTACTCCCTAAGGCTTACGGGTTCGTAAGTAAAGATGATTTCTCTTGCCTGCCTTTCCATGTAATCAATTACCAGAGGTTGTCAACTCTTCAGACATAATTTTTCCTACATCCTTTCCATACAGAGTGCCACCACCCTGATTACACACCAGACCATTGCAATACTCTTTTAACCCTCTCTTCTAAACTATGTGTTGGGTATTAAAGTCCAGCCAGTTCTATGCATGAATGTGAGATTGTTCTTCCTAAAGTGCAGCTCCAGTCAGGCTACTGATTTCCTCAAAATGCAAATGGGTTCTCTCATTTCACAGCCTCCCCACCTCTGCCTATGGAAATCTCATCAACCCTTGAATGTCTCATTTTAATGGCTATTTCCACCATAAATATACTCGACACATTCAGTTGTTCTGGATGAGAGCCGGGTTTCTCAAAATTTAGTATGACAAGAATAACCTGAGGATTCTGTTAATATGCAAATTGTTATTCCATAGGTCTGGGGCAGGGGTTGAGATTCTGCATTTCTAACAAGCTTCCAGGTGATGCCCATATGCCTGGCCACAGACCACATTTTGCATAGGAAGGGCTCTGCCTGCACATTAGAATCACCTGGGAAGCTTTTAAAACTTGCCAGTGCCAGGTCCCTATGCCAGACGACTTAAATCAGCCTCTCTAGATGTCTCCAGCTGTGTGTGTGCGCCTGTGTTTGTTGAGATAAAATTCACCGTTTTAACCGTTTTAAGGTGTACGATTCAGTAGTATTGGTATGTTCAGATGTTGTGCAACATCGACACTATCTAATTGCAGAACATTGTCATCACCCCCAAAAGGACCCCCCCCATTCCCATTAAGCAGTCACTCCCTGTTCCCTCCTTCCCCCACCCCCTGGCAACCTTCAGTCTGCTTTCTGTCTCTAAGCATTTTCTGACTCTGGATATTTCGGAAGAATGGAATCATATATTATATGGCCTTTTGTGTCTGCCTTCTTTCAGTCTTTTCAGGTTCATCTAAGTTGTAGTGTCTATGGGAATTTCATTCCTTTTTAAGGCTGAATAATAGTCCACTGCATAGCTATACCACATATTAATTATACATTCATCAGTCGATGGGCATTTGGGTTGTCTCCATGTTGTGGCTATTATGAAATACTGGTGCTAGGAACGTACATGTACAATTTTTGTCTTAACGTGTTTTCAAGTCTCCTGTCTATATCTATGAGTGGAATTGCTGGGTCACATGGCAAGTCTAAGTTTAATCTCTTGAGAAACTGCCAAACTGTGTTCCACAGAGTCTACACCACTTGACACTTCCACCAGCAATGTATGAGGGTCCCGGTCTCTGCACATCCTAGCCAACACTTGTTGCTACCTGGTGTTTTGATTAGAGCCATCCTAGTGGGTGTTAAGAGGCATTTACGTGACGTTTTGATTTGCATTTCTCTAATGACTGATGATGTTGAGCATTTTTTCAAGTGCTTATTGGCCATTTGTATATCTTCTTTGGAGAAGTGTCTATTCAAGTCTCACTTTTCAAACTTGGAGTGTTTGCCTTTTTCTTGTTGAGTATAGGGAATCTTTATATATGTTCTCTATACTACACCCTTATCAGATATATTATCTCCCAGTCTGTCAATCGTCTTCTCACTTTCTTGATAGTGCCCTTTGATGCACAGGAGTCTTTAATTTGATGGAGTCCAATGTATCTACTCCTTCTGTTTTGCTTGTGTTTTTCATGTCATACTTTGAAAACCATTGCCTGATCCGAGGTCACAAAGATTTACACCTACGTTTCATCCCAACAGTTTTATAGTCTTCACTTTTACATTTAGGCCTTTGATCCTTTTTGAGTGATTTGTTGTATGTGTATATGGTTTGGGGTAGTAGCCGTCTTTGCAGGTGCAGTGGTGGTACGCAATTGAGATGGTCACTCTGGAATGCAACAAATGCCTGGGAGGTCAGGGATGGGCATGATTCCTGAAATGTTGACAGGATTCTGCCCTGAAGGAAAACCATTCACCTCCCCGCAAAAAGCCCAGCCATTTTGCCTCCCAAAACACACTTAGGATCCTCATATGTATAAGGCCCCAGGAGAACCGTTGCGAAAGGATATCTTATTCCTCCTGGGAATATGTGCATGTTGGGGCATCACAGAGAAGTTCTCTATTCAATGTGGACTTCAGGGCCAGGTCTGCCAGGGTTCCAATCCCAGCACCACCACTACAAGCCCCGCTGTGGGCAAGTCAGTTACATTCTCTGAGCTCCCCGTTCCTCACTTCTGAAATGGGGATTATATACCTCGCAGCAACTCTGTTTTTGTGACACTGGCATACATTGCAGTTGCTTGGTAAGTACGAAAATCCCCCTTCTCCTTCTGATTTCCTGCTGATCAACAGCTTTGGCCAAAAAGCTAAAGCTTCTGTCTCTGAATCTTCTTTATTTTTTAATTTTTGTATGTTTTGTTTATTGAAGTTACATGGCACTTGCAAATGTTAAAATAGCATAGATCCACACAAAAAGGGCAAAATCTGCCTTTGGTTCCTTCCCCTTGAAATAATCACCATTAACAGTTGGGTAAACATTATCTTAATTTCCTCTCTGAGTATGCTAATGGGTACTCATTTTTATATGCTGGCCTGTTTCTTTCTCCATTACACTGTGTACTACATACCACGTAGAAGTAGGCCCACTGCCCAATCACCACCATGCTCCCAATACCCACACCTGTTCCTTCTTTGTGTTCATGAGTCTTTTTCTAACGTTGGGAATCTGTGAGGACCAGTGCCTCGGGAGTGGGGACTGTGGGGCCGGACAACGGTGTATCAGGAGGGGATGTGGTCGAGTCTGCTCTCCAGCCCAGGGACCAGATATAAGCCCCCAGGGCTGCCCAGGTCTCCAAACCCCACACAACCCAGGGAGACTGTGTCTTACCTCTGCCCAGACTCCCCTTCCTTAGGTGCTTAATCCCCATGGTGTCTGCTTTCAGGCTTGTCCTTCCTGAGGGAAGAGCATGTCACAGAGCTGTGCATCCCGACTTTTTGAGCACGGTACCCTCCTCTCTTATTTTGTCACCAAAGGCATTCTAACTCATTACAGAAAACTCAGAAATACTAACAAAAAAGGTAAATTGCCCATGATCCCACCACCTCAATAACCATTTTAAATAAAAGTCTTCATAATCCATCCACACACACACACACACACACATATATATATATATATATATATATATATATATATATATATATATACTTTTTCAGAGTTAACAATGGATAAATGTTTATTTTGTGGTTCCACATGCCTGGCTCTGTGCTGAGTGCTGGGAGATAGCTAGGGAGAGGTCTGTGTCCTTGAAGTTCTTACAGTAATAGTTGTCAGTGCTGTTGAGTCGATTCCGACTCCTAGAGACCCCGTGTACATCAGAGTGGAACCCTGTCCGGTCTTTTTGCACCATCCTCTCACCTTCCGGCGCTGCATCGGACAATGCTCTGCTGGTATCATAGGGTTTTCATGGCCAAGTTTTTGGAAATGGGTGGCCAGTTCCTTCCTCCTAGTCTGTCTTAGTCTAGAAGATCCACTGAAACCTGTCCACCATGGACCCTGCTCGTATTTGAAATGCTGGTGGCTTAGCTTTCAGCATCACAGCAACACACACCATCACAGTTTGGCAAGCGCAGACGAGTGGTGTGGTTCCCGGACCGGGAAATGGACCTGGACCGTGGCAGAGATAGAGCCGAATCTTAGCCACTAGATCATCATCATACAGTAGCAAAGATAATCCAACAAAAATCTAGGAAAATAGCGTATGTATACGATTTTTCCTAACATGGAGTCATGATATCGTCCCTACTCAATAAATACAGTTCTACCACATGTTTTAAATGGCTTCATTGCTTTCCAGCGTATGGATATGCCTTATGTCCCACACCTTCGACTCCTCTTTCAGATTGAAATAACCTGTCACTTTCGTAACAAGTACAAGATAAATATCCTTGAGCTAAGTCATATTTCTTTAGGATAAATTCCAAAAATGAAATGGGCGAACATACATTGGAAAGCTTCTGATGTATGTTGCTAAACTGCCTAATGAACATGTCTTCCAACACCAAAACGATGGATACCCTCACCCCACGTATTTGTAACTTATTGGACAAACACCTAATATCATTTCATGTGTATATATATGTGTGTGCGTGCGTGTGTGTTATCAATGTGCTTGTAATTATACTTCTAAAATCATGGAGATAATTCCAGAAGGAGCTACAAGAAACAGTAGATACCTCCTGGGAAGTAGACTTGATGGGTTGAGGGAAAGGGAGACTTTCTTTGACTTTACATACTTGAATACTTTTTGTCTTTTTCAAATAATGTAGGTATTACATTTAAAACAGTGAAAAGTGTGTAGATGCCATATCTACATTTTTTGCATTGAATAAAAGTTTAAAACAAATAAGCCCCCTCACAGTCCTCCCTTGCTATCCTGCCAGGCTTAACAGCTTTCAACTGACTTTTTTCTAGCTGTAGGTATCTGTGTGCAAGAATGCCAAAGAAACCAGGACTGTGGTGTCGGACGTGTGTGTGTCAGCAATGGATGCGGCCGTGTCTGCCAGCCGGCCCCAGAACAAGGTAAAAGCGGCAAGCCCTGCCTTCCACACCCCTGACCCACCGAGTGCTTAGCCCTGCCAGGACAACGGCTACCAGGCCCGCTGCACAGACAGAGAGAGAAGGTCGCTACAGTTGGGGTCAGTGCTAGCCTCTGTGAGAATTAGAAAAGATGCTCCTTCCTCCAGGTCGAGAAGACCATGGAGACAGTTTAATAATATCTGGCTAGAAGTATTTGTAAACTTGAAAGAGCTGGAAATACTCTTAACACAAAAATTAAATATCAGTAAGGTACCCAATTCTTCCTTATCAAGGGCTGCAAAGAACATGGTTATGGACAAGTTAGCTTGTATCTTGCACCCAAACACATCTACACTGACATGAAACACACAGGTCCGTTCATTCATTCCATCAACATTTTGACCTGCCCAGGCTGATTCTTGCCAGCGGTGGCTGGGAGCTGCTGTTTCATCCCAGAACCGTCATTTCCTTACTTTTTAGACTGAAAGGCTAGGATTGATCCAAACAACTAAAACCGAACAACTAGGCCACTGGAGCTGGCCTCAAGCAGGCTATTTATACATACCTTTTCTTAGAGAAAGAAACAATTATTTGTGAAGATTTGACAACACAAATGGGTTTGAGGTTGGGGTAGCAAATCAGTGAAGAAGTAAAGTTTGTTTACACAGCGTTCTCAGCCTTGAATTCCCTATCTCAGGCAATAAGGATGCCTTGTACAGTCCTGGTGTAGGAAGGATGGGTTACTTCACATGAGAGGTTAATTTCCTGCCTTAGGGGAACACAGGAAGGTCATATTGTTCTTGCACCGGCTGTGTCTCAAGGAACGTTAATTAAAAATAGTCAACATGCCACCTTGGCATACTAGGGGATGATCTTCTCTGAGCCCCATCAAATCCCATATAGTCGCTCCGTGACCTTAAACAAGCTATTTAACGTTGTTGCTTCTCAGTTGTGATGCTTAGTAAATAAAGCACCTTGCACACAGATGGTCTTAAGTTCCCTTTCCTCCTCTCGATCTACGTCATCTTCTGCCATTCTCTCTCTTACCATCTGATAGGTGTCATGATTACCCTGAGGAGATATTCCCCCTGTCTCAAGGAACTTGTTTGGAAAACAAGGACTGCCCAACACCACACATGGTCTGTGTATTTGTAGCAAAGTCAGTTGCTTGGTAGAGCCCAAGATTCAAGGTTCCTACATGCCGATGCTGGCCTTGCACTCTGGCCCAGTTCCCTGTCCAGGAGGGTAGAAATCTCAGCTCCTGTGGCTTTGTTGCACAATCACCGAAGGAAGTCTTCGACAAGCAACATGAAGTTGGGTGGCTGCTTCCTCCCACAGTCCTCCTCTCCCTCAGCACAGAACTCCAGGTGGTCAGTGAGTCCAGGCAAAGACCAGCCCCAACTTTCTCAGTACGTGAGAGCCAGGCAGTGGGAAGTCTAGGACTGGCCTTGTACAGTATAAAAGAGGGGATAGAGGGGAAGATGGGTAAACATGGAGAACAGTCCCCATAGAAGACACGGTCACCATCCGTCACCATGTCAGCATCTCTCTGCGTCTGCCTCCATCCCCTCTCTCTTTCACCAAGGCCAGCATCTTCATCTACACTCTCCAGGCCTCACCTCTTCCTCAGACCCTGATCCATCAGCTCCTGGGCCTCTCCTCAGAGGCTGCAAGCCTTTTTTCTCTCTATTTGCTTCTACCTACAAACAGATAAATCTCCCCATTCTTAAGAAAACATTTCTCTGAACCCTGCTTCTGTCTTCTCTCTCTCTTCGTTCCCAACCACCAGTCACTCCCAAGCCCTTACAGTATAGCTTCAGCCACCACCACCTCCACCACCACCACCATTACAATCACCATCAATACCCTCCCACTCCCAATCCCAATGGCACCAAACTTCCTGGTTGACAATCTAATCATTTCTCTCAATTGTCAGTCTCCTTGACATCTGCAGTATCTGACATTGTTCAGATCCTTTCACTCCTAAAACTCTCTCCTCATGTGGCTTCTCTAACTCTGTCTCTGCTCTCCCTTGTCTGTGTCCTTTACTTTCTCTTCCTTCTCCTTCTACTCCCTAAGGCTTACGGGTTCGTAAGTAAAGATGATTTCTCTTGCCTGCCTTTCCATGTAATCAATTACCAGAGGTTGTCAACTCTTCAGACATAATTTTTCCTACATCCTTTCCATACAGAGTGCCACCACCCTGATTACACACCAGACCATTGCAATACTCTTTTAACCCTCTCTTCTAAACTATGTGTTGGGTATTAAAGTCCAGCCAGTTCTATGCATGAATGTGAGATTGTTCTTCCTAAAGTGCAGCTCCAGTCAGGCTACTGATTTCCTCAAAATGCAAATGGGTTCTCTCATTTCACAGCCTCCCCACCTCTGCCTATGGAAATCTCATCAACCCTTGAATGTCTCATTTTAATGGCTATTTCCACCATAAATATACTCGACACATTCAGTTGTTCTGGATGAGAGCCGGGTTTCTCAAAATTTAGTATGACAAGAATAACCTGAGGATTCCGTTAATATGCAAATTGTTATTCCATAGGTCTGGGGCAGGGGTTGAGATTCTGCATTTCTAACAAGCTTCCAGGTGATGCCCATATGCCTGGCCACAGACCACATTTTGCATAGGAAGGGCTCTGCCTGCACATTAGAATCACCTGGGAAGCTTTTAAAACTTGCCAGTGCCAGGTCCCTATGCCAGACGACTTAAATCAGCCTCTCTAGATGTCTCCAGCTGTGTGTGTGCGCCTGTGTTTGTTGAGATAAAATTCACCGTTTTAACCGTTTTAAGGTGTACGATTCAGTAGTATTGGTATGTTCAGATGTTGTGCAACATCGACACTATCTAATTGCAGAACATTGTCATCACCCCCAAAAGGACCCCCCCCATTCCCATTAAGCAGTCACTCCCTGTTCCCTCCTTCCCCCACCCCCTGGCAACCTTCAGTCTGCTTTCTGTCTCTAAGCATTTTCTGACTCTGGATATTTCGGAAGAATGGAATCATATATTATATGGCCTTTTGTGTCTGCCTTCTTTCAGTCTTTTCAGGTTCATCTAAGTTGTAGTGTCTATGGGAATTTCATTCCTTTTTAAGGCTGAATAATAGTCCACTGCATAGCTATACCACATATTAATTATACATTCATCAGTCGATGGGCATTTGGGTTGTCTCCATGTTGTGGCTATTATGAAATACTGGTGCTAGGAACGTACATGTACAATTTTTGTCTTAACGTGTTTTCAAGTCTCCTGTCTATATCTATGAGTGGAATTGCTGGGTCACATGGCAAGTCTAAGTTTAATCTCTTGAGAAACTGCCAAACTGTGTTCCACAGAGTCTACACCACTTGACACTTCCACCAGCAATGTATGAGGGTCCCGGTCTCTGCACATCCTAGCCAACACTTGTTGCTACCTGGTGTTTTGATTAGAGCCATCCTAGTGGGTGTTAAGAGGCATTTACGTGACGTTTTGATTTGCATTTCTCTAATGACTGATGATGTTGAGCATTTTTTCAAGTGCTTATTGGCCATTTGTATATCTTCTTTGGAGAAGTGTCTATTCAAGTCTCACTTTTCAAACTTGGAGTGTTTGCCTTTTTCTTGTTGAGTATAGGGAATCTTTATATATGTTCTCTATACTACACCCTTATCAGATATATTATCTCCCAGTCTGTCAATCGTCTTCTCACTTTCTTGATAGTGCCCTTTGATGCACAGGAGTCTTTAATTTGATGGAGTCCAATGTATCTACTCCTTCTGTTTTGCTTGTGTTTTTCATGTCATACTTTGAAAACCATTGCCTGATCCGAGGTCACAAAGATTTACACCTACGTTTCATCCCAACAGTTTTATAGTCTTCACTTTTACATTTAGGCCTTTGATCCTTTTTGAGTGATTTGTTGTATGTGTATATGGTTTGGGGTAGTAGCCGTCTTTGCAGGTGCAGTGGTGGTACGCAATTGAGATGGTCACTCTGGAATGCAACAAATGCCTGGGAGGTCAGGGATGGGCATGATTCCTGAAATGTTGACAGGATTCTGCCCTGAAGGAAAACCATTCACCTCCCCGCAAAAAGCCCAGCCATTTTGCCTCCCAAAACACACTTAGGATCCTCATATGTATAAGGCCCCAGGAGAACCGTTGCGAAAGGATATCTTATTCCTCCTGGGAATATGTGCATGTTGGGGCATCACAGAGAAGTTCTCTATTCAATGTGGACTTCAGGGCCAGGTCTGCCAGGGTTCCAATCCCAGCACCACCACTACAAGCCCCGCTGTGGGCAAGTCAGTTACATTCTCTGAGCTCCCCGTTCCTCACTTCTGAAATGGGGATTATATACCTCGCAGCAACTCTGTTTTTGTGACACTGGCATACATTGCAGTTGCTTGGTAAGTACGAAAATCCCCCTTCTCCTTCTGATTTCCTGCTGATCAACAGCTTTGGCCAAAAAGCTAAAGCTTCTGTCTCTGAATCTTCTTTATTTTTTAATTTTTGTATGTTTTGTTTATTGAAGTTACATGGCACTTGCAAATGTTAAAATAGCATAGATCCACACAAAAAGGGCAAAATCTGCCTTTGGTTCCTTCCCCTTGAAATAATCACCATTAACAGTTGGGTAAACATTATCTTAATTTCCTCTCTGAGTATGCTAATGGGTACTCATTTTTATATGCTGGCCTGTTTCTTTCTCCATTACACTGTGTACTACATACCACGTAGAAGTAGGCCCACTGCCCAATCACCACCATGCTCCCAATACCCACACCTGTTCCTTCTTTGTGTTCATGAGTCTTTTTCTAACGTTGGGAATCTGTGAGGACCAGTGCCTCGGGAGTGGGGACTGTGGGGCCGGACAACGGTGTATCAGGAGGGGATGTGGTCGAGTCTGCTCTCCAGCCCAGGGACCAGATATAAGCCCCCAGGGCTGCCCAGGTCTCCAAACCCCACACAACCCAGGGAGACTGTGTCTTACCTCTGCCCAGACTCCCCTTCCTTAGGTGCTTAATCCCCATGGTGTCTGCTTTCAGGCTTGTCCTTCCTGAGGGAAGAGCATGTCACAGAGCTGTGCATCCCGACTTTTTGAGCACGGTACCCTCCTCTCTTATTTTGTCACCAAAGGCATTCTAACTCATTACAGAAAACTCAGAAATACTAACAAAAAAGGTAAATTGCCCATGATCCCACCACCTCAATAACCATTTTAAATAAAAGTCTTCATAATCCATCCACACACACACACACACACACACATATATATATATATATATATATATATATATATATA
Source organism: Tapirus indicus (assembly GCA_031878705.1). Lineage (NCBI taxonomy): Eukaryota > Metazoa > Chordata > Mammalia > Perissodactyla > Tapiridae > Tapirus > Tapirus indicus. The sequence goes on from CM062932.1 coordinate 24,060,287, forward strand.
TATATATATATACTTTTTCAGAGTTAACAATGGATAAATGTTTATTTTGTGGTTCCACATGCCTGGCTCTGTGCTGAGTGCTGGGAGATAGCTAGGGAGAGGTCTGTGTCCTTGAAGTTCTTACAGTAATAGTTGTCAGTGCTGTTGAGTCGATTCCGACTCCTAGAGACCCCGTGTACATCAGAGTGGAACCCTGTCCGGTCTTTTTGCACCATCCTCTCACCTTCCGGCGCTGCATCGGACAATGCTCTGCTGGTATCATAGGGTTTTCATGGCCAAGTTTTTGGAAATGGGTGGCCAGTTCCTTCCTCCTAGTCTGTCTTAGTCTAGAAGATCCACTGAAACCTGTCCACCATGGACCCTGCTCGTATTTGAAATGCTGGTGGCTTAGCTTTCAGCATCACAGCAACACACACCATCACAGTTTGGCAAGCGCAGACGAGTGGTGTGGTTCCCGGACCGGGAAATGGACCTGGACCGTGGCAGAGATAGAGCCGAATCTTAGCCACTAGATCATCATCATACAGTAGCAAAGATAATCCAACAAAAATCTAGGAAAATAGCGTATGTATACGATTTTTCCTAACATGGAGTCATGATATCGTCCCTACTCAATAAATACAGTTCTACCACATGTTTTAAATGGCTTCATTGCTTTCCAGCGTATGGATATGCCTTATGTCCCACACCTTCGACTCCTCTTTCAGATTGAAATAACCTGTCACTTTCGTAACAAGTACAAGATAAATATCCTTGAGCTAAGTCATATTTCTTTAGGATAAATTCCAAAAATGAAATGGGCGAACATACATTGGAAAGCTTCTGATGTATGTTGCTAAACTGCCTAATGAACATGTCTTCCAACACCAAAACGATGGATACCCTCACCCCACGTATTTGTAACTTATTGGACAAACACCTAATATCATTTCATGTGTATATATATGTGTGTGCGTGCGTGTGTGTTATCAATGTGCTTGTAATTATACTTCTAAAATCATGGAGATAATTCGAGAAGGAGCTACAAGAAACAGTAGATACCTCCTGGGAAGTAGACTTGATGGGTTGAGGGAAAGGGAGACTTTCTTTGACTTTACATACTTGAATACTTTTTGTCTTTTTCAAATAATGTAGGTATTACATTTAAAACAGTGAAAAGTGTGTAGATGCCATATCTACATTTTTTGCATTGAATAAAAGTTTAAAACAAATAAGCCCCCTCACAGTCCTCCCTTGCTATCCTGCCAGGCTTAACAGCTTTCAACTGACTTTTTTCTAGCTGTAGGTATCTGTGTGCAAGAATGCCAAAGAAACCAGGACTGTGGTGTCGGACGTGTGTGTGTCAGCAATGGATGCGGCCGTGTCTGCCAGCCGGCCCCAGAACAAGGTAAAAGCGGCAAGCCCTGCCTTCCACACCCCTGACCCACCGAGTGCTTAGCCCTGCCAGGACAACGGCTACCAGGCCCGCTGCACAGACAGAGAGAGAAGGTCGCTACAGTTGGGGTCAGTGCTAGCCTCTGTGAGAATTAGAAAAGATGCTCCTTCCTCCAGGTCGAGAAGACCATGGAGACAGTTTAATAATATCTGGCTAGAAGTATTTGTAAACTTGAAAGAGCTGGAAATACTCTTAAAACAAAAATTAAATATCAGTAAGGTACCCAATTCTTCCTTATCAAGGGCTGCAAAGAACATGGTTATGGACAAGTTAGCTTGTATCTTGCACCCAAACACATCTACACTGACATGAAACACACAGGTCCGTTCATTCATTCCATCAACATTTTGACCTGCCCAGGCTGATTCTTGCCAGCGGTGGCTGGGAGCTGCTGTTTCATCCCAGAACCGTCATTTCCTTACTTTTTAGACTGAAAGGCTAGGATTGATCCAAACAACTAAAACCGAACAACTAGGCCACTGGAGCTGGCCTCAAGCAGGCTATTTATACATACCTTTTCTTAGAGAAAGAAACAATTATTTGTGAAGATTTGACAACACAAATGGGTTTGAGGTTGGGGTAGCAAATCAGTGAAGAAGTAAAGTTTGTTTACACAGCGTTCTCAGCCTTGAATTCCCTATCTCAGGCAATAAGGATGCCTTGTACAGTCCTGGTGTAGGAAGGATGGGTTACTTCACATGAGAGGTTAATTTCCTGCCTTAGGGGAACACAGGAAGGTCATATTGTTCTTGCACCGGCTGTGTCTCAAGGAACGTTAATTAAAAATAGTCAACATGCCACCTTGGCATACTAGGGGATGATCTTCTCTGAGCCCCATCAAATCCCATATAGTCGCTCCGTGACCTTAAACAAGCTATTTAACGTTGTTGCTTCTCAGTTGTGATGCTTAGTAAATAAAGCACCTTGCACACAGATGGTCTTAAGTTCCCTTTCCTCCTCTCGATCTACGTCATCTTCTGCCATTCTCTCTCTTACCATCTGATAGGTGTCATGATTACCCTGAGGAGATATTCCCCCTGTCTCAAGGAACTTGTTTGGAAAACAAGGACTGCCCAACACCACACATGGTCTGTGTATTTGTAGCAAAGTCAGTTGCTTGGTAGAGCCCAAGATTCAAGGTTCCTACATGCCGATGCTGGCCTTGCACTCTGGCCCAGTTCCCTGTCCAGGAGGGTAGAAATCTCAGCTCCTGTGGCTTTGTTGCACAATCACCGAAGGAAGTCTTCGACAAGCAACATGAAGTTGGGTGGCTGCTTCCTCCCACAGTCCTCCTCTCCCTCAGCACAGAACTCCAGGTGGTCAGTGAGTCCAGGCAAAGACCAGCCCCAACTTTCTCAGTACGTGAGAGCCAGGCAGTGGGAAGTCTAGGACTGGCCTTGTACAGTATAAAAGAGGGGATAGAGGGGAAGATGGGTAAACATGGAGAACAGTCCCCATAGAAGACACGGTCACCATCCGTCACCATGTCAGCATCTCTCTGCGTCTGCCTCCATCCCCTCTCTCTTTCACCAAGGCCAGCATCTTCATCTACACTCTCCAGGCCTCACCTCTTCCTCAGACCCTGATCCATCAGCTCCTGGGCCTCTCCTCAGAGGCTGCAAGCCTTTTTTCTCTCTATTTGCTTCTACCTACAAACAGATAAATCTCCCCATTCTTAAGAAAACATTTCTCTGAACCCTGCTTCTGTCTTCTCTCTCTCTTCGTTCCCAACCACCAGTCACTCCCAAGCCCTTACAGTATAGCTTCAGCCACCACCACCTCCACCACCACCACCATTACAATCACCATCAATACCCTCCCACTCCCAATCCCAATGGCACCAAACTTCCTGGTTGACAATCTAATCATTTCTCTCAATTGTCAGTCTCCTTGACATCTGCAGTATCTGACATTGTTCAGATCCTTTCACTCCTAAAACTCTCTCCTCATGTGGCTTCTCTAACTCTGTCTCTGCTCTCCCTTGTCTGTGTCCTTTACTTTCTCTTCCTTCTCCTTCTACTCCCTAAGGCTTACGGGTTCGTAAGTAAAGATGATTTCTCTTGCCTGCCTTTCCATGTAATCAATTACCAGAGGTTGTCAACTCTTCAGACATAATTTTTCCTACATCCTTTCCATACAGAGTGCCACCACCCTGATTACACACCAGACCATTGCAATACTCTTTTAACCCTCTCTTCTAAACTATGTGTTGGGTATTAAAGTCCAGCCAGTTCTATGCATGAATGTGAGATTGTTCTTCCTAAAGTGCAGCTCCAGTCAGGCTACTGATTTCCTCAAAATGCAAATGGGTTCTCTCATTTCACAGCCTCCCCACCTCTGCCTATGGAAATCTCATCAACCCTTGAATGTCTCATTTTAATGGCTATTTCCACCATAAATATACTCGACACATTCAGTTGTTCTGGATGAGAGCCGGGTTTCTCAAAATTTAGTATGACAAGAATAACCTGAGGATTCTGTTAATATGCAAATTGTTATTCCATAGGTCTGGGGCAGGGGTTGAGATTCTGCATTTCTAACAAGCTTCCAGGTGATGCCCATATGCCTGGCCACAGACCACATTTTGCATAGGAAGGGCTCTGCCTGCACATTAGAATCACCTGGGAAGCTTTGAAAACTTGCCAGTGCCAGGTCCCTATGCCAGACGACTTAAATCAGCCTCTCTAGATGTCTCCAGCTGTGTGTGTGCGCCTGTGTTTGTTGAGATAAAATTCACCGTTTTAACCGTTTTAAGGTGTACGATTCAGTAGTATTGGTATGTTCAGATGTTGTGCAACATCGACACTATCTAATTGCAGAACATTGTCATCACCCCCAAAAGGACCCCCCCCATTCCCATTAAGCAGTCACTCCCTGTTCCCTCCTTCCCCCACCCCCTGGCAACCTTCAGTCTGCTTTCTGTCTCTAAGCATTTTCTGACTCTGGATATTTCGGAAGAATGGAATCATATATTATATGGCCTTTTGTGTCTGCCTTCTTTCAGTCTTTTCAGGTTCATCTAAGTTGTAGTGTCTATGGGAATTTCATTCCTTTTTAAGGCTGAATAATAGTCCACTGCATAGCTATACCACATATTAATTATACATTCATCAGTCGATGGGCATTTGGGTTGTCTCCATGTTGTGGCTATTATGAAATACTGGTGCTAGGAACGTACATGTACAATTTTTGTCTTAACGTGTTTTCAAGTCTCCTGTCTATATCTATGAGTGGAATTGCTGGGTCACATGGCAAGTCTAAGTTTAATCTCTTGAGAAACTGCCAAACTGTGTTCCACAGAGTCTACACCACTTGACACTTCCACCAGCAATGTATGAGGGTCCCGGTCTCTGCACATCCTAGCCAACACTTGTTGCTACCTGGTGTTTTGATTAGAGCCATCCTAGTGGGTGTTAAGAGGCATTTACGTGACGTTTTGATTTGCATTTCTCTAATGACTGATGATGTTGAGCATTTTTTCAAGTGCTTATTGGCCATTTGTATATCTTCTTTGGAGAAGTGTCTATTCAAGTCTCACTTTTCAAACTTGGAGTGTTTGCCTTTTTCTTGTTGAGTATAGGGAATCTTTATATATGTTCTCTATACTACACCCTTATCAGATATATTATCTCCCAGTCTGTCAATCGTCTTCTCACTTTCTTGATAGTGCCCTTTGATGCACAGGAGTCTTTAATTTGATGGAGTCCAATGTATCTACTCCTTCTGTTTTGCTTGTGTTTTTCATGTCATACTTTGAAAACCATTGCCTGATCCGAGGTCACAAAGATTTACACCTACGTTTCATCCCAACAGTTTTATAGTCTTCACTTTTACATTTAGGCCTTTGATCCTTTTTGAGTGATTTGTTGTATGTGTATATGGTTTGGGGTAGTAGCCGTCTTTGCAGGTGCAGTGGTGGTACGCAATTGAGATGGTCACTCTGGAATGCAACAAATGCCTGGGAGGTCAGGGATGGGCATGATTCCTGAAATGTTGACAGGATTCTGCCCTGAAGGAAAACCATTCACCTCCCCGCAAAAAGCCCAGCCATTTTGCCTCCCAAAACACACTTAGGATCCTCATATGTATAAGGCCCCAGGAGAACCGTTGCGAAAGGATATCTTATTCCTCCTGGGAATATGTGCATGTTGGGGCATCACAGAGAAGTTCTCTATTCAATGTGGACTTCAGGGCCAGGTCTGCCAGGGTTCCAATCCCAGCACCACCACTACAAGCCCCGCTGTGGGCAAGTCAGTTACATTCTCTGAGCTCCCCGTTCCTCACTTCTGAAATGGGGATTATATACCTCGCAGCAACTCTGTTTTTGTGACACTGGCATACATTGCAGTTGCTTGGTAAGTACGAAAATCCCCCTTCTCCTTCTGATTTCCTGCTGATCAACAGCTTTGGCCAAAAAGCTAAAGCTTCTGTCTCTGAATCTTCTTTATTTTTTAATTTTTGTATGTTTTGTTTATTGAAGTTACATGGCACTTGCAAATGTTAAAATAGCATAGATCCACACAAAAAGGGCAAAATCTGCCTTTGGTTCCTTCCCCTTGAAATAATCACCATTAACAGTTGGGTAAACATTATCTTAATTTCCTCTCTGAGTATGCTAATGGGTACTCATTTTTATATGCTGGCCTGTTTCTTTCTCCATTACACTGTGTACTACATACCACGTAGAAGTAGGCCCACTGCCCAATCACCACCATGCTCCCAATACCCACACCTGTTCCTTCTTTGTGTTCATGAGTCTTTTTCTAACGTTGGGAATCTGTGAGGACCAGTGCCTCGGGAGTGGGGACTGTGGGGCCGGACAACGGTGTATCAGGAGGGGATGTGGTCGAGTCTGCTCTCCAGCCCAGGGACCAGATATAAGCCCCCAGGGCTGCCCAGGTCTCCAAACCCCACACAACCCAGGGAGACTGTGTCTTACCTCTGCCCAGACTCCCCTTCCTTAGGTGCTTAATCCCCATGGTGTCTGCTTTCAGGCTTGTCCTTCCTGAGGGAAGAGCATGTCACAGAGCTGTGCATCCCGACTTTTTGAGCACGGTACCCTCCTCTCTTATTTTGTCACCAAAGGCATTCTAACTCATTACAGAAAACTCAGAAATACTAACAAAAAAGGTAAATTGCCCATGATCCCACCACCTCAATAACCATTTTAAATAAAAGTCTTCATAATCCATCCACACACACACACACACACACATATATATATATATATATATATATATATATATATATATATATATACTTTTTCAGAGTTAACAATGGATAAATGTTTATTTTGTGGTTCCACATGCCTGGCTCTGTGCTGAGTGCTGGGAGATAGCTAGGGAGAGGTCTGTGTCCTTGAAGTTCTTACAGTAATAGTTGTCAGTGCTGTTGAGTCGATTCCGACTCCTAGAGACCCCGTGTACATCAGAGTGGAACCCTGTCCGGTCTTTTTGCACCATCCTCTCACCTTCCGGCGCTGCATCGGACAATGCTCTGCTGGTATCATAGGGTTTTCATGGCCAAGTTTTTGGAAATGGGTGGCCAGTTCCTTCCTCCTAGTCTGTCTTAGTCTAGAAGATCCACTGAAACCTGTCCACCATGGACCCTGCTCGTATTTGAAATGCTGGTGGCTTAGCTTTCAGCATCACAGCAACACACACCATCACAGTTTGGCAAGCGCAGACGAGTGGTGTGGTTCCCGGACCGGGAAATGGACCTGGACCGTGGCAGAGATAGAGCCGAATCTTAGCCACTAGATCATCATCATACAGTAGCAAAGATAATCCAACAAAAATCTAGGAAAATAGCGTATGTATACGATTTTTCCTAACATGGAGTCATGATATCGTCCCTACTCAATAAATACAGTTCTACCACATGTTTTAAATGGCTTCATTGCTTTCCAGCGTATGGATATGCCTTATGTCCCACACCTTCGACTCCTCTTTCAGATTGAAATAACCTGTCACTTTCGTAACAAGTACAAGATAAATATCCTTGAGCTAAGTCATATTTCTTTAGGATAAATTCCAAAAATGAAATGGGCGAACATACATTGGAAAGCTTCTGATGTATGTTGCTAAACTGCCTAATGAACATGTCTTCCAACACCAAAACGATGGATACCCTCACCCCACGTATTTGTAACTTATTGGACAAACACCTAATATCATTTCATGTGTATATATATGTGTGTGCGTGCGTGTGTGTTATCAATGTGCTTGTAATTATACTTCTAAAATCATGGAGATAATTCGAGAAGGAGCTACAAGAAACAGTAGATACCTCCTGGGAAGTAGACTTGATGGGTTGAGGGAAAGGGAGACTTTCTTTGACTTTACATACTTGAATACTTTTTGTCTTTTTCAAATAATGTAGGTATTACATTTAAAACAGTGAAAAGTGTGTAGATGCCATATCTACATTTTTTGCATTGAATAAAAGTTTAAAACAAATAAGCCCCCTCACAGTCCTCCCTTGCTATCCTGCCAGGCTTAACAGCTTTCAACTGACTTTTTTCTAGCTGTAGGTATCTGTGTGCAAGAATGCCAAAGAAACCAGGACTGTGGTGTCGGACGTGTGTGTGTCAGCAATGGATGCGGCCGTGTCTGCCAGCCGGCCCCAGAACAAGGTAAAAGCGGCAAGCCCTGCCTTCCACACCCCTGACCCACCGAGTGCTTAGCCCTGCCAGGACAACGGCTACCAGGCCCGCTGCACAGACAGAGAGAGAAGGTCGCTACAGTTGGGGTCAGTGCTAGCCTCTGTGAGAATTAGAAAAGATGCTCCTTCCTCCAGGTCGAGAAGACCATGGAGACAGTTTAATAATATCTGGCTAGAAGTATTTGTAAACTTGAAAGAGCTGGAAATACTCTTAAAACAAAAATTAAATATCAGTAAGGTACCCAATTCTTCCTTATCAAGGGCTGCAAAGAACATGGTTATGGACAAGTTAGCTTGTATCTTGCACCCAAACACATCTACACTGACATGAAACACACAGGTCCGTTCATTCATTCCATCAACATTTTGACCTGCCCAGGCTGATTCTTGCCAGCGGTGGCTGGGAGCTGCTGTTTCATCCCAGAACCGTCATTTCCTTACTTTTTAGACTGAAAGGCTAGGATTGATCCAAACAACTAAAACCGAACAACTAGGCCACTGGAGCTGGCCTCAAGCAGGCTATTTATACATACCTTTTCTTAGAGAAAGAAACAATTATTTGTGAAGATTTGACAACACAAATGGGTTTGAGGTTGGGGTAGCAAATCAGTGAAGAAGTAAAGTTTGTTTACACAGCGTTCTCAGCCTTGAATTCCCTATCTCAGGCAATAAGGATGCCTTGTACAGTCCTGGTGTAGGAAGGATGGGTTACTTCACATGAGAGGTTAATTTCCTGCCTTAGGGGAACACAGGAAGGTCATATTGTTCTTGCACCGGCTGTGTCTCAAGGAACGTTAATTAAAAATAGTCAACATGCCACCTTGGCATACTAGGGGATGATCTTCTCTGAGCCCCATCAAATCCCATATAGTCGCTCCGTGACCTTAAACAAGCTATTTAACGTTGTTGCTTCTCAGTTGTGATGCTTAGTAAATAAAGCACCTTGCACACAGATGGTCTTAAGTTCCCTTTCCTCCTCTCGATCTACGTCATCTTCTGCCATTCTCTCTCTTACCATCTGATAGGTGTCATGATTACCCTGAGGAGATATTCCCCCTGTCTCAAGGAACTTGTTTGGAAAACAAGGACTGCCCAACACCACACATGGTCTGTGTATTTGTAGCAAAGTCAGTTGCTTGGTAGAGCCCAAGATTCAAGGTTCCTACATGCCGATGCTGGCCTTGCACTCTGGCCCAGTTCCCTGTCCAGGAGGGTAGAAATCTCAGCTCCTGTGGCTTTGTTGCACAATCACCGAAGGAAGTCTTCGACAAGCAACATGAAGTTGGGTGGCTGCTTCCTCCCACAGTCCTCCTCTCCCTCAGCACAGAACTCCAGGTGGTCAGTGAGTCCAGGCAAAGACCAGCCCCAACTTTCTCAGTACGTGAGAGCCAGGCAGTGGGAAGTCTAGGACTGGCCTTGTACAGTATAAAAGAGGGGATAGAGGGGAAGATGGGTAAACATGGAGAACAGTCCCCATAGAAGACACGGTCACCATCCGTCACCATGTCAGCATCTCTCTGCGTCTGCCTCCATCCCCTCTCTCTTTCACCAAGGCCAGCATCTTCATCTACACTCTCCAGGCCTCACCTCTTCCTCAGACCCTGATCCATCAGCTCCTGGGCCTCTCCTCAGAGGCTGCAAGCCTTTTTTCTCTCTATTTGCTTCTACCTACAAACAGATAAATCTCCCCATTCTTAAGAAAACATTTCTCTGAACCCTGCTTCTGTCTTCTCTCTCTCTTCGTTCCCAACCACCAGTCACTCCCAAGCCCTTACAGTATAGCTTCAGCCACCACCACCTCCACCACCACCACCATTACAATCACCATCAATACCCTCCCACTCCCAATCCCAATGGCACCAAACTTCCTGGTTGACAATCTAATCATTTCTCTCAATTGTCAGTCTCCTTGACATCTGCAGTATCTGACATTGTTCAGATCCTTTCACTCCTAAAACTCTCTCCTCATGTGGCTTCTCTAACTCTGTCTCTGCTCTCCCTTGTCTGTGTCCTTTACTTTCTCTTCCTTCTCCTTCTACTCCCTAAGGCTTACGGGTTCGTAAGTAAAGATGATTTCTCTTGCCTGCCTTTCCATGTAATCAATTACCAGAGGTTGTCAACTCTTCAGACATAATTTTTCCTACATCCTTTCCATACAGAGTGCCACCACCCTGATTACACACCAGACCATTGCAATACTCTTTTAACCCTCTCTTCTAAACTATGTGTTGGGTATTAAAGTCCAGCCAGTTCTATGCATGAATGTGAGATTGTTCTTCCTAAAGTGCAGCTCCAGTCAGGCTACTGATTTCCTCAAAATGCAAATGGGTTCTCTCATTTCACAGCCTCCCCACCTCTGCCTATGGAAATCTCATCAACCCTTGAATGTCTCATTTTAATGGCTATTTCCACCATAAACATACTCGACACATTCAGTTGTTCTGGATGAGAGCCGGGTTTCTCAAAATTTAGTATGACAAGAATAACCTGAGGATTCTGTTAATATGCAAATTGTTATTCCATAGGTCTGGGGCAGGGGTTGAGATTCTGCATTTCTAACAAGCTTCCAGGTGATGCCCATATGCCTGGCCACAGACCACATTTTGCATAGGAAGGGCTCTGCCTGCACATTAGAATCACCTGGGAAGCTTTGAAAACTTGCCAGTGCCAGGTCCCTATGCCAGACGACTTAAATCAGCCTCTCTAGATGTCTCCAGCTGTGTGTGTGCGCCTGTGTTTGTTGAGATAAAATTCACCGTTTTAACCGTTTTAAGGTGTACGATTCAGTAGTATTGGTATGTTCAGATGTTGTGCAACATCGACACTATCTAATTGCAGAACATTGTCATCACCCCCAAAAGGACCCCCCCCATTCCCATTAAGCAGTCACTCCCTGTTCCCTCCTTCCCCCACCCCCTGGCAACCTTCAGTCTGCTTTCTGTCTCTAAGCATTTTCTGACTCTGGATATTTCGGAAGAATGGAATCATATATTATATGGCCTTTTGTGTCTGCCTTCTTTCAGTCTTTTCAGGTTCATCTAAGTTGTAGTGTCTATGGGAATTTCATTCCTTTTTAAGGCTGAATAATAGTCCACTGCATAGCTATACCACATATTAATTATACATTCATCAGTCGATGGGCATTTGGGTTGTCTCCATGTTGTGGCTATTATGAAATACTGGTGCTAGGAACGTACATGTACAATTTTTGTCTTAACGTGTTTTCAAGTCTCCTGTCTATATCTATGAGTGGAATTGCTGGGTCACATGGCAAGTCTAAGTTTAATCTCTTGAGAAACTGCCAAACTGTGTTCCACAGAGTCTACACCACTTGACACTTCCACCAGCAATGTATGAGGGTCCCGGTCTCTGCACATCCTAGCCAACACTTGTTGCTACCTGGTGTTTTGATTAGAGCCATCCTAGTGGGTGTTAAGAGGCATTTACGTGACGTTTTGATTTGCATTTCTCTAATGACTGATGATGTTGAGCATTTTTTCAAGTGCTTATTGGCCATTTGTATATCTTCTTTGGAGAAGTGTCTATTCAAGTCTCACTTTTCAAACTTGGAGTGTTTGCCTTTTTCTTGTTGAGTATAGGGAATCTTTATATATGTTCTCTATACTACACCCTTATCAGATATATTATCTCCCAGTCTGTCAATCGTCTTCTCACTTTCTTGATAGTGCCCTTTGATGCACAGGAGTCTTTAATTTGATGGAGTCCAATGTATCTACTCCTTCTGTTTTGCTTGTGTTTTTCATGTCATACTTTGAAAACCATTGCCTGATCCGAGGTCACAAAGATTTACACCTACGTTTCATCCCAACAGTTTTATAGTCTTCACTTTTACATTTAGGCCTTTGATCCTTTTTGAGTGATTTGTTGTATGTGTATATGGTTTGGGGTAGTAGCCGTCTTTGCAGGTGCAGTGGTGGTACGCAATTGAGATGGTCACTCTGGAATGCAACAAATGCCTGGGAGGTCAGGGATGGGCATGATTCCTGAAATGTTGACAGGATTCTGCCCTGAAGGAAAACCATTCACCTCCCCGCAAAAAGCCCAGCCATTTTGCCTCCCAAAACACACTTAGGATCCTCATATGTATAAGGCCCCAGGAGAACCGTTGCGAAAGGATATCTTATTCCTCCTGGGAATATGTGCATGTTGGGGCATCACAGAGAAGTTCTCTATTCAATGTGGACTTCAGGGCCAGGTCTGCCAGGGTTCCAATCCCAGCACCACCACTACAAGCCCCGCTGTGGGCAAGTCAGTTACATTCTCTGAGCTCCCCGTTCCTCACTTCTGAAATGGGGATTATATACCTCGCAGCAACTCTGTTTTTGTGACACTGGCATACATTGCAGTTGCTTGGTAAGTACGAAAATCCCCCTTCTCCTTCTGATTTCCTGCTGATCAACAGCTTTGGCCAAAAAGCTAAAGCTTCTGTCTCTGAATCTTCTTTATTTTTTAATTTTTGTATGTTTTGTTTATTGAAGTTACATGGCACTTGCAAATGTTAAAATAGCATAGATCCACACAAAAAGGGCAAAATCTGCCTTTGGTTCCTTCCCCTTGAAATAATCACCATTAACAGTTGGGTAAACATTATCTTAATTTCCTCTCTGAGTATGCTAATGGGTACTCATTTTTATATGCTGGCCTGTTTCTTTCTCCATTACACTGTGTACTACATACCACGTAGAAGTAGGCCCACTGCCCAATCACCACCATGCTCCCAATACCCACACCTGTTCCTTCTTTGTGTTCATGAGTCTTTTTCTAACGTTGGGAATCTGTGAGGACCAGTGCCTCGGGAGTGGGGACTGTGGGGCCGGACAACGGTGTATCAGGAGGGGATGTGGTCGAGTCTGCTCTCCAGCCCAGGGACCAGATATAAGCCCCCAGGCCTGCCCAGGTCTCCAAACCCCACACAACCCAGGGAGACTGTGTCTTACCTCTGCCCAGACTCCCCTTCCTTAGGTGCTTAATCCCCATGGTGTCTGCTTTCAGGCTTGTCCTTCCTGAGGGAAGAGCATGTCACAGAGCTGTGCATCCCGACTTTTTGAGCACGGTACCCTCCTCTCTTATTTTGTCACCAAAGGCATTCTAACTCATTACAGAAAACTCAGAAATACTAACAAAAAAGGTAAATTGCCCATGATCCCACCACCTCAATAACCATTTTAAATAAAAGTCTTCATAATCCATCCACACACACACACACACACACATATATATATATATATATATATATATATATATATATACTTTTTCAGAGTTAACAATGGATAAATGTTTATTTTGTGGTTCCACATGCCTGGCTCTGTGCTGAGTGCTGGGAGATAGCTAGGGAGAGGTCTGTGTCCTTGAAGTTCTTACAGTAATAGTTGTCAGTGCTGTTGAGTCGATTCCGACTCCTAGAGACCCCGTGTACATCAGAGTGGAACCCTGTCCGGTCTTTTTGCACCATCCTCTCACCTTCCGGCGCTGCATCGGACAATGCTCTGCTGGTATCATAGGGTTTTCATGGCCAAGTTTTTGGAAATGGGTGGCCAGTTCCTTCCTCCTAGTCTGTCTTAGTCTAGAAGATCCACTGAAACCTGTCCACCATGGACCCTGCTCGTATTTGAAATGCTGGTGGCTTAGCTTTCAGCATCACAGCAACACACACCATCACAGTTTGGCAAGCGCAGACGAGTGGTGTGGTTCCCGGACCGGGAAATGGACCTGGACCGTGGCAGAGATAGAGCCGAATCTTAGCCACTAGATCATCATCATACAGTAGCAAAGATAATCCAACAAAAATCTAGGAAAATAGCGTATGTATACGATTTTTCCTAACATGGAGTCATGATATCGTCCCTACTCAATAAATACAGTTCTACCACATGTTTTAAATGGCTTCATTGCTTTCCAGCGTATGGATATGCCTTATGTCCCACACCTTCGACTCCTCTTTCAGATTGAAATAACCTGTCACTTTCGTAACAAGTACAAGATAAATATCCTTGAGCTAAGTCATATTTCTTTAGGATAAATTCCAAAAATGAAATGGGCGAACATACATTGGAAAGCTTCTGATGTATGTTGCTAAACTGCCTAATGAACATGTCTTCCAACACCAAAACGATGGATACCCTCACCCCACGTATTTGTAACTTATTGGACAAACACCTAATATCATTTCATGTGTATATATATGTGTGTGCGTGCGTGTGTGTTATCAATGTGCTTGTAATTATACTTCTAAAATCATGGAGATAATTCGAGAAGGAGCTACAAGAAACAGTAGATACCTCCTGGGAAGTAGACTTGATGGGTTGAGGGAAAGGGAGACTTTCTTTGACTTTACATACTTGAATACTTTTTGTCTTTTTCAAATAATGTAGGTATTACATTTAAAACAGTGAAAAGTGTGTAGATGCCATATCTACATTTTTTGCATTGAATAAAAGTTTAAAACAAATAAGCCCCCTCACAGTCCTCCCTTGCTATCCTGCCAGGCTTAACAGCTTTCAACTGACTTTTTTCTAGCTGTAGGTATCTGTGTGCAAGAATGCCAAAGAAACCAGGACTGTGGTGTCGGACGTGTGTGTGTCAGCAATGGATGCGGCCGTGTCTGCCAGCCGGCCCCAGAACAAGGTAAAAGCGGCAAGCCCTGCCTTCCACACCCCTGACCCACCGAGTGCTTAGCCCTGCCAGGACAACGGCTACCAGGCCCGCTGCACAGACAGAGAGAGAAGGTCGCTACAGTTGGGGTCAGTGCTAGCCTCTGTGAGAATTAGAAAAGATGCTCCTTCCTCCAGGTCGAGAAGACCATGGAGACAGTTTAATAATATCTGGCTAGAAGTATTTGTAAACTTGAAAGAGCTGGAAATACTCTTAACACAAAAATTAAATATCAGTAAGGTACCCAATTCTTCCTTATCAAGGGCTGCAAAGAACATGGTTATGGACAAGTTAGCTTGTATCTTGCACCCAAACACATCTACACTGACATGAAACACACAGGTCCGTTCATTCATTCCATCAACATTTTGACCTGCCCAGGCTGATTCTTGCCAGCGGTGGCTGGGAGCTGCTGTTTCATCCCAGAACCGTCATTTCCTTACTTTTTAGACTGAAAGGCTAGGATTGATCCAAACAACTAAAACCGAACAACTAGGCCACTGGAGCTGGCCTCAAGCAGGCTATTTATACATACCTTTTCTTAGAGAAAGAAACAATTATTTGTGAAGATTTGACAACACAAATGGGTTTGAGGTTGGGGTAGCAAATCAGTGAAGAAGTAAAGTTTGTTTACACAGCGTTCTCAGCCTTGAATTCCCTATCTCAGGCAATAAGGATGCCTTGTACAGTCCTGGTGTAGGAAGGATGGGTTACTTCACATGAGAGGTTAATTTCCTGCCTTAGGGGAACACAGGAAGGTCATATTGTTCTTGCACCGGCTGTGTCTCAAGGAACGTTAATTAAAAATAGTCAACATGCCACCTTGGCATACTAGGGGATGATCTTCTCTGAGCCCCATCAAATCCCATATAGTCGCTCCGTGACCTTAAACAAGCTATTTAACGTTGTTGCTTCTCAGTTGTGATGCTTAGTAAATAAAGCACCTTGCACACAGATGGTCTTAAGTTCCCTTTCCTCCTCTCGATCTACGTCATCTTCTGCCATTCTCTCTCTTACCATCTGATAGGTGTCATGATTACCCTGAGGAGATATTCCCCCTGTCTCAAGGAACTTGTTTGGAAAACAAGGACTGCCCAACACCACACATGGTCTGTGTATTTGTAGCAAAGTCAGTTGCTTGGTAGAGCCCAAGATTCAAGGTTCCTACATGCCGATGCTGGCCTTGCACTCTGGCCCAGTTCCCTGTCCAGGAGGGTAGAAATCTCAGCTCCTGTGGCTTTGTTGCACAATCACCGAAGGAAGTCTTCGACAAGCAACATGAAGTTGGGTGGCTGCTTCCTCCCACAGTCCTCCTCTCCCTCAGCACAGAACTCCAGGTGGTCAGTGAGTCCAGGCAAAGACCAGCCCCAACTTTCTCAGTACGTGAGAGCCAGGCAGTGGGAAGTCTAGGACTGGCCTTGTACAGTATAAAAGAGGGGATAGAGGGGAAGATGGGTAAACATGGAGAACAGTCCCCATAGAAGACACGGTCACCATCCGTCACCATGTCAGCATCTCTCTGCGTCTGCCTCCATCCCCTCTCTCTTTCACCAAGGCCAGCATCTTCATCTACACTCTCCAGGCCTCACCTCTTCCTCAGACCCTGATCCATCAGCTCCTGGGCCTCTCCTCAGAGGCTGCAAGCCTTTTTTCTCTCTATTTGCTTCTACCTACAAACAGATAAATCTCCCCATTCTTAAGAAAACATTTCTCTGAACCCTGCTTCTGTCTTCTCTCTCTCTTCGTTCCCAACCACCAGTCACTCCCAAGCCCTTACAGTATAGCTTCAGCCACCACCACCTCCACCACCACCACCATTACAATCACCATCAATACCCTCCCACTCCCAATCCCAATGGCACCAAACTTCCTGGTTGACAATCTAATCATTTCTCTCAATTGTCAGTCTCCTTGACATCTGCAGTATCTGAC
The DNA here is from genome assembly GCA_031878705.1 of Tapirus indicus. NCBI lineage: Eukaryota > Metazoa > Chordata > Mammalia > Perissodactyla > Tapiridae > Tapirus > Tapirus indicus. The sequence goes on from CM062932.1 coordinate 24,076,989, forward strand.
ATTGTTCAGATCCTTTCACTCCTAAAACTCTCTCCTCATGTGGCTTCTCTAACTCTGTCTCTGCTCTCCCTTGTCTGTGTCCTTTACTTTCTCTTCCTTCTCCTTCTACTCCCTAAGGCTTACGGGTTCGTAAGTAAAGATGATTTCTCTTGCCTGCCTTTCCATGTAATCAATTACCAGAGGTTGTCAACTCTTCAGACATAATTTTTCCTACATCCTTTCCATACAGAGTGCCACCACCCTGATTACACACCAGACCATTGCAATACTCTTTTAACCCTCTCTTCTAAACTATGTGTTGGGTATTAAAGTCCAGCCAGTTCTATGCATGAATGTGAGATTGTTCTTCCTAAAGTGCAGCTCCAGTCAGGCTACTGATTTCCTCAAAATGCAAATGGGTTCTCTCATTTCACAGCCTCCCCACCTCTGCCTATGGAAATCTCATCAACCCTTGAATGTCTCATTTTAATGGCTATTTCCACCATAAATATACTCGACACATTCAGTTGTTCTGGATGAGAGCCGGGTTTCTCAAAATTTAGTATGACAAGAATAACCTGAGGATTCCGTTAATATGCAAATTGTTATTCCATAGGTCTGGGGCAGGGGTTGAGATTCTGCATTTCTAACAAGCTTCCAGGTGATGCCCATATGCCTGGCCACAGACCACATTTTGCATAGGAAGGGCTCTGCCTGCACATTAGAATCACCTGGGAAGCTTTGAAAACTTGCCAGTGCCAGGTCCCTATGCCAGACGACTTAAATCAGCCTCTCTAGATGTCTCCAGCTGTGTGTGTGCGCCTGTGTTTGTTGAGATAAAATTCACCGTTTTAACCGTTTTAAGGTGTACGATTCAGTAGTATTGGTATGTTCAGATGTTGTGCAACATCGACACTATCTAATTGCAGAACATTGTCATCACCCCCAAAAGGACCCCCCCCCATTCCCATTAAGCAGTCACTCCCTGTTCCCTCCTTCCCCCACCCCCTGGCAACCTTCAGTCTGCTTTCTGTCTCTAAGCATTTTCTGACTCTGGATATTTCGGAAGAATGGAATCATATATTATATGGCCTTTTGTGTCTGCCTTCTTTCAGTCTTTTCAGGTTCATCTAAGTTGTAGTGTCTATGGGAATTTCATTCCTTTTTAAGGCTGAATAATAGTCCACTGCATAGCTATACCACATATTAATTATACATTCATCAGTCGATGGGCACTTGGGTTGTCTCCATGTTGTGGCTATTATGAAATACTGGTGCTAGGAACGTACATGTACAATTTTTGTCTTAACGTGTTTTCAAGTCTCCTGTCTATATCTATGAGTGGAATTGCTGGGTCACATGGCAAGTCTAAGTTTAATCTCTTGAGAAACTGCCAAACTGTGTTCCACAGAGTCTACACCACTTGACACTTCCACCAGCAATGTATGAGGGTCCCGGTCTCTGCACATCCTAGCCAACACTTGTTGCTACCTGGTGTTTTGATTAGAGCCATCCTAGTGGGTGTTAAGAGGCATTTACGTGACGTTTTGATTTGCATTTCTCTAATGACTGATGATGTTGAGCATTTTTTCAAGTGCTTATTGGCCATTTGTATATCTTCTTTGGAGAAGTGTCTATTCAAGTCTCACTTTTCAAACTTGGAGTGTTTGCCTTTTTCTTGTTGAGTATAGGGAATCTTTATATATGTTCTCTATACTACACCCTTATCAGATATATTATCTCCCAGTCTGTCAATCGTCTTCTCACTTTCTTGATAGTGCCCTTTGATGCACAGGAGTCTTTAATTTGATGGAGTCCAATGTATCTACTCCTTCTGTTTTGCTTGTGTTTTTCATGTCATACTTTGAAAACCATTGCCTGATCCGAGGTCACAAAGATTTACACCTACGTTTCATCCCAACAGTTTTATAGTCTTCACTTTTACATTTAGGCCTTTGATCCTTTTTGAGTGATTTGTTGTATGTGTATATGGTTTGGGGTAGTAGCCGTCTTTGCAGGTGCAGTGGTGGTACGCAATTGAGATGGTCACTCTGGAATGCAACAAATGCCTGGGAGGTCAGGGATGGGCATGATTCCTGAAATGTTGACAGGATTCTGCCCTGAAGGAAAACCATTCACCTCCCCGCAAAAAGCCCAGCCATTTTGCCTCCCAAAACACACTTAGGATCCTCATATGTATAAGGCCCCAGGAGAACCGTTGCGAAAGGATATCTTATTCCTCCTGGGAATATGTGCATGTTGGGGCATCACAGAGAAGTTCTCTATTCAATGTGGACTTCAGGGCCAGGTCTGCCAGGGTTCCAATCCCAGCACCACCACTACAAGCCCCGCTGTGGGCAAGTCAGTTACATTCTCTGAGCTCCCCGTTCCTCACTTCTGAAATGGGGATTATATACCTCGCAGCAACTCTGTTTTTGTGACACTGGCATACATTGCAGTTGCTTGGTAAGTACGAAAATCCCCCTTCTCCTTCTGATTTCCTGCTGATCAACAGCTTTGGCCAAAAAGCTAAAGCTTCTGTCTCTGAATCTTCTTTATTTTTTAATTTTTGTATGTTTTGTTTATTGAAGTTACATGGCACTTGCAAATGTTAAAATAGCATAGATCCACACAAAAAGGGCAAAATCTGCCTTTGGTTCCTTCCCCTTGAAATAATCACCATTAACAGTTGGGTAAACATTATCTTAATTTCCTCTCTGAGCATGCTAATGGGTACTCATTTTTATATGCTGGCCTGTTTCTTTCTCCATTACACTGTGTACTACATACCACGTAGAAGTAGGCCCACTGCCCAATCACCACCATGCTCCCAATACCCACACCTGTTCCTTCTTTGTGTTCATGAGTCTTTTTCTAACGTTGGGAATCTGTGAGGACCAGTGCCTCGGGAGTGGGGACTGTGGGGCCGGACAACGGTGTATCAGGAGGGGATGTGGTTGAGTCTGCTCTCCAGCCCAGGGACCAGATATAAGCCCCCAGGCCTGCCCAGGTCTCCAAACCCCACACAACCCAGGGAGACTGTGTCTTACCTCTGCCCAGACTCCCCTTCCTTAGGTGCTTAATCCCCATGGTGTCTGCTTTCAGGCTTGTCCTTCCTGAGGGAAGAGCATGTCACAGAGCTGTGCATCCCGACTTTTTGAGCACGGTACCCTCCTCTCTTATTTTGTCACCAAAGGCATTCTAACTCATTACAGAAAACTCAGAAATACTAACAAAAAAGGTAAATTGCCCATGATCCCACCACCTCAATAACCATTTTAAATAAAAGTCTTCATAATCCATCCACACACACACACACACACACACATATATATATATATATATATATATATATATATATATATATATATATATATACTTTTTCAGAGTTAACAATGGATAAATGTTTATTTTGTGGTTCCACATGCCTGGCTCTGTGCTGAGTGCTGGGAGATAGCTAGGGAGAGGTCTGTGTCCTTGAAGTTCTTACAGTAATAGTTGTCAGTGCTGTTGAGTCGATTCCGACTCCTAGAGACCCCGTGTACATCAGAGTGGAACCCTGTCCGGTCTTTTTGCACCATCCTCTCACCTTCCGGCGCTGCATCGGACAATGCTCTGCTGGTATCATAGGGTTTTCATGGCCAAGTTTTTGGAAATGGGTGGCCAGTTCCTTCCTCCTAGTCTGTCTTAGTCTAGAAGATCCACTGAAACCTGTCCACCATGGACCCTGCTCGTATTTGAAATGCTGGTGGCTTAGCTTTCAGCATCACAGCAACACACACCATCACAGTTTGGCAAGCGCAGACGAGTGGTGTGGTTCCCGGACCGGGAAATGGACCTGGACCGTGGCAGAGATAGAGCCGAATCTTAGCCACTAGATCATCATCATACAGTAGCAAAGATAATCCAACAAAAATCTAGGAAAATAGCGTATGTATACGATTTTTCCTAACATGGAGTCATGATATCGTCCCTACTCAATAAATACAGTTCTACCACATGTTTTAAATGGCTTCATTGCTTTCCAGCGTATGGATATGCCTTATGTCCCACACCTTCGACTCCTCTTTCAGATTGAAATAACCTGTCACTTTCGTAACAAGTACAAGATAAATATCCTTGAGCTAAGTCATATTTCTTTAGGATAAATTCCAAAAATGAAATGGGCGAACATACATTGGAAAGCTTCTGATGTATGTTGCTAAACTGCCTAATGAACATGTCTTCCAACACCAAAACGACGGATACCCTCACCCCACGTATTTGTAACTTATTGGACAAACACCTAATATCATTTCATGTGTATATATATGTGTGTGCGTGCGTGTGTGTTATCAATGTGCTTGTAATTATACTTCTAAAATCATGGAGATAATTCCAGAAGGAGCTACAAGAAACAGTAGATACCTCCTGGGAAGTAGACTTGATGGGTTGAGGGAAAGGGAGACTTTCTTTGACTTTACATACTTGAATACTTTTTGTCTTTTTCAAATAATGTAGGTATTACATTTAAAACAGTGAAAAGTGTGTAGATGCCATATCTACATTTTTTGCATTGAATAAAAGTTTAAAACAAATAAGCCCCCTTACAGTCCTCCCTTGCTATCCTGCCAGGCTTAACAGCTTTCAACTGACTTTTTTCTAGCTGTAGGTATCTGTGTGCAAGAATGCCAAAGAAACCAGGACTGTGGTGTCGGACGTGTGTGTGTCAGCAATGGATGCGGCCGTGTCTGCCAGCCGGCCCCAGAACAAGGTAAAAGCGGCAAGCCCTGCCTTCCACACCCCTGACCCACCGAGTGCTTAGCCCTGCCAGGACAACGGCTACCAGGCCCGCTGCACAGACAGAGAGAGAAGGTCGCTACAGTTGGGGTCAGTGCTAGCCTCTGTGAGAATTAGAAAAGATGCTCCTTCCTCCAGGTCGAGAAGACCATGGAGACAGTTTAATAATATCTGGCTAGAAGTATTTGTAAACTTGAAAGAGCTGGAAATACTCTTAACACAAAAATTAAATATCAGTAAGGTACCCAATTCTTCCTTATCAAGGGCTGCAAAGAACATGGTTATGGACAAGTTAGCTTGTATCTTGCACCCAAACACATCTACACTGACATGAAACACACAGGTCCGTTCATTCATTCCATCAACATTTTGACCTGCCCAGGCTGATTCTTGCCAGCGGTGGCTGGGAGCTGCTGTTTCATCCCAGAACCGTCATTTCCTTACTTTTTAGACTGAAAGGCTAGGATTGATCCAAACAACTAAAACCGAACAACTAGGCCACTGGAGCTGGCCTCAAGCAGGCTATTTATACATACCTTTTCTTAGAGAAAGAAACAATTATTTGTGAAGATTTGACAACACAAATGGGTTTGAGGTTGGGGTAGCAAATCAGTGAAGAAGTAAAGTTTGTTTACACAGCGTTCTCAGCCTTGAATTCCCTATCTCAGGCAATAAGGATGCCTTGTACAGTCCTGGTGTAGGAAGGATGGGTTACTTCACATGAGAGGTTAATTTCCTGCCTTAGGGGAACACAGGAAGGTCATATTGTTCTTGCACCGGCTGTGTCTCAAGGAACGTTAATTAAAAATAGTCAACATGCCACCTTGGCATACTAGGGGATGATCTTCTCTGAGCCCCATCAAATCCCATATAGTCGCTCCGTGACCTTAAACAAGCTATTTAACGTTGTTGCTTCTCAGTTGTGATGCTTAGTAAATAAAGCACCTTGCACACAGATGGTCTTAAGTTCCCTTTCCTCCTCTCGATCTACGTCATCTTCTGCCATTCTCTCTCTTACCATCTGATAGGTGTCATGATTACCCTGAGGAGATATTCCCCCTGTCTCAAGGAACTTGTTTGGAAAACAAGGACTGCCCAACACCACACATGGTCTGTGTATTTGTAGCAAAGTCAGTTGCTTGGTAGAGCCCAAGATTCAAGGTTCCTACATGCCGATGCTGGCCTTGCACTCTGGCCCAGTTCCCTGTCCAGGAGGGTAGAAATCTCAGCTCCTGTGGCTTTGTTGCACAATCACCGAAGGAAGTCTTCGACAAGCAACATGAAGTTGGGTGGCTGCTTCCTCCCACAGTCCTCCTCTCCCTCAGCACAGAACTCCAGGTGGTCAGTGAGTCCAGGCAAAGACCAGCCCCAACTTTCTCAGTACGTGAGAGCCAGGCAGTGGGAAGTCTAGGACTGGCCTTGTACAGTATAAAAGAGGGGATAGAGGGGAAGATGGGTAAACATGGAGAACAGTCCCCATAGAAGACACGGTCACCATCCGTCACCATGTCAGCATCTCTCTGCGTCTGCCTCCATCCCCTCTCTCTTTCACCAAGGCCAGCATCTTCATCTACACTCTCCAGGCCTCACCTCTTCCTCAGACCCTGATCCATCAGCTCCTGGGCCTCTCCTCAGAGGCTGCAAGCCTTTTTTCTCTCTATTTGCTTCTACCTACAAACAGATAAATCTCCCCATTCTTAAGAAAACATTTCTCTGAACCCTGCTTCTGTCTTCTCTCTCTCTTCGTTCCCAACCACCAGTCACTCCCAAGCCCTTACAGTATAGCTTCAGCCACCACCACCTCCACCACCACCACCATTACAATCACCATCAATACCCTCCCACTCCCAATCCCAATGGCACCAAACTTCCTGGTTGACAATCTAATCATTTCTCTCAATTGTCAGTCTCCTTGACATCTGCAGTATCTGACATTGTTCAGATCCTTTCACTCCTAAAACTCTCTCCTCATGTGGCTTCTCTAACTCTGTCTCTGCTCTCCCTTGTCTGTGTCCTTTACTTTCTCTTCCTTCTCCTTCTACTCCCTAAGGCTTACGGGTTCGTAAGTAAAGATGATTTCTCTTGCCTGCCTTTCCATGTAATCAATTACCAGAGGTTGTCAACTCTTCAGACATAATTTTTCCTACATCCTTTCCATACAGAGTGCCACCACCCTGATTACACACCAGACCATTGCAATACTCTTTTAACCCTCTCTTCTAAACTATGTGTTGGGTATTAAAGTCCAGCCAGTTCTATGCATGAATGTGAGATTGTTCTTCCTAAAGTGCAGCTCCAGTCAGGCTACTGATTTCCTCAAAATGCAAATGGGTTCTCTCATTTCACAGCCTCCCCACCTCTGCCTATGGAAATCTCATCAACCCTTGAATGTCTCATTTTAATGGCTATTTCCACCATAAATATACTCGACACATTCAGTTGTTCTGGATGAGAGCCGGGTTTCTCAAAATTTAGTATGACAAGAATAACCTGAGGATTCCGTTAATATGCAAATTGTTATTCCATAGGTCTGGGGCAGGGGTTGAGATTCTGCATTTCTAACAAGCTTCCAGGTGATGCCCATATGCCTGGCCACAGACCACATTTTGCATAGGAAGGGCTCTGCCTGCACATTAGAATCACCTGGGAAGCTTTGAAAACTTGCCAGTGCCAGGTCCCTATGCCAGACGACTTAAATCAGCCTCTCTAGATGTCTCCAGCTGTGTGTGTGCGCCTGTGTTTGTTGAGATAAAATTCACCGTTTTAACCGTTTTAAGGTGTACGATTCAGTAGTATTGGTATGTTCAGATGTTGTGCAACATCGACACTATCTAATTGCAGAACATTGTCATCACCCCCAAAAGGACCCCCCCCATTCCCATTAAGCAGTCACTCCCTGTTCCCTCCTTCCCCCACCCCCTGGCAACCTTCAGTCTGCTTTCTGTCTCTAAGCATTTTCTGACTCTGGATATTTCGGAAGAATGGAATCATATATTATATGGCCTTTTGTGTCTGCCTTCTTTCAGTCTTTTCAGGTTCATCTAAGTTGTAGTGTCTATGGGAATTTCATTCCTTTTTAAGGCTGAATAATAGTCCACTGCATAGCTATACCACATATTAATTATACATTCATCAGTCGATGGGCACTTGGGTTGTCTCCATGTTGTGGCTATTATGAAATACTGGTGCTAGGAACGTACATGTACAATTTTTGTCTTAACGTGTTTTCAAGTCTCCTGTCTATATCTATGAGTGGAATTGCTGGGTCACATGGCAAGTCTAAGTTTAATCTCTTGAGAAACTGCCAAACTGTGTTCCACAGAGTCTACACCACTTGACACTTCCACCAGCAATGTATGAGGGTCCCGGTCTCTGCACATCCTAGCCAACACTTGTTGCTACCTGGTGTTTTGATTAGAGCCATCCTAGTGGGTGTTAAGAGGCATTTACGTGACGTTTTGATTTGCATTTCTCTAATGACTGATGATGTTGAGCATTTTTTCAAGTGCTTATTGGCCATTTGTATATCTTCTTTGGAGAAGTGTCTATTCAAGTCTCACTTTTCAAACTTGGAGTGTTTGCCTTTTTCTTGTTGAGTATAGGGAATCTTTATATATGTTCTCTATACTACACCCTTATCAGATATATTATCTCCCAGTCTGTCAATCGTCTTCTCACTTTCTTGATAGTGCCCTTTGATGCACAGGAGTCTTTAATTTGATGGAGTCCAATGTATCTACTCCTTCTGTTTTGCTTGTGTTTTTCATGTCATACTTTGAAAACCATTGCCTGATCCGAGGTCACAAAGATTTACACCTACGTTTCATCCCAACAGTTTTATAGTCTTCACTTTTACATTTAGGCCTTTGATCCTTTTTGAGTGATTTGTTGTATGTGTATATGGTTTGGGGTAGTAGCCGTCTTTGCAGGTGCAGTGGTGGTACGCAATTGAGATGGTCACTCTGGAATGCAACAAATGCCTGGGAGGTCAGGGATGGGCATGATTCCTGAAATGTTGACAGGATTCTGCCCTGAAGGAAAACCATTCACCTCCCCGCAAAAAGCCCAGCCATTTTGCCTCCCAAAACACACTTAGGATCCTCATATGTATAAGGCCCCAGGAGAACCGTTGCGAAAGGATATCTTATTCCTCCTGGGAATATGTGCATGTTGGGGCATCACAGAGAAGTTCTCTATTCAATGTGGACTTCAGGGCCAGGTCTGCCAGGGTTCCAATCCCAGCACCACCACTACAAGCCCCGCTGTGGGCAAGTCAGTTACATTCTCTGAGCTCCCCGTTCCTCACTTCTGAAATGGGGATTATATACCTCGCAGCAACTCTGTTTTTGTGACACTGGCATACATTGCAGTTGCTTGGTAAGTACGAAAATCCCCCTTCTCCTTCTGATTTCCTGCTGATCAACAGCTTTGGCCAAAAAGCTAAAGCTTCTGTCTCTGAATCTTCTTTATTTTTTAATTTTTGTATGTTTTGTTTATTGAAGTTACATGGCACTTGCAAATGTTAAAATAGCATAGATCCACACAAAAAGGGCAAAATCTGCCTTTGGTTCCTTCCCCTTGAAATAATCACCATTAACAGTTGGGTAAACATTATCTTAATTTCCTCTCTGAGTATGCTAATGGGTACTCATTTTTATATGCTGGCCTGTTTCTTTCTCCATTACACTGTGTACTACATACCACGTAGAAGTAGGCCCACTGCCCAATCACCACCATGCTCCCAATACCCACACCTGTTCCTTCTTTGTGTTCATGAGTCTTTTTCTAACGTTGGGAATCTGTGAGGACCAGTGCCTCGGGAGTGGGGACCGTGGGGCCGGACAACGGTGTATCAGGAGGGGATGTGGTCGAGTCTGCTCTCCAGCCCAGGGACCAGATATAAGCCCCCAGGCCTGCCCAGGTCTCCAAACCCCACACAACCCAGGGAGACTGTGTCTTACCTCTGCCCAGACTCCCCTTCCTTAGGTGCTTAATCCCCATGGTGTCTGCTTTCAGGCTTGTCCTTCCTGAGGGAAGAGCATGTCACAGAGCTGTGCATCCCGACTTTTTGAGCACGGTACCCTCCTCTCTTATTTTGTCACCAAAGGCATTCTAACTCATTACAGAAAACTCAGAAATACTAACAAAAAAGGTAAATTGCCCATGATCCCACCACCTCAATAACCATTTTAAATAAAAGTCTTCATAATCCATCCACACACACACACACACACACACACACACACATATATATATATATATATATATATATATATATATATATATATACTTTTTCAGAGTTAACAATGGATAAATGTTTATTTTGTGGTTCCACATGCCTGGCTCTGTGCTGAGTGCTGGGAGATAGCTAGGGAGAGGTCTGTGTCCTTGAAGTTCTTACAGTAATAGTTGTCAGTGCTGTTGAGTCGATTCCGACTCCTAGAGACCCCGTGTACATCAGAGTGGAACCCTGTCCGGTCTTTTTGCACCATCCTCTCACCTTCCGGCGCTGCATCGGACAATGCTCTGCTGGTATCATAGGGTTTTCATGGCCAAGTTTTTGGAAATGGGTGGCCAGTTCCTTCCTCCTAGTCTGTCTTAGTCTAGAAGATCCACTGAAACCTGTCCACCATGGACCCTGCTCGTATTTGAAATGCTGGTGGCTTAGCTTTCAGCATCACAGCAACACACACCATCACAGTTTGGCAAGCGCAGACGAGTGGTGTGGTTCCCGGACCGGGAAATGGACCTGGACCGTGGCAGAGATAGAGCCGAATCTTAGCCACTAGATCATCATCATACAGTAGCAAAGATAATCCAACAAAAATCTAGGAAAATAGCGTATGTATACGATTTTTCCTAACATGGAGTCATGATATCGTCCCTACTCAATAAATACAGTTCTACCACATGTTTTAAATGGCTTCATTGCTTTCCAGCGTATGGATATGCCTTATGTCCCACACCTTCGACTCCTCTTTCAGATTGAAATAACCTGTCACTTTCGTAACAAGTACAAGATAAATATCCTTGAGCTAAGTCATATTTCTTTAGGATAAATTCCAAAAATGAAATGGGCGAACATACATTGGAAAGCTTCTGATGTATGTTGCTAAACTGCCTAATGAACATGTCTTCCAACACCAAAACGATGGATACCCTCACCCCACGTATTTGTAACTTATTGGACAAACACCTAATATCATTTCATGTGTATATATATGTGTGTGCGTGCGTGTGTGTTATCAATGTGCTTGTAATTATACTTCTAAAATCATGGAGATAATTCCAGAAGGAGCTACAAGAAACAGTAGATACCTCCTGGGAAGTAGACTTGATGGGTTGAGGGAAAGGGAGACTTTCTTTGACTTTACATACTTGAATACTTTTTGTCTTTTTCAAATAATGTAGGTATTACATTTAAAACAGTGAAAAGTGTGTAGATGCCATATCTACATTTTTTGCATTGAATAAAAGTTTAAAACAAATAAGCCCCCTCACAGTCCTCCCTTGCTATCCTGCCAGGCTTAACAGCTTTCAACTGACTTTTTTCTAGCTGTAGGTATCTGTGTGCAAGAATGCCAAAGAAACCAGGACTGTGGTGTCGGACGTGTGTGTGTCAGCAATGGATGCGGCCGTGTCTGCCAGCCGGCCCCAGAACAAGGTAAAAGCGGCAAGCCCTGCCTTCCACACCCCTGACCCACCGAGTGCTTAGCCCTGCCAGGACAACGGCTACCAGGCCCGCTGCACAGACAGAGAGAGAAGGTCGCTACAGTTGGGGTCAGTGCTAGCCTCTGTGAGAATTAGAAAAGATGCTCCTTCCTCCAGGTCGAGAAGACCATGGAGACAGTTTAATAATATCTGGCTAGAAGTATTTGTAAACTTGAAAGAGCTGGAAATACTCTTAACACAAAAATTAAATATCAGTAAGGTACCCAATTCTTCCTTATCAAGGGCTGCAAAGAACATGGTTATGGACAAGTTAGCTTGTATCTTGCACCCAAACACATCTACACTGACATGAAACACACAGGTCCGTTCATTCATTCCATCAACATTTTGACCTGCCCAGGCTGATTCTTGCCAGCGGTGGCTGGGAGCTGCTGTTTCATCCCAGAACCGTCATTTCCTTACTTTTTAGACTGAAAGGCTAGGATTGATCCAAACAACTAAAACCGAACAACTAGGCCACTGGAGCTGGCCTCAAGCAGGCTATTTATACATACCTTTTCTTAGAGAAAGAAACAATTATTTGTGAAGATTTGACAACACAAATGGGTTTGAGGTTGGGGTAGCAAATCAGTGAAGAAGTAAAGTTTGTTTACACAGCGTTCTCAGCCTTGAATTCCCTATCTCAGGCAATAAGGATGCCTTGTACAGTCCTGGTGTAGGAAGGATGGGTTACTTCACATGAGAGGTTAATTTCCTGCCTTAGGGGAACACAGGAAGGTCATATTGTTCTTGCACCGGCTGTGTCTCAAGGAACGTTAATTAAAAATAGTCAACATGCCACCTTGGCATACTAGGGGATGATCTTCTCTGAGCCCCATCAAATCCCATATAGTCGCTCCGTGACCTTAAACAAGCTATTTAACGTTGTTGCTTCTCAGTTGTGATGCTTAGTAAATAAAGCACCTTGCACACAGATGGTCTTAAGTTCCCTTTCCTCCTCTCGATCTACGTCATCTTCTGCCATTCTCTCTCTTACCATCTGATAGGTGTCATGATTACCCTGAGGAGATATTCCCCCTGTCTCAAGGAACTTGTTTGGAAAACAAGGACTGCCCAACACCACACATGGTCTGTGTATTTGTAGCAAAGTCAGTTGCTTGGTAGAGCCCAAGATTCAAGGTTCCTACATGCCGATGCTGGCCTTGCACTCTGGCCCAGTTCCCTGTCCAGGAGGGTAGAAATCTCAGCTCCTGTGGCTTTGTTGCACAATCACCGAAGGAAGTCTTCGACAAGCAACATGAAGTTGGGTGGCTGCTTCCTCCCACAGTCCTCCTCTCCCTCAGCACAGAACTCCAGGTGGTCAGTGAGTCCAGGCAAAGACCAGCCCCAACTTTCTCAGTACGTGAGAGCCAGGCAGTGGGAAGTCTAGGACTGGCCTTGTACAGTATAAAAGAGGGGATAGAGGGGAAGATGGGTAAACATGGAGAACAGTCCCCATAGAAGACACGGTCACCATCCGTCACCATGTCAGCATCTCTCTGCGTCTGCCTCCATCCCCTCTCTCTTTCACCAAGGCCAGCATCTTCATCTACACTCTCCAGGCCTCACCTCTTCCTCAGACCCTGATCCATCAGCTCCTGGGCCTCTCCTCAGAGGCTGCAAGCCTTTTTTCTCTCTATTTGCTTCTACCTACAAACAGATAAATCTCCCCATTCTTAAGAAAACATTTCTCTGAACCCTGCTTCTGTCTTCTCTCTCTCTTCGTTCCCAACCACCAGTCACTCCCAAGCCCTTACAGTATAGCTTCAGCCACCACCACCTCCACCACCACCACCATTACAATCACCATCAATACCCTCCCACTCCCAATCCCAATGGCACCAAACTTCCTGGTTGACAATCTAATCATTTCTCTCAATTGTCAGTCTCCTTGACATCTGCAGTATCTGACATTGTTCAGATCCTTTCACTCCTAAAACTCTCTCCTCATGTGGCTTCTCTAACTCTGTCTCTGCTCTCCCTTGTCTGTGTCCTTTACTTTCTCTTCCTTCTCCTTCTACTCCCTAAGGCTTACGGGTTCGTAAGTAAAGATGATTTCTCTTGCCTGCCTTTCCATGTAATCAATTACCAGAGGTTGTCAACTCTTCAGACATAATTTTTCCTACATCCTTTCCATACAGAGTGCCACCACCCTGATTACACACCAGACCATTGCAATACTCTTTTAACCCTCTCTTCTAAACTATGTGTTGGGTATTAAAGTCCAGCCAGTTCTATGCATGAATGTGAGATTGTTCTTCCTAAAGTGCAGCTCCAGTCAGGCTACTGATTTCCTCAAAATGCAAATGGGTTCTCTCATTTCACAGCCTCCCCACCTCTGCCTATGGAAATCTCATCAACCCTTGAATGTCTCATTTTAATGGCTATTTCCACCATAAATATACTCGACACATTCAGTTGTTCTGGATGAGAGCCGGGTTTCTCAAAATTTAGTATGACAAGAATAACCTGAGGATTCTGTTAATATGCAAATTGTTATTCCATAGGTCTGGGGCAGGGGTTGAGATTCTGCATTTCTAACAAGCTTCCAGGTGATGCCCATATGCCTGGCCACAGACCACATTTTGCATAGGAAGGGCTCTGCCTGCACATTAGAATCACCTGGGAAGCTTTTAAAACTTGCCAGTGCCAGGTCCCTATGCCAGACGACTTAAATCAGCCTCTCTAGATGTCTCCAGCTGTGTGTGTGCGCCTGTGTTTGTTGAGATAAAATTCACCGTTTTAACCGTTTTAAGGTGTACGATTCAGTAGTATTGGTATGTTCAGATGTTGTGCAACATCGACACTATCTAATTGCAGAACATTGTCATCACCCCCAAAAGGACCCCCCCCATTCCCATTAAGCAGTCACTCCCTGTTCCCTCCTTCCCCCACCCCCTGGCAACCTTCAGTCTGCTTTCTGTCTCTAAGCATTTTCTGACTCTGGATATTTCGGAAGAATGGAATCATATATTATATGGCCTTTTGTGTCTGCCTTCTTTCAGTCTTTTCAGGTTCATCTAAGTTGTAGTGTCTATGGGAATTTCATTCCTTTTTAAGGCTGAATAATAGTCCACTGCATAGCTATACCACATATTAATTATACATTCATCAGTCGATGGGCATTTGGGTTGTCTCCATGTTGTGGCTATTATGAAATACTGGTGCTAGGAACGTACATGTACAATTTTTGTCTTAACGTGTTTTCAAGTCTCCTGTCTATATCTATGAGTGGAATTGCTGGGTCACATGGCAAGTCTAAGTTTAATCTCTTGAGAAACTGCCAAACTGTGTTCCACAGAGTCTACACCACTTGACACTTCCACCAGCAATGTATGAGGGTCCCGGTCTCTGCACATCCTAGCCAACACTTGTTGCTACCTGGTGTTTTGATTAGAGCCATCCTAGTGGGTGTTAAGAGGCATTTACGTGACGTTTTGATTTGCATTTCTCTAATGACTGATGATGTTGAGCATTTTTTCAAGTGCTTATTGGCCATTTGTATATCTTCTTTGGAGAAGTGTCTATTCAAGTCTCACTTTTCAAACTTGGAGTGTTTGCCTTTTTCTTGTTGAGTATAGGGAATCTTTATATATGTTCTCTATACTACACCCTTATCAGATATATTATCTCCCAGTCTGTCAATCGTCTTCTCACTTTCTTGATAGTGCCCTTTGATGCACAGGAGTCTTTAATTTGATGGAGTCCAATGTATCTACTCCTTCTGTTTTGCTTGTGTTTTTCATGTCATACTTTGAAAACCATTGCCTGATCCGAGGTCACAAAGATTTACACCTACGTTTCATCCCAACAGTTTTATAGTCTTCACTTTTACATTTAGGCCTTTGATCCTTTTTGAGTGATTTGTTGTATGTGTATATGGTTTGGGGTAGTAGCCGTCTTTGCAGGTGCAGTGGTGGTACGCAATTGAGATGGTCACTCTGGAATGCAACAAATGCCTGGGAGGTCAGGGATGGGCATGATTCCTGAAATGTTGACAGGATTCTGCCCTGAAGGAAAACCATTCACCTCCCCGCAAAAAGCCCAGCCATTTTGCCTCCCAAAACACACTTAGGATCCTCATATGTATAAGGCCCCAGGAGAACCGTTGCGAAAGGATATCTTATTCCTCCTGGGAATATGTGCATGTTGGGGCATCACAGAGAAGTTCTCTATTCAATGTGGACTTCAGGGCCAGGTCTGCCAGGGTTCCAATCCCAGCACCACCACTACAAGCCCCGCTGTGGGCAAGTCAGTTACATTCTCTGAGCTCCCCGTTCCTCACTTCTGAAATGGGGATTATATACCTCGCAGCAACTCTGTTTTTGTGACACTGGCATACATTGCAGTTGCTTGGTAAGTACGAAAATCCCCCTTCTCCTTCTGATTTCCTGCTGATCAACAGCTTTGGCCAAAAAGCTAAAGCTTCTGTCTCTGAATCTTCTTTATTTTTTAATTTTTGTATGTTTTGTTTATTGAAGTTACATGGCACTTGCAAATGTTAAAATAGCATAGATCCACACAAAAAGGGCAAAATCTGCCTTTGGTTCCTTCCCCTTGAAATAATCACCATTAACAGTTGGGTAAACATTATCTTAATTTCCTCTCTGAGTATGCTAATGGGTACTCATTTTTATATGCTGGCCTGTTTCTTTCTCCATTACACTGTGTACTACATACCACGTAGAAGTAGGCCCACTGCCCAATCACCACCATGCTCCCAATACCCACACCTGTTCCTTCTTTGTGTTCATGAGTCTTTTTCTAACGTTGGGAATCTGTGAGGACCAGTGCCTCGGGAGTGGGGACTGTGGGGCCGGACAACGGTGTATCAGGAGGGGATGTGGTCGAGTCTGCTCTCCAGCCCAGGGACCAGATATAAGCCCCCAGGCCTGCCCAGGTCTCCAAACCCCACACAACCCAGGGAGACTGTGTCTTACCTCTGCCCAGACTCCCCTTCCTTAGGTGCTTAATCCCCATGGTGTCTGCTTTCAGGCTTGTCCTTCCTGAGGGAAGAGCATGTCACAGAGCTGTGCATCCCGACTTTTTGAGCACGGTACCCTCCTCTCTTATTTTGTCACCAAAGGCATTCTAACTCATTACAGAAAACTCAGAAATACTAACAAAAAAGGTAAATTGCCCATGATCCCACCACCTCAATAACCATTTTAAATAAAAGTCTTCATAATCCATCCACACACACACACACACACACACATATATATATATATATATATATATATATATATATATATACTTTTTCAGAGTTAACAATGGATAAATGTTTATTTTGTGGTTCCACATGCCTGGCTCTGTGCTGAGTGCTGGGAGATAGCTAGGGAGAGGTCTGTGTCCTTGAAGTTCTTACAGTAATAGTTGTCAGTGCTGTTGAGTCGATTCCGACTCCTAGAGACCCCGTGTACATCAGAGTGGAACCCTGTCCGGTCTTTTTGCACCATCCTCTCACCTTCCGGCGCTGCATCGGACAATGCTCTGCTGGTATCATAGGGTTTTCATGGCCAAGTTTTTGGAAATGGGTGGCCAGTTCCTTCCTCCTAGTCTGTCTTAGTCTAGAAGATCCACTGAAACCTGTCCACCATGGACCCTGCTCGTATTTGAAATGCTGGTGGCTTAGCTTTCAGCATCACAGCAACACACACCATCACAGTTTGGCAAGCGCAGACGAGTGGTGTGGTTCCCGGACCGGGAAATGGACCTGGACCGTGGCAGAGATAGAGCCGAATCTTAGCCACTAGATCATCATCATACAGTAGCAAAGATAATCCAACAAAAATCTAGGAAAATAGCGTATGTATACGATTTTTCCTAACATGGAGTCATGATATCGTCCCTACTCAATAAATACAGTTCTACCACATGTTTTAAATGGCTTCATTGCTTTCCAGCGTATGGATATGCCTTATGTCCCACACCTTCGACTCCTCTTTCAGATTGAAATAACCTGTCACTTTCGTAACAAGTACAAGATAAATATCCTTGAGCTAAGTCATATTTCTTTAGGATAAATTCCAAAAATGAAATGGGCGAACATACATTGGAAAGCTTCTGATGTATGTTGCTAAACTGCCTAATGAACATGTCTTCCAACACCAAAACGATGGATACCCTCACCCCACGTATTTGTAACTTATTGGACAAACACCTAATATCATTTCATGTGTATATATATGTGTGTGCGTGCGTGTGTGTTATCAATGTGCTTGTAATTATACTTCTAAAATCATGGAGATAATTCCAGAAGGAGCTACAAGAAACAGTAGATACCTCCTGGGAAGTAGACTTGATGGGTTGAGGGAAAGGGAGACTTTCTTTGACTTTACATACTTGAATACTTTTTGTCTTTTTCAAATAATGTAGGTATTACATTTAAAACAGTGAAAAGTGTGTAGATGCCATATCTACATTTTTTGCATTGAATAAAAGTTTAAAACAAATAAGCCCCCTCACAGTCCTCCCTTGCTATCCTGCCAGGCTTAACAGCTTTCAACTGACTTTTTTCTAGCTGTAGGTATCTGTGTGCAAGAATGCCAAAGAAACCAGGACTGTGGTGTCGGACGTGTGTGTGTCAGCAATGGATGCGGCCGTGTCTGCCAGCCGGCCCCAGAACAAGGTAAAAGCGGCAAGCCCTGCCTTCCACACCCCTGACCCACCGAGTGCTTAGCCCTGCCAGGACAACGGCTACCAGGCCCGCTGCACAGACAGAGAGAGAAGGTCGCTACAGTTGGGGTCAGTGCTAGCCTCTGTGAGAATTAGAAAAGATGCTCCTTCCTCCAGGTCGAGAAGACCATGGAGACAGTTTAATAATATCTGGCTAGAAGTATTTGTAAACTTGAAAGAGCTGGAAATACTCTTAACACAAAAATTAAATATCAGTAAGGTACCCAATTCTTCCTTATCAAGGGCTGCAAAGAACATGGTTATGGACAAGTTAGCTTGTATCTTGCACCCAAACACATCTACACTGACATGAAACACACAGGTCCGTTCATTCATTCCATCAACATTTTGACCTGCCCAGGCTGATTCTTGCCAGCGGGGCTGGGAGCTGCTGTTTCATCCCAGAACCGTCATTTCCTTACTTTTTAGACTGAAAGGCTAGGATTGATCCAAACAACTAAAACCGAACAACTAGGCCACTGGAGCTGGCCTCAAGCAGGCTATTTATACATACCTTTTCTTAGAGAAAGAAACAATTATTTGTGAAGATTTGACAACACAAATGGGTTTGAGGTTGGGGTAGCAAATCAGTGAAGAAGTAAAGTTTGTTTACACAGCGTTCTCAGCCTTGAATTCCCTATCTCAGGCAATAAGGATGCCTTGTACAGTCCTGGTGTAGGAAGGATGGGTTACTTCACATGAGAGGTTAATTTCCTGCCTTAGGGGAACACAGGAAGGTCATATTGTTCTTGCACCGGCTGTGTCTCAAGGAACGTTAATTAAAAATAGTCAACATGCCACCTTGGCATACTAGGGGATGATCTTCTCTGAGCCCCATCAAATCCCATATAGTCGCTCCGTGACCTTAAACAAGCTATTTAACGTTGTTGCTTCTCAGTTGTGATGCTTAGTAAATAAAGCACCTTGCACACAGATGGTCTTAAGTTCCCTTTCCTCCTCTCGATCTACGTCATCTTCTGCCATTCTCTCTCTTACCATCTGATAGGTGTCATGATTACCCTGAGGAGATATTCCCCCTGTCTCAAGGAACTTGTTTGGAAAACAAGGACTGCCCAACACCACACATGGTCTGTGTATTTGTAGCAAAGTCAGTTGCTTGGTAGAGCCCAAGATTCAAGGTTCCTACATGCCGATGCTGGCCTTGCACTCTGGCCCAGTTCCCTGTCCAGGAGGGTAGAAATCTCAGCTCCTGTGGCTTTGTTGCACAATCACCGAAGGAAGTCTTCGACAAGCAACATGAAGTTGGGTGGCTGCTTCCTCCCACAGTCCTCCTCTCCCTCAGCACAGAACTCCAGGTGGTCAGTGAGTCCAGGCAAAGACCAGCCCCAACTTTCTCAGTACGTGAGAGCCAGGCAGTGGGAAGTCTAGGACTGGCCTTGTACAGTATAAAAGAGGGGATAGAGGGGAAGATGGGTAAACATGGAGAACAGTCCCCATAGAAGACACGGTCACCATCCGTCACCATGTCAGCATCTCTCTGCGTCTGCCTCCATCCCCTCTCTCTTTCACCAAGGCCAGCATCTTCATCTACACTCTCCAGGCCTCACCTCTTCCTCAGACCCTGATCCATCAGCTCCTGGGCCTCTCCTCAGAGGCTGCAAGCCTTTTTTCTCTCTATTTGCTTCTACCTACAAACAGATAAATCTCCCCATTCTTAAGAAAACATTTCTCTGAACCCTGCTTCTGTCTTCTCTCTCTCTTCGTTCCCAACCACCAGTCACTCCCAAGCCCTTACAGTATAGCTTCAGCCACCACCACCTCCACCACCACCACCATTACAATCACCATCAATACCCTCCCACTCCCAATCCCAATGGCACCAAACTTCCTGGTTGACAATCTAATCATTTCTCTCAATTGTCAGTCTCCTTGACATCTGCAGTATCTGACATTGTTCAGATCCTTTCACTCCTAAAACTCTCTCCTCATGTGGCTTCTCTAACTCTGTCTCTGCTCTCCCTTGTCTGTGTCCTTTACTTTCTCTTCCTTCTCCTTCTACTCCCTAAGGCTTACGGGTTCGTAAGTAAAGATGATTTCTCTTGCCTGCCTTTCCATGTAATCAATTACCAGAGGTTGTCAACTCTTCAGACATAATTTTTCCTACATCCTTTCCATACAGAGTGCCACCACCCTGATTACACACCAGACCATTGCAATACTCTTTTAACCCTCTCTTCTAAACTATGTGTTGGGTATTAAAGTCCAGCCAGTTCTATGCATGAATGTGAGATTGTTCTTCCTAAAGTGCAGCTCCAGTCAGGCTACTGATTTCCTCAAAATGCAAATGGGTTCTCTCATTTCACAGCCTCCCCACCTCTGCCTATGGAAATCTCATCAACCCTTGAATGTCTCATTTTAATGGCTATTTCCACCATAAATATACTCGACACATTCAGTTGTTCTGGATGAGAGCCGGGTTTCTCAAAATTTAGTATGACAAGAATAACCTGAGGATTCTGTTAATATGCAAATTGTTATTCCATAGGTCTGGGGCAGGGGTTGAGATTCTGCATTTCTAACAAGCTTCCAGGTGATGCCCATATGCCTGGCCACAGACCACATTTTGCATAGGAAGGGCTCTGCCTGCACATTAGAATCACCTGGGAAGCTTTTAAAACTTGCCAGTGCCAGGTCCCTATGCCAGACGACTTAAATCAGCCTCTCTAGATGTCTCCAGCTGTGTGTGTGCGCCTGTGTTTGTTGAGATAAAATTCACCGTTTTAACCGTTTTAAGGTGTACGATTCAGTAGTATTGGTATGTTCAGATGTTGTGCAACATCGACACTATCTAATTGCAGAACATTGTCATCACCCCCAAAAGGACCCCCCCCATTCCCATTAAGCAGTCACTCCCTGTTCCCTCCTTCCCCCACCCCCTGGCAACCTTCAGTCTGCTTTCTGTCTCTAAGCATTTTCTGACTCTGGATATTTCGGAAGAATGGAATCATATATTATATGGCCTTTTGTGTCTGCCTTCTTTCAGTCTTTTCAGGTTCATCTAAGTTGTAGTGTCTATGGGAATTTCATTCCTTTTTAAGGCTGAATAATAGTCCACTGCATAGCTATACCACATATTAATTATACATTCATCAGTCGATGGGCATTTGGGTTGTCTCCATGTTGTGGCTATTATGAAATACTGGTGCTAGGAACGTACATGTACAATTTTTGTCTTAACGTGTTTTCAAGTCTCCTGTCTATATCTATGAGTGGAATTGCTGGGTCACATGGCAAGTCTAAGTTTAATCTCTTGAGAAACTGCCAAACTGTGTTCCACAGAGTCTACACCACTTGACACTTCCACCAGCAATGTATGAGGGTCCCGGTCTCTGCACATCCTAGCCAACACTTGTTGCTACCTGGTGTTTTGATTAGAGCCATCCTAGTGGGTGTTAAGAGGCATTTACGTGACGTTTTGATTTGCATTTCTCTAATGACTGATGATGTTGAGCATTTTTTCAAGTGCTTATTGGCCATTTGTATATCTTCTTTGGAGAAGTGTCTATTCAAGTCTCACTTTTCAAACTTGGAGTGTTTGCCTTTTTCTTGTTGAGTATAGGGAATCTTTATATATGTTCTCTATACTACACCCTTATCAGATATATTATCTCCCAGTCTGTCAATCGTCTTCTCACTTTCTTGATAGTGCCCTTTGATGCACAGGAGTCTTTAATTTGATGGAGTCCAATGTATCTACTCCTTCTGTTTTGCTTGTGTTTTTCATGTCATACTTTGAAAACCATTGCCTGATCCGAGGTCACAAAGATTTACACCTACGTTTCATCCCAACAGTTTTATAGTCTTCACTTTTACATTTAGGCCTTTGATCCTTTTTGAGTGATTTGTTGTATGTGTATATGGTTTGGGGTAGTAGCCGTCTTTGCAGGTGCAGTGGTGGTACGCAATTGAGATGGTCACTCTGGAATGCAACAAATGCCTGGGAGGTCAGGGATGGGCATGATTCCTGAAATGTTGACAGGATTCTGCCCTGAAGGAAAACCATTCACCTCCCCGCAAAAAGCCCAGCCATTTTGCCTCCCAAAACACACTTAGGATCCTCATATGTATAAGGCCCCAGGAGAACCGTTGCGAAAGGATATCTTATTCCTCCTGGGAATATGTGCATGTTGGGGCATCACAGAGAAGTTCTCTATTCAATGTGGACTTCAGGGCCAGGTCTGCCAGGGTTCCAATCCCAGCACCACCACTACAAGCCCCGCTGTGGGCAAGTCAGTTACATTCTCTGAGCTCCCCGTTCCTCACTTCTGAAATGGGGATTATATACCTCGCAGCAACTCTGTTTTTGTGACACTGGCATACATTGCAGTTGCTTGGTAAGTACGAAAATCCCCCTTCTCCTTCTGATTTCCTGCTGATCAACAGCTTTGGCCAAAAAGCTAAAGCTTCTGTCTCTGAATCTTCTTTATTTTTTAATTTTTGTATGTTTTGTTTATTGAAGTTACATGGCACTTGCAAATGTTAAAATAGCATAGATCCACACAAAAAGGGCAAAATCTGCCTTTGGTTCCTTCCCCTTGAAATAATCACCATTAACAGTTGGGTAAACATTATCTTAATTTCCTCTCTGAGTATGCTAATGGGTACTCATTTTTATATGCTGGCCTGTTTCTTTCTCCATTACACTGTGTACTACATACCACGTAGAAGTAGGCCCACTGCCCAATCACCACCATGCTCCCAATACCCACACCTGTTCCTTCTTTGTGTTCATGAGTCTTTTTCTAACGTTGGGAATCTGTGAGGACCAGTGCCTCGGGAGTGGGGACTGTGGGGCCGGACAACGGTGTATCAGGAGGGGATGTGGTCGAGTCTGCTCTCCAGCCCAGGGACCAGATATAAGCCCCCAGGCCTGCCCAGGTCTCCAAACCCCACACAACCCAGGGAGACTGTGTCTTACCTCTGCCCAGACTCCCCTTCCTTAGGTGCTTAATCCCCATGGTGTCTGCTTTCAGGCTTGTCCTTCCTGAGGGAAGAGCATGTCACAGAGCTGTGCATCCCGACTTTTTGAGCACGGTACCCTCCTCTCTTATTTTGTCACCAAAGGCATTCTAACTCATTACAGAAAACTCAGAAATACTAACAAAAAAGGTAAATTGCCCATGATCCCACCACCTCAATAACCATTTTAAATAAAAGTCTTCATAATCCATCCACACACACACACACACACACATATATATATATATATATATATATATATATATATATATATATATATACTTTTTCAGAGTTAACAATGGATAAATGTTTATTTTGTGGTTCCACATGCCTGGCTCTGTGCTGAGTGCTGGGAGATAGCTAGGGAGAGGTCTGTGTCCTTGAAGTTCTTACAGTAATAGTTGTCAGTGCTGTTGAGTCGATTCCGACTCCTAGAGACCCCGTGTACATCAGAGTGGAACCCTGTCCGGTCTTTTTGCACCATCCTCTCACCTTCCGGCGCTGCATCGGACAATGCTCTGCTGGTATCATAGGGTTTTCATGGCCAAGTTTTTGGAAATGGGTGGCCAGTTCCTTCCTCCTAGTCTGTCTTAGTCTAGAAGATCCACTGAAACCTGTCCACCATGGACCCTGCTCGTATTTGAAATGCTGGTGGCTTAGCTTTCAGCATCACAGCAACACACACCATCACAGTTTGGCAAGCGCAGACGAGTGGTGTGGTTCCCGGACCGGGAAATGGACCTGGACCGTGGCAGAGATAGAGCCGAATCTTAGCCACTAGATCATCATCATACAGTAGCAAAGATAATCCAACAAAAATCTAGGAAAATAGCGTATGTATACGATTTTTCCTAACATGGAGTCATGATATCGTCCCTACTCAATAAATACAGTTCTACCACATGTTTTAAATGGCTTCATTGCTTTCCAGCGTATGGATATGCCTTATGTCCCACACCTTCGACTCCTCTTTCAGATTGAAATAACCTGTCACTTTCGTAACAAGTACAAGATAAATATCCTTGAGCTAAGTCATATTTCTTTAGGATAAATTCCAAAAATGAAATGGGCGAACATACATTGGAAAGCTTCTGATGTATGTTGCTAAACTGCCTAATGAACATGTCTTCCAACACCAAAACGATGGATACCCTCACCCCACGTATTTGTAACTTATTGGACAAACACCTAATATCATTTCATGTGTATATATATGTGTGTGCGTGCGTGTGTGTTATCAATGTGCTTGTAATTATACTTCTAAAATCATGGAGATAATTCCAGAAGGAGCTACAAGAAACAGTAGATACCTCCTGGGAAGTAGACTTGATGGGTTGAGGGAAAGGGAGACTTTCTTTGACTTTACATACTTGAATACTTTTTGTCTTTTTCAAATAATGTAGGTATTACATTTAAAACAGTGAAAAGTGTGTAGATGCCATATCTACATTTTTTGCATTGAATAAAAGTTTAAAACAAATAAGCCCCCTCACAGTCCTCCCTTGCTATCCTGCCAGGCTTAACAGCTTTCAACTGACTTTTTTCTAGCTGTAGGTATCTGTGTGCAAGAATGCCAAAGAAACCAGGACTGTGGTGTCGGACGTGTGTGTGTCAGCAATGGATGCGGCCGTGTCTGCCAGCCGGCCCCAGAACAAGGTAAAAGCGGCAAGCCCTGCCTTCCACACCCCTGACCCACCGAGTGCTTAGCCCTGCCAGGACAACAGCTACCAGGCCCGCTGCACAGACAGAGAGAGAAGGTCGCTACAGTTGGGGTCAGTGCTAGCCTCTGTGAGAATTAGAAAAGATGCTCCTTCCTCCAGGTCGAGAAGACCATGGAGACAGTTTAATAATATCTGGCTAGAAGTATTTGTAAACTTGAAAGAGCTGGAAATACTCTTAACACAAAAATTAAATATCAGTAAGGTACCCAATTCTTCCTTATCAAGGGCTGCAAAGAACATGGTTATGGACAAGTTAGCTTGTATCTTGCACCCAAACACATCTACACTGACATGAAACACACAGGTCCGTTCATTCATTCCATCAACATTTTGACCTGCCCAGGCTGATTCTTGCCAGCGGGGCTGGGAGCTGCTGTTTCATCCCAGAACCGTCATTTCCTTACTTTTTAGACTGAAAGGCTAGGATTGATCCAAACAACTAAAACCGAACAACTAGGCCACTGGAGCTGGCCTCAAGCAGGCTATTTATACATACCTTTTCTTAGAGAAAGAAACAATTATTTGTGAAGATTTGACAACACAAATGGGTTTGAGGTTGGGGTAGCAAATCAGTGAAGAAGTAAAGTTTGTTTACACAGCGTTCTCAGCCTTGAATTCCCTATCTCAGGCAATAAGGATGCCTTGTACAGTCCTGGTGTAGGAAGGATGGGTTACTTCACATGAGAGGTTAATTTCCTGCCTTAGGGGAACACAGGAAGGTCATATTGTTCTTGCACCGGCTGTGTCTCAAGGAACGTTAATTAAAAATAGTCAACATGCCACCTTGGCATACTAGGGGATGATCTTCTCTGAGCCCCATCAAATCCCATATAGTCGCTCCGTGACCTTAAACAAGCTATTTAACGTTGTTGCTTCTCAGTTGTGATGCTTAGTAAATAAAGCACCTTGCACACAGATGGTCTTAAGTTCCCTTTCCTCCTCTCGATCTACGTCATCTTCTGCCATTCTCTCTCTTACCATCTGATAGGTGTCATGATTACCCTGAGGAGATATTCCCCCTGTCTCAAGGAACTTGTTTGGAAAACAAGGACTGCCCAACACCACACATGGTCTGTGTATTTGTAGCAAAGTCAGTTGCTTGGTAGAGCCCAAGATTCAAGGTTCCTACATGCCGATGCTGGCCTTGCACTCTGGCCCAGTTCCCTGTCCAGGAGGGTAGAAATCTCAGCTCCTGTGGCTTTGTTGCACAATCACCGAAGGAAGTCTTCGACAAGCAACATGAAGTTGGGTGGCTGCTTCCTCCCACAGTCCTCCTCTCCCTCAGCACAGAACTCCAGGTGGTCAGTGAGTCCAGGCAAAGACCAGCCCCAACTTTCTCAGTACGTGAGAGCCAGGCAGTGGGAAGTCTAGGACTGGCCTTGTACAGTATAAAAGAGGGGATAGAGGGGAAGATGGGTAAACATGGAGAACAGTCCCCATAGAAGACACGGTCACCATCCGTCACCATGTCAGCATCTCTCTGCGTCTGCCTCCATCCCCTCTCTCTTTCACCAAGGCCAGCATCTTCATCTACACTCTCCAGGCCTCACCTCTTCCTCAGACCCTGATCCATCAGCTCCTGGGCCTCTCCTCAGAGGCTGCAAGCCTTTTTTCTCTCTATTTGCTTCTACCTACAAACAGATAAATCTCCCCATTCTTAAGAAAACATTTCTCTGAACCCTGCTTCTGTCTTCTCTCTCTCTTCGTTCCCAACCACCAGTCACTCCCAAGCCCTTACAGTATAGCTTCAGCCACCACCACCTCCACCACCACCACCATTACAATCACCATCAATACCCTCCCACTCCCAATCCCAATGGCACCAAACTTCCTGGTTGACAATCTAATCATTTCTCTCAATTGTCAGTCTCCTTGACATCTGCAGTATCTGACATTGTTCAGATCCTTTCACTCCTAAAACTCTCTCCTCATGTGGCTTCTCTAACTCTGTCTCTGCTCTCCCTTGTCTGTGTCCTTTACTTTCTCTTCCTTCTCCTTCTACTCCCTAAGGCTTACGGGTTCGTAAGTAAAGATGATTTCTCTTGCCTGCCTTTCCATGTAATCAATTACCAGAGGTTGTCAACTCTTCAGACATAATTTTTCCTACATCCTTTCCATACAGAGTGCCACCACCCTGATTACACACCAGACCATTGCAATACTCTTTTAACCCTCTCTTCTAAACTATGTGTTGGGTATTAAAGTCCAGCCAGTTCTATGCATGAATGTGAGATTGTTCTTCCTAAAGTGCAGCTCCAGTCAGGCTACTGATTTCCTCAAAATGCAAATGGGTTCTCTCATTTCACAGCCTCCCCACCTCTGCCTATGGAAATCTCATCAACCCTTGAATGTCTCATTTTAATGGCTATTTCCACCATAAATATACTCGACACATTCAGTTGTTCTGGATGAGAGCCGGGTTTCTCAAAATTTAGTATGACAAGAATAACCTGAGGATTCCGTTAATATGCAAATTGTTATTCCATAGGTCTGGGGCAGGGGTTGAGATTCTGCATTTCTAACAAGCTTCCAGGTGATGCCCATATGCCTGGCCACAGACCACATTTTGCATAGGAAGGGCTCTGCCTGCACATTAGAATCACCTGGGAAGCTTTGAAAACTTGCCAGTGCCAGGTCCCTATGCCAGACGACTTAAATCAGCCTCTCTAGATGTCTCCAGCTGTGTGTGTGCGCCTGTGTTTGTTGAGATAAAATTCACCGTTTTAACCGTTTTAAGGTGTACGATTCAGTAGTATTGGTATGTTCAGATGTTGTGCAACATCGACACTATCTAATTGCAGAACATTGTCATCACCCCCAAAAGGACCCCCCCCATTCCCATTAAGCAGTCACTCCCTGTTCCCTCCTTCCCCCACCCCCTGGCAACCTTCAGTCTGCTTTCTGTCTCTAAGCATTTTCTGACTCTGGATATTTCGGAAGAATGGAATCATATATTATATGGCCTTTTGTGTCTGCCTTCTTTCAGTCTTTTCAGGTTCATCTAAGTTGTAGTGTCTATGGGAATTTCATTCCTTTTTAAGGCTGAATAATAGTCCACTGCATAGCTATACCACATATTAATTATACATTCATCAGTCGATGGGCATTTGGGTTGTCTCCATGTTGTGGCTATTATGAAATACTGGTGCTAGGAACGTACATGTACAATTTTTGTCTTAACGTGTTTTCAAGTCTCCTGTCTATATCTATGAGTGGAATTGCTGGGTCACATGGCAAGTCTAAGTTTAATCTCTTGAGAAACTGCCAAACTGTGTTCCACAGAGTCTACACCACTTGACACTTCCACCAGCAATGTATGAGGGTCCCGGTCTCTGCACATCCTAGCCAACACTTGTTGCTACCTGGTGTTTTGATTAGAGCCATCCTAGTGGGTGTTAAGAGGCATTTACGTGACGTTTTGATTTGCATTTCTCTAATGACTGATGATGTTGAGCATTTTTTCAAGTGCTTATTGGCCATTTGTATATCTTCTTTGGAGAAGTGTCTATTCAAGTCTCACTTTTCAAACTTGGAGTGTTTGCCTTTTTCTTGTTGAGTATAGGGAATCTTTATATATGTTCTCTATACTACACCCTTATCAGATATATTATCTCCCAGTCTGTCAATCGTCTTCTCACTTTCTTGATAGTGCCCTTTGATGCACAGGAGTCTTTAATTTGATGGAGTCCAATGTATCTACTCCTTCTGTTTTGCTTGTGTTTTTCATGTCATACTTTGAAAACCATTGCCTGATCCGAGGTCACAAAGATTTACACCTACGTTTCATCCCAACAGTTTTATAGTCTTCACTTTTACATTTAGGCCTTTGATCCTTTTTGAGTGATTTGTTGTATGTGTATATGGTTTGGGGTAGTAGCCGTCTTTGCAGGTGCAGTGGTGGTACGCAATTGAGATGGTCACTCTGGAATGCAACAAATGCCTGGGAGGTCAGGGATGGGCATGATTCCTGAAATGTTGACAGGATTCTGCCCTGAAGGAAAACCATTCACCTCCCCGCAAAAAGCCCAGCCATTTTGCCTCCCAAAACACACTTAGGATCCTCATATGTATAAGGCCCCAGGAGAACCGTTGCGAAAGGATATCTTATTCCTCCTGGGAATATGTGCATGTTGGGGCATCACAGAGAAGTTCTCTATTCAATGTGGACTTCAGGGCCAGGTCTGCCAGGGTTCCAATCCCAGCACCACCACTACAAGCCCCGCTGTGGGCAAGTCAGTTACATTCTCTGAGCTCCCCGTTCCTCACTTCTGAAATGGGGATTATATACCTCGCAGCAACTCTGTTTTTGTGACACTGGCATACATTGCAGTTGCTTGGTAAGTACGAAAATCCCCCTTCTCCTTCTGATTTCCTGCTGATCAACAGCTTTGGCCAAAAAGCTAAAGCTTCTGTCTCTGAATCTTCTTTATTTTTTAATTTTTGTATGTTTTGTTTATTGAAGTTACATGGCACTTGCAAATGTTAAAATAGCATAGATCCACACAAAAAGGGCAAAATCTGCCTTTGGTTCCTTCCCCTTGAAATAATCACCATTAACAGTTGGGTAAACATTATCTTAATTTCCTCTCTGAGTATGCTAATGGGTACTCATTTTTATATGCTGGCCTGTTTCTTTCTCCATTACACTGTGTACTACATACCACGTAGAAGTAGGCCCACTGCCCAATCACCACCATGCTCCCAATACCCACACCTGTTCCTTCTTTGTGTTCATGAGTCTTTTTCTAACGTTGGGAATCTGTGAGGACCAGTGCCTCGGGAGTGGGGACTGTGGGGCCGGACAACGGTGTATCAGGAGGGGATGTGGTCGAGTCTGCTCTCCAGCCCAGGGACCAGATATAAGCCCCCAGGCCTGCCCAGGTCTCCAAACCCCACACAACCCAGGGAGACTGTGTCTTACCTCTGCCCAGACTCCCCTTCCTTAGGTGCTTAATCCCCATGGTGTCTGCTTTCAGGCTTGTCCTTCCTGAGGGAAGAGCATGTCACAGAGCTGTGCATCCCGACTTTTTGAGCACGGTACCCTCCTCTCTTATTTTGTCACCAAAGGCATTCTAACTCATTACAGAAAACTCAGAAATACTAACAAAAAAGGTAAATTGCCCATGATCCCACCACCTCAATAACCATTTTAAATAAAAGTCTTCATAATCCATCCACACACACACACACACACACATATATATATATATATATATATATATATATATATATATATACTTTTTCAGAGTTAACAATGGATAAATGTTTATTTTGTGGTTCCACATGCCTGGCTCTGTGCTGAGTGCTGGGAGATAGCTAGGGAGAGGTCTGTGTCCTTGAAGTTCTTACAGTAATAGTTGTCAGTGCTGTTGAGTCGATTCCGACTCCTAGAGACCCCGTGTACATCAGAGTGGAACCCTGTCCGGTCTTTTTGCACCATCCTCTCACCTTCCGGCGCTGCATCGGACAATGCTCTGCTGGTATCATAGGGTTTTCATGGCCAAGTTTTTGGAAATGGGTGGCCAGTTCCTTCCTCCTAGTCTGTCTTAGTCTAGAAGATCCACTGAAACCTGTCCACCATGGACCCTGCTCGTATTTGAAATGCTGGTGGCTTAGCTTTCAGCATCACAGCAACACACACCATCACAGTTTGGCAAGCGCAGACGAGTGGTGTGGTTCCCGGACCGGGAAATGGACCTGGACCGTGGCAGAGATAGAGCCGAATCTTAGCCACTAGATCATCATCATACAGTAGCAAAGATAATCCAACAAAAATCTAGGAAAATAGCGTATGTATACGATTTTTCCTAACATGGAGTCATGATATCGTCCCTACTCAATAAATACAGTTCTACCACATGTTTTAAATGGCTTCATTGCTTTCCAGCGTATGGATATGCCTTATGTCCCACACCTTCGACTCCTCTTTCAGATTGAAATAACCTGTCACTTTCGTAACAAGTACAAGATAAATATCCTTGAGCTAAGTCATATTTCTTTAGGATAAATTCCAAAAATGAAATGGGCGAACATACATTGGAAAGCTTCTGATGTATGTTGCTAAACTGCCTAATGAACATGTCTTCCAACACCAAAACGATGGATACCCTCACCCCACGTATTTGTAACTTATTGGACAAACACCTAATATCATTTCATGTGTATATATATGTGTGTGCGTGCGTGTGTGTTATCAATGTGCTTGTAATTATACTTCTAAAATCATGGAGATAATTCCAGAAGGAGCTACAAGAAACAGTAGATACCTCCTGGGAAGTAGACTTGATGGGTTGAGGGAAAGGGAGACTTTCTTTGACTTTACATACTTGAATACTTTTTGTCTTTTTCAAATAATGTAGGTATTACATTTAAAACAGTGAAAAGTGTGTAGATGCCATATCTACATTTTTTGCATTGAATAAAAGTTTAAAACAAATAAGCCCCCTCACAGTCCTCCCTTGCTATCCTGCCAGGCTTAACAGC
This sequence comes from Tapirus indicus, assembly GCA_031878705.1. Lineage (NCBI taxonomy): Eukaryota > Metazoa > Chordata > Mammalia > Perissodactyla > Tapiridae > Tapirus > Tapirus indicus. The sequence continues at coordinate 24,108,320 of CM062932.1, forward strand.
TTTCAACTGACTTTTTTCTAGCTGTAGGTATCTGTGTGCAAGAATGCCAAAGAAACCAGGACTGTGGTGTCGGACGTGTGTGTGTCAGCAATGGATGCGGCCGTGTCTGCCAGCCGGCCCCAGAACAAGGTAAAAGCGGCAAGCCCTGCCTTCCACACCCCTGACCCACCGAGTGCTTAGCCCTGCCAGGACAACGGCTACCAGGCCCGCTGCACAGACAGAGAGAGAAGGTCGCTACAGTTGGGGTCAGTGCTAGCCTCTGTGAGAATTAGAAAAGATGCTCCTTCCTCCAGGTCGAGAAGACCATGGAGACAGTTTAATAATATCTGGCTAGAAGTATTTGTAAACTTGAAAGAGCTGGAAATACTCTTAACACAAAAATTAAATATCAGTAAGGTACCCAATTCTTCCTTATCAAGGGCTGCAAAGAACATGGTTATGGACAAGTTAGCTTGTATCTTGCACCCAAACACATCTACACTGACATGAAACACACAGGTCCGTTCATTCATTCCATCAACATTTTGACCTGCCCAGGCTGATTCTTGCCAGCGGTGGCTGGGAGCTGCTGTTTCATCCCAGAACCGTCATTTCCTTACTTTTTAGACTGAAAGGCTAGGATTGATCCAAACAACTAAAACCGAACAACTAGGCCACTGGAGCTGGCCTCAAGCAGGCTATTTATACATACCTTTTCTTAGAGAAAGAAACAATTATTTGTGAAGATTTGACAACACAAATGGGTTTGAGGTTGGGGTAGCAAATCAGTGAAGAAGTAAAGTTTGTTTACACAGCGTTCTCAGCCTTGAATTCCCTATCTCAGGCAATAAGGATGCCTTGTACAGTCCTGGTGTAGGAAGGATGGGTTACTTCACATGAGAGGTTAATTTCCTGCCTTAGGGGAACACAGGAAGGTCATATTGTTCTTGCACCGGCTGTGTCTCAAGGAACGTTAATTAAAAATAGTCAACATGCCACCTTGGCATACTAGGGGATGATCTTCTCTGAGCCCCATCAAATCCCATATAGTCGCTCCGTGACCTTAAACAAGCTATTTAACGTTGTTGCTTCTCAGTTGTGATGCTTAGTAAATAAAGCACCTTGCACACAGATGGTCTTAAGTTCCCTTTCCTCCTCTCGATCTACGTCATCTTCTGCCATTCTCTCTCTTACCATCTGATAGGTGTCATGATTACCCTGAGGAGATATTCCCCCTGTCTCAAGGAACTTGTTTGGAAAACAAGGACTGCCCAACACCACACATGGTCTGTGTATTTGTAGCAAAGTCAGTTGCTTGGTAGAGCCCAAGATTCAAGGTTCCTACATGCCGATGCTGGCCTTGCACTCTGGCCCAGTTCCCTGTCCAGGAGGGTAGAAATCTCAGCTCCTGTGGCTTTGTTGCACAATCACCGAAGGAAGTCTTCGACAAGCAACATGAAGTTGGGTGGCTGCTTCCTCCCACAGTCCTCCTCTCCCTCAGCACAGAACTCCAGGTGGTCAGTGAGTCCAGGCAAAGACCAGCCCCAACTTTCTCAGTACGTGAGAGCCAGGCAGTGGGAAGTCTAGGACTGGCCTTGTACAGTATAAAAGAGGGGATAGAGGGGAAGATGGGTAAACATGGAGAACAGTCCCCATAGAAGACACGGTCACCATCCGTCACCATGTCAGCATCTCTCTGCGTCTGCCTCCATCCCCTCTCTCTTTCACCAAGGCCAGCATCTTCATCTACACTCTCCAGGCCTCACCTCTTCCTCAGACCCTGATCCATCAGCTCCTGGGCCTCTCCTCAGAGGCTGCAAGCCTTTTTTCTCTCTATTTGCTTCTACCTACAAACAGATAAATCTCCCCATTCTTAAGAAAACATTTCTCTGAACCCTGCTTCTGTCTTCTCTCTCTCTTCGTTCCCAACCACCAGTCACTCCCAAGCCCTTACAGTATAGCTTCAGCCACCACCACCTCCACCACCACCACCATTACAATCACCATCAATACCCTCCCACTCCCAATCCCAATGGCACCAAACTTCCTGGTTGACAATCTAATCATTTCTCTCAATTGTCAGTCTCCTTGACATCTGCAGTATCTGACATTGTTCAGATCCTTTCACTCCTAAAACTCTCTCCTCATGTGGCTTCTCTAACTCTGTCTCTGCTCTCCCTTGTCTGTGTCCTTTACTTTCTCTTCCTTCTCCTTCTACTCCCTAAGGCTTACGGGTTCGTAAGTAAAGATGATTTCTCTTGCCTGCCTTTCCATGTAATCAATTACCAGAGGTTGTCAACTCTTCAGACATAATTTTTCCTACATCCTTTCCATACAGAGTGCCACCACCCTGATTACACACCAGACCATTGCAATACTCTTTTAACCCTCTCTTCTAAACTATGTGTTGGGTATTAAAGTCCAGCCAGTTCTATGCATGAATGTGAGATTGTTCTTCCTAAAGTGCAGCTCCAGTCAGGCTACTGATTTCCTCAAAATGCAAATGGGTTCTCTCATTTCACAACCTCCCCACCTCTGCCTATGGAAATCTCATCAACCCTTGAATGTCTCATTTTAATGGCTATTTCCACCATAAATATACTCGACACATTCAGTTGTTCTGGATGAGAGCCGGGTTTCTCAAAATTTAGTATGACAAGAATAACCTGAGGATTCCGTTAATATGCAAATTGTTATTCCATAGGTCTGGGGCAGGGGTTGAGATTCTGCATTTCTAACAAGCTTCCAGGTGATGCCCATATGCCTGGCCACAGACCACATTTTGCATAGGAAGGGCTCTGCCTGCACATTAGAATCACCTGGGAAGCTTTTAAAACTTGCCAGTGCCAGGTCCCTATGCCAGACGACTTAAATCAGCCTCTCTAGATGTCTCCAGCTGTGTGTGTGCGCCTGTGTTTGTTGAGATAAAATTCACCGTTTTAACCGTTTTAAGGTGTACGATTCAGTAGTATTGGTATGTTCAGATGTTGTGCAACATCGACACTATCTAATTGCAGAACATTGTCATCACCCCCAAAAGGACCCCCCCCATTCCCATTAAGCAGTCACTCCCTGTTCCCTCCTTCTCCCACCCCCTGGCAACCTTCAGTCTGCTTTCTGTCTCTAAGCATTTTCTGACTCTGGATATTTCGGAAGAATGGAATCATATATTATATGGCCTTTTGTGTCTGCCTTCTTTCAGTCTTTTCAGGTTCATCTAAGTTGTAGTGTCTATGGGAATTTCATTCCTTTTTAAGGCTGAATAATAGTCCACTGCATAGCTATACCACATATTAATTATACATTCATCAGTCGATGGGCACTTGGGTTGTCTCCATGTTGTGGCTATTATGAAATACTGGTGCTAGGAACGTACATGTACAATTTTTGTCTTAACGTGTTTTCAAGTCTCCTGTCTATATCTATGAGTGGAATTGCTGGGTCACATGGCAAGTCTAAGTTTAATCTCTTGAGAAACTGCCAAACTGTGTTCCACAGAGTCTACACCACTTGACACTTCCACCAGCAATGTATGAGGGTCCCGGTCTCTGCACATCCTAGCCAACACTTGTTGCTACCTGGTGTTTTGATTAGAGCCATCCTAGTGGGTGTTAAGAGGCATTTACGTGACGTTTTGATTTGCATTTCTCTAATGACTGATGATGTTGAGCATTTTTTCAAGTGCTTATTGGCCATTTGTATATCTTCTTTGGAGAAGTGTCTATTCAAGTCTCACTTTTCAAACTTGGAGTGTTTGCCTTTTTCTTGTTGAGTATAGGGAATCTTTATATATGTTCTCCATACTACACCCTTATCAGATATATTATCTCCCAGTCTGTCAATCGTCTTCTCACTTTCTTGATAGTGCCCTTTGATGCACAGGAGTCTTTAATTTGATGGAGTCCAATGTATCTACTCCTTCTGTTTTGCTTGTGTTTTTCATGTCATACTTTGAAAACCATTGCCTGATCCGAGGTCACAAAGATTTACACCTACGTTTCATCCCAACAGTTTTATAGTCTTCACTTTTACATTTAGGCCTTTGATCCTTTTTGAGTGATTTGTTGTATGTGTATATGGTTTGGGGTAGTAGCCGTCTTTGCAGGTGCAGTGGTGGTACGCAATTGAGATGGTCACTCTGGAATGCAACAAATGCCTGGGAGGTCAGGGATGGGCATGATTCCTGAAATGTTGACAGGATTCTGCCCTGAAGGAAAACCATTCACCTCCCCGCAAAAAGCCCAGCCATTTTGCCTCCCAAAACACACTTAGGATCCTCATATGTATAAGGCCCCAGGAGAACCGTTGCGAAAGGATATCTTATTCCTCCTGGGAATATGTGCATGTTGGGGCATCACAGAGAAGTTCTCTATTCAATGTGGACTTCAGGGCCAGGTCTGCCAGGGTTCCAATCCCAGCACCACCACTACAAGCCCCGCTGTGGGCAAGTCAGTTACATTCTCTGAGCTCCCCGTTCCTCACTTCTGAAATGGGGATTATATACCTCGCAGCAACTCTGTTTTTGTGACACTGGCATACATTGCAGTTGCTTGGTAAGTACGAAAATCCCCCTTCTCCTTCTGATTTCCTGCTGATCAACAGCTTTGGCCAAAAAGCTAAAGCTTCTGTCTCTGAATCTTCTTTATTTTTTAATTTTTGTATGTTTTGTTTATTGAAGTTACATGGCACTTGCAAATGTTAAAATAGCATAGATCCACACAAAAAGGGCAAAATCTGCCTTTGGTTCCTTCCCCTTGAAATAATCACCATTAACAGTTGGGTAAACATTATCTTAATTTCCTCTCTGAGTATGCTAATGGGTACTCATTTTTATATGCTGGCCTGTTTCTTTCTCCATTACACTGTGTACTACATACCACGTAGAAGTAGGCCCACTGCCCAATCACCACCATGCTCCCAATACCCACACCTGTTCCTTCTTTGTGTTCATGAGTCTTTTTCTAACGTTGGGAATCTGTGAGGACCAGTGCCTCGGGAGTGGGGACTGTGGGGCCGGACAACGGTGTATCAGGAGGGGATGTGGTCGAGTCTGCTCTCCAGCCCAGGGACCAGATATAAGCCCCCAGGCCTGCCCAGGTCTCCAAACCCCACACAACCCAGGGAGACTGTGTCTTACCTCTGCCCAGACTCCCCTTCCTTAGGTGCTTAATCCCCATGGTGTCTGCTTTCAGGCTTGTCCTTCCTGAGGGAAGAGCATGTCACAGAGCTGTGCATCCCGACTTTTTGAGCACGGTACCCTCCTCTCTTATTTTGTCACCAAAGGCATTCTAACTCATTACAGAAAACTCAGAAATACTAACAAAAAAGGTAAATTGCCCATGATCCCACCACCTCAATAACCATTTTAAATAAAAGTCTTCATAATCCATCCACACACACACACACACACACACACACATATATATATATATATATATATATATATATATATATACTTTTTCAGAGTTAACAATGGATAAATGTTTATTTTGTGGTTCCACATGCCTGGCTCTGTGCTGAGTGCTGGGAGATAGCTAGGGAGAGGTCTGTGTCCTTGAAGTTCTTACAGTAATAGTTGTCAGTGCTGTTGAGTCGATTCCGACTCCTAGAGACCCCGTGTACATCAGAGTGGAACCCTGTCCGGTCTTTTTGCACCATCCTCTCACCTTCCGGCGCTGCATCGGACAATGCTCTGCTGGTATCATAGGGTTTTCATGGCCAAGTTTTTGGAAATGGGTGGCCAGTTCCTTCCTCCTAGTCTGTCTTAGTCTAGAAGATCCACTGAAACCTGTCCACCATGGACCCTGCTCGTATTTGAAATGCTGGTGGCTTAGCTTTCAGCATCACAGCAACACACACCATCACAGTTTGGCAAGCGCAGACGAGTGGTGTGGTTCCCGGACCGGGAAATGGACCTGGACCGTGGCAGAGATAGAGCCGAATCTTAGCCACTAGATCATCATCATACAGTAGCAAAGATAATCCAACAAAAATCTAGGAAAATAGCGTATGTATACGATTTTTCCTAACATGGAGTCATGATATCGTCCCTACTCAATAAATACAGTTCTACCACATGTTTTAAATGGCTTCATTGCTTTCCAGCGTATGGATATGCCTTATGTCCCACACCTTCGACTCCTCTTTCAGATTGAAATAACCTGTCACTTTCGTAACAAGTACAAGATAAATATCCTTGAGCTAAGTCATATTTCTTTAGGATAAATTCCAAAAATGAAATGGGCGAACATACATTGGAAAGCTTCTGATGTATGTTGCTAAACTGCCTAATGAACATGTCTTCCAACACCAAAACGATGGATACCCTCACCCCACGTATTTGTAACTTATTGGACAAACACCTAATATCATTTCATGTGTATATATATGTGTGTGCGTGCGTGTGTGTTATCAATGTGCTTGTAATTATACTTCTAAAATCATGGAGATAATTCCAGAAGGAGCTACAAGAAACAGTAGATACCTCCTGGGAAGTAGACTTGATGGGTTGAGGGAAAGGGAGACTTTCTTTGACTTTACATACTTGAATACTTTTTGTCTTTTTCAAATAATGTAGGTATTACATTTAAAACAGTGAAAAGTGTGTAGATGCCATATCTACATTTTTTGCATTGAATAAAAGTTTAAAACAAATAAGCCCCCTCACAGTCCTCCCTTGCTATCCTGCCAGGCTTAACAGCTTTCAACTGACTTTTTTCTAGCTGTAGGTATCTGTGTGCAAGAATGCCAAAGAAACCAGGACTGTGGTGTCGGACGTGTGTGTGTCAGCAATGGATGCGGCCGTGTCTGCCAGCCGGCCCCAGAACAAGGTAAAAGCGGCAAGCCCTGCCTTCCACACCCCTGACCCACCGAGTGCTTAGCCCTGCCAGGACAACGGCTACCAGGCCCGCTGCACAGACAGAGAGAGAAGGTCGCTACAGTTGGGGTCAGTGCTAGCCTCTGTGAGAATTAGAAAAGATGCTCCTTCCTCCAGGTCGAGAAGACCATGGAGACAGTTTAATAATATCTGGCTAGAAGTATTTGTAAACTTGAAAGAGCTGGAAATACTCTTAACACAAAAATTAAATATCAGTAAGGTACCCAATTCTTCCTTATCAAGGGCTGCAAAGAACATGGTTATGGACAAGTTAGCTTGTATCTTGCACCCAAACACATCTACACTGACATGAAACACACAGGTCCGTTCATTCATTCCATCAACATTTTGACCTGCCCAGGCTGATTCTTGCCAGCGGGGCTGGGAGCTGCTGTTTCATCCCAGAACCGTCATTTCCTTACTTTTTAGACTGAAAGGCTAGGATTGATCCAAACAACTAAAACCGAACAACTAGGCCACTGGAGCTGGCCTCAAGCAGGCTATTTATACATACCTTTTCTTAGAGAAAGAAACAATTATTTGTGAAGATTTGACAACACAAATGGGTTTGAGGTTGGGGTAGCAAATCAGTGAAGAAGTAAAGTTTGTTTACACAGCGTTCTCAGCCTTGAATTCCCTATCTCAGGCAATAAGGATGCCTTGTACAGTCCTGGTGTAGGAAGGATGGGTTACTTCACATGAGAGGTTAATTTCCTGCCTTAGGGGAACACAGGAAGGTCATATTGTTCTTGCACCGGCTGTGTCTCAAGGAACGTTAATTAAAAATAGTCAACATGCCACCTTGGCATACTAGGGGATGATCTTCTCTGAGCCCCATCAAATCCCATATAGTCGCTCCGTGACCTTAAACAAGCTATTTAACGTTGTTGCTTCTCAGTTGTGATGCTTAGTAAATAAAGCACCTTGCACACAGATGGTCTTAAGTTCCCTTTCCTCCTCTCGATCTACGTCATCTTCTGCCATTCTCTCTCTTACCATCTGATAGGTGTCATGATTACCCTGAGGAGATATTCCCCCTGTCTCAAGGAACTTGTTTGGAAAACAAGGACTGCCCAACACCACACATGGTCTGTGTATTTGTAGCAAAGTCAGTTGCTTGGTAGAGCCCAAGATTCAAGGTTCCTACATGCCGATGCTGGCCTTGCACTCTGGCCCAGTTCCCTGTCCAGGAGGGTAGAAATCTCAGCTCCTGTGGCTTTGTTGCACAATCACCGAAGGAAGTCTTCGACAAGCAACATGAAGTTGGGTGGCTGCTTCCTCCCACAGTCCTCCTCTCCCTCAGCACAGAACTCCAGGTGGTCAGTGAGTCCAGGCAAAGACCAGCCCCAACTTTCTCAGTACGTGAGAGCCAGGCAGTGGGAAGTCTAGGACTGGCCTTGTACAGTATAAAAGAGGGGATAGAGGGGAAGATGGGTAAACATGGAGAACAGTCCCCATAGAAGACACGGTCACCATCCGTCACCATGTCAGCATCTCTCTGCGTCTGCCTCCATCCCCTCTCTCTTTCACCAAGGCCAGCATCTTCATCTACACTCTCCAGGCCTCACCTCTTCCTCAGACCCTGATCCATCAGCTCCTGGGCCTCTCCTCAGAGGCTGCAAGCCTTTTTTCTCTCTATTTGCTTCTACCTACAAACAGATAAATCTCCCCATTCTTAAGAAAACATTTCTCTGAACCCTGCTTCTGTCTTCTCTCTCTCTTCGTTCCCAACCACCAGTCACTCCCAAGCCCTTACAGTATAGCTTCAGCCACCACCACCTCCACCACCACCACCATTACAATCACCATCAATACCCTCCCACTCCCAATCCCAATGGCACCAAACTTCCTGGTTGACAATCTAATCATTTCTCTCAATTGTCAGTCTCCTTGACATCTGCAGTATCTGACATTGTTCAGATCCTTTCACTCCTAAAACTCTCTCCTCATGTGGCTTCTCTAACTCTGTCTCTGCTCTCCCTTGTCTGTGTCCTTTACTTTCTCTTCCTTCTCCTTCTACTCCCTAAGGCTTACGGGTTCGTAAGTAAAGATGATTTCTCTTGCCTGCCTTTCCATGTAATCAATTACCAGAGGTTGTCAACTCTTCAGACATAATTTTTCCTACATCCTTTCCATACAGAGTGCCACCACCCTGATTACACACCAGACCATTGCAATACTCTTTTAACCCTCTCTTCTAAACTATGTGTTGGGTATTAAAGTCCAGCCAGTTCTATGCATGAATGTGAGATTGTTCTTCCTAAAGTGCAGCTCCAGTCAGGCTACTGATTTCCTCAAAATGCAAATGGGTTCTCTCATTTCACAGCCTCCCCACCTCTGCCTATGGAAATCTCATCAACCCTTGAATGTCTCATTTTAATGGCTATTTCCACCATAAATATACTCGACACATTCAGTTGTTCTGGATGAGAGCCGGGTTTCTCAAAATTTAGTATGACAAGAATAACCTGAGGATTCCGTTAATATGCAAATTGTTATTCCATAGGTCTGGGGCAGGGGTTGAGATTCTGCATTTCTAACAAGCTTCCAGGTGATGCCCATATGCCTGGCCACAGACCACATTTTGCATAGGAAGGGCTCTGCCTGCACATTAGAATCACCTGGGAAGCTTTGAAAACTTGCCAGTGCCAGGTCCCTATGCCAGACGACTTAAATCAGCCTCTCTAGATGTCTCCAGCTGTGTGTGTGCGCCTGTGTTTGTTGAGATAAAATTCACCGTTTTAACCGTTTTAAGGTGTACGATTCAGTAGTATTGGTATGTTCAGATGTTGTGCAACATCGACACTATCTAATTGCAGAACATTGTCATCACCCCCAAAAGGACCCCCCCCATTCCCATTAAGCAGTCACTCCCTGTTCCCTCCTTCCCCCACCCCCTGGCAACCTTCAGTCTGCTTTCTGTCTCTAAGCATTTTCTGACTCTGGATATTTCGGAAGAATGGAATCATATATTATATGGCCTTTTGTGTCTGCCTTCTTTCAGTCTTTTCAGGTTCATCTAAGTTGTAGTGTCTATGGGAATTTCATTCCTTTTTAAGGCTGAATAATAGTCCACTGCATAGCTATACCACATATTAATTATACATTCATCAGTCGATGGGCACTTGGGTTGTCTCCATGTTGTGGCTATTATGAAATACTGGTGCTAGGAACGTACATGTACAATTTTTGTCTTAACGTGTTTTCAAGTCTCCTGTCTATATCTATGAGTGGAATTGCTGGGTCACATGGCAAGTCTAAGTTTAATCTCTTGAGAAACTGCCAAACTGTGTTCCACAGAGTCTACACCACTTGACACTTCCACCAGCAATGTATGAGGGTCCCGGTCTCTGCACATCCTAGCCAACACTTGTTGCTACCTGGTGTTTTGATTAGAGCCATCCTAGTGGGTGTTAAGAGGCATTTACGTGACGTTTTGATTTGCATTTCTCTAATGACTGATGATGTTGAGCATTTTTTCAAGTGCTTATTGGCCATTTGTATATCTTCTTTGGAGAAGTGTCTATTCAAGTCTCACTTTTCAAACTTGGAGTGTTTGCCTTTTTCTTGTTGAGTATAGGGAATCTTTATATATGTTCTCTATACTACACCCTTATCAGATATATTATCTCCCAGTCTGTCAATCGTCTTCTCACTTTCTTGATAGTGCCCTTTGATGCACAGGAGTCTTTAATTTGATGGAGTCCAATGTATCTACTCCTTCTGTTTTGCTTGTGTTTTTCATGTCATACTTTGAAAACCATTGCCTGATCCGAGGTCACAAAGATTTACACCTACGTTTCATCCCAACAGTTTTATAGTCTTCACTTTTACATTTAGGCCTTTGATCCTTTTTGAGTGATTTGTTGTATGTGTATATGGTTTGGGGTAGTAGCCGTCTTTGCAGGTGCAGTGGTGGTACGCAATTGAGATGGTCACTCTGGAATGCAACAAATGCCTGGGAGGTCAGGGATGGGCATGATTCCTGAAATGTTGACAGGATTCTGCCCTGAAGGAAAACCATTCACCTCCCCGCAAAAAGCCCAGCCATTTTGCCTCCCAAAACACACTTAGGATCCTCATATGTATAAGGCCCCAGGAGAACCGTTGCGAAAGGATATCTTATTCCTCCTGGGAATATGTGCATGTTGGGGCATCACAGAGAAGTTCTCTATTCAATGTGGACTTCAGGGCCAGGTCTGCCAGGGTTCCAATCCCAGCACCACCACTACAAGCCCCGCTGTGGGCAAGTCAGTTACATTCTCTGAGCTCCCCGTTCCTCACTTCTGAAATGGGGATTATATACCTCGCAGCAACTCTGTTTTTGTGACACTGGCATACATTGCAGTTGCTTGGTAAGTACGAAAATCCCCCTTCTCCTTCTGATTTCCTGCTGATCAACAGCTTTGGCCAAAAAGCTAAAGCTTCTGTCTCTGAATCTTCTTTATTTTTTAATTTTTGTATGTTTTGTTTATTGAAGTTACATGGCACTTGCAAATGTTAAAATAGCATAGATCCACACAAAAAGGGCAAAATCTGCCTTTGGTTCCTTCCCCTTGAAATAATCACCATTAACAGTTGGGTAAACATTATCTTAATTTCCTCTCTGAGCATGCTAATGGGTACTCATTTTTATATGCTGGCCTGTTTCTTTCTCCATTACACTGTGTACTACATACCACGTAGAAGTAGGCCCACTGCCCAATCACCACCATGCTCCCAATACCCACACCTGTTCCTTCTTTGTGTTCATGAGTCTTTTTCTAACGTTGGGAATCTGTGAGGACCAGTGCCTCGGGAGTGGGGACTGTGGGGCCGGAAAACGGTGTATCAGGAGGGGATGTGGTCGAGTCTGCTCTCCAGCCCAGGGACCAGATATAAGCCCCCAGGCCTGCCCAGGTCTCCAAACCCCACACAACCCAGGGAGACTGTGTCTTACCTCTGCCCAGACTCCCCTTCCTTAGGTGCTTAATCCCCATGGTGTCTGCTTTCAGGCTTGTCCTTCCTGAGGGAAGAGCATGTCACAGAGCTGTGCATCCCGACTTTTTGAGCACGGTACCCTCCTCTCTTATTTTGTCACCAAAGGCATTCTAACTCATTACAGAAAACTCAGAAATACTAACAAAAAAGGTAAATTGCCCATGATCCCACCACCTCAATAACCATTTTAAATAAAAGTCTTCATAATCCATCCACACACACACACACACACACACACACATATATATATATATATATATATATATATATATATATACTTTTTCAGAGTTAACAATGGATAAATGTTTATTTTGTGGTTCCACATGCCTGGCTCTGTGCTGAGTGCTGGGAGATAGCTAGGGAGAGGTCTGTGTCCTTGAAGTTCTTACAGTAATAGTTGTCAGTGCTGTTGAGTCGATTCCGACTCCTAGAGACCCCGTGTACATCAGAGTGGAACCCTGTCCGGTCTTTTTGCACCATCCTCTCACCTTCCGGCGCTGCATCGGACAATGCTCTGCTGGTATCATAGGGTTTTCATGGCCAAGTTTTTGGAAATGGGTGGCCAGTTCCTTCCTCCTAGTCTGTCTTAGTCTAGAAGATCCACTGAAACCTGTCCACCATGGACCCTGCTCGTATTTGAAATGCTGGTGGCTTAGCTTTCAGCATCACAGCAACACACACCATCACAGTTTGGCAAGCGCAGACGAGTGGTGTGGTTCCCGGACCGGGAAATGGACCTGGACCGTGGCAGAGATAGAGCCGAATCTTAGCCACTAGATCATCATCATACAGTAGCAAAGATAATCCAACAAAAATCTAGGAAAATAGCGTATGTATACGATTTTTCCTAACATGGAGTCATGATATCGTCCCTACTCAATAAATACAGTTCTACCACATGTTTTAAATGGCTTCATTGCTTTCCAGTGTATGGATATGCCTTATGTCCCACACCTTCGACTCCTCTTTCAGATTGAAATAACCTGTCACTTTCGTAACAAGTACAAGATAAATATCCTTGAGCTAAGTCATATTTCTTTAGGATAAATTCCAAAAATGAAATGGGCGAACATACATTGGAAAGCTTCTGATGTATGTTGCTAAACTGCCTAATGAACATGTCTTCCAACACCAAAACGATGGATACCCTCACCCCACGTATTTGTAACTTATTGGACAAACACCTAATATCATTTCATGTGTATATATATGTGTGTGCGTGCGTGTGTGTTATCAATGTGCTTGTAATTATACTTCTAAAATCATGGAGATAATTCCAGAAGGAGCTACAAGAAACAGTAGATACCTCCTGGGAAGTAGACTTGATGGGTTGAGGGAAAGGGAGACTTTCTTTGACTTTACATACTTGAATACTTTTTGTCTTTTTCAAATAATGTAGGTATTACATTTAAAACAGTGAAAAGTGTGTAGATGCCATATCTACATTTTTTGCATTGAATAAAAGTTTAAAACAAATAAGCCCCCTCACAGTCCTCCCTTGCTATCCTGCCAGGCTTAACAGCTTTCAACTGACTTTTTTCTAGCTGTAGGTATCTGTGTGCAAGAATGCCAAAGAAACCAGGACTGTGGTGTCGGACGTGTGTGTGTCAGCAATGGATGCGGCCGTGTCTGCCAGCCGGCCCCAGAACAAGGTAAAAGCGGCAAGCCCTGCCTTCCACACCCCTGACCCACCGAGTGCTTAGCCCTGCCAGGACAACGGCTACCAGGCCCGCTGCACAGACAGAGAGAGAAGGTCGCTACAGTTGGGGTCAGTGCTAGCCTCTGTGAGAATTAGAAAAGATGCTCCTTCCTCCAGGTCGAGAAGACCATGGAGACAGTTTAATAATATCTGGCTAGAAGTATTTGTAAACTTGAAAGAGCTGGAAATACTCTTAAAACAAAAATTAAATATCAGTAAGGTACCCAATTCTTCCTTATCAAGGGCTGCAAAGAACATGGTTATGGACAAGTTAGCTTGTATCTTGCACCCAAACACATCTACACTGACATGAAACACACAGGTCCGTTCATTCATTCCATCAACATTTTGACCTGCCCAGGCTGATTCTTGCCAGCGGTGGCTGGGAGCTGCTGTTTCATCCCAGAACCTTCATTTCCTTACTTTTTAGACTGAAAGGCTAGGACTGATCGAAACAACTTGAAATTTTTTGGGTCCCCAAAGTGGACTGGGAACTAGGGGTTTAGAGGAGTTAGTACTTCATGTATCCTCCTAGAAAGTGCTTCCTAACACACCTCCACGTTATTTCAGGCTCAAAGGCCAATCTTAAACCTTTTGGGAGGTGGGGTGTGCGTGGTTGAGGAGTATGCAAGGGAATCGCACAGATGAAGGCGGTTTCTCCCCCACATAGAGTAGAAAATTATCATCCACTGGATCTACTTCTCTTGACTCACAAGTGTAATAGCCAGCCTGCATATTCCATGCCCCCAACTTGATAGTCTAGGCTCTTTTGGGTGTGATGTATAACAGGAGTTCGCCAACATCAACATGCATAAGAATCACCTGGGAGTCTTATGAAACTCCAGATTGCTGGAACACAGTCCTGGAGTTCCTGTGTCAGTAGGTCTGGGTTGGAGCTCCAGAATCTGAGTTTCTAACAAGCTCCCAGGGGATGCTCATGCTGCTGGTTGATGGAACGCACTTTGAGTAGCACTAGGTGCAAGATTGGGGTTCCTCTTGAGGTGGGGAGCAGGGGCAGTCTGTGGGACTCAGTGTTAGTTGGCACCTGAAGGCACATAGAATTCGTGGGAGTTTGGCTCTGTTTGTTTTCTGATATTTAATTATCTAGTCCCAGAAGAAATGAAAAGAAGGGTGTTAGCAGCAGTGCAATCTCCTCTTCTCCCAGGATGCTGCTGCTGCTGGCCATCAGTAAGTTTTCCCATGGATAAAACAGTACTGTGTGCCCTCAAGGTTGAGATGGGAGAAGTTTGGGTGTGTCAAGAAGAGAAGAAGCTAGAGGTCCACCAGGGACAAGGGCACTTCAGTCCTCTCTCAATATCAGGTCCCACTCCTTCTACAAAGCTGGTCTGGGTTCTGGAAAGACTGTTTTGTTTTTCAGGTGGATCAAGACCTGGAAGATGTCCAAGGCTGCCTCCAGGAACTGTTGGACTTTGTGCTGATTGGTGTAGAGGAGATGAATCTTGTCCCAGGGGACAAAAATGCTGCAGCAATGGTTGTGGCCACTCCTGCCAAACTGCTGTTCAAGATGTGAGTATAAGATAGTGAGCTGTGTATGGGAAGCATGGGTCCTTGCTAACCTTTACAGTACAGAAGGGACCCCACCCACCCTTCTGCTCACTGAAGTCTGGGTGGCACGTGGAGAAAGCTAGTTGGTCGCAAAGAGCAGGAATTCCTGGAAAGTGTCATGATTACCTTTGTCTTGTAGGAGGAAGACTTCCTTGTCAGTTTGGTTGACGGATGAAACTTAGCCTCGTTCAATGACCATTCCCAAATGTCATCTTTAGTCCAGTACCTAGCAGTGGGCTTTCCTACTTTCTTTCCTGGCTGCTCTCTAATCCTGGAACTGCCATACGACATGATGAGGATCTAAAATAATTTTGGCTTCAGTGTTCAGTTCTGGCACTCGTTTGAGGAATCATGGGGTAACTGCTTCCAAAATTATCCTTCTTCTGAATAAAATTATTTCTGTGGCATTATCCAACCTGAGTCATTATTTCTATGTAAGACTAGCTCACTTACATTAGTACTCCACCTCCAACAAGTATTTAACCCCAACCCATGGAACCTGTCTCTTCTCCGTTATCCATCACCCCTCTTATCCTCTTTGTCCTCCTTATCCCTACTCCTTATATCAGGTATTTGTAGTCACAATAAGAATGTATAACAAATGACCTCAAATTTCTTTGGCCTAAAATAACAGTCATTCTTCCAGATCTCTGTGTCGGCTGTGAGGGGGGGGGTGGGGGGGGTGAATGGATCTCCACTGGGCTAAACTGGGCAACTCTGCTGATCTGGGCTGGACTCACTCATGCATGTGAGATTGGCTGATTCAAGTGGGGTTGGCTGGGGCGACTTGGCTTCACCCCAGCTATTTTATCTTTCTCTTCAGCCGAAGACCAGCCCAGGTACTCAGTACTGCCTGGAAATCTCACTATATTTCAATAGAAAATTCACTGCCTACCCTCCAAGGTGACTATTTCATACTTCTCTTTCCTCAAAACTGCATCTCATTCTCCTTTCACCGAACCTCAACCATTCAGGTCTCACTGACTATCTCACCACATCTGTTATTGTGAAAATAGTTGCAAGTCTGCAAAAATTCCCTCCTCTTCTATCCCCATCTATTTGTGCCCATTGACTCTGCTTTATCGTCTGAAATAATGGAAAAAATGATCCCTTCTGCTATTTAAGTCGAACCCCTCCATGTACATTTTGGATATGTCTTATCTAATCAAGGACTTCACTTCTCTAATTATCACCTCCAGTGACATAGCTGCCTCCCTTGTTCCTGGATCACTCCAACTGTCATACAACTGTGCCTTAACTCCATGCTTCAATCCAGCTACCATCCACCCCACAACTGAAATCCCAGACACCACTGTGTGTCTGTACTTGCTTCTGTGCTTCCTCACTCCTGCCTACCCCCATTTTCTCCTCAGGGAGCACAACTCTCTCTTCCCTGTGATTGGCTCCAACCCCCACATCCCCTCACTCCAGCACTCCAGCCAAGCCTATTCTGGGCTACCACACACTGAAACTTGGCTAATGTCATTTCTGTAGCCTGAATGTCACCTCATTGGAACCCTCCAAGCAGAACACAAGGAATGGAAGACTAGCACACCCCAACACAAATGATCTCAGGAGCTAGTAGAGTGGCTGAGGGCCCTGTGGGCTCTGGTCTGGAGGATGATGCCCAAGATAGTGACAACTAAATTTTGGTTCTAGTCACAGTTCTAGCACTCCATAGAGGTTGTAAAGAATAGCCTCTTACATTTAGGAGTTTAAAACCTAACTGAGGATAAGGAGCACATTTAAAGGAGAAAGAAAATATTTTATTTGATATATTATTAGGTGTTAGATATTTCACCTACATTATTTCCTTGTCCTTACAACAGCCCCAGGAGTTGAGTATTCTGAGCCTCCAATTCTTGATGAAGAAACCTAGAGAGATTAATTGTCAAGATCACATTGCCAGGATGTAGTAGAACCTGCCTTTAAATCCAGGTCTTCATGGCTCCGAACCCCCTCCTTTTCCTATACTATACTACCTCCAACAATAAAAATGCAGGATGTATACTTATCTTGGAATTTCATTCCAGTCAACCACCTGGAAATCAGTTGTACTCATCACATTTCCACAGTGGGAAGCACATATAGTGTTGGGGGCTTAAGAACTGACATTAAAGAGTTTTCTAACACTTGGTTAGTGACTTGTTACAGGATCTTGGGTAACGTTTCAGGTACCAAGAGCTTGAAAGAGCTGGATCAATTATACAGTCTCTGTGCCAAGTTGATTAAACAGCCCCTAAAATAGAGGCTATGAGTCATGGCTCCTCCTGAGACTTTGAGAGGTAAAGAGGGTCCTCTAAGTTTGGGTTGTGAGAATAGCACCGTCTCACCTGACAGCGGCTTGCAATGTCCCTGGAGTCTAAAGGCTACCTGATGCTGCCTGGGGAGGAAGTTGCTTTCTGACTGGTGTATTTGGATCCATGCAATGAAAAGTCACTGGTAGCCCAGAAATCTGTACTTATTCAAGCTGGTCCAAACCGAGACATTTGTTCACCCTCCCTATTTTCTTCTCTTCATTGAGCTTCATTTTCTCAGTCTCATGCTGAAATCCCAGGGCTCTCAAATATTCCCTCTCCTATGCCAATCAAATGCACAATGCTGTAACCCCAAAGTCCTTGAGCCTCACCAGCCTGCAAGAAGGGAAAATAATTACTTCTGAATTATAGCATGGGTTGACAGTCCTTAAACAAATAAGAATGTAGTATTCCATAACAGCTGCACTACCACCGTTATTCAAGAAAATAATGACTTCAAGAAATTAGATTGCCCAAAAGTAGCCACTCTCTTTCGGAGTGCTGTATGTGTGTACCTGTGTGTGTGGGTGGGGTGGATAGGGGCAAGAGATCAAATTAATTTGTCAAAAGTGACGTGACTAATTAGAATTCACATTGTATGAATTAGCTGCTGCAAAAATACACCCACCTAATCTTACTGGCTTAACTCAATTGAGGTTTATTCCTCCCGGGTTTGAAATCCAAAATGGATCTTCTTGAATAGCAGGGAGCTTTCCTGCAGCTGTAAATTTGGGGCTATCTTGTGATATTTACCAAGGTCAACACCTGGCTTCCAGGATCATTTGCCTATGTATGTGCTTTAGCCCAGCAACAGGAAGAAGAGAATAGAAGATTGTGCAGTGGTGGGGGAGGGTAGTTAGGGTCCTTGCCCCAGAAGTGGTGTACATCACTCCTGCTCACATTCCATTGACTAGAACTAAGTCTCACAGCCATAGCTGTCGGCAAGGAAAGCTGGAACATGTAATCTGCTGTGTTCTCAAGAAGAAGAAATGAGTTTGGTCAGTCTGCTGCTCATATAGAGGCTGATGTTGTCCATCTGCTGCTCATATAGAGGGTGGTCTTCCCGATTGTGGTCAAGGTTGAGTAGACCTATCCTTAGGCACTGAACATTTCACAGAGTCATCCTTGTAAAATGAATGTTCTTCCAAACAGCTTTGAAAAAGGAAAAATAAAACTAAAACCTATACATAAAAGCTGGATCAACACTTCTTAGAAACTGTAATAAAAGAAGGCTTGAGGATTCTGTACAAAGTGGAAGGAGGAAAAAATGATATAACACTCAGATGTGGAGTTTTCCCCGCATCGGAACATGGCAGGAGGCTTATTTTCCCAAAGGAATCTCTACTTGTTTCACAGAGTGACTAAATGAGGTATTCTAGACAGTTCTGTGGAGATTGGGGGGAGAAAAAGAGAGGATGCCCGTCTCTGTTCCTAGACCAGCCCTGGGCCCTGTAATATTAATATTTGCATCTTAAATCTGGTGAATGAGAATCTGGAAAGAAAAGGCATAAACAGTGTCACGTGGAGGAGAGAGCTTGGGATTTGGAGTCAGAAAGACTTGGGTAATTAAGAAGCTGTGGAACCCTGGGGAGTTACTCTCTCCCGCAGTGTGAAGTGGAGATAACCCCAGAGAGGACTTTTGATCTTTAAAAGGGTTGGAGATAATATAGAGATATAAATGAGTATTTAAAATAAGTAAATATTTTTAAATATATATATATAATAGATTTGTGTATGTGTGTGTTGTAAAATCTGGCACACAAAAGTGCCCAATAAATATCAGTTCCCCGTCTCCTCACCCACTTCTCCCTGTCATTCGAAGTGGCCTCCATTCTTCAGTAGTCTTGATTATTAGGTGGAAGGAGCTATTTCCCTTGGCTCAGAGACTTGTTTCAGAATACATCATTACTCAATGCTAAAAACAGGCCTAATTAATCCAGAAAGGCCAGCTGCCTATCAGGGCTCAAGCTTCCAGATACCTGTGTCTTTACACAGGTTCCACATACCGTCCAGCTCAGTGGGAGGAAGGTATAATTGCAGCCCATCTCTTGCATCTACGTAGTCATCAGAGGAGACTCCACTCAGCAACATGACATGCGGGACATCCTCCTCCTTGCAGCCCTCCCCTCTCTTAGCACAGAGCTGCAGGGACTGCCCTCAAAACTCGCAAGGTGATTGGTGAGTTTAGGCAGCAAGGGCCTGTTAGTGTCAGGAGGAAGAACCAGATAGAAGTGGTGACTCTGAGGCTGAAACCTGGGTGCATTTAGTTATAAGCCAGAATACTTTTTAAAAATAATACTATGATTAATCCGAAAATAGAAATGTTTATTGGGTGCTTGCTCTCTCCCGGGCACTGTGCTGAGTTCTGAATATAATTATCTCATTGAATTCTTGCCCCAATACTGTGAAGGAGGTACTATTTTTTTGTGTGTGTGTGAGGAAGACCAGCCCTGAGCTAACATCCGTCGCCAATCCTCCTCTTTTTGCTGAGGAAGACTGGCCCTGGGCTAACATCCGTGCCCATCTTCCTCTACTTTATATGGGACGCCTCCACGGCATGGCTGACAAGCGGTGCATCGGCGGGCGCCGGGATCCGAACCGGCGAACCTCGGGCTGCCACAAGCAGACTAAACCGCTGCACCATGGGGCAGGCGGGAGGAGGTACTATTCTATTGTTTGTCTTGCAGGGGAGGAGACGGAGCCTCACGAGGTTCAGTGACTCGTCCAGGGTCACACAGCCACTAACTTGGAGGTGGGATCTGACCCAGTGGTCGGGCTCCTGAGCCCAGACTCTTGCCTGCTACATTCTCTAGGTCTGCTTCAGCACAGAGAGGTCCAGGTGGGAGGACACAGGTTAACATCTTCATGGTGTCCAGATCTTACCCTGCCGTCCCTGCCACTCACCTCAACCTTGGTGTCACACTCTAGTCTCAGAGCACAGGAAGCAGCTGAGCTGGTGTTTGGGGCAGCTGAATATTTACTAGTCTTTGCTGATAATGAGTCCCTCACTTCACAAAGGCTCTCAGTCTGAGCGGGAACCCTCTGTGTGGGGAGAGTCCCAACTGGAGAATTGCTATGCTCTTTACCACCTGGTGGAGAAATGATATATGATTGTTTGTGACTTAAGTGACCCTTCTCTGGCTAATGACTCTTTACACAGAAATAGGTCACATGCTAATTTTCTTGACCTCCTTGTGGGAATTATGGACCCACAACAGTCGCTGAGCAGACAGTAATGCCAGCTTAAGTCCTGAGTCAATTCACGGCTTGGTGTATAATTTCCAGCAGAATAAAATATGGACAGGTTCTGAGTCCTTTTTCTTTGGTGATTTTTCATTAATGAGCTGATAAACTTTTGCACGGGCTGTCTGTAAGTGCCCTGCTATAGGGAATAAACATAGATTCCCTTGCATAGAAATTAATAACAACAGGAGCTGCCAGTTTGAAGACTGTGCCGGGAGTAGGTATGTGTATATACATGTTCATTTAGTCTGCCCAACAACCCTATGAGGTAGCAATTATGATGTCTGCTTAAGAGATGAAGAAGTGAGGCTCAGAAAAGGAAATTAATTTTCCCACACAGTGAGCAGGTAGTGGACCCCAATGCAAATCAGATCTGTCACACTCCAGAGTCCTCACTCATCTACTGTGCTCTTCTTGCATTGGCCTTAGTTTGACAACCTCAGAGTGGCCTCAGTAAATAGCCAGAATCGAGGGCCTTATCCTCAACATGCTGATCCTCAACTTCAACTCTCTTAAAACCAAAGTTACAGTTTTGGGTGGATGAGCCCTGCCTTTGATCTGACTGAGCTCTCAGAATCCTCTGTAGCAAGCAGCTTAGCTCAAAGCAGTTGTGCTCTGCTAACAAGATCTGGACAGTGAGTGCCAGGCTGGATGAAGCAGAAGTCTGTGCCCTCAAAAGCTCATTTGTCTGTGCCCAGAGAGAAGTCAACATGACGCTCTAAGAATGTGGACCTAGCCTGACAGTAATGTGTTCTAGTTAAGAGCAGTGTCTTTGGAGTTTGATCTTGTTTTGCCATTTAATTATTACTTTGCATATGTTACTAAACCTCTCTGTGGCTTAGTTTTGTTACCTATAAAATGGCAATAATAATGCCTGTCTGTATTGGAAACCATGTGGGGTGTCTTCCTAACTACAATGGATCCCTCAATGGTCCCCCAAAACACACACAGGGCCCTCGGCAGTCAGGGGGCAGGAGGAGGGAAAGTGACAACTGACTCCAACTGGGCCTCCCAAATTCTCTCCCCCAGCATTCTATATTTGGGATTGAGACAATCTAGTACTTTCTGGACTGATCCTGAACTTGGGGGGTCCAGGCTGGTCACATTCCCCCTACCATATGGGTTGAGAAACAGAGGAAGATGGTCAGCAGAGAGAGAAAGATGAAATAGATGTGACAGTGAAGAAGAGATGACACTCTTGCATCTTCACATTCAAGTCCCCCTTTTAGCCATCAGAGTCCTAACTGACCAACCACCTCACACGTTGTTAGGATTAAATGGAAGATGTCTGTAAAGAGCTTAGCCTAGAACAAAGCAAGTGCTCAAGAAATGGCAGTTATGAATTGTTTAGCCCTCAGCTCACGTCTCGGGGGGGCTCCTATTCAGACACAGGTCTTATTGAGATTTTTTTGTCACAAGACGAAATTAAATTTCTTTAGACTTTACAGACCCACAGACTGAAGTCTATTTAACTGGCAGCACAAAATAGCACCCGCCAAGTCAAATCCAGGGAAGACAATCGTACACCAACAACTGGGAGCCCTTCGAGGGACACTGATTCTCTCCTGGGCAGATTGGGAGCCCAGTCAAGTTTGGATGCACATGGGGTTCCCCTTGGTAGGCCTGGGGCAGCCAGGTGACATTTGGTTTCCACTTAATGTTTCTTTGTATGAACAGAACATTATCTTTGTCTCTTACACCAATGTGAGGACTGTAGGATGTTTCTTTGTTTACCTCCTTCTCCTCCATCAGAGCCAGCACACCTTGTTCACACCACATCCTCAGCATTTAGCACCAGGCGTGGCATATAGTAAGGGATCAATAAGTATTTTTCCAAAAACTGAGTGCAATTTTATATTCCCTCATGTTAATACTTGCCCACTGTCACACACCCAGGAAGTGGCCACATGGAGGGATTCAAATGGAGGGTTTATCCTGCTCCAAACTGTATCCTTTCTGCTGTTACTGCATTTATGGAGCTTCCACTGTGGCAACTAAAAGATCCCACTATTCAGACCCATCCTCAACCTGAGCTGCAAAATTGTCCCTCTCTCTTACTCCACTCATTCTTCTCTCCGACCCCCTCTTCAGTCAAAACTCCCATTTATTTATCACTCTCTCCACCAAGTGTTCATTTAATAATAATTGAGCACAATAACTATTATAAGAATAATTATTATATAATTATAATTATTGGGATAGGCAGGATTGAGTTAAGGCAGTTTGCAAAATTGCTTTATGAACCTATATCTGTACCCCTTAACCCACCTAGGGAAATTAGCAATGTATGAGGTCAGTTGTTTGCCCAAAAGACTTCTAAAAGGTGGCATTACAGGGACTGTGAAAAATGAAGCACAGCAGGGAGAGTCTGTTCCTGTGGCCCCAGAATTGGGAAACAGGGCCGCTGGTGAAACATCAAGTACCTCACTTTCTAAAGAGAAGTCAACCATCTCCCTAGGCCTTTATAGAGGCTACAAAATGGTCCAGCCATTCCCACCTAGCACACTCATCCTTATCTCGCATGAAGTAAGACATCTTATGGGAAGCACTGCTCATGGCCAAAAGTTATACATGCCTCCCCCATCCCTGCTGCCATTGGGGAGGGAAGAGGGCAAATTCCTCCAAAAACCAAGGGGAGTGTGTGATTCAGAAAATCACTCACCTAGATGAGGAGTGCCCTCAAGAAGGGAGAAATGAAATCTCACTCACCAGCTGGTTGGTTACTGCTGCCCCACTCAACTCTCACCCCAGTGCTGCATGAAGAGATACCCCAGAAGAGTTTAACATGTATATGGTTCTCAGAAATGAAGGTGGACAAGATGAAGTGCAGCTCCATCCCCAGAAACTTACATGTGTCCTATAGTCAAAGACCACCGCACCGGCCTAGGTGCCCAGTGGTAGAGAGAATCAGACCAGTCAGAAGGAGACCAAGGTGGTGGCCTACTCACCACCAGCAGGTGACCTAGGAGCACCCCTGCTGGCTCTCCTCCTGCCTCTCCCTGCCCTCAGTACCAGAGGCGCTAGGCCCAGAGCAGGGAGGGGGGGAAGTGAAAGAGTGGACTGCACCCTCTCCAGCTAGCACCTAGTTCCTAGATTGTAATTTCTGTAAGGACCTATTCCTCATGCCTAACATGTACCTGGCCCAGAGAAGACATTTGTTACTTGTGTAACAAAAATGAATGAGTGAATGAAAGTACATGATAAAAGTTAGTGAGAGATAATATTTTCTTAATCACATTAAATATGAATCATCTCAACCTCTTCTCTCCCTTTTACCACCAACATTCTCAAAGGACTAATCCTAATTCCCTGCCCCTAGTTCCCCATAACTCATTCCTTCACCCCTTGAAGACTGATTATAGTTATTCCTGCCCCCAGCGCTCTCCTGAAACTTTTCTCCCAGGTCCTATTGACCGATCTCTTGACTCTCCTCAGTAGCCACAGTCTTTATCCTCTGCAGCATCTGACATTGTTTCCCTCTTCATCAAACCTCAAACTTTCTCTCTCCTGGATTCTCTTCACTGTGTCTTTCTCTTCCCCCTAAAGATTACTGCATTCAACTCTTAACCTTCTCCCTTCTTTGCTCTCCTTCCCCTATGTTAAACTGGCTGCCAAATTCCATCCATTCTTTGAAATTGTCTCTTGCAGGTGTTCCTTCCTCTCCACCCCCATGGCCACACTGTATTTCCAGCCCTGATTACACCTTGCTTGGGCCAGCGCAATTGATCCCAGCAGCTCTCCCTGCCCCTCCTTTTGGAAGTTTACTTGCTTGTTGAATCCTGGTCCAGACTCTGCTCTCCTACTAGGATAATCTTCATAAGTAAACTGCAAGCATAACCCTTTCTTGGCCTCCCAAATGAAATCCACACTCCTCCGGTCTTCAAGATCTGCCCGCTGGAACTTTACCTCCTGCCTACTTTTCCTGCTCAACTTCAAACTCTTCCCTAGTACTTATCAGCCTTCCATTTGCCATTCCTCCTGGATTCCTTGTATTTCAAGGTGAAGAGTAAGGAGATGAGGTCCCTTAGGTGCAAAATTGAGGGAGGTGTTC
This sequence comes from Tapirus indicus, assembly GCA_031878705.1. NCBI lineage: Eukaryota > Metazoa > Chordata > Mammalia > Perissodactyla > Tapiridae > Tapirus > Tapirus indicus. Next base: position 24,133,012 of record CM062932.1, read on the forward strand.
ACTCTCAGGGTTGGGCAAGCATCTCCTTAAATTTTGTGCCCTACTTGCCTTGTGCACCTCTCCCTGATCCCACCCTCTTGCATTTTTCCCTTGTGAACTTTTGCTAGCAATTCTTTTCTCTCCTCACAACACTCTACCTCCCCCCTCAATTCTGCCTTAAGAAAATCCCTCTACTTCAAGATTCACCTTTTCTGATTAATCCAACTGAAGTAATGTCTTCTCTCCTCTGAGCACCTTTACTCCTTTGGATGTATTTCTCTTGGGACACTTGTCACAAATGGCTTTGTTTCTAGTAATTTAAACATAAATCTTATCTCCATTGTTAGACTCTAAGCTGCTTGAAGGTAATGACCCTCTCTTACATCTCTGTATTTCCTGAATAACTTACCTCAGTGCTTTATACATAGCAAGCAATCAAAGGATATAATGAATGAGCAATATAATGAGTGAGCAAACTGCTGTGAGTGGGGACAAGGAGGGATCTTAATGATTTTCTCCAAGGTCTACAAGGACATTGTAGACATCCCACCAGGCCCCCTTCTTATACCCTCAGACATTGTGAATCAATCACAGCACTCTTTCTCCTGAAGCCTGGAAAAGGCTTCCAAATCTTCTCAACACAGCCTGAAACAGCCATCTCTATTGATGGCGGTTGACACTGGAGAATGAACTTCTTTCCCTCTGCTGGATCCAAAGGCTCCATTTTACATATGAGGAAACAAAGGCCCACAGAGGTCTAGAGACAGAATCAGGTAAAGAACCTCCTGAAAACAGCTGAGTAGACAACCAAGCACATCACACATTTGTCCAGAGATCTGCATACATTCTTCTAGAAGCCACTGTGTGATTTTAACCAGCTCCTTGGAGCTACCTCATTGATCATCAAAGACTAAATCTGAGGCTCTGGGAACCTGATGACCTCGACTCACATCAGGAGTGACTGACCAGTTGAAATTTGGAGATGTGCTCTCCATGTCAGGGTCTATTTCGCCACGTGGGACTTCAGGGGGAACTTGGGCCTGGGGTCCAGGAAGGTTCCTCCAACCAAGACAAGCAGATGCAGAGAGCACTTGACATAATGGTATCTCTTTAGACTGAAGACGAATGTTGATAGCACTAATGGAATGAAACCAGATGGCATGATATACATTACTTGCACCAGTCAGTGTAATGATGTTACAAGCTGATGGAAAATAAATATTCAGAGTAAAAACAGAGGAAGACATTTCAATCGCAAGTACAATACTGCAATCCATCTAATATCTCTCCTGGATCAGGGTATGGGAGAATATTGTTGCAAACCTGCCAAAAGAATGAAAAATTGATAATAACTGTTGTTTTCTCACTGCCAAATTCTGTTCTACCAATGTGTATCAGAGGAAAGACGTTATACAGATGACTGTGATTGAAGGTAAATTACTGATGAATAGACATGTGTTTCACATGTAACTATGCATGCCCATCAACAATGTCTCATTGTGATGCTAGGAAAGGCAAATTTTTAATTACCAAATTGTGCGATTAGTATAAAATTATATGCCATACGTTCAAACAAGGAACAGAAATAAAACAGATATAAAAGAGTTATACAATGAGAAGATCAGAAAACAGCCCAAGTGTGTATTTTGAATTTAACCAAATATGTATCAGTCCAAATGATATTGATATTTACCCAAGCATTAAGTTAAAATATTTTCCTAATATTACCAGAATACCTACACACATATAGATTGATGCATAGATGGATAGATATAGAGACTATCTCTAGAAATGACAATAGTGGTTCCCTCTGGAGAGGAAACAGGGTGGGAAAGATTGGAGATCAGAGATGGGAAGGAATATAACTTTTCATTGTAAATCTTTATTTATATTTAAATTCATGTATTTACATTTTTTTCTTAAATCACAATTACAATCTATAGAGATCCAACTCCACTTACATCAGAAAGGAGATTATCAAGAGAGAATGTATACTCTGACCCTCCTTTTTCTCCCTGAAAGCAGAAGATAAAACTCCCATATGAACGGTGCCCTCCCTGGACCACGAGAAAGGAAGACATTCTTGTAATTAGAGATGGACTATCTGGGAACTCTTACAAACAAACTTTGTTAACTAACCCTTGTCTTCCTACTCGCTTTTCCACAATTTACTACCCCTGGCCCAAATCTCTTTGTATGTCAATTCTTCACAAATTTATTGTTTCTTTGTCTAAAAGCTATAAAAGCTTCTGCTCTGGTCACTTCTTCAGGTGCTTGTTCTCCTGTGAAGGCTCCCACTTACATGTAAAAATTTAGTAAAACTTGCATGCTTTTCTCCTGTTAATCCGTTTTATGTCAGTTTAATTCTAGGCCCAGTCAGAGACCCTAAGAGGGTGGAGGAGAATTATTCCTCCCCTACACACCTTTATGAAGCCTCCCATCTCCCCAGCCATGGCCAGGGTTGAAGGGACCTAAGCTTCATTGTCATACATTCCACAAAGTCAGCCTCGCGACATATGAATATTCCCACCATCAGCTATGCAAAAGGAAACAAAAGCCCATAGCTAAGACCCGGCTAAACAAGACTATAAAGTACATAAAGCAATTGTGAAACATGGATTTTTAAATTCATTTTATGTATATTTTATAAAAGCTGGCGTAAGGGAGGGAAAACCATCTTATCTAGGTGTGGTTCCCCTCACCCCCATATATAGTATAGCAAGAAACCCATTCACCAAAAAGGACTGTTGACTGGTGTTCTCTCAGATGGTGTTGCCAAGTGAAGGACTTCAGACGGGTGAGTGGAGTTAAGAAATCTGACAGGTAGTGGTAGAGAATGACCAGCTCCTCCTTACCCTGGCCCCTGCAATATGAAAGGTACACCTGAGCCCTGGTGGGGCCGGGCAGTAGAGGAAAAGTCAGGGCAGGTGGTGTGGAGGAAAGAGCATGAGCTGAGGAGTCAGGAGAATTGGGTTTATCTCCTACCCACCCCTACAAGTAAGTTGCTCACTAAGTATGAACAAGTGAAGCTGGGCCAGATTCCTCGTCTGTGAACTGGAGATGCTCAGTATGATGACATTGTTGGGTTGGCACATGAGATGATACCCAAGAAGTTCTGGGTGTGGAGAAGGTAATCACTAAATGTGAATTCTGTCTCCCCAGTCCACTTTCTTTCATTTGCTCACATGGCAGTCTTTCATCTTTAGTGCACTTGTCTGCTGAACGGGGAAGGTTGTTGCTGTTCCACAAACAACTTGTTTGGGAAAGCAGCCCAGAGATGTGTGTGTTATGCTTGGCCAGCTGCCTAAGGGCTTCGGCATCCTGATACACACTCTGGCCCCACTCGGTTGGGGTGAAGGAGGTCAGCCTCCCTCAGCCATGCTTCCTTCACCTTCACAGAATGAGGCCTCCAACAACAATGTAGATTGGGTGTCTCCTTGTGGCCCTCTTCTCTAAGGGTGGAACTGGAGACTCCCTGAGGCCTGCGAGGTCACAGGTAACAGCTCATTCATCTCAGGAGGACGGAAGGGAGAAAAGAGAACCAGAGGCTCAGTGTTTCATGTGTATTTTCCTTGTAGTCCCACAGCCCCACTGGCTCAGGCATCATCTATAGGGACTGGGGACAAATCCTGGTGACAGTCCCCAAGCCACATGGAGCCCCATACCCTCTGGCAACAACAACCTTGTTACTGGGCTGAATTCTTCTACTCCAGTTTCTTCCTTCCCTCAGGGTGAGCCTGTCCCAGGCTGCTCCTCCCTCTCCCACCCAGCACCAGGCAGAGTCACCTGACTGCCTGATCTGACAAGCCCCAGTCATGCTTTCCTGTGAGTTAGGTCACATGAATCTGGTGGGGAGAACTGTCAGGAAGTCTGGGGTGCCCATGTGAGAGACAGAAGCGGGAGAGATGGAAGAACTAGCTTTCTACCTGTCTTCTCTAGACAATACCTTACAGGACTCCTGAGCCCGGTGGAGTGAGAGGCATTCTCCCCATTGCTGTGCAGAACATGGTGTGACCGAAGGTGTGAGGACTAATGGGAACATGGTACCACCTTGGCACCTGGATGGACTTTTAGCTTTGGAGAGAGTGCCCCACTGCAGAGGGCAGCATGCCCCTGAGGACACTGACAACTAGGACAGTGATGGGCATCCAGCTCAAGTGGCTTTGCAGAGAGCAGGTCACACCACAGAGGCCATATGAGAAGGACATGAAGGGGCTTGTCTGTGACCACATGTGGACACTTCAGGGACTCCCAGAAACATGTGGGCAAGACACGGGAGATGGGGTGGGAGTAAATGGGTGTGAGATAGGAGCAGCGAGGCAGCCTGAAGTGGGTATAAATAGAACATGACCTCTTCCTCTCTCCAGGATGGGTAAGTCTTGGAAACGTGGGGTTGAAGATACGTGACACACTGGGAGTAGGAGAGGGAAGGAGAGACATTTTGGAAAAAGTGTAGCTGGTCACTATAGGGACTGGAGGCAGTATGAATGGAACCCAGCTATGTCCCTGGAATCCTTTTTTAGATCACCACAGGTCGAGGTAGAAGTTAATGGGAGGCCAATGCGAGTCCCCACAGACGGCCTCCAAGGATCTGGCTCCTGATGACTAAAGCTTTGGTTCTCCTCCCCTGGCAACAATCCTGCCCCTTGAGGTGCTGCTTAAGGTCAGAAGAACTTGGAGTGGATGTTGGAGGAAGCCTCCTAACCACTTGCAGAAGAAAAATGGCATCTTCCCCCTATCTTTTTCTTCATAGTGCTAAACTATATTACATAGCATGTATTTTTCATTTTTATAAAGAATGTTATTTTCAATAATGTTTTTTTTTCTTTCATTCACCCTCTATAACAGAAAGTCAGCACTTTCTATTTTAATCCAGGATTAATACAGCTCTCTGTTTAAGGACAAGTAGAATGTCTAATTAATTAGCTCTCAGGTTTGATTACCTTTTAAGCAAAATGTACCTTTCAAATCTACAAAGGGAGGCTAAGAACCCAGACTATATCCCTAATTATGTGAGTAGATTAATTATGGCAAAGGGAATGGTAAATGAGCCATCCTAGGAACTTGAAATAGAAAAATCCAAGTGTGTGTGTGTGTATCATTTATAAAATGTTGAAACAGGCTCTTTGGGTATATGTGATACTATAAGCTATATGTGATTATAAGTATATATGTACTTATTAGTATATATATGTACATATAAGTATATATGATACTATATAGCTTAGAACCTCACTTTTGACACTCATGAGAAATTCCTTGAATATAATTCTCAAAGGTTCCAGGAAATTTTGTGTCAGAGACAGTAAACTGATGAGGAAATTAGCAGAGAACATTTTTCAACTGTAAATCAGTTGGCGTTTCTCCATCTGCAAAAATCCATCTGAATTGGACAGAAAATTCTCCCTCCACAGTGAAACAGAATAAAGGAGTCAAATTTCCTGTGGATATTGGAAGTTATTCAACATCACTCCTACCTCCAGTCCAGCACAGCTGTGTTCCCTCATGATGGAAGGTTATAACTGGCTGGTTTCTGTGTGTGCAGCACACTGCCTGCTGACAGGAGGCTCGGCACCACCTTCATCCTGGCAGCTCTCCTCACTTTGGGGACGGAGGAGCCTGGGCTTACAGACTTGGTACAATGGCTCAGTCTCCTGAGGGCTTTCCAGCAGCCAGCCTTTGGGGAGATTAAAAAAGGAAACTCAGCCTTTGACTTAGGACTGGTTTGTCCATGGGAATCCCACAGAATTATGCAGAATCTCTACAGCATATAGTGAAAGATTTTGAACTATGAGTTTAAGTTCTTCAGCTCCATATGGATGTTCTCTTTCCAAGCCTCTGCTTAGGTTGAGTGGGATTTTGTTGCATTTGGAGTAGTTGGGGACAGAAGGGGGATCTCCTCCCATGAGGAGGTATGTGTTTATTTGAGCCTTGACTCTAGAATAATTGTCACATAATATAGGTACACCAAGATCGAGACCTGCCCAGAAAGTGCCAAACAAAACCTATGGTGCTTGCTTCGTAATATGCACTGAGGATAATGAACATCCCATGGGTCAGAAATGCTGGGGCAATGGTGTGGGCTGTACTGCAGGGTCACTGCCAAAGAAGTGAGTATAAGGAACCCAGTGAGCTGCTTGTGGGTGGAGGACAGGACCCCTCTCTTCTTCTCAGACAAAAGGAATACCCACCTTCTCTCTGCGCACAGAAATCTGCATAAGTCTTGGGGAATAGTGGTTGGCTCCAAATGGCAGGAGAACTGGAATTGTCCTATCTAACACAGGACATGGGAAAGAATAAAGAATTCTCATCCCAGGGAGGGAGGCAGCTGCTTCCCACTGCTCGGCTGAGACACACAACCATGCTCCTGGATTCCCAGGATCTGGTTGTCTCAGGGCTTTTCACACTTCCAAATACTGGTCAAAAATCCTTGAGATAGGTCCCCTCTGCCTGGTTGGGGTAAAGGATGGGGCGTAAAAAATTAGAGTAAGTAAGTATTTGTTGATAGTCAACACCAATGCATTGTGCTTGGTGCTGGAATAATAATGCACATTCAGCGAGCTCAGCAAGATAGACCCTTATAAATAATTATAATGTCACCTGCCTGATGCTACAGTACAGATTTGTGCAAAGTTCTGCAGGAGCAGGAAGGGGAATTATTAGCTCTCGCCTGGGCTGTTGGGAAAACGTTTAGGTGGGAGGAATTGTGTGAGCTGGAACCTGAGGGGTGAGGCTGAGATCAGCAGGTGGAGGGAGAGCCAGCTGAACCATCCAGGCAGCAGTACCAGCATGTGCACAGCCTTGGGGGTGGAAAGGGCTGGGGGCTGGAGGTCGGGGGAGGCAGGGGGCTGGGGTAGTGGGACTGGAGGAGGCTCTAAAGGGAGATCCATGGCCAATTTTGGAGGGCCTTCATTGTCATGCCCAGCAAGGTGGATAGAATCTACTGAGAACAGTCAAGCCCAGGGAAGTACAATGACCAAATTGGTACTTATGACAGCACCTCTGGCGCAGTGAGTGATTGATGAGATCCCTCCTACTTTACCCAGTGACTTCTCCCAGAAAAGTCCTCTGGAGTCTGCATGCCCAGGATAAAGGGAAGCTCATCCATGGTTCTTTCCTGGCTGTTTTCTAATTCTGGAACTACAGCCATGGAAGGAAATTGACAATGAATATTCAGTTTCTGAGATTTCAGGTAGCATTGCAGGGTGGTTCCTTTTATAGAATCTGTATTCTGAGTAAACTCTAGCTTAACCCTATCCGTTCTGCATCACTCTAACCAAATAAGTTGTGTGCAGGAGTTCCTACAATCAGCATCATCTTAAGGAGGACATATGAACTGAGTACCACATGGGCAGGGCTCTTCCTCCAGGTGATCAAGATGCCAAGAAGGTAAAGAAGATGACCTGCCATTCAGTCTTTTCTTACTGACATCCTCCAGGCCAGGCCACATGCACTCACTCATTTGGGTCTACTTCCTCATCCCATGACAAACACAACCCTTCCCTCTGCACAGCTATTAGCAATACAGCTCCTCTTAGGCTGTGAACCTATAGGCTGTGTTCTTATCATGTAACTCATCTGGTCAGAATAAATCTGTAAACTTTGAGTAAATCAGATATAATAATGTGGATGGGACTCATTCAATCAATTGAAGGCCTTAAAGGAAAAGACTGAAGTCCCCTGAAAAACAAGGAATTCTGCCTCCAGACTGCCTTCAGACTCCAGCTGCAATATCAACTCTTCCTTATGCCAGAATCTTTCCTCCTGAGCCCAAGAAGGTGGAAAAATCTCACATCTCAAAATGGATGACTTTAGGATCTAGAGATCAGTAGATGATATAATTAGTTGGAGTTCTGTACGGTCAATGCTCTGGAGGATAGGCCACAGCAGAGAGAGTTAATAATAGTTTAATACAATTTCATTTAGAGTGAAAGGGAACAATGTTTACCTAGCCTGGCTCTCATAAGACTTTGCTTAAGATCTGAGATCAGACCTCTCTCCTACTCAGTCCTGGCTCCAGGATTCCACTGAAGGACCTGGAATTGACCCTAAGTCAACCCTTGGAAGGCAGCTGTGTTCACTATTCTTCCACCAAGGTATCCCCAAGAATGCCAGAGGCTGAAGGACTGACACCTAAACTGTAGGTAATGATTCCTCCCTTGTCCTAGGGTTGGACCTATTACAAGGTCATGTCAAGGAAGCAGTGGAGGCCAGGTAGTGAATGACCTGCATCAGCTCACTGTCTATCACTTATGTTGTGTCTTTGTGAAAACTTGAGAGGTAGACAGGGAGCTTCAAGCAAGATCTATAAGAATGTGGTCCTGGGGTGGAGGTCATCAGCTACTGATTGCAGCAGGCTCACTGGGACTCATTGGTGGTTTGTTAAGCAGAGCAAGCTCAAGTGTATTCCATCTCTCTTCTCCTCCCTGGGTTTGGCAGTCTAAGTTGGAGCTTCATGCATTCAGACCTTGGGTTAGTTCTCCTCCCCTTTCTTTCAACAATGTACAGCACAGCTGCACAACTTCAGCCTGGGTCGGGGAATGAAGGCACATTAGCATTTCTGTCCACATTTTCAGGGTTGCTGCATCTCATACCTCCAGGGGCAACTTCTCACATTGTAGTCCAGGGGAATAGTGCCCCCTGGTGCTGTGCAGTCTGCAGGCTCTGCAGCACTGTGTGTAACTCTACACTTTGCTCACTGATCGTTTCTCTACAGATGACTCCACTCCTCCTCTGTCTCCTGTCTTCCCAGGTATTTCCAGGAATGTCCTTCCTTGAACATGATAAACCCCTCACCTTCCATTCTGGTCTCCAGTCCTGGTCTCACCCTTGCAAGGCCACTTGAGTACGGAAACTCACCAGCCACTCCTGGCCCCAGGGCACTGTCTCCTGATTGCAGTATTCTTCCTCAAAACTCATCATACCGGTCCAATCATGAGAAAAACATCAGATAAATACAAATTGAGAGGCATTCTACAAAATATTGGACTCGAGGAGACTAAGACAATGTCACATACAAAAGGAGAGTAATGAGTCATAACAAATAGATGCAGTGTAGTCTCCAGGATTCGATCTTGGAACATAAAAAGGAAATTAGTGGAAACACTAGTGAAATTCAAATAAATTCTGTACTTTAGTTAACAGTAATGTGCCAATATTGCTTTCTTAGTTTTGACAGAAGTACTGTGGTTATGTGGAATGTCAATAGTAGGAGACTGGATGAGAGATACACAGGAACTCTTTGTATTGCCCTTGCAATAAATTTGACAGCTGCAATGAAATGCCCAAATTCCTTGAAACACACAAGCTGCCTGTACCAGTTATTGATTTATTGCCTCTTAGCTCCAAACGCACTCTTGTAGGCTGTCCTGTGAAAATAACCTGTGCATTTTAAGTACTTTTTGTTTGCCAGACTGCAGTGGAACTTTGTCAGTAGAGGGCACTGGAGAGGCATTTCAGGTGGAAAAGTCTGCTTCCTGCAGCACCTGCAGCTTTTGCAGTGCTCAGCTCCTGCCGTGCTTGCAGCTTCTCTAGCACTCATCTCCTGCCCTGTGTGGTGGCCAACAGCACTCAACGGCCAGCAGCTTCCTCCAGCATCTGCCCACACCCCATGGTTTGGGAGCACAGTGCCTCCAACCCCTGCAATGCAGGTGGTTCCTCCAGGGCTCAGCTCCTGCAGTGCTTAGCACCCAGCAGAACCCAGCAGACAGGATCTTCCCTTGACATGCCTCTTGGGAAGCTTTGTAGCAAACTGCCTCTGCTGAGACACTTCTTGGTGAACAGCTTTCTCTTGCACCCTAGAGGGTAGATTTCTGGAAGTTCTGCAGGTGCAGCACCAAAGTGACTGCCATCCCATCAACTTGACCGTGCCTTCCCCAACAATGTGTGGATCTCAGCCCTGGGGACAAGGGGTGGGGGGGGCTCATCCTTGGGCACTCTGTCTCAGTCCTAGAGTTAGTGACTGTTCTTTATATCTGACACTCTGAAACTCTCTAGAAGTCTCTTTACTTCTTACCAGTCAATCCCTTGTTACTCTTTCCCCTATTGTAGTTAATCATTCTTTATTTTAAACTTACCCTGTTCAGATTCCTGTGTGGTGTCTTTCTTCTGGTTGGACCCAGGTTGATACTCTACCAAAGCTAACTCAAGAAGACCTGCATAACCTGAATGGCTCCATATCTGATACAGAAATTGAGAGAGTAGTTTAAATGCTTTCTCTGTAAGGTAGGAGACAGGGTCATCTGCTGAGTGTGAAGGACTGAAAGAGATTGAGCTTTCAGGAGAATGGATAAGATTTGTAATAATCCTTATGAGGAGTAGGAGCTTGTGTTGAAATTGTAGTGAAATTTCAGGGCAGTGTGGAGGTCCTCAATGAAGTTCTTGCTCATGAATTTATGGTGGAATCAATCCCTGTTGGGTGGTACTCAGATGCAGGGAACTAGAAGGTGGATAGTTAGGTGCCTCCAACAGTGGATTTTTGCCAGCATGTTCTATTAAAAGAGATCAGAGTTAGGGTCATTTAGGATATTGACAAGAGGGTTAGAAAATGAGGAGGAAAGTAAAAAAAAAAGAGAGAGAAACTAGAAGGGGAATGGAGTTTGTACTGATTTACAACCATGTGGCTAATTGGAATGAATATCCACATTTTATCTCATCCCCCTAAGGTCCCATCTCCCCAGATATAGTCAGAGTTGAGGCAAACTGATCTCAGTGGTGGTACATTCCATACAAGGCAGCTGGGATAGGAGGGAAAACTAGAGCTTGTTTACATACAAGAACTGACTCAGCTATTATTTGAACTAATTACACAAGAAGGGTCATAAATTTATTTCTTCTGAATTTGTTAAGGTAGGAAGAGGGAGTAAATGCCTTTCAATGGTACCCAAGCTTAAGAAAGAGAGCCTGGCATCCTGGGACAGGTTTGCCCATCTACCTCCCAGCACCAAGAGGAGCACCAACTGAAGAACTTCAAGTCCTGTGGGGAAAAAAAGAATTTCAGATAGTTTAGAGGGGATTCCACTGGATATGATTCAGTGGGGCAGACTGGATGGAGGGTGCCAGACCCCTGCAACATGATGTGTTGCATTTCCTGACTCCGGTCATACAGCTTTCCAATCTATTCTCCACTTTACAGTTTTTTATTTCTCTTCCGTTGATTTTTAATTGTAGGAGTAATATATGAATGCTTTCTCCTTACATTAGTCTTATTTCAATAAGACTAAAGACCTCTTGACCTCCAACTCACTCTATTATTCCTAAGAGGTAGTGCTGTTATTATTTGGGAGGTTATTCGCCCAGAATTTTTCTCCATTTTCCTGAATATATATATGTACATATACATATAAAGAAATATAAATGCACACATATTTAGCCCTGCCTTAGAAAAGAAGGAGAACAGATATGTCCCTTAACAGTATCATATGATGCAATATACTACTTAGACCTCAATCCTGATGCCGAGACAAAGTATTACAGAAAAAAATCATAAAATATGAAGCCAAAAATATCTGAGTTTAAATCTGTCATGAAGGGGAAAATTTCCCCCTACCCCTCTTTGTTCTTTGGCTGGTCTAATAATCAAATTGACATAAGACAGATTAACAGGAGAAAAACAAATTTAATTTTACATGTAAGAGGCCTCATGGTATGAGACCTAAGAAGTGAGCAAAGCGGGCTGTTTATATTTTATATATATTCATATTATTTATAATATTTATATTTTTTAAGACAAAGAAACAATCATTGTGAGGATTTGACCAAACAACCAGGTTTGGGTATTGGAGGAGAAAACTGATAAAGAAGTAACAAGGTTTGTTTACACAGCTTTCTTGGCCCTGGATTCCCCGTCTCAGGCCATAAGGATGCCTTCTATCCTCCTGGTGTAGAGAGGATACCTTCACATGGGAGGTTTATTTCCTGCCTTCAGGGGAACAAAGATGGTCAGAGGTTCCTGCACTGGCTGTTTCTCAAGTAACGTTAATTCAAAATAATCAATAGGCCGCCTTGACATACTTTGGGGCGGTCTGCCCTGAGCCCCATCAAATCCCATTTAGTAGCTCTGTAACCTTGAACAAGCTATTCAACCTCAGTTGTGATGCTTAATAAATAAAGCACCTTGAACACAGATGTTCTTGAGTTACCTCTCCTCCTCTCCATCTATATCATCTTCTCCCGTTGTCTCTGTCTCTGCCTCTCTCTGTCTGTCTGTCTCTCACTCAATCTGATAGATTTCTTTATTACACAAAGGAGATATTCCCCTTGTTTCAAAGAACTTGTTTGGAAAACAAGCATTGCCCAAGACACCACACATGATGTCTGTTTTTTTTAGCAAAGTCAGCTGTTTGGCAGAGCCCAAGATTCAAGATTCCTACGTGCTGATGCTGGCCTTGAACTCTGGCGCAGTTCACTGTCCAGGAGGGTAGAAATCTCAGCTCCTTTGGCTTTGCTGTACAATCACTGAATGAAGTCTTCAACAAGCAACATGAAGTTGGGTGTCTGCTTCCTCCCTGCAGTCCTCCTCACCCTCAATTCAGAGCTCCAGGTGGTTGATGAGTCCAGGCAAAGACCAGCCCCATCTTTCTCAGAACAAGAGAGCCAGAAAGTGGGAAACCTAGGACTGGCCATGTATAGTATAAAAGAGTGGATGGAGGGGAAGATTGGTAAACATGGAGAACTGTCCATGTAGGGAGACACTAGGGAGACACTGTCACCATCCATCAACATGCCAGCATCTCTCTGTGTCTGCCTCCATCCTCTCTCTCTTTCCTCCAAGGCAAGCTTCTCCATCTGCATTCTCCTGCCCTTACCTCTTGCTCTGAACATGCTCCATCAGCTCTTGGAATCTCCAGAATCTCCAACCCTTTTCTCTCCATTAGTTTCTACCTACAAACAGATGAAAGGGAGGAAGATTATCCTCTACCCACTCTGGGTCCTTTCTGGCTGGGCTACAAATTAAATCAACATGAGACTGAATAACACGAGAAAATCAGACACAGCTTTATAACATGTATACATGGGAGATACCAGGGAAACTGAACTTTCCAACAAAATGGTGGAGGTTCTCCTTTTAAATAGAAAGACAATGGAGGGTGTTGGTGGTGGGTCAGTTATGGGGCCAGAAAAGCACAGTAAGGTTATTATGCAGCCTCACCTTCTACATTGATGAATTTCTAGAGATGAGGTCCTCCCCCTTTCTTCCTGGTACAGAGAGGGAGATACCTTTACAAATGGAAATTTCCCTTACCAATATAAATGTTTGGTAAACAGAACTTTGATAAGAATGGGTTTAGCAAGAGCCCTCCCAGTCTATCGATACCCAGAGTTACCCATGGTGATGGCCCATCCTGGGGACAGGCCTCCCACCCCAAATCCCTTTAGACAGTTAGTGGGGGGGGGGAGGTCAAAGCCTCCTTCAGAGAAAATAATCAAGGTAAAGAGACATATCTTGAGGTGGCCAATTCCGATCCCCCACATAGATAAATCTCCCCATTCTTGAGAAAGCATTTTCTGAACCCTGCTTCTGTCTTCTCTGTCTCTTTTTTCCCAATCACCAATCACTCTCAAGCTCTTACATATAGCTTCAGACACCACCATCCCTGTTGCAACCACCACCAATACCCCCATTCCCACTCTCCAATGGCACCAAGAACCTCCTGGCTGACAATCTAATCATTTCCCTCAGTTGTCAATCTCCTTGACCTCTGCAGTATCTGACATTGTTCAAGATCCTTTCACTCCTGAAACTATCTTCTCATGTGGCTTCTCTAACTCTGTCTTTGGTCTCCTTCTCTGTGTCTTTTGCTTTCTCTTCTCTCTCCTTCTACTCCCTAAACCTAATGGGCTCACAAGTAAAGATAATTTCTCTGGTGCCTTGCCATGTAATCAATTACCAGACTTTGTCAACTCTTACATCCTTTCCATAGCCACTTCCACCACCCTGATTACATACCAGACCATTGCAATACTCTTTTAACCCTCTCCTCTAAACTATGTGTTGCATATTAAATTCCAGCCAGTTCTATGCATGAATGTGAGACTGTTCTTCCTAAAGTGCAGCTCCAAACAGGCTACTGATTTCCTCAAAATGCAAATGTGTTCTCTCATCTGACAACCTCCCCACCTCTGCCTATGGAAATCTCATTAATCCTTGAAAGCCTAATTTTAATGGGTATTTCCACTATAAACATACTTGATATATTCAGTTGTTCTCCAGGAGAGCAGTGTTTCTCAAACTTTAATAATAAAAGAATCACCAGAGACTCCTGTTAAAATGCAGATTTTGATTCAGTATTTCTGAGGTGGGGTTTGAGAGTCTGCATTTTTAATTAGCTTCCAGGTGATGCTCATTTTAGGTGGGATGGTCTCTGCCTGCACATTAGAATCACCTGAGAAGCTTTTCAAACTTACCAGTGCCATGACCCTATACCAGACCAATTCAGTCAGGTCCTCTGGAGGTCTCTAGCTATGTGTGTGTGTATGTGTGTTCATCGAGATAAAATTCACCATTTTACCATTTTAAGGTGTACAACTGACTGGTTTTTAGTATATTCACAATGTTGTGCATCCAACACCACTATTTAATTGCAGAATGTTTTCATCACCCCACAACAGAACCCCATACCCATTAAGTAGTCCTCCCCATTCCCTCTTTCCCTCACCCTCTGTCAAAACCCTCTGTTTTCTTTCTCTAAGGATTTTCCTGTTCTGGATATTTCATATAAATGGAATCATACAACATGTGGCCTTTTGTGTCTGCTTCTTTCAGTATTTTCAAGGTTCATCTAAGCTGTAGTGTCTATGAGAACTTCACTCCTTTTTATGGCCAAATAATATTCCACTGTATAGCTATACCATATATTATTTATGTATTCATCAGTTGATGGGCATTTGAATGTTTCCATTTTGTGGATATTATGCAATAATGCTGCTGTGAATATTGTATGTAGAAATCTTTGTGTGAACATGTTTTTAACTCACTTGGGTATATATCTAGGATGTTTAATTTTTTGAGGAACTGCCGAACCGTTTTCCACAAAGGCTGCACCATTTTACATTCACACTGGCGATGTATGAGGGTTCCAATTCCTCCACATGCTTACCAACAGTTGTTGCTTCCTGGTGTTTTGATTAGAGACATCCTAGTGGTGTGAAACGGTATCTCACTGTGGTTTTGGTTTGCATTTCTCTAATGACTGATATGTTGAGCATTTTTTCATAAGGTTATTGGCCATTTGTATATTTTGTTCGGAGATATATCTATTCAAGTCCTTCTTTTCAAAATTGGAGTATTTGCCTTTTTGTTGTTGAGTTGTAGGAAATTCTTTCTATATTCTATATACTAGGCCCTTATCCGATATATGATTTGCAAATATTTTCTCCCATTGTGTGGATTGTCTTTTCCTTTTCTTCATAATGTCCTTTGATGCACAAAAGCCTTTTATTTGATGAAGTCCAATTTATCCACTTCTTCTATTGCTTGTGTTTTTGGTGTCATATTTTGAAAACCATTGCCTAACCCAAGGTCACAAAGATTTACACCTGTGTTTCATTCTAAGCGTTTTATAGTTTTAGCTCTTACATTTAGGTCTTTGATCCTTTTTGAGCAAATTTTTGTATATGTATGTATATATATATATGTGTGTGTGTGTATATATATATATATATATATATATATATGCTTGAGGTAGTAGTCAAAATTCACTCTTTTATATTTGGATGTCTATTTTTTCTGGCACCACTTGTTAAACAGACTATTCTTTTCCTATTGAATGGTCTTAGTACCCTTGCCAGTATGTGTGTGTGGGGGGGGAGGGTGGGTGTGGGTCTGTTGTAAAATCCCAGGGAATTTTTTAGTGCAGAAATGGTTAATCCACTCTTATCCTTTAGCTCCTTGCAGTATCTCTGACTACAGGCATAATGCTGTGAATTGGAGTTACATGAGAGCAAGTTTTGATTTCCCACCCTAGATTTTACTGCATTGCTGACACAGAACCTGACTTACATCTCGTGGAACAGCTACTCCTGTCCCTTACATGTAGTGGGTATTTGTGTTTTAGAATGAGTGAATGATTTAGGGGCAAGGGAATGAATGAATGAGTAAATGAAGAATGAATGAATGAATGGTTTGGTACCAGGAGACAGTTATGGTTCCCAACCTTCCTCCACAAATTGGCAACAGCTTATGGAATCTTAAGATGTCAGAGCCTCATTGGCTCTTGGAGATTCTCTACTCCAGTTCTGCTTCAGCATCACCTGGGACACTCATTAAAATACACATTTCTAGGCCCAATTCTGGAGAATCTGAGTCATCAGCTCTGGACCAGGTCCTTTTCTCTGCAGTTTTGTTCTTTTTAAACCTCCCAGATACTTCTGATAATCAGCCACATTTGGGAATTAGTGATCTAGCCCAGCTTCTCTCCACTTCCCCAAAACACACACAAAACACCCCACTTTCCAGATGATAAAAGTGAGACTGAGAGTGACTGATAGTGACCGTGTTGGAAGCAGGTCAACTACGGAGCAGGATCCAAAGGGAGAATTCTCTTGTTGGTGTTGTGGTGGTTGTTGGTGTAAGTGTTGCTCTTTTGCCACAGGCTTTGATGCTGCTTCCAGGGCCTGTCTCCATCTGTAAACTCTATCTCCATCAGTATCAAGAAACTATACTGAAACATTTTTCAGGAGTTGGAATCCAGGAAATTCTCTACTTCCATCAGAAATGATTTCTTGACCTTTGAGGACTCAACTCTGTATTCAAGGTTAATTTCACTGACTTGTATAGGAAAAGGGACCTGTGCTTTAGCGATAGAGATCCCTGGATTCACATCCCAACTCTGCCATTGACCAGGTAACCTCTGAATGTCCTCATCTGTAAAACGCAAATAATAAAACCTACTGATTAAAACCCATTGGGGTTACCATTATCCTGCTTTCTTTGCAGATTTCTTTCCTACAAATACTCCAGGCTAAGGAAATACTCCAATTACTCCTAGAAATACTTCAGATCTTATTTGTGGAGAGGATCAGATGAGATCATACATGAGATCAGGTTTAAACAGTGACGTCCTAGATCAAAACGTAAGTGCCTAATATTACGCCATGGTCACTTATAAGGTAAGTATTTGTTAAGAGTCTCAGCCGAGTCTTTTCTAATAATGAAGGTATTTGCGTGGGGTAGTGCCAAGGAGACCAGGACTGTGGAGCAGGAGGACGGTGCGTCAGCAATGGGTATGGCCGTGTCTGCTCACCAGCCCCCACAAAAGAGGTAAAGGTGAGAGTGTGCCTGATTTCCTCAGTCCAGCGGTAATATGTGCTTGGTCCTGCCCAACCTTTCTGAAAATGTGTTAAATAGTAATGAACTCTTGAGTATGGTTTTGAAAGTTTTCATCATGAAATATAAGCCAAATGGGGTTCTTTGGACTCCTCCATCACTATTTCTACTGCATTCAGTCATTCTCAACTTTTTTTCAGTATGGAAACTTCTTTTTAAGAATAACTTTTAATGTTTTTATTCCCCCAAAATATGTATTTGTGGCTGAAATACAAGACTACAGCCAAAACTATATAAACAGATAAATAAATGGCACCCCCAATATCATCACCCAGAGAAACATCATTGTTAATCTTTCAGTGTATATCTTTCCACACTTCTGTGTCTGTGTGTACAAACATGTTAGTAATTTCACATTTTTTACTCATGAAAATATTTTCAACATCCCTCAACATATTTTATTTTTTAACTTTTTATTAAGGGAAATTTTAAACACATACAAAGCAGCCAGAATAGTATAATGAGAGACCACGTACTCATCCCCCAGCTTGAACCATTATCAACATGTCATCTTTCTTCTTCCATCTCTAATCCCACCCACTTCCCCTCATTCCATGTTATTTTGAAGTAAATTCCAGACATTATTTCATTACATATTATCTCTGTATGTATCTCTAAAAGAACTACTTTTAATTGTATGGTTTATCTCATCTTTTTATTATTTTATTTACTCTTATGAAATGTTTCGTGTTATTCCCTCTTTGTTAGATATATGGTCTTTCACTATGTAATCTATTTTATTCATGTAATCTCTCTTTCTCCTTTTCTCTCTCTCTTACTAGATGTTTTGTATTTAGAAAGGTTTATATTTTTATTTTAGTAGTTACCTTATACTAATACCTTTAAGTACTACCCTTGGTCCCTCCTTTTTTGGATTATTATCTATAGGTGTCCTATGATGAGTAATAGCAATAATAAAATTAGCTAATTTCCTCTTTTCTTTCCTCCCCACTCCCCTACCCCAGCAGCTGATTTGAAGTAATATCCTTTAATTCCTACTAATCATTCTAAGGTACTCATCAAGCTTATTCTACTTTTCATATGTTCTTTCCATCCCTCTCCCCAATTTTTGATAGGTATTTTGTGTTTACATTGTCAGAGCATATTGGTATTTCATAGACTCTCTCCATAGACCATTACCAGCCTTAATTCTACTGTAAATATAAACTTAATGTCCGTACTAGTCCCCGTTGTGATATCTGTCCAGTCACTTTGGGTGGCTGAAGATCAATCTCTAGTAGATTCCTCAGGAAGTTCTCATGAGAACGATATCCCCTGTCTTCTCCATCAGACACTCCATTGCTTCCGGCAGAGTTCTGCACAGATGCGGATACGTCGCTGGTCTGGTGGATGTTAGTGGTTTGTCCCCTTCCATCCACTCATATTTTGTGTTTGAGAGGATACCTTGTTCCCCAGTTTTGTTGTCCATGTGTTTTGAATTTTGCTATTTTAATTGTTCTGTGTCTTGAGGAGGAGATGTCAGGAGACTCGAAAATTATGAAAACCTACACTATTAAAATCTCCTTCTGAGAATTCAATGTTATTTTTTAAGAACTTCCAACTTTCTCCTTTGTGAAGTGTCTGTTCAATCCTTTTGCCTATTTTCCTGTTAGGTTATCTGTGTTTTTCCTATTGATTTCTAAGGGATTCTGGATACAAGTTGTTTGAAGTATATATGTATCATAAACATTTTCTCCCAATGTGGCTTTCCTTTTCACTCTCTTAATGATGCCAGTCAATGAAGAAAGGTTCCTAATTTTGATGAGACCCCCATTTATCCATCTATTTTTATGGTCAGTTATGTTTCTGTAATATTTAAGAAGTATTTGCCTATCCCAAGATCATGAAGCTATTTACTATAGTATCTTCTAGATACTACTTTTCACTTAGGTCCTTGATCCATTTGGAACAGATTTGTGTGTGTAGTGTGACATAGGAGACAAGTCACCTTTTTTTTTCATATGGATAATCCAATTAATCCAGCCAGATTTACTGAAAAGACCGCTCTTTTCCCTCTTTGTATTGCAGTGGTTCCTTTGTCATAAATTAGGAGACCGTGTGTGTATATTTGTCACATTGGTCTATTTGTCTCTTTTACACCAATACCACACTATCTCATTTACTGTCACATTATAATAAGTCTCAATAAATGGTAGCTTAAGTCCTGCACCTTTGTTTAAGATTGCCTTGACTATTCTTGACTTTTGGAACTTTCATGTAAGTTTTAGAATCAGCTTATCAATTTTCATGAAAGATCCTTCTGAAATTTTGACTGGGATTTTACTGAATTTCAATTTGAGGAAAACTGACATCTTTATAATGATGAGTCTTCTAATCCATGAACATGGCATACCCTCCATCTATTAAGGTATTTTACAAAATTTCTTAGTAATGTCATGTAGTTTTCTGCACTTAATTAGTTAAATTTATTCTAGGTAATTGATGTTTTGGGACGGTAATGTAAAGGCATTTGAAAATTTATTTTCTAATTGTAAGACTTTGAAGATTTTGACTGAGTCTTTCCTCTCATCAGGCAGTTGTGAGCATCAGTGCAAAAGAGACAGGGACTGTGGGAAGGGAAATTAGTGTGCCAGGAAGGGCTGTGGTCACCTCTGCTCCCCCATCCTTCAAATAGGTGAGTCCTCACTTCCTCCCCTCTGCCTGTCCCATGAAAATGAAGAGTTTGGTGCTACCTGAATTTTCACGGTTGTGTGGTCACCCACAAATGTGGGAGAAATACCCCTGAATGCCTGAGGTCTCCCTCTGTTCTTGCCCTTCTGAGGGACAGGTTGCTCATGAGCCCCTTTATCCCAACATTTCCAAGTATGAGAATCCTGAAAAACTTTTCTTTTCACCTTTCTCAAGGAATACATACTCATTACAGAAAAGTCAGAAACTACGAAACAATTGATGTCAAAATGTGCCCATAATCTCATTACCAGGAGCTAAACATAGTTAAATGTTTGTTCATATCCTTCCACATATATATTTAGGGGTGTGGTGCCAAATATTCATGACATCACACACCACAAACATTTTTAACCTTTCCTTTTTTCTTTTTACACCCGATAATATGTAGTGAACAGCTTTCCATGACTGTGGACATATTTCCACAACTATTTTAATTCCAAAGGTTTCAAAGCATTTTCATTGTGGATATCCCACATTTGCTTACTAATTCTTGCCTAATGGACATTTAAGCTTCTCTAAGATTTTCTATCAAAGGATCCCCTTGAAACTAAACCTTTCCATGTATACTTCATTATTTCCTAGAGATGTTATTGCTGGCTCAAAGGGCATGCATGCTTTTTTAAAATCCAACAATACAAGGCCAATTAGCTTTTGTGAGGACGTATTGTTGATGTCAAAAAGTTTGATAAGCTTCAAAATGTTGCATATATTTCAATTTTTTACTATTTGACAATAATTTCATGTAAGTTTACGGTTTTAAATCACATGCAATTTAAAAACAACTTCAATTATGTTTACGAAATCTTTACTTGTTTTTAGGGAATGTTTCAAGAATCCTTTGCAATAAGTTGGTATCCTCCAGAGTGAAAAAACACATATTTGGCAATCTCTCTCTGCTGGGTCTTCTCAAATACATTATTTTGTTTATCTCGAGAACTTTAGGTATGATAGATGTAGGTATTCACCTCACCTCCATTTTACAGATGAGGAAACTGAGGAATGAGCCAAATGCTTTATTTTTTGCTTACCTTGCCATGAATCTTCTCTACCTTCTTCCTTAAGTCACTTGGATCACATTGCAAATGGTGACCCCAGGAGGTGGTCACACCTAACAGTGTCCTCAATTTGCACTAAAGAGTGGTGTCCTTCTCCCCTTCCAGGGGGAGCAGAGCCTGAGTGCCTGGCTCAGGAGCAAAGCCTGGGATAGGTCAGACCTCATTGCGCCATCTGTTGGCCATCACTGCCCAATGCATGACCTGCCCAATCATACGTGGCAGTACTGGCCAGAGCTGATGAGGTGGAAATATCTGTAAATCTAACACTTTTCCATTTCATCTTCATAACACCTTTTGGAAGTAAATATTATTATCTTTATTTCAAATTCTCAGAAACTGAGTCTCAGAGAGATTATGTGCTTATCCCATATCAGCCAGTTAATAAATGGCAAAGCTGGTCTCTTCACATCCAAAGCCAGAGCACTTTCCAGCACACCACACTGCCTCCCTAATGAAGTAATAACGAGGGGACACTATCCACATGGTTCTGCATTTTCCTCCAAACCATTGAAACTATAAGAAAAAAAAAACCACCCAGCTTCTTTACACAGAACGGCCACAAGTGTGTGTCCTAGTGTGGCAGCTGCTGGCCACACTCTGACTCATTCTCAGAGCCAAGCTCTCCACTCAGGTCCACTCCTTCCTGCTCAGACCCATCAGTTCCTGTTCTCTGTGAGGGCTGCCTAGCACAGCAATCTCTGTGCCAGTGGGGTTTCATCATCTCAGGCTGGCTGCCTGGACTTCCTCCACAGCTACCCTCCCTTTCTCTAGTCAGGACCTGCACAACCCCATCCTGAGGCAGCCATGGGGGCTTCAGAATGGGGGCCCCTATTCCTGGGCGTCATCATTGTCCTGATTCGTGGGTGAGCATGTTCACTAGCTCCACAGAGACTTGGCAGCAGCGCGAGGAGGCTTCTTTTCAAATCTTCCTTTGGAAATCAGACTCAGTTCAGATTCCATGTCCACCTTTTCCTGGCTCTGTGGTCTCATGGAAGTTGCTCAAGCTCCCAAAGCCTCAGTTTCTATAAATTGGGATTAAGAATACCTAAGGGGGATTAAGACCCCATGGGGATCTTGTGACAAATAAATGTGATCCTGGATGGGAGTTCCTGGCCTACTAATTAGCACAATAACAGGGACTTACTAAATGGCAGAAAAAAATCCCTGGGAGCGTGGGAGCCAGATAGGCCCCCTTTCTGAAGACACTCTTCATCAAGAGGGAGCATCACCCTCGTGTGATAGTGGGAAACCAGAATGTCTGGAGTCCCACAGTCTCAAGTTGAATCCTGGCCACGAGCCCCTCTCCTGTTATTACTGTGGTCTCCAATCGGAGGCCCATTGACAAGACTCCATTCAAAACCACAGCCTTGTACACCTCATGTGTTTTGATTCATATTTTCAAATTGTCCTGTGAGGACTGTTATAATGTAACAAACATTAGGCAACCCACAGGAGAGCTGTAGTATCCTGTTGACCTAGAGATGCTGTTAAACTGCTTCCTATTTTATTGGATACAAGTTCCGCATTTGTTTGAAAAATAGTGGTGTGTACTCATTCTACAATATTTGGTATCTAGAAGGATTTACCGACCTCAGCATTCACTGATTCCCCCATGGACATGCACTCACTGTGGGAAGAAACACCAAGTTCTGAGCTCCTCCTATTTTCCAGGCAGGTTCTGAGATTATGGCTTTTCTATCTCAGTTACCCTGTAGAGCAGTTGATGATATCACTGTTACACAGATGAGGAAACTGAGGCTGACAACAGTTCAGTGACGTACCCGCGGCCACATCGATAATGAGCACGTCTGTCTGTGAAGCATAATGAAATTAACACAGGCCCTCTATTGTGGCCTCCATTTGCATAAATTAACATATATTCTCTCATATAAAGTATTCTATTGTGCATAATATATCTTTTACAATTTAACATCAGATGTGGGCATCTTTCCATGTCAGCATAAAAATATCTCATTCTTTTTGAGTTACGTGATTACTAATGAATGAATTCACTGTAATTCATTTGACCAATTCCCTTTTGGTGGCCATTTTATTTGCTCAGCATTTTTTGCTATTGTGTAGGTTGCTGTAACATACATGATTTCATATTTTTGTTCACCTGTGGAAATGTTTCCTATAGAATAAATTTCTAGGAGTGAAATTATAAGCTGAAAGGTTATGAATATTTGCTTTCATAAATTTCCTCTCCCCTGTTTCCCTTTCTCCCTCTTCCTCCCTGACCTCTCCTTCCTACCTTCCCCTACCCTCTCTTCCTCATTTACCAGAAAGACTTTTCCCTCCTGCATCTTCTCTATGCTCAGATCTCCAAGCCTTGTTCTGATACATAAAGGGGCATTTCTGAAATTTAGAAAACCTTTTCTCCCTCGGCAAAGCCCGTTGTCTAATTCAACAAAGTTTCATTTGAAACTCACTGCTGAGCCATGATCCCTTTATACCAGCTGGTGTGCCCTCCCCACCAAGCAGGGGCTGCCGGCGACTCAATGAGTGGGGCAGCTGCTGGGCAGTCAGACCCTGAGCAGAATCAGGAAGAAAAGATACATGGGATCAACTTCTCAGAATACATCACCTCCATTACATCATGCACACTGTGAAAGCATTTTACAAACTGTAAAGTTCTATCTAGATAGTGAATTTTTTTGCAATAACAGGCATTTTACAAATTATCTAATTCAAGTGGTAAAATGCAGGCGCTACCTCTTAGGAAGGGCTCCATTCATTCTCCACCTCAGTGCCTCCTGCCACCTGCTCCTGAGACTTCAGTTTCCAATGAATCATCTCTGGCAGGCGTCTGTGAGCTCCAGTGAAGGAGACACGGGGACTGCGGGGCGAGAAGACAGTGCATCAGGACGGGCTGTAGCCAGGTCTGCTCCCCTGTACCTGACACAGGTGAGAAAAGGCCAGGAGCCCTGCTTGATTCCCCCAACCAGGTGGGCCCAGGGTTAGTCCAGCTTGGCCTTTCCAAAACTGTGCTGCTGATCAGAAATGGGACAGAAACCCATCAGTGTTCCTGGAGCCTCTGCCCCAGTCCTGCCCTCAGAGGGAAAACAGCTCACAGGGCCGTGTGCCCAGCATCTCATTAATCAAGACCCCTTACAGAGACCTTTCATCATCTCCCTTTTTTTTCAGTAATGCTTATTCTATAAAAATCAGAAACTACTGATGAGCACCTCTCTCTCTCTATATATATACACACATATATATAAAATCATCAACATTTTGGCTGTCCAGAAAAAAATTTTCAGTTCCACGGCATTATATTTATTATTTGTATTTATATAGATATTAATAATATTTATTGTTGTTATATTTTTAACCAAAAAGTCATCCCATAAATACTTTTCTGTGTGTGCATGAGGTAGACTAGCCCTGAGCTAACATCTGTTGCCAATCCTCCTCTTTTTGCTGAGGAAGACTGGCCCTGGGCTAACATCCGTGCCCATCTTCCTCTACTTTGTATGGGACGCCGCCACAGCATGGCTGACAAGTGGTGCATCTGTCTGCGCCCGGGATCTGAACCTGCGAACCTTGGGCCGCCAAAGCGGAGCACGCAAACTCAACTGCTACGCCACTGGGCCAGCTCCCCACAAATACTTTTAGGCAACCTAAGTTTTGTTGTGAGCATCTTTCACTGTCAACACTAATTTAACATATTTAATTTGATCTGATTTGTTATATTTAATTATTTAATTTTATGGATTTATTTCTTTAATTAATTTAATTTTCTGTATCCCACCACATAGACTATACCGTAGCACCTCAGTAAATCATCTTCTCATGGACACCTCAGGCAGGGGTTTTGTTTTGTTTTCTTCTCTTGTTTATTGTTGCTATCCTAAGCAATACCTCAGTGCTGATTCTTCTTGCTCCATGTTGCCTACCTCCTTATTAGGTCCACGTGAGGAAACAGAGGCTCCTCGGATTTAAGCGACCGTGAATTGCTTGTGGTTACAAAACCAGTGAGTGGCTAAGTCAGAACGTATCCTGGGTCTGCACTAGGCAGAGTGGGAGATGTGGGCTCCAGAGCCTTCGAATCCCACCTCTGCAGCTCACCAACGTGGGGTTTAGGGCAAATTACTTAACCTCGGTTTCCTCATCTGCAAAATGGGGTAACACCCATCTCAGAGGGTCGTGGTGAGGACTAAATGAGCTAACGCAATAGCGTGTTTGGCCTTGACTCTATCACGTAATTTTTTACAACATTAACAGTAGGGAAAAGAATAAAGTAACAGGAAACACTGTAAGTGGGTGGCAACATCACATGGATTAAGACTCGATTTCCAAATGTTGCTCTGACTCTTGGGAAACATATTTAATTTTCTTAACCCTTAGTTTCCTCATCAGCGAAATCCAGAACATGCTATCTCTGTTACTGCATTGTGTGAGGATTAAATGAAATGTATGAATGTATACAGTATAAACATCTGGCGAACCCAAGTGCTCAGAAAACTGACTACTGTCATTGCGCAGGCCACTCGGCAGCTGAACTCATGGGAACGAGGGTGAGCAAGAAGAGTCTTAGGGTCCACTCTGCCTCTCCCCTCTTTTTCCTGTAAACTAGGCTAATTTAATTCATTCACCCAGAAGAAGGAAATGGAACAAAAATTGGAAAGGAGCAGATCAGACTCTCATTCCTGACACATTGTTTCTTATGGGTGAGACTCTACTCTCAAATGATTTGTGTAAGAAACTTCAAACAAGGAAATTACCCTGGAGAAGAAATAGATGCTTCAGGAAGACTGTGTTTGTACACTGGCTCAGCTGGCAGAACTGTAGCAGAGATGATTCCTTCATCTCTTCCCTTCATGGCAAAGCTCTGGAAATCATACAGGGGATGAGCTCGCTCATCCAGCAGTCTACCCAGGCCAGAGAATAAGTGTGTGCAGGGTTACACCATCCTCTAGCCAGGAGCTCAGAGCAGGAAACCTGGGGCCTGAGCTCTCCTCCCACCAGGCCTGGAGCCTTGGACAAAGGTTGTGGCGTATAGTAGGAGATATGTATTTTTCCAAAAACTGAATGCAATTTCATATTCACTAATGTTAACACTTGACCACTGTCACATACCCAGGGAAAGAAAGGGTTACTAAGGATCTGATCAACAACTAAGAAGATACTATGTGTTCTGCTTTACAGAAATGGATGTCCCTGTTTTGCAGATGTTGCCATCTTGCAGAGAAACTGGTTTGCAGCAAGATCCCTGCAAAATGTTCCAGCACCAAGCATCCTAAAGTTACCTTAAAGTTATTAGCATTTTAAATTCTCCTCTTCTGGGAGGGTCCAAGCAGCCATTTTCAGGTCATGTGATGTATGTAATAGCAAGTTTACCTACTACACATGCACCAAAATTGTACACAGTTGTTACAAATAAACCACTGACCTCCTGTGTATAGCCTCCACCAGCAATGAGCTCGGGGAGACACTGCACTGGAAGCTATCCCCAGTGTTCTCCATTGCTTGTGCACACAATAAAACTCTTCTTCACCTACTTCTGCCTTGGTTGTGCTTTTGGGCTCTGCACTCACCAAGAGCCAAACATTGAGTTCAGTTACATGGACATGTGGAAGGATTCAAATGGAGGTTTATCCAGCTCCAAACAATACCCTTTCTGCTGTTAGTGCATTTATGGAGCTTCCACTCTGGCAACTAAAAGATGCCACTATGGGTCCCATTCAGACCCATCCTCAACCTGGAGCTCCAGAATCCCTCCCACTTTCCCACTCACTCATTCTTCTCTCTAACCCTCCATTAGCCAAGACTCCAATTCATTTATCACTTTCTCCACCATGTGTTCATTTAATAATTATTGAGAGCAATTATTATTCTAATAATTATTGTTATAATATTTATCATAATAATCCTACAGTATTTATTATTATTGTGTCATAATAATATTTATTATAATTCCAATAACATTTATTATAATAATTATGTTGTCATAACATTCACTATTATAATTATAATAATATATAATGATCATTATGCTATATAGTATAATCATGTTATCATATATATTATTATAATCATTATGTTATAATGTATTATTATATAATTATTATCACAATTATTATAATTATTGAGACAGGAAAGATTGAGTTAAGCCAGTCTGCAAAATTGCTTTGTTAAAAACCTTTAGCAATATCTCTTGACCCACCTAGGGGTATTAGCAATGTATGAGGTCAGTTGTTTGCCCAAAGGACCTCTAAATGGTGGCATTTCAGGGACTGTCACAAATGAAGCAAAACAGGGAGAGTCTCCTTCTGTAGCCCCAGAATTAAGAACCCGGGCCTCTGGTGAAACATCACATCCCTCACTTTCTAAAGAGAAGTCAACTATCTCCCCAGGGCCTTATTAACAGGCTGAAAACTGGTCCTGCCATTCCCAACCAGCCAGTCACCTTATCTCACATGAAGTAAGACATCTTATGGGACACAGGGTACATGGCCAAAAGTTGTACATAGCTGCCCCATCCCCACTGCCATCGGGGAAGGAAGAGGACATATTCCTCCAAAACCAAGGACAAGTGTGTGATTCAGAAAATCACTCATCTAGATGAGGAGCGCCCACAAGAAGGGGGAAAGGAAATCTCACTCACCAGCTGGTTGGTTACTGCGGCCCCACCCCACTCCCACCCCAGTGCTGCATGAAGAGAGACATCCTGGAAGAGTTTAACATGTGTATCCAGTTTTGGGTTCTCAGAAATTAAGGTGGAGAAGATGAACTGCAGCTCCACCCCCAGAAACTTACATGTATCCTATAGGCAAAGACCACCACACCTGCCTAGGTGCCCAGTGGTAGAGAGAATCAAACCAGCCAGAAGGAGATCTATGTCGCCTCCTCACCACCAGCAGGTGACCTAGGAGCACCCCTGCTGGCTCTCCTCCTGACTTTCTCTGCCCTCAGTACCAGAGGTGTAGGGCCCAGAGCAGGGAGGGGGGAAGTGAAAGAGCAGACTACATCCTCGCAAGCCCGCACCCAGTGCCTAGGTTGTGATTTCTATAAAGACGTATTCCTCATGCCTAAAATGTGCCTGGCCCAGAGAAGACATTTGTTACTTGTGTTGAAAAATGAATGAGTGCATGAAAGCACATAATAAGAGTTAGTGCCCACCCCCACGCCCTTTCTCAGACACTCAAGGCTTTCCCAGTTTAGGACTCTTATTTGTTGGTCAGAGGAGGATGTTCCCTTGCTTCAGATACTCTCTTAGATAATAACATGGCATTACACAGGGTGCACACAGTGTGGGTTCTCCAGTTGTCAGTTTCTGGGCAGGGCTTAGGCTCCCACAGTCCCTACTCCCTCCCACCTCTGACTTTCTATTGCAGCTCAGTGGGTGGAAGGGTATAAATTTCTGCTGCTGTTTCCAGCCCTGCTGCATTTTTACCAAAGACCTCGAACAGCAACATGAAGTCGGGAGGCCTCCTCCTCCTTGTGACCCTCATCACCCTCAACTTAGAGGTACAGGAGCTTCAGGCTGAAGTGAGACCATTGCAACGTTTGGGTGAGTCCAGACAGAAGGCAGCCCCCTTCTTCTTTGAATGAGGGAGCCAGAATGTAGGACCAGTGTGTGCAGGGGGAGGGGAAGAAAGGAGAGAAGGAAAGATATTGGAGTCAAGGAGCCCTTCCAGGGACCCACCTTGACTGCAGAATCTCTCTTCTTCGGTCTCAACTTTCTCCCCTCCTTTCCCTGGGTCACCCCTCCATCTGAACTCTCAACTCTTCCACTCTGTCCCTCATCCACCTTCCATCTCCCCTGTGTCTCCACCTCCACCAACTTCTTTGTCTCTTGCTACAAATAAATTGGATTGCCTAGAGAAAATATTTTCTTAATCGTGAAATATGAATCATCTCAATCTCTTCTTTTCCTTTTACCACTAACATTCTCAAAGAACTCATCTGAATTCTCTGCTCTTACTTCCCCATAATTCATACCTTAACCCCTTGAAGACTGACTATAGTCATTCCTGCCCCCAGCACTCTCCTGAAACTTCTCTCCCAGCTCCTGTTGGCAAATCTCTTGACTCTTCTCAGGAGCCAAAGTCTTTATCCTCTGCAGCATCTGACATTGCTTGTCACTTCATCAATCCTCAAACTTTTTTCTCTCCTGGATTATCCTCACTGTATCTTTTTCTTCTCCCTAAAGATTACTGCATTCAACTCTTACTCCTCTCCCTTCTTTGCTCCCCATCCCCTACATTAAACTGATTACCAAATTCTGTCCCTTTGTTGAAATTGTCTATTGCATGTGTTCCTTCCTCTCCACCCCCATGGCCACACTGTATTTCCAGGCCTGATTGCCCCATGCTTGGGCCAGAACAATTGCTTCCCAGCAGCTCTCCCTGCCCCTTTCTTCCTTCTGAAGTTTGCTTGCTTGTTGAATCCTGGTCCATTCTCTGCTCTCCTCCCAGAATAATCTTCATAACTGCAGTCATATCCCACTCTTGGCCTCCCTAATGAAATCCACACTCCTCAGGTCCTGAAGATCTGCCTGCTGTAACTTTGTCTCCTGCCTACTTTTCCTCTTCAACTTCCAATTCCTACCTAATACTTATCCAGCGTTCCATTTGCCATTCCTTCTGGATTCCTTGTATTTCAGGGTGAAGAGTGAGGAGATGAGGTGCCTCGGGTGCGTGTTGAAGGAGGTGTTCACTCTAAGGGATGTGCAAGTGCATAATTAAATTTTGTGCCCTACGTGCCTCATGCACCTCTCCCTGGTCCCACCCTTTTGCATTTTCCCCTTGTGAATTTTTGCAAGTAATTCTTTTCTCTCCTAACAACACTCTACCACCCCTCTCATTCTGCCTTTAAAAAATCCCTGTACTTCAGGACTTACCTTTCCTGATTAATCCAATTGGAAGTAACGTCTTCTCTCCTTTGAGATCTTTGAGTCCTTTGGATGTACCTCTCTCGGGACACTTGTCACAAATGGCTTTGTTTCTAGTACTTTAAACATAAGTCATATCTGCATTGTTAGACTCTAAGCTGCTTGAAGGTAACGACCCCCTCTTACGTCTTTGTATTTCCTGAATAACTATCCTCTGTGCTTTATACCTAACAACAAATTAACAGATGTAATGAGTGAGCAAACTGCTGTGAGTGGGGACAAGTAGGGATCTTGATGATTTTCTCCAAGGTCTAGAAGTACATTGTAGACATCCCACCAGGCCCCCTTCTTATACCCTCAGACATTGCTAATCAATCACAGCACTCCTCTTTAAGCTTGAACAAGTCTTCCCACCCTTCTCGACACAGCATCAGACAGCCATCTCTATTGATGGGAGTTGACACTGGAGAATGAACTTCATTCCTGCTGGATGCAAGAGCTTCATTTTACATATGAGGAAACAAAAGCCTAGAGAGGTCCAGAGACAGAATAAGGTAGGGAAACTCCTGGAGACAGCTGAGTACCCAACCAAGCATACCACACATCTGTCCAGAGCTCTGCAACATTTGCCAGAAGCCCTGTAGGGTCTTAAGCAGCTTCTTGGACCTACTTCCTTGATCCTCAAAGACTAACACTGAGGCTCTGGAAACCTGAGGAGCCTCCACTCAGGTCAGGTGTGACTTCTTGAAGTTTGGAGATGTGCTCTCCATGTCAGGGTCTGTTTCGCCATGTGGGACTTCAGAGGGAGCTTGGGTCTGGGGTCCAGGCAGGTTTCTCAAAACAAGACAAGCAGATGCACAGAGTTCTGGACATAATTGTATCTCTTTAGAGTGAATACTAATGTTAATAGCACTAATGGAATGAAACCAAATGGCATTAATAATACATCACCTCACCAATCAATGTGGTGATGTTAGAAGGTGATGGGAAATAAATACTCAGAGTAAAAACAGAGGAAGAACTTCCAAATGCAGGCACAATACAGCAATCCATCTAATATCTCTCCTTAATCAGGGTATGGGACAATATTTTTGCAACTCTGCCAAAAGAATGCAAAATCAGTAACAACTGTTGTTTTCTCCCTTTCAAATTGTATTCTACCAGTGGTGTGTCAGAGGAAAGACATTATAGAGAAGACTGTGATTGAAAGTAGACTGTGATGAATAGATTTGTGTTTCATGTAACTAGATGTGCCCATCAACAAAGACTCATTGTGATGCTAGGAAATGCAAATTTTTAATTGCCAATTTCTGCAACTAGTATAAAATTATATGCCATATGTTAAAACGAGGAACAGAAGTAAAACAGATATAAAAAATTTATACAATGAGAAGATCAGAAAACAGCCCAAGTATGTATCTTGAATTGAACCAAATATGTAACAGCCCAATATACATTCCAAATGATATTGACATTTATCTGAGTATTAAGTTAAAATATTTTCAGAATATTATCAGAATGCATAGATAGATAGATAGATAGATAGATAGATAGATAGATAGATAGATAGATAGATAAATAGATAGATAGATAGATAGATAGATATAGAGACTATCTCTAGAAGGAAACTGAAGAAATTTGAGAGTGGTTCCTTCTGGAGAGGAAACAGAATGGGAGGGACTGGAAGTGAGGGATGGGGAGGAATATAACTTTTCATTGTAAAGCTTTATTTATGTTAAAATTCATGCATTTACATTTTTCTTTATCACAAATACAATGTATAAAAGTCCAACTCCACCTACGTCAGAAAGTAGATTATCAAGAGAGAATGTAGACTCTGACCCTCCTTTTTCTTCCTGAATGCAGGAGATAAAACTCCCATATGAATGTTGCTCTCCCTGTACTAGGAGGAAGGAAGACATTCTTGTCATTAGAGATGGAAAATCTGGGAAATCTTTACAAACAAACCTTGTTAACTAGCCCTTGTTTTCCTACTCACTTTTCCACAATTTACTACCCCTAGCCCAAATCTCTTTGTCTGTCAATTTTTCACAAATGTATTGTTTCTTTGTCTAAAAGCTATAAAAGCTTCTGCTCTGGTCACTTCTTTGGGTCTTCATTCTCCAGTGAAGACTCCCATGTACATGTAAAACTTTAGTAAAACTTGCATGCTTTTCTCCTGATAATCTGTTTTATGTCAGTTTAATTCTAGGCCCAGTCAGAGACCCTAAGAGGGTGGAGGAGAATTTTTCCTCCCCTACATACCTCATATCCAGCCTCCCATCTCCCCAGCCATGGCCAGGGTTGAAGTGATCTCAGCTTCATGGTCACACATTCCACAAAGTCAGCCTCCCAAAATATGAATATTCCCACCACCAGCTATGCAAAAGGAAACAAGAGTCCATAGCTAAGAGCTGGCTGAATAAGACTGTAAAGACCATAAAGTAATTGTGACGTCCAGATATTAAAATTCATTTATGTATGTTTTATAAAAGCAGGCAAAAGAGAAATAAAACCATCATATCTAGGTAATGGTCCCCTTGCCCCCATATATAGTATAGCCAGAGACTGATTCCCAAAAAAAGGACTGTAGACTGGAGGTCTCTCAGGTGGTGTTGCCAAGTGAAGGACTTCAGACAGGTGAGTGGAGTTAAGGAATCTGGGAGGTAGTGGTAGAGAATGCCCAGCTCCTTCTTACCCTGGCCCCTGCAGTATGACAGGTACAGTAGAGGAAAAGGTAGGACAGATGGTGTGGAGGAAAGAGCATGAGCTGAGGAGTCAGGAGAATTGGGTTTATCTCCTACCCACCCCTACAACTAAGTTGCTCAATAAATATGAACAAGTGAAGCTGTGTCCTATTCCTCATCTGTGAATTGGAGATGTTCAACATGATGCCATTGTTGGGTTGGCACGTTGAGGTAATGCCTATGAAGTTCTGGGCGTGGAGAAGGTGCTCACTAAATGTGAATTCCGCACTCCCCACTCCACTTTCTTTCATTTTCTTACGTGGCAGCCTTTCATCTTTAGTGATCTGGTCTGCTGATTGGGAAAGGCTGTTGCTGTTGCACAAAGATCTTGTTTGGAAACGTGGCACACACAGGTGTGTGTTGTCCTTTGCCAGCTGCAGATATGCACTCTGGTCCAGCTCGGTAGGGGTGAGGGATGTCAGCCTCCCTCAGCCCTGCTTCACCTTCACAGAACCAAGGCTTCCAACAACAACATAGATTAGGTGTCTCCTCATGGCCCTCTTCTCTAAGGGTGGAACTGGAGACTCACTGAGGCCTGAGAGGTCACAGGTAGCAGCTCATTCATCTCAGGAGGATGGAAGGGAGAAAAGAGAACCAGAGGCTCAGTGTTCATGTTGTGTTTTCGTTGCAGCCCTATGGACCCACAGGCTCAGGCATCACCTGTAGGGACTGGGGACAAATCCAGGTGACAGTCCCCAAGCCACGTGGAGCCCCATACCCTCTGAACCACAACCTTGGTTCCAGGCTGAATTCTTCTACTCCAGTCTCTTCCTTCCCTCAGGGTGAGCCTGCCCCAGGCTGCCCCTCAGTCTCTCACCCAGCACCAGGCAAAGCTACGTGACTGCCTGGTCTGACAAGCCTCAGCCGTGCTCTCCAGTGAATTAGTTCACATGAATTGGGTGGGGAGAACCTGCCAGGAAGTCTGTGGTGCCCATGTGAGAGACAGAGGTGGGAGAGATGGAAGAACTAACTTTCCACCTGTCTTCTCTAGACAATACCACACAGTACTTCTGAGCCCTGTGAAGTGAGAGGCATTCTCCCCATTGCTGTCCAGAACATGATGTGACTAATGGTGTGAGGACTACTGGAGGGACTTTAGCTTTGGGATCACCTGGAGCGAGTGCCCTGCTGCACAGGGCAGCATGCCCCGGAGGACACTGATAATGGACAGTGATGGGCTTCCAGGTTCCAGTGGCTTTGCTGAGAGCACCACACCACAGAGGCCATATGAGAAGGACATGAGTGGGCTTCTTTGTGAGCACATGTGGACACTTCAGGGACTCCCAGAAATATGTGGGCAAGACTAGGGAGATGGGGTGGGAATAAATAGGTGTGAGACAGGAGAAGTGAGGCAGTCAGGTGTGGGTATAAATAGAATATGACCTCTTCCTCTCTCCAGGTAGAGTACATCTTGGAACCTTGGAGATACATGGCACAACAGAAGTAGGAGAGGGAAGGAGAGATGTTTTGGAAAAAGTGTGGCTGGTCACTATGGAGACTGAAGGCAGTATGAATGGAAGCCAGATGTGTCCCTGGAATCCTTTTTTAGATCACCACAGGTCGAGGTAGAAGTTAATGGGAGACCAATGCAACTCTCCCCAGATGGCCTCCAATGCCCTGGCTCCTGATGACTAAGGCTTTGGTTCCCCTTCCCTGGCAACAATCCTGCCCCTTGAGATGCTTGTTTAAGGCCAGGAGAACTTGGAGTGGATGTTGGAGGAAGCCTCCTAACTAATTGCAAAATAAATATGGCATCTTCCCCCATCTTTTTCTTCATAGTACTAAACTAGAATATACAGCATCTATTTTTCATTTTTAAATGGTATCTTGATTTTCAATAATATTTATTTATTTTATCTACTTTAACCCTCTATAATAGAAGTCAGCACTTTCTATTTCATCTCGGATTATTTAATAGAGCTTTGTTTGTATAGGATTTGATGATCATGGAAAATTTTTACCATTTTCTAATGGTTGTAGGTAGAATGTCAAGATGGGATCAGGATGTGTGATGGAAATTTTTCAGAGATCTGGACTCAGAGGCCACAGGACACCCCACTAGATACAACAGTGGGATATGTTTTGGGGTTCTTTTCTGGGGAGTTTTGAGTGTGTTGGTGGTTATACATTGAAAATGGATCATATTAGGAGAGCATCTGAGGATATACAGAAAGATGTGTATGCGTATGCATACGTGAATGTGCCAGGGCATATGTAGGATACGCCTCTTGATCTGGTAAGAAGACTTGTAATAATGCTCCCTATTCTGGGAAAAACCCCAATAACCATATTTTCACAAAGGGACACTGCCTCCTTGACATTAGCTGAAGGATCCAATATAGCCCTTTGATTCTATCTGATTTTTTTCCTCCTGGGAATTTGAAATATGAAATGGAGAGACACAGAGACTAGAGTCATTGAGGTTGAGTCACGTTAGTGGCAGCACCGTCAAGAGAAATTTCATAAAGTTAAAATACCTGTTACTTATTCACTCTATAGACAATGGTGTTCATACAGGCTTACCAGGACTGATTTGTCCATGGGAATCCCACAGAACTGG
This sequence comes from Tapirus indicus, assembly GCA_031878705.1. Lineage (NCBI taxonomy): Eukaryota > Metazoa > Chordata > Mammalia > Perissodactyla > Tapiridae > Tapirus > Tapirus indicus. The sequence continues at coordinate 24,168,209 of CM062932.1, forward strand.
GCAGTATCTCTACAGCAGAGACTGAAAGATTTTCAAATATAACTTTCAGTTCCTTAGATCCACATGGATGTTCTCTTACCAACTCTCTGCATAGGTTGAGGGGGATTTTGTTGCAATGGGAGTAGTTGGGGGACAAAATGGTGATCTCCTCCTGGAGAAGGTATGGGTTTCTTTTGAGCCTTGACTCTAGAACAATCATCGTGTATTATATGCACACCAAAATTGAGACACGCCCAGAAGGGCCAAACAGAACCTATGGGGCTTGCTTCCTAGTAGGCGCTGAGGATAATGAATGTCCCATGGGTCAGAAATGCTGTGGCAATGGTGTGGGCAGTATGGTAAGGTGGCTGTCCAAGAAGTGAGTGTAAGGAACCCAGTGACCCGCTTATGAGTGGAGGACAGGCCCACGTACCCTCATTTTCTAAGGCAAAAGGAACACTCACGTACGCTCTGCACACAGAACTTTGCATAGCTCCTGGGGAAGAGTAGTTGGTTGCAAATAGCAGGAGCATTGAAATTCTCCTACCTAACACAGGACATGGGAAAGAATAAAGAATCCTGATCCCAGGGAAGGAGGCAGTTGCTGCTGCTTGGCTGAGACACACAGACACGCTCCTGGATTCCCAGGATCAAGTTGTCTCAGGGCTTTTCCCACTTTCAAACTCATATCAAAAATCCTTGAGATGGGTTCCTTCTGCCTGGTGGGGATAACAGATGGGGAGTAAAAAATAAGGAGAGTAAGTAAGCATTTATTGATTGCTAGTCAATACTAAAGTCCTGTGTTTGGTGCTGGAATAAGAACACATATCAGACAAACTCAGCAAAACAGATCTGTATAAAAAATTATAACATCACCTGACTGATGCTACAGCAGAGATTTCTGCAAAGTTCTGCAGGAGCAGGAAGGGGAATTATTAGCTCTCGCCTGGGCTGTTGGGAAAATGTTTAGGTGGGAGGAACTGTGTGAGCTGGAACCCGAGGGGTGAGGCTGAGATCAGCAGGTGGAGGGGAAGCCAGCTGAACAATCCAGGCAGCAGGACCAGCACGTGCACAGCCTTGGGGGTGGAAAGGGCTGGGTGCTGGAGCTCGGGGGAGGCAGGGTGCTGGGGTAGTGGGACTGGAGGAGGCTTTAAAGGGACATCCATGGCCAATTTTGGAGGGTCTTCATTGTCATGCCCAGAAAAGTGAATAGAATCCACTGAGAACAGTCAAGCCCGGGGAAGTGCGATGACCAAATTTGTACTTATGACAGCACCTCTGGTGCAGTGAGTGATTGATGAGATCCCTCCTACTTTACCCAGTGACTTCTCCCAGAAAAGTCCTCTGGAGTCTGTGTGCCCAGGTTAAGGGGAAGAGCATCCACGGTTCTTTCCTGCCCGTTGTCTAATCCTGGAACCACTGCCATGGAAGGGAATTGACAACGAATGTTCAATTTCTGAGATTTCAAGTAACATTGCAGGGTGGTTCCTTTTATAGAATTTGTATTCTGAATAAACTCTAGCTTAACCCTATCCATCTGGGTCACTCTAACCAGTTAAGTTATGTGCAGGAGTTCCTACAAACGGCATCATGTTAATGAGGACATAAGAACTGAGTACCATGTGGGGAGGGCTCTTACTCCATGTGATGAAGATGCTAAGAGGGCAAAGTAGATGACCTGCCCTCCAGTCCTTTCTTCTTCTTCTTCTTCTTTTTTTTTGGTGGGAAAGATTCATCCTGAGCTAACGTTGTCGCCAATCTTCTTTTTTTTCTTTTCCCTCCCCTAAGCCCCAGTACATAGTTGTATATTCTAGTTGTAAATCCTTCTAGTTCTTCTATGTGAGCCACTACTATAGCATGGTACTAACAAACAAGTGGTGTGGTACCACACCTAGGAACCGAACAGGGACTACCAAAGTGGAGTGTGCCAAACTTTAATCACTAGGCCATCAGGGCTGGCTCTCCCTCCAGTCCTTTCTTACTGACATTCTCCAGGCCAGGCCACCGGTACTCACTCACTGGGATCTACTTCCCTAGCCAAGCACCAACACAACCCTTCTCTCTGCACAGCCATTGACAATACAACTCCTCCTAGGCTGTGAGACTGTAGACTGTGTTCTTATGTAACTCATCTAGTTAGAATAATCTGTAAGCTTTGAGTCAAGCAGATACAATAACGTGGAATGGCCCTATCCAATCAAGTGAAGGCCTTAAAAGAAAAAGACTGAGGTCCCCTAAAGAACAAGGATTTCTGCCTTCAGACTCGAGCTGCAACATCAACTCTTCTTTATGCCACAATCTTTCCTCTTGAGCTCAAAAAGATGAAAATCTCTCACACCCCAGCATGGATGACTTTCAGTACAGATGCTTTTCAGTACAGATCAGTAGATCACATAATTACTTGGAGTTCCGTAGGGTCAATGCTCTGGAGAACAAGGAAGTCAGTAGACCATAGCGGAGAGTTAAGAATACTTTAAGAATACAATTTAATTTAGAGTGAAAAGGAAACAATATTTACCTAGCCAGTGTCTCATAAGGTATAAGTTTGCATGGTCACAGCCATGAAGCGCATTAGCGAAGATCTGAGATCAGACCTCTTTACTACTCAGCCCTGGCTCCAGGGTCCCAGTGCAGCACATGGAATTGACCCTGAGTCAATCCTCGAAGGCAGCTGTGTTCACTACTCTTCCACCAAGGAAGCCAAATGAATGCCATATGATTCAGGACTGACACCTAAACTGTAGGTAAGGATTTCTCCCATGTTCTAGGGTTGGACTTTTTACAAGAATGTGTCAAAAAAACTGGAGGCCAGGTAGTGAATGACCTGCATCAGTTCATTGTCTATCATTTATGTGTGTGTCTTTCTGAAAACGTAAGAGGTAGACAGGGAGCTATAAGCAAGAACTATAAGAATTTGGTCCTGGGGTAGAGGTCCACAGCTGGTGATTGGAACAGGCTCACCTGGGATCATTGGTGATTTGCTAAGCAGTGCAAGCTCAAGTATATTCCATCTCTCATCTCCTCCCTGGGTTTGGCAGTCTAGGCTTGGAGCTTGGTGTCTTCAGACCTTGGGTTAGTTCTCCTTTACTTTCTTACTACAATGTACAGCACAGCTGCACAACTTCAGCCTTGGTGGGGGAGTGAAGGCACATTAGCATTTCTGCCCACATTTTCAGGGTTGCTGTATTGCATACCTCCAGGGGCAACTCCTCAAATTGTAGTCCAGGGGAATAGTGCCCCCTGGTGCTGTGCAGTCTGCAGGCTCTGCAGCACTGTGTGTAACTCTGCACTTTGCTTGCTGATGGTTCCTCTGCAGATGACTCCACTCCTCCTCTGCCTCCCGTCTTCCCAGGTATTTCTGGGAATGTCCTTCCTTGAACATGATAAACCTCTCATCTTCTTCCATTCTGACTTCTCAGTCCTGGTGTGACCCTTGCAAGGCCACTTGAGTATGGAAACCCACCAGCCACTCCTGGTCCCAGGGCACTGTCTCCTGATTGCAGTATCTTCCTCAAAACTCACAATAGCAGTCCAGTCATGAGAAAAACATCATACAACTACAAACTGAGAGGCATTCTACAAAATACAGGACCCAGGAGACTATGGCAATGTCACATTCCAGAGGAGAGTAATGAGTCATAACAAATAAATGCAACGTGGTATACAGGATGGATACTGGAACATAAAAAGAAAATTAGTGGAAAAACCAGTGAAAGTCAAATTCTGTACTTTGGTTAACAGTACAATTCCAGTATTGATTTTTCAGTTTTCACCAAAGTACCACAGTTATGTGCAATGGTAACAATAGGAGATTGGGTGAGAGGTATACAGGAACTGTCTGTATTATCTTTGCAATAAATTTGACAACTTCAATGAAATGCCCAAATTCCTTGAAAGACACAAGCTATTTGTACCAGTTATTGATATATTGCCTCTCAGCTCCAAATTCACCTTTTTAGACTGTCCAGTGAAAATAGATCTGGGCCCTTCAAACATTTTTTTGTTTGCCAGACCTCAGTGGAACTTTGTCAGTAGAGGGCACTGGAGAGGCATTTCAGGAGGAAGAGTCTGCTACCTGCGGCACCTGCAGCTTTTGCAGTGCTCAGCTCCTGCAGTGCTTGCAGTTTCTCTAGCACTCAGCTCCTGCCCTGCATGGTGGCCAGCAGCACTCAATGGCCAGCATTTGCCCCCACCCCATGGTTTGGGAACACAGTGCCTCCAACCCCTGAAATGCATGTGGTTCCTCCAAGGCTCAGCTCCTGCAGTGCTCAGCACCCAGTGGCACCCAGCAGCCAGGATCTCCCCTTGACACTTTTCTTGGGCAGCTTTGTAGCAAAGTGCCTCTGCTGAGATACTTCCTGGTGAACAGCTTTCCCTAGCACCCTAGACGGAGGATTTCTGTCAAGTTCTGCAGGTGCAGCACCAAAGTGACTGCCATTCCATGAACCTGCCCATGCCTTCTCCAACAAGGTCTGGATCTCAGCCCTGGGGGCAAGGGGTGGGGTGGGGGCTTGTCCTTGCGTGCTCTATCTCAGCCCTAGGGTTCGTGGCTGTTTCTTGTATCTGCCACTCTGATACTTTCTATTAAAACAGATCAGAGTTAGGGTTCTTTAGGGTATTGACAAGAAGGTTAGAAATGTGAGGAGGACAGTCAAAAAAAAGAGGAACTGGAAGGGGTAGGGTGTCTGTACTGGTTTACAACCACGTGACTAATTGGATGGAACATCTGTGTTTTATCTCATCTCCCTAAGGTCCCAGCTCCCCAGATATAGTCAAGTTGTAGGTAGATTGACCTCATTGGTGGTACCTTCCATACAAGACAGCTGGAACAGAGGAAAAACCAAAATTTGTTTACACAAGAGCTGTCTCAGCGATTTTTTGGACTACTTACACGAGACGGGTTGTAATTTTATTTCTTCTGAACTTGTTAAGATAAGAAGAGGGAGGAAACACTTTTCAATAGTACCCAGCCTGAAGAAAGAGTGTCTGCCCATCTCCCTCGCAGCACCAGAAGGAGCACCAGCTGGTGGATTCTCAAGTCCTGTGTAGAAAAAAAAGAATTTCAGATAGTTTAGTGGGATTCGGTGGGGTATGATTGGGTGGGGAAGATTGGATAGAGGGTGCCAGACCCCTGCAACATGGCATGTTTCATAAGCCCTCCTAACTGCATTTCCTGACTCCAGTCTCGTTACTCTCCAATCTATTCTCCACATTTAGGGGCTTTCCTTCCTTTTTCTGTGAATTTTTAATTGTAGAAGTAATATGTGAGTGTCTTCTCCTTACCTTAATCTTATTTCAGATAAGACTAAAGACCTCTTGACTACCTACACCCACCAACTCACTCTATTATTCCTAGGAGGTAGAGCTGTTATTATTTGGGAGGTTACTGTTCCAGAATTTTTCCACATTTTCAGGTATATGTACGTACATACACATATACATGCATATCAATGCCCACATATTTAGCCCTGCCTTAGGGAAGAGGGAGAACAGATATGTCCCTTAACGTTAACACACAATGCAATATGCTACTTAGACCTAGATCCTGATGCAGAAACAAAGTGTTATAGAAAAAAAGTCATAAAACATGAAGCCAAAAATATCTGAGTTTGAATCTATGAGGGAGGGGAAAATTTCCCCCTAACCCTCTTGGCTCTTATGGCTATTCTAATAATCAAATTGATATAAGAGAGATTAACAAGACAAAAAAAAATTTAATTTTGGATGTACAGAGGCCCCATGGTATGGGACCTAAGAAGTGAGCAAAGAGGGCTGGTTTTGTTTTTGTTTTTGTTTGGTGAAGAAGATTAGCCTTGAGCTAACATCTGTTGCCAATCCTCCTCTTTTTGGTGAGGAAGATTGGCCCTGAGCTAACATCTGTGCCCATCTTCCTCTATTTGATGTGTGGGATGCCCGCCACAGCATAGCTTGATAAGTGGTGTGTAGGTCTACCCCCGGAATCCAAACCTGCTCTCAAGCAGAGAGTGCAAACTTAACTACTACGCCAGCGGGCCAGCCCCCTTTTTTGTTTTTTGTTTTGTTGTTTGTTTTTGATTTTTGTGGCTGAGGAAGATTCACCCTGAGCTAACATCCATGCCAATCTTCATCTATTTTTTAGTATATGGGCCACCAGCACAGCTTGGCAGTTAACCGAGCAGTGTAGGCCCACGACTGGGAACCCAACCCAGGCTGCCAAAGCGGAGTGTGCTGAACTTAACCATTAGGCAATTGGGGCTAGTCCCAAAGCAGGTTGTTTATTTACCTTTTTCAGACAAAGAAACAATTATTTGTGAAGATTTGACAAAACAAAGGGGTTTGAGCTTGGGGTAGCAAATTAGCGAAGTGACAAAGTTTATTTATACAACTTTCTTGGCCTTGAATTCCGTATGCCAGGTGATGAGGATGCCTTCTATCACCCTAATGTAGGAAGGATAGGTTAATTCATGTGACAGGTTAATTTCCTCCCTTCAGGGGAACAAAAGAGGGTCAGATTATTCTTGCACTGGCCGTTTCTCAAGTAACTTTAAGAATAACCAATATGCCACTTTGGCATACTTTGGGGCAATCTACCCTGAGCCCCATGAAATCCCATTTAGTAGCTCTATAACCTTGAACAAGCTATTTAACCTTGTCACATCTCAGTTGTGATGCTTAGTAAATAAAGCACCTTGCACACAGATGTTCTTGAGTTACCTCTCCTCCTCCCTGTCTGTATCATCTTCTCCCACTCTCTCTCTCTCTCTCTCTCTCTCTCTCTCTCTCTCTCTCTCTCTCTCTGTCTTTCGATTTGATAGATTTCTTTATTACTCTAAGGAGATTTTCCCCTTGTCTCAAAGAACTTGTTTGGAAAACAAGCACTGCCCAACACCACACACGGTCTGTGGATTTTTGAGGGTCAGTTGCTTGGCAGAGCCCAAGATTCGAGGTTCCTACATGCTGATGCTGGCCTTGAACTCTGGCCCAGTTCACTGTCCAGGAGGGTAGGAATCTCAGCTCCTTTGGCTTTGCTGCACAATCACCAAATGAAATCTCCAACAAGCAACATGAAGCTGTGTGGCCTCTTCCTCCCCACCCTCAGCACAGAGCTCCAGGTGGTTGGTGATTCCAGGCAAAGATCAGCCCCACCTTTCTCAGAATGAGAGAGCCAGAGAGGGAAATCTAGGACTGGGCATGTGCAGGATAAAAGAGGGGATGGAGGGGAAGATCGGTAAACATGGAGAACAGTCTCCATAGGAGACACAGTCACCATCCATCACCATGCCAGCATCTCTCTGTGTCTTGTTCAGATCCTTTCACTCCTGAAACTCTCTTCTCCTGTGGCTTCTCTATCTCTGCTCTTCCTTTTCTGTGTCTTTCACTTTCTCTTCTTTCTCCATCTATTCCCTAAATCTTATGGACTCATAAGTAAAGATGATTTCTCTTGACTGCCTTGCCATGTGTTCGATTACCAGACTTTGTCAACTCTTCTTACAAAATTTATCTTACATCCTTTCCATACCACCACCACCGTGATTACACACAGACCATTGCAATACTCTTTTAACTCTCTCTCCTCTAAACTATGTGTTGTGTATTAAATTCCAGCCAGTTCTATGCATGAATGTGAGATTGTTCTTCCTAAAGTGCAGCTCCAGTCAGGCTACTGATTTCCTCAAAATGCAAATGTGTTATCTCATCTGACAACCTCCCCACCTCTGCCTGTGGAAATCTCATCAACCCTTGAAAGCCTCATTTTAATGGCTATTTCCACCATAAATATACTCGACATAGTTGTTCTAGATGACAGCGGGGTTTCTCAAAATTTAATATGACAAGAATAACCCGAAGATTCTGTTAATATGCAAATTTTTATTCCATGGGTCTGGGCTGGCATTGAGATTCTGCATTTCTAACAAGCTTCCAGGTGATACCAATGTGCCTGGCCACAGACCACATTTTGCTTAGGAAGGTCTCTGCCTGCACATTAGAATCACCTGGGAAGCTTTTAAAACTTGCCAGTGCCAGGTCCCTGTGCCAGACCACTTAAATCAGGCTCTTTGGATGTCTCTAGCTGTGTGTGTGTGTCTGTGTTTGTTGAGATAAAATTCACTGTTTTAACCATTTTAAGGTGTACAAGTCAGTAGTTTTTGGTATGTTCACAATGTTGTGCAACATCAACACTATCTAATTGCAGAATATTTTTATCACCCCAACAAGAAACCCCATACTCTTTAAGCAGTCACTCCTTGTTCCCTCCTTTCCCCACACCCTGGAAACCTTCAGTCTACTTTCTGTCTCTAAGCATTTTCTGACTCTGGATATTTTGTAAAAATGGAATCATAGAATATGTGGCCTTTTGTGTCTGGCTTCTTTCGGTATTTTCAAGGTTCATCTAGTTGTAGTGTCTATGAGAACTTCATTCCTTTTTATAGCTGAATAATATTCCACTGCATAGCTGTACCACATATTGATTATACATTCATCAGCTGATGGGCATTTGAGTTGCCTCCAGTTTGTGGCTATTATGAAATAATGCTGCTATGCACATTCCTGTACAATTTTTGTGTGAATGTGTTTTCAATTCTCCTGGGTATATATCTAGGAGTAGAATTGCTGGGTCATATGGAAAGTCTAAGTTTAATTTTTTGATAAAGTGCCAAACTGTTTTCCACAGAGGCTGCAACCCTTTGTATTTCTACCAGCAATGTATGAGGGTTCCAATTTCTTCACACCCTTGCCAATACTTGTTGGTACCTGGCATTTTGATTAGAGCCATCCTAGTGGGTATTAAGAGGTAATTCAATGAAGTTTTTTGTTGTTTTTGGTTATTTTTTTAAAGAAGCCCCCATCATCATTTCTGTTTTGTTTTTTTTTTTTTTGAGGAAGATTGGCCCTGCACTAACATCTGTTGCCAATCTTCCTCTTTTTTCTTTTTTCACCCCAAAGCTCCAGTACATAGTTGTGTATCATAGTTGTAGAGCTGTAGTTCTTTTATATGGGACAGGGCCTCAGCATGGCTTGATGAGCAGTGAGTAGGTCCACGCCCAGGATCTGAACCAGCAAACCCTGGGCCACTGAAGTGGAGTGCACGAACTTAACTGCTGCATAACTGGGCCAGCTCCTCAATGAAGTGTAGATTTGCATTTCTCTAATGACTAATGAGGTCGAGCATTTTTTCATGTGCTTACTGGCCATTTGTATATCTTCTGGGAGAAATGTCAATTCAAGTCCTTCTCCCTTTCAAAATTGAAGTGTTTGCCTCCTTATTGTTGAGTTGTAGGGATTCTTTATATATTCTGCATACTAGACCATTATCAGATATATAATTTGCAAATATTTTCTCCCATTCTGTGGGTTGTCTTCTCACTTTCTTGATAGTACCCTTTGATGCACAAGAGACTTTGATTTGATAAAGTCCAATTTATCTACTCCTTTTTTTATTGCTTCTGTTTTTGCTGTCATATTTTAAAAACCACTGCCCAATCCAAGGTCACAAAGATTTACACTTATGTTCCATTCTAAGAGTTTTATACTTTTAGCTATTACACTTTGATCCTTTTTGAGTGAATTTTTGTATGTGTATATGGTTTGAGAAAGTAGCCTTCTTTGCAGGTGCAATGGTGATAAGCACTTGAAATAGTCATGTTTGACTGCACCAAATGGCTGAGAGGTCAGGGTTGGGCATGGTTCCTGAAATGTCAATGGGTTTCTGCCTTGAAGGCCAACCATTAACCTCCCCCCAGAAAGGCCAGCTGTTGTGCCTCCCAGAAAATACTTAGGATCCTTGGCCATGTAAGGCCCCAGCAGAATAAATCCGAGAGCATACTTAAATCCTTGTGGGAATATGTGCATGTTGGGGCATCTCGGAGAAGTTCTCTGTTCAATGTGGACTTCAGGGCCAGGTCTCCTTGGGTTCCAATCCCAGCATCACCACTACAAGCCCTGCCTGTGGGCAAGTCAGTTGAATTCTCTGGACTCCTGGTTCCTCATTTCTAAAATTGGGATTATATACCTCTCAGCAACTCTGTTTTTGTGACACTGGCACACACTGGAATTGCTTGGTGAGTAAGAAAATCCTTCTTCTCCTTCTGTTTTCCTGCTGAGCAACAGCTTTGGCCAAAAGTAAAAGCTTGTTTCCCTGAATTTTCTTTATTTTCCAATTTTTATGCTTTTTGTTTATTGAAGTTACACATCTCTTGCAAAAGTCAAAATGTCATAGAACTAGACAAAATAGGCTAAATCTGTCTACAGTTCCTTCCCCTTGAAATAATCACCATTAACAGTTGGGTAAACAATATCTTAATTTCCTCTATGAATATGCTAATGTATACTTATTTTTATGCTATGTCCTGTTTCATACTCCATTACACTACGTAACATATACCACGTAGAAGTGGGCCCATTGCCCAGTCACCACTATGCTTCCTGATACCCACATCTGAGGCATCTTTGTGTTCATGAGTCTTTACTAATGTTAGGAATCTGTGAGGACCAGTGCCGACGAAATGCGGACTGTGGGGCCGGACAACGGTGTATCAGGAGGGGATGTCGTCGAATCTGCTTACCAGCCCTGGCACCAGGTAAAAGCCCCCAGGCCTGCCCAGGTCTCCTAACCCCACACAACCCAGGGAGACTGTTTTAGCTCTGCCCAGACTCCCCTTCCTTAGATGCTTAATCCCCATGGTCTCTGCTTTCAGGCTTGTCCTTCCTGAGGGAAAAGCATGTCACAGAACTCTATGTCCTGACTTTTTGAGCACAGAACGCTCCTCTCTTATTTTGTTATACAAAGAATTCCTGCTCATTATAGAAAACTCAGATATACTAAGGAAAAAGATAAATTATCCATGATCCCACCACCTAGATAACCATTTTAAGTAGAAGCTTTCATAATCCATCCATATGCACAGGTATGTACTTTTTTAGAGTCAACCATGGATAAGTGTTTATTTTGTGGTTACCGCATGCCAGGCACTGTGCTGAGTGCTGGGAGATAATTAAGGAGAGGTCTGTGTCCTTAAAGATCTTACAGCAATAATTATTAGTGCTTGAGTCGATTCTGACTTCTAGAGACCCTGTGGACAGCAGAGTGAAACCCTGCCTGGTCTCTTTGTGCCATCCTCTCACTTTTTGGTGCTGTCTGCCAAAGCACCGCTACTATTCACAGGGTTTCCATGGCCAATTATTTTGAAGTGGGTGGCCAGGTCCTTCTTCCTATTCTGTCTTAGTCTGGAAGCTCTGGACAGGACTGAAACCTGTCCACCATGGGTGACCCTGCTAGTATTTCTCATGCCGGTGGCACGGCTTTCGGCATCACAGCAACACACACCATCACAAGATGACAACCACAGAAGAGTGGTGTGGTTCCCTGACCAGGAAGTGAATCTGGACCATGGTGGAGAGAGTGCCGAATCTTAACCACGAGATCATCATCATACAGTAACAAAAATAAACAGATAAACCAACAAAAATCTAGGGAAGTAGAATATGTATACAATTTTTACAAATATGGATTCATGACATCGTCCCTAATCAGTAAATACAGTTCTACTACATGTTTTAAATGGCTTCATTGCTTTCCAGTGTATGGATATGCCTTATTTTCCTCACCTTCTTTTCTTAAAGATTGAGATAACCTGTCATTTTGGGCTACTTTTTGATAACAAGTACAAGATAAATGTCCTTGAGCTAAATCATATTTCTTTTGAATAAATTCCAAAAAGTGGAATGGCCAAATATACATTTAAAAGCTTCTGATGTATATTGCTAAATGGCTTAACGAAGATGGCTTTCAACACCAAAACAATGGGTAGCCTCACCCCACGTATTTTTAACTTATTGAACAAACACCTACTAACATGTTATGTATGTATATGTATGTGTTACTGATGTGCTTGTAATTATATTTATAAAAGCACAGAGAAAATTCCAGAAGGAGCCACAAAAAATAGTAGATACCTACTGGGAAGTGGACTTGATGGGTTGAGGGAAAGGGAGACTTACTTTTTACTTTATACAGTTGAGTAATTTTTGTCTTTTAAAAATAATGTATGTATTACATTTAAAACAGTGAAAACTATGTAGCTATCATGTCTACATATTTTGAATTGGACAAAAGTTTAAAACAAATAAGCCCCCTCAAAGTCTTCCCTTGCTATCCTGCCAGGCTTAACAGCTTTCAACTGATTTGTTTCTAGTTGTAGGTATCTGTGTGCAAGAATGCCAAAGAAACCAGGACTGTGGTGTCGGACGTGTGTGTGTCAGTAATGGATGCGGCCGTGTCTGCCGGCCAGCCCTAGACCAAGGTAGAAGCAGCAAGCCCTGCCTTCCTCATCCCTGACCCACTGAATGCTTAGCCCTGCCAGGACAATGGCTGCCAGCCCCCCTGCACAGACAGAGAGAGAAGGTCGCTACAGTTGGGGCTGGTGCTAGCCTCTGTGAGAATTAGAAAAATGCTCCTTCCTCCAGGTCTAGAAGACTATGGAGACAGATTAATAATATCTTGCTTTAGAAGTATTCATCAACTTGAAAAAGCTGGAGATACTCTTAAAACAAAAATTAAATATCATTAAGGTACCCAATTCTTCCTCATCAAGGGCTGGAAAGAACATGGTTATTGACAAGTTAGCCTGTATCTTGTGCCCAAACACATGTCCACACTGATATGAAACACACGGGTCCATTCATTCATTCCATCAATATTTAGACCTGCCCAGGCTGATTCTTGCCAGCAGTGGCTGGGAGCTGCTGTTTCACCACAGAACCTTCATTTCCTTACTTTCTTGACTGAAAGGCTAGGATTGATTGAAACAACTACAAATATGGTGGGTGCATCAAAGTGGATTGGGAACTAGGGGGGTTAGAGGAGTTAGGACTGCATGTTATCATCCTAGGAACAGCTTCCTAACACATCTCTATATTATCTTAGGCTCAAGGGCCAACCTTAGACTTTTGGGGAGGTGGGGTGTGGGTGATGGAGGAGTATGTAAGGAATCCCATAGGAGAAGGAGGCCTCTCTGCGGCAGATAGTAGAGAATTATTATTCACCAGATCGACTGCCCTTGACTCACAAGTGTGATAGCTAATCTGCATATTCCGTGCCCCTAACTTGAGAGGGTAGACTGTTTTCGGGGTGATGTATAACAGGAGTTCGCCAAAATCAACATGCCTAAGAATGGCCTGGGGTCCTTGTGAAACTCCAGATTGCTGGAACATAGTCCTGGAGTTCCTGTGTCAGTAGGTCTGGAGTGGGGTTCAGGAATCTGAGTTTCTAACAAGTTCCCAGGGGATGCTGATGCTGCTGGTTCATGGAACCCACTTTGAGTAGCACTAGGTGCAAGATTGGGGTTCTCTTTGAGGTGGGGAGCAGGGGCAGACTGTGGGACTCAGCGTTAACTGCCACCTGAAGGCACGTAGAATTGGTGGGAGCTTGGCTCTGTTTGTGATCTGATTTTCATTATCCAGTCCCACAAGAAACAAAAAGAAGGGGGTTAGCAGCAATGCAATCTCCTCCTCTCCCAGCATGCTGCAGCCGCTGGCCATCAGTACATTTTCCCATGAACAAAACAGTACTGTGTGCCTTCAACATTGAGAGGGGAGAAAATTGAGGGTGTCAAGAAGGGAAGAGGCTGAAGGTCCACCAGGAACCAAGGCACTTCAGCCCCCTCTCTCTCAACACCAGATCCCACTCCAATCTACAGAGGTGGTCTGGGTTCTGGAAAGACTGTTTTGTTTTTCAGATGGATCAAGACCTGGAAGTTGTCCAAGGCTGCCTCCAGGAACTGTTGGACTTTGTGCTGAACTGTGTGGAAGAGATAGATCTTGTCCCAGGGGACAAAAATGCTGCAGCAACGGTTGTGGCCACTCCTGCCAAACTGCTGTTCAAGATGTGAGTATAACATAGAGAGCCATGTATGGGAAGCATGGGTTGTGGCTGGCCTTTACAGCACAGAAGACACCCCACCCACCCTTCTGCTCACTGAAGTCTAGGTGGCACGTGGAGAAAGCTGGTTGGTAGCAAAGAGCAGGAATTCCTGGAAAGTGTCATGATTATCCTTGTGTTTTAGGGGGAAGACTTCGTTATCCGTCCGGATGATCAATGAAACTTAGCCTCCTGCAGTGACCATTCCCAAGTGTTATCTTTATTCGAATACCTGGAAATGGGCTTTCCCACTATCTTTCCTGGCTGCTCTGTATTCCTGGAACCCCAGTACCACAGGATGAGGATCTAAAATATCTGGCTTGAGTGTTCAATTTTGGCAATTGTTTGAGGAATCATGGGGTGACTGCTTCCAAAATTATCCTTCTTCTGAATAAAATTATTTCTGTGGCAATATCCAACTTGAGTCATTATTTTTATGTAATATTTGAGCTCACTTACATTAGTATCTCCACCTCCAACAAGTATTTAATCCCACCCCATGGAACCTGTCTCTTTTTCATTATCCATTATCCATCTTATCCTCACTCCTTATATCAGATGTTTATAGTCACAATAACAATGTATAACAAGCTACCCCAGAACTCTTTGGCCTAAAATAACAATCATTCTTCCAGACCTGTGAGTTGGCAAGGCATCAACAGATCTAGGCTGGGCTATACTGGGCAACTCTGCAGATCTTGACAGGACTTACTTGTACATCTGAGGTTGGCTGATTCAATGGGGTTGGCTGGGGCGACTTGGCTCCACCCCAGCTATTTCATCCTACTCCTAAGCCAAAGAGCAGCCCAGGCACTCAATGCTGCCTGGAAATTACACCATATTTCCCTAGAAAATTCACTACCTACCCTCCAAGGTGCCTATTTCATAATTCTCTTTCCTCAAATCTCTATCTAAATCTAAACTCCACCATGCAGGTCTCACTGGCTATCTCAACACATCCTTCCTTGGGAAAATAGTTGCAAGTCTGCAAAAATTCCCTCCTCTTCTATCCCCATCTATTTGTGCCCATTGACTCTGCTTTATCCTCTGGAATAATGGAAAAAACTATCCTCCTCCTATTTAAGTCCAACCCCTCCACTGACATTTTGGATGCTTCTTATCTAATCAAGGACTTCACTTCTCTAATTATTACCTCGAATTCATAGATGTCTTCCTTGCTCCTGGATCACTCCAATTGTCATACAACTATGCCTTGACTCCAAGCTTCAATCCAGCTACCATCCACTCCACAGCTGAAATCCCAGACACTACTGTGTATCTGTACTTACTTCTCTGCTTCCACACCCCTGCCCATCCGCATTCTCTCCTCAAGGTGTACACCTCCCTCTTCCTGTGATTGGCTCTGACCCCCACCTCCCCTCACTCCAGCACTCCAGCCAAGCCTCCTCTGGTTTACCACACACTGAAACTTGCCTAATGCCACTCATGTAGCCTGAATGGCACCTCACTCTGGAATCCTCCAAGCAGGGCACAAGGAACAGAACACTAGCACACTCCAACACGAATGATCTCGGGAGCTAGTAGAGTGGCTGAGGGCCCGTGGGCTCTGGTCTAGTGGATGATGCCCAAGGTAGTGACAACTAAATTGTGATTCTAGTCACAGTACCAGAACTCCATAGAGGCTGTAAAAAATAGCCTCTTACCTTCGGGAGTTTAAAATCTAACTGAGGATAAGGAACACATCTAAAGGAGAAAGAAAATATTTTATTTGATATATTACTAGGTGTTAGATATTTCCCTTACATTGTTTTTTTTTTTTTCTTACAACAGCCCCAGGAGTTGAGCATTCTGAGCCTCTAATCCTTATGCAGTAACCTCGAGTGATTCATTGTCAAGATCACATTGCCAGGATGTAGTAGACCCTGAACTTAAATCCAGATCTCAATAGCTCCAAACTTCCCTCTTTTTCTGATACTATACTACCTCCAAAAATAAAAATGCAGAATGTCTATTTTTCTGGGAATTTAACTCCAGTCAACCACTTTGAAATAGGTTGTACTCACCGCTCTCTCACAGAGGGAAGCACGAGTAGTGTTCGGGCTTTAGGAATCGACACTAAAGGGTTTCCTAACACTTGTTAGTGACTTGTTACAGGATCTTGGTCAACGTTTGGAAGACCAGGAGCTTGAAAGACCAGGAACAATTATACAGTCTCTGTGCCAAGCCGATTAAACAGCCCCTAAAATAGAGGCTATGGGTCTTGGGTCCTCCTGTAACGTTGAGAGGTAAACAGGGGACCTCTAAGGGTGGGTTGTGAGAATAGCACCATCTCACCTGACAGTGGCTTGCAATGTTGCTGGAGTCTAAAGGCTACATGATGCTGCCTGGGGAAGAAGCTTCTTTCTGACTGGTGTATTTGGATCCATGCAATGAAAAGTCACTGGTAGCCCCGAAATCTGTACTTATTTCAAGCTGGTCCAACTCCAAGACATTTATCCACCCTCCCCTATTTCTCCTCTTTGTTGAGTTTCACTTCTCAGTCTCAGGCTGAAATCCCAGGGCTCTCATATAGTCCCTCTCCTGTGACAATCAAATGCACAGTGCTGTAACCCCAAAGTCCTTGAGCCTCACCAGCCTGCAAGGAAGGAATAAAATTACATCTGAATTACAGCATGGGCTGGCATTCCTTAAACCAATAAGAATGTAGTATTCCGTAACAGCCCACTACCAACATTATTTAGGAAAAATTAATAGTGCCTTCAAGAAATTAGAATTCCCAAAAAGTAGCCACTCTCTTTAGGACTGGAGTGTGTGTATACCTGTGTGTGTGTCCGGAGTGTGTGTATATGTGTCTGTGGGGGGAAGGGAGTGGATATGAGCGAGGGATCAAAAGGGTTTGTAAAAATTGATCTGATTTATTAGAGTTCACATTGTATGAATTAGCTGCTACAACAAATAAATCCCTGAAATCTTACCAGCTTAGCTCAAATTGAGGTTTATTCCTCTCTGGTGTGAAATCCAAAATGGGTCTTCTCGAACACCAGTTTTTCTCCAGGTGGTAATTTGGGGACCAGGCTCCTTCTATCTGTGGTATTCACACACTTCAACACTTGACTTCCAGGACCAGTCACCTATGTATGTGCTTCGGCCCAGGAATAGGAAGAAGAGAGTGGAGGATGGTGCAGGGGTGGTAGAAGGGAGTTAGGATCCTTGCCCCAGAAGTGGTGCACATCACTTTTGCTCACATTCTGTTGCCTAGAAGTCAGTCACAGGGCAATAGCTACCTGCAAGGAAAGCTGGGACCGTAATCTGCTGTGTTCTCAGGAAGAAGAAATGAGTTTGCTCAGTCTGTCTGTGGCTCATAGAGAGGCTGGTGCTGTCAGTCTGCCACTCACAGAGAGGCTGGCCTTTTCGATTGTGGCCAAGGTGGAATAGACCTATCCTTAGTGGCCCAACATTTCATACAGTCTTCCTTGTAAAATAAATGTTCTTCCAAACAGATTTGCAAAAGGAAAAATGAAAACTTATTCATAAAAGCTAAATCAACATTTTTAAGAATGTGTAATAAAAGAAGGCTTGAGGAGTCCATGTAAAACAGAAGAAGGAAAAAAAGTTACGGTATTCAGATATGGGATTTTTCCCCCCATTTGAACATGGCAGGAGGCCTATTTACCCAAGGGAATCTCTACTTGTTTGCATTTCAGGTAATGTGACCAAATGAGGAATTCTAGATAGTTCTGTGGAGATTAGGGGGAAAAGAAGACAGGATGCCCATCTCTGTTCCTGGACCAGCCCTGAGCTCTGTTATATTGATGTTTGGATCTGAAATCTGGTGAATGAGAGTATGGAAGGAAAAGGCATAAACAGTGTCATGTAGTGAGAGAGCTTGGGATTTGGAGTCACAAAAACTTGGGTAATTAAGAAGCTGTGGAACCCTGGGGAGTTACTATCTCCCCCTGTGTGAAGTGGAGATAACCCCTGAGAGGACATTTGATCTTAAAAAGGGTCGGAGATAATATATATTTTTGTATAAAAGATTTGTGTATGTGTGTGCTGTAAAATGTTGCACACAAAGTGCCCAATAAATACCAGGTCCCTGTCTCCTCACCCCATTTCCCCCTGTCATTCAAAGTGGCCTCCATTCTTCAGTGGTCTTGATTATTATCTGGAAGAAGCTATTTCTCTTGGCTCAGAGACTTGTTTGAAAATACATCATTACTCAATGCTAAACACAGGCCTAAGTAATCCAGAAAGGTCAGCTGCCTATAAGGGCTCAAGCTTCCAAATACCTGTGTCTTCACCCAGGTTCCACATGCTGCCCAGCTCAGTGGGAGGAAGGTATAATTGCAGCCCACCTCTTGCATCTGCCTTGTCATCAAAGGAGACTCCACTCAGCAATATGACATGGGGGGCTTGCTCCTCCTTGCAGCCCTTCCCACTCTCAGCACAGAGCTGCAGCGCTGACCTGAAAACTCACAAGGTAATTGATGAGTCCAGGCAGCAAAAGCCTGTTAGTCAGGAGGAGGAACCAGAGAGAAGGAAGTCAGGGGCCCAGTGTATACAAGGATGGGAAGAAGGGGAGGGCAGCAGGCATAAGACATTCCACATGGACAAGTGCAGGGGGACATCTCAAATGCCACCTCTGCATCTGCTTCCAGGCTCTCCTCTTCTTTTGCAAAGCTCGCCCCTCCAGCTGCACTCCCCACCCCTCCCCGGGCCTCCTCTGCTCCTGCACAGGCTGTATTCACTGTGGTGCCTTCTAGGCTCATGAGAAATGCTCAATAATATAAGTTCATTTCCTTAAAGGAGAAGCATCCTCTCTTGTGTCCATGTGAAGGAAAACCTCTCATATCAGTGCAGTTTTAAACTAACAATTCCTCTTAGAGATGAGGAAGATTGAGTCCTATGCATAGAGAGGACATGACTTATCCAAAGTCACACAGTGGTGACTCTGAGGCTGAAACCTGGGTGCATTTAGTTATAAGCAAGAATACTTTTTAAAAATAATACTATGATTAATCCTGAAAATAGAAATGTTTGTTGGGTGCTTGCTGTCTCCCAGGCATTGTGCTGAGTTCTGAACACAATTATCTCATTGAATTCTCACCCCAGCACTGTGGGGCAGGTACTATTCTTCTGTTTATCTTACAGGGGAGGAGACAGAGCCTCACGAGGTTCAGTGACTTGTCCAGGGTCACACAGCCACTAACTTGGAGGTGGGATCTGACCCAGTGGTCGGACTCCTGAGCCCAGACTCTTGCCTGCTACATTGTCTAGGTCTGGTTCAGCACAGAGAGGTCTAGGTGCGAGGACACAGGCTTAATATTTTCATAGTGTTCAGATCTTTCCCTGCAGTCCCTGCCAGTCACCTCAACCTTGGTCTCACACTCTAGTCTCAGAGCACAGGGACTAGCAGAGCTTATTTGGGGAAGCTGAGTATTCACTACTCTTTGCTAATAATGAACCCCTCACATTGAAAAGGCTCTCAGTGGCTATGGGAATTTTATAAACCAATGTGACCTCATACAATAATAATAGAAAATAAAGAAATGAATTGCAATATAGTGTGCTCAGTACAATGACCAGACATGTACAAAAAGAAGTTAACTCTCCCATTGGCAGGGATTGAGGAAATTTTCGGAGGTAACATCAGTGCTAAGCCTTGTCACATATGGCAGAGAAAAAAAGGGAAAAGGAATTCCAAGTTCAAGGAACAGCCTGCACTGCGGTTAAGAAGCATGAAGTCCTTGGCAAGAGGCAACAACTAGATCAGCCCAGAGTGCCTGGGTGGTTGGGGACCGGGGGTGATGAGTAAGGGAGGAACCCAGAGCAGTCTGGGGCCCTGTTGCCAGGGCTCTGAAGGTCCCTCTCAGCTCTGAGTCACTCAAAGGACAAACCAAGCACAAGCTTAGGGCACCAGCAAAACAGGGCACCCAAAATAATATCAGAAAAGAGGACATTGAGAAAGAAAAAAAATAGAATTTCAGCATACCTTTGAGTTTTGTGCAATTTCAAAAATATTTAGCATTTTTCGCATTTTGAAAATTTGAAATTACATGCAGAGGACATCACTATAGAACTCTTTTCAGTATTTAGGATCTCTAAAAGTTTCTTTCTGGCTCTGATTCTATTACAGAAATAGAAACCTATCAATCTCAACCTTGGGATAGGCAGGATTGAGTTAGGGCAGTTTGCAAAATTGCTTTATGAATAACCTATAACTGTACCCCTAACACACCTGGGGGAATTAGTAATGTATGAGGTCAGTTGTTTACCCAAAGGACCTCTAAGTAGTGGCATTTCAGGGACTGTGACAAAGAAGCATAACAAGAAAAGTCTTTTCCTGTAGCCCTAGAATTAGGAACCAGGGCCCCTGGTGAAACATCAAGTACATCACTTTCTAAAGAGAAGTCAACCATCTCCCCAGGGCCTAATAAAGAGGCTGCAAACAGGTCCTGCCATTCTCAGCCATCCCAGTCATCCTATCTCACATGAAGTAAGACATCTTATGCGACACAGTGCTCATGGCCAAAAGTTATACATGCCTCCCGCTATTCCTGCTGCCACTGGAGAGGGAAGGGGGCATATTCCTCAAAAAAACCAAGAAGAGTGTATTTTTCAGAAAATCACTCATCTAGATGAGGAGTGCCTACAAGAAGGGGAAATGAAATCTCCCTCCCCAGCTGGTTGGTTACTGCAGCCCCACCCCACTCTCACCGCAGTCCTGCATAAAGAGAGACATCCTGGAAGAGTTTAATGTGTACCTCAGGAGTTTGTGTTCTCAGAAATGAAGGTGGACAAGATGAAGTGCAGCTCCATCCCCAGAAACTTACATGTGTCCTATAGGCAAAGACTACCACACCTGCTAGGTTCCCAGTGGTAGAGAGAATCAGACCAGCCAGAAGAAGACCAAGCTTGTCTCCTTACCACCAGCAGGTGACCTAGGAACATCCTTGCTGGCTCTCCTCCTTCTCTCCCTGCCACAAGTACCAGAGATACTAGGGCCCAGAGCCGGGAGGGGAGAAATGAAAGAAAGGACTGCACCATCACCAGCCAGCACCCAGTTGCTAGGTTGTAATTTCTATAAGGATGTATTCCTCGTGCCTAGCATGTGCCTGGGCCAGAGAATACATTTGTTACTTGTGTTGAAAAATGAATAAGTGAATGAAAGTACATAGTAAGAGTTAGTGCCCACCCCCACCCCCTTTCTCAGTCACTCAAGGCTTTCTTGGTTCAGGAGACTTTGTTGGTCAGAGAAGAGTGTTCCCTTGGCTTAGAGACTTACATAGGTAACAACGTGGCATTACCCATGGTGCACATCGTGTGCTTTCTACAGATGTCAGTTTCTGGGGGAGGCTTAGGCTCCCAGAGTCCCTAGCCTGTCCCACCCCTGACCTTGCATTACAGCTCAGTGGGCAGAAGAGCATAAATTTCCCCTGTTCTCAGCCCTGCTGCATTTTTACCAAACTTCCAACAGCAACATGAAGTTGGGAGGCCTCCTCCTTCTGACCCTCACCACCCTCAGCTTAGAGGTACAGGAGCTTCAGGCTGAAGTGAGACCATTGCAACGTTTGGGTGAGTCCAGGCAGAAGGCAGCCCCCTTCTTCTTTGAATGAGGGAGCCTGAAAGTAGAACATCAGGGACAAGTGTGTACAGGGGAGGTGGGGAAGAAAGGAATGATGGAAAAGTGTTCTAGTCTAGGAGCCCTTCCAGGGACCCACCTTGACTGCAGAATCTCTCTTCTTCTGCCTCCACTTTTTTGCCTCCTTTTCCTGGGTCACTCTTCCATCTGAACTCTAAATTCTTCCACTTTTCCTCCTCATCAGCCACCCTCCATCTCCTCTGTGTCTCCCTCTCCACCAGCTCATTGTCTCTTGCTACAAATAAACTGGATCACCTAGAGAAAATATTTAATCATGTGAAACATGAATCATCTCAATCTCTTCTTTTCCTTTTACCACCAACATTCTTAAAGAACTCATCTGAATTCTCTGCCCTTACTTCCCCATAACTGATTCCTTAACCCTTTGAAAACTGACTATAGTCATTCCTGCCCCCAGCACTCTCCTGAAACTTCTCTCCCACGTCCTGTTGACAAATCTCTTGACTCTCCTCAGTGGCCCAAGACTTTACCCTCTGCAGCATCTGCCTGTCATTGCTTGCCACTTCATCAATCCTCAAACTTTCTTCTCTTCTGGATTCTCTTCACTGTATCTTTTTCTTCTCCCTAAAGATTATTGAATTCATCTCTTACTCCTCTCCTTTCTTTGCTCTCCATCCCCTACATTAAACTGGTTGCCAAATTCTGTCCATATTTTGAAATTGCTTCTTGCAGGTGTTCCTTCCTCTCCACCCCATTGCCACACTGTATTTCTAGCCATGAATCCACCTTGCTTGGGCCAGTGCAATCACTTCCCAGCAGCTCTCCCTTCCCCTCTCTTCCTTCTGAAATTTGCTCATTTGTTGACTCTTGGTCAATTCTCTGCTCTCCTACCAGGATAATCTTCAAAAGTAAACTGCAACCATGTCCCTCTTTTGGCCTCCCAAATGAAATCCAAACTCTTCAGGTCTTCAAGATCCATCTGCTGTAACTTTATCTCCTGCCTATTTTTCTTGCTGAACTTCCAACACTTCCCTAGCCTTGCATTTGCCATTCTTCCTGGATTCCTTGTATTTCAGGGTGAGAAGTGAGGAGATGAGCCACCTCACATGCAAAATTGAAGGAGGTGTTCATTCTCAGGGTTGTGCAAGCACCTCCTTAAATTTTGAGCCCTACGTGCCTTATACGCCTCTCCCTGGTCCCACCCTGCTGCATTTTCCCCTTGTGAACTTTTGCTAGTAATTCTTTTCTCTCCTCACAACACTTTACCTCCCCCCTCAATTCTGCCTTAAAACAATTCCTGTTCTTCAAGACTCACCTTTTCTCATTAATCCAATTGGACGTAATGTCTTCTCTCCTCTGAGCCCCTTTAGTCCTTTGGATGTAGCTCTCTTGGGACACTTCTCACAAACTGCTTTGTTTCTAGTACTTTAAACATAAATCTTATCTCCATTGTTAGACTCCAAGTTTCTTGAAGGTAATGACCCTCTCTTAAATCTTTTTATTTCCTGAATAACTTACCTTTGTGCTTTATACATATGAAATCAACCGATATAATGAGTGTCCAAACTGCTGTGAGCAGGACAAGAAGTCGTCAACCCTCTCACAATAAACTAAAAAAGCTAACAGAAATATGAAGTGATCATATTGATTTTCTCCAAGGTCTGCAAGTACATTGTAGACATCCCACTAGGCCCCCTTTCACCCTCAGATATTGCTAATCAATCACAGCACTCTTTCTCTTGGAGCCTGGACAAGGCTTCCCAGCCTTCTCGACACAGCATCAGACAGCCATCTCTATTGATAGGAGTTGACGCTGGAGAATGAACTTTATTTCCCCTGCCGGATCCAAGGGATCCATTTTATATACGAGGAAACAAAGACCCAGAGAGGTCCAGAGACAGAGTCAGGTGGAGAAACTACTGATAGCAGCTGAGTGGTCAATCAAAGCACAGCACAATTCATCCAGAGCTCTGCATACATTTTGCTAGAAGCCTATTGGGTCTTAACTAGCTTCTTGGACCTACTTCATTGATCCTCAAAGACTAACTTTGAGGCTCTGTTAACCTGCGGAGCCTCCGTTCAGGTCAGGAGTGAAACCTTAAAATTTAGAGATGTGCTCTTCATGTCAGGGTCTGTTTCACCATGTGAGACTACAGAGGGAGCTTGGGCCTCGGGTCCAGGCAGGTTCCTGAAAACAAGACAAGCTGGTGCAGAGATCTCTGCACATAATTATACCTCTTTAGACTGAATACGAATGTTTATAGCACTAAAAGAACTAAAACAGATGATATGAAAAACATTACTTGCACCAATCAATATTATGATGTTACAAGTTGGTAGAAAATAAATACTCAGAGTAAAAACAGAGACAGAAATTTCAAATGCAAGTAAATACAGCAATCCATCTAGTATCTCTACTGGATCAGGGTATAGGACAATATTCTTGCAACTCTGCCAAAATGATGCAGAACTGATTACAACTGTTGCTTTCTCACTGCCTAGTTGTGTTCTACCAATAGTGTATCAGAGGAAGGACATTATACAGATGACGGTGATTGAAGGTAAATTATTGATGTATAGACCTGTGTTTCATGTAACTATGTGTGCCTCTCAACAAGGACTCATTGTGATGGTAAGAAGTGCAAAATTTTAATTGCCCATCTCTGCAATTAGTATGAAATTATATGCTATATGTTAAAACAAAGAACAGATATAAAAGAGTTATACAATGGGACGATCAGAAAACAGTCCAAATATGTACCTTAAATTTAACCCAATATGTTAGGCCAACTATACATTTCAAATGGTCTTGACATTCATCTAAGCATTAAGTTAAAATATTTCAGAATATTAAAAAATACATACACGCATGTAAATGATAGAAAGGTATAGAGACTCTCTCTAGAAATAAACCCAAGAAATTACAGTAGGGGTTACCTCTGGAAAGGGAACAGTGTGGGAGGACTGGAAGTCAGGAATGGGGAGGAAAATTACAGGATTGGGGTTCTCTTTCAGGCAAGGAGCAGGAGTAGGCTGTGGGACTCATGTTAATTGGCACCAGAAAGCACATAGAATTGGTGTAAGGTTGGCTCTGTTTATGATCTGGGATTTAATTATCTAATCCCAGAAGAAACAAAAGGAAGGGAGTTAACAGCAATGCTCTCTTCTCTTCTCCCAGGACACTGCAGCTCTGGCCTTCGGTACATTTTCCCATGGACAAAACAGTACTGTGTGCCTTCAAGATTGAGAGGGGAGAAGATCGGGGGTGTCAAGAAGGGAAGAGGCTAAATGTCCACCAGGGACTGAGGCACTTCAGCCTTCTCTCTCAACACCAGGTCCCACTCCCTCTACAAAGCCTTTCTGAGTTCTGGAAAGACTGTTTTGGTTTTAGTTAGATCAAGATCCAGAAGTTGTCCAAGATGTGTGATGGAAGTGCTCGACTTTGTGCTGAACTGTGTAGAGGAGATGGATCTTGTCCCAGGGGACAAAAGTTCTGCAGCAACAGCTGTGGCCACTCCTGCCAAACTGCTGTTTAAAATGTGAGTATAAGACAGAGAGCTTCTTATGGGATGCATGGGTCCCTGCTGGCCTTTATAGCACAGAGCTATAGAGCACATCCCTCTGCTCACTGAAGTCTGGGTGGTACATGGAGAAAGCTTTTTGGAACAAAGAGAAGGAATTCCCGGAAAGTGTCATGATTACCTTTATGTTTGAGGAGGAAGATTTCCTTATCCATTTGGATGATCAATGAACCTTAGATTCCTTCAATGACCATTCCCAAATATCATTTTTATTCTAATACCCTGGAGGAGAACAGGCTTTCCTACTTTCTTTTCCTGGCTGCTCTCTATTCCTGGAACCCCAGTACCACAGGATGAGGGTCTAAAATAACTTTGGCTTAAATGTTCAGTTCTGGCAATTGTTTGAGGAATCATGGGGTAACTGCTTCCAAAATTATCCTTCTGAATAAAATTATTTCTGTGACATTATCCAACCTGAGTCATTATTTCCATGTAAGATTCTAGCTCACTTACATTAGTATCTCCACCTCCAACAAGTATTTAACCCCAACCCAAGGAACCTGTCTCTTTTCCATTATCTATCACCCGTCTTATCCCCTCTGTCCCCTTGTCCTTACTCCTTATATCAGATATTTATAGTCACAATAACAATGTATAACAAGCTATGCCAAAACTCACTGGCCTAAAATAACAATCAGTCTCCCAGATCTGTGAGTCAGCCAAGGGTCAATTGTTCTAGGATGAGCTCAACTGGGCAACTCTGATGATCTTGGCTGGACTCACTCATGCATCTGAGGTTGGCTGATTCAACTGGGGTTGGCTGGGGCAAATTGGCTCCATCCCACCTATTTTATCCTTCTCCTAAGCCAAAGAGCAGCCCAGGTATTCAATACTGCCTGGAAATCTCACACATTTACCTATAAAATTCACTTCCTACCCTCCAATATGACTATTTCAGACTTCTTCTCTTTCCCCAAATCTCCATCTCACTATAAACTCCACCATGCAGATCTCACTGGCTATCTCATCATATCCTTCATTGAGAAAATAGTTGCAAGAGTGCAAAAATTCCCTCCTCTTCTATCCCCATCTATTTGTGCCCATTGACTCTGCTTTATCCTCTGGAATAATGGAAAAACTATCCTCCTCCTATTTAAGTCCAATCCCTCCACTGACATTTTGGATATTTCTTATCTAATCAAGGAATTCACTTCTCTAATTATTACCTCCAGTATCATGATGTCCCCATTGCTCCTGGATCACTCCACAACTGTCACACAACCATGTTTTGAATCCATGCTTCAATCCTGCTACCATCCATTCCACAGCTGAAATCCCAGACGACACTGTGTGTCTGTACTTGCTTCTCTGTTTCCTCACCCCTGCCCTATCTTATTCTCTCCTCAGGAGCACGCCTCCCTCTTCCCTGGGATTGACTCCAATCCCCATCTCCCCTCACTCCAGCACTCCAGCCAAGCCTCCCATGGTCTAATACACACTGGAACTTGGCTAATGCCACTCTTGTAGCCTGAATGTCACCTCACTGGAACCCTCTGAGCAGCACAAGGAACACAACACTAGCACACTCCAACATGAATGATCCCAGGAGCTAGTAGAGTGACTGAGGGCCCTCTGAGCTCTGGTCTAGAGGATGATGCCCAAGGTAGTGACAACTAAGTTGTGGTTCTAGTCACAGTTCCAGCACTCCATGGAGGTTGTAAAGAATAGCCTCTTACCTTTGGGAGTTTAAAATCTAAGTGAGGATAAGGAAAACATCTAAAGGAGATGAAAATATTTTATCTGATATATTATTAAGTGTTAGATATTTTCCCTGCATTATTTCCTTATTCTTACAACAGCCCCAGGAGTTGAACATTCTGAGCCTCTAATTCTTGATGAAGAAACCTAGAGAGATTAATTGTCAAGATCACATTGCCAGGATGTTGCAGAACCTGCATTTAAATCCAGATCTTCATAGGTCCAAAACCCCTTCTTTTTCCTAAACTATACTACCTCCAAAAATAAAAATGCAGAATGTATATTTATTGGGAATTTAATTCCACTCAACTACTTTGAAAGTGGGTTGTACTCACCACCCTCCCACAGTGGGAAGCACATGTAGTTTGGGAGCCTTAGGAATCAACACTAAAGGGTTTCCTAACATTTGGTTAGTGACCTGTTACAGGATCTTGGTTAACGTTTGGGAGACCCAGAGCTTGAAGGACCCGGGTCAATTATACAGTCTCTGTGCCAAGTTGATTAAACAGCACCTAAAATAGAGGCTATGGGTCTTGGGTCCTCCTGTAACTTTGAGAGGTAAACAGGGGACCTCTAAGGGTGGGTTGTGAGAATAGCACCATCTCACCTGACAGTGGCTTGCAACGTCCCTGGAGTAAAGGCTACATGATGCCACCTGGGGAGGAAGCTGCATTGTGACTGGTGTATTTGGATCCATGCAATGAAAAGTCACTGATGGCACAGAAATTTGTACTTATTTCAAGCTGAACCAACTCCAACACATTTGTCCATCCTCCCCTTTTTCTCTTCTTCATTGAGCTTCACTTTCTCAGTCTGATGCTGAAATCCCTGGGTTCTCCTATATTCCCTCTCCTGTGCCAATCAAATGTACAATGGTATAATGCCAAAGTGCTGAGTCTCATCAGTCTGTAAGGAAAGAATAAGATTACATCTGAATTACAGCATGGGCTGGAACTCCTTAAACCAGTAGGAATGTAGTATTCCACAACAGCTCCACTACCAGCATTTCAGGAATAATTAATAGTGACTTCAAGAAATTAGAATTCCCAAAAAGTAGCCAATCTCTTTAGCAGTGCAGTCAGTGGGTGGAATTGGATAGGAGCAAGAGATCAAACAGAATTGTCAAAAGTGATGTGACTAGAGTTCACATTGTATGAATGGGCTGCTGCAACAAATAAACCTCCCAAATCTTACTAGCTTAACTCAAATTGAGGTTTATTCCTCCCTTGTATGAAATCCTAAATGGATCTCTAAAGCAGCTGATAGCATTCCTGCAAGCAAAGATTAGGGGACCAGGCTCTTTCTCTCTTGTGGTATTCATCCACTTCAATACTGGGCTTCCAGGACCATTTGCCTATGTATGTGCTTCAGCCCAGCAATAGGAAGAAGAGAATGGAGGAGTGTGCAAGGGCAGAGTTATAGGCCTCGCCCTAGAAGTGGTGCTCATCACTTCTGTTCATATTCCATTGCCTAGAACTCAGTCACATGGCCATAGCCGCATGCAAGGAAAGCTGGGATCTGTAATCTGCCATGTTCTCAGGAAGAAGAAATGAGTTTTGTCAGTCAGTCTGCCACTCATAGAGAGGCTGGTGTGGTCCATCTGCCACTCATATAGAGACTGGTCTTGTCTGTCTGCTGCTTATATAGAGGGTGATGTTGTCAGTCTACCACTTTATAGAGGGTGGACTTCCCAACGGTGGTCAAGGTTGAATAGACCTACCCTCAGTGGCTGAATATTTTACAGAGCCATCCTTGTAAAATGAATGTTCTTGCAAACAGCTTTGCAAAAGGAAAAATGAAAACTTATACATAAAAGCTGAATCAACATTCTGAGAACCTGTAATAAAAGAAGGCTTGAGGATTCTGAGCAAGGCAGAAGGAGGAATAAAAGTTATGATACTCAGATATGGGGTTTTCCCCACATCGCATGGCAGGAGGCTCTTTTACCCAAGGGAATCTCTACTTGTTTGCATTTCAGGTAGTGCGACCAAATGAGGAATTCTAAATAGTTCTGTGGAGATTGGGGGGTGGGGGAAGAAGAGAGGATGCCCGTCGCTGTTCCTAGACCAGCCCTGAGCCCTGTAATATTAATATTTGGATCTGAAATCCGGTGAATGAGTCTGGAAGGAAAAGGCATAAACAGTGTCATGTAGTGAGAGAGCTTGGGATTTGGAGTCCCAAAGACTTGGGAAAATAAGAAGCTGTGGAACCCTGGGGAGTTACTATCTCCTCCTATGTGAAGTGGAGATAACCCCTGAGAGGACTTTTGATCTTTAAATGGAGTGGAGAGGATACATATACAATTAAATATATTAATTAAAAGTATATATATATAAAATATTTGTGTATGTGTGTGCATGTAAAATCTGTCACACAAAGTGCTCAACAAAAATCAGATCCCTGTCTCCTCACCACATTTCCACCTGTCACTCAAAGTGTCCTCTATTCTTCAGTAGTATTGATTATGAGGTGGAAGAAGCTATTTCTATTGGCTCAAGACTTGTTTGAAAATACATCATTACTCAATGCTAAACACAGGCCTGTGTAATCCAGAAAGGTCAGCTGCCTATCAGGGCTCAAGCTTCCAAATACCTGTGTTTCCTTCCAAATACCTGTGGAACCTTCACCCAAGTTCCACAAGCTGCCGGGCTCAGTGGAAGGAAGAGTACAAATTGCAGCCCATCTCTTGCATCTGTGTTGTCATCAAAGGAGACTCCACTCAGCAACACAACATGGGGGGCATCCTCTTCCTTGCAGCCCTCTCCACTCTCAGTACAGGGCTGCAGCACTGACCTGAAAACTCACAAGGTCATTGGTGAGTCCAGGCAGCAAAGGCCTATTAGTCAGGAGGAGGAACCAGAGAGAAGGAAGTCAGGGGCCCAGTGTATACAAGGATGGGAAGAAGGGGAAGGGAGTGGGGAGGGCAGGAGGCACAAGACATTCCACATGGACAAGTGCAGGGGGACATCTCAAATGCCACCTCTGCATCTGCTCCCAGGCTCTCCTATTCTTTTCCAGAGCTCGCCCCTCCAGCTGCACTCCCCACCCCTCCCTGGGCCTCCTTTGCTCCTGCACAGGCTGTATTCACCATGGTGCCTTCTAGGCTCATGAGAAATGCTCTAATACAAGTTCCTTTCCTTAAAGGAGAAGCATCCTCTCTTGTGTCCATGTGAAGGAAAAGCACTCACATCAGTGCAGTTTTAAACTAACAACTCCTCTTAGAGATGAGGAAGATTGAGTCCTATGCATAGAGAGGACATGACTTATCCAAGGTCACACAGTGGTGACTCTGAGGCTGAAACCTGGTGTATTTTGTTATAAGCAAGATTTCCTTTTTCAGATAATACTATCATTAATCCTAAATAGAGCAACATTTCTTGGGTGCTTGCTCTCTCCCAGGCATTTTGCTGTGTTCTGAATATAATTATCTCATTGAATTCTCACCACAACACTGTGGGGCAGGTACTATTCTTATGTTTATCTTACAGGAGAGGAGACAGAGACTCACGAGGTTCAGTGACTTGTCCAGGGTCACACAGCCACTAACTTGGAGGTGGGATCTGACCCAGTGGTCGGGCTCCTGAGCCCAGACTCTTGCCTGCTACATTGTCTAGGTCTGGTTCAGCACAGAGAGGTCCAGGTGGGAGGACACAGGCTTAATATTTTCATAGTGTTCAGATCTTTCCCTGCAGTCCCTGCCAGTCACCTCAACCTTGGTCTCACACTCTAGTCTCAGAGCACAGGGAGCAGCAGAGCCGGTATTTGGGGCAGCTGAGTATTCACTATTCATTGCTAATAATGAGCCTTTACCTTGCAAAGGCTCTCAGTGAGAGCAGGAATGTTATAAACCGAAGTGACCTCAAAATAAATAAATAAATAAAATTAATTACAATATAGTGTGCTAAGTGCTATGACCAGACAAATACAAAAAGAAAGTTAACTTTTCCAGGGGTGCAGGTTGAGGAAAGTTTCGGAGGTAACATCAGTGCTAAGCCTTGTTACATATGGCAGAGAAAGAAAGGGAAAAGGAATTCCAAGTTCAAGGAACAGCCTGCACTGCGGTTAAGAAGCATGAAGTCCTTGGCAAGAGGCAACAACTAGATCAGCCCAGAGTGCCTGGGTGGTTGGGGACTGGGGGTGATGAGCAAGGGGAGCAGAGAGCAGCCTGGGTCCCTGTTGCCAGGGCTCTGAAGGTCCCTCTCAGCTCTGAGTAACCCAGAGGACAAACTAAGCACATGCTTAGGGCATCAGCAAAACAGGGCACCCAAAATAAGATTAGAAAAGAGGACATCAAAAAAGAAACAATGGAATTTCAACATGCCTTTGAGTTTGTGCAATTTCAAAAAGTATTTAGCATTTTTGAAAATTTTGAGTTACATACGAAGAATGTCACTATAGAACTCTTTTCAGTGTTTAGGATCTCTAAAACTTTCTACCTCTGACCCTCTTACAGAAATTAGACACCAACCAACCTCAGCCTTGGGATACACAGGATTGACTTAAGGCAGTTTATAAAATTGCTTTATGAGTAACCTGTAATAGTACCCCTTAACCTACCTATAGGTATTAGCAATGTATTCGGTCAGTTGTTTGCCCAGTGGACCTCTAAATGAAGCATTTCAGGGACTGTGACAAATGAAGTATAACAGGGAGAGTCTCTTCCTGCAGCCCCAGAATTAGGAACCAGGGCTCCTGGTGAAACATCAAGTCCCCCACTTTCTAAAGAGAAGTCACCCATCTCCCCAGGGCCTTATGAAGAGACTGCAAACCGGTCCTGCCATTCCAAAGCAGCCCAGTCATCCTTATCTCACATGAAGTAAGACAACCTATGGGACACAGGGTACATGGCCAAAAGTTATACATGCATTCCCCATCCCTGCTGCCACTGGGGATGGAGGGGGCATATTCCTCCAAAAAACCAAGTGAAGTGTGTAATTCAGAAAATCCCTCGTCTAGATAAGGACTGCCCACAAGAAGGGGGAAATGAAATCTTACCCCAAGCCGGTTAGTCACTGCAGCCCCGCCCCACTCCCACACCAGTGCTGCATGAAGAGAGACATCCTGGAAAATTTTAACATGTGTGTCATGAGTTTGGGTTCTCAGAAATTAAGGTGGACAAGATGAAGTGCAGCTCCATCCCCAGAAAGTTACATGTGTCCTATAGGCAAAGACTGCCACACCTGCCTAAGTGCCCAGAGAGAATCAGACCAAGCCAGAAGGAGACCAAGGTCGCCTCCTCACCACCAGCAGGTGACCTAGGAGCACCCCTGCTGGCTCTCTTCCTGCCTCTCCTTGCCCCCAGTACCAGAAGTTCTGGGGCCCAGAGCGGGAAGGGGGGAAGTGAAAGAGTGGACTGCACCCTCGCCAGCCAGCACCCAGTTCCTAGGTTGTAATTTCTATAAGGACGCATTCCTCATGCCTAGAATGTGCCTGGCCCAGAGAAGACATTGTGTTGAAAAATGAATGAGTGAATGAAAGCACATAATAAAAGCTAGTGCCCACCTCCACCCCCTTTCTCAGTCATTCAAGGCTTTCCTAGTTTAAGAGTCTTATTTGTCTATCAGAGGAAGATGATCCCTTGCCTCAGAGACTTGGTTAAGTAACAACATGGAATTGCCAAGGTATACATGGTGTGAGTTCTCCAGAAATGTCAGTTTCTGGGCAGGGCTGAGGCTCCCTCAGTCCCTAGTCCCTCCCACCTCTGACTTTGTATTGCAGCTCAGCGGGTGGAAGGACATAAATTTCCACTGTTCTCAACCCTGCTGCATTTTTACCAAAGACCTCCAACAGCAACATGAAGTTGGGAGGCCTCCTCCTCCTTGTGACCCTCATCACCCTCAGCTTAGAGGTACAGGAGCTTCAGGCTGCAGTGAGGCCATTTCAACTTTTGGGTGAGTCCAGACAGAAGGCAGCCCCCTTCTTCTTTGAATGAGGGAGACAGAAAGTAGGACATCAGAGACCAGTGTGTGCAGGGGGAGGAGGGGAAGAAAGGAGAGAAGGAAAGATATTGGAGTCAAGGAGCCCTTCCAGGGACCCACCTTGACTGCAGAATCTCTCTTCTTCTGCCTCCACTTTCTCCCCTCCTTTCCTTGGGTCACCCCTCCATCTGAACTCTCAATTCCTCTACCTTGCCCCTTATCCACCACCTTCAATCTCCCCTCCATCTCCCTCTCCACCAGCTTCTTTGTATCTTGTTAGAAACAGATTGGATTGCCTAGATAATATATTTTCTTAATCATGTGAAACATGAATCATCTCAGTC
The DNA here is from genome assembly GCA_031878705.1 of Tapirus indicus. Lineage (NCBI taxonomy): Eukaryota > Metazoa > Chordata > Mammalia > Perissodactyla > Tapiridae > Tapirus > Tapirus indicus. Next base: position 24,201,190 of record CM062932.1, read on the forward strand.
TCTTCTTTTCCTTTTACCACCAACATTCTCAAAGAACTCATCTGAATTCTCTGCTGTTACTCCCTCATAACTCATTCTTTAACCCCTTGAAGACTGACTATAGTCATTCCTGCCCCCAACACTCTCCTGAAACTTCTCTCCCAGGTCCTGTTGACAAATCTCTTGACTTTCCTCAGGAGCCAAAGTCTTTATCCTCTGCAGCATCGGACATTGTTTCCTACTTTATCAATCCTCAAACTTTCTTCTCTCCTGGATTCTCTTCACTTTATATTTTTCTTCTCCCTAAAGATTACTACATTCAACTCTTACTCCTCTCCTTTCTTTGCTCTCCTTCCCCTACATTAAAATGGTTGCCAAATTCCGACCATTCTTTGAAATTGTCTCTTGCAGGTGTTCCTTCCTCTCCACCCCCATGGCCACACTGTATTTCCAGCCCTGATTACACCTTGCTTGGGCCAGCGTAATCACTTCCCAGCAGCTCTCCCTCCCCTCCCTTTGGAAGTGTGCTTGCTTGTTGCATCCTGGTCCATTCTCTGCTCTCCTATCAGAATACTCTTCATAAGTAAACTGCAATGGTATCTCTCTCTTTGCCTTGCAAATGAAATCCACACTCCACAGGTCTTCAAGATCTGCCTGCTGTAACTTTACCTCCTGCCTACTTTTGTTGCTCAACTTCCAACTCTTACCTAGTACTTATCAGCCTCGCCTTGCCATTCCTCCTGGATTCCTTGTATTTCAGGATGTGGAGTGATGAGATGAGGTATCTTGGGTGTGAAATTGAAGGATGTGTTCACTCTCAGGGTTGTGCAAGTGCCTCCCTAAATTTTGTGCCCTACGTGCCTCATGCACCTCTCCCTGATTCCACCCTCTTGCATTTTCCCCTGTGAACTTTTGCTAGTAATTCTTTTCACTCCTCACAACACTCTACCATCCCTCTCATTCTGCCTTTAAAACATCCCTGTACTTCAAAACTCACCTTTTCTCATTAATCCAATTGTAGGTAATGTATTCTCTCCTCTGAGCCCCTTTACTCCTTTGGATGTACCTCTCTAGGGACACTTCTCATATTTAAACACATGTCTTATCTCCTTTGTTAGACTCTAAACTTCTTGAAGGTAATGACCTTCTCTTACATCTTTGTATTTCCTGAATAACTTACCTTTGCACCTTAAACATAGTAAGAAATCAACAGATAAAATGAGTGAACAAAATGCTGTAAGTGGGGACAAGAAGTCTTCAACCCTCTCACCATAAACTAACAATGGCTAATAGAAACATAGGGGGATCATATTGATTTTCTCTGAGGCCTGCAGGTACATTGTAGACATCCCACCAGGACCCCTTCTTACACCATCAGACATTGCTAATCAATCATAGCACTCTTTCTCTTGGAACCTGGACAAGGCTTCCCAGCCTTCTTGACACAGCATCAGACAGCCATCTCTATTGATGGGAGTTGACACTGGAGAATGAACATCATTTCTCCTGCTGGATCCAAGGGCTCCATTTTACATATGAGGAAACAAAGACCCAGAGAAGTCCAGAGACAGAATCAGGTAGAGAACCTCCTGATAACAGCTGAGTAGCCAACCAACACATTGCACATTTGTCCAGAGATCTGCATACATTTTGCCAGAAGCCTCTGCGTTGTGTTAACCGTCTTCTTGGATCTACTTCATTGATTCTCAAAAACTAACTTAGATGCTCTGGGAACCTGGGAAGCCTCCACTCAGGTCAGGAATGACTCCTTGAAATTTAAAGATGTGCTCTCCATGTCAGGGTCAGTTTCACCATGAGGGACTGCATTGAGAGCCTGGGCCTAGGAGCCAGTCTGGTCTGGGTTGAATCCCACTTTTGTACTTACTAGTGGGCAAGTCACTCCTGTGAGCCCCAGCTGCCACACCTATAAAATGGGCCATCCTCACTGCACAGGATGACTGTCAGGCACCGTTGATGGTATTTGGTAAATATGAGTCCCCCCTTCTCCACTCCTTTCCCTGCAGAGTGAGGAAGTGAGGACATTTAAGTGGGTTTTTTTCCACTTCCCTTCCACAACCACAATTAACCTCATCTTTAAAGTAGGCCTTGCTTTATTGGGATTATGTGACTGCATTATTTTTAACTGAAATATGTACGATGTTAATGAGTATTATTCTGTGAGTTATCATTTATAAATTACATTATGTATTGAAATAAAAGAAAAAAGTGGAACTGGCTCCTTAATCAAAGGCTGTCTTCTCTAGCACCTGTGCCTAAAGCTTGATGGTTTTTAGCTGGTCTGTTCTAATGCAGGTATCTGTGTCGAGCTCTGTAGTGGTGACTGGGACTGTGGTCCAGAAGAGCACTGCATCAGCAATGGGTGTGGCCATGTCTGTTCTTCAGACTAAGGACAGGTAAAAACATCAGGCCCTTCCCTGCTTCCTCAAACAGTATCCAAGCCAGGCAGGCTGTACTCTTGGCCTGGATGGGACTTTCCAGAAATGGGTGGGACAGAAGCCTGTCTCTCTGTGGCCTTTCCCTCTTCACCCAACCCTTCCCAAGAAAAGGAAGCGTCTATCACAGGATGGTGGTTTCCAAATCTTTAAAATAATTTCATTATTCATTATATCCTGGAGAGAAATTTGACTATTTATGTGAGCAAGAAGAAGATAAAAATCGCCCATAATCCCCCATTCCAAAATGATGTCTGCTTAACACGTTGGTGCATATTTTAAAAATACAGATATATAATATTTTATATTAATATCTAATATTTATATAAAAGTGAGATTACTTGTACCTGTTTTTATTTCTTGATTAGTTAACTTAGAAATAGCTAATGAACAACTTTTAATATCAGTTCAGATGCTTCTATGCCATCATCTTTAATAACATTATAGAAGTCCATCATATATGCTCATATACTTAGCAACCTCCATTAATACAAATTTAATATATTTATTATTCTTTATATCATTAATACGGTTGTAATAAACACTAAATTGTTGTACATGCCCTTATTAATTTCCTTTGGATAAATTCTAAGCAGTATAATTGATGACCAAAGAGTACGCTCATTTTAAGCCTTTGATGCACATTGCCATATTGACCTATGAGAACTGCTTTCCTGTAACAATATTTCAGGGTCCTCAGATAGTAGTTTCTTTATTTTCAGTAGCCATTAAATGAAAAAAATCATAATTAAAAGCTACTGTGATTAAGTTTTGATTATAAATTAAGTTGTATTAAACACAACGGAATCAACATATACTTTAAAAATAACCCATCTGAGTTCAGAACATATTATTTGTCCAACCCACCCACAAGCCTTGGGATGCTTTTGGCCTTGCTAGCACTTTGCAGGTCCTTACTGATTCCCAGAACTGGAAACCATTGCCTCTCAATTGTATTCTGTGGATCCAAATCCCAAAAACCGCAGGTCTCACACATAATTTTTTTGTCCATTTCTCAGATGAAGACTTATCTTAAGGGTCATCCTTCTCTAATAATTGCTCATCCCTTCCTGGAGTTCCTATCTTCAAAGACGTGATTGTTTTGAGCTCCTTGCCCAGGAAGACAGATGAAAATGGAGGCCTGTGGATGGAGATTACAAGAGATGTGGCGGGGAAGAAAAAAGAGTTGTTTCTTTTAATAAATCATCATCAAAAGTATCCACACTACTTGAGTTATTTGGTTAGGGGTGATAAGCGGGAGGAGGAGGAGAAGGTGAGGAATACATGACATTTGTTGAATACTTGCTATGCAACAATATACAACTGCAGTATATTCTCCACAAGCATCATCTAATTTCTCCTTATGACAACCTTGTGACTATGCTTATTATCACCATCATTTTACATGGAGGTCTGGAGAAATTAAGTAATTTGCTTAATGTCATACAGCAGATAAGTGTTAGGGCCTTAACTATAATCTCATGTCAAACTCTAAGGCCTATGCATTACAGCATAGTGGTTAGGAGCTCTGACTCTGAATTTCAAAGCCAGACCCACCACACAACTGTGTGACCTTCAGAAAGTGTCCTAATCTTTCTGTGCTTCAGTTTCCTCAGCTGTATAATAGGACATACTTCATAGAGCTGCAAGGATAAAAGAGGTTAGTTCGTGTATAGTGCTTGATATAGTGCTTGACACATAGAAAATATTCAATAAATGTTAACCACAATGATTATTATTATTACCAAATAGGTGGGCTAATGACTCTTAGTCCTAATTTTCTAAGACTATAGAACAGAAGCCAAGGCCAATCCTCCTTTCTAGCTCCTCCTAGTTCATCCAGATACTGAAAGTTATCCCCTCTCTTCTGATTTTCCTCATTACAAAAGGTGGGAGGTAAAAATAGACTTAAAATTTCTTGCCTATGTTCTTCACAGTTGCAGAATTAAGATTCAACCAGCCTGGGTTGTAGTCTAATTTTGACAATTTACTGCCTGTGTGGCCCCTGACAAACCATTTAAACTCTTTAAACCTTCTCTCTTTAAACCATTTAAACTTTCCTTAGCTATAAAAAGGGGGAAATAATAATATCTACCTCATTTGGATGCTAAGATTTATAGAACTTTACAGCTTACAAAGCATTTTCACAAACATCCTGTTTGATTTTCAATCAACCAACAGATGGCAAATAGGGGGCTCTGAATAAATAATAGTGAAGTCATTCGTTCTGTCGACAAGTATTGTGGAGTGCCTACCACATCCCAGGTGCTGTGCTAGCACTGGGGAAACAACAGGGAACCAGACAGATGGGATCTGTGCCTTCATGAGGCACACATTCTAGAGGAAAAAACAAATAATAAAGAAGTAAACAAATAAAGAAGATAACTACAGATTATGGTAAGTGTTCTGAAGGAAATAAAACGAGGATGCGAATTGGAAGGGGAGGGGGCGATAAAGTCAAGTCTGCTTTGGTTAGGATGACCCAGACTCTAATGAAGTGATTAAAATGAAGTCTTGACAGCGTTCCAAAACACAAAAGAAATGAAATGCCAGACTAAAGGCTCCAGATCACCTTATGCAGAATTTATAGAAGGAAATGGCTGTGAACTTGCTTAGCATCCCTTAAAGCCCCTCAGTCACTGTAAGATGGTAAGAATATTAAGAGTGAGAAGGAGTAAGGATGTGTCAGGAGATTTTCTTGGGAGAGCTTTTGCCAATCTGTGAGTTTGCACAATTTGGGGGTTACCATCTAAACACAATCCAGCACAAGGGGGTCTTCAAAGACCTCCCTGAGAGCTTGATATATGTTTCCTTCAGTTGATCAACATAGAGTAGAAATGGTCATTTCTTTGGAGAAATCACACTGCCATTGACCAGGGTATATTCCATCAGAACTCAACAGACTGTATCAGTATATTTTACAATATCTGGGTCAATCAGTCTTGAATAACACTATGTGTGGGTCATCCATGTTGCAACCTAAGATGAGTCACACCAAACCCAGATTCTTTCCGTAGTCTTTCACACCCCCACCACTGTGGTGATGACTCCACTCACATCCTTCTAGCCTGTGCGTTGAACTTCTCGTATGCACTGTTTCAAATACTCTTGCCCTCACACTCTTATTTTAAACATTGTACAGCAACCAGTTTATCACAGGCATCTACTAGCTTAGCACAAGGTAACTTGTCAGAGCCTTGCCTTGGACCTGTACCCTGGTATTCCCCACCTCTCATTTTTGCCTCAGAGCTTCTTTGACTATGCAACAAGAGACTCCTGCAGGAACCATGCACACGGCTGATGCATGCTTAACTCAGAAGCCCTGAAGTATTAGTGCTTAGTGGGGTAATGCTTGACAACAGAGGTCAAAGGCTGACAGATATATGCTTCCCCCTTCCATTCCATTCAGGAAGGGGATTCTAAGAGCATTCCAAATGGCTTCTCAAAAAGTCCTGAGGGTTGAGCAGTCACTCATCCCTTGCAATGGACAACTCAATAGCACATGTTTGTATTGATTCTCCTTCCTACCTGTTCATTCCTGAATATATCACTCACATATCAACCTCGTCTGAGGCTCTGCTTTAGGAGAACTCAGACTAAAACATCAGTGACTAGGTCTCAGCTCCTGATCTTCTCTGAGAAAATGCTTGAATATCACAAATACACACACACACACATAATGTACATATACACACATCCCAAGAAGAAGCAATAATATACAAGCACAATGAAATCTAAATTCAAATGAAAAATAAACATTTCTCCCCAAAGAAGCCCAAAGTCTTCAGAGAACTAGCTCTGCTAAATCATACCACCAGTTTTCACTGCTGAACAGAAGCGTCTTATTCTCAGGATAAAACGTGTATATTCAGGTGACTTCAAGGTTTTCTCTAAGAACCATAAGTGAGAATTTGCTTTATATTTGCAAAACTCAAAGTTCAATTCAGTGGCTCAATTTGAACTCCCAAATTACTTTTCTTGTGGGGTGAGGTGCCTCAAGATCCACAGGAGGATTCACACTGGGAAAAGGGGAGAAATGGGAACAAAGAGTGCAGGTGGTGACCTTTCACTTAAGTACCTGAATGCTGCCCTACATTCCGTTGGCCAAATTTTAATCACTCAGTCACAGCCAGCTGCAAGTAATACGGGGGAGTGTAACCTTTATTCAGGGTGGGTTTGTGCCTAGGAAAAAGTCAGGGGCTCTAATAAGATATAAAAAGAGTAGAAGGATGTCGTAGAACTAGCAGTTTCTGCCACTGCCATCCATAATGGCCCCTCTCCAACCCCAGCCCAAATCTGAACCACTAGTAGAAAACATTGACGTCAGCTCTGCCCAGGAACAAACTTTCCGGGAGGCCAAATGGAGTCCCCACTTTCCAGAGAGGGCTCAAGGGGAGATGGGCGGCGACAAAGTCTCCAAGCTAATTTCTGACAAGTATCTGTAGGGCACCAGTCTGAGGACGTGTCTCGCAGCCTTGTAACACCATCTGCGTGGGGAATCTGGTCCAGATAAAGCACTTCCGGAACCGGAGCGCGGAGATTGGGGATGCCCCGGAAGTGTTTCCCTGTCGTCCTACGTAGGAAAGATGGCGGCAGTGCAAGTGGCAGGCTCCTTGGCGGGCGGGCAGCCGCGGGAGGCGCCGCGGGAGCCACCCCCCCAGCAGGGCAATGTGTTCCGCTGCTTGTCAGCCAGGCTCCGCGCCTTGCGTCCGGATGACAGCAGCTCCGCCCGCACCGAGATCCACCTGCTCTTCGACCAGCTCATCTCCGAGAACTACAGCGAGGGCGGCGGCGTGGCCCCGGAGGTAGGCGGCGCGCCGGTGGGGAGGACGCGGGTCTCGCCTACTGGCCCCCACCCACCCTTCAAGGATCCTAGCTGGTAGCTCTTGCCTGCCTCTCCGGCTTTTTCCACCCCTTCTTCGCATTACTTAGTTTCAGGCTCCTTTGCTCTCTCTGACCGTGGCATTCTCTGCCCTCCTCTCTCCCGAAGATCCTACGGTAGTGCTTGGCAAACTCGCATCTTGCAAAACCCGACTTGATGTGTTCTGTTCTAATGCCGCAGGTGTCATCTCTGGTACCACTTTTCTGTTCCCCCCCATCCACTCCCTGCATCCAAAACAATTTGTATGTAAAATTCACTACTACCATTTACTGAGTTCATGGTACACGGACTACGTACTGTACCGTGCGCGGTTCCAGGAATCTTAGAAAGTGGGTATTATTAGGCCTGTTTTACTAATAAAAATACTGGGGCTCATAAAGATCCAATTCATATTGCTGGCAAAAGGCAGACCTAGAATTGGAACCGAAGTCTGTCACAAAGTCCCTGCCATTTTCTGTTCCTCCGTGCTAGTTCTGCCCTCTCTGCCTCCTCTTTAGAAGTACTTTGAGTAACATTATTCACACACATCAGGCCTTGGATACTACCTACTAAATTCCCTGAACTCTTGACCTTGACTAAATTCCTTGACTCATTGCCTTATGATGGTCACAGGCACCTCAAACTTGACAGTTCCTAAAAATGAGTACATTATGTACATACACACCCTTCATCCCCACAACACACGCACGCGCACAGTCTGCCAAGTCACACAGCACAAACACTGGTTTCCCTTTCCTTCCTCCCAGACCCCATCCAATCTGGATTCTTCAGAATCTATCTCATAAATATTTCTCAGTCCATTCCCTCCTTTCTTTTCCCACTGCCAGTGCCTTAGGCCCTCAGGCAAGATGACTCTTTCCTGGACTATTCCACTCCTCTCTAACTGATCTCCTGCCTCCAGTCCAGCCCTTCTCCAAACCATTCTTTGCTCTGCTGCTAGGTGATCTTTTATTTAGTGGGGAAAAAAATCTGATTGGAAAAGTAAAACTCTGATTTGGGAAGATCTTCAATACATATTGGTAAATGGTCAAAGCAAGTTACAGAACAATTCATACAGTATGAGACCAGTATAGGGTGGGGAGGGTTTAAAAATATATGTATGTTTGTAGATGCAAAGAGTTCACAAAAATGTATGGAAGAGTTTACAACAAAATAATAGTGTCACTAGGGAGCAGAGTGGAATTAAGGGAGTAGTCGGGGACTTTGGCTTTATTTGTATAATTTGATATTTTTGCACCAAAACTTTGTGCCTTTCCAGTCTCCTGCCCTGTTACTCCTCCTTTTGTGCCCTGTGTGCAGTCATTTGAATTTTGCCATTCCTCAAGCACCTACTGGTGTTTCACACTTACTGGTATTCCAGGTCTTTGCACACTCCATTCCCTCTGCTTGCAGTGTCTTTCATTGCCTTGTCTGTCTGGCAGATAGTTACTCATCCTTCAGATCGTTCCAGATTCTGCTTAAAAATCACCTCCACAAGACCTCCCTAATTACCATTTCCCCATAGTTTGTACTTAATTCTTTCAGCACTTAAGTCACTTTAGTTATTTGTATTTCTGCCTCCCTCGCTAGACTGTAAGCTCTTTCAGGTTCAGGAATATGTTTGGAGCCAAAGACCTAGCACATTACCTGTCACATAGTAGGTGTTTGGTGTCTTTTAGTTCAATAAACATCGATGGATGAATGAACAATGTGATTTGCAAATAGGTGCCTCTTTTTTTTTTTAATTCCCTAATTTTACATTAAATTCATACCAGTGTCATTTCTGATTTTCTTGGTGGCATAGAAAATCTGGTTTGCTTGCTTTTGGGTATTTTTAGCTTAAGTGTGTGCTTTTATATTCTGGAAGCCTTTCTTTGGCTATTTAATTGTACTGTCTCTACATATGTAGAGACGCTGGAGTCTTTAGCCTGCCAAAACCCATATTGATTCTTTTCCTTCTTTTTTAGCACGTTTTATTTTACTTTACTTTATTGGAGGGGGGGGCGGGTGAGGGAGACTGGACATGAGCTAACACATCTGTTGCCAGTCTTCCTCTTTTTTGCTGAGGAAGATTGGGCCTAAGCTAACATCCGTAGCATGTTTTATTTTTGTGCTGTCATTTCATGTTTTTTTCTATTTTCCACCTCAAATTTCATCTTTCCTCATTTACACTGTGAACATTCACTTTTATTTTTCCATTTGGCTGTGTTTGGGGGGGGGGGGTCTTCACTTGACCAACAGGTGTACAATGTTTTCATTGTCTTTTTTTTTTTGGTAGGATGTCAGTACTCTTCTTGTCCAAGCTTGCCGACTGGTACCTCTTAATCAGAATCATCTTGTCAGCAAAGTATCTCAGCTTATCCACCATTTACTTAACAGATTACAGGTAATCATGTATGTAACTTTAGAATTCAGATCGTGAACTTTGAGAATAAGAGAATAAGTAAGTACTTTTGAAATACTACATCTGTGGTAGGTAGTGATAGCCCAGTCTTTTGAGAAGCTATAGAAAAAAGTAAATGCTTTCCTAAGAATGATATTAAAATAAATATAACTCTGACCAAAAAGATATTCTGCATAATTCTGGAAATTTGTCTTTTCTGTTTAGTTCAAGAAACCAATATCATTCAGGCCCCCAGGTCTTGGAATTTTTTATGGAAGATGTATTTGACCAAGATATATCCAAGAATAAATTGAAATAATCTCCCACTCTTTTCCTACCAATATTTTTTCCCCTTTCCCAAAGCTACCTTTTTTGTGGTCTACTTTTGGTCTTCATAAAAGATAAGAGGTAGCTTGGGGGCAAGGGGACACTAGATAAAATGACCCCTGTTACTTATATCAAGGTCTGTACTGTAGCTTCCCTCTCTCCAGAACCTTTTCCAACTTGCTAAATGAATCTAGTGTGTTTTTAAGAACAGTTCAAAAATTGAGGCTGTTACCATAAGATACCATATGAGTATGTGAATGTAGTCAGCACAAAACTTGTCCATTAGCATTACGTAATCTAGGATGCTTTTGGCTGTAAGAAACAGAAAAGCCAATCCAGAATAGCTAAACAGTTTTTTAAAAAAATTATCTCACATCACAAGCCCCAAGGGAGGCAGCTCCAAGGGCACTTAATAATCAGAGGCTTACTGGCTTCTTTCCACTCTGCCATCCTCAGCGTGTGGGTTATCCTTAGCTAGCATCTCTCACCGTCATAAGATGGCTGCCTCGAGTCCAGGCAGCCCATGTAAAATCAATAACACCCAGCAGAAGCAAAAGAACTGTTTATTTTGTGTCTCTGTTATTTAAGAATGAGGAAACTTGTCCCACAAACTTTCCAGCAGACTTCCCCTGATATCTGGCTGGGGAGACCTAGGTCTTATGAGAACCCCTCTACACCAGTCTAATCAAGGCAATAGTCTTACCATGAGTGGCTCAAACCAGGGGTTTCAGCCTTGACTGTACAGTAGAATCACCTGGAGGGCTTAAGCTCCCTAGATGATTACAAAGTGCAGCTCATCCGGGTTTCTCAACCTCAGCACCATTGATATTTTGGAATGGATAATTTTTTGTGTTGGGGGCTGTCTTGTGCATTGTAGGATGTCTAGCAGCATTCTTGGCCTCTACCCACTGGATGCCAGTAGCATCTCTCCAGTTGTGACAATCAAAAATGTCTACAGACATTGTCACATGTTCCCTGGGAGACAAGATTGCCCCTGGTAGAGAACCACTGTCTTAGGCCAATTAGGATTTGCCCTCAGGTCTCATGTGGTAGGGGTAGGCACCCACTTAAAATCAGTGTTCTGCCAGCAAGGAAAGCGGAGATGATTGCTGGTAGGTAATCAACAGTGTCTGCTACATATGACTTCCTAAAGAAATAAGGCTCTTTTCAAGTTTAGAATTTTTCAAACTAATGTGGTGGTTTCTGAATGTTAACCATCCTCAGCATATCATCTTTGTAACACTGGCATTTGGAAAAGTTCCTGATCACTTATGGCACATATAGTCCTTAACCAACTTTCTAGCGTTTGATGACAGTTTATCTCACTTGTACATGAATTGATACTTGAATTAGCCTATTTTGTCCCAACAAGATTAAAAACACCTTGAGGACAGGGATAGCCATCTCTTCCGGTTATATTCCCTACATCATGGTAGAGATGATGGTAGCTATTTGGCAGATGTATTTATTCACAATATATTTGTTGAGCGTTTACTAAGTATAAGGCAATTTAGTTGAATTAAGAAGTTTCAGTGGATTGAGTCTTACATATCTGTGTATTTATAGCAGCCAATGTCTGGTTATTTCAAGGAAAAGTTACAAGGACTTTGCCAGGTTCTCCTCTAGTGGAGGGAGTAAAAAAAGGGCAAGGCAAGGAGAAGGCCCTGTCTTGATCAAACTTTCAGGGCCTTTAGAGCTGATCTTTTTGACACAAAAGTGATGGACACATGCACTGTCTTTTACACAGTTTGATTCAGGTGAGCATGCATGTGTGAAAAGGATAATATTTTTTAGAAGTTAGATATATTTATTTTTTCCTCTATCGATAGGTCATTGTTGATGAACAGAACCTGGATTTCCTGCTGGCATATACTATTTCTGCTATTCAGCAGTGCAGTTCCTGGACACACGTGGAAATTCTTCAAGCCCTGGCAGCTCTGGTTTACTGCAATGGCTCAAAATGTCAAAAGGTAGTTTAAACTTGTGTTCTTTCCTTTGAAAGGTTAGGAGCACAGGCTGTGAACCAACAGGCCTGTGTTCAGGTCTTTCTCCTGCCATTAATTAGATATGTAACCTTGAGCAACCCTTACTCAACCACTCTGAGCCTCGTTGCCTCGTGTGTAAAATAGTTCCTCTGAGGATGAAGTGAGACAATACTTGTAAAGTGCTCAGCACTCGGTATATAGTAACCATTATTATTATTACTGTTATCCTTCAGCTGTGCAGCCAAGCCCTTCAGAGCTTCAGCAACTACCTAGGCTGGGAGTGATGATCCCCACTGATGTTTTTTGGCATATCTTTCCTTGCCCATCTAAAAGATTTACCTAGCAGCTAGTCTTTTGGTACTTAACTGACTTTTAGTTTAAAAAAATGAAATCTATCTAAAGAGTATTGTTTTCCTAGAAGCTTTTCTTCAACCAACATTGGCTATTATTTTGTTTTAGTACCTCCAAGACTTGCTAGGGAAGAGCGGACTCTTGATGAAGTTGAGTGACTCGGCTCAGCCCGACCCTGAAGTTAAGAGAGCTGCAGTGCACTGTATGGCAAACTTATGTCTCAGGTATGTGGATCCCATCAGATTTCCCAGTTGTAATAAGATAGGGCCTCTCATGGACTCTTTGGAGGTGCTTCAATCTGTCTGAAGCCAGAGCCAACTTAAAAAAAAAAACCTACTTTGCATTTCCCGTGTTCTTTGCTAATAAGATCATCTTATATTATTTTAAATTTTAATATTGCTTATAAAGAAAGCTTATAAAAGAGGTGAAGGGGAAAATAGACTAGGACCTTATCCCTAAACTATGGTAAACTTGATATATGTGCAATGTGTCAAGGTTTTGTTTTCTATTGGTATAGATTCTAACCATAGTAAGTCTTTGAGAAGGATATATTCATATAAATTTAAGCTTTGGTGAGATTTATCTGTCGAGGACAGTTTTCTTCTAAGAAAATGGAACCCATCCCAGCTGCCGAGTTCTAGATTCGTGCAATAGGAAATGAGAAGTACAGACTTGAACTGCTGTTGACATGTTGTCTCTATGTTGCAATATTGTCCAGTGGCTTGGAAGGCAGGTTCAGCTGTGTGATTCTAGCTTCACAGGACCTGTCTGCATTATTTCCCTCTAAGAACTAAAAAGCAAAATTTCTCTTTCTCCATATTGCTTCCACTCCAAACTTCCGTAACTTTTCCTTACGGAAACACTTCTTCCTGTTCTAGGCTTGTCCTTGTCCCACAGCAGTAATTAATTAATCAAAGTGCATAATCTTCCTTTATACAGTTTCATTCAAGGGTATATTCCAACTCCATTAGTCTGTATTACTGTTATTTTTAATTCTTATTTTTTTGCAAGCCCCATTTCAAAGGAGACTGAGTTTGAGTTGCTTTCTCTGTATGTGTTTTAGTGTGCCAGGACAGCCGTACTTGGAGGAGCACTACCAAAATGTCTGCTTCCAAGCTTTCTTGACCACTTTACAGTCTCCAAAATCATCTGATATGGATGATATCACATTTTGCATGGTAGGTGGGACTACCACCAATCTTGTGAATGTTAACGGATGTGTCTAGAAGCAGCAGTAGAACAGAGGCTGTTACTAAAGAGTTTAAATTGGTTGCTGTACTAGTTTAGTCTAGAGATAGAGGCATAAGTGAAATGTTTATAACTTAAAAAGACTGAAATCATATCTTTGAAGTTTAAATTACAAGAAACTGTTGTTTGTTTGTTTTGTTTTGTTGTTTTTGTTTTGCAATTTGAAGTTTTTAAAGAAAACTGTATTTGTTTTCCCTCCTGACTATAAAAGCAATACAATTACAGACTAGTGACTTTCTTTTAGATGGAAGGGAAAGGAGTGGATTTCAACAATATCTGCAATCTTTTATTTCTTTTTTAAAAATATGATAGTTTGTTAACATGTTTTGAATTCAGAGTGACACATTTAAAAATTACATATCTAAGATGGTGACGGTTCCTTATAGGAATTTACAGATATGACCACTGGAACAGTCTGTTCTACATGCTCCCAGATTTATTTTTTCTATATATAAATGAGCACATTTATAATTTTTAAATAAGATCATATTAAATATCCTGTTTTGCAATTTTCTCTCCTTCTTAAACTTAATATCTGAAGTAGTTAATATTTTCAGTACCTATTGATTTACCTCATGCTTTCTAACTGCAGTAACTTGAAGACCTTGTGCAAGTTACTTAACTTGTTGAGACTCCAAGTTCCTCATCTCTGAAATGGGACAAATGGTATAACTTCCTCGTAAGGGTCTTATGAGGAGTATATGAAATAAAGCATTTAAAGTGCTTGGCAAAGTGCTTGCTACTATTATTGTTGAGTTTCACATATAGCAGAGGTTAGCTTCTTATATAATCATTGTCATAATTGATGGAAATTGAAGTTTTTTCAGTGTTTCCACGATTTCAAGCAAGGCTACAGTGCACATCCTCTCCATATGGGGAGTGTTTCTTAAGGAAAGAATCCTAGAAATGAGATTACTGAGTCAAAAATTCAGTCTTGATCAGAATTGCCTTTCAGAAACCTGCTCCCACATACATTCCTTTGCCTTAAGAGCTGCTGATGTTGCCACATTACAGAGATTCCCCACTTCTGATCTCCACTGCCACTTTTTCATTCCTATCACATTTCTCCCAATAGATGTCTCATCTTTTTTTCTTGCTCAACATTTGTACATGCTGGTTTATAAACATGTACAATAAGACCCACTCTTATTCAATAAGAGCACTCTTTTCTTCTAGAAAATAATTAGTAGCAATTCATCAGATATCTTCTCTGGATCTTCATCTCTGCTTTTTTTTCCCTGTCTAAAGGTTTTTTCATCATCTAAAGACTTTTTTTCCTCTATCCTAAGTGGTGCTAGAAAGTTGATCTCTGGACAACCAAACTTCGTTTACCTTTTAACTTGGTCTCCTTTTTTCCCCTAGTTATTACAAAATGCATTAAAAGGTATACAGTCTCTTCTAAATGGTGGGAAGATGAAACTGACACAGACTGATGACCTTGGAGCTCTTCTTGCTGTGCTAAAGGTAAGGCATTGCGTGTTTAAACCCCAAGACCTCATTATAGTCAGTGTCTTTCCTGTTTTAAACGCCAGGCATAAGGACCACGTTATGTCATCACTCCAAAGCTAGCTTTAAGTATTATATTTTAAGAGAGAAGAATAAAATGTTCATATTCAAGCATACTTAAAATTAAGAACTGAAAACAATAAACCTTGCCTTAGTAAATGTATCAAAATTCTAAAATTTTATCTAGGAAAGGACTAAGTTATGAGGTGTGATCTGTAGATTATCTAATTTTAGATTATCTTGAACCTGTTTGTACTTGAAAGAAGAACCAGGGCTTCTCCTTGGCTCTCTGCCCCATGTAGTGGGCCGCCCAATCAAGATGTCTGTCAGTAGGCTGCCATCCTTAGGTTTCTGAGCCTGCCAGTCAGCAGGAAGGTTAGGTCAGCCTCTCTGGGAAGCCAGCTGTCTTCAGTTCAGCCAGGAAATAGTAAGAAGCTTTGTGCTGGCCTCAGGTCAAAGCTATGTGTAATAACCTAGCTTTATCATGACTAAAATTTTAATTCTTTCCCTGTGCCATCTCTCCTACTCCCAAATAGATAGACAGATAGCTAGATGTGGATATACATAAGCTAACTAAAAATGATAGATTTATAAAAAGTAGATAGATAAAATGATTGGATAAATTTTTAAAATTAATAAGTAAAAATAATAAGTAGATAAACTATAATCAAACCTAAGCTGATCTGGCCAAACCAGAGCAGCTGGAGGCTGGATGAGATTAAACTCTTCTTTAAGCCCTAAATCTTCAAGCTGATTATTTTCTGTCCCATTTTTATTTCCTTAATAAGCTTCTAAACATTAATCTGTTCATCTGTGTGATCCAGGACATGATGAATAATTGTTTTTTGATTTATATTTTGTGTGTCTGTGTCTCCTTAATCACCATCAATAGAAATCCATGTTTCATGGACTCCCTGGACTAAACATAGAGATGCCCACGGTGTTATACCCCACTCCACTTCCTCAGTATGATGGGCGACCACCTGTCAAACCACAGCAATCAGAATCCAGTGCTTCTCGATCAACTCTGGTACATTTATGTCTCTTTAGAGTTAAGTCGTGGACTGTTTTTCATTGCTTGCTCTATGTGTTTTCTATGATTTGCATCACTGCTGCTCCAAAGACTCACCTTGGATTTGATTCAATTTAGAGGTTTTAGCGTAGTAAATTTAAATTCATCACACTGCTGAAAATATGAATTAGGGCCTCTTATACTTCTAAGAGGTCTAGGCAGTATAACAGCTATAGAAATGGGCATTCACTTTATACCCAAAGGCAAGCATCTTCATCTCTCAAATGCTCAAGACCACAGGTCAACAAACTTTTCCTTTAAAAGGCTAGCTGGTAAATATTCTAGATCTCTGTTGCAACTGCCAATTCTGTCGTCCTAGTTCACAAGCAGCCATAGACCCTGTGTTAACGAATGGGTGTGTCTGTGTTCCGGTGGAACTTTATTTATAGATACAAGCTGGGTGCTAGGCTGAATTTGGCCTTCAGACTGCAATTTGCCAACCCCTCTCTGGATCATTAGGAACGCACCTACCAGTCAGCTCACTGTCTCCACACTCCTTACATTCCCAAATTTCCCAGCCTTTCTGGATAGCTGCCATTTCCCTCATGTTTCTGTTGGAGAACCTACAGATATATGGCCAAAGATATTATATCTAGAAATATAATACCTGATAAAAATGCTTATAATTAGGAATTCTTTCACTTATTCAGCATTTACTGAATATCTGCTATATCCCAGACATTGTGCTAAGTATAAGGATATAGACTCTTAACTGTTTTTAGGAGTTTGGGGGAGAAGGTAAAGATGAATAAATAAACAACTACAATGCAATACTATGATTTCTTTCATCAGAATATTCACAGAGTACTGTGGGAACACATTCAGGGCACCCAATCCAAATAGAGGAGTAAGGAGGGTTTTTAAAAGATGTGGTGGCTAAACTGAGACTTGAGAATGAATAGTAGTACGGAGAAGGAAGGACTGTGTTTTATTCCAGGGAACAGAAGGTGCATAAACACAGAGAATGAAAATGCACGTAGCCCATTGTTCACCAGTAGGGCTGGAGTGTCAACTGCGCTGAGGGGAACGGTGGGGCAAATATGTAGCAGAGGCCAAATCATAAGGGTCTTATATAGTATGCAAAGAAGTTTGGGTTTTTGTCATATAGATGGTGGAGATTCGTTGAAGAATCTTACACAGGTAAGTGGTGTGATCAGATTTGCATTTTAGAAAAATCACTGTGGTAGCAAGTAAAAGGGTATGAGTCTGGAGACACATTAATACTCTAAAGTAGAAGTGATGAGGACCTTCCTTCCCCAAGGTCAGAGACTTTGAGAGTGCAGAGGTGAGCACAGATTCTAAAGACATTTGGATGTCAGAAAGGAGGAAGTAGGAGAAAAGAAAGAAACTGATTTTTACTTAATATCTTCATCCACAAAGCCCCAGTGCCCTAAAACGTGCATTGTATGTAATGAATTAAAGTTTCTCCTGGGCATCTAGAGTGGTACTAACTATGTATCTTATTTGGGAGAACTGAGAAAATAGTCACTCGAGTCATTTTCTATAGACCTTAATTCTCTTGCAGAACCCCAGCTGAGAAGGCTGAATGCTTTCACAATAACTGTGTGAGGTAGGTGGTCTTAGCCTTATACTTACAGATGAGGAAGGGCAAACTCAGAGAGGCTAAATGATTTGCCCAGAGTCACAGAGGTAGAATTTAAACCCCAGCCACAAGTTTTGCTCTGTCCACATATTTCATACCTCACTTCTTATAGTCTTGTAGGGTATGTGTAAACACTTAGCACAGTGCCTGACACGTAGGGTAGTAAGTGCCACTTTTTTCTCTACTCGTCTTTTCTTCTAGCTTCAGACTACATGTTGGGGACATATTTAGTAATTATCAAATGAGAAAATACCAATGATTCAGTTAAAAAATATTTTGATAATAGCTATTATACATATGTTTTCATTTGCTCCTAACATCAGAACAAAAAGAAAAAATCAAAAGTAAAACCAAAGAAAACCCAGCAAGGAGAGGAGGAGGAGGAGGAAGAATCCAGTGGTGAAAGAGAAGCAGCCTCAGTCACTGGCTCAGGCAGAGTGAACCTGCGTGAAGGAAACCCTCAGTGTCCCTCCTCCCCGGGCATCCAGAGTTTGCTATTAGATGGAAGTGGAGCTGCAGGAAAAGACCGAGTCTCCTCAGCCTTCAGTTCTTCCAGCTGGAAGAGGGTCAGCAGTAGTGAGTCAGACTATTCTGATGCTGAAGGAGGCATGCAGAGTAAAATGAGGTAGTAGTATTTTGTTATATTTTTATGCCTTATATGTTAAGTTGCATGTAAGTTTGTTAACTTTGCTTAAAAACCTTTCTGCTGCATGTGATTTAACTTGAAGATTCTCATTTATGTGGAATTTTGCAATACTCTGCCTTTTGCCTTGTTCTCTTAATCTATCTTTGTGCATGTGGTTCCTGTGCTTGGAACATTCTTTCTTTCACTTTTTTTGCCTTGTTAACCATACTCATCTTCAGTATGAGCTCAGCAATCTTATCCTCTGAGAAGCTTTTTCTGAGCCCCCCCATTCTGGCTTAAGTACCCCACTATGTGACCCTTTGGCTTATCTCTGCCTTAGTGTTGGTCACAGTGTGCTATAGTTATCTCTTTAACTGGCCGTCTCTGCCGTTAATAAGCTTGTCAAGGGCACGGGCTTAGTTTATGTCTGCCAGGCTTGGCACAACGCCTGGCACATGCATGAGGATACTCAGTACCTATTTGTTGGATGAATGGGTACTCTGCAGTGTCTCATATCTAACACTGGTTTCTTAACATCAAAATGTTGCCCTCTTTTCTCTATCTAGTTGTGTTTTTTTTTCATTGTGGACTCTATTAACTCTTTACATAAACAAATTCTTTAACATGTTTTGATCATATTTTGAAAAATAATTTTTTTAATATCATGTTGGCATCTTTAGGACTTATTTAGAATGTTGACTTTCTCAATGTATCATTTGAGTTGGCTGGAATAAATAGCATTTAAAAAACTATTAAAAGACGTTTTTCTTCCTTCTCTTGGTTGTTAAAGGTCTTACCAAGCTAAAGTTCGCCAGGGAGCGTTAGCTTGTTTTCTTTCTACTATAAAATCAATAGAAAAAAAAGTTCTTTATGGCTACTGGTCAGCCTTTGTTCCTGATACACCTGAGCTTGGAAGCCCACAGTCTGTGTCCTTGATGACTCTTACGTTAAAAGATCCTTCTCCAAAGGTAAGAGCATTTAAATTCTGTGTTATACTAGGAAGAAAAATGTTAGAAATCTATGTTGTTTTCTCTGCCCTATTGGATCTTTCTGAACACAGCTCTTATTAATACTGACCCAAGTCCTGACCTGAGAACCACTAGATGGGCAGGAGGGTAGGAAATGGGCTTATGTGAATAACAGGTTGAGAGATCACACTGAGGTCACTTCCTGCCCCAGGGCTTGCTTGAAGCCTGAGCACGCTGAGTTATATTTCAGTGTCCCCTTTGAGCTGCACTGAAACAGCTGTGCTTCTCTCTCTTTTATGAAAATGTTGACTGCCTTGGTATTTATAATAGGAAAATTTTTTAAATGGCTTGAATACTCAGTGGAATATCACAGTGCATAATGGTTATGAAGGATGCGTAAGGCTTAGAAAAATGCTTATGATGTTTTGTGAAAGTACAGGATGTAGAATTATATGATCCCAATGATGTTTTTTTTCTTTCAATTTTCCCGTATTTTTCAAATCACATGTAATAAATATTTACCTAGTTTAATGAGAATAACTTATTTTTTATTTTTATTTTTTTTTGTGAGGAAGACCAGCCCTGAGCTAACATCCGTAGCTAATCTTCCTCTTTTTGCTGAGGAAGACTGGCCCTGGGCTAACATCGTGCCCATCTTCCTCTACTTTATATGGAACGCTGCCACAGCATGGCTGACAAGCAGTGCGTCGGCAGGCGCCCGGGATCCGAACCAGCGAACCCTGGGCTGCCAAGCACGAACTAAACCGCTGCGCCACTGGGCTGGCACAATAACTTATTTTTTAAAAAGAAGAAAAAGCAACTTGGCAATCATGGATAGCTATAGCAAGGTAGCTATGGCTGATCAAATATTTGCCTCTTCTTGAATGTTAACTCCTCTCCAGAGGTTAGCCTCTTACCCAAGTGAGGAAATGGTCTGCTATTTAGATTCCTCTCACATTAATGAACATTAAAAAGTCATGCTGAATGGCATCTGGGTGTCCTCAGGTAACCAACTGCCCTCTCAAAGTGAGTATTGTTAATTAGGCCAACAGTAATATTCTTTTTCTATTTCCCTTAAAAATAAGGAGGGGGGCTAGCAATCCACAGTACATTGGAACTCCCTATGATCATCTCCTTGAATGGTTAATTACTATATAAGAAAATGTCTAAATGACCCTTCAGAAGTTTTACAGGGTGAAGAAAAATAAACTAGCCTCAATTATACACGCAAAAAATGCCTTGTAGTATATTTTGAATACCCAACATCCTGAGTAGTTAAACCAGTTCAGATTTTTCTGATTGACTGAATCAGTAGTGAATGAGAATCTGGGAGAAAAATGGAAAATGAATGGTGGCAGGTAAATCAGTAATGAAACCATTCTAGTAATTGAAAACTGCTATAAAGGTTAAAAAATATATATGTACACACACATGCACACACACATTTGAAGACCCTCCAGCTGAGGGGAGCTGCCATAAGTAGCTGAGGAGATGGTGCTGTGGAGCAAGTAGGATGCCAGCTACCCAGCACTGCAGCTGCCCAGCTAAGGGGATATGGGACATGTGAGTCTGGGATATGAATACAGAGAGGTTATGAGGTCATATCAGATGGAAGTGGATTGAAATAATTTTGTGATGTTTCTATCTTTATATTTTTAAAATGTTTCATTTGGCTTAGAGTGCCAAGAGAGATTTTACATATTGCAAGGTGGTCCTCCTTGATTTGGGTACCTTTTAGATATGTTTAACTTCAGTGAATGCAAGAAATGTAATGAGTAAAAGAAATACAGAACTTCCCTCTGGAGATGTCCTATGTCCAATACAAAAGCCCAGAAATGGAAAACCAGTCATCACTCTGAAAGAGGATTAAAAAGAGATCAAAATAATGATTAAAATTCATCATTTCAGTGTAATGGCAAGTGAAATGATTATATTCAATAGATTTTTAGCAGATATCAGGTTTAAAAGTGTGTAAATAAGTGTGGTGATTATTGTCCACAACAAAGCTTGGAGCACACCTCTGCAAACTCTCCGTAGTATAATTAATTGTTCACTAAGACACATACTAGAAGAAAGTGTTTGGTAGATGATGTCAGTGAAAGAGGCTTTTTATAAAGACTTCTGGAAAGTTATGTGCAAAAATTAAAAGTACTAGTTTATGTAAATGGAATGGAACAAGATTCTGGAATGATCAGAGCTAGATTAAAAGGCACAGCCATGTGTAAAGGCTGAATGGTCATCTTCTCAGGGGCTCCTTGTGAGTATAGAGTTGGATGATTGAAGTTTCTTTTAGGATGAAACATGACAAGACAACAACAGTGCGTTTTGTCACTGAAGTGCACAGTGGTGACAGTTTTGAGTTCATGGCAGCTCTGATATGCCTTATGGTAGATTGAACTGGAAGCACAATTTTCACTGATATACTGAGAAATTTTCCAAAGAGAAGTGGACAGAAGGAAAGGTGATTAGACTCTTCCGTTCAGAACACCAACAATAAACAGAGATTACTTTCAGGAAATTAAAATATGAAATGCTAGAATGGTTAATTGTGAAGGAGAAAACTTAGAAATTTCCTTTAGGATTTGGCAGCGTGGCAGTACTTGGGAAATTGTGACATGTTGGAAATGTGCTTCAGAAAGCACATCCTCGATGTTTCTAGGTGGCATGGAGCAAATTATC
Organism: Tapirus indicus; assembly: GCA_031878705.1. Lineage (NCBI taxonomy): Eukaryota > Metazoa > Chordata > Mammalia > Perissodactyla > Tapiridae > Tapirus > Tapirus indicus. Next base: position 24,223,230 of record CM062932.1, read on the forward strand.
AATAAAAATAGCATAACTAAATTAAGAATTTCTTCTATATGATTTCCTCAGGTGTTGCAAAGGTAGATTATGTAGATACAGCAACAAGACTTGATCTAAGGAACAAACTATAGGACAAGCTTTCCTCATGGTACCTTGAGAATTATCCTGATTTTCAAATTCTGTGGAGATTATTTATTTCTCTTTTAGAGAGCTATGAGATGTAGAAACAAATCAAAATCTAGATAATAGATAGCATAACTAGGAAAGAGAATAAAGAGTTGGAATTTTTAACTGTCGTGGAATGGTAGGTAATCGAGTTTTCTCTTACACGGCCAAGCAAGAACAGATGACATTTGCTTGGATGTCTCCAAATCTAGATATCGTGACACAATGTTCAGAGGCCTCCACCCAAAAGACAACCAACTTTAGGGGTGTAATCAAATGAACTTAACTCTGAACATGTATGAAGAATAATCAGTATTTGGACAAAGCCAAAGAAGAGAATAGCCAGATGCCCTGCATTGAAACCTCAGTGGTATCCACTCCCAGCCGTGACTTCTTCATCACCCTCCTAGAAATATTCTGAGACCAAGCATCCATTAAAAAGGAAAAAATAAGGATTGACTGAGCTACCTCAGCAAACATTTCTGCTGCATTCTTAAGTAGCAAGAAAGGAAAAGTGCTTTCCTGTTTCATTACCTTTGAACAAGTCTTTGCATCTGAGGAGGTGAAACTACCCACCAGTGAAACTGAGCACACTGATGTTTATAAGATTGAAAAGTCTTTCATCTATCCTTGTAAATGTTCAGACCATAGAAACTTAACAAAATGAGCTGTCTGGAAAGCTGTACCTCTTATGGTTTGCTTGCACATCAGTAATTTCTGCTCAAAGTGCTAATTAGAACTGGTAACCAGTATGTTAAATATTGATAAAAGAATAAACAAAGCAGAATTTGAACCAGATTCAATGTCATAAATAGCATTATTGTAACAACAAAGATGTATTAAGTCAAAAGTATAAGAAGTATAATTTGATCTAGTATCATATTTATAGATTTTATACATCAATGGTGAAAAATAATCAATTTCAATAACATTCCTTTTGTTTTCATCTGTGATAGTCATGGGTGCTTTTTCCCTCTTAGGGTACCAAAGTTAATTGGGCTGAAAATTTTTGAGTATCAGTTCATTTCTTTCCACAACTTGGTTTTTAACTGTTTGCTTTGTGAGCTTTTGAAATTGTGATTTTTAATTGCCTTCTAAAGAAATGGAGGTTTAGTGTAATGTCTACATTTTTCAGTTCAGACCAGCTAGCCATCTAATCAGGGGTTGGCAAACTATGGCCTATGGGCCAAATTGGGCCCACTACCTGTTTCGTATGACCCATAAGCTAAGAATAGTTTTTATGCTTTTAAATGGTTTTTTTTTAATCAAAAGAAGAATATTTGAATATATGTGAAAATTATATGGAATTCAGATTTCATTGTCCGTAAGTAAATTTTGTTGGAACACAGTCACATTTGTTCCTTTATATAGTGTCTGTGCTACCATGGCAGAACTGAGTGGTTGACCCAGAGACTCTGTGGACTACAAAGTCTAAAATATAAAATTTGGACTACTGGCCCTTTACTGTAAAAGTTTGCCAGCCCCTGATCTAAGCTCTTCTTGGATCAGCTGACTTGTGCACGAGCATGCACACTCTCTCTCTCTCTCTCTCTCACATACACACACACACAGACACACAGATGCACAATTTCTTAATACATTATCAATGTCCTAACTTAAATGATGATGCTTAATTTCAGACTCATACTGCTATACTACAAATTTGTTCTCAAAGCAATAACTCTTCAGTTTTTTGTTTCTGATTCTACTTTACAAGAGGCATGCAGAAATTATTTATTCCTTGGTTACCTGGAGATAATATTGTTGAAGACTTTCTGGAAAACTTTTTTCACACCAAACTCAGATATACCTTATGTTGAGTAAATATTTAGATTAGATCCTAGAATTATAATGTTGATTCCCTGCTCTTTCAAAATCTGACTGAAAGTGTTTAATTGGCATTTTGGGGTGCTGCTGGCCAAAGAGGGTACAGTATTACTTCATATTACTAGTTCTGCATTTGTCACCCACATTCCATTTTGGTTAAATTGCTTTCTTTTCATTTCTTTTTCTTCTTTTCTGATTTTTAATACTGCAAAATCATCACAGTATCAATTGAATGTAATCTTTTAACCTTATAAAGAATATCTTGATGCAGTGACACTTTTCCTGATAAATGCAGCAGTCCATTAATAAAGGTGCACATATTTTCTTTTCCATCCATAAAGTTATTTTTAATGGTATTTATTTCTTAGATTATCAAAGACTCTCCCTGCAGGCAGTGTTATTTCTTTCACCTAAGAATGTTTGTAAACATTGGATCACTAATGGTGCCTGCCAAGTTGAATTTACAGAGTTCCTAATGTCCCATTTAATTAACATTGAGCACTTGTAGATGCTTCAGGGTGGAATATACAGCAGAATGTCCTTGGGAACTTTGATACGGAACAGACTCCAGATGTGTGTATATGGGCTATTTAGTTCTCTCTTTTCGGTTGTCCTTATGCTTGAATAAACCAGGCTTCTGATCTTTAACTTATGCTCACAATTTCAGGTTTTTGTACTGTGGTGTAGCTTAGACTTATTCCTTGCTGTAGGAAAACCTAACGGCAATGTGATTTAAGATTTTTTTAAGTGTGAGGTGCAAGTAGCCTTGTTCATGGCTGCTTTTAGGACCTGATAGATGATCCCATTGCCTTTATCTTCTAATTAAAATGATCCTAAGTACTTTGAAAATTAAAAATATATGTAGGAAGGGGCCAGCCTGGTGGTGTAGTGGTTAAGTTCTCGCGCTCTGCTTTGGTGGCCTGGGGTCCGTGGGTTCAGATCCCAGGCGTGGACCTACACATTGCCCATCAAGCCATGCTGTGGCGGCATCCCATATACAAAATAGAGGAAGACTGGTGCAGATGTTAGCTCAGGGCTAATCTTCCTCAAGCAAAAAGAGGAAGATTGGCAACAGATGTTAGCTCACAGCAAATATTCCTCACCAAAAAAAAAAAAAAAAGTATATATGTATATATAGGTGTGTGTGTAGGAAGAAGGGGCTATGACTCCTGATTTTTAACTAACTGAGGCAAATCATCCTGAAATTTCAGACACGTGCCTGTGCTCTGCAAGTTTTATCGGCCATCTTGGAAGGCTCAAAGCAGTTTCTTTCTGTTGCTGAAGATACCAGTGACCACAGAAGGGCTTTTACTCCCTTCTCTGTGATGATTGCTTCCAGCATTAGAGAACTGCACAGATGTCTGTTGTTGGCTTTGGTGGCCGAGTCGTCCTCACAGACCCTTACTCAGATAATTAAGGTAAATATACCAGGTTATCCGTAGGTTCCAGAGGGCGTTTCTCTGTTTCAATTTTGTATAGTGTTTTACACTGCCCAGAAGTAACTTGACTTAAGAATATAACTAAGTAGTAATTTTATTTAAAGATGTCCTATTTGGAAGTCTGTACCTGCTTGTGTGATCTTACCTACAGTCTCTGTATGTCCAAATAAATGATTTACTAAAACTACTCCTTTATCTTTAGTATTAAGTTGTACCAATGAGAACACAAGTGCTATTCCTGCCCCCACCCCGCCCAAAAAAGGCAAAAAAGAAAAGAACTGATTTTCAAATAAGTGTAAAGACTTTTCTTTTTTAATTAAATGCTATAAAATTTTTTCTCTGTGCTCTGGCTTAAATCAGGCATATTGATGAGCTATCCTTATGTTTTGCAGTGCCTTGCAAATTTAGTATCAAATTCACCCTATAACCGTCTGAAACTCAGCCTGCTGACCAAAGTCTGGAACCAGATAAAGCCTTATCTCCGCCATAAAGGTTGGTGGTCATTTAAAACTGATTGCTTCTTTATAGCAAATCTAGATTATTAGTTTAGAAAAATATTCAGAGCATTTTAAGGTTCTAAGATATCTCTACTTATTTTCCTCAAGTTTTGGGGGGAACCAACTATTGCTAGAACCCCACTTTTGACCCCTGAAGCCCCAGTGGGCACCATCAGAAGAAAGTGAGCTGGAGGGTTAATTGTAAAGTTTAATGCCTCTTTAATGCTTCAGTGTAATAACCAGAGTATTCCTTTAGAATTAGGATTGAGCCAAGTACAAGGGGTCCCCCTCTAGTATATAATAGTTCATATCTTTTAGGCATTCTAAGTAGAGGCTGGATAAACAGTCAGATAGACAGACTTCATCCTCTTTTTGGAAAAAAAAACTGAAATATAAAACCTAGCTTCTTTAACATTATGTCCTCTGAAGTTCAGAAAAAATTCGGAATTTCAAATCCCCACTAACTACAGAATCTTATTTTTTCCTATTTCTTGACTTACTCCCACACATAATATATATGTGCGATGAACACTTGCTTTTAGAACATTTGTTTTTCTTTTGTTTGCAAGCTTCAGGATCAGACCACATTCTGACAAGCAGAGTTTTTCAGTCAGAATTATAGAACTTGAAGGAAACGGATTTTTTTGGTGACATCATGGGAGGGGTACTGGATCCGCAGCCAGTCCAAGGGTCTGCAGCCCACTCTCATTTCTGCCATCTCATAGTCTTGCCCTCTCTCAACCCTAATTTCTTCCTAACAGGAAGAATTATACCTCCCTCAGAAGATTTTTATGAGGCTTAAATGAGATAATGATGTGTACACTAAGTCCAGTTCACTCCTTTCACCAATGTGTGAAACGGGACCCAGAAAGATAAATCTTGCCTTAACGTCTCATCATGTTAGTGGCAGAAGATTAAAACAACCCAAGTCTGGCTCAGTCCCCTGCTCCTTTCACTGCACCAGCTTTTCTTCATCTGCAAACCGAGGGGAGTGGACCATGTCTCAGAGAATGTCTGGCTTTATCCTCCAGCAACTTTTTATTATTAAAATGTTCAAATCCACAGAAAATTTGAAAGAATAGTACAGTGAACACCTGTATACCTCTACCTAGATTTAACAGTTGTTAACATTTGTCATGTTTGCTTTCTTTTTCTACATATATGTATCTGCATATGTATGCATATATAGGTGTGTATATATGTATATTTTTGTGTATGTATGTATATTTATATAGACTTTTTCCCTTGAACCATTTGAAAGTAAATTACAGATGATATTTCACCCTAAATACCTTAGCACGCATCTCCTAAGAATAGACAATCTCTTAAAAAACACAATGCTATTCTTGCACCTAAAGAAATTACATTGATTCCATAATATTATCTAATATCTAGTCCACATTCAAAGTTCCCATGTGTCCCAAAAAGTCTTTTATAGCTCTTTTTTAAAAAACCTGGGTTCATTCAAAGTTCGTGCATTGCATTTAGATATTATGTCTCTTTAGTCTTTTTCAATCTAGAGTAGTCTCCCCATTTTCTTTCACCGTGCTGGGTTTTTGAAGAGTACAAGCCAATTGTCTTACAGGATGTCTCACATTCTCAATTTGTCAGATTGTTTCCTTATGGTGTTGTTTAACTTATATTTCTGTCCCATGTGTTTCCTATAAACTGGAAGTTAGTTCTAGAGGTTTAATTAGATTCAGGTTAAACAAGGATGCCATAATTCTTAATTGGCCGCAGGGATAATTATGATCCTTGTGATAGCTGTTCCCATGGTGATAGGTTCTTATTGTTTCCTTTGACAGATGTTAATGTTCGAGTGTCAAGTCTCACTCTCTTGGGAGCCATAGTGTCCACTCATGCACCTTTACCTGAAGTCCAGCTACTTTTACATCAGCCCTGTTCTTCCGGACTTAGCAGTAGCAATTCAGCGACTCCTCACCTCAGCCCTCCTGACTGGTGGAAGAAAGCCACCTCAGGACCCTTTCTGGAAGAAGCATCAATTAACTCCCCTAAGGGGTCTTCAGAGCCCTGCTGGCTCATTCGACTTTGCATTTCCATTGTTGTACTGCCCAAGGAGGATTCCTGTTCAGGTAGCGATGCTGCCTCTGCAGCAGGAAGCACCTATGAACCATCCCCCATGCGATTGGAGGCCTTACAGGTAGGAGGTTACATTTCCTCATCTTTGAAACGGCAGTGATCATTCTTCCTTCACAGGTGATTGTGAGGAGTGAGTCCATGAAAATAATGTAAAACCGAGCTGCATGTCAGTGGGGTTAGTGGGAGCTGTATTTTAAGTTTTTTGTTTTTTTTTTTTGTGGGGAAGACCAGCCCTGAGCTAACATCCGTCGCCAATCTTCCCCTTTTTGCTGAGGAAGACTGGCCCTGGGCTAACATCGTGCCCATCTTCCTCCACTTTATATGGGACGCCGCCACAGCATGGCTGACAGGCAGTGCGTCGGCAGGTGCCCGGGATCCGAACTCGCGAACCCCGGGCTGCCAAGCGCGGACTAAACCACTGCGCCACCAGGCGGCCCCTGTATTTTAAGTTTTGAGTGCTTTTTTTGTTGCTGTTGTTTTGTTTTGGTGTCGGGGGAGCTTGGTTGTAAAATATCAAATTCGTTCCTTTTTATTGCAAGCCATTTTAGTCAGATGACAGGTGACTATACTGGATTACATAATAATTCTGAAAGGAATTGTACAGTTAATCTTTGATTTCTGCAACTTAAATAAGTGTTTAATTCTCTATAAACTTCTCTTTGGTTGGAGACAAAATAATTCCTCCTTCAAAGGAAGAAAACAACCCTGGATTAAAGTATTTGCTTTTTCTGTACTCAAATATGATCTAAGACATGGGTTTGGTCCTGGGGTCTGCTGCTGATTGTCTGGTTAATATTACACATGTCCTTTAACCTCTTTGACCTTTAACGTTTTCAGCCTTATTTTCTTCAGCTGAAATATTCAATTAATACCTACCTCAAAAAATTGTTCCTAGGCTTAAAGGAGATAATATTAATAATCTTAACAAAACACATTTAATAAATTATAAACTGCCATAAAATTATATAATATAGTTCATTGATTTAGTCATAAAAGAAAGATTATACTTGTTTTTCATTTCATTCAACATCAGATTTCAGTCCCTTGTTAAGTGTGGGTGATTTCTGAAATACTGAAACACTTTCTGGATATTGCAGCCCTGCATTCAGGTCTTGGGGTTAATCCTCTGTTCTCCTTGCAGGTGTTGGCTCATCTGGCAAGAGGCTACTTTTCAGTGGCTCAGGTCTACTTGATGGAGCTTGGAGAGGTGATTTGCAGGTGCATGGGGGAAGCAGATCCGTCCATTCAGCTTCATGGAGCAAAGGTAGTTTTCATTAAAAGGCACATGTCTTTTTCTTCTCCTCCCTTTATAGTCTTCCCTCTGCTGCATGTCCATCAATTCTCAGGTTTCTTTGAGAGGTTTCAGGTAGGGAAGTCATACATTCCTCTATTTTCAGCTCTACATATAAACCTAAAGAATTGATTTGGTAATAAATTAACAATATATAGCTGGTGATTTTGCTCCTAGAAAGAATGCCTCTGACATAGGAGATACTGAGAAAAGAAAGAAAATCAGTTGGAAATTGTTTTTCCTCTTGCTTTGAGATAATCTCCAGACTGAAGGGGTTTTTTGCCTCCTCCATAGTTCTAATACACTGATAATCTATTTCTTTTATCTTGGCAGCTTCTGGAAGAAGTGGGTACAGGCTTAATACAACAGTATAAACGAGATTCCAGCATAGCACCTGATCAGAGAGTGCCAGTCACCTTGGTAAGTAAATGTCAGTTCATAGTTTTCTCTTTTCTTAATGCTTCAGTCATTTTTATTTTGGGGCTCAATGATAAAGTGGAGCAGACAGTATAGTTTCTTCCAATGTCAAAAATTATGATTTATAATCTAAGATGACATAATACTTGCATAAATAAGTATTATTTGCATTTCAGTTTACTTGCAGTTCAGTGTGTGGTAGGATTATGTGTAACATACAGTCAGCAATGGAAAAACCAGTATTTCTTTTGCATAAAACCTAGTTTGGTTACTCAGCCTGCCCAAGAGGCATACTAGAATGGTGGGAAGAGCCAAGGATTAGAAATCAGAAGGCATGAGATATAATCTAGGGATCACCACTTAATGGATGTCATTATGAGCATAGTTTCCTTGTTGTAAAGAGAAATAAAAATTCTTAACTCATAGGGCTATTGTAATATTGAATGAAATGTAAAGATACTGATAAATAGTAGATGCTCAATGAATGTTAATTCCCTTAACTGCCTCACCGCCACCCCCCACCCCCATGATTTCTATGATCTTAGGTTATTTCTGTTGCCCTCACACTGTGCCAGTTCTTCTTTGGGAGAGGAATGTGTGACCTCACTAAAAAAGGCTCTACTTAGTGCCAAAGGCAAAACCAACTCAACATTAGTGATGTTTTCTCCCTCTGCCCTCCTCATTCTCCCTATTCTTTTCCCTTCACAATTTCCATCATCCTTGCAGTGAATTAAGAATGTCTAGCCTTAGACCCTTCCTTAGACTGCCACTAAAGCTGAAATGTCACCATTCGCAGGGAGATGAGTTGGGCTTTGCTATCACAGACCTGGGTTTGAATCCAAACTTTTCCCCTTGCTCATCAAGCAACTTTAGGCAAGACTTTTAACTGTTCACACTCAGGTATTGCTTCATCTATAAAAAGGGATATACGTTCTGTATTACTTATCTATTGTTGAGTAGTAAATTATCCTAAATACTTAGCAGCTTAAAACAATATACATTTATTCTCATATATTTCCTGTGGGTCAGGAATTGACAGCAGCTTAGCTGGGTGGTTCTGGCTCAAGTCTCTCATGAGGTTTCAGTCAACCAAACTTGACAGGGATTGAGGCTCTTCTTCCAAGCTGGCTCACTCACATACCTTGCAAGTTAGTGCTGCCTGTTGCCAGCAAGTCTCACTCAGTTCCTCCACGTGAGGACCTCTCCAGAGGGCTGCGTGAGTGTTCTCTTGACATGGCAGCTGGCTTCCCCCACAGCAAGTGAATCACAAGAGAGACAGCAAGAGTTTGGGGCGGGAAGGGCCCCAAGTGGGTTTCCAGGAGCTAGGATTGTGGGGAGGACAGAACTGATGCATGAGATACACGGCACAACTCAGGACTAAATCCAGGGAGCAGAAAGTGAAGACACCAAAATCCCAGACAGATCTGCAAATGGACGTGAAACCCCAGGGTTTTCATAAAGCATGGAAAGGAAACTGTTAAAGGTACTCTTCAGATGCCTACCTTAAGGGGCTTTGAAGTGAGATAATTCTTCAAAGTGCCTGAAACAGAGCCTACTGCTCAATTTGAGTCTCCACTGTGCACTGGGCACTGTGCTAGGAACTTTACACACAGTATTACAATTTATTATCACACAGACTCTGCCAAGGAGATGTCTTTGTCCTGTTTTACTGAAGAGGAACCAAAGTTTAGACAGGTTCAGTGACTTGCCTGAGGTTAGAGAGAAAGGGAGTAGCAGCTGAAGGACTCAGCCCCAGCTCTGCCTCTGGATCCCGTGCTCTTTGGACTCAGGCACACAGCCTCTGGGCTGCTCTGGAACCCTGATCCCTGTGCCCACGAGGGATCAGGTTGAAAGAGCCCTAGCTGGGTGTCAGTTGATCTGGATTCTAGTCCAGCTCTGCTGCCCACTAGCAAATAACATTATCTCTTCATGCCTCAGTTTCCTTGCATGAAAATGGAGATGATATATATTTAATTTAGTTGTGCTGAGGATTAAAATGAGCTGATATGTGTAAGGCACGTAGAACAGTGCCTGGCATATCAGCTCTCTGAAAACATTAGCTGCTACTACTGCTGCTGTTACTGTCATCATCGTCTGCACCCCCTCCTCATTGTTATCACTACTGCTGCTTAACTGGAGCAGACTAGTTTCCTATTCAATAAAATGCAAGATTCAATTAGTTATTTTCTAAAGTTCTTTTCACCTCTGTGGAAGGAGAACCAGTGAAAGCATTTACAAAAAGCCACTACTTTAGGAGAGTGACGTCAGCATCATGGCGGAGTGAGATTCCCTCTTTGAATCTCTGCCCCCTACGACACAACGAAAACATCATTCACATTCCAACAGAGCTCAATCAAACACTACGAAGGACTTCTGAGAAACCCCTGCTGCCATACATCGGACGGTGGAGGCGCGGGAAGCCCAGGAGGACGGGAGGAGAGGTAGGAGGTTGTACTCCCCCTCCCCAATTGATCGGCAAAAACAGCGCGGTTCGCGGACAGAGGGGGGAGGGGCGGCCCACAGCGGGGAAAACTAGCACCATCCAGGTGCTCTCACAGACTGTCGCGAGATCCCCACGGGGAAGCGACGACGGACTGCTTAGGGGGTGTAGCAAACACCCTAAGAGAGCCAGAAAGGAAACCCCCGGGTCAAGCAGGAGAAAGAGAGGACCCCTCCCCCCACACACCCGGCGTTTCAGCATAATCCCTCCGGGGGCTGCAGCCACCTCAGAGCAAACCGCTCGCGATCTCCATCTAGTGGCAGCAGGGGGAAACTGCAGGACTAACTTTAATCATGAGGGGTAAAAATAAAGCCGTCCCCGTCGGATCCTTGCGAAAATATGTCAGGGCTACAGACCAAAAGGAAAATGACAAACACCCAGAAACCAACCCTGAAGGCACAGAATTTGATAACCTGAACGAGAGAGAATTCAAAATAGCTATCATAAACAAGCTCAACGAAATACAAGAGAACACACAGAAACAAATCAACGAATTCAGGGATTATGTCACAAAAGAGATTGAAACCCTAAAGAAAAACCAATCAGAATTATTGGAGATGAAAAACAAAATCAACGAGATAGTGGAAAAAATGGAGTCTTTAAAGAGCAGAACTGACAATATGGAGGAACGAATTAGCACTATTGAGGATAGCCACGCAGAAATGCTCCTGGTAGAGGAGGAGAGAGAGCTAAGACTAAAAAGAAATGAAGAAATTCTTCGAGAAATATCAGACTCAATGAGGAAAAGCAACATAAGGATAATAGGTATTCCAGAAGGAGAAGAAAGAGAAAAAGGAGCAGAGAGTTTGTTCAAAGAAATAATAGCTGAGAACTTCCCCAACCTAGGGAACGAGAGGGAAATAACAGTGAATGAAATCAATAGATCACCTAAATATATAAACAGGAATAAAAAATCATCTCGCCACATAGTAGCAAACTTGAAGAATACCCGTGACAAGGAAATAATATTGAAGGCAGCTAAACAAAAAACCAAAATAACATACAAAGGAAACCCCATCAGGCTCTCAGCTGATTTCTCGACAGAAACTCTACAGGCTAGGAGAGACTGGAATGATATATTCAAAATCATGAAAGACAAAAACCTTCAGCCGAGAATACTTTATCCAGCAAAAATATCCTTCAAATACGACGGAGAAATAATAACTCTCCCTGATAAACAAAAGCTAAGAGAGTTCGTCACCACAAGACCCCCACTACAAGAAATGCTCAAGAAGGCCCTTAGGCCTGAAAAAAAACAAATGAGAAAGGGGATACAAAGATTTCAGCAAGGAGAAAAGCAAGGAGACTAAACCAGAACAAAATACAGTTGGAAAACATCAAAAATTAATTCAAGCTCATCACTGGAAACACACATTCATGACACAAACTGGAATAAAGAGATAACAAATAAGGAGGGGAAGAGGTAAGGGATTGAACTGACCCAGCCTCAGGAAAAAGGAGGCATCTGAAAATGTACTTTCTTATCCAGGAGATCGCTTATATAAACCACACGGTAACCACTAAAGAAACAACCAGAAGAGAACCACACATGACAAATAAAGAGAAAACCAAGAGAATGAGCATGCAGAAATACCAAATTGAATTAGCAGTCCGAAACACAAGGGACAAGAAACGAAGGAAATGCAAAAGAACCAGAAGATGAACAATAAAATAGCAACATTAAACCCTCATATATCAATAATCACTCTAAATGTAAATGGATTGAATTCTCCAATCAAAAGACACAGAGTGGCAGGATGGATTAAAAACCAAGATCCAACAATCTGCTGCCTCCAGGAAACACATCTCAGCTCTAAAGACAAACACAGACTCAAAATAAAAGGATGGAAAACAATACTCCAAGCTAATGGCAAACAAAAGAAAGCAGGAGTAGCCATACTTATATCAGACAAAGTAGACTTCAAGATAAAAAAGGTAATGAGAGACAAAGAAGGGCAATATATAATGATAAAAGGGGCACTTCACCAAGAAGACATAACACTTATAAATATCTATGCACCCAACACAGGAGCACCAAAGTACATAAAACAACTGCTAAAAAACCTTAAAGGAGATATTAACAATAACACAATAATAGTAGGGGATCTTAATACCCCCCTTACATCAATAGATAGATCATCCAGACAAAAAGTCAATAAGGAAATAATGGACTTAAATGAAAAACTAGACGCAATGGATTTAATAGATATATACAGAGCACTCCACCCAAAAAAAGCAGAGTACACATTCTTCTCAAGTGCACATGGAACATTCTCAAGGATAGACCATATATTAGGAAACAAGGCAAACCTCTATAAATTTAAGAAGATTGAAATCATTACAAGCATCTTTTCTGATCATAATGCTGTGAAACTAGAAATCAACTGCAAGGAAAAAACTAGGAAAGGGACAAAGATGTGGAGACTAAACAACATGCTACTGAACAACCAATGGGTCATTGATGAAATTAAAGGAGAAATCAAAAGCTATCTGGAGACAAATGAAAAGGAAAATACACCATACCAACTCATATGGGATGCAGCAAAAGCAGTCCTGAGAGGGAAATTCATAGCAATACAAGCTCACCTTAACAAACAAGAAAAATCCCAAATAAATAACCTTAAATTGCACCTAACAGAGTTGGAAAAAGAAGAACAGACAAAGCCCCGAATCAGCAGAAGGAGGGAAATAATAAAAATCAGAGCAGAAATAAATGAAATTGAAACCAAAAAAACAGTAGAAAGGATCAATGAAACAAAGAGCTGGTTCTTTGAGAAGATAAATAAAATTGACAAACCCTTAGCCAGACTCACTAAGAAAAAAAGGGAGAAGACTCAAATAAATAAAATTAGAAATGAAAGAGGAGAAATTACAACAGACAGCACAGAAATACAAGGGATTATTAGGGAATACTATGAAAAACTTTACGCCAACAAATTGGACAACCTAGAGGAAATGGACAAATTCTTGGACGCGTACAACCTCCCAAAACTGAATCAAGAAGAAATAGAGAATCTGAACAGACCAATCACAAGTAAAGAGATTGAAACAGTCATCAAAAACCTCCCAAAAAATAAAAGCCCAGGACCAGATGGCTTCCCTGGAGAATTTTATCAAACGTTCAAGAAGATTTAGCACCTATCCTTCTCAAACTATTCCAAAAAATAGAGGAAGATGGAATACTTCCCAACACATTCTATGAGGCCGACATCATGCTGATACCAAAGCCAGACAAGGACAATACAAAGAAGGAAAACTACAGGCCAATATTGCTGATGAACATAGACGCAAAAATCCTCAACAAAATATTGGCAAACAGAATACAGCAATACATCAAAAAGATCATACACCACGATCAAGTGGGATTTATACCAGGGACACAGGGATGGTTCAACATCCGCAAATCAATCAACGTGATACACCACATTAACAAAATGAAGAATAAAAACCACATGATCATCTCAATCGATGCAGAGAAGGCATTCGACAAGATCCAGCATCCATTTATGATAAAAACTCTCAACAAAATGGGTATAGAAGGAAAGTACCTCAACATAATAAGGGCCATATATGACAAACCTACAGCAAACATCCTACTCAACGGGGAAAAACTGAAAGCCATTCCTTTGAGGACAGGAACAAGACAAGGGTGCCCACTCTCACCGCTCTTATTCAACATAGTACTGGAAGTTCTGGCCAGAGCAATTAGGCAAGAAAAAGGAATAAAAGGACTCCAAATAGGCAATGAAGAAGTGAAACTCTCACTATTTGCAGACGACATGATCCTATACATAGAAAACCCCAAAAATTCCATCGGAAAGCTACTAGAAACAATCAACAACTACAGTAAAGTGGCAGGGTATAAAATCAACTTACAAAAATCAATTGCATTTCTATACACTAACGATGAAAAAACAGAAAGAGAACTCAAAAAGACAATCCCATTTACAATTGCAACAAAGAGAATAAAATATCTGGGAATAAATTTAACCAAGGAGGTCAAAGACCTATACAATGAAAACTGTAAGACACTATTGAAAGAAATCGAGGAGGACATAAAGAAATGGAAAAATATTCCATGCACATGGATTGGAAGAATAAATATAGTTAAAATGTCCATCCTACCTAAAGCAATCTACAGATTCAATGCAATCCCAATCAGAATCCCAATGTCATTCTTCACGGTAATAGAACAAAAACTACTGAAATTCGTATGGGGCAACAAAAGAGCCCGAATAGCTAAAGCAATTCTGAAAAAAAAGAACAAAGCTGGAGGCATCACAATCCCTGATTTCAAAATATACTATAAAGCTACAGTAATCAAAACAGCATGGTACTGGTACAAGAATAGACACACAGATCAATGGAACAGAATTGAAAGCCCCGAAATAAAACCACACACCTATGGACAGCTAATCTTCGACAAAGGAGCAAAGAACATACAATGGAGAGAGGGAAGTCTCTTCAATAAATGGTGCTGGGAAAATTGGACAGCAACATGCAAAAGAATGAAAGTAGACCATCTCCTATCGCCATATACAAAAATCAATTCAAAATGGATCAAAGACCTGAAAGTGAGACCTGAAACTATAAAACTCCTGGAAGAAAATATAGGCAGTACACTAATTGCGATTGGACATAAAGGGATCCTTTCAGACTCCATGTCTACCCAGACAAGGGAAACAAAAGAAAAAATGAACAAGTGGGACCTCATCAGACTAAAGAGCTTCTACAAGGCAAATGAAACCAGGATCAAAATGAATAAACAACCCACCAGCTGGGAGAAAATATTCGCAAATCGTTTGTCTGACAAGGGATTAATCTCAGTAATATACAAAGATCTCATACAACTGAGCAACAAAAAAACAAACAACCCGATCAAAAAATGGGCAGAGGATATGAACAGACATTTTTCCAAGGAAGAGATACAGATGGCTAATAGACACATGAAAAGATGTTCAACATCACTAATCATCAGGGAAATGCAAATCAAAACTACACTGAGATATCACCTTACACCAGTTAGAATGGCTATAATCACAAAGACAAATAACAACAAATGCTGGAGAGGTTGTGGAGAAACGGGGACCCTCATTCACTGCTGGTGGGAATGCAAACTGGTGCAGCCTCTATGGAAAACAGTATGGAGAGTCCTCAAAAAATTAAAAATAGAAATACCGTATAATCCAGCAATCCCACTCTTGGGCATCTACCCAATGGACATGAAATCAACCATCACAAGAGGCGTATGCACCCCTATGTTCATTGCAGCATTATTCGCTATAGCCAAGAAGTGGAAGCAACCCAAGTGTCCCTCAACTGAAGATTGGTTAAAGAAGATGTGGTATATACATACAATGGAATACTACTCAGCCATAAGAAAAGACACAATTGTCCCATTTGCAACAACATGGAAGGACCTAGAGGGTATTATGTTAAGTGAAATAAGCCAGAGAGAGAAGGACAGACACTGCATGAACTCACTCATATATGGAATATAAGTGATCACACGGACAGAGAGAACTGATTGGTGGTTACCAAGGGGAAGGGGGGTGGGGGGGGCACAAGGGGTGAAGGGTTACATCCACAAGGTGACGGACAAAAATGTACAACTAAAACCCCACAGTGTTATAAACTAAGACATCAATAAAAAAAATAAATTAAAAAAAAAAAAAAAAAGAAGGGGATTTGAGCGCAGGTTGACACTGGAGTGCTCTGTCACAAGAACGCAGCTGACTTTGTTTCGTAGATTCCCCAGCAGGTTGTGTGTGAGCTGCTCCTCCAGAGGGAGCCGGGGAGGTCTGTGCAAAGGGCCTCAGGTGGGAGTCTGGGGTGGGGTGAAGCCAGCAGGGCCTCACATTAAGTGCAGGGAGGCCTCGGAGCTCTCTGCTGGTGATACACCACTTAGTTTGAGCTTCAGGAAGCTTCCTCTTCCAGGGGTGGATGTGAGGAAGACCAGAAGGATGGTGGTGGCCTAGCCTGAGAAGGGGGACAGTTGAGAGGAATGAAACTCAACAGGCTGAGGCCTGGGGTGACAGACTCTTTAGCTGGCACTTCAGATCTCAGCTGTTCTCAACAACCCAGGCCTGGGTTATCACCTACACCAAGCTCAAACCCCTCAAGACAACAGCACCAGCTCCAGGCCAGGAGCCTCACCTGATTTGCAGGAGCATCACTCCAAGTTTCATAAACATGAAGGCCTGCCCCACCTAGACAGATGGCACTGGACTTGGGTGGGACCCAGGTGCTCTAATGGTCAGTCCAAATTGAGAACAGGTTTTACACTAGGTGGGGTGCTCCTAACTTAAAAAAAAAAAAAAAAAAGCCACTACTTTAAGGAAAAATGTTTCATTACCATGGTCACTTCCCATAGGCTTAGCATCGATTGGTTCCTCTGTTGTCTCCTGGGCTGCAGTTTTAACTGTGCCCCTGTTCCAGGTGGTGATGTTCTGGACTATGATGCTGAATGGTCCTTTACCCAGAGCCCTGCAGAATTCAGAGCACCCGACTCTCCAGGCAAGCGCCTGTGATGCCCTGTCTTCCATCTTGCCAGAAGCCTTCAGCAATCTGCCGGTAACCTTAGGGGCATTTTCTCATCCTTAAATAATGCCCCTGAACATCAGAGCTTGAGTTTGATTTTGATTCTTTTTCATTTTGAACCAGTATTCACCATCATCTCTGATGAAAAGGTGCTTATTCTACCTGAATGTGGGGTGAGGGCAGTGGGAAAACGTACAGTCTCAGTGTCTTCGGAGAGCTTTTCCTCCCTGTGCGTAGAAGCCAGGTGATAGAAGGGGGGGTAGCAGAGGCTTTGAAGTCAGAGAGATTTCAAACTCAAATGTTAGAAAAACCTGGGTTTAAATCCTAGCTCTTCCACTTTCTAGCTCTTTATCTTCTCTAAAACTGAGTTTTATCATCCATAAAACGAGAATGATGTGAGTAATAACATGAATGTGAAAATATTTAGCAGGTGCCCAACACATATGGTGTTCAAACTGCTCCTTTCTTTTACTCCTCAATGGCATTTGCATCTGTTCTTATTTATATAAATTAGCTTTTATAAAGAAGAGCTTTAATAAAGTAAGAGAATAAAATGACCTACTTCCCACAGTGGTAAAGGTTAAATGTGATCTCAGATGTTGTGTGTGCCCTGCACCAAGTGGTCCTCAGATAATAACTGGATTTGCGCAGAGAACCTCTGCTCTTTACCAAGGGGGCCTCAATGTCCCAGTTGTGTTCACCTCCTGAATATGGACGCAAACACATGACACGTCACAGTCACTTGGTGAAGACGGTGGCTCAGAGTTATTTCATTCTCACTTTTCCTTGCCAACCTTTCTCATTGCAGAGTGACAGGCAGATCCTGTGCATCACGCTGCTGCTTGGGCTGAATGACAGCAAGAATCGTTTAGTGAAAGCTGCGACCTCGCGGGCCCTGGGAGTCTACGTGCTTTTTCCCTGTCTCAGACAGGTCAGAGTGGCCCACAGAGCTCTTGTGTGCCTCTCTGAGAGTCCATGGTGGCTGTCGAGCTGTAGGGTTGGACAGTAAAGGAAATTAAATTGCTCTGTAATCTGGTTTCCTTAATTGCTACTAAAATATGGTCATGCCTGTAGTTCACTTATTTTTAGTTATTAGTCATTTATTATTTTAGCACACTGCCTAGGACCCTAGGTGCCCAGTAAATCTTTAAATTAATGGATAATTGAAAAAAAATGAAACAGGACATTACCATGTAATGACTTAGAAAGCTGAGAGATTTTTTACTAAGAAAGAAATACATTTCTTCTTCACTCTTACTTGTGAACTTGATCTCACTGAGAAGTGTATAAGTGAATAGGAGGTGTTTTGGAAATGCACTTCATTGTCAGCATCATTTCCTGAGGTGGAAATCAGTCCAAGCCCAGAATTCATAAATGACCGTCACAGGCCAGGTTCTGAGATGTTTGCAAGAGCCAACTCCATAGGCTCCTCAGGTGTGCATGGCACATACCAAAATCATGGGGGACCTTCCCCTGGGATTTTCATGAGTATCTAAATTGTAACATAAGAAGAATAGTAAATGACTGAGTAAATGAATTTTGATTTCCAAATAGAAATTTGTGGTAAAGGCTTATAGCTTCTATCTGAAAATAAATTTCAGAATTTCCAAGGTAGCAGTGTGAACTCCAAAAGTCACTACAGTGTTTTGTTTTGTTTATTTTATAGGATGTCATATTTGTTGCAGACACAGCAAATGCGATATTGATGTCACTTGAAGACAAGTCTCTGAATGTCCGGGCCAAAGCAGCTTGGTCCCTGGGCAACCTGACAGACACTCTGATTGTCAACATGTAGGTGTCTCAGCTTGTTTGCCCTGGGTCAGTTCTGAGGCTGAGGTCCCAAGAGGTTATCTTTGATCCCAAGAATTAGCAGTAATTCTCCTGTATTATGTTGTCAATCTTCCTGCTTTGTTTTGTTTTATATTCATTCAAGTAAGAAGAATAGTAAGCTGTTCTTAATATATACGTATAAAAAATACTGTATGCTGCTATAAGTAATATATCCACATTATGGAAAATGTGGGAAATATAAAAATGGAAATCCAAACCTTAGTACTTCTTAAATATCATATTTGTATTTTTTTAAGTAATATATTCACAGGTAAAAAAAAAAATTCAAATAGTACAAAGGGGTATTCAGTGTAAAGCCTTTCTCCTACCTTAATCCCCTAGTTCCCCTCCCAGAGGCAACTGTTGTTACTCATACACAAGTGTCTTGCTTTTTGTCGCTTAACTCTAACATATATCATGTATAAGCATTCTCCTGACTTCTGCTGACTTTTATAAATCATGAGTTATTATTACACAGTCATCACTATATGATGATCATTTAACCATTCCCCTATTGTTGAACATTTATGTTGTTTTAGATTTATATATGCAGTGAACATTTTTGTGCATGAAATCTCCATTTTGAGATATTTCTCTTGGTTACATTCCTAGATGCGGACCTACTAGGTCAAAAGGTATAAACTAAGTTCTTGGTATCATCTGAACAGATTGTGGAGCTGTTTTCCTAAAGTTTTTACAGTTATACTAAGTGAATATATTTATATATATTTAAGTGGGTTGTACCTTTTAACATGTTTTTGCCTGCTTTGGGTGGAATAGGGAAACACCAGACCCAAGTTTCCAGGAAGAGTTCTCTGGTCTCCTGCTTTTGAAGATGTTGCGATCAGCCATAGAAGCATCCAAGGATAAAGACAAGGTAGACAGACAGCAAAACCCAGTATTTCTCAGATACTTAGCGTATTATAGTTTTATCCCACCAAATTTATACCTGTTCAAAGGAGATTGAGAGTGCACTCAGGGTATGAAGTGGCCTTCTCCACACTTGTACAGTTTCTTTCCTGTCTCCTGTCTCATGAAAAATATCAGTGCCATTTGTAATACTCCATGATGTGTCCATGTTTGTTTTAATATTAATTTGGTTTTTTCAAAAAATCTTTAAGTAGAATTGACAAGTCAGAAAGATGCGCAGCTTGGCTTTGAATATCCCCTGTTACACTGATAAGTTTAAAAAGCATAGACCTGGACTTTAGGCTCAGGCAGACATGGTTCAAATCCTCGTTTGTCCTTTAGTAGCTGGGTGACCTTGGATGCATTATTTAACTTCTCTAAAGGTCAGTTTCCTCATCTATAACATGGAAGTCATTATATATACCTCACTGGATTCTAAGATGCCTTAAGTTAAAGCACCTAGCACAGTACCTAACCTGTACCAAGTGCTTAACTTAGTACAGTGGTTCTGAAAACCCAGGAAACCCTACCTTCAGACTAATTCAATCAGAATTTCTGGAATTAGGGCCTAGGAATTTGTTTTTAAAAAAGAAAGCTCAGCAGATGATTCTATTAATGCTGCAAAGATTGAGATTCTAGCAGAAAAGTACTGGACTGGAATTATGAAACCTAGCGTCTCCTCACCTTACTGCAAACCAGCAGTGTCCTATTGCCCCTGGGCCTTAAACGCCATCTCTGAAACAGTGAAGATGGACCTCTCTGAAGTCCAATCTAACACTAAGGAAATCATTGCAAGGAACTCTGTAGAACTTCACCTCCCTGAGGCCTGAATGTTAGCCACACAAGACCTTGCAGAGTTCCAAGTCTACGTTTTTCATTAGCTCTCTTGCTTTAGGATGTCTAGGAGTTCCTAGATTTTCTAAAGTTGAAATTATACTTTCTGAAATATCTCTTTGGCAAAACAGATTTCTAATGCTTTTACATTTTATTCTAGGTAAAAAGCAATGCGGTCCGGGCCCTTGGAAATTTGCTTCATTTTCTGCAACCATCTCATATACAAAAACCCAGATTTGCTGAAATCATTGAAGAGTCTATCCAGGCCCTAATTTCTACTGTTCTAATTGAGGCTGCCATGAAAGTCCGATGGAATGCTTGTTATGCACTGGGAAATGTATTTAAAAACCCTGCTCTTCCATTAGGTAAGAAAGTTTCCCTCTTCTCTCTGGTGGAGGGCCTCTTTGGACAGCACACATCAGTCTGCATTGTTATTAAAGATGTTTGTCACAGTATTATTTATCACACTATTAGAAAAAATGGAAGCATTGCTGAACACTCAAGTGTAGGGGAATAGTGAGAGAAATCATGGTGTGTGTATATATATATATTCAATGGGATATTTTGTTGCCATTTAAAATTATGTTTACAAAAAGTTTTGACAGTGTGACAAAATACTTCTGATGTTAAGCAAACTAAAAAAGGATATGAAATTGTTTCTACAGTACGATCTCAATAAATGGGTAGAAAAAAGACTGAAAGGAAATTAGCCTAATTATCAACAGTGGTTGCCTCTGGATGGGATGAGTAGGAGGATTTTTTTCTGCTTTCATTTTCTAAATTTTCTACAATGAGCATATATTGTTTTAACAATCAGGGAAAAAATAAGGGAAAAATAAAGGAAAAACTTGGCACAGAAGGAGGGTACAAACTGGAAATCCTACACAAGCCCTTGGTACTGAAGTGGAATGCTGCATGTAAGGAGGACATCTGTCTCTAAGTGGTAGTGACATGCCTTGCACCTTGATATGTCATTGGTGGCTGATAGCTGCTTAAGCGTATGGATCATAGCCCCCAAAACCCATTCACTTTAATTGCCAGTATTTGCCTTATATGTTTGTCTCTATGACAAGATTTGAAACATAAGGGTATGTTCCCAGAGGAAAAAAAACCATTCTGGACCAGCAGAGCATGCAGGAATCTGGCTCTGCTTTCCTTTATCGTCAAGAGCATCCACGCAGGCCAGCCAGCTGGGAGCTGGTGGAGAAGTAGCCTCATGGCTTTTTCCACTGAGGAAATAGCCTAAGGTGACCTTTGGGGTTAGCGCTCATTGAGGTGGTTGTCTTCCTTCCTGTCTTTGGATTCAACAAAGAGTTGGGAACAGCTGGGAGAGTTAGGGAAGCTGCATTCTACTCTGCTGCTCATCCTGAGGAATAAGAAGCCCCCAAAATGGAGTGGGTAGTAGGTAGTGGTAGCTCCAATGAGGAGGAAAGCAAGCTGATTTCCTAGGGCCAATAGGAAGGGAGAGAAGACAGGTATCTGGGCATCATCTTCTCAGAATCAGAAAATTGGGCTTTCAGTTAATCTGAGTACTCTGTTCCACAGTCACTACCTAGACAGTATTTGCCTTTTCTTTGCAATAAAATGCATGACATGCTATGGCCAGAGCAGGGCCTAGATGCTAATCTGGGTGAGGAAATATTCTTTTGCCAGCATGAACTGGGCTGGGCACAGTTGTGCAGTTTGCGCACTGCTCAGAAGCACCCAACTGAGAGGAGGGTGGGGCTGCAATTCAGTCCATGCTTCTCTCAACAAGGCTTACCCCCTCAGGACAGCATCTTCCCAGAGAAGAAGCTTCTTTCAAAGTTGCCAAAGTCCCTATTTAGGGTAGCAGAGGCCCTGAGCATGCAGTAGGCTTCTCTAGGGAAAGAGGGAGGTTTGGGAGTCAGTGGTCAGCCACTTAGGGTCCCGTGATTAGTTACTCACCACCCTGATTTGATAGAGTTATTGTGAGAATTAAATGAAAATAAGATTTTTCTAACTTGAGCACTAATGTGTATGTTTCCTTCTGCCCCTCTCCCTCCACTTATTTCTAAGCCTTCACTTGTTTTAATGACTATGGATTCTTTCTAGGAACAGCCCCCTGGAGCTCCCAGGCCTACAGCGCCCTGACATCAGTTGTGACATCATGCAAGAACTTCAAAGTGCGCATCAGATCTGCCACTGCCCTTTCCATTCCAGGCAAGAGAGAGCATTATGGGTCTGTTGACCAGTACGCTCAGATTTGGAACGCATTAGTCACTGCCTTACAGAAGAGCGAAGACACCACAGACTTTTTGGAATTCAAGTACTGTGCCAGCCTGCGGACCCAAATCTGCCAGGCGCTGATTCACCTCCTGAGCTTGGCCGGCACCTCAGACCTGCCCTCCATCAAAGAAACCCTTGAACTGAGTGGGGACATGATCCAGTCCTATATCCTACAGTTTTTAAAATCAGGAGCAGAGGGAGATGACACCGGAGCACCCCACAGCCCGCAGGAAAGAGACCAGACGGTCAAAACGGCCCTGGAGCACATTAGCAGTGTCCAGGTGCTGGCTGGCGACACAGCCAAAAGGGCCGTCGTGGGCTTTTTAGAAGATATCCTGGCCATTTATTTTGACTATGGATCACAAGTAGCACTCCTAGGATTAACAAATCGGTGAATATTCCAGCATACTTTCCAGATGTCAGATGGTAGTAGGAAGACCCAAGTTTGAGCATCAGATATGTGGGATTTAATCTTAGGGGCAGAAACAATCCATCCACTGTTTATTTAGAATGAGTTAGCAGCTATTTAAGTTTTATCAAAGGGCTCATCCACTTTAGAGAGTGGTTCCACTGCGATGGCCATGGTGTGGGCTGTCAGAACCTCTGACTTGTGCAACCAGGAGCCAGGGAGTTGGGTTGTAGTGTGAGCTGGGCAGACCGTGGGGAAGGGTTGTGAATGGTGTTTAGTCTCAGTAGGTTTTTAAAAAAAGGCAAAAGGATTTAGGAATTAGAGTGTTATATATTGTGTCTGTGGGAATTGTTTTTTTACAATAAACTCATGAAAAATAGTGTGCCCATAATCTCCTGTTTTTATCGAGTTGCATTTACAGAAAGCGGCAAGCAGAGCTGATGTTCAGGCAGTTTGCACGGGGACGGCGGCATGGGTTGCTACCGTACTGAAACAGTTCCTCGGCTGGTAAATAGCTGCTGCCTTGGGCTCCCCGAGTGCCAACGCTGGCAGCCACTCCACCCTCCCCACAACCCAGCAACAGACTCCTGGCACGCAGGGGCCTGCAGCCTAGGCCCACATCCATCTCACTCTGGCCATAGCCTCAACGTGCATCTAAATTTCCTAACACCCTTTAGGAGAGTGTGGTCCCAAATGCCAAATTTACAGTGGTTTTGTTGCCTTTGAATTTGTTCCTTAAAAAAGGATCATTTAATTTAGATGGTTACAAAGAAAGGTTTTTAAATTATATTTTGATAATGTCCAAGCAGTTATCAAAGGAATTTCTCACTGAAGAATTATTTACATTGAAATTTTGCATTAATCTCTTGACCACCGACAACCTGTTGGAATTGATTTCAGTCAGGAATTTAGAGACGGTAAAAGCATCTATTAAAATTATTTGACACTTATATTTGATGTAGGATAAGAATCAAGATATATAGAATGGGTTTTGGTGATATATTATTGACTATTGTTATTTAGCTTAAAATTTATATTTAAGGGCATATGTCCTCTGCCCTCATGTTGCTCTTTTCCCTGTAATATGTTGGTTGCTCAGAAAATAACGTCTAGGCAGAGACTGGGAACAGTGCTCTGGTAACTGAAGGCTCAGTTTCCTATTGGTAGAGCACCAGTTTCCAAAGAATTAGACTACAGGCATTGTAAAAACACCCACATAGAACATTCTTTAAACTTGCTTTTTTTGGAGATGATTCAACACATGAATTGTTGTAGAGGCCTGGGTACTGAGTTGAACCTGTACTGACGCTATAACCCTATGATGAATCTTAGAACATCCTTCTCTTGAAGGAATACATTCTTAGTAGCAGCTTGTTTACTTGTCGTTTGCATAAAAGTAAAAATGTGGCATCTACAGCTTATCACTGGTTCTTTGGGCTTTTTTACTGGTGGGTTTCTTGATAAAGTATTCGTGAAATGACTTCGAATGGTTTTATTTGGTGATTTATTCTTATCCTTTGCTTATCTTGAATAAAATCTAATTTTTCCTTTTTAAACCTTTTGCTTCTGTGAAGATTTCCAGGTCTCTGAAAGCAGATGTTAATGTTCGTATGCAGGGAAAGACCAAGGGTAAGCATGCTAGAAATTCCAATAGAAATTCCGTGAGTCCGGGGTACAGGCCTCTGTCCTGATGGGGTGCCGATTGTCTTCTCACTCTGGCATTGTGGGAGGGGAGTACACCAGGGGCAGGAGCTCCTCTCAGACACCTGGGCTGGTGCCTCAGTAAGGCTGCCGTCGCAAAAGGAAGCCACACAGACAGTAAAGAGTTAGAACTTTCTCTCCTGCAGAAACAGTAGAAAGTCCAGCTCTCATTCAGAATTCTAATTCAGAATACCAAATCCTGAACTTTCTTTTGATATTTAGAAAAACAAAATTTGGAGGAGGGGTCATCCAGGCACAGATGGCCAAGGCTTTGTTCACGAAACTGACAGCGTTATGAAATAGCACTCATCTTCCTCTTTGAATCCTCCCTGTGACCACTAAAAGAAACCCACTAATTCCCACCCACTTCTGGAACTCAGGAAAGGCACGCATTTGTAACCTCCCTTGTATTAGTTAATGGTAAAGTGGGTGTCCTAAGATGATTACAGGGCAGACAGAAACCTCACATAGAACATGGGGCAAGGCTTCCTTGATTTAGATATTTGTACATGAGTCCAGACCAGGAGAAGAACCTCACCATCTTCCCAACATAAGAGCTAAGTGAGTTCTAGTGACTTGGGTTCATTCAGCCTTCACTTTGTTAATACAGTGTGGTGGTTAAGAGCCTTGGCTTAAATCCTAGCTCTGCTGCTCCGGCTGTGAATGTTACTTAACCTCTCTTGTGCCTTAGTTTTCTCATCTGTAAAATGGGGATAATAGTGCCTACCGCATAAAGATGTTAGAACAATTAAGTTCGTTAATACATGGAAAGTTCTTAGAACACCTTCTGGTACTCAATGAATGTCAGATGTTTCTTTTCCTTGAATTTTCAGAGCACTAGGCAGAAATACTATCAACATACCATGAGCTTTCCTGATGACGAACAGCTGGATTGTCCTGACTGCACTTTTAGGTGAGGTGTTAACCTGGGAGCCTCCAGAACCTGGATCCAGCAGTGTGGGAGAGGCGCTACCCCAGAACCTCTGTAGCCTGCCAGAAACAGCCCTCCGTCTTGCCGCCACAGATCAGTCACAGGCAAAAGAAAGAACTAGAAGTGTGAGAGCCCACACACTTAACAGGGAGTAGTAACCCCTGCCTCATGACTGATCTCTGAGGGCCAGTCTTCAGAAATTCCAGATCCAGTTTACACAACCTTCAGAATTACACCTGGTTTTTAAAGGACAGCTCTTCTACTTAATAACTATGTCCTTGGGCAAGTTTCTTGACCTCTTATGTATAAAATAGGAATAACGGTATCTCATAGTTTCAGGAGTAGGTCACATAATACATATAAGGCATCTGGCCTGGAGCTGGCACAGAGCAGGTGCTCAATAATAGCTGAGGCCCTTGTTACACTTTTCTTTGATGTCCTCCCTGGGCTTGAATGTCTCTGTTTCCTCATAGAGTAAGATCATGGGACTGGGATGTTGGGGAAGGGGCATCTGTTTCTAGTACAAGACCTGGAGTCCTCAGGTCTAAACTAAAATAAACTAAAGGGATCCTCAACACCAGTGGACAAGGATGTTACACTAGGGTTGGGCCAAAGTCTCAGATGCCAAGCATTCATTTGCCTTTTCTGTCCAACACACCCAAGGACTGCAACACTGCCATGGGTGACCGTCGCTCACCGGACTGATGGGGGCAGGAGAGAGGTGGTGGTGGTGGCACAACCCCTCTGGAGACATAAAACAGGAACAGCTTGTGTCATTTGCAAAAGCCCTTCCTTGAGAATTATCACTCTGCAATCTATTCCACGACCAACTAGAATTTGCTGTAGGAGTGCAGGCACTTTTTGAATTAGAAGTTCTATTAACAAAATGTTATCACATTAATAGGTCAAGTAAGAAAACTCAAATGGTCATTTTTACAGTTGCTGAAAGAGCATTTGATAAAGTTCAATGTCCTTTTCTGATCAAAATTCTTTTTAAAAAAATAAAGAATAACAAAAAGATACTTCATTAACATCATAAAATACGTCTATCTTAACAGTGACTGTCCTAAAAATGTCAGAACCAAGACAAGCAAGCCTGTTACCACCACTATTTCCTAACATTATGCAAGATTTAATGGCCAATGTGATTAAATAACCCCAAAATAGAACTTTTCAAACAATTTTTTCAAAGATACTTTCCAAATTATCATTATTTGCAGAACACCAGTCTGAGAGACTGAATTCACAAATCACTATTTGCAGAAAATCAAGAAAGTCAGCCCAGAAAATAATAGAACTAATAAAATTCTGTAAGGTAGCTGGTTACAAAGTAAATTTATGCCAAAATCAGTAGCTCTTCCATATATCAGCAATAATCTATTTGATTTTTTATGTTAAAAAAATCCTATTCACGATAGTAACAAACAAACAAAATACCTAGGAATATACCCAAGTCTGTGGAAGGATTTTGTGAAAAAATATATTTTTCAAAGGTCATAAAAGAAGACATAAAAAAAAGAGAAGGTATACCAGGTTCTAGATAGAAGGACTCAATATTATAAGAAGACCACTTATTTTCAAATCTATAAATTTAACTAAATTCCCATCAAAATCAAAATAAGATTTTTTAAAATGATATAATGGTTCTAAATTTCATCTGGAAAAGTGAACGCAAAAATTCATACTAAGCAATCAGGCCTTTAGCCACCAGGCTGTGGGGAGAAGAGAATCTCCCCCTAAGTTAGTGTGCCCTACGGGAGCATTTTTCAGCCTTTGTAAATCCATACCCCTGTTTGTTAAATAAAAATGCATCTCATTCTCATTCCAGTCTTGCCCCACCCTGCCCAGCTGAATGCAGTGAGAGAGCCTGGACTAAATGCGTGGAGCAGCTACCTCGGAAAGGAGAGGCATAGCAGGAAGACCAGAGGAGGAAAGCAGAGCTCAGAGCACCACCAAACCAGCAGTAAGTTCCCCATTTTCCCCTTCTGGTTTCTCCTGGCCTGGACTCCACACAGAAACCTAGACCTGCATACCAGACACGAACAGAAACAGCTCACAGAGAAGCTCTCTCTGTCTTGTCCTAGGAAAGGGAAAGAGGGCCCTGATAGGTCAGAGAGTGGGGGAAATCCCTGTTTGTTGCCCCTATCACTCCCACACCAGCCCCTCAGCAATCCCACTGCAGCAGTGGCTGCCACAGCCAGGCAGGTGCCCGAAACCTGAGGGAGGAGACCTCTCTGACCAAGGAAGTGTGGTCCCAACAGCAAGCGAGTGATGCCCATTGCTTTTTCTCTCTCTCTGTTTTCTTATTTGATCTCTTAATGTGATAACGTTTTGGTAATAGAACTCTGACACCAGAGGGAAATTTGAAACTTTGGGAATGAAGGAAGAACAACAGAAACGGGAAATATTTGGGTAAATAAATAAATATTTTTTCTCATCTGAAGCTCTTTATAACATAATCAGTGAAAGTAAAACATAACATTGTCTGATGGGGTTTTCATTGACTGTAGATGTAATACATATGAAAATTACAACATGAAGAGGAAGGGTGAAGGGATCTATGTGGTAGGAAGATTTCTGCATATCCTGTGAAGTGATACAATATTAACCCTAAACAGACTATGAAAAGTTAAGTAACTTTTTTGTAATCTGTAGAGCAATCACATAAAAAATTGCACAAAAAGATATAGTAAAAAACTCAAAAGATAAATTAAGATGGAATACCAAAAAATAATCTAATAATGCAAAAGAAGACAGGAAAGGGAAAACAAATGAAAACTATAGCAAACAAATAGAAAATAAATAATAAAATAGTAGGCCTAAAGCCAGACATATCAGCAATTACATTGAATTTAAAAGGTCTAAATGTACTAATTAAAAGACAGAGGTTGTCAGAATGTAAAAAAAGACCCACAAGATCCAACTATATGCTATTTATTAGAAACTCATCTTAAATAGTGTAGGTTAAAAGTAAAAGGACAAAAAAGAAAAATATACCATGCAAATACTAATCAAAAGAAAGCTGGAATAGCTATATTAATATCAGACAAAATAGACTTCAGAGCAAGGAAATTTACCGGGAATAAAGAGGGAAATTGCATAATGATGACAGGATCAATTCACAAAGAAAACATAACAGTCCTAAATGGCTGTGTACCTAACAAGAGATCTTCAAAATACATGAAGCAAAAACTGATAGAACTGAAGGGAGAAAGGGTGAATCAGCAATTATAGTTAGAGACTTCACTCCTTTCTCAGTAACCAACGGAACAAATAGACCGTATTCTGGATCATAAAACAAATCTCAACAAAGATAAATAATTGAAATCATACAAAGTATGATCTCTGACCATGATGGAATTAAACCAGAAATCAATAACTGAAAAATCTCTAAATACTTGAAAATTTAATCACATACTTCTAAGTAATCCCTGGGTCAAAGGGAAAGTCTCAAAGAGTATTAGAAAATATTTTAAACTGAATAAAAATGAAAATACAACATATCCAAATGTGTAGGTGCAGCTAAAGCAGGTTTTGATGGAAATTTATAGCATTTGGTGCTTATTTTAGAAAAGAAGAAAAGTCTTAATCATCTAAATTTCAAACTTAAGAAACTAAAAAAAATAAGAGAAAAACAAACCTAAAGCAGGCAGAAGAAAGAAAATTATGCCGAGTGAAAGAAGCCACTCTCAAATGTTACGTGCCATGTGATTCCATTTACATGACATTATGGAAAAGGCAAAACTCTAGGAAAGAAAAACAAAGTAGTTGCTAGGGATTACGGTGGGGGAAGCGTTCGACTGCAGGGAAGGAGGGAGTTTTCTGGGGATGATGAAGCTCTTTGGAATCCTGATTGTGGTGGTGGTTACATAAATCTATACATGTGACAAAACCCATAGAACAACATACTCCCCCAAAAGTCTATTTTAATGTGTTAAAATAATACTGTACTAAATAATAATAGTAATTTTAAAAAATCCCTCTCTCTCTCTCACACACACACAATCTCTGTCTCTCTCTGTTTACCATTGGGTGCCCATAGCTGACAGTGTGCCAGGTATAGTAGCACTAAATTTGTGTATATATAGTATATATATATCTCTCTCTAATTGTTTTTTTGAGGAAGATTTGCCCTGAGCTAACATCTGTGCCAACCAATCTTCCTCTTATTTTGTATGTGGGTCACCGCACAGCATGGCCACAAGAGGTGTAGGTCCGCACCCGGGAACAGAACCCTGGCCACCGAAGTAGAGCGTGTCCAACTTAACCACTAAGCCACAGGGCTGGCCCCTAAATATATTTTGCAAATGGATGAAAGCCATTCATTCAGAATGACTCACCGGTACTCAAAAGATGGGGTTTATCTTATGCCTAACTGTAATGGTAATAACTAACATTTATTGGCTGCTTTTTATTTAATAAGCACAGAAAAAATCCTAAATGCATTATCCTAAAGCATTTATAACTCTTAAACCACCCTATTATATTCAAGAATATATTTGGTAGGAATTTAATTGCTTACAAATTTCAACTCTTTTTGGTTCTCTTTTGATTCTTTTGGCAAATGTTCTTAAAAGTGCATGAAGCCGCGGGTCCTGAATACATTCTCCAATTGTGTAGGTACATTATAGCAATGCAGAGGAAGGGCCAGCAGATGGAGACAGAGAACACAAAATCATTCCGACTCAGGCCCTTTACCAAAGCTGTGTTTCTGTCTCACACGCAGCACCTGGATATCCGCTTCTCTCATTAGAACTCTGCTACGCAAACCTGCCTGCACGTTGGAATCACCCGAGGAACTTAAAAAATACAGATTCTGAGTTTAGTGCTCTGAGGTGCAGTCTTGCCTTTGGAGGTTTAAAATCAGCACAAGTGATTCTAATCACAGCAAATTATGACCCACTACTGTAGAACATACAACAGGGGGTCTAGAGCTGGTGTGTTTCAGAATCACCCGGAGAACTTGAGGAAAACAGACACCCGGGCTCTTGTGGTCTTCATTCTTTTGAGGACCAGTGCATACTGAGATGGTGACACATTAAACTTAAGATACTTAAATATATAATCAGGACTAAATCTGATACAGTCTCATACTAGATTCTAAGGTATCAGAGTAACAGCAGGCATCAAATGTTTAAGAAAATTTTATAGGAGAAAAATTTTAATTGAGAAAACACTAACCATAAACTTAATTTTTCCCCTGGAAAGGGAAAGAGATCAGCTGGGCCACCCCTGGACTGTCGCGTGGAACACGGGGGCAGGTTTCCATGCCGGACGAGCCAGTTTCCTCTCCAGAGAAGCACAGCCCACACTTGGTGTCAGCTTCCAGAAGTTGATAGTCATAGTTGGTGGTTTTTGTCAGAAAACAAAACAATACGTGTAAGTAAAAATGACTTGAGATAATCGCTAGTATCATTTTAATATGTTTCATTTCAGACTTGTTTTCATGATACATGTGTATGTGAGTATGAATATACACTATACATGTGGACCCACACGCTCTAAATGTGCGTGTGTGCTCGTGTGTGTGCACGTGAGCACTCCTCCATATATACTATGGGGAATTAGACTACAAAATTGTGATCTAAACCTGTATCCTTTTACGTAGTCTACTATTTTACTTAATATATCACGAGCACTCAATATTCTTCTAAAACCTGACTTTAATGACTAGATAATAGTCCATAGTATCAATATACCATGATTTAACCAATTCTCTATTGTTGGACGTGGTTTTCCAATTGTTTGTTGATTTCTGTGCAACTCTTTCGTAGATGTTAGAGTTTTATTTGGGTGTGTGATGTGAGGCAGAGACGTAACCTTCTGCCTTTCCAAGCAGTGAGCCAGTTGTCTCTGCACCACTGATTTAATCATCGAACCGTCCTTTCCCCGGGTTGACATGCCTCCTTGCTCAGGTGCTACATTCTTACATTCCCACAGGACTGCTCATCCCACTGCTCCTCTGTCCTCGTGACAGTCCCAGACTTCTTCAGCCATTGGGCTTTATAGCAGAAGGTGCAGTAGCCAGATGACCAACCAGATGAGACTTGTTCTGCCCTTGGTTCCTTGACCTGACAGGGCTTGACACTGCCTTTTGCTTGAGAATCTCAGAGGCAGCTAATTATTCCTGAACATTTAGTATTGACATTTAAAACCAACACTTTCTATACAAGAGGAAAAAAAATGTTTTGAAGATTGAAGAACTAACTCTTCTTACTAATTGCCATTGTCATCCTTAAGAACAGTCCAGAAGACTGGGAGGTCTCAGGGTTCCTCAGGCACACAGACTGCCTTAATTCTGCACAATGATCCCACATGGCCACTCTCGGAGTTCCTGTGTCTGCCTTTGGGAATTGTTCTGTCTCCTTCCTCAATGTCAAGTTGTCAGCTGTCATTTCCAGCCTCTAGCAGACCTCTTTTTTGTAATTTTCTGTTTTTGATTATCTGTGGGTTGCAAACCCTAGTAATTAAGCTTGGGGACAGTATTAGTTGCTGCCATGTAATGTGTACCAGACTCTGTCCTAGAGAATTTATTACTTAACCTCTAATCCTTACCACTACCCTGTCATGTACCTATTATTGTCCTCATTTTTTAGAGATGAGAATTTTTTTAGAAGTGATTTATGATAGAACTGTGTCTAAAACAAGGATAGATAGACATGTATCAGAAGCTTGAAGGAGTCTCCTCTGAGAAAAGCATCTGAGCTCAGTGCCCGGGAGGGAGATGGGGAGAAAGGAAATCCAAGGAGTTCTGGGAACAGCAGGGACACAGAGGGAAGAGCCGATGGACAGGGATCTGGAGGGTGGAAGGGGACCACTGGTGGCGCCAGATTCTGGAGGGGGTGGGAAGGAGTAGATCAAGAGGTTGAAGTGGAGGTGTTTGTTCAGAGAAGGGGGGCCACCCATTCCTTTGAGTCAGGATAGAAGGAGGAGAAGCTGGGAAGAGGCAGAGAAATGTGGGATTTAAGCAAAGGGTCTGGTCACAGATATTTTGTGGGAGAGAAGAGGGAAGTCGCTGGGTAGACATGTTGAATTCAGAGGCAAGAGTTCCTTACTGGGATTAAGCTCAGTCACCCACAGGAGTGGCTGGCTGGAAAACGCACCCTTTATTGGCAGCTTTCCCTTCCCTGTCTCACTCCTTCCCCTCTCCCTTGCCAATGTTTCCTGGGATCACTTCCCAAATAAGCTATTTGCATTCAAATCCTTTTCTCAGAATCAGCTTCTGGAGAAAGGCCAACCAAGACAGCTTCCCCCACCCTTTCCCATGTCTACATTTCTAGCCCTGAACTCTCAAGTCCAATATTTTCAACTACCTGTTGGGCATTTCTACTTGGATCTCTCTGTGTGGGATCTTTCTTTTTTTTTTTTTCCTCTCTTTTTTTTTGTGAGGAAGACTAGCCCTGAGCTAACATTCGTTGCCAATCCTCCTCTTTTTTGCTGAGGAAGACTGGCCCTGGGCTAACATGCATGCCCATCTTCCTCTACTTTATATGGGACACCACCACGGCATGGCTTGACAAATGGTGCGTCTGTCTACGCCCGGGATCCAAACCTGCGAAGCCCCCGGCCATGGAAGCGGAGTGTGCAAACTTAACTGCTATGCCACCTGGCCAGCCCCTGTGTGGTATCTTTCTTAAAGTTGTATTTGTGATTATCTAAGTTGGGGGCTGGAAAGAGAACAAAGGAAAACAATATTCACCTTTATGTTAGGAACATTTCTGCAGAAATTTTGTTGTAATTTTCCTGGAAAGAAGCAACATTCAAGGTTCACAGAGTATGTCTTAGGTTAAAATATATCCTGGATCAATGATAACTAGTTAGCAAGACCAGCAAGAAAAAAATGTTTTCACATACTGAACTTGTTTTCCCGGGTAAGATAAAACAGTTGAGCTAATAGTAACTACATCTTAATTCCTCTAAATATGACAAGAGTGAGATAATAAGTGATAAGCCCCAGACTTGGAGCTGGGAAGAGTTGGTTTTGCTTTGACAGCAGGTGAAGGGGGAGGGGGAGGGAGGACTATGGAAGGCCTGGTCATCAACAGGGGCTGCTGCCGTTGGTGTAGTGTCCTCCCAGTTAATATGATGGCCTGACGCCTGATGCTATGTCTCCAGCTTTCCCGGAGCAGGAAAAATCAGGCCCCTCCCGGCTGAGCCGAGGTCCAGGAGACCATTAACATGGCAACCCCTGCAAATCCCATCCCACCAGGGGCCATGTGGCCCATGACAGTACCCTATGCTGAGACTAGGGAAAGGGCAGTGGGCAGTTGAGAAATAAGTGCCATCTCCCTTGTCCAATAAATATCTGGTATAAAGTGTTTAATTAAAACAAAATTTGGAAGCGGGCAAGGGAGAATTGAAGAGCTACTTGCAAATGACTGAAGTTCTCCTGGAAACCATTCTGCTACTGCCCACCCTCCACGAGTCCATCGCCCCACAAGATGGAATAGTGGGAGGGCCTGGACTTGGAGGTGGGGCAGACCTGGCTTTGAATCTAGCCAGGAGGCTTTGGGCAAGGAATTACTCTCTCCAGCTTCCCTTTACTGTTAGGTACCTATTATGTGCTGAAGCAACGTACTGGGCCCCTCACCTATATTGTCTAATTTCATCTTCTCAGCAGCCCTCTGAAATGTGTTGTGTTATTTCCACTTTACAGATGAAGAAAGTGAGGCTCAGAGGCATTAAGTAACTTGCCCAAGATCATACAGCTAGTAAGTTGCAGAGCCAGGATTTGAGCCCAGGTAGATTTACCTGCAAAACCTACGCTCTTTCCACTGCACCACGCACCTCCCTCTCTGAGCCATTTCCTGGTCTATAATCGCAGTATACTAATACCTACTCACTCATCATGGGTAAGGACCGTGTTAGACCAGAGTAGCCACAGTTGAAGGCACTCTCTTAAGCACTTTACATAGATTATCTCTACTCTTCCCAACAATTTTATAAAGTAGATATTATTATCCCATTGTACAGTTGAAAAAACTAAGGCTTAGGAAGCCCAAAGTGATTTGCATGGCTCATTGTCGCTCCTGAGGGCAGAGGCCCTGCCTCCTTCCCTCGGCCCTACCTTCACTTCCTGTGTGTATTAGTTGCCCAATATCTACTTATTGAAAGCCCTTTTGTGTCCAAATAGAGTCCAGCACAGTACCAACACCCTTTGTGGTGCTTAAAAACAATCTGCCAAATTGAATTAACAAAGGCAGATTAATTTATTCATCTAATTGTTAAATATGTACGAACTGTCCATTTAATGCACATAGATTTTATACCTAGATTATTGTTATTCTCTCAAAATATGAAGTGGTAGGGGGGAGTAAATTTTCCGTGGGACTTAATGTGTTGAAGATATTTCAGGAAATGAATATAAGCTGTAAGAGAAAGAAGAGAGGTTTTTTCCATCTAACAAGTGTCCATAAAGTTTTTTTTCTATAAAGCCATGGAACTTCCTCCCCAGGCCTGGCCTCTGGTCATCTTCTTTCTGAGGAGTCCTTGCCAGGCCAGGAAAGCCTGTCTCCACCTCTGGGTCACTCACTGAGTGTTGACAGATGCGATGGCAGGTGGGTGGGTGGTCATTCTGGGAATGAGACTGAGGTGCCTTGGGCTGACACCAGAATGTGGGACCACCCACAGGGCTCTACCTTTTCGAAGGCCACCTGGATACATGATCTCTACCCCTACGGCCCACAGTCACCAGCTCTGGCCATCAGTTCCCTCTGACCTCCAGTCCCTAAGCCCAACCCCTTACCTCTTAAAACTATAACAGCCTCCAAGAGGGCACTGCGTCCCTAGCAGCTCTGTAGGTCCCCTATCTCCTTCCTCACCTGGCTCAACTCATTCTCCAAACTGTTGTCGCGGCCCCTCATTATCCCCTTCACATGGTTGACAAGACCCTTTGTGGCTGCTCCCCCAGCTCTCTGTCACCTGCCAGCCCCCTCCCCAGCCCAGCCCTCATGTGGGAGCCCCCATGTGAGCTCCATGCGTGCATAGGCTTTTGTTCAGGCGGTCAGCTCCCTCCCAGCCCTTCAGACATTGCCTGATGAGCTCCTACACACGCTTTGGGTCTCAGCGGACACACACACACACCTCCCTCTGGGCCGCCTTCCCTGGGCACCTGTGAGGTGGGGACATTTGCGATGCTCAGCTCACAGGGTTGTTACAGGACTGAATGACGTGATCAAGCCCCTCACAGAGAGCCGAGCTCCGATAAGACCTAAATGAATGCTGGTTGTTATCATTGTTTTCATCATGGTCCTTTTCCTGCCACTCACCACTGTGGTACAGTTGCCTGTTGGCTTGGCCGTCTTCCTCCCGACTGTGAGCTCCTGAGAACCAGCATCTCGTCTCTTCCTCCTTCCCATCTCCCCTAGCACCGGGCCAGGCGGATAGCAGGCTCTCAGCAAGTGTTTGTTGAATGAATTGTGAAGGTATTAAATATCCCCATTTTACAGATGAGCAAACTAAGGGCTACAAGGGAAAAATGACTTGCCCCAGATGACACTGCTGGTCAGGGGCAGAGCAGGAATTGAATTCAGGTCTTGGAGACTCCTTTGTCCAGGGCTGTTCCCTCTACACTGCTGTTACCATGAGTTTATTGAGACCAGATATAGAAAACACCAAGATACAAAAAGGAGTTTTTGCTGTGTTTGGTCCTCCCAACTACGGTTATCTTGATAATTCAGGCCAGGGGAAGACCTTCACACGGCGTTGCTCTCAGATGGGGCGAGTTGTGATATTAGCACTAAAAGCAGCCTTCATGGTCATCCAGTCCACCTCCCCCCGCCCTTACCTCAAGGGAAACCCAGAACCTTAGAGGGGAGTGAGTCACCCACGGTCACACGACTGACAGCGGAGCTGGACTCCCTGTACAGTGCTCCTCTTATTCACGGGAAGTAAAGTAGCATCAGCATCGGCTGGGCAGCAGAAAGCAGCCCTGTTGTTTATAGGGCAGATGTTCCACGGGTGCCTCCAGCACAAGCAATTGAGCCCCACAGCCTCCAGCAGGTCCCCAGAGACAGAACAGCTGTGCCGGGAGGGAGGGAGAGGAAAGCTCAGCGGGCAGACGAGTGTTGTCCCGCCCCCGCAGAGGGACATTTATAGTCTATGCTCTTTGCCAACTATCGATGTGCCCTGCTCTTTATAGATTCTTCAAGAGGAGGGCAATTAGCTCCCCGAGCCTGGAGATTTACGGCTGAAGAAGGGACAAGGGACATTCCACGCCACTCGGGCCCTTTGAAAGTGGGTTTATATGATTTGTCTCTGGGTTGGGGCACTCTGCCTTTAACTGCAGGAGGACTGTCCCACCCAGTCCCCGCTCTCCTGCCAACACCTGCTGGCACCAGGACCGCGGCTAGAGAAATGAAACACCGAAGGCCTGAGACTGGGGGAATGCAGCTGGACGTGGCCATGGATGGGTGGGTGTGAAACGCACTAGTCCGGGCAGGGGTAGTGAGCAGGGCCTGCCAGCTGCCCCAGGATTACTCTTGGGACTCGGGAGTATAGTTGAGCACTTGGTAAGGTTGCCAACCCGGTCCCTGTCCTTATGTAGACCAGTAGCCATTCATTCATTCACTCCTTCACTCCTTCATTCATCACCTGCTCCCACCCACCAAAACAAATAAATAAAAGCCACCTACTATGGGTCAGGCAGCTACAGGTTGAGGACACAAAGATGAATAATATACGGGCCTTGGCCTTGGGAGCGCAGAGAGGAGAGGCCAGGAAACACAATGTTGCAGTCACTGTGGTAAGGGTCCCAGAGAGGCTTGCTCAGCGCTGTGGGGGAGGGGTCAGGGAAGGCTTCCCAGAGGAGGATGAAAAGATGGGAAAGGCATGTGGGAAGAGGCGTGGAGGTGTGGCGAGCAGGAGCACTGAGGAAAGTTCGTGTGGCTCAGCACCCAGCCCTGTGCCATGAGTCAGGGAGGGAAAGGAGGCAGGAGTGGAAAGTAGGTAGACGGAGGTCCCCGAAACCTGTCTGCATCATGGGGAGTTCAGATTTTACTGTGAGGGCAACAGGGAGCCATAGAGGGGTTTCTAGAAGAGATCTGAACACGATCAGATTTGCTTTAGAAAAAGCTCTCAGGTGCCGGTGTGAAGCGCGGATTAGAAGGAAGGAGGTGCCGTGGTTCTCACACCCGGCTGTCTGTCCGTCACCTGGGAGCTGTAGAAAGGCGGCTGCCTGGGTACCCCTCCAGAGGGGCTGGGATACGTGGTCTGCGGTGTGGCCTGGGCTTTGGGGTGTTGAAGCTCCTCCTCCCTGTGACTGATGTGCAGCTGAGGGGGCCCCACTGTAGAGGACCCCAGTGAGGAGGCTCAGTGGCCATCCAGGGGAGAAGCGGAAAGGCGGTTTCCAGGGATGGGGGACGGCACACACTCAGGAGGAAGAACGCAGCCCACAGGGGTAGGTCGGATGTGCAGCCCTAGAGAAAAGGGGGAGAAGACAGTCCAGCAGTTCCTCAAAAGGTTAAACACAGAGTTACCACATGACCCAGCAACTGAGGTGTGTATTCAAGAGAATGGAAAACACGTTCACACAAAATCTTGTACGCAAATGTTCATACAGCATTATTCACGATAGCCAAAAGTAGAAACAACCCGAACATCCATCAACTGATGAAGGGATAAATAAGATGTGGTAAATCCATACAATGGATTGTTAGTCCATAAAAAAAAGAAATGAAGTACTGACACCTGCTACAACATGAACAAACCTTGGAGACATTATGCTGAGTGAGAGAAGCCAGTCACAAAGGACCCCATATTATGTGGTTCCGTTTATATGAAATGTCCAGAACAGGCAAATCCATAGAGGCAGAAAGTAGATCGTGGGTGCCTAGGCTGCGGGATGGGAGTCGATGGCTACAGGTATGAGTGTTTTGGGGGGGCTAATGAAAATTTCTAAAATTGATGATTACACAGCTGATTACTGATAGCCATTGAATTGTACACTTAAATGGATGGATTTTATGGTATGTGGATTATATCTCAATAAAGCTGTTAAAAAGACAAGGGTGAGGTGTGAGGGAAGGTGTGAGGACTGCCGATCCTACTGAGGAAGAAGGGAGCCTTGGGAGGCTTGTGAGCAGAGCAGCACCATGATCTCACCTGCCTTTAGAAGATTTCTCCAGCCTTGACACTACTGACATTCGGGGCAGGATAATTCCTTGTGATGGAGACAGTCCTATGCATGTGGGGTGTTTAGCAGCATCCCTGACCTCTACCTACGAGATGCCGGTAGGACCCCCTCTACTCTCATGTGACAACACAGATTCTGATCTAGTAGGTCTGAGGTGGGGCCCAAGGATCTGCACATCTAACAAGCTCCCAGGTGATGTCCACGTTGCTGATCTCTGGCCCATCCTCTGACCAGCAAGGGGTTAGAATGCCATCAGTCTCCCAGTTGTCCAAGATAGCAGCTCAGTGCACATTTGGAACTGAGTTACGTAGTCACTGTTGCTTCTCATTAAGTCAGCTTCTGCAATTTCACATGCACAGGAGTTCTGCACAAGCCCTGAGTCTTTCCATACCCCAGAAAAGTACAAAGAATAGCACCTGCACACATTACTCCCAGACAATATATTGAAGGAGACAGGAAACTGGCGTGGGCACTGGTGACATTAATTCCAGTCCCAGTTCTGCAGGTCCCTGAGGCTCTCTGGGCCTCTGTTTCCTTTCCTGTAAAGAGGGGTGAATGGTGCCTGGCCTGGCTGACTGTTTCAGGAAAAGAGTGTGGGATTGCAGACAGAAAATGGGCTTTCCAACATTAGAACCAGTTTTTAACTTTGGCTCTTCCATACTCTGGCTGTGTGACCTAGGAAAAATTACTTTGCTTCTCTGAGCCTTACTTTACTCATCTGTAAGTTGGAAAGGAAAAAATATATATGGGATATATAAACATGCAATGCCTGGCATCTACTAGTTGTGCAACAAATGTAGGATGCCTTCCCTGCTCAAAGGGCTGTTGTGGGGATTTAAAGCCCCTTCTTAGTAAGGCCCCCCTGGCCATCCCTATCCAAAATGTGAGCCCCCAACATTCCATCCCCAATTTGTCCATGTCCCCTTTTTTCCTTATTGCTTATCACTAGCTAACATTTTACTTATTTATCTGGTTTATTTTGTCTCTCTGTCTCCCCCACGAGAATGGCTATGCTGCGAGGCAGGGGATTTGTGTCTGGATGGTTCACTGATATATGCCTGGAGCCTAGAACAGTGCCTGGCATGTGAATCTTTGCTGAATGCATGGAGTGGCAGTGCTTTGGATGTTATGCTCTTGTGTTACCAGGGTCCAATTCTTCCATGCCTCTGAAGCCAGCATAATGCACATTCCAGCAGGAACAGTCCAAGCCAAGGCTGTGGGGAGACAGGAGACAAGGGAATAGCTTATAGTAGGATGCATGGAGCACATAACACAGTCAGGAGCTCCTGGGTAATAAGGGGGAGTCTTCTGGGCGGCCCTCAATAGATGATTGTTCCTTTCTCTTTCTCCACCTTACCCCAGGCATGATAGATGAATCTTGTTCCCTCATAAACCAGCTGAGTCCATAAGAAAGCAATCCATGAGGTGTTTGTATTTGGCTCCCAGAATTCATCCCGCCCACCTTCCACTGCTCATTCTCAGCTTTCCGGGTTCCTCACTTCTTGGTTTATTAGCCCTGCGCAGGTTTCCACTGGCCCGGTCTCCAAGATCAAGGCACTCAATACGGGATTCTCTCTCCAAGCTCTGATCTGATTTAATATTCACCCTCTAGTTTCATGCACCCCACACCTGGGTAGGAGGCACCCTGTAGTGAACCCCTTTCCAGGCCCCACAGGGGACAGCATGGGATAGGGGAACAGAGCACAGGCTCAAGGTCATGTGGCTCTGGGTTCGAACCTTAAGTCCACGAATTACTAGCTATGCAACCCTGTGAACTTACCTGAGCCCAGTTTTCTCATTTGTAAATTATAAACATTACCTTGCAAGGTTGTTGTCAGTGATTCTCAAAGTGGGGTTTTTAGAACATCCATCCCATAAGATGGAGAAGGGTTTCATTGTCAAGTGAGTTCAGCAAATGCTGAACACCACATCCCATCTTGGGGATTCTCAAATAATGTTAGACTAAGCTAGCTTGAGAAACCTGTGAAAGAGTAGTTTAACTTTGATTAACACAGTCTTTTCCAAGCAACAGAATTCTTTTTGCAAGGAACACGTATTAGCTTCTTGCAGAGCCAGTGTTCTGTGCAAGACACTTTGGGAAAAGCTGTTTGGAGGATTAAATGAGATGCTAAACGGGCTCTCAGCTCAGCTCCAGGCACGTGCATAGTGCATGCCCCGCACTGTGAGCGCCTTCTGTGTTTCTTCCCTAAAGGCAGTGATGTTTAGTCAAACCTTTCCTACTTCAGCTACGAAAAACCATTTTAGGCTGCTGTGACAAGTAATTTTCCAGAAAACTTTTGTTGATCCTTGCATGTGAAAGGAGAATAACATAAAGTGAAGTTAATGACGTCTGTACTTTTGAAGCTGAAATATGAGCACTCACGAGCCTAGAAATCAACACTCGCTCTTGGATTCCTGGGGGCTGACTGGTCAGACCTGCACCAGCAGGAGGTGGTGAAGTTGGGGAACGTGCCCAAAGGGGCAGGGTCTGAGCTCTTTCCAGAAACAACCCCACCTTGCATACACAACCAGAGTGTGTCCCATCACGTGGGGTCAGATCTGAGGACCCTCAGGTCCCATCCTTTGGAAAAAGTCTGACAATATGTATCCCAAAAGCCTTAAAAATCTTCCCACCTACGAATGCCACTTCTGGAATTACTGTAAGGAAACCATCCAAAATGCAGAAAAGGGATATGCATAAAGATATTCATCACAACATTTTAGTGAACAAAACTGGAAACAATCCAGATATCCGACAACTGGGGAATGGTTAAATCTATTATGGGGCTTCTCTATGTTCAATATCTCACAGCCATTTAAAATAATGTTTGCAAAGAGTTTGGAATGATGTGGGACATGCTTATGCTATAATGTTAAGGAAATAAAACAGGCTAGAAAAATAAAATATATTCATTATAATAATAGCTATGTTGGTGCACAGAAGAAGAAAAATTTACCAATGTTTAGGAGTGGTTACTCTGAGTGGTGAGACAGTGAGTGATTTTTCATTCTATTCTATATATTTTTCTATATTTTCTCCTTTTATTTTGCATGTTTTTCTGTATTTCCAAGTTTTATACAATAGTGATCAGGAAAAGGTAAACATTTATTTGAAAAGAAAAGGAAAGACCTGAAGCTGAGTTGCCCAGCGGTGCCAGGACCCAGGAGATCACAATGGCATTACAAGCACCATTGTGTCCAGAGAAACCTCCCCTGTCTGAACCGTGCCAGATAGTGTTGAGAATACCACCCAGCAGTGTATCCCAAACTCCAGGAACCATCTGCCCTATATTGTCGTATCTGTGTAGAACATACTCTATTACTTAATATTTTTAGATAAATCAACTCAGTTTTTTAAAACTTAAATACATGTATTTTTAGATAAATTTTTAACTACTCTAAATGGAAAAATAATATCACTTGACATTAATGGAAAGTAACCACAAAAATAAATGCAAGAAAACAAAACAATATAATCAAATTCTAGACCGGCAAAGCTTCTAGGCTTGAGGCCTGTTTTCTGTTTAGTAACAAGTGGGGCCAAGAGGAGAGTGTTGTCAGGGAGGAAGGGACAGATTAGCAAAGATTTGATAGTCATTAAAATGTACTAGCCTAACAACAGGTCCCTTAAAGATATCAGAAAGATTGAAAGGTAATTGAAAATGATTCCCTCACTAGAGATTTTGATTTGTTTTTAATGATTTGCCCATGTAGCACCCAAACTGCCGACAGTAACACACACTGGGGGAGAGTGCCACGTGGTCCTCTAGCACCAGTGGTCTCCCACAGTCTGCGGTCACTTGCCCAGCTGGGTCTAAACTCTAGCACAGGTGTCTCTACTGTCAACGCCTTTCCATTCCTCTTTCAATTCCAAAGTCCTGCTTTTGTTCAAGACCTTGGTGTTTCCATGCAATATTCCTAATGCCTTCATCATTTATTTGCAAAGCATGTTTCAGGGATTGTAAAACCATAAACTTGCTGATGCTGTGCCAGTTCTGATTGGAAACAAGCCAGGCAAGTTAAAAAGGGCAAAAAGATGCCAGCAGTGCTGGGAAATGGTGGAAGCCAGATAAAAGCTTAGTGAACTCAAATTCACTCATTATACAGATGAGGAAACTGAGGCCTGAGAGGAGGGAGGGACTGATGACCAGTGACAGAGTTGGGTTAGAACCCAGGTCCCCAAATCCCAGTCCAATGTCATCTTTCTGCTACACTCCATCCGAAGTTTGCTCAGAACCAAAGTCACTGTTCACTTTTAGTGTGAGAGGTTTGCATACTTTGGAATCTCTTTCTAGCTGCAGGAGCAGAAACTAAAACCAGAGACCAATAAAGAAGAGAAGGGGTCCTCCTGCAAGTGTTTCCCTTTAGGTCCTTTAAATGTCAGTGACCTTACTTCTCTCTCCTCATTGACACCCAGCTGTGGGCCTGCTTGGCTCAAGGAAGAATCGTGGACCTGTGAACTCCAGCAGGAGGAAGGAACCTGGCATCAGTCATTCAACCAATATCTAGACAGACTGTCCACGTGCTGGTGTTCCTGGTCCAGCCGCCTCATTTTATGGAAAAGCCTGAGTCCCAGAGAGGCAGCGTGACTCGCTTAGGATCTCCCAGCTAATACATGGCAGTGCTGGGACTGCAGTGTGGGTCTTCTGGGCCCAAGGCCAGTGCTCATTTAAAAAAAATGTTTTTAAAATAAACTTTTAAACTTGCACAAGCAGAACTATAGCATCAAAGGGACCCTAAATAAAATTCATTTATTCAGTCCATTTATTCAACAAACATTGGTTGAGTGGGAAATGCCTATGTTGACTAGGGATGTGTAGTATGATTGCCTGGTAGCACTAAGGAGCCACTTGAGGTTTGAGGTCGTGAATTTAAAGTGAGAGCAGCCAGCGCGGTTGCACGTTTTTCTCAAACCTCCTTCAGCTGCGTGGGGTCAGGCGCTCAGTGAGCAGAGTTAGTTAACCAGGGTTGTGGTTTTGCCAAAGTGATGAAGTGAAGGGGGAGAGAGAGTTGAGGATGTGCAAGGAAGTGATTAAGATGAATAATCATAGGATTTAAAAGTCAATTTTATTTTAAAAATATATTTTTTAAACTTTACAAAATGAATTTTGGAACCAGGTTGCGATGCCCTTTGAGGTAGAAATGGTGATGTTGCCATCTTGAAGCCCTCTCGAGGGTGCTGGCCTGGGCTGGTTCCACTTGTGCACGGAGGAGGCGCTACCTGATTTAAATTGTTGTTCGGGCTAGGCTCCTCGGGAAGGAGCCTG
This sequence comes from Tapirus indicus, assembly GCA_031878705.1. Classification (NCBI taxonomy): domain Eukaryota; kingdom Metazoa; phylum Chordata; class Mammalia; order Perissodactyla; family Tapiridae; genus Tapirus; species Tapirus indicus. The sequence goes on from CM062932.1 coordinate 24,267,248, forward strand.
GGAGACAGATCTAGGGGTCAGTCCAAAGCTCAGGAGCTGCAAGTCAACTTATAAAGCCCTTTTACAGCATGACTTGCATAAGTAAATAGTTGGCTTCCTATTTCAGGAAAGGATATATTTGTTCTCAAGGCTGCCTCGCGTCCCACCCACTGGGATGCTGGAAAACTCAACTGCTCCTCTCCTGACATTGTTTTGAAATAGCCAGGGCAGTTTGGACCCTTCAACCACAAAAAACAATCATACACTGAAGCTGAAACAGAAGCCACACTGCTTCCCCCGCTCAGTTTTGTCTTCTGTCCATCCGCTACCTCATCACAACACTTACTAAGAGTCTGGCCTCCTGTCCGTGCATTGTGGGTGCCCATGAGGACGATACGCACTGCCTGGTTTTCATCGATGTCGGCGGTGGTAATGATTAAGTGGAAACACCCCATCCCATTCAAACGTCTCACTTTTCCCCGCCAAGCCCCACTGTAAGTGAAAGTGCAGTGTGCCTTCCAATATTTCTCTCAGAACTTGTGGCTAATGTGCAAGAAAGCAAATCCTTTTGACTTGAATCACACCACCACCCTTCCAGCGCTCTGAATGTCAGCCTCCTCCCCACCCAGATGCGGCTGTCCTTGGAAAAACCCAGAACAGATATTTCACTACCAAGTGGTATTAAATAAAAACTGAAGATAGAAGCAAAGCAGAAGTAGATGCGTATATAAAAACTTTATCAACTTGTACCCTTTGGATGGGTTCTCTTTACTTTTTGTAAATTATAACCGAATAGAAACATTTTTTAATAAAGCAGAATTCTAGATCATGTTCTAACTAGCATAAGATTTAAGAGTAGTAGCAAGAATGCTACTGTCCACTTTACAATCCCAGTGTGCTGGGTTGCCTTTGACAAGGGGACATCAAAACAGTGAAGAATGTTTGCCAATTGTTTCCAAAAAAGAACAATAAAAAGTAAGGCAGCCCACCCCTACTCTGCCCTCACATTCTCAATCCCTACAAGAGATTTAAAAAAGAAAAGCCCAGGAAATTCCAAGCATGAATACCTCCCCAGATAAGACAGAAATGGGAGAAAACCAAACTTTTTAAAGTAAGCATTTTGATCTTCATGCAAACATGGAGTTAATCTTGGGACAGCTAAGCACAATTACACAGATGAATTCATTGTGTGAAATGGTCATTGAGCGTAGAGAATGTTAGTGCCAGTTCAGAGTCCACGCTCTGTAGGGGTCATACCTGAATCTGCTGAGCTGAGCACATGGAAACGTCGGTGTGCATTCAGCCTTGACCATTCTTTTTAATTTATTTCAGAGTTGCTCACTAGGGTGGCTTCAGGAAATGCAAATCGAATGTCCGTAGCTGTGTTTGAAGACGTGCAGGGTTTTGATGTGTATTAAACTGGAAATATAAATAAAAATCTTTGGGCCTGTATTTACATGTATTGAAGCTGCTGTTAAGATGATGGTATAGTTTTTATAATCCTTTGCCCTACAAATCAGCTTTTATTCATACAGAAAGGACACAGACGTTAGGCTGGACGTAACGGCAGCCAGGTTCTAGCTCCAGGTCCATCTCAAATTCTCCAGGAGTCCTGGGGCACTTCCTTCCTTGTCTCTGGGCCCCCACACCTGTAAAATGAGGAGTTTGGACCCCATGGTCCTGCTCTCTACTTCTGAGGCCGCAACTCAGTGGAGTTTGGAAACACCACTTCACTGCCAGGATTTTATTTTAAGCAAATGGGAGATACAGTGTAAATGCTTATGGCCTTATAGCCTGATTGACCTAACAAACCCATAGACTTAGGGCCACAGCTGGAAAGAACGCATCTTTGTTTTAAACCCTTGTCCCTGTTCCAAACAAGAGAAAATTCTAAACTCATCAAGTATCATTTGCTGTGGCGAATGGGTGAAATTCAGCACTACAAAGAAACTATGTTATTGAGAGGATTCTCTCCATGGTTATAACCATACAATATTTGCACTGAAAGAGTCCTTAGCAAGCATTAGGCCCAGAGAGGTTAAGCAACTTGCCCAAGATCACACAGGCAGCAGGAGGGAATCAGGACCAAAACGTAGGTGTCCTCACTCCCAGCCTAGTGAGGACCCCTGCGTGTGCCCTTCAGAGTTAGAAAAGCTCACCTTTTGAATTTTTCTTTCCATATTCACCTACACCCTTCACAGGGAATGGAAATGTTGAATTGTATTTTTTAGAGTTAGATCTTGTTGAAATTTACTAGAGAAATGAATATTGATGAAAAACTCACAGTTGCCTAATCTGTAGGACAGTTTCACAAAAGAAATGATGAAAGTCTTGGTTCAAAGCTGCCTCTGCCTTGTTGCCAGAAGCAGAGTAACCAGGAGACAAGAGAAGGAAAAGGGGCCCCAGACTCCCCGGGAACTGAGTAGGAGCAGGCTCAACTGGAAATGCCTGTGCTCACTTTCTGCATTAGACTCAGAACAGGGTCCAGGCGTGATGATGGAGTTCGGGCCTATGGATAACAAGTCGTTCTTGGAGTAAAAAGCAAACAAACTTGGGTATGTCCCACAATGTCCCCTGACCTTGCATCTATGGGAAAGGGACTCTCATTTCCAGTGTTCCCAAATGCTTGAGCCGCCAACACACTTGTCTCCCAAAGTCAGAGCCTTTGCATGAGGCGCCACACCTCTACTCAAATGCACTCGAATTCAGGGATCGAGTGCTACATATCCTCTGGGGAGGGAGGGCAGGGCCTGGAGGCAAGGAAAGGAATTGTCAGCTGAAGTGGATGGAAATTATGCTGAGTCTAAGAGAAGCTAGCACGGCATGGTGGAAATGGCACAGAACCAGAAGAGCTGAGTTTCACTGCTTTCAAGCTGTATGACTTGGGGCAGGACACTCACCCTCTCTGTTTCCTCGTCTGTGAGACGGGGAGAATCAGACTCCTGAAAGCACTGTTGAGGGGATTAAAGGAGAAAACAGGTGTATAGTCCCCTTCCTCTGTGCCTTTCCTTAGCGGGATCTCTCTTGAGAGATGCTACCATTTTACTGCGCACCCACTAGGTGCCAGGCGCCTGTTAGCTCATCTTATCCTCACAACTGAAAGCGTTTTCACAAGTGTCAGACATGCAAAGATATGGTACCCAAGGTAGGATGTCACTTTGACACCCGACCGTCCCCCACCCCAAACTGACTACTACAGTTCTCTGTGAAGCAGTGACATGGTGTGTGGTTCACTTGTGTATTCTCCGGTGCCGTGAGGTGAACTTCCATCTTCCCTTTCTTCCATTCCCTGTTCCCACTCTACTCCTACCGTTATCTCCTGTGGATGACGCTTATCCTCAACCTCTCTCAAGTAGGAAACGCAGCTTCCTATATCTGAGAGAGGAGGGCCACAGTGGACTTGGTGAGACGTCTTGTCTCCAGGGCCTACATGTCCCCTTCTCAGCTTCCCCATGCACAGAGTCCCCCATTTAGCTCATACCATCCTCATACTGGACACTGTTGGCCACCAACAAAGTTCAGGTGCAGAAGAAAGTGCCTGTCAGGTGTCAGTCCGGCTCTGCCATTCACTGCATGACCTAAGCCAGTCCACTTTTCTCTCTCTGAGCCTCAGTTTCCCCATTGGTAAAAGGAAGGATCTGGATGAAGTGCCTCTCTAGGGCCCCTCCAGCTTCGCCAGCACGTGATGAGAATTATCTTCCACCAGAAAATGCATCTTTCTCTAGCCCGCAAATGTAACAAGGACTCCTCCACTCATTCTAGGTAGTTCAGACTTTTTAGATCTCGTTTAAGGGGCTGGCCCAGTGGCATAACGGTCGAGTTCACGCACTCTGCTTAGGCGGCCCAGGGTTCGCAGGTTTGAATCTCGGGTGTGGACAGATGCACTGCTTGTCAGCCATGCCGTGGCGGTGTCCCATATAAAGTAGAGGAAGATGGGCACGGATGTTAGCCCAGGGCCAGTCTTCCTCAACAAAAAAGAGGATTGGCGATGGATGTTAGCTCAGGGCTAGTCTTCCTCACACACACAAAAAAGATCTTGTTTTACTAGGTTTTGAGGCCCACCGCCACTCAGAGGCCAAAGTTATCCCAGTGTCAGCAGCCCAAAGCAAATCAGATCAAAAAGCACCCCTGTGCCTCACCTGAACACAATTTCTGCTTTGAACCTTCTGCCAAGTCTGGGGCTTATCAGCCAGTGTGTGTGAATTACCATATGAAAGAACTCTCTTGGATCATATTTAAAAGAATCCTCTTTTCAATTTAGATAAGAAAACACCCAGTCCTCAGAAAATACATATAAATTCCTCTCTAAATGTCCAAACAGATTTATGCCCACAGAAGATGTAATTATCTCTTTCTAGGATAAAGGAATCTTCCAGCTATGAGACAGAGCTAAGAAGCTAGAACATTCTGCTCAAGACTGCAGCAAGGCCACACCACAGAAGGTTGTCCAAGTTGTTCACTGCACAAGGGTGGTCAGCTGATGAGGGAGGAGGGAAGTTGGAGGAGATGGCTTAAATCCAGCCTGCACTCCACTAGCCAAGCCGTGTGCCCAGTGCGAGGTTATGTCAGTTCAAAGGGAGGTGCACCTTTTTGTAATTCAGCAGAAGCACCATATATGCTAGCAGGCAGCCTCCAGTGTGGAGAAATAGGTCTCTCTGCTGCTTACAAATACATCATCTCCCATAGGCTCGGGGCAAGTGGAGATAGCAGAAAAGCAGAAGTGAAGGCTGGGTTGTGGGATGAGTGTGAGGAGAATATTCTCTTGGAGACCATTTTGGTGTCTGGAGGGGCTTATACTCCCAATGCCTCCCAGCTGGCTTCCAAAAGAGCACAGTTCTGGGAAGAACCCAGTAAGAGACTGCTCCCCTCTTCTCCCCATCCTTCACTACCCCTCACTTAGGGCTCAGCTCAGCCTTCCCTGACCTCCCAACCTGTGCCGGAGTCCCTTCACAGGTTCTCAGAGCAGCTCTGTTTTCCCTTACAGCACTCATGTTGCACTGCCAATAACACATGTGCAGGTGATCTGATTCGCCTCCATCTCCCCTGCTAGGCTGAGAGCTGGGTGAGGGCGACTGAGTTGGGTTCGCTCCTGAATCCCAAGCACAGCGTCTGGGGCATGAAGCAGGAGCTATGAATGGGTGGGAATGGTGTGAATTAAAGGACATGGGTCTTGCACTTCTGCACCCCTTCCTGCCAGGCCTAGGGGGCTGTTTAGGTACAGTGACATGTCATCTCCAAGACCTCAGCCCTGTGCCCAGGCCCAAGGGACATAGACCAGGAGAGGCGTACCCAACCCTAGCCTGGCATCTGAAACACACATGAAGACTAATAAAAACACAGCTTCCCAAGCCTCATCCAAGAGAGTCCGGCATCCAGCATTTGCATTTTTTAACAAGGGCCCCCAGGTGATGCTAACCGTCTATCAGGGCTGAGAACCCACAGAGATTGTTTCAGTAGATAGAAGGAACCTTTGACCCAAAGAGGAGGAGCCCGAGGTCCATCCTGAAGGCTCATGGAAGGCTTTCTGGGGGGAAATGACGCCTCAGCCAGGTCTTAACAAAAGTGAGTGATGTGAAGAAAGGAGAGAAGGGAATTCTGGGTCAAAGGAACAGCGTGGACAAAAACAGGACACTGCGTGGGGTGCACTTAAGGAGGAAGGGCAGTGAGATTGAATCAAAATGACAAGAATCGGGCCCTGGTAGACAATCAAGCATAAATCATCCACTCTTCAACTGGGCTCCCAGGCCCCTTCTGGGTAGGAAGCCCACATCTCAGCAAGCCACAGAGGAGTTCCTCTGCACCCCCATTTTTAATGCAGGCCTCATTCCTACTTGTTGGTCCATTTACCTTCTCTCTTTTTCTTATCTTCTTTCCCCGGGGAGACTGTGGCCTCGTGGAACAGCCTTCTGAGTCCAGCGCCAACAGGGCAGTGTTGCCAGGGGCTTCCTTGAAAAATAGGCTTGACTTAAGAATTCCCAACTCCCTGTCTAGAAATAAGAGATTGCTGAAGCTGGTAAAATGGCAGCACCCACAGCCAACATCTACAGCCATGCGTGTCCAGTGTGGCAGGAAAGCATCATTTTACTCGATATAAAAGCGATGTCTGGAGCATGAGGGTCAGGCCCCCAAAGGGCCTGCATGTCGTGATTCACTTCTGTCTTTTGGGGGCCCAGAACGGGGGTGCTAAGGTTGGGAATGACAGAGGGGATGCATGTGGGCTGGGAGGTCAAATCCTCAAAGACCTGCCTTCACTGGGGAGCAACCCACGAGCTGGGTGCTTCGGCTGTTCGAACTCTCTCTCACCTGCCTCCCCACTCCCTGGGCTCCCATCCGTCCTTCCACATCTTTCCATTGCCTCCTCTCTCCTTACTCATCCCTTCCTCTCCTCCACTCCCGTACAGTTTGGTCAATAGGCCTCAGCTGGTTTGACAGACCGACACTCCCTCTTAACTGGATTTTTTAAACAGAACTTTTCTCATGAGCCCAGTTGTTGCCTGGACAGGATTTCTAAGACTAGAGAATTTGCTGTAGAGAGGAAGGGGGAGTCCTCGGCACATTTTCCCTCTCTTTGGACCAGGAGGCCTCTAGGAACCAATGTGGATCTGAAGCTCTCAGCCTCTACACCAAGCTGCAGACGTCTTCTGAGCAATGCCCCATGCCACAGTTCAGTGCCACCCACCAAAGCCAGAACTATCTTGTCTGCTGCCCAGTTATAAATTAATCTCTTGTCATCAGTGATTAACTTATTGGAGCCACAGGAGCTGCTGAACCAAAACAGCCCCATGGGGTGAAAGAGTCTCCAGCGTCGTGCAGTGTGTGGATCTGCCTGTGACCCTCATCACTCTGGCCCTTGTGCTGTGTCAGCAGGGAAGCAGGGACAGCCAAGACAGGGGTCCTCTCTGGGCACTGCTGCTCTGGAATGCTCACGGGGTTCCTCAAAGTGGAGATCCACATGGCAAAGGTCTAGGGTTTGTTTTTTTAGTGTGTTTGTCTGCAGGAAGGTTTTAAAAATGGGATTGGAGTGGGTATATTCTCTGGGGGCATATGTCACCTGAATACAACAGGCTGAGGCTGATATGGAAGAAGGGGGAGCCAAACTTTGTAATTTGCTAGATGCTAAGGGGACTTATGCATCATCTCTTAGAGCATAAGCTGTCACAGTGGGAAGAGGCCACAGAGATCATCAGTTCCAATTTCCCAATTCTATAGACACTGAGAAAGAGGGCTTGGCTCACCCAAGGTCACACCATAGAGCCAATGGGAGGGAAAGAACAAATGCCAAATTGTGTTTATATGTCAGATAAAGACTCATATCTTCACCACCGTGAAGACAGGCAACATACAACTCTCTTTGGAAAAAAGACCAAGTAATCCTTCCACACACCACTTCTACCATTTGGAGGTCTCAAAAGTAAAGTTTCTCTGATTTTTCTGAATAATCCTGGCAGATTTGGTCTCACTGCTTAGTTCCAGGCCTCCTCACAGCAATTTTAAAATGATGCCTTAATTCACCTCTAGTGGCCATCCCCCGAAAACCCATAACCCCAGTCTAACCATGAGAAAAACATCAGACAAACCCCAATGAGGGTCATTCTACCAAGAACGTGACCAGCACTCCTCAAAACTGTCAAGTGCATCAAAAACAAGGGAAGTCTGAGAAACCGTCACAGATCACAGGAGCTTAAGGAGACATGACGATTAAATGCAGTGTGGTGTCCTGGATGGGATCCCAGAACAGAAAAAGACCGTTAGGGAAAAACTAGTGAAATCTGAATCAAGTATAGAGTTGAGTCACTGGTAATATAACAACGTTGATTCCTTAGTCAGAACAAATGTACCATAGTGTATAAGATGTTAACTATAGGGCAAACTGGGCAATGGGTATAGAGCAAATTTGTACTATCTTTGCAACTTTTCTATAAATCTAAAACTATTTTAAAATAAAGCAGTTATTTAAAAAATTCCAAATGGTGCCTTTCAATTTACCTCAGACTGGAACCTTTATCAGATGTTTAATTACAGTGCCCATAACATGGGAGGTGTGGAATAATAAGCATCTGAGAGAGGAAAGCAGGAAGGAGGGAGGGACAGAAGATTGGAAAAGAGAGAGTTAGAGGGAGACACCGAGATACCAAATACAAAAGTAAATATAACCATCCAGCAACTGAGGACTGCATAAACAAAATGTGATATAGTCACGTAATGGAATATTATTGGCCACAGAAAGGAATGAAGCACTGATGCATGCTACAGTGTGGATGAACCTTGGAAATATTATGCTAAGTGAAAGAAGCGAGACACAAAACACCATGTATCACATGATTCCATTTATGTGAAGTGTCTAGAAAAGACAAATCCGCAGAAAAGAAGGTAGATTAGTGGTTGCCAGGGACGGGGGATGGGGGAATGGTGAGTGATTGATAATGGGTACGGGGTTTTGGGGGGCAGGTGATGAAAATGTTCTGCTATTAGACAGTGGTGATGGTTGTACAACCTTGTGAATACACTAAAGCCACTGAATTGTCCACTTTAAAAGGGTGCATTTTATGGTGTGTGAGTTATGTAATAAACAATAAAATAAAATGAAAATGTTAAAAAGTAAATACAACATAATCTGTACTTTCAAGGAGCTCCCCACGTGCTGGAAGACAATTTTGGTCCGGTTGATTGTAAGCCTTTCCCCTTGTCCGTAAGCTCTGTGAGGGCAGGTGCCACAAAAGCTTTGTTCAACATTGTATCCCCAGCACCCAGAACAGTGCCTAGCCCCTGATAGGCTCTCAGGAAGTACTTGTTGAATGAAAGAATGAGTGTGTTAAGTCCTATGACAGCTATGGGGTCACAGAGGAGAGGCGAAAGGTGTTCAGAAAACTCTAGGGCTCAAAAAAACCCCAGGCTGTGATGTGGGCAAGATTTCCCATACCGTGATGCCATAAAGACTTTCAAAGCCCTCCCTAGTGACTAATCCATGCAATCCTGAGTCCCCAGGCAAAGCCCTGCAAAGGTGCCTCCTTCTAGCCCACTGCCCACTCCATGTGGCCTGGGACCCCTTCTTCTTGGATACCCACAAACTCACTGAGGAAGCTTGAGCCAGTGTAGACCAGCTCTGCTCTGCCCAGGGAGCTCACAGTCTAGAGAAAGGGATGTGTATACACGCCCACCCCACAGCCCACCATTTCTGATACTGTGGGCTGAGAACAAGAACAGAGGCAGGTGCAAAAAGGTAGTGGGAGCCTGGAGGGAGCGGCTCATGGACCCAGGGCAGAGACAGGTCACAGAACGTTTCCCAGAGGAGGTGACATCATTTCAGCATGAGGGGCCTTGAAGCACAAGGGATGGATTGATTCTGAAACACAGTTTCTGGGTTGGTATATCTCTACTTTTCCTTTCATAAATGGTTGTTTTCTTGTTCCTCCTTCCAAGGAGAGCTCCATAGATCCTTAGAAATAGCCTTTAAAATCATCATCAAAGCCCCAATAAGACTCCCAAGGTGACTCAGCTACTCAAAGGTAAGTGCCATAAAAAGTGAAAACTGCTTTTTGACTTCTTGAGCCAGTCAGAAGGAAGTGAACATTTTTTTAATCTGGTTTCAAGTACCTCAAAATACTCGGTGGCTGTGGCTGGAAATTGAGTGTCGTTGACACCTGAACAACTTGGCAGAGAGCTCTCCATCGCAAGCATGAGCTTAGAGGGGAAAGAAAGCTGCAGAACTATGCGTTGCAGTCTGGGTAGAATTTCAGAGTAAGAAGAGCTGAGGATTTGCCATCAGACAAAACTGGGTGTGAAAACCAGCGAAGTCATCTTAGGTAATACAAATTCTGAGCCTCAGTTTCCTCGTGTGTAACATGGAGATGTAGTCCCCATCTGGCTGGGTTGCTTTGAGAGTTAAAAATAATGTGTGTAAAGCATCCTGTTCAGTGTCTGGCAAATAAGAGACCCTCAATAAATTGCAGGTATTATTTTTCATTATTATAATTACTCTTATAGAGACACCTTGTCAATTTGGAGGGTATTTGAAATAAATTTCCATCCCCAGACTCCCTCTCACCCTCCAGTTTTTTCTAAAACCTATTCAAAAAACAAACAGCTCTGGGTTTTTATCCTGGGCTAAATTGCAAATGGAGTTTCTATACCATTTCATAATGACTATTTGTGATGAAATCACAGAACCACAGAAACTGAATTGGAGATAGGGAAGTTCCTCTGCCTTTCAGCCTTGTCTGTAAAACAAAAAAATAAAACAAAGAGCCTATGGGCCTCAGTGGCTACGCTTGAGATATTTTGTCCCTAACATATCTCAAGCTTTAAAGTGAAACCTGATTTCAATGCCCATCTCTTATTAAGTCTTCAACATTGCAGGACACCCTGCTTGAAAGTTACACCATGTAGATTTATAAACACATGATTTAGACAGAAGAAAGGGAAGAAGAGGAGGGAGGGAGGAGGAGGTTGCAGGGAGGAGGAAAGGGAAGGCATAAGCCTTGGTAGTTTTTAAAAACACCCTAGGTGATTCCTCTGTGCAGCCAGAAGCCCATTGGATGGTGCCAATTCCCTAAGGCACTTAACTCTATACCCACATGGTGAAATAGTAAACAGGAAATACCTGCTTCCTTGTGTCTCCCTACAGGCCCAGTTGGGCTTAATAAAATTGCACCAGCCTGACATTTATTGTACTTGATAGGTAGTGCCGGATGCCACGTGCTTAATTGTAAAACAATCACTACAAACCACAACAGATAAAGGACAAGGCTGTGTATTCGCATTTCTGTGTTCATGGAGGAGCCCAAGGACTCAGCCAGGAGAGAGGCTGTTTAAACACTGGATGACTTACAAGGGATTTCAGATATTCGCTGGACACTCTAAGTTGTTGATCTGATCACAGACGCCACATCCAAAGAAGTCAATCAAGAATTTTTGAAACTAAAGCATGGTTGTTTCTTTTCAGCTTTCTCGCATTGCTGTTTCCAAGTTGTTTTTCCAACACGTTTCTTGGTTTCCTCCTTGTTCATGTAACCACTAGATGGTGCACATTACAAAACATTAGCCCTGAAGTGGGGCTGCGTTTCTTACTTCGCAATGACTAGAAGGGAACCAGAGGTAGGGCTGCCAGATTTAGCAAATAAAAATAGAAGACTCCCAGTTAAACTTGAATTTCAGATAAATAAATATTGCATGGGACACACTTATACTAAAAAATTACTTGTTGTTTAGCTGAAATTCAAATTTAACTGGGTGTCCTGTATTTTACCTAGTGATCTTAATCAGACGGGACTTTAGGGAATAAATGAATAATCCAGTGGCTCTCAGCTTTTTCAAAGACTAGAATTTCTGGTGGCATGCTTGAAGGGATCAAAAGAATCAAAGAAACAAGCCAGCAATTATTACAACACAGTCACAACTATAGTGTGACAATGTCTTCAGGGTCCAAAAGCCCAAACAATTACCCCCCTACTCCCTGGTTTGCCCAAGTCATTGTGTGAATCCAGCTCTTCCTGCCCTGATCACATCTCTTATGTAATCAAGGCAAAGTTCTGGAATACTTCAGCAAACTCTCTTGCTTTCTTTGGCAATGGCTTGAATGTGGCCTTACCTATACCTCCTAGCTCTTAAAGTAAATTGAACTTACGTCACTTTGAGGCATACAATCTCAATGTTCACTTTGGTAGAGAATGGCGTAGATAGACGTTTGTAAGAAAAGCAAGTTTTATATGTTGAAAACAATTTGGTGGCATACACGTAAAGGTTGGTGCTATGCCTCCTGCCCATAGCTGACATCCCTTGGCCAGCCTCAAGTTTAATACCACACAGAGAAGAAAAACAAAGAGGAACTTCGCTTGTGATCTGAGCTCTTTCTTGACGAAGAAGCTCAGAGTTCGCAAAAGTTATCCTTAAAGGCTGTCCAGTTAGAGCCCACTCTGATATCTGACCATTCTCTACTGGAGGGGAAAGGAAGGCCTGCTGGTCAGAAATCTGTCTCAAACCCACTGTTACGATCTTGTTTCTTTCTCCTGAAAAATGATTGCTTGCAGGTGTAGATACATGGGAGCACACATAGGTGGCACAATCCATTCTTTTTTTTCTTCTCCCTTCTCCCAACTCTTCCTTGGACCTATTTCTTTTTAACAGCTTTATTGAGATACAATTCACACATACAAAATGTGCAATTCAGTGGTTTTTAGTAAATTCACAGAATTGTGCAACCGTCACCACAATCAATTTTAGGACCTTTTCATCATCCCCCCCAAAAACCCCTACCCATAAGCAGCCACTCCCCATTGCTCCGAAACCCCCCAACCCTAAGCAATCATTATTCTACTTTCTGTCTCTATAAATTGGCCTACTCTGGACATTTTATACAAATGGAATCATATAATATGTGGTCTTTTGTGTCTGGCTTCTTTCACTCAGCAAAATGTCCTCAAGGTTCATCCATGTTGTGGCATGTTTCGGTACTTCATCCCTTTTTCTGCTGAATAAGATTCCATTTTATGGCTATACCACTTTTTATTTATCCATTCATCAGTTGATGGACATTTGGGTTGTTTCCACTTTTTAGCTATATGCATAATGCTGCTATGAACTTTCATGTACCAGTCCACAATCCGTTCTTGACTCTGCTCTGAATCTTGTGAACACATTGAGAGGGTCAACTCTCTTGCTTCTAGAAACTCATTCCAAGTAGAGCAGCCCCATGGAGATGCTGCCACCACCATAAGGACAAAAAGAGAATATTCATTCAGCTGGTAGAGAGGGGACACTTGGGGGCCAGGGACCTCTTCTTGGTGAGTTCCTGACAAGTTATGTGAGGGCTTGGCCTCTGAGGAGTTTAGAGAAGATCATAAGGTTTTCCATCTGCAGAATGGGTACATTATCCCTTTGCTTCCTCCCAGCAGTTCCTAATTGACATCCACAGCTAGGAAAACTTGGGTCCTAAAGTAACACCATGTTTAGACAGCCTCATAAGAATTGTCAGACAATGACATGTTTTGGAAATTTTTTCTTTCTGAGATATCCTGAATTCCTTAGGTCAACACATGGATAAACATTAAAAGGAAAATAGCCTGCATTTTTCAGATTTTCCTCACAACCCTTAAGGCATAACAGTCCTAGAGGCGAAGCTGAGCACTCCTCCTCGGGAGCGGAGGGGAGGAATCAAGATTGATTGAAGTGACTCATCCTTACTCCCCTGCTGAGAGATTCCGGCCCCAGAATCTGCCCCTCGGCGTGGATTCATTCCGCACACCTTACTGCACACCTTCTGTGTGCTGGGTGCCACAGATGAAAATACCATATCATTTTACAAGGGAGGAAACTGAGACTCAGAGTTCCCAGGATAACATAGCAAGTGATGCAGCGAGATTTTAACCTAAGAGTCTGACCACAGAGAAGCCATTATAGAAACTTCTACAGTGATAAGACTGCAGTCCTTACTCTCAAGGAGATTCTATCCTAGTGAGGAGAACAGATAGATAAATAAGATTACATGGAGACAGATTGGTACTCGGGGTGAGTAACAGAGAGAAATCATGGGGTAAGATCACAGGGACTTACACCAGTGGTGGGCACAAGGAGAGCACAAGGTGGTCAAGGAGGATTTCCCTGAGATAATGAGGTTTGAAAAACAAGGAAGAATGTACCAGGGAAAGGAGAGGAAGAAGGGCTTCCTTCAGAGAAAGAGCAGCAGAGACAAAGACTCCGATGTGGCAAACAGCTGTAAGAAGTCTGTACAAAGACCAGTGATTGGAGCAGACAGTGTGACTGGCCATCCAGAGGGGTAAGAGATGGGCAGGGGTCAATAACGAAGGGTCTTTTACATCATACTGAAAGTTGGATTTATTCTGAGACTTATGGGGAGCCTTGAAGGATTTTAAACTGAGGGAGGAAGGTCATCTAAAACTTGACCAAGTTTCCTTGAGCAACATTATGGAGAATGGATTGAACTGAGCACAAGTAGAAGCTAAAAATATCCAGAAACATCTTCCAAACCTGCTGTAGTCTGAAGCAGCTGTCCTCCAGGGAAGACGCACTGCAGTCGCCCTTGTGCTTCACTGTCTTCCTGGGTTGGGTAATATCTTCCTCTTCCTGTCCTCACCTTGGAGGAAGAGGTTATCATGTAAAAATCCTAAGAAAAGTTGCTTTATAGGTAAAATTTCTGAGTCTTGTAAGTCTGAAATGTCTTTATTCTGCCCTCACTCTTGATAGAATTCTAGGTTGAAAAACATTTTCCTCAGAACTTTGTAGGCATGGCTCCATTGTCTTGTGGGGACACCCATTTGGTTCTCTTTCCTTTGATCTCACATTGGAAAGAACTGTTGTGTGCTTCATATCCTCTTGAGCGTTATACTTCAGCCATACTGGCCTTCTTGTTGTTCCTTGAATATATCAAGTTTTCATCTACCTACTTGTTTCCTCTTCCTGGAATTTTCTGCGCCAACTCTGCTTATGGCTGGCGGCATTTCATTAATCAGGTCTGAACTCAAGTGTCAGCTCTCAGAGAGGCCTTCCCTTACCCAACCAAGCTAAACTAGCAAATACTCAATGTGCAAAAAATATTTATTGAATTATTTAAAAATAATTAATTAGTTAATTCTAACTAGGATTCTGTGGAAATATTTCAGAAAGGAGTTAGTGTTTGGACTAGGCCAATCTTATTCGTTTTCAATTGGCTATCCTTATGGGAAAAAAGTGAATCTCAAATCTGTACCTCATACAATACATAAAAATTTATTCAGATGCCTTATAAATCTAGACATAAAAGAAAAATAATAAACATTCTAAAATAAAACTGAAAATGTCTTCATGACCTTGGAGGATGGCAGATTCTTAAACAGGACACACAAAGTATTAACCATTAAAATAAAACAATAAACTGAACTAGATTAAAATTTAAAATTTGTGTTCATCAAAAGACACCAGTAAGAGAATGAAAAGGCAAGTGAGAAAAGATATTTGCTATATACAATACACAAAGGACTCATTTTTGGAATATATAAAGAACTTTCACATTTAATAAGAAAGAAGGAAGACAATCCAATAGAAAAATAGGGAAATAGGGAAAAGACTTGAACAGCCACTACACAAAAGAAGATATCCAAGTGGCCAATAAAGCATGTGAAAATAGAGCTCAATTTCACTATTCATCAAATAAATGCAAATTAAAAGCACAATGCAATACCACTACACATTCTCTGTTTTGGTCCTTTCGGGCTGCTATAACAAAATATCATAGACTGAGTGACTTATAAACAACAGAAATTTACTTCTCACAGTTCTGGAGGCTGGAAGTCCCATAATCTAGGTACAGGTCTGGTGTCTGGTGACGACCCACATTCTGGTTCATAGACTGTGCTTTCTCTGTAACCTCACATGGTGGAAGGGGCAAAGGATCTCTCTGGAACCTCATAAGGACACTCATCCCAGTCTGTCCTCGTGACTTAATCACCTCCTAAAAGCCCCACCTCTAAATACCATCACATTGGGGATTAGGTTTCAATATACTAATTTGAGGGGGGACAAAAACATTCAGACTGTAGCATTCACCAAGATAGCTAAAATGAAAGAGAAATAATACCAAACACGAGCAAGTGTTTGGAGCTTCTAGGACTCTCATATTCTGTGGTGAATGCGTATATTTAGCAACCCCTTTGGAAGTAGTCATTAAAGCTAAACATGTGCATATCCTATGACTTAGCAATTCCACTCCTGGGTAAACATCCGATAAAACTGTGTACATATGTTCATCAGAAGATATTTAGCAGAAGAATGCTCACAGCAGAACTATTAGTAATAGCCTAAAAAGGGAAACTACCAAAATATCCCTCAACGGTAGAATGGATAAATAAATTGTGGTATAGTCATAAAATGGAATACTATTTAGCAATGAGAATAAATGAACTATTGTCACGTGTGAAAACATGAATGAACCTTATAAACATATACTTAGTGAAAGAAGCAATACACAAAAGATTTTATATCCTATGATTTCATTGATATAAAATTCAAAAACAGGCCAAACTAATCTATGGCTTTAAAGTCAAGATATTAGTTATCAATGCTTTCTATTGGGGGTGGATGGGTCCTGGGGGGCTGAATAGAACTGGGAGAGGGCACCAAGGGACTTTCTGGGGTGCTGGCAATGTTTTAGTTTTTGATCTAAGTGCTGGTACATGGGTGTATTCACTTTGTGAAAATTAATCAAACTGTTCACTTTTCTGTATGATATATTCCAATTTAAAAGTTTGCCAAAAAATTATTGTTGGGAGATTAAATAATATAATAAATTAAAGAACTCAGTTCAGTGCCTATTACATGACAAGCACCCATTAAATGTTAATTGTTGAATTTCATAGTGTAAATAGTGACCAGTGACCATGATGAGCCAAAGTGAGACACACATTTAGCAGCACAAAAAGTAAATTTCAAAAACTGGGTCACACCTATTAGGATGCCGATTATCAAAAACAAACTAGAAAATAAGTGTTGGCAAGTATGTGGAGAAATTGGAAACTTTGTGCAATGCTGATGGGAATGTAAAATGTTGGGGTCACTGTGGAAAATGGATGGCAGTTCCTCAAGAAATTAAACATGGAATTAGCATATGATCCAGCAATTCCACTTCTGAGTATATACTCAAAAGAATTGAAGGCAGGAACTTGAACTGATATTTGTACAACAAAATTTAAAGCAGCATTATTCACAGTAGCCAAAAGGTGGAAACAACCCAAATGATGAATGGATAAATAAACTGATGAATGGATAAATAAAATGTGGTATATCCATACAATGGAATATTATTCAGCCTTAAGAAAAATGAAATTCTGACATATGCTACAACATGGATGAAGAAATAAGCAAGACACAAAAGAACAAATATTGTTACCAAAAAAATCCTTTCCACACTGCTCTGCAGTATTATTTTTGTCATAAATTAATAAATTAAGTGACCTATACATGTCAGTCTGTTTCTAGACTCTTCTATTAGTCTATTTGTCTATCTTTGGGCCAAAATAACACACATCTGAAGTTACTGTAGCTTTACAATAAGGCGTGTTATATGGTAATGTGATCCTTCCTCCTCTGTTCTTCTTCAAAATTGTCTTGACCAATCCTGGCCTTTTATATTTCCATACATATTTTAGACTCACTCTGATTGTCAACTTCCATTAAAAAAAAATGCTGGGATTTTGATTGGGATTACACTGAATCTATTAATCAACTTGAGAAGAATAACAACCCATTGAATTAGGAACTATTATTATCCCCATTACAGAGATGAGAAAACTGAGGTTTGGAACTTAAGTAACTTGCTTAACTTGCCCAAGGTCACATGGCCAGGATTTAAACCCAATGCTGCACTTTTCTATGTCTGACTTCAGAACCTTCACTTTGAACCATTCCTTCCAAGTGGACTGAAGTACTTCTACTACTTCTGTCACCACATGGATATGTAGCCTCTAAGGAGAACAATTATGTCACCCATGTTAGTATCTCCTTAGCTCCTCAACAGTGCCCAGGGCTAAGAAACTGCTCAATAAATATTCATTAAGTGATTTGTTAGTGAGCGAATGAGTAAGGGAGTGAATCACTAGCTTCTGAGAACAATCATATGCTGACAGCTAAAAGTATTGTATTTGCCCCTTGGATACCAACAGCCAAAGCAAACCAACAAAACTAACGTCAATTAAAGCAAAGTTTTGTTTTGTTCCATTTTAACCCCTAAGAGCCTGTCTTATCACAGTAAGTCAGATCCAGTGTAGAAGTTTGTCCCTGAAGATGACATCAAAGAACGAGCGTTGGTTGAGAACACTCATGGTCTCTGACATTCATCTAATTGCTGTTCGATCTCCTCTCGTCTCCATCCAGCTTGTTCTCATTTTGGTCCAACTGCCATGACTGAATGGGAACAACAGCTGCAGAGCCTTATGATCAATGGTGCTAGGTGTAAGGGGAGTTGCTGGATTTGGACTGTTCTGCACCCACGTCTCCTCCCCAACAGCACCCTGGTTTCCTTTATTGAAATTATCTCCTCTGCACCAAGCATAATCTGGTGGGTCCTACCTACTCCCAGCCACAAGGTGGGCAGGTGACTGAAGCTTGACCAACTCGATGTTCCTTCCCTGGAACTGGACTCTTGAGCAGAGAGCAAGCAAGCAGGGACTGGCTACAGCACCGTCCCACCCTGGCCAGCACTGATCAGGCCACTCCTCCAAGGGGACCACTGTTGAGGTTTCCCAACCATGATCCCCAGTCTCCCGTCAATTTTCTGAGCCCCTGGTAGCCTTCCAGTAAATTTTTCTTCTGCTTAAGTTAGTTTGAGTTGCAACCAAAAGATTTCTAACTGATACAGAATCTAACATCAGAAGTGGGATGTTACAAGGCTAAACAGAGACATTTGGGTGAAGGGAAAGAATTGATATGAGAATTTAATAATTCTTTTTTATGTTATAGTAAACAGCTGGTTAACCTGTTGCCCTTAAGCCTTGAGATTCAGACTGTGTGCTTCCTGTAGCTTTAACATTAAAGGATGTTGTAAGAAAATTTCAGATTTTGGAGGTTGCTGAAAACTTCTTCAGCACGGTCTTCCAAGAAAGAGATGAGATTAAACTGAACCTGGTTCATCCAAAAGTAAGAGAGGAAAGAAAATACAGATTGGCTAAGAGTTACCTTTTTGCCAATGGCCTGCCGTTGCAGCTGTCTGGAAGTCCAGGGAAAGCTCAATTCTTTACCCTCAAACAAAAGCGGGCAGAAGAAAGGTGGGAACCAAATGGGAAATAAGATTATGGCCTAGGAGAGACCCCTTCCAAGTCCCTCCTGTTATGCCTTGAAGAAAGGAGTCAACACTCCTCTTGGGAAGACGCAGCATAGGACGGTGGTCAGGGCTCCACTAGGACCCTGGAGCCAGGCTGCCTGGGTTTGAATCCCTGCTCTGCCACTTAAGAGCAAGTTCTTTGCTGCCCCATGACTAGTTTTTGTAAAAGAGGCAGGATAACAGTTCCTGTCTCATTGGGTTGCTGTGAGGATTAAGCCAGTTAATACACATTAAACATTTAGAAGAGTGCCTGCCCTATGGCAACCAATCTATAAATGTTATTCCTAATATTTTTGTTGTTATTGTGAGGAAGGGGTAGTTTTGAGTCATCCCCACCTAGCCTGTTGTTTTAGATGATTCTCAAGCAGAGGCCAAGATGGAAGTATTAACTGAGGGCTGAAGGGATGGCCAGAGCACCTGGCCTATTGCTAGACAATAGCTAGTCCCAAGCAGGTTCTAGTTCCAAAGACTACGACAGGTGAGGTCTCTGACCCTCCTTACTATCCACGGTGTTAGCCAGAAGCAAAGAACAGAGAATCCCTTTAACTTCTTTTTTTGTGTGTGTGTGTGAGGAAGACCAGCCATGAGCTAACATCCGTCGCCAATCCTCCTCTTTTTGCTGAGGGAGACTGGCCCTGGGCTAACATCGTGCCCATCTTCCTCCACTTTATATGGGATGCCGCCACAGCGTGGCTGACAAGCAGTGCGTTGGCGGGCGCCCGGGATCCGGGCCTGCGAACCCTGGGTTGCCAAGCGCGGACTAAACCGCTGCGCCACCGGGCGGCCCCTCCCTTTAACTTCTTAAAGGCATCATTTTGCCAAAGAAACCTCAAACCTGGCCCACGATGGTCTGTGATAGCGATTTCCAGGCCGCCGAACTCACATCAGCAGGAAGAGAGCTGCTAAAACAGTGCATCTCCCAGAAGGGGCATCCTCCTCGTTGCACATGTCACATGGTCCATGAAGGACAATCAACTGGATTTTCCCAAAAAGACAAGCAGGGGCCACAGAGGGCAAAGGGGAGCCTTCCAGAGGGCAGCGCTGGGGAAGACATACATTGGTTGCTGGAGCAGGACATCCACGTGATTTCTGGTAGAATATGACATGGGCTATGGTCCAGTGATCATTGAAAGTTGTTTCCTCTTCTTTCATTTTCTAAATGAGAGTTTTTACTGCAATTACCCTCTCTCTCTCCTTTACTGTTTACTGGGTGCATCAGTGATTCAATTCACCATTTAGTCATTAGACCACACAGGAGCATAAGAGCTCCATGTATGAGGACTGCACATCACCCAGAGAACTGGACTGATGAAATGGTGGCTTGTCTCTTTTGGGAAAAGAGGTTGACTGTGTTTATGTAGACAATGGGTGTTTTTGAAGGTATACTTATGGGGATGTAGGTGTGTGTGGATATTGGGTGGTTAAAGAGGGTGGACTGTACTGGATAGATGTTTTTGCAACTCAGCAATTCACTTTTCTTCTGACAAAATAACTCCTCCAAATGCGGTTTGATCGGCGTCTTGATCCTGCCCCCAGATCTAGGGAAGGGCCTTGATTCTCTTCAGCCAATCAGCGTGCCTTATCCCTTCACTGTGTAAAGAGAGCCAATGAAATTTGATACATGTACTAAGTCTGTAAAAAGAAGGGTTCCTCGCTCCTCGCTCCATCTTCTTCAACAGAAGTTACTGGGAAGAGGACCTCCCTTCCTCTGGATGGCATCTTGTTAAGATGTGAGACTTGTAGTCACTGTGGGAGATGGGGAGGAGCTGGCCTTCGGTGACATTGTTTGAATCTGGTCCTCACCTGAATCAGTCCCATCTCAGCCCTTTTCAACCTCATCAGCCAAAATACCCTCATGTTGTGTAAACCAGTTTGAGTTAGGTTCTCTGTCACTTACCGTGTAAGGGGTTCTAACAGGTACACTGGCAGGATTGGTGCTTTTATCTTTTAATAATAAAACCTGTTATTTATCAACAGCTTTATGGTTTACAAAGCATTTGCATAGACACATCTCTTGATCTTGTCACCTCCCTTGTAAGGCAGGCAGGCCTTGCATTATCATCTTCCTTTTACTAGACGAGGAAACTGGGATGGAGAGATTCTACTTTGCCCAAAGACATCCAGCCAGTAATTAATTAGAGGAGCTCAAGCTTGAACCCAGGTCTGACTCTGGGAAAAAGTCTCGTGCTGGAGCAGGGGCTGCCCAGAAGCCATCACAAACTCTAGCAGGTGAAACAAGATAGACACCCACCCAACCCACCTGATTTCCTCTTGGCCTCAAATTCTCAGCAGCGGTGCCTGGATTTCAAATCCTGAGCCCCAGCACCATTGCTTCTGAGGAAGGGGAAATGGTTCTATTTTAGATATCTCTGGTGCAGTCAAGCGAGAGGTCATTTTCCCTTGTGGTTTCATTGATTTTATGATGAGGGAGTCTGTGATCTTAGTTGGAAATATTTATGCTTTAAGGAGAGAAACTCGGGGGACTCAGTCGTGTCTGTAGGTCAGTCACTCCCAGGGACCTTCTTAATTTAGTGATTCCTCCCCTCTGGCCCCCTTCCTCTGTCAGTCTTCCTTTACACAGAGTGGGGCTGAGTGGGTGATGTATTTATGAGACTGGAGCTCCAGAGCCCACGTGGAGGAGTAAATTACAAGTGAATGCTCCTCCAGGATGGGGCAGCCTCCCTTGTCCTGGCGGCACTTCAAAGCTTCCTGAAAATTCCCCAAGGAGAACAGTCAGTCTCAGCGGGGCTCTGTGCCACCCTCTGATGGCTCTGTCAGACACTCATCCAAGTATTCTCCAAAATCTACAGGCTTTCACTCATTTGTGGACACACACCTTGTAAACTATCCCTCTCTGGCAGTTAGCCACACCCCTTGGCAAAAGGAGACACTGAGGCACAGGGAGGCCAAGGTTGTAAACTTAGCAGGCTTGGGACCTGAACCCACCCTCCAGATGTTGGTCTGGGGTTCCATCTACCTGCCCTACATACCTGAAGGGCCAGGATTGTGTCTTGTCTGTCTTTGAATCCGCATCTCTAGCACAAATTATGGCAATAGCTGGAACTCAATAAATTTTTGTGGAAAAAGTGGATAGTTTTGCTGTCCTGGTCTTTATGCCAAATTTGATTTAAGTACAGTTTGAATTTCCAATTCCTTTAGGCTACAGAGAACAAAGAACTTAAGATGATTACAGACATTGGAGAGCATCCAAACTTATTTCTCAGTAACTTCCAGGTACCAAAATAAAAACACTTTACATTAGTAGAATTGCTTTACAGTTTACAAAGCCCTTTTACTTACATCCTGCTGTTAATCTCTACAACAACCCATGAGGCTGGCATAGCTATGCCCATCTCAGAGATGAGGAAACTGAGACAGAGAGAGGTGGAGTAATTTGCCAAAGTCACACAGCTGCTAAGTGACAAAGCTAGGACTCAAAACCCAGGTCATTTTGTTCTGAGTCCAGTGTGCTTTCCACTCCATTATAACAGGAGGTGTGTTTTTGTCCTGCCTTCTGAGGGGCTCTGGAGGGGCCACTGGAGAAGGAAGAAGATGAAATCAAGGATGGTAAATTCCTGACTTTGACTGGGGCAATGGAGCAGGAAGATGAGGATGTCTCCATACTGCTCCTAGTTCCTGAGCACCTGATACATGACAGGCTTCATGCTACACACATACCTGCTTCCAGGGGAAGATTTACAGGGACGCTGAAGCTTCAAGCCCCTCCCTTATGCAGACCCCTCCAAGGGCTCGGGGTAATGGGTACCATCAATTCACTACACGGGAACACTTGAAATGCCCTGAGCTCATCTATACAAGAAACCTGAGAAAGCTTTTCCAGATTTGACAACAACCCTAAAAAACTGCCTGACATTATGAATAATGAGTTGTGAAGCTGAATAATAAGTTCTTAATAATAAAAACCAAATTTTAATCAACCATGCTAAGGAAAGACTGAATTATCTTTCTCTTCTGACTATGGAAAATATTACAAAATCTTGGTCATGTTGAGGAGTGACCAAAAAGTGTGCAGTCAAAATGTAGGAAAGAAGGTATGTTAAAGAGGTGTGTTTAGGTAGCTAATTTTTTAAATGTCATTTTTCTGGATTTTGTAATATTTGTGGTATTTATCAGCTTTTAAAATGTCATTTTTTGTCATTTCTAATTCTAAATAAACATTCACTTTGTACCTAACTTAAAATTGTAATTTTGCATTCTTTTTTCTCAAAGGGGGCCCTGTCAATTTTTAAAAGCATCAGGTCTCATTGCAATTTAGATCTGTCCCTGCATGGATCATCTCGTTTAATTATTATAATAACTCTGTGAAAGAATTACTATTGTTATCTTCCTTTTGCAGATGAAGAAACTAAGGTTTAGAGATGATCATTTTGCCCCAGATTCCACAAACTAAAAAGGAGCAAACTTGGTTTCAAAATCAGATTTGATTCAAATGCCTTGCTTTTCCTACTATGTAACTACCAGAACCAACCTTTGTGGAAATTCGTCCGTGGTCCAGCCACTTAATGTTTTGGGAAACTGCAGTTTTCAAATATGTCCACAAATCCTTTGATACTCTTCCCTCCCTAATTCCCCTCCCCTGGAGTGCAGGCTGGACTTAGTGACTTTCTTCTAACAAATGGAACATGGAGGAAATGACGGTGGGTGATTGGGTCTTGAAAGGCATGGTGGTTTCCCTCTTGCTCTCTCTCTGTTGGAGCGCTCATTTCAGGGAAGCTATCATGTCACGAAGACACTCGAGCAGCCCCCTGGAGAGGTCCTCGTGGTGAGGAACTGAGGTCTCCTGCCGACAGCCGTGTGATGAGCCATCTTGAAAGCAGACTCTCTGGCCCCAGTCAAGCCTTCAGAAGACTGCAGCCCGGCCACCATCTTGACTGCAGCCTCCTGAGAGACCCTGACCCATGGAGGGAGCGCTGCAGCCTCAGTAATCCACCCTCAAAGCCAAATGTCCACAGTCCTGATGAGCCCTCACGTTCACCCACGAGGTGCAGAAACAGGCCGGGCCACATTCTGGGTCACCAGAAACTCGATCTGCATGCAGTGGGCCAATTCCGTGAGGTCTGAGGATACCATAAACACGAAAGACACTTGGTCTGAGGGAAAGGGACACACACAGGCTTCAGGCGGCCACTCCGTGTGTCCTGAGGGGAACCTCCATGCCCGGGCTGCTCCTTTGTGTGGGGACAAACTGCAGGGCTTTGCACAGGCAGACAGACTTGAGGGTGCCTCAGAGAGAGGGGAACTGCCCTGTGCAGTGACTGGGATTTGTTGGGGGTCCAGAGCCTGACTGAAAGTGAAGGACTTTATGGGAAGGATGCCAAGACAAGGGTGTGCAGGCTTGTCAGGCGGCTCTATTGGAAACAGTCCTCTCTCCGCCCTCCCATTTCCTCATTTTCAGGTATTTCCAGGCAGGGTGCCTCTCCCTCTGCAGAGTCTTCAGGGCCAGGCTTGCCAGCACCGAGCAGTATGGAAAGTGCCGCAAGGAGAGTCAGTGTGTCATTTTTCCCCCCAGGAGGTGAGCTCTTCTGATTTCGAACCAGTACATTTCCTTGCCCATCAAAAAAAAAAAAAGTCTAAAAAACACTCCCTTGGGCTGACAAATCTACTTGATTTGTCATTGGCATTTAGGGTTTGTCCAGGCCATTTAGGGCATTTTTGTTTGTCTGGGACTGAGGGTTTTCCCAGGATGTGGGGCTTTCAGTGACAAAATGGGGAAATCCTGGGCAAATAGGACAGTTGGTCACCTACTGGCATTTAGATAAGTGGAAAGCCAGGTAAATCCAGATTTTTTTAAATAAAAAATTAATGATAATATTTACCACTCACCTTCAGGAGAGCATATCTTAACAAGAAATAAAATCTTTGTACTGAATTTCTTCAAGAAAACCCAGAGCTCTTCAGGGAGTAGGAAGTGGAAGGAAGAGGGAAGGACAGAGTTCTATTTCTGAGGATTGTCCTCTTTGCCTTAAAGTTTAGTTCTATCAGCAGCATGTGCAAATGATAACTCACCTGGAGGACTGTGCTTTTCTGGAAAGACAAGTAAGATGAGTGGTAAGTTGTCTGTGAGTAAACACGCCTACAAGGGAGAAGGCTGTTTAATTTAAAATACTAGGACATGTCTCCCAGGGACACCTAATTTTCACAGGCTTGCACTCTTCTTGAGTATGAATATCAGCCTAAAAAATCCACTGGGCAAGAAAAGTAACTTTTTTTTTTAAGCGCTTAGCTTTATTTCTATTAGGAGTCTCCATTGCATCATGGTGGGGGGAACTTGATCTAGCCAGTTCTGGAGTCCTCACCTTTTCTTCAAGGTTGTGTTTAAGTTCAGGGCAGGGGGACTTAATGAAGTGCTAAGGTGCAGGGCAAGAATGGGGACAGTGGCATTGCTAATGCTAAGAGAAATACCTTTTGAGCACTTGTGCTGTGCCAGACAAGTGCTTCATACACCTTCTCGCTTTTTATCTCAGATCAGTACCGATCTGCACTATTTTTGTCCCCATTTTACACATGAGGCACGGAGAAGGGAAGAGACTTACCCAAGGATTACATAGCAAGTAAGAGGCAGAGGTGAGGTTTGAAACCCAATGAACAGCCTGACCCTAGAGGCAGGCCACCTAAGGTCATTCACTTAACAAATATTGATTGATCACCTCTTACCTGACCCAGACCCACAGGATGGAGCATTGAACAAAGCAGACCCCCACCTCTGCCATCAAGAGCTCCCATCTGGCCTCTACACCGCACCCCATTCTGGTCCTGGGCGTCATTTCCCCAAGGCAGCATTTTCCCTTGTTCCCATTCTAGAAGACTCTTCAGGCCCAGTGACCTTATTTTTATTTCCACACTCCTCATGGTAGACGGACATTCATTCTGCTATGTGCACAGTGTTGGCCAGAGGGAAACTTGGCAGTGCTAAGACCTCTTCTACTTGCAACTGCTTTCAAACGCAGGGCACTTTGCTCTCTCACCTTGTCAGTGCCCAGGGAACTGCTTGGCAGGGCCGTGTCAGGCGCACCTAACATGCACACCAGCCGTTCCAGCTCTGGGGTCTGAGCCCCAGAACTCCCCGGACATCTAGCCCAAATGGGGAGCAGGGTCTAGTGCTCCATTTCTGGAGGCGGGGAGTGGTATCCATGCCTCTTTCCCCCTCACATTCTCCCCTTCCCTGGGGGCAGGAAAACTGGCTCCAACTCACCCGGATTGTTCTATGTCCTGAGTTACTTCACAGGCACGGATTTTGAGTTTCAAAACCCTAAAGCCTCTCTGCTCTCTACAGAAAACCCCTTCCCTCCAACTGGATATGTGTGGGTAATCTTAAATGGCAAAAGGGTCAGGCAAGAAATAACAGAAAGATGAGGGGAATGAAACCACCAGTTAACACTGCGCGATATTCCCTCACTTCCAACATCTCCCTATCACTGTTCCTGCATCTCAGGCCCCGCAAATAAACACTTCATGCATTATTAATGTTCACAATACCTCTTTGACATACACACCTCTTTGTGTCTCGGTTTACTCGCACGTACAGTAGGAATAATAATAGTACCCACCTCGTAGGCGGTTGGGAACATTAAAGTGAGTTAATCAGAACAATTTCCGGCAAAGAGTGAGTGCCATGTAAAATGTTAGCCATTATTATTACCGTAATAATTTCTCATCATATTTGTCTTTTCCTTTACCTATTACATAGTAAGGACAAAGTTTTAAAAGTTTATTTCTGTATCCTCAGCATACACCAGGGTCTGGCACATAGCAGGTATTTAATATATGTTGAATTTTAATCGAATGAACAAACTGTTGTGTTCTGTTCTCTGTCTCTTAATAAAAAGTCAGATTTGATGCAATGAAGTCAGTTGACGTCTCCCCGCCCTCCACCCTTCCTCATCCCTTGCAGAAGATTACATTCCTTAGAATGTCAGAGCTGGAAAAGACCTAGGAGTTCATCTGGTCCAACCTCAGTTTGCAGGGAGTATCAGCCCCGGGAAGAAGAAGTGAAGTGGTCGCCCGGTTAGTAGCCAAGGAAGGATTTATAATCCAGCAGACAGGGGGAGTCTCATCACTTCCTTTGCATGAGAAATAGAGCTCATCCCTCCCTGTCCCCCTTACTCACTGACAACACTTCACGGGCACTCAGTCTATGCTCTGAAGCAGGAAGAGTGCAGGCTACGATGCTGAGCAGATCAGGGTTCAAATCCGAGTTCCACCACTCGGCAGTTACGTGCCCTCAGATAAACTAAGCCTCACTTTCACTGTTTATAAAATGGGAACAATACATAGAGTCTGCAGGAGTTTTGTGAGGATTAGATGAACTAATGCGTTAACGTTCCTAGCACAGAGTAGAAATGCCGGTTTCCTCCTCACCTCCCCCACCCCACTGCTCTGATAGCAAACCAAAGAAATAGAAGACAGGACCCTTCTTCTCCAGGAGACTGTAATCAAGGACATAACCGTGTACCTTTCCAAGAATGAAGAAGCTCGAGCAGAGATGAGCTGAAGAGAACATCGGTGGGGGGGGGGGAGTTAACTGGGGAGGTTCTATAGAAGAGGCAATCCCAGTTTTGAAGGAGAGGAAGATAGATTGCCAGAGCGGAGCACACGGTTTTCCAGTGGGCTTTTCGGGGAGGCCACCTGTATAAGTAGCCGTCCCTCACTCCCTTACCCAGCTTTGTTTATTATAGCGTTTACACCGCCGACACACTCGTTTGTCTTTCTATGACCGTCTGTGTCCCCAACTAGAATGTGTGTTCCCCGACAGCACAGACTTCACCTGTTTCAAGGTCAGTGCAATAGTTCCTGCTCCGAGAAAAATGTCTAGCACATAATAGTTGTTTTAAGAAAAAAGGTGAATGAATAAGGGGTGACAAGTTACAAAAGTAGGAACTGAATTATCTTGGGAAGAAAGGAATGATCTGGGAAGAGAGTCTCCGTTTAAAATATCGAGAACTACAGCGGATGGTCCTAAGGAACTAAGGGTGAGATTTGATCATTTCCAGTGGCAGAAAGAGGCCTCTGCTGGGGAGCTGGAGGAGGGCCTTCCCTCGCTAGAAGGCCCACATTCCTGACCTTTGGCCAGCTCCTTTCACTGTCAGACCAGCTGGTGAGCCTGGAGAGATAACCTCCACCCACCCAAGACTTCGGGTGCCTTTAGGTCAGCCCTTTACACGGGGCCATCTGTGGTCACAGGTAATTCTCAACTGCGTTTGACTTTGTTGAGCGTTGGTCCAGTGAGAGCAAAGTGTTAGAAAGACCAGACACTCAGCCCACAAGGAACATCTTGTTTGTGTTGGAGGGTGAGGTAAACTTTAGGAGCCTTCACCCATAAAACTGTCTGCAGTATTGAAAACATGCTTCATAAAAACTCCCTGGTGACCAGGAATGTACCCTTCTAACGTGGGATGTGACTTGAAAACATTTTGAAAACCTGAATTTCCACTGGTTGCCTAGTTTTGCTGGTGTACAGTAGGGGGCGCTGTTGGTACAAATTATGTCCATTACAGATTGACTCCATTATCCTGATTACCGTCTGGCCGTGTTTACAGCTTTGCACAGACACTTGGCCCTGGTTCTTAACACTGAATAGTTAACAGGTATGCCAGGAGGAGAACGTGGCTTCCTCAAACAGTTCGAAGGATAACATTTTCCTGGTTGGCATCCCACTGACTGTAACTGGTTCTCTTTTTACAAAAACGTTTTCATCTTTTTCAGTTCTCAACATGTAAGATTGGCTTTTCACCTAAAGAGGTTATTTACGTGTTTTATTCCCAGGATCAATGTTTGGTGTCCCAAGAATCCCTGTGTTGGAAGAATATCGAGTTGTCGGAAACGGGGGAACCCAAGTGCCACCCACCGGCTTGAAGAAAATCTAGACGATATTTCTGGGTCAAGCCCAATTGTCCCAAGAGATGAACTTATGAGGGCTGCAGGGTAATTGTTTGGAAAACTGCTCTTGGGTTCCCCTGGAAGCAATACACAGTCATTTGACAAAGAAGGCTGCACCCTGGAAATCCCAAAGAGGGGTGCATGAGAGCTTCTGAACGCCAGGTATTGTGGGGATGTTCTCCCACTTAGGGAATGGGTGGGAGATCTGCATTTCTAAAAGCTCTGAGCTTACAGAATAAGGGATGAATAAAGGGTGCCCTCCTTACCTCCAACCCTTCACCCTTTCCTAAGCAGCAAGCCCCCCAGGCTGGCTCAGCTTCACCAGATCCTGCTTGGGCCGCCTTGGGATACCCAAGTCACCACACGGGTAAGGAAAGTACCAAGACTCTTGGGGACATGCAGATCCTTTGATTTTTCTGGAGTCTCAGACCTTCACTGTCCTGACAAGCTTGCTTCTAGTTCTTCTAGCAAAGGAGGGCAGTGAATTTCCAGAATGTTCCGGTGCTCCTCATGGCTCAAGGACTTTGAGACTGGGCATCCAGGCTGAGTCGGTGTCTTAGGACCAAGCAAAGGAAGCAGACAGAAAGTCCCTTCTGGCCTCTCAACTCCCCCACCCTCCCTCTGCACAACCCCAGCAGATGGAGGTGCCACAGAACAAAGGTGGCTTTCACCCAGAGCCAGCTGAGTGGGGACCACTGTGGCAGGGTCTGCAGCCCTGAAGCAGGGTGCCGTCCTGTGACTCTGAGCTCAAAAATGTGTGAAATTTCTTTTTGCTGGGTATTCTACATCAAGCGGAACCTGTTCTCAGAGGAACATTCCATTTCACAGAACCTAATGGCTTTCCTCTGTGCTGATGCATTAATGAGGCTCCAGCTTGTTCTAATCAGAAGGAAGCCATGCAGATAATTGCCTGAATTTTTAATTCAGGGTTATGATAGGGGAATCAAAGTCACACTGCAGTTGCTGAGGCTGCCTCTAGTTCCAGGCCATTGACTTTTGCAATTTTCTTTGATTTCCCCCCTCCGTCTCTTTCTCCCCACCCCCACTTCTCTCTCGCACACACTCTCAATCTCTCTCTCTCTGAGGCTTAGTGGAGACTGACAGTTTCGGGTTGAGGCGGGGTGAAGGAATAGGGGCAGTCCTTGAGGTCTCCCACAGTCTTTCTTCCCCCTCCTCCTCTTTTTAAATCCCCCCCCATGAAAGAGTGGGTGCTGCCTGCACCTGTCACCCCAGGGCTGGTTCTGGGAGAGTGCCCTGCGACTGGCCTCCCCACTCAGGGTCTCCGTGCCCGTAAGCAAAGACAGGAAATTTGCCCCAGGAGAGGATCTCCCTTGGCAATTTATTTCTCATTTCATCTCAGTTCTCTGGAGCAGGGGAGAGAAACAGAAAGACAAAGGGGAAAGAAATCAGGTGACCCTAGTAACTCAGTGTCTTCCAGTTCCCTGCAAAGGCAATTTGCCCTAGATTGCTGCTGGGACCAAGGGCAGGTGGGAAGCTGGAGGAATCGAAGCCTGGGGTCTTTCCTGAAGTAACTGATCTCCTGACAAAACAGTCACTGAGTGCTAGAATTTTACAGAACTTACAGAACTCTGGGAATTTACAGGTGGTGGAAAGAGGTGAATGCAAGCTGGTTGTATTGTACCACCAACCAGTAAATGAACAAAAACGCAGAGGTGGTATAGAAGGAGACTCCCTGATGTTGGCCACTTTTCCTAGAGTATCCAGGACCTTGGAGTGATAGAGAACTTGCTAGGGTGAGAGCCAGCCTTTCTGGCTCAACTCCAACCAGGCAAGCTGGCTTTTCCAGGAGAGCAATGCTTCTTGCGAAGGAAGTTTCTTCTCCCAGCATCCTCCACTGCTGGCTAGAGCAACACTATAGGCAAATGTTTACACCTTAAGCCAATAGTCAGCAGACTGATTCTTTCCCTTCCAGACTGGGCTGCTGAATCGCTGGACACTACTCACGTGGCCTCTAAGAACAGAATTTGGTTCTATATAGGTTCAGGATTCTTACTTCCGAGAGAGGAGATACTTGCACCATGACTGAACATCTTCTAGGTACCAGGGACTTTACGCCATCATTCCATTTAATCATGACAAGTGCCTTGTGAAGAAGAGATGACTGTCTCTGCATTACAGGTCAGGAAAATCAGGTTCACCGGAAAGAAACAGAAGTGGAAGTTCTCTTCTGTGGAATCCAGAAGTCGCTTTAAAGTCGCATTCTCAGGGCTTGGAAATGCTACTGCTAATGCAGTCATTCCCACTGCAGGCTACAGCGTTCGGAAATTATAAGGAGCAGTTATCTTGACTATGCTGGTGGAATTTGCCCTCCACAGGGCTTTCGTTGTCTCAATAAAATGTCGCCTCCTGCTTGAATAGCATCCGTCTCCCAAGAATGCCAAAGCAACCTTAAATATGCACTGCAGTCATCCAAACACCAAGGGATAAAGGAGAGAAGACTCAACTCCTTAAGAACATTCCATCTCTTTTAGACCGGTGCACCTCATCTTGGCTCTGTGATATTTTAAGTTACCACAGAATATCTCAAGAGATGTTTGTGAACCTCTGTTGAACGTTTTTTGCAAACTCCCTCTCCATTTCTTTTAATTAAAAAGAAAAACATGTGCTTTGGAACGCCTGTAGGTAGAGTTAGGGTCTCATTTATTCAACCAGTCAGCACACATGTAAGGAGCACCTGCCATGTGCCAGGCTGTGCCCGGCACTGAGGATGCTGAGATAGAAGACTGAGTCCTGCCCTCCAGGTGTCACAGTTGAGTGGGTTAGATGGATGAGAAAAGACTTACCTTGCCGGGTAAGGACTGTGGCAGAGGGAAGTACAACATACTGTGAACACTGAAAGGGGATCCTGAAATCAAGCTAACAAGACGATGGGTAAACTCCATGAAAATTGAGAGGAGCAGCAAGAGCCCTTATTCCTGAGCCCAGAGTGAAGATCCATTCAGGGACAAAAGACCCCATTCTAAACTTTAGTCCCTTCCCATCTCAAGAGCCATCTTTCTCTTAGCTCCCCGGAGACCCAGGCTGCTCCCCAGGTCCTGTGCATTCCAGCTCCGGCCCTGTGAACTTGGAGTTAACGATTAAACTGGGCATCGGTGCCATGGCTTCCTTGGGGTGAGCTGGGCTGCTCAGCCCTGGAAACTGCCAAGTTCCTGGCTCTGCTCCAGCCCAGGATAAGCCAGAGACAGAGCCAGCCCTCACACCCAGATGCAGCTCATTTTCAAAGTCGGCTAGAGTCTCAACAGCACGCGGTCCCCGAACCTCCTGCTACAAACCTCAGGCACAGTGGTACAGTAGGAAGGGAGGATGTAAAAGGAGAAGGGAGTCTTGGGTACAAATCCTAGTTCTGCTACTAATCAGCTGGGTGACCTTGGGACAGTACCTTACCTTTTCTGGGCTTCAAGTTCCTCAGCCATAACAAAAGAAGATTGGACCAGAATGTGCCATGTTCTTTTGCGCTTGCATGCCTTTGCACATGCTGTTCCCTTTGCCTGGTACAACCTTCCTATCTGCTTTGCCTTCTTACTCATCCTTCAGGATGAAGCTGAAGGGTCACTATCTTCAGAAAGTCTCCCGCAGCCCTCTCCCCACAGGCTGTTAGGTGCCCCTCCTTTTAGCCGCATAGCACCCTGTGTTCCCTGTTATCATAACTCTTAGCCTGTTGTTACTATTGTTTTTCTGTCCCCATCCCCACCACCACCACTAGACTGTGAGCTTCTTGCAGACAGAAGCTGTAGTTATCTATTTTTATATCCCCAATGCCTGGCATCAAGTGTGTGTTCAGAAATTTTAAGTTTCATCCAATAGAGTCATCGTGATTACTGATATTTGTGAACTCATTTCTACCATTTTGTTTGTTTTCTTTTTATCTTTACTTCTTCTTTTTTTTTTTTTTTTTTTGCCTTCTACCAAACTAACTGTCTTTTCTTTGTTTGGTTTTGAAGTTTTACATTTTATTTCCATTCTTTTAGTGAGAAACCTTAAAATTTTAACATAAATTCTTGTCTTAATGACTATAAAGTTAATATCTCTAGCCTCTTCCCCTAAAAGATAAAAAACCTTAGAACACTTTAACTTGTTCTTTCCAAATCCCTATTGTGTCCTACTACTTAATTTCATTTTATTTTTAAACCCACAAAAATTACTCTTTAAAAAAATTTTATAGCCAATGATTATTTAGATATAACAGTATACTTATATGTATACTTTTTAAAAATTTAATTGAATTTTTGCTCATATTTCTTTTCACAATACCACTTCTTCCATCTGGGCTCAAGTTTCTGTTTCTTGAAGTGCATCCTTTAGTAGTCCTTTTGGTGAAGGTTTGTGACAGATAAACTCTGTCTTTGCCTGAAAATATCATGTTTTGTTGCCATCTCTCTTGAATAATACTTTAGCTGGGTATAAATTTCCACCTTCACGGTTACTCTTCCTTTGCACTTTGAAGATTATTTCTGCAGTGTTCTGGCACCTTTGGTTGCTGATGGGAGGTACTGTTTCAGTCTAACTAACTTTCCTGTATAGGAGTTGTGTTTGTATTTATCTCTGGTAGCTTTTAATGTTTTTGTTTGTTTGTCTTTTGTTTTGGTCTATATTATTTCTGCAGCTTCATTATGCTGATGTGTCTAAGTGTATAGTTGTTTTTATTTATCCTGCATAGAACTTAATGTATACCTTTAACCTGAGGACTCATATCTTTTTTTAAATTTTGGAAGCCAGGATCTCTATAAATAGTGCCATTTCTACATTTTCTCTAGACTCTCTTTTAGAATCTCTATTAAATGTATGTTGGCCCTTCCCATTCTATCTTGCATGTCTCCTAACCTCCTTCCATGATATATATGTCTTTGCTTATCCATGTTTCATTTTGGGTGACTTTCCTAGATCTGTATTTCATATCACTAATTCTCTCTTCATCTGTAGTTATTCTAGCTTCCAGCCAATCCATGAAGTTTTAGGTTTCAATGACTTTATTTTTCGCTTTCAAAAATTTCACTTTTTCAGATTTATTTTTTAATTTTTTATTATCCCATTCTTCATCTTTTACCTCTTTAAATATTTTAAATGCATAATTTTATAATCTCTTTCAGAATGTTCTATTATCTGCAGTTTTGTGGATACTAATTCTTACTGCCCCTGTTGACTCTCCCTCATAGTGATTAATTTCCTAGTATAGTTTGCAACTTTCTGTCATGGGTTCATCTTCAACAGGGATTATCTTGTGTGCAGTTTCACATATACCTCTTCTAGGGCCCTACTTGTTTTACTGGTCTGAACTGGTTTTTATACTGCCCCGCCTGGATATTATAAATTCAAACTCCATGGCACCATATGACACAGGTTTGGGTTTACAATTTCTCAGGGTTGTCTGTTCTTACACCCAGAGTCCCAGATGGGATTAAGGCTCCCTGTAAATTCCCTAGGCTGGTGAGCAGTTTTCCAGTTCCTATTCTGTACAGGGTCATCCTTAGAATCCACCCACTTCCTCACCTTTCCCTGTCCTCAGTTTCTCTTCTGTGCCTTCATTGAGTATTGAAAATTTAGCCTCCGGCACCTGAAGTCTACCTCTGAATCTGAGACCCATCAGCCATCATGGTCTCAGCACTTACTACTCTGCCGTTGAGTCCCTCTCTTTCTTTCTTTCTTATAAGCTCAACAATGTACTTGAAAAACAATTTTTTGTTGTTCTACTTAATCCAGATTTTTTAATGTATTTGTAGCAGAAATAAGCCCATGTCAGTCAATCTGTCTCATTAACCAGACACCTCTAGAAATTTCTTTATAATGAATGAATGAATGTTATCCAAGTTTCCTTCAGGTTCTAAAGTTTATAATTTTAAATGTACTCAAAGGAGAAGCTTAACATCAGGAATAGAAATCCAATAACCCTGTTCATCTTTCCATATGTCTCTTTCTGTTGAAATAGACGCAGGGTCCAGTGACTCCAGTGGACATACGTTTAGCACATAAACCAAGGTTTTCTCCCAGTTACATTTGGTGACAATGGACATAAAATATGCCTAGCTTTTTTGTCCTTCAAAATGGAAGCAATTCTATTGACCCAACTTGCAGAGTATTAGAAGACCTAAAGAACTGTTTTAAAGAGCTTTACAAATAAAAGTTCTGTGCATAATAGTTTATTCCTGACAAAGCTAACAGGCATTAGAAATGCCCAAGTCAAGTGGAGGGACACTGGAACATGCTCCTCAGAAAATTCCCACTCATGCCTAAGAAACTGAAGGAAATACTTTCTAGAATGTGCCATTCTAGAATGAAGACAGGATTATTATTTGCTACCTTGTAGGGTTTTGTTCATACTGCCTTGAAACTGCCCAAGAGAAGGCTCTGTTCTGCCATCCCCAGGTATGCTTGTCTTACCCACGAAATCATCGCAGTTTGGTTCAGTCCTACAAATGTTCATTGAGTTCTTGCTGTGGACTCTGCACTGTGCCACACCCTGGGGACACAGAGATGAAGAGGTGAGGCCTCTGCCCTCCGAACACTAACAGTCTGGATTATTGAACATGGATGGGAAATAGGAACTATTCTATGATTTTTTCGTTTATTTTCATTCTCTTTTCACTTATTCACCTACTTAGAATCTTCGACATTCCTCTCACAGTTTCCCTTCCTCCTGAACAGTGGCAGCACTGCAGCTTTTGGGGACCTTACTTCATGATCGTTTGTAGAGTATAGGAGTGTCTCAACCAGCCCCTCCACGTGAAATTCATTTTTCCTTTGGAGCCATAGAAGGGCAGAATTTCAGAATAAGCTAACAGGAGCCTCCTCTTCCTCTGAAGCCCCAGAGCCCCTTCTCTACACTTCTCCTGGGGCATCTGCCACTTTTCACCCTGTATTATCATTACTGCATATTTGTCTTATCTCCATCACTAGAATCTAAATCCCTTGAGGGCAGGGTTTATGCCTGGCTCATCTTTTATAGTCCCTATAAAGATCTGCTTAAAAATTACTTTTGTATGATTTGATCCAGTCCAAAGGCACTTAAAGCCCAAATCTGTTAATTGCTTGCTAAAAATTGCACACTAAGAGAGTGGCAAAGAGAGTGACAGCAACACTAGGCCTGTGTCTCTTGATTGTCTCTGTCATCATACTCTCAGCAAACACCTGTTCTCTAATTCAGGGCTTCTCAGACTTTAATGTACGACAAATCACCTAGGGAGCTTTTTAAAATGCAGCGCCTGCTTGAGGAGGTCTAGGGTGGGGCCTGAGGTTCTGCATTTCTAACAAGTTCACAGGTGATGCCTGCGCTGCTGGTCCATGGACCACACTTTGACTTGCAAAGGTCTAACACAAGGCAGATATGTGCTATGTACACAGGCGATGGAGGTTGGAGGGGATGCATTGGAAAAGAACAACAAAGGTTAAGAAAGAAAGACCCAAACTCCAAGCTCAGAGCTCAGAGGCTACGGGAAAATACAGACAGGAAGTGCGGTGTGGTCACGGTGAAGATCTGTCTGTCTATAGAATTTGAGGTTCATGGGAAAAGGAAGAATTCGAGGTTGACCACAGAAAATGAGCTTTAATGTATTTTCTTGCAGGGCAGTCACTTCCCTCTCTAGTGATTAATGCCAATAGTGTTTTTTTCTAAGTCTTCAAGCAAAGCTGTACTAAGGCAGCCTCCTTCAGTCATGCCCACTCATGCGCCTAGAAACCCCATCCTCTCGTGTACCCCAAATGCTGCTGCAGCACTGGGGCCATAGCTAGACCAGGTCATTTAAATAGATTATGTTGCCACAGACTTTAGCCTCTCTGTTTCCTCTGAGTCCACCTGCTTTAAGACACTGTCCTAGACAGGCCGTGAATGCCTGAATTCTTAGTATAGTGTTGGAAAGATGGCGAAATTGTGATGATAAGGGCTGGCCATCTGCCTATTAGTTTTCAAACCCACAGCTGGTGTTGTTCTACAGTAAGAGCCCCTACACTATGCTCCTCGACTCCCTGAGCCTGTTGGGGTTTTTTCTTAAAGAAGAAAAAAAAAAAGACTTGTTCCAGTAATAATCTCATCTACATTTAATTACATTGCCCTGGGCATTTTTTTTTCACTGGCAATGAATGTGGTCTATAAACAACGTCTGGAGCCTTTGGGCCATAGTCGCTTCTTACAAGAGAAACTGAGGTACCCAGAGCCTGCACTGTTCTCCATTGGGATGGGCACACCAAATCTGACAGCAAGTTCTCCAAACGGTTCTTTGAAATAGGCTGGGAAAGAAAACAAAGATGAGGAGGGAAGTTCCTTGAAGGGGCCATCCAAACTTTGTTGTCAAGAAAGACGCAAAGGGCCCAGCTCTCCAATTCTGTCTATTTAATCCTTTCTTTCTCCAAGATTAACAAGGCAAAAGCAGCGAAGCAGCAGAGTGCCACAAAGTCCACAGGCCCCAATGCACAGTCAGAGGCAGAGCACAGTGGCGCTGTGGCAACCCTCAACATTAGCATGGGGGTGGGGGGCACTCTCAGAGACACGTGGAATTTCAGACAGGGAGGGACCTGAGCAGTTGCCTAAATCAACCTCCTCATTTACAAATGGGGAAACCAAGGCCCAGCGAGGGGAAGGGATGCTCCAAGACATCATGCAAATACCCCTAGCATATTTTAAATGTATTTATTAAAATACAGGGATGAATTTTTTTTAATTAAAATCCCCTTGGCGTATTATCTTATAGAACTTCAGAACTGATTTATGAAAGCTCAAAAGCTGTAAAGCAAACTCAACCATCCTTAACTTTCTCTTTGGTACTATTAGGATTCACTGGGCGTAAAAGCACGAAATTCATGAAAAATGCACATAGCCATGCAAGTCAGGGGTGGGCAAACTACAGCCCGCTGTTTTGTATATCCCATGACTTGAGAATGGTTTGTACATTTCTGAATGGTTAAAAAAGACCACAAAAGAAAAACAACATTTCCTGATATGAAAATTATACGAAATTCAAATTTCAGTGTCCATAAATAAAATTTTGTTGGTATACAGTCACATTCATTTGTTTACATATTAACTATGGCTGCTCTTGCACTATAGTGACAGAGTCCAACAGTTGGACAGACTATATGGTTGCTCAAAGCCAAAACTATTTACCACCTTGCTCTTTCCAGAAGGAGCTTGCTGACCCTTCATGTAGAGAACAAAGATTCAGAGTAGGATCTTGCAGGAGATCCCAGGCTTTGCCGTCTAAAGCTACAATCGTCCAAGAGGGGACATATCGCTCATGAAGAAAAATTTCCGACGGCTTACAGAGGACTGTGCATGGAGAGGGCAAGAATTAATTCCCTGTGCAGAGTCAGATCCACATGTCCGTGAGCTCTGTCTCTCCCACTTCTCTGCCTTCCCCATGTTTGACAAGCTGGTTGACAAGCTACATTAGCCCTGAATGTCCCTCCATCAGAGCCTCTTGGTGGTCTCCTCCACCTGTCCCTTTAAAACCATTGCAGCTCCTGTGTAGTGTCACAGATTTACCTACAGAGATCCTTTATCTATCATAGGTTTTTTATTAGGAATCGGAGATCAGAAATGAAGGTATCCAGATCAGGGGCTGTGCTTTGATCTAAGACCTGTTACTAACAGTGTCAGAAAATAGGAGGAATGATGTTTATCCTTACAGCCTCTAGAATTTCATCCTCTGGGACGCTGCCCCTGACTTCCTTGGGAAGACTTAGAGATAGCTGCCTCTGAGCCCCTTTGGACCTCGAGCTGCACTTAGCATTATATTGCAATTAACATATTGCATTGTAAGTGGTTATTTGTATCTCTGTCTCCAGGAAGACAGGGACCTGATCTTTTCATCTCTGGATCCCCCTGGACATAGGACCACACCTGGCACATAGTAGGTGTATTAGTTTACTAGGGCTTCTGTAGCAAAATATCACAGACTGAATGGCCTAAGCAACAGAAATTTATTTTCTCAAGGTTCTGGAGGCTGGAAGTCAGAGATCAAGGTGTCAGCAGGTTCAGTTTCTCCTGAGGCCACTCCTTGGCTTGTAGATGGCCACCTTCTCCCTGTGTCTTCATGTGACCTTTTCTCTGTATATGCGTATCCCTGGTGTCTTTTCCTCTTCTTATGAGGACACCCATCATATTGGATTAGGGTCCCACTCTTATGACCTCCTTTAACCTTAATTACCTCTTTAAAGGCCCTATCTCCAAATGCAATCATATTGGGGATTAGGGCTTCAACATACGAATTGTGGGGGGACACGATTCAGTCCATAGCACTGGGTGCCTAATAAATTCTTTTTGGGGAAAGAAGGAAGGTTGAATCCTGTGCACTAAAATATTTACAAGTGGCAGAGCATGATACAAATGTATATCATGCAGTAGAATAAACCATTCCCCTCTTTAACTTCCCCTCTCTCCTGAAACTGACTCACAAGCCGCAGACACCAATTCTGTTGAGTTTCATGCACTAGTCTCCCCATGGGTATTGACCTGAAAGCAAAAGACAGACTCTCTAGCCATATCCAGTCATCTTAGGTCTTCAGGTCAGTAAGAAAGATGTTTTACATCATAACCTGGTATGTATGTTTCACAAAGCAATGACGTTACTCTGCAATACACTCTGGCATTTTCAATTATATTCTTTAAAAAAAAAAACCAATTTCTGTTCATGAACCACTAAATTGATTTTATGACCCATTAATGGGTCAGGACCCACAGTTTGAAAAACACTGCTTTTTCCTTACAAAGGAAAGCAGAGAAGTGCTCCTTCCCTTTTTCCCCCATATATAACACAACATTTTACAGAAGAGTTCTACAGACGTTGTCTCATTTGATCTTACAACAATCCTGAGAGGGACATTTTATAAATGAAGAAACTGAGGGTTAGAAATATTAATTAATTATGCCCAAGGCCATTCAGCCAGAATTCTACTGGGATTTGAACCCATGTTCTCTGACTCAAATTCAAAACTCTTTCATATATCACGCTGAGTAGTTTTACTTTGGTCAAAAGGGAGAGATTTTGCCCATTTTTCTCCTTTATATATTTATTTTACTGTCCTAACTGACTGTTCTTAACCTTACTTTCTAATAGTAGAAAGTTTTAAACTTTTGGGTAATTTGATTTCTGGTTAGATTAAAGCAGTTTCAAAAATTGTATAAAGCCTGAGTAAAATTTTTTTTCTCATTATAAAAAATAGAAATAAATTATATAAAATTTGGTAAAATATAGAAAAGTTGAAAAAAGAAAATTATCTAAAATCTGAATACCCAGAGAAAAGCATTATTGATAATTTGGATATCTCCTTCCAGTTCTTTTTCTGTACATAGCCATGTTTTCATTACTTATTTAACATCATACTTGATTTTATCACTGAATGTTGTCTTTTTCCATGTTATTTCACACTCTAACATTTTCAACGGCCACAAAAACATTTCACGTTGTGAATGTGCTACAATTTACTTAGCTATCCTCTACTCATGGCCACTTGGTTTGTTTCCAATTATCATCATCAAATGTAAGAAAAGAAATAGTGTACTTTTCTTTCTTTTTTTTCTGGTTAACTTGAAATTATAATTTTTTTGAGCTTTATATATATTTTTATTGAGATAACATTGGTTTATAACATTATATGAATTTCAGGTGTACATCATTATATTTCGACTTCTGTATAGCCTCCATCAGGTTCACCACCAAAAGTCTAGTTTCCACCCATCAGCGTATAAATGTGCCCTTTTACTCTTTTCATCCTCCCCCCTCCTCCCCTTCCTCTCTGGTAACCACCAATCTATTCTCTGTATCTATGTGGTAGTTGTTGTTTTTATCTTCCGCTGTGAGTGAAATCATATGGTATTTGACTTTCTCCGTCTGACTTATTTCACTTAGATAGTACCCTCAAGGTCCATCCATGTTGTCATAAATGGCAAGATTTCATAGTTTCTTATGGCTGAATAGTATTCCATTGTATACATATATAGCACATCTTCTTTATCCATTCATCCATTGATGGGCACTTAGGCTGTTTCCAAGTCTTGGCTATTGTGAATAATGCTGCAGTGAACATAGGGGTGCATATATCTTTTTGAATTACTGTTGTTATGTTCTTTGGATAAATACCCAGGAGTGGAATAGCTGGATCAGATAGTATTTCTATTTTTAATTTTTTGAGGAATCCCCATGCTGTTTTCCATAGTGGCTGCACCAGTTTACATTCCCACCAGCAGTGTATGAGGGCTCCCTTTTCTCCACATCCTCTCTAACACTTGTTAAGAAATACTGTACTTTTCAATGCCCAAGAGTTTTCCCTGGATCAATTCCAACATTCACTAAATCTTTTTTGGAAATAAGAGCTAAATGGAAACCTTCAATATTATCTAGTTCAATATCTTCAACTCAAAACTCCTGCAGGAGTCCCCACTGGGGCTGTAGAACAGTACAGGTGGATGATGGATAGGGCAGAGCCAAGGAAACCATGTCCTTGAACTTGGGAAATGAGATAATCTTAACACTTAGGGATGAAAAATAATTTAAGGAGACTCTGGCCTAAGGGCTATATTCCCATCGGTCACCAGTCACATGGCCATCACAGCAGGAAGTCTTCATGGAGGAGGACATGAGAACTTGGGAAAGGGGAAGTGATTTGCCCCAAATTACACTGTGAGGTAATGAGAGAACCAGGCCCTGAATCCAGACCAAGCAATCCTTAGCTCAATGCTCTCTCCACTCTACTGAAGAGGTGTGGTATAAACCATAAGGTATGAATGAAAATATCACAGCACTGAACTTCACACCCTTTAAATGGGAAAACAGTACTTGTGAACTGAGATTTACTGTTTGTCCAAGTGGAATATAAAACCCAGCAAAGCAGTAGCTTCATTGTATTATAAAAATCAAGAATAAATGAGTAGAACAACTTATTTTCAACAGTTTAATAAAATGCACAAGAAAAGAACTAGAGATGCAGTGATCAGAGGAGGAGAGTTAACCATAAATACAAAACTTAAGCAGAAATTCTCTTTTAGGCTTTAAACCAGAAACAAATGTGGCAAGAGTCATGTTTTAATATCAGATACTTGAGCCCTACTGGAGTGCATGCTTTAGCAAAAACCCAGAGAGTGAGTATCTGCCTTTAGTTGATCTGTAACTATGCCCAGCCTAATTTCCATTACCTCCACACTGTCTTACAAATTCCTGGCTTCCAACATCAAAATTCCACTAGGTGCTGCATCTTGGTTCCTAAAGAACCTGCTTATTGCTGAATTGCATTACTAACATTACCAGTCCCCACACCTTCCTCGGCTGCTAGCTTTGGATCAAAAACAGGTTACACTGCCAACAACTATGTGAATTGGTATCAGCTTTCTAGAAGGCAAATTGGCATTGCATATCAAAAGCCACAAAAATATCTATACCCTTGGGCTAAATAATCCCACTCCTGGGACTCTTCCCCAAAAGAGAAGTCAAAAGGAGAATAAAATTTGTAAAAGATGTGGTGGTGTTATTTAGAATTATTGTAGGGTTATTTAGAACTATCCAACAATAAGGTAAAAAATAGCACATCTCTATTAACAGCTGCCATTTGTTGAAGAAATTCTTTGACAGGTCTTG
The DNA here is from genome assembly GCA_031878705.1 of Tapirus indicus. Classification (NCBI taxonomy): domain Eukaryota; kingdom Metazoa; phylum Chordata; class Mammalia; order Perissodactyla; family Tapiridae; genus Tapirus; species Tapirus indicus. The sequence continues at coordinate 24,309,506 of CM062932.1, forward strand.
TCATCCTTTCAAGCCTCACAGCAGCTTTGTCACAGATGTGGAAACTGAGGCTCGGAGTAGAAGGCAGTAACAATCAAGGTCACATGGCTAGTAAATAGCAGAACCAAGGCTTGAACCAAAGGCTTTATGACTGTTCCACTCACCCCTGGGATGGCTTGGGACCAAGACACTGGAGCAGTGAGTGTCAGGATTGAGCCACGATGCAATAGTTTCCACAATAAGCGTGAAGATGAAGCTGCAATGTAGAAAAGGCCTTCCAGAAATAACATTAAAGGAAAAGAGAAGGACTCCAAGTTAAACCTACAGTACGATTACAATTTTCATAAAAATATGTGTGAAAACCGAAAGCAGTCACAGAGGAAAATAGTTGGGCTAGCATTTGGGGGTAAAGATGGGTGGGTACTTTATTCTATTTCTATTTTATTCTATTTCTATTTCCTTAAATGTTATATCAATGTCTTAATAGCAAGCCTTAAAAAAAAAAAAAAAAAAAAACCTGACGAGCTCAATAAACACACGTGGGTGTTTTTTTCTCTCTCTCCTACCTTTGAGTAACTTCTAGACCCTGCCAGTTCTTTCTCGGTTTCGTGATGCCTGTACCTTGTTGAAACCACAACTTCCCCCCGGGGATGGCTGAGCACCCAGGAGGGAGTCATGGGTTGGTCTTTTTCAGTAGAGGTGAGAGAATATTGGAATATGACATCACTATTCAAATGGTAGAGGAGAGAGGGAGAGCACCAAACAAACTCACAGCCAAGGAGAAAACCAGTGGGCTTTTATGGCTCTGTTTATGGGAAGTGCCTCACCGACTGAAAGGTCAGGAGCTGACGTGTCCAATGGCACTGGAGCATTACATGAAATTGCAAAAATAGAACCTTATAAAAATTCATAAGCTAGTGAAACACCCACTTGACTTATAGGTTAGGGGTATGGTGGCTGGGATTTTGTCAGGCTCCGGATAAAAGGAAGCATAATAGCTGCAACCTGAGCACGTAGCATGCTCTCAGCACTGTCCTAGCCCTTCTAGTAAAAGAAAGCTGATAACTAGTATACTTGTGTGCTTACCATATACATGTATTTGGGGAGCTCCTCTTGTATTAACTGATTTAATCCTACAGTAGATATTATTGGTTTATCTTCTATTTTACAGAAAAGGAAACTGAGGCTTAAAGAGGTTAGAAAAACTTGCCCAGCTGAGGTTCAAGCCCAGGTCTGCCTGACACTGACCACTGTACTCTGCAGCCTCTCGCTAGCCACACTGCCCAAAGGCTCTTGATCCGCTCCTGTCAATGACCCTGTGTGGCACCAAGTACTGTCTTCCTATTGAGGACACTGCCTTTCCTTTAGGGCATGGGAAATGCTGCATCCGAGCCCCCTCCCCTGGGTGCTCAGATCTGAGTGGAAGTTCACTGGGCTTCCTGCCTTTTCAGTAAAAGAAATAGGCAGTGTGTCCTATTTCTGTGATGGAAAGAGTGTGGCCTTTGGGACAAAATGGATCCAGGTTTGCATCCTGACCTCCACATCCAGTAACTTGAGTAAGTCACTGAATGTCTTTGAGCCTCAATGTTCTCATCTGTGAAAGGCGGCCCACTTGCAGGTGGCGAGGATTGGAGTCCAGCACAATGCCTGACATACAGTGGGAGTATTTCCACTTGATTAATAATCTATCCCTTACTGATTCTAGAGAAACCTCTAATGTCCAGGTCTCCCGCTCTTCACTCAAACTGCCATGGAGGGAGAGTTGGTTGGTGTCCTCAGTGATAAGGCCCTGATGACCTGAGATGCACCCCCAGGCTGCTACCTTCAGCCATTTCCTTTCCCTTCACATAGATGTGAACAAGCTTTGCCTGATCCATCCACCGATGGAATTTCTCTTTCCTTTGATGGGAATTCTCTCCCTTTTGGCTCTCCATTCTCCAGTCTGTTAATAATATCTGAATCTTCATGGTGCCTGGTCATTGATGTCCTTGTTTTACCTCTTTCCAAATTCACTAGATGCTATGTGCCCTGCCTGTCCACACTGTTCTTTGCATACCCTGGAGTCTGCTCACAGAAAATTCCACTAGGGTCTACTCTGCAAGGGCAGTGACCTTATCTACTTTCCTCACCTTCTTATGCCCCAGGGTCCAAGCACTATACTGGCATATAGTAGGTGCTCAATAATTGTGTGATAAATGAGTAAATGAATGAATGATTGACAAGTAGTTTTTATGGCCTAAGTGGAGAGTGAGCCACCCTACAAATGTTTGCAGAGGACCTATTGTTGGCTGTGGGAGGAGAGTCACAGGATAGAAGGTCTGTTAGGCTCCCTGGGAGTCTAATAGCTCCATGTTTTATATACACCCTCTCACTTAATCCTCAAAAGAACTCTATACATGCAAGCGGAAACCCCATTTTACAGATAAGACTGACGTGCCCAGTTACCCAGCTAGATTGGGAGTCTAACCCGGGTCTCCCTGACTCCAAAGCCAGTGTCACCTCCTTACACTGGAAGACCACACAGCAGAGTGGTTAAGTGAGTGGGCTTTGATGTCAGACAATTTGGATTCATATCCTGACTCACCTCTTACCAGCGGTGGGAACTCTCACAACTCCTGGGACTCTCCAAGGCTTAGTTATCTGTAAAATAGGGATAATAATATTTCCTACTTCAAGGGTTGTTGTGAGAGTTAAATGAGATAATATAAGTAAAATACCATGAGCCAAGCACACAGCAAGTCTTTGGAGCAGCAGTAGCAGCAGCAGCAATAGTAGTAGTAGTTGTGGTGGTGGTGGTGTTAATAGTGGTGGTAGCAGTAGTTCTATCAGAGTGATTTTAATTTCAATGCACCCAGAAGCCATGGCAGTAATTTGAGGAGGTCAAATGGGCTGTCAACTTGATGTACTTCCACATTAAACTGGAGACTGTCTGAGTGAGTATAGGAGCGGGAGAGGAGCGGAATTGAAATTCAGCGCTTATACATTGGGGGCTCAGTTGTCATGCCCGGAAGAGAACGGGAGAGCTGCAATTCCCAGGCATAACCACCAGGTGGGGCAGTGATTCGGCACCCACAACGTCTGAACCCCACGCCTGGGTCAGGAACTGGGAGGTACTGAGGAACCCAGGAGATTCCTGGTAAATCAAGGAGAGTTGGCTCCCTGACCCATAGAGGTGATTTTATCCCTAGCACTTAAGGTGGACTTCAGGAGAACAAGGTTAAACACAGGAAAGCAGGAAGGGCTTGGGCAAAGTGGGAGCAGTGGTTCTCAGCTTGTTCCACCTGATAATGTTGGGACTGATAATGTTGGGACAAGGGTCACTTGTGCCCCTCACTCCCAGTTGGGGTGGAAGCAAATGGGCCACAGGTTATGAGCAGTTCCCCTTTCTTTCTCACTCATCAGGACCCTGTGAGTTTGAGAACCACTGGTCTGGATCAGACATGGTGGCCAGAGGATGAGGAGAGTTTAAAAGATCTCGGGGTCATATTTAAAGAAACCACAGACACACAGAGGCCTAGAGTGGGGCAGAGGCTGAGCATGGGCTGTAGGTGTCAACATTAAAAACATGGCTTTGGAACAAGATGGACCTGGGTTCAAATTCTGGCTCTGCACTATAGCTATGTGACCTTGGGCCTGGGGATAATATTAGTACCAACTTGGCAGGTTTGTTGTGCAGATTAAATGGGACAACATCTGTAAGATGCTTAGCATGTGCCCAATAGTAACTAGAGTAGCTGCTCAAAGAAAGGCAGCTATAATTATTACCATCATTCCTGTGATGTTGGCATGACGGTGAACAGGCATTGCTTTTAAATCTGCTCCTGCAATCCTATCACTGTTATGTGGTCTTATATGGGAATTGTCTTGTATTTTGCTCAATTTGTGTCACACATGATTGAACTGACTTCCCAATGAGATTTCAAGGCCCCCAAGGGTAAGACTAAAAACACACATATGCCTCTTGACCACTGCACAATTGCAGGTATAATTCTGGATGTAGAGTAGTTGGGTGATCAATAAACTCATCCACTGGTCAATTGTGAAATTGATAACTTCCAAGTTTTCCAGCATGGCACCTAATGAGGCAATCCAACAACTGTTTGTTAAGCGCCTGCTGTATGCCAAGAACACTGGGCTAGTCTACTTTGGGGAGACTGTCCTAGGTGTCCCTCTTTTCTTGTTGCTAAGCCATAGTTTTGGGGGAGTCCATTGTACCTCTTCCCCACACTCTGACCAAACCGACCCTACTTCGGGACAGAAACACTGGCATGGAACAGAATGAACAGTACAAGAAACTAACTTGGTTCAGTGAATTTAGGCATTTGTTTTTCAAATTCGCAAGGCCATTTCCTCAGGGACTAGACGAAACTGATGTATAAGTTATGCTGACACTGAAGGAAAGGAAGACAGAAAGAACTGAAAGCCCTGCTTAAATAAACCTAAGAGAACACGAAGGGGTGAAGGTCCATTTTAAATATCTTCTCTGGCCTCCTAAGTCCTCCTTGGCCTCATTGCTCTTTCTGCCTTACTGGTCTCTGTTTCCTCATCTGGAAAATGAGACTACGAGACCAGCAGGTCAGCACGGTTATTTGAGGACCCTGGACATAACTCCATGCAGAGACTCAAGATGGGAGAATTCTGACTCCTTTCCAGTCACTAGCTCCCCGTGTGGTGAGGGCCAAGTTATTACCCTCTCCGCACCTCAGTTTCCCCATATGCAGTGACCGTTAAGGTTGCTCTAGATGACCTCTAAGGACCATTCCAGCTGGCCCACCTATGCCACTTCTAAGGTTCTTCCCAGCTCTGCCTGCTCTACTCTCACCCCTGATTCAACACTGCTAGAGGCTTGAGTAATAGGTGAGTTTCACTTCTTTTCTTTCTCTCAATGGTGGGGAACTTTCATGATGACAAAGTCCTTCAGAGATGGTCTGGGACGCTTCAGGTAGTTGGAGGCAAACATGACTGTCCCTTGAAATGAGGGGAAGAGTTGATTGTGTTGCTGTTGTCCTTGGAAACCCATGACCATCTGGAAGTTTCCTCATTCACAAAATGAGAGAGCATGCTCCATTTTTAATCAGCAACATTACCCCTAAAGAAATTTTGAATGCCAATTCTATCATTAAACATCTCAAGCAGAAACTTTGATAAATGACTCCTTTTTTGCAAATTACAAAATGAATAGCCTTGCCTCTCCTCCTGTGCTCCTGCCCTCTCCTCAACCCAGAAACACATAGGCTCTTAGAGGGCATTTACCCCTTTAAAGAGGGGGAAAAGGAAGGACATTAATATGGGCTTTCTCCCTTGCCCTGATTCACCCTCATTTCATTGCTGGCTGAACATTTCCCATACAACCTGGCACATTTGAATACTTAATATTCAATAAGTGGAAGGGTTGACCTTTAGCAGCTGGGTGACTCCTAAAAATGAGAGTGTTGTACATGAAGGCAGTGTCTTATGGAGGAGTCAGAATGACACCTGAGTAAATGTCCCTCATTAAATTCACAGAATGTGGGATTAGGTCAGAAGCTACCACGACTGCAGCACATCACCCAGGCCTCTTTGGAGAGCTTCTCAAGCAAGAGCTGGGCTCAGGTGAAGAGGCAGCGCTTAATGAACCAGACCTCAGAAGGATGGCCATGTGACTGAGACACAAATGACCAGCTCTACAGGTCATGAAAAGATGAGGCCTGCAAGGCTGACATTCAAATACACGTCAGGGGCCAGGGAAGTTTCATTCATTCATTCAAAAAACATTTTATTGAGACCTACTAAGTGCCAGGCATTGTTCTATTTGCTGGGGTTATAGCAGTGAATGAACCAGGCCTACCCCCCTCCTCTCAAAAAAAGAATCCCTACCTTCATGGGGCTTACACCAGTTGAGGAAACAGACAATAAACAGAATGAATTGACTCAACACATAGCTTGTCAGGTGATGATAAATGCTTTGAAGAAAAAGGAAAAAGCAGGGGCTTAGGGCTAGAGGATATCAAGTAGGGGGTGGGCTACAATTTTAATCAAGGTGGACAGGAAGAGCCTCACAGAGAAGATGACAAATTAGTAGAGACTTGAGGGAGATGAAGAGTGGGCTGTGAAGCTATCTGGGGAAGAGTGTCTTCAGGGCTGGGCCGCAGCAAGTACAAAGGCACTGAGGCAGGAATGTGTCTGGTGTGTTCCGGCAATAGCAAGGAGGCCTTGTGGCTGGAGTCTAGGCCCTCACATAGGGCTTTTGCTCTGAGGGAGATGGGACGCCACTGAGGTATTTCTCAGCAGAGAAGAACATGATATGACTTTTGACTTAACAAAATCCTTCTGACTGCTCTGTGGGGAATAGACTGTAGGGAGCAAGGGCAGCAGCAGAGGGACCAAATCAGACCATAGAAAAGACAACTGGTGTGACTGAGAGGATGTTGATGGAGGTGCCGAGAAGTGGTCAGATTCTGGGTTTATTTTGAAGGAAGATCCAACAGGATTTCCTGAAGGATTAGAAAGAGGTATATGAGAAATGGATGAGTTCTTGTTTTGGGGCATGACTAGGTAGAAAGATGGATTTGCCATTTATGGATCTGGGAAAGATTGCAGGAAAAGCAGGTCTGAGGAAGGAACTAGGAAGTTGTGGATAAACAATAGGCAGTGGGGGGTACATGTGGCCTGCTTGCCCCACCTAGGGTAGGGCTATTCAAAAAATCTTACAAAACCAAGTCAGCCAGCGCATGCTGCACAAACAATGTTGCAAGGTGGGGAGAGCCCTGGTTTTTTGAGTCAGAACATCTGGTTTCGAGTCCCACATTTACCACTCTCTAGCCAAGGGATTTTGGGCACATCACTTAAGTTCTCCGTGCTTAAATCTATTCGTCTTCAAAATCTGGATGTATACACGTGCTTTGTAAAGTGCAGAACATCACACCCAGAGGCAGAGGGACAGTACAAGGAGACCAGACTCTGGGACCAAAAAGAGCTGGATTTGGAGCCTCTTACTATAAATATGATGTTGGGCAATTTCCTAACCCCCTAAAGTCTTGGTTTCCTTGTGTGTAAAATGGAGATAACACTGCCTACCTTACAGGATTGTCATGAGGATTCCTGAGATCAAGTTTTTAAAGCATGTAACAGAGAGCTTTGTACACAGTAGGTGCTCAATATGGCTATTATTACACATAAAAGTAACTATTATAAGTGTATTGATTTGTATTTTGGCCTTCTGAGGGTGTGGTCACCTGTACAAAAATTCAGAGTGGCCACAGAGTCTGGAAACATAGACAACATCAAGGTAATATCAATAAACGATTTATTATGTATTTGCCTGTGGCCACCCTGTGTATAGTTTGTGACATTAGGAGCTTCTGAGAGACTGCTAGGAGCTGAGAAATAATAAAAGAAATTAAACATCCAATCACACTTCCTTGAGATGAGGGACCTTATCTTATTTTTCTTTGTGTATTCCACTGCCAGCCTGGTCGAATGACTACATCCAGGAGGTACTTAATAGACAGATAGGATCAAAGGAAGGGATCTTAGAGATCATTTTGCTCAACCACCTCCTTTTAAAACTAAGAAAACCAGAGCCCAGAGAGGGCCAGTAACTTGCCAAAGTGATCCAGCAAGTGAGTGGAAGATCTAGGGCTGGTCTTCAGTGTTTCTGACTCTTAGGTCAATGGCTTTCCACTGTCCCTCTCACAGAGGTGGAATGAGTGAAACCAGTGGCGGTAAAACCAGGATCCTTTCATTGACTTGGACCCGTGTAAGTCCCTTCAACGGGCTCCTCCAGTCTGACAAAGATTCAGAGGGCTTCCTTGTAGTGATGATAGGACAGAGCAGAGGTTCTTGCATGGTCCTTTGATCCTCTTGGATTTCTCTGGGGCCTGCAGTGTTTGCACTGGTCTAGACATTTTCCACCAAACCTCCCGGCAAATATTTGAAGGCCTTGATACAATGCCACACAAATAACCATATCTAAAGCTCTCCAGTAAACAGCCTGGAGTCCTGAGTCAGTTAGCAGTGATCAGAGAAAAACCCAAAACCAAAATCTGGCTCCTCAAAATAGTTTTTAGAAGGGAAACCTCAAACACCACCTAAAAGGTGACACATTTTTGTTGTGGTTAAAGTCACGACTGTTATTTATACCATTCATTGAAAGCTGGGAGGTGTGTGTGTGTGTGTGTGTGTGTGTGTGCGTGTATTTTAACAGCTTTTCCATGATACAGAAGAAACTCTCTGTGGTAGCAAATGCTGTTTCAAAAAGTAACTTAAACATGAAAAAACCATATGCCTCCTGTTATGTCCCAAATGCTGCGTGTACAACATTTTCATAACTCCTTTATCTGATAGGGGTGGAGGAAGGACTCTAGAATTAGATTAAATGGAAAAAAATTTTTTTCTCTGAAATTATGAGATGTTTCATGTAATAAGCTTCCTGACATTGGCAGAGGGAAAAAAAAGTACTATTTCCTCACGTATTAGTAAATCTGGCAGTAGCACTAAAGAAGCTGGGGACAGGGAGGTGGGGAGAAAGTCACAAGAAATCTCAATAAGGGTAGTTAAAGTTTAGACCAAGGAAACCACAGTGGATAACCACAGCTTAGAAACCCCAGGACCATCGCCCAGCCTGACTACCTACCCAGCACCATCCACACTCCCGACCTTCAGAGTCCTTATACAATCATCCTTACTTCTGCTCTACCCTCAAACCTTGTAAATTCAGAATCCTACTTCCTAAAACCATCTACTTTATCTATCTCAGGTAAGCACGGGTTAATCAGATCAACTACCCAGTGGTAATCAGTAGGCAAGGCCTTTGACAGAAGCAGGAAACAAAATGACTTTAATTCATTATTATTGACAATAATAGCAGCTAACATTGAAGCCTCACTCTGTGACGTCACTGTGCACTATCTAACTTAATTTTCACTAAAACTATGAATTTACACTATATTAGCTCCATTTTTACCTGTGCAAAATTTAGGTCCTAACTAGTACACCATTCTAGTTTAAATACGTGAAGTCTCTTTAGAAATAATTGATAGAATTTCAGGATTATAAAAGCCCCCAAAGATCATATGATCTTAATGTAGTGTCTTACATGTTTATTCTCATCTCTAATACTTAATTGGCAGTAATTCATAATCCATAAATGGGATCACACTATAAAAATGTTTGAAACCTTTTTTCACTTAATATATTGAGATATCTTTAAATAAGGAAACAAGAATTAAAAAGTGTCAACAGCACTTGAGATTAAGGAGACTTGCACTTTCTCATTTTGCTTTAATTTTCCACTATGATTATATATTGCCAAGAATCAAAAAAGAAAGAAAGTTATTTCCATTCTTAAAATATATATATATAAATTCCAGAACTCCATAGGCCTGTGTAGCAAGATATTGACACAAATCCATTGATACAAAGTCAGTAATAATCATTTACACTTAGAGCTTAGAGCTTCAAGCACTTTTACATACCCTCCACTTTAATCCTTACAGCAATCCTATATGATATGTAATACGGTGCCCACTTTCTGGATAAGGAAACTGAGGCTCAAAGAGTTTATAGTAGGCATGACTCGAGGTTATACCTGTAAGGTAGAACTCGAACTCAGGTCTCTTGACTGCAAGTGCTGCACATATTTCACTACCCCAGTATCTTCCTATAATTACCTATCATGTGCCCTGGGTCCTACCTATTTTCTGGATTCTGCTCTGTCACCTCTTCCTAAAAGTTTACATTATGAGTTTTCACTCTGGGGATCTACTATTTTGAAAAGGATATCTGTATTGGAACAGCTGCTCTAGGATGCTGGAAAAATAAAGATAACGCCTTCTTAATAACTTGTTCTTAGCTAGACCCTCTGTGGAAAGATGATACACACGCATTGCCGGTATGACCACAGCATCTCCTAGAAGGTCCTCTCTCCCCTCCCTCCCTGCAGATTTCCTTGAGCCCTGACTGCTCGCAGAGCCCAGATCATGGGAGAAACTTCCAGAGAAGAACCACCACAGGCAGCCCTTTCTGTATGTTTCCTTTGTGCCAAGCATCTGTCACTCGTCTTTTTGTTAAGTCCCAATGATAATAGTGTGCCTATTTTCAGATGAGGAAACTGAGGTTTAGAGAGGATAGGTCACTAGCCCATGGTCACATTCAGCAGGGATGGAATGAAAATTCATACCCACCAATCTGTCCCCACCATCCATGTGCTTAAATGCTCCTCTTGGCTGCCCTTGGGAGACTACTATGGAAGAGAAGGAATCAAGGATCCTGCTTTGGTTTTTACAAGTCACACACACACACACATCTGTGTAAGCACACATAAAGGAAACAGATAAACGATAGCAATTACTTAGAGAAAGAGAGGCAGCTGAGGATTGGGTAGCAGGTAGTAAATAGGTGAGAAAGGAGACTCTCTTTTTACTTTATACAGTTCTGAGTGTTTTGAGTTTTTTGTAATGTCTATTAGGTTTTTTTAAATTGCGATAGAATAAACATAAAATTTACCATCTTAACCATTTTTGAACGTACAGTTCAGTAGTGTTAAATACATTCACATTGTTGTGCAACCCTCACCACCATCTTTCTCCAGAACTTTCTCATCTTGTAAAACTGAAACTCTACCTCCCTTAAACAGCAACTCGCCTCTTCCCGCTTCTCCTCACCCCTGCCAACCAACATCCTATTTTCTGTCTCTATGAATTTGACTGTTCTCAGTATCTCATATAAGTGGAATCATATAGTATTTGTCTTTTTGTGACTGACATTTCACTTAGCAGAATGTCCTCAAGGTTCATCCATGTTGTAGCGTGTGTCAGAATTTCCTTCCTCATCATGCCTGAATAATATTCCATTGTATGTATGTGTCACATTTTGTTGATCCATTCGTCCATTGATGGACGCTTGGGTGGCTTCCACCTTTGGGCTGTTGTGACAAATGCTGCTATGAACATGGGTGTGCAAATATCTCTTCGAGACCCAGCTTTCAATTCTTTTGGGTATATACCCAGAAGTGGAATTGCTGGATCATACAGTGATGTTTATTAGTTTCGTAATTTAAAAAATAAGTCTTTTGGGGGGCCGGCCCCATGGCCTAGTAGTTGGGTTTGGCACACTCTGCTTCAGTGGCCCAGGTTCAGTTCCTGGGCACGAAGCTACACCACTTATTGGCAGCCGTGCTGTAGCAGCAACTCACGTACAAAATGGAGAAGATTGACACAGATGTTAGCTCAGGGTGAATCTTCGGCAACAAAGGAAAAAAAATAAGAATAAATAAATAAAATTTTTTAAGTGAATGCTCACATAGATTAAAAAAATAATTAATAATGAGACATGGATGACAATAGTGAAAACGATGGGTCTAAGGGTCAGCGGGGTTGTCCTGGGCTCCAGGAGTGCCTATCAGGCTGTGTGATTCCTGAGGGCAGGGGCCAGTTTTACAGGTTTATCCTCCACCCCACCCCGTGCCCAGCACTATACCTGTCTTCTTGTAGGTGCTCAATATATATGAGCTAAAGGAATGACCTCACCAGAGCATCTAGGCAAGTGACAGATTTTCCCGAAGCTAACAAAAGGACTCTTGGAAGCAGTGCTCCAGTGACAGCAGAGGACAGGACCTTGCCACCTGCTTACTTGCTGTGTGACCTTGGTCACTTAACTTCTTGGGCCTTAGTCTCCATAGTTATATGAAGACACTACCCACCTGCATGGTCACAGGATCATTGTGAAAATTCACCACTCATTTATTCATTCGCTCAACAAATATTACAGGCCTCCTGGCCCAGGGCTAATCAGATTCAAAATAAGGATATTTCATTCAATAAACATTGCTTGAGTTGTCGTTTTGTATAATTTGTATAATATTTTTGTATTCTTTTATTTTGTATTCTTTGATTAGTTCTACGTTGAAGCGCCCTGTCTTGTTCCTTTGTTTTTAAAGCACATCTCTAAAAATAAAAAAAGTGTTCACAGTTCTCTGAGAGCTTCGAACGTGACTTTCTTCTGATGGCCCTGTAAACCAGAAGACTGTCTCCTGTGTCCTGCAGAAGAGACTCCTGGGGCAGGAACTTCTGGGAAACTGTGCATTCCTCTGCTCTCTGAAGAACCTGTCGGCTTTTCTGATCCGTAATGGTCATCTCCAGCTGCAAGGAGAAGTTAATGAGGTGTGCGGGACAGCGATGGGAAAAAGTCAGCCTCTACATCACTCCTGACACCACCGCTATATGAGGGCCACGGAGGGGAACTAGCCATAGGGGAAGAGAGATGGACCAGAAAACAATATCCACTTCATTAGCTGGTGATTCCGAATGTGTGGAAAGAGGCCAAGGTCCAGCCTACAGACTGTGACGGAACATTCTTACAATGCCGTGAGGGCTGGGCAAAGGCCAGCAGAGAGCGTCACGTTTCCTCTTTCCAGTGGCATCTTGGAGACATTTTCTCTTTACTCTTTGCCTGCCTACCTTTCAATCTCTCTCTCTGTCTCTGTCTCTCTCTTTCTCTGTCTCTCTGTCTCACTCTCCCTGTCTCTCTTTCTGTCATTCTCTGTCTCTGTCTCTCTCTCTGTTTCTCTCTCTCTAGCTCTCTCTTTTCTGTCTCTCTCTCTCTGACTCTGTCTTTCTCTCCCTGTCTCTCTGTCTGTGTGTGTGTCTCTCTCTCCCTTCCTACCTTTCTTTTCTTTTTTTTCCTTCCTTCTTTCCCTTCATTTTATCTTTCTCTCTTTCCTTTTAAAATTTTATCTTACCTCTTTTTCTCATTATCTTCTTTATCTTTTCTTCCTTTCTTCCTTTCTCCCATCCTATACCTCCACTTAATTTCCCCTTTTTCCAAATCCTAAAAAATTCCCAAGAGGCAGCTATCTGGTGACCCCTAGCCAAGTGTCTGCTCATCCAAAAATAAAATTTAGTGCTTTCATACGTTAGAACGGGAGCCCCAGAGCGGGGTACACGATATGATGCATTGCCGGTACAGGATGAAAATGTTGAGTCTTATTTTTATATCTGTGTTAACTCCTAGGGCTTTTTGTTTTTGTGTTTGCTTTATAGTCAGCATAAAATATTAGTCCAGTAGCACAGGTAGTCAGTGAGTTAATTAATTAATACAAATAATGGGACTGAGGTACTCAAACATTTTTTAACTGAGAGGAGTAATTGGGAAAAACATTTACAGATTACTACCTTAAAGGAGAGGCCCTTAAAAATGTTAACTACACTTTATTCAACTCATTCCTAGTTATAGTCAGTGCCTTTGCCTGCACTCGGGGGATCTGGGGGCACACGCAGGGCCCGAGCTGTGCGTGGGGGTGACCCTCGGGGCCAGAGAAGTGCCGTCACTCTGAGAAGCCGCACTGACTTCAATGATCAGCTCGTGTGACAATCTTCCTTGGGAGGACCCCTCGCTTACAGTACTGTCTCCCTCACTCCTTCCGCCTTCCCTGCTCTCTGACGTCTCTCCACAGCACGCTGTCTTCTGACCTGCTCTGTATTTATCCGTTCTCTGGTTTTGTGTCTGTCTCTGACCCTTGCTGGAGTGAAAGCCCGTGAGGACCAGGCCTTCGTCTGTTTCGTCCACTGCTTCATCTCCAGTACCAAGAACAGTGCCCGACACAGACGGGTACTTGTTGACTAAGTGCTGCAAATGACTAAGTCAGACCTAACATGGCTTGAGGGGATTCCATTAGAAATGGGGTCCCTGGATCTGCTCTCTTCTCTTTTTTATCATTAGTCATCTGAAGGCTAATTTCACAGCAACTGTGTTGCTTAATTATGCTGAGTTTAAAAACTCTCTCTCTGGCCGACTGAACTCCTTGAGGGTCGGAATTGTATCTTTAACATCTTTGAATCACATATAATTTCACATATAGTAAATGCTTAATAAGTGTTTGTTGAATGCATAAATAAATGTATTCTGGACCTTGGGCATGCAGAAAGGTGGAATCAGCACAGAGCAAAAGAAGTTAGGAAGCAAGTGCTGACAGAGGGCCTGCTGCATGCAGTGTACTGTTCTAAGCACCACCCAGCAACACAGAAGATTTAGAAAGTTTATTTCCTGTGCTTTAGGGATTTACAATCCATTTAGGGGAGATAAAACGTACAATCATGTTATGCCTTGAGAATAGCTATAGGTGGTTTTGTGCTTCCAACAAATACAAAATAATGGGTTAGAAGGTGATAAGGTGAGTTCGTAGGCCCTGCGGTCAGTTCAGTCAATGAGTATAGAGAACCTAACATGTGTCATCACTGCCTTAGGTCCTGGCGACACAAAGCTTAATAAAAATGCAGCCCTACCTTTGAGAAGCTTCTGGTCTAGACAGATGGTGAGGTCATTTCAACAACATGGGCAAAGAGGTAGGACAGAGATAAGCATAGAAGATACTAGAAGCAGAAAGGAGGAACAAATAACCCAGGATGTCTCAAGCTCAGCACTATCGACATTTTGGACCAGATAATTCTTTACTCTGGGTGCTATCGTGTGCATTCTAGGATGTTCAGCAGCATCCCTGGCCTCTACCCACTAGATGCCATGACAACCTCTAGCCATGACAATAAAAAATGTCTCCAGGAGCTGGCCCCATGGCCTAGTGGTTAAGTTCAGCATGCTCCACTTCGGCGGCCCAGGTTCACGGGTTTGGATCTTGGGCGTGGACCAACACTGCTCATCAAGACATGCTGTGGCGGCGACCCACATACAAAATAGAGGAAGATTGGCACAGATGTTAGCTCAGGGCAAATCTTACTCAGCAAAAAAAAAACACATCTCCAGACATTAGGACAAACTATGTAAGCTGTGAGACCAAGTGTAAAATGAAAATGTGGGGCCTCTTGTTCAAAAAGCAGGAAAAAGTGTCATTAAAGACACAAAATATAAAGATTTTTTCATCTCTTCTGTGGTCTATTCTCTCTCTCTCTCCCCTCCATTTGTTATTTGCTACTTAATGTCCCATTTCCTGGGGAATGGGGACACTAGCAGGATTAGTACAAATTCTCATAGGTGTCTGGGGACTCCACTCTGTGACTCAGTGCACACATGTGCACACAGCCCACCACCTGCCAGTTTCCCCTCTGACCAGCTACTGGACCAATGCATTGGGCCCCAACTAAGGGAGTGAAAGTCAAGCCTGGCATCTCCCCTTCCCATGGTCACTGCTCCAACCCAGGGCAGATAGGCAACCCCCAAGGATATCGCAACCTCCACTTAAGGATGGAGTGGGTAA
The DNA here is from genome assembly GCA_031878705.1 of Tapirus indicus. Taxonomy (NCBI): domain Eukaryota; kingdom Metazoa; phylum Chordata; class Mammalia; order Perissodactyla; family Tapiridae; genus Tapirus; species Tapirus indicus. Next base: position 24,324,672 of record CM062932.1, read on the forward strand.
AAGGCTTGCATAGTCATCTGCCTAACGCTCCATGACACTGCCAGCTTGGGTCAGGGAGGCCACTGTCATGCCTTGCCCTGAAATGCCACGGGGCCCCCAGGGGCCGAAACCACCCTCAGTTGAGAACCACTGGACTCAACCTGGGGTTAGGTGGGGCTTCCTGAAATTGAGTCCTTAGCTGATCCCAGAAGGTCACAGGGCAGCGGTGTGGGCTTGGGGGCAGGGAATTATTAGAAGGGACAGAACTAATCAGGAAAGCTTCCTGCAGCTCATGAATTTTAAGCCAAGTTTCTGGGGAAGCTGCATAATCTGGTTTGACTGGCAGGTGAGAAGGTACAGAAGTGGAAATTAGCAAGATGCTATAGGGGCCGATAGGGAGAATGGCTTGGCAGGGAAAGTGTGTTGGGGGAGAGGGTGTCTCTCACAGACCCCGCTCCCAGGCCTGGGGGTGAAATGCAGAGCAGGCAGGGTCCATCCTGGTCCTGCTCCACACTAGTAACTCAAGGATGGGAGCAGAGGAGACGTAGTGGGGGAGGCACAGGGCAACACCAAGTAGGTAGCAGTTCCTGAGTCATAGACTGGCCCCATTGCCTCTCCCTGCACCCTCTCAGCTTTTCCATCCCTCAAGAGTGGCATTGAGAGTAGAAATGGGGGTCTCCTACCGTTTCTTATTCCTAGGTCTTGTATCTGTTCCTGGGCTGCACCTTGTGCTAATCTTGTCATTCTACAAACACAATGTTGTGGAGAAAACAGTAGAGTCTGGGTTCAGAAGACTTGGGTCAATAGATGGTGGTTCTGGCACCTTCAGGGGGTCATTTTTCCTCTCTCAGTTCAGTGTCCTCATCTGTGAAATGTGAATAGTAATGCCTTTCTTGCCTTCTTTGCAGGACTATTTTGAGGATCAAATGAAAGGAGAAAACTCTTTGCACACCATAAAACACTAAGCAAATACTATAGTTCTGTATGTGGCAGGGATCTCCTCAGACAGGAAAGACTGATCTCTCTCTCTCTCTCAGACACACACACACAATCACAAGATTTCTCTGTGTGCTGAGACTGTTCAGGGTGCTCCTCTCTGCCTCCCCCCTTTTGCATGGGTAGAGCTCTTTCAGAAAATGTGAAAGAGCTACAAGAGAGGCACTGAACGTGGGATCGGGAGGTCTGCTGTTCACGTCCAAGGTTCCACTCCTTAACTGTTTGTGGGTCCTTGAACCAATCCTTACTCTCTCAGAGCCTCCATTTCCTCTTCATTGAAGTGGGGATGCTACTGCCTACCTCACAGGTCGGTGAGCAGGGATGAAGGGGAGGGTGTAGCAAGGCCACCTCACTAACCCTTATTTGAGTATTAATCTGAAAACAAATGTCATGAAATTTTAGTAAAGATTATTGCTTTTCTTTTTTTTCTAGATGCCGTAGCCTAGCCCATATTGTTTATTCAGTAGACATCTACTGAGCACCTGCTGGGTGCCGGGCCCACTGCCAATCTCAGTTTCCAGGGTGTAGTAGTAGGAAGAATAGATGATTGCTTTGGAGTGAAGGCTGTCTATGCCAGGTGTAGTATTTATTAGTTTAATATCATACTAGGTCGCTAGTTTTTAATTTAATCTTTTACAAACTACTGGGAATACCCTATTTCTAAAAATGACCCAGCAGAAGGATGTGGGTTGTTGAATGAAAATGAGAGAAATCTCCTCTACCCTTAGGAGTTTTCCTGGCAAAGGTCATCTGATAGCAGCATATTTGGGAAATAAAAGCACAGAGCTAGAAGGGAGTTCTAGAAAGGAGGCTGAGGGCGGGGGTTGGTAGGATTGACATCTTCCTGTATCCGTTTGTTATTAGCTCACAGCTCTTCCCAATGACTTCAAGCATAATAGACACTTAGCGGTGTTTGTCAGTGAACTTACACCAGAAGCTGTGCGTTTAGAAGGAAGGGAGGGAGGGAGTCCCGAGCCATGTGCTCTGACCGAGAAAGCACTTGATTTGAAACTAAGCCCTGTTTGTGCCAGCTCTCAGACAACGGGTTTTTCTGTGTTACCTAAATTAATTCTTCCAATAACCCTGTGAGGTATAAATTCCATTATTTTCACCTTTTACCTATGGTGATAATATAAAAACTCAAAGAAATTAACTTGCCCAAATCCACACACATACACATGCCCCAGAAAGCAGCTGGTCTATTTGACTCCAAAGCCAGATTTTCCTAGTGCCCTGTGCTACAGCTCTTGGGAAAGTCATTTCTCCTCCCTGAATCTGCTTCCTTGTCCCAAAGATGAAGAAGTGAAACAAGATGCCTCTCAGGTCTTTTTCAGACCTATGAATTTCTACCTGCATACGTACTTTATCCAGGAGTTGACAGACTGTGACCCATGGGCCAAATTCATCCAACCAATTGTTTTTACACACAGAGTTTGATTGGAACACAGCCACATGTATTCATTTATGTATTGTCTATGACAGCAGAGGTGAGTAGTCATGGGAAACTGTATGGCCCACAAAACCTAAAATATTTACTATTTGGCACTTTATAGAAAAAGTTTGCCAACCCCTGGAATATACGAATCTATAGATTTTATGGTGATAAACTGTATATGGTGAATAGAGAAGAATCTGGAGGGCCACACATCAACTGTAAACAGTTAGGGGACAATAAGGAGGTGACTTTCACTGTTTACACTTTACACTTTCAATTGTTCATTTAATTTACTTTTTACTAAGTTATAACTTACAGCAATACACACAAACCCTAAATGTGTAGCCTGGTGATGTATCCACCATCCTGATCAAGTTGTAGAACCTTTCTAGTGTCCCAGAAAGCTCCCTCATTACCCATCCCTGTGAACACATCCCCAAAAGTAACCTCAATTTTAACCTCTATCACCATGGATTAGTTTTTCCTGCTTTTTAACTTCATATAAATGGAATCACACAGTACATACCCTTTTGTGTCCGGGAAAGATGTTTATTTTTAAACTACAACTTCATTGCTGACAACTTGGAAAATCAAGCAGTACAAATAAGGAAACAAAAATCATCCTTAATGGCATCATCCAGAAATGATCACTTGTTCATTTATGCAACAAGTATTTCATTGAGCGTCTGCTATGTATCAGGCACCTCTCCAGGTACCGAAGAGTAAGATGTGAGATGGTCCCTGCCCTTGTGGAACTTACTGTCCGTGGTGTATTTTTTCATGGGCTAGTCAAAAGCCCTATGTCCAGTACTACACAGAGGTCTGGACTAAGCTCTTGGACCATCTTCCCAAAGGCCTGGAAATGGACACCCTGGCAATTTAGAACCATTTAGGAATTTCAAGTCGTAGAAAAGTTAGGGAACTGAAGTGGTCAGCCACACCACCTGGTCATTTTTCAAAAGTGGAATCAGAGGCCCAGAGAAGATGCTAACCAAAGCCTTTGGGGAGGTGAAGAGTCATCCAGAAAGGAGTGTTGTATCCAGAGCTAGAACCTCAGGTTCCCAACCCTGCAGTCTAGAATGTTCTCCAGGCTACAGTGCTGCCCTCTAACAAAAAGGCTCCCCAATCTCCTTTGGACCAGAACAGGGAAGTATTTATGCTTTACTCTAGAGATGATTTCATTTTGAGGCCCTCTAGAGACTCTTCTGAATCAATGGGAAAGCCTTGGAGAGTGGAGCAGTAGAGGATGGAGAGGACCAGGCTCTCCCCACTGTAAGCAAAGCAAGGTAACCATGGAGAGTAGGGGAAGAGTGTATGCACAAGCGCAGAAGAGGAATATCACCTATGCTGCCAAGTTATAGGAGAGGTTGACTCCCCCGCAACCACATCTGGAATTCTGTGAAATTTCCAAGACGGTGCTCGGAAAACCTTCAGAGAGTGATGAGCCAACTGGATTTTAATTATCTTACACCAGGGGCTACACTTCCCACAGAAAATCTTGGGATTTGAACTGTGCATTCATTGTTTGAGTAGAAGAACCTAAGATGGTGTCTTCAAATTCAGTAACTCTTAAAAAAACAAACTGGGAATAAAAGCGTCCAAAGAGATCAGCTGCATCACTTCTTTGTATGTCTTCATGATGCGCTTCTTCTTTTTAAACATGTGAGAGCCTGTCATATTCCATGAACCTGCAGTCACTAATTCATTTAATCTTCACAAAAGCGCAGTAGAGTATTATGATCATTTTCTGCATAAGGAAACTGAAGATCAGAAAGATTATACAATGTGCCCAAGTTGCACAACTGGTTAAGCAGATCTGAGACCCAAATTTAGGTCTGTTTGACTCCAACGTCTGCCCTCTATTCTCTGCTGTGGGTCCTCCACTTCTCCCTCATAGAATCCCCCCTTCAACTTCCCATCTCCCAAAGCAGTAAAAACTGAAGGCCTTCCTCTTTCATCCTAAAGCCCTGCTCAAAAGTCCAGAGCCCCAATCTCAGTCCTTCCGTTAACTTACTCCAGCGGCTCCAAGCCACCTCCTTAAAATGTCCTATATCTTATTTTCCCATCTTTAAAATGGGGCTGCTATATCAGTCCATCACCACTTTATCCTGCGTGAAGCATAAAGAGAGTATTTCAACTGCATTCTTGCTTCTTCTATTTGGGAGAAGTTTAACCAAAGGGTTTTATGAAATAGCTCATTTAGTTATCATTTATGGCTCACATCCTGAAGGACTATCTGCTGGGATACTTACACTTTTCTTTTTAAATTTCCATGTGACAGGATAGGCGTTGAAGCTGTTCAGAGATCTATAGTTGCAGTTACTTGGTGAGCACCCATAATTACACCAGATGGCTTATACAAGGTAGGTCTGGGCAGGAGGATTACAGGAAGTTGCTGGATGTGCATAACTGGATTACCTGGAAGACATACCTGGATGCTTATAGGAAGTTTCCTTGTACTCTGTGAAACTTCCTGCACATTCGTATAGTTGGCTTGGGGTAGGGGGAAGAATGGGTTTGCTGACACCTGAATTTTGGGAGATAAGGAGGCTTGAGAGTCAGACTGGGAACAAGGTAGTTAGAACTACAAATCAAAGCATTGTTATTAAAAGGGAAGTGATTGCTGGTTTTTTAATGGGTTTTCCCAGCTAAGCACACAAAATGATCTTCATTACACTTGACTGCTTCTATCGTGATAGCAAGTGAGAGACAGAGAAGAAGAGATTGTTTTCCAGGGACACTTACTCTGAACACTTCATTATCCTGGTTGAGGGGAGCTGGGTCGGCAGAGAATGTTCTCCCATTGGGCCAAATTGTGAGGGGCAAAGACCTGCCATATGTCACAACAAACTAGAAGACAACAAGGTGAAATGAAGGGCCCTCATTTCCGTGAACTTATTACCCGTTTCTCAGGGAAAGAGAGACTGAAATAGCATAAACCTCCCCCAGGGCTCCATGCACACACACACACACACACACACACACACACACACACACACACACACACACCTTCTTTCTGCTCCCAGCACAGGTGTCCCAAGCATCTGTAGTGGACCCTGTATTTAAAAGAGGCAGCCTAGCTCCTTAGCAGCCTGACTTGGACCAGTCACATCTGGAGTTTCAGCACTCATACACCCAAGGATTGGATCTCGAACCAAGCAGAAGAGAGCTGCTGACCCTTCCTCCCCACGCTGAAATTCCTCTCGTCCCGAAACTAACCCCAACTTCCTCCTAATTATCTTTTAAAGGTGGGAAAGGTAGGAAAATTTGCTTAGAAACTCCTTTACAAATTCCCTGCTGATTCTGAATTTTTGTCCCTAATCTCCAAGTCCCTCCAACCCTAGCGCTGGATCTGCCTGATTCTGAGAATCCTGAACCTCCAGAGGGGCTAGATTTTACTACTGGAAACTGGCTTCCTTCCTTCCCAGAATGAAAAGTGTGAACGCTGTTATGAGACCAAGGGGTTTCACAAATGGTCTCATTCCGTGTATACAACGCCCCTCCCCTGCACTGTAGGTATCAGTATTTTACAGATGAGGAAACTGAGGTCTAGAGAGGGGAAGAGGGTGTCCTCTGCCCCAGGAGCTTTGGGTCTGTGAGCGGTGGGTCCTAAAAAGCCCCTTTCCCTGTTCTTCTGCAGTCAGGTCCAGCCTGGAGGTGTGGGTGCGCCTGTGCCTCCTTCCTTCCCCCTCGGCGCCTCGGGGAGATGTAGGGGAAGCTCCGATCGCGCTGAAAGGTTGTTCCCTGCTTCCTTCCCTCCGCGGCTTTGTCGGCGCCTTCTCAACTTGCACTTTCTCCCGCCACTGCTGCAGTGCTCTCAGCGTCTGCAGAGCGCCGTCCCTGGCCCCGGGAACCGCTGTGTCCTGGAGCTGCGAATAAACCAGAAATCAGTGGGCCCGGAGGACCAGCGGCTCCGATTGTCCATCCAGCTACAGGCCAAGCTTTGCTTTCACCGCTAGAAAGGAGGCCTCGCAATCCTAGTTTTGCCCCGAAAGCGGGGACGCTTTGATATTCTGGGTTTGAACCGGAGCGTGGCCCAGGCGTCCAGCTCCCCCGCGGCTTGGCCAGGGTGGGTGCTGGTGCAGCTTGCTGCTGGGGGAGCTAACTTTGGCTACTCCCTCTGGCCATAAATTAGTCGGCGCCTCCTTCCAAGGGTTCTCTGGGCCTCCTTCCCGCTCGCCTACGCTCTCCGGGCCGGCAGTTCTGCAAACCCAAACCTCCAGACAGGGTTGGTGAGCACAGAGCCGCAACCCAGGTAGAACTAAATGGGGTCCCTGCAATCCGCGCTCACCCCGCCTAACACCTCCCACTTCTCCCAGGTCTCCGCGTCCCTTCCCAAGAGGTCAGTTTCTCCTCCGTCGGGCTGGCTCCCGGCCCACCACCGGCGCCGGCTGAGACGCCTCGGAGGGTCTCTACTCGTCGCATTCTCCTCCATCTCCTTCTCCCAAGAGCACCCCGACTTCTTTCAGCTCTCACCTGAACCCCCGAAAGGCAGATTCTTCTCTCCAGACTAAAGCCGGACCCGCATCCGGTGGAAAAGCCCCCACGCCTTCCACACTAGGCTGCAAGCTACTTGCTTAACAAGTCCAAAGGTCAGCTAAAGTTTGGCTGATAAACAGATCCAGTACAAGAAGGTCTTCAGCCCCCCAGCGTGAGTACAATGGACCCTGGCAAGCCCCGCTCCCGGCCCAGGTCTCCAGCTCTGTTCGTCTGCCCCTCTTGCTCTCCCTCTCTCCGTTTTCCCCCTCCCCACCAACATTTGCATCTTGCCGAAAGCCGGGCCCTCCCCACTAATTTGCATATCTTATATGGCCTAATGGTGGCGATCATGGCAAGTTAGAAGTTTTCTGACTCCTCTCGGAGGAGACTCCGGGACCCCGGGGAGTAACAGGTGTCTGGAGGCTGAAGGGTGGGGGGGGTTCCTGGACTTAGGGTTCGCTTGTGAAACTCCCCTCCACCCTGCTCTCTCGCACCCACCCACCCCCTTACCCCCTTCTTTTTCTGTCCTTGGAAAATGGTGTCCAAGCTCACGTCGCTCCAGCAAGAACTCCTGAGCGCCCTGCTGAGCTCCGGGGTCACCAAGGAGGTGCTGGTCCAGGCCTTGGAGGAGTTGCTGCCATCTCCGAGTTTCGGGGTGAAGCTGGAGACGCTGCCCCTGTCCCCTGGGAGCGGGGCCGAGCCCGACACAAAGCCTGTCTTCCATACTCTCACGAACGGCCATGCCAAGGGCCGCTTGTCCGGGGACGAGGGCTCCGAGGACGGGGACGACTATGACACTCCTCCCATCCTCAAGGAGCTGCAGGCGCTCAACACCGAGGAGGCGGCGGAGCAGCGGGCGGAGGTGGACCGGATGCTCAGGTAGGCGCCCATCGAGGCAGGGAGTACGCGCCCGAGCCCCTCGAGCCCCGGGCCTTGTGCCTGAGCGACACTACGCCGGACCACTCTTCTCCAAGCCTGTTTCCCACCAGAGAAGTCCCCCGGGGGGCGATCCACTTCTCTCCCAACACCTGGACCCTCCCAGTCCCTCAACCGGACGGCCCGAGCCCTGAGGCTTCGTCTCCCACTGCCCAGGCCAGCGCCCGAACCCGAAGGGCCCTGTCGGCCGGGCTGGGGTTGGCTGGGAGAACCCGAGCTGCGGAGCCCTTTGCCGGGAGGTTTGCCCACGCGACTAGAAGGCGCGAGTGGGTGCAGTGAAACAGCGATGATCTCCCAGGAGCAGAGAGGCTCCGGCTCGCACAAGCCCCAGGCCACGCATTTCTCCCGGGCGCCGTTTCTCTGGTTCGGAAAAACGCAGGCCGGCCTCGGGCACAGCATCCTGCCGTTCTTTGCAGAGGGACAGGCGGCCCCTGGGGCCGGGATCTGGGGGCGAGTTCTCTGGTGGGCACTCTTATCTGCATCGCCCATGCAAGGCCCCAGGACTATCCGGAATCCCCAAAGCCAGTTGAGATTTGCAAAAAGAAATATTTGCATGTTGTAGGGTCAGGGTGGACCCGCAAGGGGCAAAAGAAACCACGTATCTAAACAAGCCGGGGCAAATGACCCCAGTTCGCGGAGGATTTGGTCGCAGTCTCGCCGCCGACACTCCGGCGTCTCCGGGGAATTCAAGCAGGCTGGCTGGCTGGCTCTCTACCGGTCCGGGATCATTGCTGGGCCTCTCCGACCGGCCTAGGGCTTTGACAGCTGGTTACTAATTATCCAAGGAGCCCAGTGGTTCCCTTAGACCGCACGTCGCTCCCGGCCACTCCGCTTTAGGACCGAGTCCCTTGCGTGGCCTCGGATACTTGAGCACCCACCGCAGTTTCAAGGCAGGACCAGGACCGAAGTCGCGCCCGGGACTCGGGCAGCTTCGGTCGCACGCCCGCGGCAGCAGTTTGGGATGAGATATGACCTTGCATTTGAATTTGCTATTTGGGGACCCGGTGGCCTTCTCTCTAGGAAAGACAATCAGGGGGACTTCAGATTTTTCCCCCCAAAAGTATTTTGTTACAATACGTAGGTTTGAGGTTCTTCCCCCGCGGTTTCCCCGCGTGGCGGCGGTTTCTCCCCCCGCTCCGCCCCCGGGGTTAGGGCGCAGGAGGTGAGAGGGGTCGGAAGAGGAGAGGCTGGGGCGCAGGGCGGCCTGGAGGTTGACCACGGCCTGGCAGACTAACCGAGCTCCCGCCGCCGGCCACTGGGAGCCCGCGGGGCCTAGGCCCATCCTCCTGGCTGCAGGCGCCCGCTTTCTAGCGGGGCTCTGGGAGGATCTGGGAAGCCCGAGGCGACCTGGGGAGACCCTCCGCACCCAGCCCCGCGCGGGGCTGGACGCAGCAGAGATGTAACATAAACTGCAGCACGTGGAGTTAGGGTGTTATTAATTTATTTCTATAAATCATCAACAGAAAGATACACAAAGAGTGGTGATTAGGTTGAAAAGAGAGGCGGGTTATTCATTGGTGAAGTTGTAAACGCGGCTTAGAGAGGGAATGGAATCAAAACGCGGACGCGGGGCTGCCCGCCGCTCCCAGCGCACTCGCACTGCGCTGCGGGGCGCTCCCAGCCAAGCCCCCCGCTCCGCCCCGAGCCCTGGCGCCCGACCCGGGCTGCCGCAGCGCCCGAGACGCCCGCGCAGCCCCGGGGCCGCCGACACCTGCAGGCCCGGCCGGCGCAGAGCCAGGCCGGGCCCGGGGTCCTGGACCTCAGCCCTCTTCACTCTGCAAAGCCCCGGCTCCAGCGGGGCGGGGAGGGTGGCTCGGCGGCCCGAGACCCTCGCTGGGGTGGGGGCGCAGGACAGACCCCGAGGTTTTTCTCCCTTGCCCAAGCGGGTGCTGCCTTCCCTCCCCCACCTTCAGGAGCGGTCGGACTTTATTAAAGTAATTTTTCAAGAAATTGCTAGCTGTTCCCAGGTCACTGCACAGTCGGCTCCTAAGCTCCAGACACTGCCACTCCCTTTTTTGCCCACCGTGTTTCCCTACGGCGGAAAGAACAGAACAAGAAAAGTCACTTTGGGGAGCGCCTGGACGCGCTTTATACCTCCTAGAAGAGAAACGCTAGAAAGAAAGACCGGGGCCTGCGCGCTCGCTTCCCGGGCCCCGGCCCCGAGTGGGAGCCGGCCTCGCCTGTCGGCCTCCAGCCTGGCGCGCCGGTGGCGTTTGGAAAGTTGGCTGCTTCCTAAGAAGCCGGAGTGCCGGCTTCTTAACCAACGCGTGGCGACCTGTGCTGGGGTCCAGGGCTTTTCTGCTCGTGGGCAGCCAAGTCATTGTTTGAAAAGGAGCGTGCTGGGCGGACGACGCGGGCCCCCGGCCGGGCGTTTGACACCTGCGCTCTGAGCACAATGGCCGGGCGCGCTTCTCCGGATCCGTGGGTTTACCCGGGTTGGGAACCCCTGAGCAGGAGCTGTATTTTCACGTAAAAAACCCTAACAGCTCTCCGGGCTCTTCCCGGTGAATACATGTGAATTCTGTGGTCAGAGAGCTATAAAGGCATAACTTCGCCATCTTACCCCCAACTCTAGTCCTTTAATGCGGGCTGAAAGGTTTGCTAGTTACAGGGTTTTCCTCCGCTTTTTTTTCTTCCCAACTGTTAAACGAATTCACTCTTTCCACGGAACCATTCACGCTAAGAACATTACACTATTTCGCTAGGTTTCTTAGACACACAAAATGAACACAGGTAAAAAAATTTAAAACAAAAATAGTCAAAGAATCTGTTAAAGCAATATTAACCTTTAAAATCCAAATACTTATTCTAACTTTAGAAGTGATTGTTCGTATCTGTCGAAAGTTTTTCCACCCTAAAAATATCTGCGGAAATATTCGCCAGTAATAAGTTTTTCAATGATCTCTGATGTTTCCACGGGTGTGTCCAAAATGTTACATTATTTTTCTGTTACTCAAGGTGAATTCTCCATATTTGAAACTGTAACGCACTTTCTCATTTTTTGTTGTTGTTACTTCAATATATTGTATTACTTGCAAGTGCATTTATAAATACTTGAGAAATTCGTTAACACATATAATTAATCTAAAAAGTTTACGTTTCTCAAAAACATCTCTATCAAAGCCTGTGTTCTCACGAATTTAATATCAAAGACTAGCTAAGATAATCACAATTATTAAAATACAAAATATCTGTTTAATTACTAGATTTTTTAATTCACTAAACAAAAATTTTATTTGACTTATTATAGACACCATTTAGAAATAAATTGGTTATTTCATTTGCAACACTGTATCTGTTTTGGCCACAGCTTTACACAGTTTTTTATTGTTTCATCTGAAACTAACTTTTCCCTTCATTTTTTTTGTGTTCTATCAGACTAATATATACAACAACATACAGTAAAAGGATGCTTTTTTAAGTTAAATATGTAGCTGCATTAAATACATAGCATATGTGAATGGATTGCTTCTTTAATACTTTTATTCTGTACTGTGCATTATTTTTAAAATTTCTTGTCTTAAATGATATCTCCCATTTTTATGTCACCTATTCAATAAGCAAGAAAAGGTATTGGCAAAGTTGAAAACATTTTCAATGAATAAAATTCAAAGGCACTAACACATTGTTCTAAAGAAGCTTTTTGCACACCTTGTTTAGGAGAAATGAAAAGTATAACCATATTCTTATTCCAAACTTGAAATTTATGAGAAACATTGACTTCCACATATTCTTACCCAATCAGAGGAGAAATGTAAGAATACAGAAAAACGAGGCACTTGGGACCTTTAATATCTTATCCAGAAATTGAAATTACTCAACCCCATTAGGTTTTATTTGGGAGGTGGGACGTGGAGAATTTTTTTTTTAACTTGACTTGTCTCAGCTCAGCGGAGTGATTCTTCAGTCCCAGGGAGGAACTTCTCTTGCATTTCTTAAAACTCATTTCATTGTGTTTCTTAAAACTTTTCTAAAACTCTAAAAACCATTTAACATTTGTGTAAGAAGTCCTCCTTTCTTCTCAGGAGGTAGACACAAAAGTTTTGCCCCTGTTTTATAAGACAAAAACCCGAGACACCCATTCAGAAGGAGAATAATGTGGGAGAGGTCTAGGTGAGTGTAGAAACTACCTACTACCTCCCATCATTGTAGGATCAGCCAGCCCAGCCCCAAGTGAATGGCATCTCCACTTTCCAGCAGGCCTCCTGCCCTTTAAGTCTCTCACATTCTGAGAAAATAAAGGAAAGCAAAATAAAACAAGAACTTTTCTTTCTGCTTAACGAGAGAGAGTGCTGGGAGTGCTTTCCCATTCCTGAGGACAGGAGGTCATCTTCAGCTTTGCCCTCCTAATCTCAGAAGACAGGGATGGAGGATACTATATAGGAGATATCATCTTCTCCTTCATTTAGGTTCTATAGTGGTCCTCACATGTCTCCCCAAGATGTAGCTTGGGCAGGTGGAGATATAGGTGAAGATCAGAGTTCCTGCACAGAGTTTAGGTAAAACCCCTAGAAAGAGAGTGTTTCTCCCTGGACATCTTCCACCATCAGCCTAACCATCTGCTTATCTGTCTAGTGAGGACCCTTGGAGGGCTGCCAAAATGATCAAGGGCTACATGCAGCAGCACAACATCCCCCAGAGGGAGGTGGTTGATGTCACGGGTCTGAACCAGTCACACCTCTCCCAGCATCTCAACAAGGGCACCCCTATGAAGACCCAGAAGCGCGCAGCCTTGTACACCTGGTACGTCCGAAAGCAACGGGAGATCCTCCGACGTAAGTGCTTTAATCCCACCTCTGCCTCAACCTGGAGTGACCTTTGCCCTAACTCTGACCCCTGTGGGATGCCTCAGTTTCCCCTTCATCAAGGAGGCCTGCGTAATGCTTGGTGAATATAAAGGAGCTGGCAGGTGGATTTGGCCTTCGTAGTTGCTGTACAATAGATAGGCTTCTGTCATTCTCTTCCCCCACGGTCCCTTACTACCTAGCCAGGTGCTTTGACAAATCCTCCAGTGTGTGCAACATACCTTGAATTCTTTGGGACCCTGCTCCCAACACCCTTCTCTTTGAAACCAAATAGGTAACAGTGGGATATCATCCCCAAAGAAGGCTGAGCTGTTCCCCTTGTTACATAACCACAGGTCAGAGTTTCCAAGAAAGACATTTCATAGCAGTCAATAATATTGATCACTTTACTGTTATTCCTCCCCTGTGGAAAGAGGATGAAAAATAGAAGGTGTTTGTATATAGAGATATATGCAGAACCTGACCCTGTTATTTGGGAAGGTGGGGAGTAGGACTGAGTTCTGAAGCAATTAAAGGTGCTTACTTACATTTATGAAAATTGGTAGAGTTTGGGGACCATAGCTGGTGAGCCTGCCTAATGAAGAAGCTGCTTCTGGTTAAGGCAGGACACAGGGAAAGTGTCTGCCTTTGGAACCCTGACCAGTCAATTCTCATCATTCCCATCCCCAAATTTCCTTTCTATCCCAAGATTTCCTCCACTCAAAAATACTGACAGATTTTTGTTTTGAAGTCTAGGGAAGTTTGAACTGCATTTGAATGACGAGAGTAGGAATAACATACTGTTTTGATTTTAGGAAAGTATGCTTTTACATTATACTTTAATTATTTTGATCTAGCTGTTTTCCTAGGAAAATTTTGTATGCGTTTTCACTCTCCCCACACACTATCCTCTGGGCTGGGGGCTTCTCTGTCCTTGTCAAGATATTAGTTTCTACTACTTTCTGGGTTGGGTTTTTTTCCCTCTCACTGGATGGCCACTTTTTAAAATCACTCTTGTTTTCTGTCACACGCTGCTCCGAAGTGATTGTTTCAGTATTTATTGTCTTGATGTCCGTGGGCTGGAAAGACCTTCATGGTGGAAGGAAAGTTTTCAGGCATTCGTCTGATGTTGTGGTTGTTTGGTCTTTTGTTGGAAGCATTAAAGGATAGATTGGAAAAAGCAAGTGAGAGCTCTTTGCTGCATAGGGGAGGAGGCCCTTTTTAAACTCTAGGTTGATCCATCATCCATGGTGACTAGGTCTATAAGAATTTGTGTTTCTGACATGAAGCAACTCTCTGTAATTCCTGGAAAGTCCAAGAAAATTCTCAGGAGCCACAGTCTCCAGAGGCCAGAGAACCCTTAGAATGTGCCCGCACTCCAATCCTAGCCTCATGTGGCATCTCCAGTTTGAGCTGCCTCCCTGTGTTCAATGGGAGTTCCCTCAGAAATGAGAAGGAGGCAGGAAAGGCCAACTGGAAGCTTCTAATGAGACAGAAGTCCTAGAAAGTTTCTCAAGATGCTTGAGAAGAGACATTTTACAAAAACTTATGACAATTTCTGCAAAGGATGTTTATTGTTGTTGTTATTGTTATTATTGTTTGAAAGTCACGTGAGGCAAAGCTTAAGAAACATTCCTTCATTCTGTAAATACTAGATAAGCACCTAATCAGAGCCAAGCACTGTGCTGGGCTGTGGGATACACAGGTCCTTTTCTCCAGGGACTTACAATTTAATGAGGAAGATAAGATGTTTGAACAAATAATGACAGCTGCTTTCTAAGGGCTGTTATAAAGGTATACACAAGGGGCAGCAGAGGAATTGCTAAATTGCCTAGAGATATCACAGAGGGCTTCCTAGAGGAGGTGACATTTGAACAAAGTCTTGAAGGATGAATACAAGACACAAAATCATGGGATAAAAATAAGGAAGTGAGATAAATAAAAGTAGGACACAAGTGAGTGGAGTGAGTGGAAGGAGAAAGAGGGGAGAGAATTTTAAGAAGATGTTGCATGATTACACATTTTCTTGAAAAACTGAAAATAATAAATGGTAATATTCACGGGCCCATCTACACACATAGAATCTCCTTGTCCAAGCCGGCTCCTGAGCCTATGAAGAGGCTGCTGAAGCCAACTTCTCCAAGTTAATTTTTATGAGCCATGAACATTTTCTGTCTCCCTTGCCCCCATTAAGCTGGAAGGAAGTGGAGGAGAGTTGGTGGTGGCTGAGGACATGTGGGAGTCTAATTCTTCAGAAATTGAGAGAGGCTAGGGTCAAGGCCTTGAAGTGGATAGAACCCGGATGTTTCTGAGCATCTGCAGGCAAGTCAGCCTGGCTGATCCTGGCATGCGCTAGTTCTGAACACAGGGCGGCCAGCAGACAGAAGTAGCCCCCCAAACTATGAGTGGCTGTGAGTGTGTCTCACAACCACCACAGACAAAACTTCAGGAGTCGGTCTTGTTATCTCCACCTAAGTGTGAGTTGAGGGTTTTGTGGGTGTATTGGATGAGGTTTTTAGCAAGAGGTGACACATAGGCTGCTGGTTAGGAACCTTTGCATCTACAGGCTGGGTTCACATTCTGGCTCCTGGCCCAAGTCCATGCAACTTTGGGCAAGTCACTTAACCAGCCTGAACCTCAGTTTCTTCGTCTATGAAATGGGGATAACAATATTTCTCACATGGAAAGGTTGCAAGAATTAGATAGAGGGATACATTTAGAGGACTTTGTACAATACCTCACCATAGAAATGTTTCAATACATGTTAATACATCTGTTCACAACAAATGAAGACCCTCAAATGGATCCCAGGTCCTTGGGATTATCCATACTGGCTTTTGCTATTATTCATGGTAACTCCACAGGGCCACGGGGAGGAGAGAAGACACTGAGACAGACCCCTACTGAACAGAGAGCTTCTTTCTCCCCCTCTGAATGTCCCTAAAATAACTCACTTAGATTGGGCCTGTGAAGAGCAAATAATATAGGAGTGTGAAAGCACATAGGAATTTGGGTCATCATCATCATCATCCTGACTAGGGGTAGATGTTCTAAAAGACTAGTTAGTGTCCCTTACATTTCCACCCAGTCCCATTCCACAGATGGGGAAGCTGAGAGACCAGGGAATTAAGTAACTTGGCTAGGGCCCTATATTATCCCATAGAGTCTGTGCCTTCCTGCCAGTAAATTGGGCAGAGACTTTCTCAGATATCTAAAGGAATTGTTGAGAACCAGTGAAAACAGAGCCCTAGTGGCCTGAGAATCATCCAAAGTGGATGGGGCCCAAATCAAAGGCCCCGGTGACATGTTCAGTCCATCTACAGGGGAGACTGCTCTTTGACTTGGCCAATCAGCAACTAAACAAAGCCCAACACCACCTGCAGCTGGGGTCCTAAGGCCAGGCTGGTTAGGGGCCCACTGCTCCTTGTGATGGACCAAAATGGAAATGGATTCCTAGACCAGTAGTAAGTTCCCCATTGCTGGAGGTGTATAGACTGGAAGACCATGTGGTAGGGCATTGTAGAGGGGATTCAAAAATTAAATGGTGGCCTGACTTTGAACCTTGGGATCCAGTTGTCTCTGAGACATGCAGGAGTGATTCCAGGAACCAAGAAAGAAAAACATCAAGGTCCAGGGCATGGAGACCAGGAGTTGGGAAACGAATCTGTTGTGTATCCTTGCTCAGCAGGGTGCGTGGCCTCTATGCTTATTCATCTGTAAAATGGAACTAATCACCCTGATGAACCCTGCTTCATGCAGACATGAGGAAGAGAACAACAAATCTCTCTTCTTCCACAAGTGAATATCAAATCTCATTTAAACCATATAGGCTCGGGCATCACCCCTGGGCTAGCTGTCATCTTTCTGTCATGCATTCAACCAAAATGTACTGAGGGTCACGATGTGCTTGGGCCCTGGCAATTGGAGGGAACATTATTCCATCTACAGTTATCTTTCTCCAACCCATTAAATGCCATTCTTAGAAAGGGCGTGTGTGTGCAGTCCTCTGCATTTGCTGTCTTTCGAATATGTGCACAGGTCTATAAGACCTTTCCCTCTTGGGCTGTTTCCCTCATAAATGGACCCCTGGACACACACACACTCACACATTGTCTTTGAAACTATCTGAGATCTAAAGAGCTTCTTTTTCCAATTCAAAGCTCTGGTTATAACTGTTTCAAAGCAGTAGCCAGAAGGTTTTGTGTTGGGGGTTTTCTAAGAGCATAACATAATGTTATGTATGGGTGGGGACAGCTATTTTCATTCTCTGAATATTCTGTCTAAGTACAAACTACCTTTGAGCATTTTCCCCTTGGACCTGAGACTCATCCCCTTGACACCAAAATACAAGAGTTCAGGAGTCAGAGTGTTGCTTCATGTCTGAGGGCCAGTGAGCCAGTGAAAAGAAATAATAAATTGCTCTTAAAACAATGGTTGGCTAGGTTTGAGCTCCTTCAAAGAAAGGAAAGGCCTCCCTTCACACTTCCACATGCAGTAACTGCAGATCACAAAGCTTAGGGGAGAGGAATAAAGGTATTTTTGTCTGTCTATCTGTCTGTCTGTCTGCCCAGTGAAGGCTACAGACCCTATCAAATCTACTCCTTTCTCTTTTCAGAATTCAACCAGACAGTCCAGAGTTCTGGAAATATGACAGACAAAAGCAGTCAGGATCAGCTGCTATTTCTCTTTCCAGAGTTCAGTCAACAGAGCCAGGGGCCTGGGCAGTCCGATGACGCCTGCTCTGAGCCCACCAACAAGAAGATGCGTCGCAACCGGTTCAAATGGGGGCCCGCGTCCCAGCAAATCTTGTACCAGGCCTACGACCGGCAAAAGAACCCCAGCAAGGAAGAGAGGGAGGCCTTAGTGGAGGAATGCAACAGGTAACACCAGAAGCTCATCCTGGCAGGCGGGCAAGCACATGGACCCAGGATCCAACCCCTCAGTCCTGGGAGATTGAGACACTGGTTATCCAGATAAGTGTGGCTAAATCAGGGTTTCCCAAAGTGTGTTCCACAGAACCCTAATTTCAAGTCACTAATAAATAAGTTTGAGAAACATCATACGCATACTTCCTCTTAGGGAGTCATGACATACATTGCTATGTGAAAGGCTCTGAGAAGTCCTGCAGTCAAGAAACTCACTTAGTTTTGTTGAATTGGTTGTTAACCAGGGAATCTTTTTTCTGGGGAATACTTAATAACACTCCTATGAACTATTATTCCAGGGAAGACGCTCTGGAGAGTTCTAGCCTAAAATATGATGCCAGTGGAGTGAGAATCATGTGTCTGACCGCCATATAAAACTATCCCTTTGCCACACACTGGCTCTGGCCTCAACCAATTGTTGTACACCCATTGGTCCAAAAGGAAACTTGGCAGGAGAGCAAGAATTGGTCACATCTGTTCAGTCCACTCTGCTCACACTGATTAGAGCTCTTTTTTGTGTCTTAACACTACATGTAATTTTAAAGAAAACTATTAGAAATCCTTGAGATCTCTTTTTGCTTCATTCCTGCCCCATCCTCCCTGACTCCAACATTGACTTTCTAAAAAATCTGCTCCTTGCTTTGGCCAAGAACTGTGGGCTCTCTCTTTGTCTCTGGGCTGGGCTGGCTCTGGCAGTGGAAGGATGAGGCCAGGGAGGTCCGGCCGGGAAGGGTGGAGGCAAAACAATCAGCCTGTACATGTCATAGAGTCCTCGGGCTGTGCTCTGTCCCCCTGCTAATGAGAAGTTCTCCAGCATCCAGTAGTGTCTAAGAATATCTCTTACACCTGGAATTGGGATTTCATCAGCAATGATAAAACTAGAGACCAGCCATGTCCATGTGTCTTCTTTTTCCCTTACCCAGCCTGCCCTTCAGAGGGGATTCCTGCTGTGCGAATAAAGGATCTGGCTTCCCTGGAACCCTTTTGGGGTGTCCAAACCCCAAAAGAAGTCTTTTCAGAGTGCTTTGAAGGGACTCAGACAGAGCCAGCGAAGGACTTTGCCTTAGTAGGGTGGGAAGAATAGCAACGTGAGGAGGTGTCAGGAGGCCCAGTCTGGAGCTTCCCCCCGGAGTTGCCTGCCCTCAGCTGGCTGACTTCTCAGGAGCCACACTGGAGGCCTGGGGCAGCAGAGCTTGCTCTGTACCTGTGCTTGGCCCCACTCCAGCCATCATCATCTGAGAACTCCACGGGCTGGACTTTCTCAGTACAGGCTTTTTCCCAGGCTCCCACTCTATGCTTGGCCTCTTCACACCCCTAACAAGACCACTGTGATTGCATGTTTGGGGCCGAGCACCAGCAAGCCTTCCACTGGCCGCCCTCACTCACTGTCTCCTCTCCATCCGTTCTCAGGGCAGAATGCTTGCAGCGAGGCGTCTCCCCCTCCAAGGCCCATGGCCTGGGCTCCAACCTGGTCACGGAGGTCCGTGTCTACAACTGGTTTGCAAACCGCAGGAAGGAGGAGGCCTTCCGGCAGAAGCTGGCCATGGATGCCTATAGCTCCAACCAGACACACAGCCTGAACCCCCTGCTCTCCCACGGCTCCCCCCACCACCAGCCCAGCACCTCTCCTCCAAACAAGCTGACAGGTAAGCGAGGCTGGGCCGCAAGGCCTCAGCAGCCCGACCATCCTGCTTCTCCCCATGGTTCTCATCTGGGTCAAGATTTTTCAGAGGAGGAAATGCTTTGGGCTGGTCCTAGGGCTGGCATCCTCCCGTTGCCAGAATATTCTCGTGAAAATTGTGTGGCTGTGTTCAGTGTTCCTTTGAGTCCTTGCTCGGCCTCAGGGAGCTCTTCACCCCCTTCTTCTCTAGTCCCTCCTTCTTCTTCCTGGGTGGCTGCTGACTCAGTGAGTAGGTCAGTGCTGTCATCAGATTAGACCCAGAAGGCTGCCTTATTGGTACATCAGATCCAAATTGCAGGCAGAGGGGTCACCTCCTCCATCTCCATCCATATCCCACTCCAGGCCTCTATCCAGCTCCAGAAGGAGGAGCCCGGGGCCTCTGGAGAAGGGTCACTCTATTGGCAGCCTCTGCTTGTTGGCTTCTGTTCTCCACCAGAGTTGGGGTGGAGTCAGTCACTTGAAATCTTTGCAGTGATGAGTTAACCAGAGCCAGTTGTACCTACTGTGTGCTACCAGGTGCCAGGCCCTCTGCTGTGGGGTGTGAGCTTGTCAGGATGGAATCTTACATCTTCACTGTGGGAAAGCACCCCGTATGCTGAGCACTGCATCAGGCATAGGCTGGGGGTGAGCACTTCTCCCCCAGGGCGTAGTTCTCCCAGGAAAGCTGGCTTCCCAAAATGGGTGTGCTTATTGAGGTCAGCTGGTGCCAATGTAGACATAGTGTGTCATGGTCTCCTGCCTGCTCTGGGGGAAAGCTTGCAAAAGCAGAGCCAAGCACCATTTCTAACTCGGGGATGATTCTGAAACCTGCTCCTCACCTAGCCTGCTGGTTGCCCTTTTGCTGGGAGAGGCCTGAGATCTGCAGCTGATCTAAGTGTTGGGAGGATAGGCTCAGAGCCACCAGCTGGGCAGTATCTAAGCATTTGTTCCACACTGTGCCCTCCCATAGCATGACCTCTTCAAGAGTCTCTGGGGACCTGAAACTGTCCAGCATGAAGCCTGGGCCAGGGCTGGGGGCTTCTCTGGATCCTGCTCCCACAGAAGGGAGGGGCTCGGTCACATGGGGAGAAAGTTGGGGTTGCTCTTAAGAGTCAGAGAAGCCCCCCCACGAACACTGGCCTGATTGCAGAGTAACTTAGCCCCTTTATGGAAATTCGAAGCAGGGTTCAGAGGGCAGTGGCAAACGGCGTGTGGCCGGCACTGAGCAGGACTGGAGCACTTGTGCCAGCAGTGATCCACAGAGCTGGGTCTGGGAGCTGCGGGGGGCGTGGTTGGGGCAAGGGGCATTATTGAGAAGACAATGGCTATTGTGCTGGGACCTGTGATCTCCACACCAAAGTCAGGGAGCCTGCAAGCCAAACAAAGGCCCAGCGGCTTTCTGACAAGCTGGGGTTGTGGTGAGGTCACCACGGGGTCGTTCGCTTAGGCACTCTGTATACTGACAGGAGACACAGAGAACTGGGGCTAGAGGGACGGGAGCAGGTACTGGAGACTGGGCAGGGTGGCTGGGAAAGGCAGCCTGGAGACCCCTCTGATCAGTCTGAGAAGGCACAGCCCTCTGGAAGTGGATTCTCTGGGGTTCCCAGAAATCTTGGCCTTTTAAAAAATCATGGAATGTTAGAACTAGGAGGAACTTCAAAGAAGGAAACTGAGGCCCGGAGTTACACAGAGCAATGTTAGCAGAACAAGGACTAGAACTCAGGCCTGCTGATCCCCACTCTGTACTTTCCTGTAGCACAGACATGCATTGAGTGCGAACTTAGTCCCAGCACCGTGCTAGTGATGAGTGACACAGGTCCCTGCACTCGGGGGCTTATTATTTAGTTGAGGAGACATCGTGCTGGGGGTGTGAAGTCCCCAGAACCAGCTGGGGGTCAAGGTTATCTCCGGGGGCTTCATGCATCTTTCTAGGGAGAGACTGCTGTTTATGGAGCAATAATTATGGGACACTATATTTTCAGTGGCTGCCTTCCCCTCTGCCTTAATTTTCACTCAGGGTTCATCAAGATTATCTTTGTCCACACCCAGCTACTGGATTCTCTGGACTTAGTTTTGAATCCTGGTTCTAACCAGCCAGGTTAATTCCCTTAACTGCAGCGTGGCCAATTCACGTAACTTCTCCGAATCTGAGTTTCCTGTCTATAAAATGGAGAATAGTACTGACCCCATAGGGTCTGTGTGAGGATTAAATGAGAGAATATGTAAACACCATGTTTCCCAATAAACTGTAATTACTATCATCATTGCTCTTATTATTACAGAGGACTAAATAAGCGGCAGTGGAAAGAATGACAGGCAGCAGAAATCTATTTCCTTTTAAATTTCACACGCCGGGACACTATTCCTAAGAGGCAGTGAGATGTGTCCTGGCCCTGGGACTGGAAGCAGAGGCGGCCGCTGAGCTGGTCCCTGGGGTACAGGATGCGGGGATTGGTGCCTGTGTCTGCCTCTCAGGCTGCTGGGGCAGGCAGCATATGAGCTGTGACGGGGCTCCTGGAGAATGCCTCAGGGGCTAGACAACAGCAGGCTGGAGCCCAGCACTCAGGGAAGGCTTTGTTTGCAGAGCCTCATGGTACATTTCCCATCCTGGTCCCCACAACCAAGGTATGACCCATCTCTGATCAAGCCCCAAATGCTGAATACAAAAAGAGCTCCATGGTAGCCGAGGAGAAACCAACCTCCAGAGTCAGCACTAGCAACCCCTAAGGCTGAGCTGGGGAGACAAGGCCCCAGCCCCCAACCCCATACCGCCCTCCCTCAGTCCCCTCCAAACACCAGCATCTGAGCCAGGAGGACCAGAGGCACCTCCGAGACAAATCTTTTCCTTGAACCCTCTTCCTGGAGAGGAGAGAGCATCCCTCCTCTGAGCCCCTTCCCTCCCAGCCACGCTTAGCGCCTTGTGGCCCACTTGCCCACGATGACCACAGTGTGACCCTAGTCCTGGAATGTCCAGCACAATAGGAGTGGCAGGAGGAGCCCTTTGCCTCTGTCAGCGGCTGATTGGTTACAAGGTGCCCTACAAACACGCTGTCAGCAGAATCAGCTGTTTTCAGCGTTGCCCCTCCCGGCTTTACAATCGCACACCAGCATGCAGCCCAGGGTTGTCATGGCTTTGTCTCCCTTATGCATGCTTAATTGACAATTAAGTTGGGGCTTTGAACCAGCCTGGCTGCTGTTGATGGGCCTTCATCTTTCCAGTGAGTATCACAGGGACACCCTTTGTTTGCTCTTCTTGGGGGCCGAAGTTACTGTAGCAGGCTGCAGGCAGCCATTTATCTTCAGCCTGGAAGGCCTTTATCTGCACCCCCTCCCCATTCCAACTCTCGCCAGCAGGAGCTGTCCCTGGTTATAGGCCCTGTGACAGCCCATTCTGAGGCCATTGAGCAGGCCCGGAGTGATGGCCCCTACCTCCATTCTGGAGCAGAATCAAGAGAAAGGGCCCCAAAAGGTCAGAGAGCAGGGCGGTGGCAAGGAAAAGGGCTGGTTGGAGACTGGTGCTCATATTGATCGGCTCGAGGAGGAGGAGGAAGTTGGCGTGGGACAGAAGCTGGACTAGCGTTGGCCAAGCCGTGGGGTCTGGCTGCATGACCTGTGGTGGCCTTGCTCACTGTACCTTTGATCCAGTCTGCAGCAAACTCACCTGACTGCCTCCAGCTAATTCACCTGGCCACCTTGCGACAGCAAGGGAGGGGCAGAAGGTCTTCATTCACCCCATACATAATCTCCTTCCTCTTGTATCACCTTTGGAGAGGGAGATCAGGGCTCATTCTCCTGGAAAGAAAGTGAGGCACAGAGGCGAGAAGCCCTTCCAGGATAACCTTCAGATCCCCTGAACCACAGCCTCGTTACCTAAGAGGTGACTATTTCTGTGGCTGCTTACTCCTCCCTCCCTTCCAACTCTATTCCTCTCTCTCCAAGCCCAGGGGATTTGATTGCCCTGATGGTCAGATCAGAGCGTGAAAACCAAAGACTCCTGACTCCTGCCTGCCCCACATCCCCTTTCACATCCCCTTTCACATCCCCTCCTACATCGCCACAAGAATCTAACCCTGGGTCTTAGACAAACCAAACTCTGGGCCAGGATATCTGTGCAGTTGCTGTTGTTTTCCCTGTTGCTGAAATCTGCAGGACCCAAGGAAATCTTGAAAATGCTCAGTGGCAGGGTTGTTACTAACTGTGAATAATCATAATAGCTAGTGTCAATTGAGCACTTCCTGGGTACCAGGCCCTGGGCTGAGCACCTACAAGCATCATCTTATTTAATCCTCGCAACAACCTTGGAGGGTAGAAACCATCTGTATCCTTATCCCCATGTTACAGTTAAGGAGAGTTAGATGTTTAGAATGTAAGCAATTTGCCCAAGTTCTACTTATAGTTAGTAAGAGACACGTTTTGAGCTGTTACACACTGTCCGTCTCTCTTTGCTCTGTACAGATGCTAAGAACTTTTCAGGAGTGAAAACCAACACACACACACACAATCCCCTCTCAGTCCCTTCTTTTCCCACATTCTTACTGCTCCCCCCTGAATGACAAAGTGGCTTTGGGAGAGCATGGTCAAGGAGGTGAGGTAAGGGTGGGAGTCTCCCAGTCCAGCCAGTTTACTGCTTCCCCCTCCAACTGTTGCCCCTGACCAAGGTGGATTCTGTGCCCTGTCCAGGGAAGAAATCAAAGCCCCCTCTTTCACAACTCCATCCCCATCTGCGTGGGGATTTGAACTGCCCTTGCAGTCGGCACTGTCTGGGGCACTAAATGCCTTAACAACTTAATGGGGCTTCTGAGACAGTGCAAGGACCTCAGCTCACCTCTGCAGCCCCGCCTCCTCCCTGGGCAGCAGACGAGGGGAGGGGTTTATGAGGGCAGTTGTAAAAATATTCATCTCCACAGCTAAGGTCCCGCAGTAAATAAGCCCTATTGTCCTAAGTAGCAGCTTATTTCAGTTAAGAAGAGTAACAAATCCTGCCTTGAAACGCCTCTTTTAGGAAACCCCTATATACTGACTTGGATTTCCGTGGTGGACATGGCTCCAGTGTTCTCCCTCGTAGGGACTTTATCTGACTGCTCTTTTATCTGTTAAATCTGAAGGTCATTTTATCTTGTGGGTACCACCCCATGGTTGCCACTAGATTGGGGAAGACAATCAGGATATTAATGAGATTATGAGGCCTGGCCTTCAGAGCATTCTGCTGGCAACCTCCCCCTGATAGCGGACCAGCCCTGGCCTGCATACAAAGGAACGCGGCTGCTAGGCTGGTGGGGCTCCAGGCCTCTGCACAAAGGGGCCGGGAGATACCCGAGTCCTATCACTGTAGGCAGCCCTATTGGCCATGCCTAATCCCCCTGAAGGACCCTTAGAGGATTCAAGGACTCCTTGTTACCTCCAGTCAGCCCCGAGGAGGAAGGAAGCTGCCCGCAAGCATGGAGCCCCAGCCTGCAGGTTATGGGGGAAGTGCCCTTGGGATCTGTTTGTTAAAGGTTGAATGGCAACTGACAGGAACTTGGAGAGAACTAAGCACCAAAGATGCAGAGAGAGGCAGAAATCTGCGCAAGGGTCTTTGAAGCTGACTGCTTGATGGGCAGGCACAAGATCTGGCCTGATGCCTCTACTCACTTTTCAAGAAGTACAAGCACAAATAAAAAAGAAAAAAAATATATATATACACACACATACACACACACACACACGCTCGTATGAATACATAAAACACAGCCCCAAAATAAGGTCAAATGAAACATTCAATTGTGGTTATCATCCTAGCTGTTCATAAGAACTCTAGTATAGGGATTGGCAAACTTTTTCTGTGAAGAGACAGATAATACATATTTTAGGCTTTTCAGGCCATACTCTCTCTTTTCACAACTACTCAACTCTGCCTTGGTAGAGTAAAAGCAGCCAGGGACCATATGTAAATGAATGAAAGTGGCTGTCTTCCAATAAAACTTTATTTATGGGGACTAAAATTTGAATTTCCTGTAATTTTCACATATCACAAAATATTCTCCTTTTGATTTTTTTCCAACCATTTAAAAGTGCAAAAACCATTCTGAGCTCATGGGTCATGCCAAAACAGGCTGCTTCAGCCTGCAGGTCACAGTTTGCTGACCCCAGCTCTAGGACAATGGTTCCTAAACTTTGCCACACTTTAGAATCAACTGGGGAGCTTCTAAAAGGCCCAGTGCCCAGGCTGCACCATAGATGCCTGACCATCAACAACCCTGACATTTGATATATGCGGAAGATACTTTTTGAGGAAATGCTTTTATAAATCCAGTGGGTGTAGCAAAAAAATCATGGGCAATGGAGGCAGACCTGAATTCCAACCTCAGCTTGGCCACTTATTAGCTGTGTGACTCTGGGCAAGTTTCTGGGATCTCTGAGCCTTAGTTTCTCAATGTGTGAAATTGGGGACAACCACTCATGCAGATGCTGGAAGGATTAAATGAGATAATATATGAAAAGCACCCTGGATGCAGCAGGCTCTCGTATATGGTAGCTGTTACCATTCCTTGCAGAGCCTTGTTTTGGGGGGGTTTTCCCCTCTTTCCCTCTGTCCCTCATGGAGGCTTCTTTCTTTCCTGAGTTTTAGAGATTATGAGTATTTCCAACTAGATACTCATCTTGGTGTTTGCAGCAGACTCAGGCTGGCTTCTTGAAGCACGTTGAGTACGAGGCAGTTTCTCATTCTTCCAGGAAGTTGTGCCCTGTGACATCCACCAGGCATTCCCCGGGCCATATCCAATGCCACAAGTATTTAGTGCAAATACTCTAAGCAGCAGGAGAAAGCTGGGAAGCACCAAGTATTGTGCTGGGGAGTGGGGACTCCTGACCATGTAGCAGGAGGTCAGGTTCAAAGATGACCCTGAATTTTTTGTACCTAATAGGGCATTTTCTCCTTTAATTAAAGGAGGTGCAAGTACCCCCACTTGTTAGTAATTAGCCCTGGGAACCTGCCAATTAGAGGGGGTGTGGTCCTTTCCTGGTGGAGGGCAAATGTGAGAAGGCTAATGGCCTTTGTTCTTAGGAGGAAGGCTCCCCCAAACTTCAGGCAAAAAAGCGGTAAGAAGGGGAGAGTGGACACAACCCCTGCAGTGAGCACAGGGGACCTCAGAAGCTCCACGGGGCTGATTTTCTGGACGCTACTTCCCTCAACCTGTGAGTGTGCGTCTGCTTAAGATGCCTTCCCATTGGCCTCTGCTCTGGCTTCAGCTGCCCACACAAAAGCGCACCTGTGTGAGTTCAGCCACTGAGGAGTTGACCAGTAAGGCCCAGTTTCCCCAGTGCTTTCTGGAAGTCAAGAGCCAAGTTTCTCAGGACACGTGCTCCACGAGTCCTTCCCAACTTGGAGGAACACCATGCAGCGGATCTTTAGCATTTAGGGACTTTCCCAAGGGAAGTCTACATCCCCTGAGGAGAGCTGGTTACAGGCGGTCCCTTGTTAGGACCACACTCCAACAGATGTGTCTAGGTAGCCAGGTGTAGCAGCCAAAACAGGCTTGGGCTTGAATTGTGGTTCCATCACTATCTGGCGATGTGGCTTCAAACTAGTTACTCAGCCTCTTTGAGCCTCAGTTTCTTCATCTATAAAATAGGGATTATGATACCTGTCTCCCTAGGACTCTTTCGAGGCTTCAATATGATAAAACATGCTAGCACCAAGCACAATGCCTGACAAGGAAGGTGTCTTTGGGTTGACTCAGGAACCCTGGGGCATTAACAGACAGGAAGAGATTTGGACCTCCCTGGGTTCTTGGCAAGGGTGTGGTTTGCAGTTTCACCTTGGAAGAGTTTTCCTTTTCATGAACCCTGCCTGTCATTTGAGATATCAGAAACAATGAAACCCAAGTATTGGCAAGATATGTAGTTCTCAAATCTCCTTCCCAAGCCACATAAAAGGCATCTGAGAAGTTCTTTAAAAATACCCATGGCTCTCCCACTTACACCTTTTAGAATCAGAATTTGGGTGGGGGGTCAGTCATGAGAAGTTTCAACAAACTCCCTAAGAGATGTGGATGCACAGTCAGGACTGGACATCAGTAGGCTAGATAGAGCAGGGGGGCTCTGAAGGGATTGACAGTCCTCTGATGGCTCCTTGGTGAACTAGGAAAGATGAGGCAGCTGGGATGAGAGGCCCTGGACTAGGATTCACCTGAATCACTTATGAACAGAGGTGACTTTGGGCAAATCACTTCAGTTCTCGGGGATTCTGGCAAATGAAGGTGTTGGACCTTTCAGCTCTGACAGGTTATTATTTGGAGATTGTGCATAACATCAAGTCTTGAGGGCTAGGACTCTGCTGCTTGAAGTAGCACAGGGAGGTTTGCCATTGTGATATTTTATTGTTAAGTTCATCATCTGTCTCTCTGGCTCCTTCTCTCCCTCAATCCTTTCCCATTTCAGGAACTGTGTGCTGTTAGAAGCCTTCCACCTTTATTAGGGACCATTAGAGGTTTACAGCCCCAGCAGATTGGGTGGGGCCAGTCACAATAAACAGATTTATAATGGGTATAAACGAGACATCTATAACTGCTGGAGGTTAGCACTTTCAAGGCCTTTGAGTGGCAGCCTGCATGCCCATGCCTTCTGGCCCTGCCCACTGCAGGGTGCCTCTTCCTGGTCAGCACCTGTTGGGTTGCCAGTGAGTTCATGCTCAGCAAGGGTGGAAAACCTCTGAACAACATCACCCATTTGTGTAATATCACTTTGCACAGTAGGCACAGAATAGATGCTTATCTTATCTCAAGATGTTTTACCAATGGAAACAGAAACGAGCCTTCTCCTCTCTCTTCTTGAGAATCCCATTGCCAGGTGAATTATAGGGTTTGCATCCCTACCTGTCAAAGAAAAAGAAACAAACCAAGTAAATCTCATTCTCCCTGTGAAGAAGGTAATCCTCGACGTCTCTAAAAATCTAGCTCCCTATGTATGCATTCCAAGTGGTAGGATGGTGGACTGTACCGACATCTAAGCCCGAGTTGACTTTCTTCACCACTGTGTCTCCAGGCCACAGCCTTGCACCTGGCACATGGTAGACATTCCATATATTTGTGGAATGAAGATATCTATTATAGAGGGTTTCCTGTCTAAAAGCTTAATGCATAAATTCCCTGTTTTATGCAACTGTTGTTTAGTTTTAGAATTAAACTGAGCATGAAATCAGTTTCATTTTACATAACATATGTACATATTACGATTTAAAGCATATTTTCCCCTTTCTACAACAATGTCATCCAGCTCCACCTCCGTTAACACTGCTTAAGTAAAGTATACAGTTCACACACACAAAAACCTCAACATTAAATGCCACCGGGAAGTTTTCAAAGAACATATTATTTTTCTTTCTCCCTAATGTTCTACTCGTTTAGCTTCCATTAGTTGTGTATTAGTTTAGCTTGCTAGTTTAGTCTACAAGTTTAGTTTAGTTCTACTAATTAGTTTAATGTCCTACTAGATTAGTGCCTTTTATAATCTCTTACCAGTATCACTTGAGCAAGAAAAGAGCAAGAACTGCTCTTCCTGAGTTTCTATTGAGCGAACTGAGGTCTAGAAAAGGGATTGGATTGCAAATCAGAGTCATCTGGAGAGACAGAAAGGAAACCGCCCAGCTCTAGGCAGCCACCCATTCTCTGGGAGAGCTCCTTGAGCACTTTGCTGGTGCTCCTGTCCAATGGAAGCCAGTAATCATCTACCTTCCAAGGTCTCAGTACCCAACACCTGGTGCTCCCTGGGGCCAGCATCTGTGAGCCTGCCAGGTGATCAGTAGCTATCTGTCATGATGATGGTGATAATGATGATGATGATGATGCTGATGGAGCTGCACTCAGTGATGGTGATGAAGAGGCTGGGGTCTGGCCAGGCAAACTCCCATAACAAGGCCGCTCTGACACTTGCCAGGCCTCAAAGGATATTCTTCCTGGCTATCACTTCCCAGTAGGGTCCTGTTTATGAATAGGTCGCAGTGAAAAACTCTCTTTTCTAAGGCAATTTTATTAGCCCCTTAGTCACAATACAGATGTCTGTTTATAGGTTCTTACTTTTGTGTGGACACCCAGTGGCTCAGTCTGTTGATGGCTTTATAGCCTTCCTCATTGCCCAGACCCACTAGGAGCATCATCGTTCTCCTCGTCAGCCAAGCCTAGGG
This sequence comes from Tapirus indicus, assembly GCA_031878705.1. NCBI lineage: Eukaryota > Metazoa > Chordata > Mammalia > Perissodactyla > Tapiridae > Tapirus > Tapirus indicus. Next base: position 24,354,025 of record CM062932.1, read on the forward strand.
GCTTTTGTTGCAGCCATATTACCCCTGCCTGCAAAGGCAGCCTCTCAGAAAAGAGACCCCAGGAGCCAGACTGCAGTAGGGCTCCGTCTGCCCCCACAGCCTTTAGACCTAATGATATCCATCATTAATCCTTCTTAGTTTTACCCTAGATTCCTTTGGACAAAAAGTCATTTAAGTTGCTTATGTTGCCATACTAAATCCCCGTTAATTGATCCTCCTTACCCCACAATCAATCCACTGGGCCCAAAACTCGGTTCTAACATGGTGAGTCTAAATTTGGGGTTCCCACCCGCAGCCCAAAACCTATAGAAATGGTCAGCCTGTGCTAATGGAAGCACCCATTCCATTCCCCTACAGCACCCCAGGTAATGGGTGTTATGCTTAGGCCTCAAGAAGCAAGGGATGGGTGGGCTCCCCACAGGCAACTTGTTGGCCCTTTTTACTCCAGATAAAGCACTGTCCAAGATTCACATGTGAAAAGAAAGTCCTGCTGCACCATACTTACTCCTCAGTGCACCCATCTTGTGCCTTCAAACATAAAATTGCTCAAATGTGTCAATGCTATTTCTTCATTTTGATTATATTTTAATCTCTCTTTTTCCTTCTCTCCTCTCTTACTCCCCTCTTCCTCCTTAAAAATGTATGCCTTGTGGCTTGCCTGATGGCATAGCAGTTTAAGTTCAGTTACTCCACTGTGGTGACCCGGGGTTCATGGGTTCAGATCCCGGGCGTGGACCTAACCACCACTTATCAAGCCATGCTGTGGCGGCATCCCACGTAAAATAGAGGAAGATGGGCATGGATGTTAGCCCAGGACCAGTCTTCCTCAGCAAAAAGAGGGGGGTTGGCAGCAGGTGTTAGCTAAGGGCTAATCTCCCTCACACACACAAAAAAGTATGCCTCTCCATAACCCCAGAAACACTGGGAGATCTGAAGGACAAAAGTATACCACTGTCACTTCTCCAGCGCCCAACTCAATACTCTAAAGTTGAGGGGAGTGTGGAGTCCTCGGTCAGAGTTAAATGTAGGTCACTCATTCTTCAGTACTCATTTCAACAAACACTCATTGAGTGCCTAGCTCTCTGTGCAAGGTGCTGAGGAGACGATGGAGAAGACGGACAAGGTCCTGCCCTCGTTGGACTTACATTCCAGTGAGAGATGCAGCCAAGAAATGAGTAAACAAACAAACAAAACCATTTCAAGCTATTAGTTTGTCATGATGGGAGGCTCAGCATGTCTGGAGTCCACCTGGGGCTTATGGGGAAGAGGGAGAAGGGTCAGCTTTGGAATACCCCTGACTTGCTGGGAGGCCCTTAGCAAGAGGTAGTGAAAATGACCTCTTCCTCTTCGAACCTCAGCTTTCCACTCTGTCAAATGAGCAGCTGTGACACACTGAGAAGCAGACTGTGTAAAACACTCACCTATGTGAGGACTTCTCAAGTTCTTGAGTGCCGGCCTGGTTTCTTTCACCTGCACAGCGGTCTCCAGGCTGAAGTGTTCATTGCAAACCATCTGATATTTGCCTGCAGAAACTGGCTCTCTGGTAAGGACCAGGCGTGGTGGCCAAGGTGGACCTTGTGGGGAGGCCAGGCAGAGTTTCTGTTGCCCTTCTACCTCCTCAAACGTGCGATTTTCTCAGGTGCACTGTGCACATTAGCTTCTGTTCTCGGCCAGGACGCTTTTGATGGAAGACTTTTTTCTTTCTTTTCTTGGTTACATTTGCTTTGATTTTTATAAGAAAACCAGTTTGTGGGCTTCCCTTAAGTATCACTCAACTTTTACTCCTTGAGTTCAAGAATGTTTACCGTCCCCGCAGGCCTGTCTGTGTTTCTCCTCTTATGAATTGGGCTCCTAACTAAGCCACCTCAGGTAGAAAGGGATCTGGAATTGAAACCAGCCCAGTATTTAAACTGCTTTCATCTTACATCAGCTTTTTCCTCCCAGGCTTTCAGATTTTTAATCTCCTAAACTCTTTGTAAACATTAATCTTTATCCCTGGAGAAGAGGAAATATTAATAAGAACTGGCAAGAGTCCTGTGTTACCAACGAGGAAACCGAGGCACCAATGCTCACCCATTTGAAAGCTTTCATTTCTGGAGGTCCCAGTTTCAAGCTGGGGAATTGTTCACATTTTTTTATCCCAAATGAGTGTCTCAGAAGTTCACCAGACTGAATCATTTGTGTCTCTGCCTCTCTCCTCAAGAAGGTGATCCCTCTTTGGGAAAAAGGGGGAGTGGATGTCTAAGGATGCAGTACTGGGCCCATCAAGACTGGTCTAATTCCTCCCAGTCCCCTCACCAATCCTATGTTTTGGCTTCATAGGAAAGAGCTCTGTCGACCCATAATTGATGGACGTGGTTGTTTCCTTTTGGAAGACCTTTCTCTTTTGCATGCTGCCTCCTGCCTGAGTTTAAATTCCCAGTTTCCAGACCCAACAGGGTTGGGCTGTGCTCTGCATGAGGTTAGGAACACAGGGGAAGAATGTGTGTGACAGAGCCCAGGCCAGTTGAGTAATGTTTACTCTGTCGGTGGCTGGGACGCTCACTTGTGCTGGCAGAAGTCCACCAGCCAGAGGAACATTCCTGCATTATCAGGGATGGGAGATTGGTTTTGAAATGTCAAGGGTGAAAGGCATCCCACCAGATTCAGGGTGCAGCTCAGAGACCCCAGTGAAAGGAAGCTCCCAGCTTCAGTGCCAAAGGCCACATGGGGGCAAGGTGAGCCTCACATTGCCCAGGACACCCTGGCTTCCTCTTCTTTTCTTGCTCAAAGAGCAATTCTGGTCATGCTTCCTGGGCTAACATTGCTTTTCTGTTTGGCCAGCATTTTCTCTCCTAAGAAAACACAGTGCTTCTCTAACCTTATTTTATTCAATCATCATTCTGGCTTCTGAGGGAGGGAAAGCTGTATGCCCATTGTATGGGCAGAAATGCCAAGGCCCTAAAGTTGACTAGCCCAGAATCATCAGAGAGTCAAGGCAGAGAGACAGAGAGAGAGAGTATTAGTTTAAAGGGTCTAGACACTGGTGCCCTGTTGATTTCTGGAATTGGGGAATTGGGGTCTCAGCTGGTTTTTGAAGCTCTTAGAGAGCCGGATTAAATATCTGGGGTGCTATGAGCCGGAGTTCTAAGCCCATGAAGCACAGGTTTCTGAAAGTCTCTGTGGTTAATTACACAGCTCCTCTCTGGGGTCCTCCTGTATGGCAGTTGTGTCTGTCTTTGAACACAGGTGCACAGTCAGTTCTGTAGAGTCTGACACATGCATCATAAAAACCACCATGCTTTGCAAAGTCACACAATAAAACCCACAGGGCTTATGGGAAAAAATGGGTTAAGGGCACAGATACTCAAAAACTTCGTCAGTGACACCTTTTAAAAAAGATAAGAATCTAATAAAAACATTGGTAGAGTTTTACACCTGTTAAATGGTTAGGAAATACATAAATGCTGTGCAACAATAAATGCGGCGCTTTACCTTGAAAAAGTCTTTAAGTCTGTCTATGGAAGTGGGTGTTGGAAGGGTGGCAGCTTGTGAGTTATTGTGAAGTGGTGGACGGAGGTCATCTGAAATCAGGAGAAAAGTTGTGACTCCAGATGTGGACAGATGTGGCTTATAGCCCATGCAGTGAACTGATGGTAGATGGTAGCTTGTAGATGTTTGAGGGGTGTGTGCATACATCCGTGTGCACAAGTGTATTTTAGTGTTTTTCTATGTGGCTCTACTCAGCTGGGTACAGACTTCTGAATCCCTCAAATCTGAAATTCGTGTTACATTCAAATTATTCCCTAATATATCAATAGAATTGGAACAGATCCGCACTTTCAATACAAACATTACCGCAGAACTGACCGTATTTTCTCCTTCTCCTTCTGCCCCCTTGTTCTGGGGCACAGATGCTCAAAGCAGCTGAGGGCTCACTCCTTCATTCAATAAATATTCATAGTTCCAGGCATTCTGCTTGGCTCTGAGGATGCACAATGAGTAAAAAGCCATCTCTTCCTTAAGAGGGAGAGAGAAGTTAACATATCTTCTGATCACTGTAGTTCAGGGTGACTGACTCCTGCTATAAGGAGTAAAATACTACTGCATGTAAAATACAAAGGATGGAGCAGCTAACTACCAGGATGAATCAGGGAGAGCTTCACAGAGGAGGTGACATTCAGCCCTCTTAAAGAATGTGACATGGAGAAGAAGGGAAGAGCTTTCCAGGCAGAGGGAACAGCATAAGCAAAGGCACAGAGGCAGGAGATGGCAGGGCCTGTGTGAGGACTGGCAGGTGCTCTGATATGGCTGTGTGGGATGTGGTGAGAGGCGATGCAGATAAGGCAGACTAGAGTCATGGAGGCCCAATTCTGCCAATCGTAAGTACCGGGGTTTTTCCAGAAGTCAGTGAAAAGCCATTGTAGGTTTCCAAATGGGGCAATGACAGGGTACAATTTTGTTTTAGAAAGAAATCCCAAGCTGCAGCAGTGTGAAGACTATCCTGGAGATGGATGCAGGAAGGCAGGGCATGGAGATGCTGGCTTCTTGGAACCATAAGCTTCTTTCATGTTTTAACACTTCTGACCAGTCATATTGGATAGAAACCAAATGATTTGTCTCAGCCCACAAGCTGTCAGGAATTCAGGAATAGCCCAACACCCACAATGCTGAGGCCTGGGAACGCGTGAAGGTAGATTACCTCCTCACTCAACCTCAGGATGTCTTAGATTCCAGCTGGGATGCCTTTTGCTACTGAACACACATGTGATGGCCAATTAGTGCCGCGGGCCAGGAAGTGAGTGGAAGGTACGTGGCCACCTTCTGGCATTGTCATTTCTCCTATGGGACCTCAGTAGCTATTAACCTGGCATCTGTGGCTACTCAGTATTAAACCAGAGCCCTCATCATATATTCATTTTCAGGGCTTGCAGTGGTGAAGGAAGAAGGGAAGATGTCATTCCACTTCTTAACACAGGTTCCCTAGCACAGTGCCTGGCATATGATAGTGCCCAATAAAGTTTTGTGAACTCTGCCTTCCTAAAAATGTCTTTTAGACAAAGACAGTCCCAAAATAGGAGGAACTGATGTGTCTTGAGCAACTGTTATGTGCCAGACATGGTCTGGGTACTTTCACACCATTTACTCATTCAATCTTCTTCCCAATGACCTAAGGAGTGGATATTGTCAACAGTAAAGAAACTGAAGCACAGGGAGGTGGAATAACTTCCCCAAGGCCACACGGCAAGTACATGGTAGAGTCAGGATGTAAACCCAGGTTGCCTGGCTCCAGAGCCTGCTCCACTTTCATTCTCATTTCAAGCGCTCTTCTGAGTTTGTGAAATGCACAAGGACCTGGCCTCTCCTTCCTCTAACAACACCTACTTCCCATGTGTCACCAGCAGATACCTTGTGATACACCCTCCACCTCCACACCCCGCTTTAAGGTGGCTGGCTGATTACAGCCACCCTCTCAGAGTCCAGAGTGATTGCCAAATTCCTGTTGAGACGAGCATCAGTGGGAGAGGTTACAGGTGAATCTGGAGCTGAGCTGCCTCATGCCTAGCTCCCACCACACACTGTAGTGGTAATAGCCCCCTCCCTGTAGCAGGTAGTCCCCTGGCTTGGAGAGGAGGACACTGGAGCTCTCCCAATACATTGATGGCAGAGCTGAGATCAAACAGGGATCCCTTAATTCCCCGCCAGAACTCCATCCCTCAGTCAGAGGTCTTTAAAGGACTGTGCAAAGGTCTAGGCCCATCTGTCTTTAAGCCAAGCAGCTCCACCGTTTTCTTTCTCATATAACGAAATTCTGCTGGAGGAGAAAATAAGGTTTGAAAACCACAGCAGCCTTGGGCTACGCTGCCTGGATTCTAACAAATGACTCTTGACTCTATCCTGCCAGGCTCCCTTGTAAAGAAGGCTTTTGTTTCCTGCGGATATCCTTAGTTAATTATTTTTAAATAAATAATTCCGTAGCCTGTGGTAGGGGAGAAGCCTCCCCGTGACCCATATTTGATCATCAGAGGGCCGGCCCTCTTCCTTCAGCCAAATTAAATAGGCTAAAACCAGAGTCTGTTTGACTTCAGACTGAATCGATGATGGGGACAGGCTGGGAGGTGAAAACACACCTGACTCCCAGCGTTATCACCACTCTCTCAGGAGCAGAGCATCTTGGGGAGGTAAATAGCTGGTCAGGGAGTCAGAGAAAGCAGGAGAAAAACAGGGTGAAGTCCAGTTCCTCCAAAAGGAAAGAACACGAGGGCAGGGGCCAGGCCTCCCTCCCAAACTGCTTCCAGGGAGAAGCATCAGTGGTTCCACGAGAGTAGGATTCTTTGGAAAACTATTCTCCATGGAAAGGTGATTCCATTCAGCACTTAGAATCTGCCCTAAGTTGTCTAGAATTTTAGAGTCTTGGGGTGAATATCTTGGGGTCCATCCTTTACACCAGCTCCCTCCTCCCAGCATCCCTACCCATAGTTGCCATTTATTTGGTATTATGCTAGGAGCTTTATAGATGTTATCTCTAATCCAAAAATAGCCCTGTTAAGGAAGCATTCTCCCCATTTTACAACAGGAAACTGAGGCACAAAGAGAAAAGATAGTTTACCCAAGACCACACATCTGTTAAGAAAAAGTCAGGATTTGAACCTCAGTTTGACTAGCTCCAGAGTCCACAGTCTTCCCACTGTCCCTCCTTGTTATAAAATTCTCCCTTTTAAGTTCTTTTAAATTCTTCATTGATTTGAAATCTGGACCTAGCTCTGCCTTCTGAGCTCACCGGGTTCAGATCTCTTTCTTCTTCTCTATAACAACACTGTTGGAAGCATCCTCCTGGGAACCCAGTGGCAAATGTGAGTGGAGAAAAAGGACGTAATTTAACAAAATGGGATGGAGCAGAGGGTGGTAAATAGGAGACCTAGCCGGCTGCAGAAAGGTGCAGAGAAAGGCAGACAGGACTGGTCAGGGGTATTGGTCTGGAGACACGGAAGCCTTTCCTCCTTTTAACTTCATGGCTCCTCTTACCCCCAAAAATGTAGTGCTGCAGACCAATAACTACTGAATTCCAGTGCTGTCCCACTGCCAATACCACACCCACCAGCACCCCCTTGAATCAAAGGACGAGGAAAACAACCAATCGGAGAAGCCCATAGAGCGTTCATCAGGCCACTTCATAGTCAAACAAGTTGCTCTTGAAGGTTCAAACCTGGCTTTAGCGTTTGTTTGTTTTCTCCCCAGACCTCTTAAGCTCTAGGTCATATCAGCCTTGGGTAACGTCCTTCAGAGGATCCAGGGGAAACTGGCTTGGGTCTCCTCTTGGCAAACTTCGTCTTAGTGAATTGGAGGCTGCTGGTTATGGCAGCTTGCCTGGCCCCTGGGGAGACTTTGCAGTCTTCTCGGGAAGGTGGGGCTCCATCGAGGGGGCAGGAGGCAGAGGAGCGGGAGGAAATGGGGCAACAGAATCAGCATACTTTGTACAGTGATGGCTTATCTTAGGAAACTGGGCAACAGAAACGCAGCCAAATAGTTGGCCCACATCTCCAAATGATTCCATGCCCACAGCTTTTGGTCTCCCTCCCTTGCAGGTAGGAACAGGGTCCCCCAAACCTTTTTGTCAAATCCAAAGCAAAAAACAAGAATGCTGTCTTTCTAAGCTTTGAGCCCCCAGCTACCTCCAGCCTTCTGCTTGGCTGTTTCATGGGCACGTCAGGCAGGACTTTGCCTCTGCCAACTGGACCCGGGTTCTTCGCTCCCCTTCAGCTTCCTTCAGTTACCTGGTCTCTGCCCAGCACTTTTCCTGTCCTGAGCACAGACCTCCATTTGGTTCCTGAGCAAGAGGGAGGGTCAGAGCAGTGAGGTTGTAAACATGCTTGGTTCTCCCCTCCCTTGCAGACCAAACTGCAGTGGTTTACTAAGCATCCACATCCCGCCTGTGTGTGCTGCCTGCCCCACCTCCCGGCAGACGCGCCTTCCCCTGTGCCCTGGAAGTCAGCCAAATGGGACCCCATCAAAGGAATGTGAGTTCCAGAGCCAAAGATTCCTAGCTGCAGCCTCATCCCTGTCCTCCTCTGCCTGTGTCCCCCTAGCCTCTTGGGGTCAGCTAAAATGGTGGTACACAGAGACTGATGCATTTTGCTGTGGCTCTTCCAAGGGCCACTGGGCAAGTGCCTCTTTGGAAAATGGGTCAACTCATACTTTGCAGCCCCACATAGCCAAGAGATGCCAGGGAAATATTTCTAGAAGGCTTTTGAAGAATAAAAGAATCACTCTCGCCAGGAAGAGAGAGCCAATCTCAGCCCCTAAGTCCTGAAAGAATTATGCTGAAGCAACGAGCAGAATCTATTCATTCATTCATTTGTTCATTGGACAGATATTTATTGAGTGGCTTCCAAGTGCCAAGGCACTGGGGCTACAGCAGTGAACAAAACGAAACAGACAAAAATGTCCTGCCCTCATGGAGCTTACATTCCAGAATCCAAGAAGAGGCCATGCCACCTTCACCCTAGAGAAAACCAGCTGATATTTCTCCTGGGTAGACGGGGAAGAGAAGGCAACTTTGTTTTCTTGTCATCCACCCTTGAAAACAAGGGGAGCTGAGTCAGTGTTCCAGGGCCCTGGTGGCACTAATGTTCGCTGTCGGGTCTGTCTTGTTTTGCAGGAGTGCGCTACAGCCAGCAGGGAAACAATGAGGTCACTTCCTCCTCAACAATCAGTCACCATGGCAACAGCGCCATGGTGACCAGCCAGTCGGTTTTACAGCAAGTCTCCCCAGCCAGCCTGGACCCGGGCCACAATCTCCTCTCACCTGATGGTAAAATGGTGAGTACACCTGGGCCATTGTAGCTCTGGAGCTGATAAGATAAGAGGCAAAACAAACACGACTTCTCACAAGGCCTGCCTCAAACAATGAACCATTGTAGCCCCACAGGGGAAAATGGGGGCTGCCCAGAGTCGGAACGGAAAGGTAGAACTGGTGACCCAGCCTTTGGCGGGTGGAAGAGGTGTTCGGTTTGAACCCAGCCAATAAATCTGACAGAGCTCTGCTCTCATTTTATTGATTGAATGCCTCATAAAGGAGCAAGCCGGGTGGGACACTGTTTGTTTTGGGGCTGCCAATGACATCTGTGTTGATAAAATGTTCATTCATTCCCCCCCACAAGCCTCCAAAGCCAGTTTTTTAACCCAGAGAGCACCTCACTTTGAAACAAGCCCCCTCTTTCTCTTCATCAACCTCCCTGGTGCTGGCAAGGAGAGTAATTAAGTCAGAATTTAGTGGATGGCAAGAGGTGGGGAGAGGATTCTTGAACTGGGATTTTGAAGGACATTGCATGGCGTGCCAGTGCAGATCTCAGCACAAAATGGCAGGTGGGTGGGGCGATGCTTACAGGGTGAGTGAGGAACACCAACTTTGAAGTTACAATAACTGGGGTTCAAATCCCTGCTCCGGCACTTAATAGCTGTGTAGCCTTAGGCAGGTTACTGAACTACCCTGGGTCTCTTTTTTCTCATCTCTAAAATGGGAGTAATAACAATAGGGTTGTTGGGGGAACAGATCTGATCATGCATGAAATACTCAGCACAGTGTTCTGGCTGGTAAATATTCCATACATGACAGTGTCGTTGTTATGTTAATGTCAGTGTTATTCTCTTTAAATGAAGTTTTCTATATCCATAGCCACAGCCCACACCCAGATGTAAGTTTAGCACACTTCGTGAGAAATAGACTATTGAATGTGAATTTTCGAGGTTCTAATCCTCTAGCAACACAAGCTCAGGGGAGAGCCGCCCAGGAGAGACACAAGCCTTATGACACTAGTAAGGGTAGGAAATGGAAAACTTTATTCTGTGGGTCATGCTCTGTGTTTCGGGGTAGGAAAGGAGGAGCTGCAGGTTCCTGGCTTCCATGCTCAAGGTTGAGTTGCACACATTCCCTCAAGGTGTCTGACCCAGAGGCAGGTGGGGGCCGGAGTTGGGGGAGGGGGACAGGGGGCAGATGCCATTTTAGACCTTGTGTGCTGTGTGACGTGTGTGCTGTGTAGGCAACACAGGAATGGTGAGTCACAGGTGATTGAGTCCCCAGCTCCCTGGAGGAAAAACAAAGTGTAGTTTCTGAGGGGAGTGCAGGCCCGGCCAACTCTAGTTTCAGGGTACCTGAGCTGATCTCCCTGGTAGTGGTCTCTGCAAACTGAAATGGAAGGCGCTCCCGTGGGAGGCATTTTGCAGCCCCCTTATCCACCCCTCATCCCTTAAGCTTCTTCTTCATGAAGAAGAGTTTGTGTCGGCTGCCTTGTGAGAGGCACAGACAAATCTCTGAATTCTCAAGAGTCATTTTGAGACCCAAACAGGTTGGAGTTAAGGATTGCCAGGCTTCCCTAGAGAAGGGGACCTGGTGGAAGAGGTCTTGACTTCTCAGTGAATGGAACCCTGCAAGTCTCCACTCCTATTGCTTGAAGGTCCTTGGAGTTTCCCTTTGAGCCCTCCCGCCCTTCCTCCTAAGACGCAAGCTGCCTCACCCAGGCTGGGGCTACTCCAAAGGCAGCCTGCACACATGCTTTTTTCTTCCTGTTCTGCTCGGCAGTGCCCTAACGCGCAGTATATTATTGGGTTGATGATTGACCAAGACAGCACACCTCAACGTTAGCAAACACCTGGAAGCTTGTTTGCAGGAACCAGCTTTTCACTAGTGTCCAACACCCTGGCTCATATGTTATGTCACTATCACTGGATGCCCAAATTCAAGAGTCTGTTTTCCATTAATATTTAACAAACCCATCACAGATCTCGGTCCATCAAGGCAAGAGTGGAATATGGTTTAAAATAACACCGGCAAGGGAACCAGGGTGTCCAAGTCTTGGGCTCTGTTTTTTTATCAGCAATAGGATGGACATTGCTTAACTTCAGTTTCCTCATCTGTAAAGTGGGGGATAATAATGCCTGCGTCACGGAGTTGATGTGACGATTGCTTGTAGCTCAGCTGTTCTTTGGGTGGGTCATGTAAGGAATGACAATCTCCGTGTGCTGACTTTCAGCTGGACATGCATTTGAAATCTTCCCCCAGATTGGCTTTGGAAATAATGCTCATCCATTTGAACCTTCTTTTGCATTATCTGTCTCCCACCCAAGGCCCAAATGGCACACCTTGACAAAGAGCTGGCCAGGTTTAGGGTAGCAGACTGTGAGTGTTGAACCTTGTTTTTTTAAAAAAAGCACGTACTGGATACTTTCACAGTATCAAAGCAGTGTGGTCTAATAGTGAAAAGCTCAGGCCTTGGAGGCAGATAGCCCGTTTTCAATGCCAACTCTCCCATCTAGGCACATTTCTTAACTTCTCTAAACTTCAGTTTCCTTGTCTGCAAAGTAGGGATAATAATACCAACCTCATAGGTTCTAGGCACATAAAGCACTTAGCGTAGTGAAAAGCCTACAAATGGCAGCATTCATATAATTCAAGATCTCTGAATTATCATGTAAGGCTCATGACTGATATCCATGGCGTCTCCCTGGCTTCCATCAGTCCTGGAGGCAAATAGAAAATAATGGTTGTATTTTAGAGTGAGAGAGAACTTGACCAAGGTTACCCAAACACGGTAAGTAGATGAGACTTAAACTCCAGCAAAACTGGGTTTGAATTCTGTTCTTCCTCACTTACTAGTCAAGTGACAGAGAGCTAGTCTCTCAGCTCTTCTGAGGATCAGTTTCTTAATCTGTCACATAGGGGCAATGTTAATAATGCCTTCCCTATTTGTGTCATTATCTACTGAGGACAATCAGTGAAAGCACTTTGCAAGTGCTATGGCTTTCCAAAGCCATACACATTTACATTGTTTTTGTCATTGGCATCCACATTTCTCCTTCACCATTAAAACCAAATATTGAAATGGCAGAGATTACTGTCACTTCGTTGACTTTCTCCAAAGGACGACATAACCCAAGGGAAGTCGAAAGCAGCTTACTGATTTTTTTTTTTATGACTCTGACATTTTGAAAAACAAGTCTAGCAAACAGGCTGGTTCTCTCTTGTTTGATGTGGTCAGAATTCCTTCTTGGTCACATGACCCCTAACTCATTTCTTGATGCTCATTTTAAAAACACAAACAAACCTGTTTAGTTTTTTCTTTCTTTTCTTTTTTTCAAATTAACCTTGGAAGCTATGGGGTTGACCAGAAGGGCAGGGTGGGAGATAGTGTCTTACTTGGGTGCTGGTATGAGACCTATAATCTGAGGAGCTCTGGGTCACAAGAAACAGAAGAAGAGAAACTGGACTACTCAGCCATCTGGTGCATGTACCCTAACCCTGAAGCACCTCTCAGGGTCCCTGATGCCATCAGGATTGTCTGGGTTAGTTCAGAATGAGGGGGATGTCCTTTCTTAATATTAATTCTTAAAATTATTTTAAAACTATAAATAGTAAAGTTTTTTCACTTTGTCATAAAAAGAGTATGTGTGTGTAAAACTGATAGCTCCTTATAATTTATGGGGAAACACTGGAAGCATTTCTGATAACATCGGAATCAAAGCAAGCACATCTATTATAGCTGTTATTGTTTAATACTATTCAGAAAGTTCTAACCCATGCAATATGACATGTACACACATTAGTACTAGCAAGGACGAGATGCTATCAGCATGATATGCTTGTGATGCCTTTATCCACTTGGAAAAATGAAGAAAATCAATAAGGAAAAGACACTATTAGGAAAAAATACAGGAATTTAATTCTCAGTAAAGGTATGCAAAGTGGCCACATACAAAGTAAACACATGAAAATCAGCAGCTTCTCCTACCGATCTGTCATCAAAATATAAAGGTGAAACAGAATGGGGGTACCTGGGGCCCAAGGCTTATTTAATAGTTTTATCATTATGATATCAGTTCCTTGACAAAAAAACAAAAATTAATGTATAGTGGGGATTTGGAAAAAGCAGAGAAGCCCAATAATGGCTGATCTCCCCCAACTCTCAGTAATAGTTGTAGGGGTGGGGAGAAGTCCTCTATAAAAGGTAAGAAATTGAGTTCTAGAGTCAGACAGACATGGGTTTGAATACCAGATGTACCACTTATTAGTTGTGGGATCTTTTTTTCTTGGCAGGGAAAGATTCACCCTGAGCTAACATCTGTTGCCAATCTTCCTCTTTTTTTTTACCTCCCCAGAGCCCCAGTGCATGGTTGTAGATCCTAGTTCTAAGTCCTTCTAGTTCTTCTATGTGAGCCACTGCCACAGCATGGCAACTGACAGACAGGTGGGAAACAAATCCGGGCTGCCGAAGCAGTGAGAGTACTGAACTTTAACCACTAGGCCATCAGGGCTGGCTCAGTTGTGGGATCTTAAGCAACATACATATATACTCTGAGACTCAGTAGTTTCATCAGAGAAATGGGAATGGCAGAAGGATATACCTCATGGGACCACAGTGAGGTTTATGAGTTAATGCATGAGCAGCGAGCCTGTACTCAGTGAGAGCTTCCCTGCGCTCCCGCCTGAGCCCTAATCTGCTATGCTGGGGAATCCCAGGGCATTTCTTCAGTTGTTACTTTTAGCAATCATGTGTCTTTAGTATAGAAGTATACTATAACACCACTATATAGTATAACACCAGTAGTGTAGAAGGCATAGAGCAAAACAGAGGATACTTCCAAAGTGAGCAAGTGACCATCGTATAATACTCACAGGTAGAAGAATCTCTCAGCCAGGCTAGTAACTCAGATAGCAAATAGAAGCACCATGAGAGAAGGGATTATTGTCTATTTTACTTACTGCTCTATCCTCAGCACCTAGAACAGTGCCTATCCCACATAGGTGCTTAATAATTGTTATTGAGTGAGTGAGTGAATGAATGAATGAATCAGTGAATTAGCTGTGCTAAATCATGTCATTTTGGACACTGCTTTTGGCAGTCCCAACTCTGCTCATGCTGCTCTTGTTTTTTCTTTCCAGCAGATCTCGGTCTCAGGAGGAGGTTTGCCCCCCGTCAGCACCTTGACGAATATCCACAGCCTGTCCCACCATAATCCCCAGCAATCTCAAAACCTCATCATGACCCCCCTCTCTGGAGTCATGGCCATTGCACAAAGTAAGCTCTCTTCTTGGTCAGAAAACTTGGGGGCAGGGAGAATAAGAATGGGAATGAGTCAACATGATAAAAAAGGACTAAAGAAGATCCTCTTCAAACGCACCCACCACTTGTAGATTTGATTCAGCTTATTTAGTTCCTTGTCTCTCTCCTCAACAATATTTGGATCGTTTAGCCCGGAACAAGAGAAAATTATGGAATGGAGTTGAATCTTGGTCACAGCTTATAAGCTATGCATCCTGGGTCAAATCATTGAACCTTTATGAGGTTCAGTTTCCTCATCTGTGAAATGGATTGCTGAGGTGACCACATAACAGTGTGTAGAGACATGCTTGTAAATCTATAAAGCATGAGTATGGAGAATATTGTAGCTTATACTTTCATCTAGTGTTCATTTCTATCCCCAAGTATGTGTAGATTTCCCAGGAGGTTGTACTGATGTTTCTTTGGTGAAGATGGAGCAAGACTTGAGAGGCTTCCTTCTAAAGGAGGAATTTTGTGTGGTTATACAAGAACTCCTTGGCCAGTGGTGAAAACACACTGAGAGGGAACTCTGAGGGAAACTGTCATAGCATTTGAGTCTTCGCGACTTTAAGGAGAAATGAGTTGTTTATGCCCTTGCCTGAAGATGGGGAGCTGAATCAGGTCCTTCCAGCTCCACAAGGCTCATATTCCACAGCGAGCCTGTACACCGTCACAGATGGGCCATTTCCAGGCACGGGAAGGCTGACTCAGGCTGTGTCTGTGGATGCCTCTCTCCGAGTTTTAGTGTTGATGAGTATTCAGTGTGTTTTCAGCTTCATTATGACAGCTCAGGCCAAGTCATCACTGTGGCCCTGGGAAGTACTCTTGAGAATCTTGGGAGAGATCTACAATGGCACATTGCTCATCTTTCTTTCAACCTGGGATTGCCCGTTGTCCTGGAGGTGGTCTCCCTTCTGTTGAGTGCCCACATTGACCACCTCCTTGTTTTGTTCCTGCCTTTTCCTCTCCTCCCCTCCTTTCTCCCTAAATCAGCTCTAGCTGGGGTAGCAATTCAGATTACTTCTGAGAAGAAGGACTTATACACTCTTTGACGGCAAAATAGGGCTAGGCCCCTAGGAGGCACACAGATTTATTGAATGTATATGTGTAGCTCTCACTCTCTCCTCAGCTGCTCAGAAATTGATGCACTCTGCACTTATTTTTGCAGAGGGAAATGGGACTGGAGAAGCCTTTAGAGGACTCACAAAATTAAAAATTGTTTTAAATTTACTGCCTTTTCACTGGGCCCTCTCCAGGAATACGGGAACCATACTGATCCTAGGATTTGAGAATGAGATAGGACACCTGAAACCAGCTTGCTTGCCTTCTAGAAGATTTGATTAAAAGACCCACTTGTAAGCTATCCCACCTCTTTGTTTCTACAACCAAAATGATACACAAATTATCCCATTTACCTTCTTTCTTCCCATGTCAAGCTTTGTCTGACATACATAGTTATATATTGTCTTAGGCACTATCTGAACTAAAATTTTCTCTGGGGCTGTTACACATTTTTCAATTTTGTTCCTCCTAATTTCCTCCACCCATATTTCCCTACCTTCTCACAATAATCTTAATCTCCTGCTGCAGATGGGCAACACCAGAGTGTACATTGACCTTAGGGGTGTGTGTGTGTGTGTGTGCATGTGTGTACTTGGAGTAGGGGGAGCATGAAGAATGGTGAGGATCACCAGAAAGCTTGGCTGGGACACAGTGGTCCTACCCTATAGAGGGTCAGGAAGAATTGGCTGCAGGCATCCTCATTTAGCCGACTCATGTCCTATTGAGTCCATGGGCCCCATCTCAGGACTGCAGACTACCATGGAGAATGTGATAACAAATTATTTGGCTGTGCCAATTCCTCATTCTCTACTCATCTCCTGGACTGGATAACATGCTTCTTAAGCAGGAACCAGTGCCCAGAAAACAGATGAAAAGGCCAAGAGTCACACTCCATGGGAGCTAGAATGACATCAGTGGCTCTTGATCCTGGAATTGAGGCACATCAGGGTCACAGACTGTGTTGAAAATAAGATTCCTGGGCCTCACCTCTAAAGGGTCTGACTCATTAAGTCTCGGGTGGGGCCTAGGAATGTATATTTCTTAAAGAGCTCCCCTAGATGATTCTAAGCACAGGCAAGTTTCAGAACTATGTCCTCAAATGTCATCCACTCTAGAAAGGATAATTTGCTTTTCTGGGCAGAGATTTCCCACAAAGAACAACAGCAACAGGCCCCAGGGAAAACAGCAAATCCATGGGGCTTCCTAGGAGACTGAGACCATAAGTAGGAGGTAGGAAAGGGAAACAGGATATCGGGGTATCAGGTGAGACTCTGGCTTGGGGAGAAGCTGAGCCCCTGGGGAATTGGAAATAGGGTTATTCTGAGGGTGATCAGAGGACCCCAACCCCCAGACCTACCCAGGAGGGGGCTTATTCCCCCTTCACTTCTGCCCTGGGGTCTTGCCATTTAGGTTTCTGATAAACGGTATCAGCTAAAGCTCTAGTAGGCAATTGTGGAGGTCTTTGTGCTATCTCCATCAAGGACCTCCCATGGACCCGCTTATGAAACCCTCTCCATTTCAGGAAAGGCTCCTAGGGTGTCCCTTCTACATTTGCCTAAAAGAGACCTTTTTCTGGATCTCCTTCTTCATCTCATTCTTCCCCCCCACTTCCCAGCGACAAAGTCAAAGGAACATCGGTGGCTCAAGAAAAGAGGTTGGGATGTCTTCCCTGGATCCTCTTGTCCCCACTGCCACCCTGCCTCAGCTGCCTTCCTCAGAGTGCCGCCCAGGGAGCAGAGGGAGGACGGGTATCAGGGACCCAATCTTTGCAGCACTGGCCCTGGTTCCAAATGGGCCTCAAGATATAGACACAGTACAGATCACAGGGGCTCTCATACACCCAGAACAGAAAGATGCCAAGACCCACTATAACTGCCAGCCTTTAACTGACTACTTCCTCCTTCCAATACCTGGTCCTTTTGATGTCATAAGCCTTGTGCTGCCAGATAAGATATGCCCACATCATAGCCTGGCTCAGTGCCAGTGTCTTTTCCCCTCTCAGCTACAGTCAAGAGAATGAGCACCTGACCTCTCTCAGGGTCTTTGCACAGTCTGCTAAATGAGGGTCTTCAGGCTTCATACTCCCAGGATGGTGGAGGGTGTTTTGTTTTTTATCAAAATGTGGGTCCCTGCACACTCCTGCCCTCTGCTGGACAGACAGATCTGGGCAATAATCTGCTGTTTAGAGAGGACACCTTTAACTCTGCCGTGAGGGCACCAGGGCAAGCCCCTCTCAGAGTCAGGCATGGATGGAGTAGGCAAGCAGAGTCAGCTATCCAGGGCTCTGGCAATTCAAGCGAGCTAAGTTTGGGAGGTCACAGGATGACTTTGGGAGACTCGTAGGCCTCAGTCAGATCTATTTAAAGCCTATTTCCATCCACAACTCACTGTGGAATTTGAGCAAGCCACTTATTCTCTCTAAGCCCCAGTTTCTTTGTCTATAAAATGGGTCCATAAAATCGCTTCCCATGCAGTCTCTTCTGTAACAGGCTCAGCCCAGAGCCTGGCACACAGCAGGGGCTCAATCGAAGACCATTCCCATCCATTCACCTCTCCTCGTCCCTGAAGCCATCTCTGATCTTTCCCTCTTGCTCCCACAGGCCTCAACACCTCCCAAGCACAGAGTGTCCCCGTCATCAACAGTGTGGCTGGCAGCCTGGCAGCTCTGCAGCCCGTCCAGTTCTCCCAGCAGCTGCACAGCCCTCACCAGCAGCCCCTCATGCAGCAGAGCCCAGGCAGCCACATGGCACAGCAGCCCTTCATGGCCGCGGTGACTCAGCTGCAGAACTCACACAGTAAGGACATGAGCATGTCAGGGAGGGAGCATGCAGGGCCTCAGCAGCCAACCTCTTCCCTCTCTGGGTCTGAACTTTCACGGAAGCTTATTGGTTTGGTCATTTTGGTCTGGTCAACCAAGACAACTTCCCACACATAACTCTTGCGTGGTGCCGTGCCTTTTCTAGGCCTCTGCTCTGCCCCCAAGATCCCCCAGGGAAGGTTTGAGGACAGTTGAGGCCTACATGGAAAGAGGGGTTAGAGATAGAGAGCAGGGGTTGCATATATATGGACCACGTGCCACAGTTCCCCGCTCTGGCACCTTCCACCAGTCAACCACAGCACCTTTCCCCATACGCCTCAGCTTAGCCTTTTCAGTCCTAACTGCCAAGCAGCCATTACCAAATGATCAGAGTTGGCATATAATTTGCATCCTATTTGCCTTCCCTGAAATTGAAGAATCTTTTAGAGTCCCTGTACTCTCCAGTTTATACTCCCCAAACATCTCTAATTGAGAACCACGAACATAGGTGGAAAATACTACCTGCACGTCATCTTGGACAAGGAATATCAGCGTTCCTGCCCCACACTCAGAGACTATTTCCCATATCCAATTCCTACACCTACCCTAAGTCTACCTTTCAACCACTTATTTCCCATCCACCCCCAGCCCTATATCTCTGACCCCCATCCTGAGTCCCAGGCCCCCAGTCCTCTGGCCATGTCAGGCTACAGCCCCTGGCCTACGAGTTTCAGGGGAAATCGTGGAAAGGATGGCTTCCCTGCTTCAGGCATGGTCCCACAGGAACACCAGAGAAGTCTGGAATAGAGTGATAGTCTTAGAGTCAGGCAGACCTAGATTTAAATCCTGTCTCTGGGACTTAGCAGCTATGTAGCCATTGATAAGTTCTTAGCCACTCTGGGCCTCAACTTCTTCATCCATCAAATGGAAATAATATGCATGTGGAGAGATTATGGAGATGAAATAAAAATAGATATGGACTGTATTTGGTAAGCATAAAGAATTCTAGAAACACTAGTGGTTACTTATTAAGGGACTCCTTAACAGGGGGAGGCAGGAATGGGGAGGAGGATTTTAGTCTCTCCTGGCTGTCTCAGGCAGAGCTGTGGATCTGAGGGAAAACAGTCAAGTTCAGCCTCCTTCTGTCCTCAGGGCTCTGTCCCCCCTCGGGCCTGTGGAGCTGGTTTCTAAGCACCATCTCACATTCCAATCACATTTTCGTGGCTTCTAAAAAATCTGCCACAGCCTGTAGCAGGGTCCGGGACCACATATGCTCCACTTCCCTTCCTCCCAGGGCCTGACAATATGCTCCCCACTTTCCCCCTCACCTGGGCAGGCTTCCTCAGTGGCCAAGCCTGAGTGGGACAGTCAGAGAGTGGTCACCAGCAACCTCTGGACTGCTGAGGCCCAGCTGGCCTGGCTGGCTATGAGGAGATAGCCTGTGGGGCCCCAGACCAGGAAATAACCAGGCTCCCCCCACAGGAAAGGCAAGCTGAGGTGGCAGGCCGTGACCTTCATCCCTGTTTCCCTACTGGAGGACTCCTCGGTAGAACAGGCGGGTCCCTCCCTCAGGGCTAAGTATCCACGTACTTTCGTTCCTTGATCAAGTGACCTAGAAGTTATATGAATCTTATAGATAACCAGCATGAGTCAAAAGGTTCCAGACTTGGTGGACAAGTATTGGAAAAACTGAAAAACAGGTCACACGCTCCTGGAGGTTTTATTTGAATCTAGTCTCCCTTTCTCTATCGTCCTTCGTATTTCTGTGATGTCATAAGGCTGTGGTATCATTTCAGTGCAAACCAGAACAGCCCAGAGTTATATAATTAATTACACCTGTGTCTAATTACAATTGTTACTCAATCTACAATTGCTAGCATGAGACCTAGTGCTTGAGTCATGACAGAAATGGTAAGCATGTGCTGGCCAGCTTGTCCATGTTTGCCAGCTATTTAGAACTCTTTTTGACTTAAAATCTCAGAAGCACCACATATGCCTAAGGGCCACTTGATGCCCAGGCATCCAACACTTTATCGAAAGTCACGGGAACAGAAGTGCTGTCCACCACTACATACTAGGCACTGTGCAAAGCTCTTTGTTTATTTGGTACAAAGTGCTTTAAATGTGATCTCTTCTAATCCCACAACAGACATCATTCCCATTGTACAGGTGAGAAAACTGAGGTTAAGTAACTTGATTAAGGAGCCAGGATTTAAACACACGGTCATTCTTTTTATCACATTACACTACCTTCCCAAACATCACCACCACGACCGCCACCATCACCTTTTGTCTGCCTGGGGAAACAGGAGCTATGGTGTGGGTGGGGGGTTTGTAGTTGTGCATATGCCTCTGTGATCTGTACCTTGATTTTGTCTTCACTGTCTTTCTAGTGTACACACACAAGCAGGAACCCCCCCAGTATTCCCACACCTCCCGGTTTCCATCTGCGATGGTGGTCACAGATACCAGCAGCATCAGTACACTCACCAACATGTCTTCCAGTAAACAGGTAATGCCAGTAGGAGGGAGGGGGGTAATGACTAAGGCTATTGATGTGCAGAGAATGTGGCAAGTGTGGACTCAGCCATAAGTCTGGTCCTTCTGAGGCTCCCTGTTCCTCACTAAAGGCATCGCTGAGGTCACAGGGCAAAGAAGATGGGTCACAGGCTAAAGGGGTTTATTGCTCCCCCAGCGTCTCAGAGTTTCATGCCTTGCAAGAGGAATCCTTGAGGATTTTCCACAAATTAATCAATGGAGAAAGTGAGTAGTGAGTCAGGGGTCCTGAGGCTGATTCCCCCAGTCCAGGATCCATGCTGGACCCAGAACGCTGTAAACTCCAGAGAAGGACCCAAATCTGTCAACCCATGGGGACTCCCCAGTAGATAGCTTGACCTTTCCAGGGGCCTGCATTCACTTGGTGTTTTATTGAGAAATTTAGACTCAACTTCCGGGTGCACTGAAGTTGGGGAATCCAGAGGATTAGTCACCGTTTCAGCTGATGACTAATTCCCACCTCGACACAGAGGTGATGGAGTAGTAAAGAAAACCAACAGCGAGGCTCATCACTGGGCTTGGACAGCTGGACTGCAATGAGACACCAAGAGTTAGAAAACAGGACAAGATGTCTGAACATGGATGACAATTCCAGAGTAACACAATAGGACCTTTTAGTAGCTGGGGTCTGTGCAGCGTGGGAACTGTTTGCCCTTTATTGATTACCAGATAAGTAGGCGACAACCTTGAACTTCATGTCAGAGGCTCTCAGCAGGGTTTGGTCTTGTTAATGGTCTTTTTTCCCTCTGAGCCCTGCAATCACACCTCATCCCCTGCCATGTGCTTCTGAGCAAGTTCTTTCATGGGCTTGGGGTTCTCTGTTCTTCCCTTTGCTCCCATCTCCTCCTGGTCCTGCAGCGTTGTGGAGCAGATGGATTCTCTTCCTGGGTTTGCCACTTGCTTGGTGACCTTGACCTCCCTAAGCCTTCATTTCTTCACCTTTAAAGTGAGAGTCGTAACATCTACTTGTTCTGAGGATTCGATGAGGTCATGTAGATTAGGTGCCTGGCACGTCTTGAGCTCTGACACACACACACACACACACACACACACAGCCAAAGCAACCGGGCTCTGGAGTTGGGGGAGATGGAGAGGTGTGTGGGACCTGCTTTGCTCCTCTTCTCTCACCCAATGGAAGATGAAAGGACACCCCCCCGTTGCCCTGCCCTTCGACTCCCGTGCGATTTCCCACTCTTTGTAGTGAGCAGGGAAAACATTTATCTGTGCTCACAAATCTCAATCAGGGGGGCAGCCAGGCGCAGCAGCCCTGCTTGGGAATACCTTCCCCTTTGAAAGGTTTATCAATCCATCTGCCGCTTGGTCAGCCCTAGACAGGACTGTGATTAATTATTCCTGTCTTTCCCAAGTTGACTTTGATGCTTGCTTGTTGAAACAAGTCCTCTGAATTCAGGAAATGGTCTCTTAATCAAAATAGTTCAAGATGCTCTCTGAGACGCTGCACTGGCCCCCAAATGGCTTCTCCCCTCCACTGGACGGAGTGGCCAGCCGACCTTGAAGCTGCATGAACGACCCTCTAGAACTATCATGAAATTGTCTCAAGTCCCCAGACATTTCAGTCTGGCGACAGATTCATTTCTGGGATGATAAGGATGACGATTACACTTAGTATAGATAAAAATATCCATGTAGCACTTTACAGTTTATACTTCTTGTGAACATTATCTCATCATTTTCTTCTTATTGAAACCTCCCAAGAAATACAAAGAAATGAACTGAGGCTCAGAGATGGAGAGTGACCTGCTCAAGGTCACGCAGATGATAAATTCTAAAGCTGGACCTCCAGACTTTGGTCTTTGACTCTAAATCCTGGACTCTTTCCAGTTAAACAATACTTGCCTTCAATCCCCATCTTTAAAATACCCGTGTAATTGCTGTTCTAGTGGTCTTTAATGGTCAGGAACAAGAGTAAAAATTAAGCCCACACACTGTATTCCCATCAGGAGACCTTCTTCCTACAAACTGAAGGAGAAAAAGGATTGGGAGAAGCAGAATGAAGTAAAATGAGGGCAAAGGTGCTGCCTCCTGACCGCAGAAGGAGCCCAAGGGGAAGAAAATTTGTACAAACTCTGTTCTGAAATCAGAGGGTCAGAAGTGAGTTCCGAAAGAGACCTGGTAGCAACTCTGTTTTTTCTTTGTTTTTACGTATTATTTTCCAAAAGGAGTTTCAAGACCATTGTTAGGAATCAGAGGCACCTGAGTGTAAGGAAAGGTGGGATTCTTTGATCAAGTATGTTGGGAGAAGAGCTGGATTCAACAAAAACACCACAAGGCAGGGCTTCTCAGAATCTTTCATGTGCTGGTGTGCACATTGAACAGGGCCATTAGTGTGCACCATGCTCGGGTCAAAGGGACACATCGTGAGCAATGCTACTTTAGAGGCAGAGTAGAGTGCTCGGAAAAGCCAGCAGACCTGAGCTAATCTGGCTCCATCGCCCCTGCTACACGACCTTGGACAATTAATTCACTGCTCCAAGACTCAGTTTCTTCATCTGTAAACGGGAAGGGGTTGGGGGAGAATCCCACCCCCATGGCACAGAATATTCAAATTGCCTGGTGCACAGTCAAGTACTCAGAGTCGTCGCTCCCTCCCTGTTCCTTCTCCTGTCTGTGATCCTTTAGAAGACACCTTTCACTGACTCCTTCAATATATAACTCATTGCTTGGTCTGCATGTGGTCAGAGGAGGTTCTGCCAATAAAATTTCTCAGGATTAGGACCATCTCTCAAGTGCATCCTACCTCTTGGGCCTGGGCTGCAGATCCCTGCTTCCTGTTCTGCTGACACATAGACGCCCTGTCACCCACCTCCCAGGAAAAAAGCAAATAGTTCAGGGGCCTCTCAAAACATCCCAGTCCTTTGTGCTTAGCCAAATGCCTGGGCTATAGTAGATGTCAGTAAATATGAATGAATGAATGAATGAATTCAGAACTAACATTTTTTGTGTGCCTCCCATTTGCCAAGCAGCATTACATTCAGGGTGCTTTTCCATCTTACCTTTCCTGGCTAACCCTCCCACCCATCCTGCAAGGTAGATATTTTTATGCCTGATACACAGAGTGAAAAACTGAGGTTCAAAGATGGGAGGGATCTGGCCAAGTTCACACAGATGACAAATCTGGAGTGGATTTCCAGACTTTGATCTTCTCACTCCAAATCCATTAAACAACACTCACCTTCTAATATCCTTTTTTAAGCACTCATAAAAATGACCCAAGCTTATGCAGGTATAAAGCTAAAGCCAGGATTTGAACTTGTATCTGTCTGATCCCAGTATTTCCCACTGTCTTGACAGACATGCCCCAGGGGCTTGTGGATCATGTTTCAGGGACCTCAGGCAGGGACTTTCTCACTGGGAATCCTTCTGCAGCTACTACTGTCTGTCCTTTCCAGAGCTAATGCCTCCCCCTCCTCAACACTTGGGTGCTGGCGAGTTACCATCTGAGTGGGTCTGTGCCTGAGCTCCTGCAAAACAATGCCCGCCTATCTGGAAACAAGACCACAGCAAGCACCGACCTCGGGCAGAGCAAGTGTGGGCAGTCAGTGAGCCGACTCCTGTTTCCACACCTTTTCTACCCACTGCTCCACTTCCTAGTTTATAGAGAGGTCAGGAGAGGGCCCCCAGAGCAGTCACTAGTCAAGGGTGCTGACAAGAAGGAGGTGGGCAGCCTCTTCATAAATCCTGCAGCTGCTCGCCACCCTCCCAGCCTTCTCCACTGGTAGTGAGGCAGTATGGTCTGATGATGAAGAGTGCTGACTTGGGAGGTAGTCAGACCCGGGCTCAAGCGTCTACCACTTTCTACCTGTGTGACCTCAGAGAAAAAGTCTTAGCCTCTCTGAACTTCAGTCTCCTCACCTGTAGTATGAAGATAATGATTCCTCTGTTGTGGGATCATTGAAAGAACTAAATGCAATAAGACTTGTAAAATACATCTCAGTGCTTGGCCTGAAACAGCCAGTCCACGGCAGCCATGTCAATCTTGGCTTTCCCCGATGGCAATCCTGAGTGTCTCTTGAGATTGGGAAGGAGGACTGTAAGTGGCAAAAGTCATTTATTTACCCGTTGCTCGACTCAGAAGACAGAAGTGATCTTACATAGTGTTTAAGAGCACGAGATTTTCTGTTGTGAGACCCCGGCAAGTTACTTAGGATCTCTCTAACTTCAGTTTCCTCATCTGTAAAATTGGGATTATAATCATTACTTTTGATTAATAGAACTATAATTAATCTAGCTTAAGTTAATAATAATAGAAGTGAGTTATCTCTACTCACTGTCTCTACTTTGTCACCCTCATTCTCTCTTGAGACCTCTCCAGGCTGGTTTTTGTCCTCACACTCCGCTGAAACCTCTCTCGTCCAGCTCACTCAGACCTCCATGTTGCCAAATGCAAGGGTTACTTTTCAATCTCTCTCTCTGACACACCTGATCACGCCCTTCCATTTCACGTGGAGAACCCATTCCTGGTTCTCCTCCTATGGCCCTGGCACTCCTCATTTCCTTAGCTGGCAACTCTTCTTCCTGACATTTACTTGTTGGAGGCCCAGGCTCATTCTCTTCTGTGCTCATTTCTGGGCGATGTCCTCTAATCCCATGGCTTTGGATCAAGTGTACACACTGATGGATCCTATATTTCTGTCTCCAGTACAGATCTCGCCCCTGAGTGCCCGTTCACAAATCCAGTGCATTTTGGCATGTACATATGTGTGCCTAATATGTCTGATAAGCCTCTCAGATTGAACCTGCCTAAAATAGGAACTCTTCATTTTGCCCCAATATCTCCCTACCCAAAAAACTTCCTCCTCAGGCTTCTCCGTTTCCAAAAATGGTGCCAGTTGTTAAGGTGAGATACCTGAGAGGACTCTTGATAATTATACACCCAAGATCCTACATCCAGTCCATCCATAAGTTCTACAAAAATGCACCCTCCATCTGACCACTTCTCACCATCAGTCCAGCCCCTCACCTCTCACTGACCTCCTACAGTGGCCCTTAACTTTCCACCCCCACTTCTACTCTTGCCCCACTATGGTGGGTGTGGTCTGTTCAGCACCCAGCAGCTACAATGATCTCTAAGAAAGGGAAATCAATCATGTCACTCCTCTGTCAAAACTCTCCAATCACTCCCCATTTCAACCAAACTGAAATGGAGCCGTCCAAGGTCCTGTGTGATCAGGCCCCGCCATTCTCACCTCCTTCCTCTCCTCCGTCTTTCACTCGGCTTCAGCCGAACCAGAGCTGCTGTGATCCCACTTCAGGACATCTGCATTCGTGGTGTCTTCTGCCTGGAACCCTCCTTCATGCACATCTTTCCATGCTTGCTCCCTCATTTCATTCAGCTCAGATGTCACCACCTCAAAGAGTCGGGGATCACCTCCCTAGATGATTTTCTTTTCCCTCAAGTCACCCTAACCTCTTACCATGCTTATTTTTCTAGATTATTCATCTCTATTTAAAATATTATTATATATGTATATATATGATTTTTTAAACTTGTTTATTGTTCAAAACCCTCACTAAAATATAAACTCCGTCAGGATGTGGACAGGGTGTTGTTCACAGCTGCATCCCCAGCACCTAAAAAAGTGCTAAGCATGTAGAAAGCACTCAAAAATGTGTTAAATGAATGAATGATGATTACGTATCTCAAAGGGCTGATATAAGAATTCAGTGCAATGATGTATGCAAAGCCCTTAGTTAGCGTGGGGCCTGGCACACAGTAGGACCTCAGTAAGTGTCAGCTATGACCATTATGTAACAAATCCTCTTAGAATAAGGACATCCTTAGCAGTTGCCACAGCTACCACCTTCCAGACAGAAGGCTCCATGGTCACGCACAGATCCTCTGGGCAAGGCCCCCGTGGGGCTGGGTGCACTAGGCCTCGGTTCTAAGGGACCACAGTGCACCCCTTATCAGATGTTTGTGTTTAGACTCTGAAGGGGGCAAATAACTCTAGTTCCTCTGACAACATTTAGGGCTCTGCCACCATTTTATTATGTGAGCAAACATTTGATAGCTGGGAAGCCCATCCCTAATGACAGGTCATAGGATCTCGCTGGCGTCTCCTTATCTGCCCTTCTTGTTTGCTCTTCTATTGAAACCTGCAAGGTCACAAGCCATTTTCTCTCTCCTCCACCTGAAATCTGAAAATTGGGAAAAGGCTGATAGTGGGAAGTAAAGAGACTCGAGAGTGGGGGCTGGGTGGAGGGAGGAAGAGGAGGCAAAGGGCATGAGAGGACCCTGACCAGGGCCTCACGAATTTAAAAGGGTCAGAAGCCTGTCTCCTCACATGAATGCACAGCTCAGTCCCACTCTGAAGAGCGGTCAGGAGGGCGGCGCGGGCCGAGGCGCCTGTGCCCCAGAGTTCGTGAGGACAGTTATGCCAGGCACCATCCCGAGTGTTCCACGTATCGGCTCATCTAATCCCTCAACAGCCTCCACTCCATAGTGAAGAAACTGAGGCACAGAGAGAGAACTTGACCAATGGCACAAAGCTGGTAGAAGACTCTCAACCCCAGAGCATAACAGAAAGAACACGTGCTGGGAGGTCACCAGAGCTGGTTTGAGTCTCTGGCTCCACATTCTCCTAGTTCTGAAACCTTGGACAATTCACTGACTCCCTTTAGCTTTGTTTTCCTAATCTGTAAAATGGACATGTGGGAACGTCATATAGGATTATGGTTGGGAGCACTGATTAATGAAATAATAATAGGATAATAGGCTTTTAGTAGTAGTGGTAGGTGTCTGTGTGTGCGTGTGTGTGTGTGTGTGTGTGTGTGTGTGTGTGTTTGAGGGGGATTCTTGAGAGAATAAGCCACTAAGCCAAAAGGCAGAACCTTCCCCTGAGATGCCAGCAGACGTGAAAGGGAAAGAGGAGACAGAGGGAAACAAAAAGGGACTCCTGGAAGGAAAAGGAGGGTAATGGTGTTCCATGATGGCTGAAATGAATGAGGCCCAGGGCTTTGGAAGGGGAGGCTGCTCCCAGATGGGTGGTGGGGCTCCTCCCACCGGGTTTCTCCAACCATTTTAGTGTCCCCTGCCCCAGGCCTGCCTGCAAATCTGGCATCAAAGGCCTTCAGCCCTTGGATCCTCTCCCCCATTCTCTGAGTTTCTTGTCCTAACGGTAAAAACCCTGTAGAAAGCACTTGCAATTTCCCGAGCTCCTTCCCTGATGCAGCATTTGAGTAAGTGGTGATTTCTCGTGTGCCTTATGGCCTTGTGGCTCAAAGTAGATCAGCAGCTTCAGCACAACCTGGGAGCTGATTAGAAATGCAGATTCTCGGGTCCCCTGAATCTGAATCTACGTTTTAACAGGATCTCTGGTATTCACAGGTCCATTGAAATTTGCGAAGCAGTGGTCTATGGGACCCTGACTCTAGCAGGTCTTAGGAAGAGACCCTTACTTCTGCAAGAGGCAAGAGCTCCCCATCAGCTGCCATTGCAGCCACACTGAGCACATTATAAACACCACACTCACAGAAAGAGCAGCCCAATTTCAGGATAAAGGTCGACGAGTTACCACTATTTCAATGTCTCCAGCCATTTGCTTCTCTCTTCTGAAGCGGCTGGAAAAGCTGGCTCCTAGGTTTTGCTAATGGGAGTGTGTTTCAGGACCAACACCACAGAACTGAGCAGGCGCTAGGTCCCCAGCCCTCCACCCCCACTTCTTTGCTGAGGGGGGTCTAAGTTGGGTCTCAGCTCCCCCTGGAGAAGCCAAACTAGTGGCCCATGTCCCTGCCAAGTGCACACAGATGAGCTCTCTCTCTCCTCTCTCTCTGCAGTGTCCTCTCCAAGCCTGGTGATGCCCACACATCACTTACTTTGTGCACAGCAACAAGGACCCTATTTTCCACACCATCACCTTCTGGGCAGCTGTCACGGAAAAGCCCAGTGACCTGACAAGCACCTGCAAGAGGTCCCTGCTTACCTGACATCCTGCTGGCGTCTCGGACAATCCATCCTCTCTCAGGGGGCGCGGCCCAAAGCCCAGCTTCCCTTCTATGCAGTATTGTCTCGATGCCTCTCCCAAGATGTCGAGTACTCCCGTCCGTCCTGGAGGTGGGAGACACGAAACCACGGAAGAGGAAGAGCGAAAGCTGTAGTTTCTACATTATGCTCCTTCATCGAACAAACATGTGAAAACTTGAATCTGTTACTGAAATGAGGAGAAGAGGACATGTGCTATTGAACTGAGCCAAACACACTGTAAATATCAGCAAACTCCCTCCCCCACCCCCATCCCAACTGATCTTGAGATTTCTTTTAAAGAAGTAAATTTGTCCAATGGGTGTAAACTATAAACTACTGTAATTAAGTGCAATTTTCCCTCCACTTCCTCTCCCCTCTGCCCTGTATATAATACTAAAGTGTCTATCAGTTTTCTTTGTAAAGGTCAGAGTTGAATTTTCAAAGCGATTTGCCTCCTTTCTCTCTCCCCATGGAGAAATATCGTAAGTGGGAAGTGAAGCCCCTTGCCCCTGGGCCTGGACACACACAGGGACTGCATATTTTGGACTGCCTGCCAGCAAACTCCAATCTCCTGATGTTAAGACACACCTCTGGATCCCAGGAGGGGCTGAACATAGTGTCAGAGAAACATCCTAGCTTCCGATGAGGCTAGGGGTTCAGCCAGTGCACTCCCAAGAAACCCCAAGGCAGGGAAACTGGCTGTTTGATAGCACAAGAAAAAGTTGCCCTTTCAGAAGGCCTTCCATTAAAACAATTTATTTTATCACTGCCCAGAGTCTCATATTTCTGTCTCTGACACTCCCTTGCCACAGTCCAACCAAGAAACCCTGGCCCCTGGTCTCCTTGGAATTTTCTACTTACTCCACTGGGCTCACTGCCACCGTGTCCCAGTGTCTTCATGCCAGCTTTACTGCTAAGGTGAGAAGAGTCAATTCCCCAGTCGGACTCCACAAGTCCCTCTGAGGGGATCTGGCCAGAGCAGGAACAAACACCTTTGTCTTCCCTGCAATTCACAGAAGTAAAGTGACAGAGCCAACTCTTGGTGACTGTGGTCATAGGAACAGACAAAAAGCGGGAAGAATGGAAACCCTGTGGGTAACTTTTTCAACCTCATTTAGGCATGAGTTCCAGCCTTTCCTCCCTTCTGCAGGGCTGTTAGTCCCCAGGAGAATGGGCTCTTGTGGGTGTCACCCCCTGCCGGGGTTTCCCCCTCAGGTGGGATACTAATGAATACAAATTGTCCAAAAGATGAAAAGCCAAAGGCCTGGACACTCCACCAGCAGGGACTCTGCCACAGATAATCCAGTGTTGGCTCCAGGAAGAGGGAGGATGGACCTGTCCTCTTTGCTGTCTCCTCCTTTGTACAACATAAACCTACAAGCAAGCGGTTTCTCACTCCTAGACAGAGCATTTCCCAGGCAACGTGTAAGCAAGGGATTGTGCTGACCAGGACCTGAGCAACAGGTTTTCCAAAATCCCAATGCAGTAGAAGATGTAATTCTCAGTGAGCTGGACAAAGTCACTGAGTAGCTATTATGTCCCCAAGGCAGGGATGGATAGACATGGAAATGCTGACGTCCTTTGGCTCCTGGCTCCCCCAGACGATGTAACTTGGGTTGACGTGGTCAAGAGAAAACTCATGGTTGAGCTGAGAAGGGCTGGGGCCAAGGCCAGCCACCACGTATCAAGAGAGGCCAAGATCCCCTTTCATTAGTGAAGATGTACTAGTGGATGGCTCCTGTGAATTCCAGGAAAAGGAAGGGAATATAGGCCTCAAGCCCCAGCCTCAGTTGGAGCCCTATATTTGGCCTTAAGTTGTTTCTGGAACAGTATCACGTATTTGCATTTGATAAATTTTAGATCATGAATTGCAATAACTCTGAGAACCCAGAAGGTCTTATTCATCCAAAAGGTCACCTGGGCAGAGGTGGAGGTGGAGGGGAGGGAGGACGGGTGGGTTGGAGAAGTCTCTAGGGACTGTTCCTAACCAAACCCTAGGTAACCCAAGACAAGTAAAAGGTGGCCCTGGCAACTGAGAGCCCCCAAGAGGGTTAGCACCTCCCTTCTAAATCAAACAGGGACCTCCCTCCCCTGGCACTACAATGGGCAAGGAGGCCCACTATGTATGGATCCAGGTGGGAAATAAATCTGAAGATTCATTTGCAGCTCAAAACCCCCTTACCTTCTTCTAGCACCTTATGAACCAGCATTTTCCAGGGTCTAGCTTTACACCCTGACCCCAAGCTAACAGACAGATGGTTCCGTTTTTACCACGACTTGCTGTCATTTTCTGGAGTGACCTCTGCGGAAGGCAGATTTCATTTTAACTTCCATGGAGAAGAAATGAAATCAGTAATGAAAACCTGCCTTAAAATGTATTGAACTTTTCTATGCCAAACAGCGGGTTATTCCTCTGAAGGCAGAGATAACTGGAGTGTTAGCCACTGGATTCAGGCGGATAAGAACACAATGCAGGCAGCCAGGGAGTCTGAGCTCTTGGCCCACAGTTGGGGGCAGGTCTTTGATATTCTTTTTAGAGTCAGAATGCCTTGATTAGAATCTCCAACTCCACCACCTAACTCCGTCCTCATTGTCCTCCTACATAAAATTGGGTGATAATAATAGGATATACCCCCTGCATATGGTTGTTTGAGGAGTAAATGAGTTCGTACTTTGAAGTGTGCCCAGTACATAGTGAGTGGTGCTGTGTGTTAGCACTCTGTCATCCCAGGGTGTCTTCTTGTGTAGTCTTTTGAACTTGCTTGATATTTCCAGATAACCTCATCACAAATTTGATGCTCAGTAAAGAAAACTGCCAATAATTGGTAAAATGATTTCTTTTCTATGGTGTGTAGCAAACCCAGCAGTGAGGCAGAAAGGGGAGGTGTGAGGAGAGGAGAAAGGCTTGACTGGGGAGTCCTTGTCTCCTTAGGGAAAGAAGGAGGTAAAATGTGGCGATGTTGTGATGAGTGTGAGGGCCACAGAGAGCCAGGAGGCTGGGACTAAACCGGCTTCATGCTCCTAAAGGTGGGTGGGAGGGGGTCATGGAGGAGTGCAGGGAGCAAGGATGGGTGGGGTTAGGAAGATGCAGAAGCCAACTTCTTCCCAAGGAAAATCAGGGCTGATGTGTCCCCTCTGAATTGGGAATTAATTCAAAGACCTTCAAAACCTTCTCTGGAAAATACGAGATTGCCAATGATGGACCATGCAGTGGCATATGACATACCCATGTTTTAATACTTTAAACATGTCCCAATCACATCAAACAGGCTGAATATTTATGAGAAATTGCAATACACAACCTCCTATAAAGTTCCTCCTTCTCTCCCTCCTCTCTCCCTTCTTCTCTTTCCCTCCTTCTCTCTCTCTCTCTTTCTCTCATTCTCTCTCTCTCTCTGGTGCAGAGGTCATTCCAGCTGGGCAAATACTAGAGTGTCACCCAAGATTTATGACATGACTATATTTTATAAATGAGTATTTTGGGGTTTGCAGGACTTCACACACACCTGGATGACTGTTTTTTTCCTGGGTACATGTAAAGTACTATGTGCCTATGAAGAGAGGAAACAGTCTCAGGGAGAACGAGCAGAGCAGACAAGAGGGGACAACATCAAAAGCAAGAGTCATCTAAGCAGGTTCACGTGGTCTGCACATGTGTGTTTATGCCAACAGATCCCACAGTGCAAATACAAGGTAATTCTCTGCAGTTTCCACATATTTAATTTTCTTATCAGACACATACTGTTACATTCCCAAAAGGCAGGTTTCTTTCCTGTGCCCTATTGTCTAGACATCCTTAATAAGCCAATTATATTAAATTATTCCCAATTATGAAAGGAATAAAAAGATAAAGCTAATTTTTTAAAAGACAAACAAATCCCAGTATAAGGAAATCATGCCTGTTTTTCTGAGCCGTTATAAGACTTTCTGTGTATCCCTTTGCTTTTGGAAACATCATCTACTCCAACATAATGTTTCTCATCTATTTATTCAAGAAATATTTACTGACACTGACTGTGTGCCAGGCACCATTATTCTAGACAGTGAGGACACATCGGTGAACCAAATAGATAAAAATCCTTGCCCTCATGAAGTTCACAATCTACTGGGGAGACAGACAGCAAATGTGTGAGTGTGTGTGCATGTCAGATGATAAAGACATCCATGCAAAATACAGCAGGGAAGGGGGTACAGGGAGTAGGGTAGTCATTTTAAAAAGGGTGGCCAAGGAAGGCTCACTAAGAAAGTTACATCCAAGAGCCCTGAGGTTGCCGAGGGAGTGAGCCATGTGGACACAGGGGAGGAGAGCACTCCAGGCAGAGCAAACAGCCAGTACAAAGGCCCTGAGGCAGGAATGGAAAAGCAGGGAGGCAAGGGTAACTAGAGCTGAGTGAGAGGGAGAGTTCTGGGTCAGGGAGGTGAGCAGAGTGCTGGGACATGATGACAAATGACATAGGGCCTGTTGCCATTTGTAAGGACAGCTGGAAGCTGCGCTAAGGACTTTGGCTCTTATTCTGAGGGAGCTGGGGGCCCTCAGAGTTTTGAGCAGAGCAGGGAAAAGATCTGACTGATGTTTTACAGGGATCCCTCTGGTTGCTGAGTTGTAGGGAGAGGCCAAGAGTGAGAGCAAAGAGACCATGAGGAAGCTGTTGCCATCAACCAAGCCTGAGCCCAGGGAGCGGTGGAGGTGATGAGAGGCGGTCCGATGGTGGGTGTTGTTTTGAAGGTGGAGAACGTGAGGGCATTGGGATTTCTTGATGGTCTAGATGTGCAGTGTGAGAAAGAGAGGCATCAAAGAGGATTCCAAGGTTTGGGGCCTGAACAAAGTAGGAAATAGAAATTGATGTTGTACAAATTAAAAACAGTATTACCTAAGCAAAGACTCTAGCTCAGATGTTTTTTCTTTTTTGCTGAGGAGGATTCACTGTGAGCTAACATCTGTGCCAATCTTCCCCTATTTTTAGTATGTGGGTCTCCAGCACAGCATGGCTGCTAACCTGGGAACTGAACCTGTAGCGTAGGTCTGCACTCGGGAACCGAATCTGGGCCGCCAAAGCAGAGCACGCTGAACTTAACCACTAGGCCACTGGGGCTGGCCCTCAGATACTTTTTAAATACACTTTAGGAAGCATCTTGGTAGTATGTCATGCTGTGATGTCTGTTATTATCATATCCCTGAGGTGATGTCAGGGCTGTCCAGGTGGCAGTAACATGACATTCAATCATTCATCCAACAAACGTTTATTGAGTGCTTACTATATGCTACATACTCCTAGGCGTAGGGAGAAAAGCTATTAAAAAATGTCACTTCCCATGGAGCTTATATTCAACTGGGAGGGAGCCAACCATAATCAAATAAACAATATGTCAGGTATTGGTAAGTTCTTGAAAGAAACACAAAGCCGAGAAAGGGGGTGGGGGGCGAGGAAGGAGGAGGATTCCTTTTTGCAGGGGGATTGCTATATTCTTGCCTTCCAAGGCAGGATTTCTTTTGGGCATCCTGACTAAAAACATACATGAGTGTAGACTTCTGAATGACCTACACTGATGGTTAGGTCCACCCTCTACTGCCTCCTTCTCTTGGGAGGCTGTACTAGTTTCCTGTGGCTGCTGTAACAAATTACCACAAACTTGGTGGCTTAAAATACCAGAAATACATTCTCTCACAGTTCTGGAGGCCAGAAGTCCAAAATCAGTATCATTGGGCCAAAACCAAGGTGTCAGCAGGGCTGCCCACCCTTGGAGGTTATAGGGGAGCCTTTTCCAGCTTCTGGCGGCTGCCAGGTTCCCTGGCTTGTGTCCGCATCGCTCCAGTCCCTGCCTCCATCGACACGTTGCCCTCTCTTCTGTGTCAGCCTCCCTCTTCTTCCTCCTCCTCAGGATACATGTGATTGTGTTTAGGGCCCACCTGGATTATGCAGGATCATCTTCCTTAATCACATCTGCAAAGACTCTTTTTCCTTTTAAGGGAACATTTGCAGGTTCTGGGGATTATGACCTGATCCCTTTGGGGGTCATTACACAGCCTAATACAGTGACTTTACCCCATAAAAGAGAATGTAAGGTGAAAGTTTCTTTTATACAACTTTTTAAGGTATAATTCATTATTATTTTTGTAAAATATGTTGCCTTACCCAGGAAACATGGATGGTAACAAGAAAGATGCCTGTTTCTTAATCTTTATGAAATCTACTTTCGACAGGAGCCACACTTTGGAGAAGCTTGAATCAATAAGTAAATGAAAAACTTAAACATGTTGCTCATGTTTGTATTCTGGAAGCAAAACAACAGGCTGCCACAGTAGTTAGGGTTAACCATTCATCCGCCCCTTTGTTCATCTAGTAAATATTTACTGCAGTGTGTAGAGTGGTTCAGAGCTCAGACTGAGGGAGTCAGGCAAATCTGGGTTCAAATTCTGGCTCTACCTCTTACTGGCTGTGTGATCTTGGGAAGGTTACTTAACCTCTCTGTTTCCTTATCTGAACACAGGGTTGTTGTAGGGATTAAATGAGATACAAGGTGCATAAAGCCCTTTGCCTGGTACACAAGAAAATGCTCAATAAATGTTAATTATTAGCATCCAGTCCTGCTGGGGCTACGACCTGAGAGAACACGATGGTCCCCATCCCACCATCACTGAATGTCTTCCCCCAACTGGAATGTGAGTTCTGTGAGAGCAGGAACTTAGAGTTTGTTCACTGTTTTTCCCTAGGATCTGGTACCTGGCACATAGTAGGCTCTCAGTACATACTTTTTGAATGAATGAATGTGTGTATGTATGTCATGGAGTTTCCTGGTTTTATGTCTGGAAAATAGCCCAAAAGCACACCTACCACCACCACCACTCTTTGGGCCGCTCAAGCTTCAAAAAAAGGAGCAAGTTGGGGCCAGCCTGGTGGCACTCTGCTTCGGCAGCCCGGGGTTCGCAGGTTCGAATCCTGGGTGCAGACCTACTCACCACTTATCAAGCCACACTGTGGCAGCGTCCCACATATAAAATAGAGGAAAATGGGCACAGATGTTAGCTCAGGGCCAGTCTTCCTCACCAAAAAAAAAAAAGGAGCAAGTTATTGTTATCACTTTTATAAATGGGGTAAGGAGAAAGGAAAGAAATAAAAATGGAGTTCTGAGGTAATGCCTTATGGCTAGTGTAGTATTAGGGTTAGTTAGACCAGCTTGGAACCCATTTTGGCTCTGAGCTGTCATTCAAAAAGGAAAACCACCACCAACAACAAACCATTTGTATCTACCCAGGGGTCCGATGTCTATACCCATCTGCAAACATTCCTACCATCCACAGAAAGATGACCAGACAGCAACCTTCTCGAGGACAGAAACCTAGGTTATGCCTCTCTCTACTAGCCTAACCCAGATCTTTATTCTTTGACTAGATTCTTTGTACATTTTGAAAATACAAAGCATCTAAGTGTGGTGCAGATACATAATAGGAGCCCTTTCACTCATTCATTCAACACACCTCTTTTGCACGCTGACTTTGAGCCAGGCTCTGTGGTGGGTGCTGGAGATTCCAAGACGCCCTGAAGGAGTTTCCAGCCTGTCTGGGGAGACAGACAAATTAGCGAGTGATTGCAATGCAGTGTGTGGGTGTTAGACGGTAGAGTGGTAGGACAATGGAGGAAATTCTGTTTGGGTGGAAATCAGAGAAGGTTCCTTAGAAGACACTTGAACTGTGACATAAGGAATGAATGACATTTCACCAGGCAGCTGGGGGAGTGGGGAAGACATTCCGAGGCTGAAAGACCACAAAATGCAAAGTGAATGTCCAAATCAACGAGTTCCCCATGTTGTTTCAGCCCAAATCTTCTTCTGTCTTCTGCGTGCCTGGGAGACCCCTGACTGAACTTCTCTTGCCCTGGCTCTGCAAATCATGATCTGACACAGTGAAATATGTTCTCCAGGCTGCAGGGTCCTCGGGTCAAGGTAATGGGTCACTAGCCAGCCAGTGCCTCCGAGGAGTGACCCAGGGCCTGAGAATCAAATATGTGGGCCCCACATCTCCGATGAGCAGAGGTAAGGCATGGGGTAAGGCATGTGATGTTTACGTTCCGAAACTGCCAAGCCACTAGCTTGCAAAGTGTCATTACGTCTGCAGGTGGAGGGTAATTTTCCTGTTACTCAAGGACTCCTGATCAGGCTCTGATTGGTCTCTGGGGAATTGTTTTATGACCCAGAGCCAGGCAGCGCTAGATAGGAGATGTGGTTTGCTGGGCAGAAGTTTACAAGGCAGGAAATTGCTTCACTGGGCACAACCATTCATAAGAAACACCTCTGGGAAAAGGAGACCTAGCTCCTGGCAGGTCTGCCCCTGGCCTTTTGTTTACATCAGCAACAACCCGTGTTCCTGGTTACACAATGTGGCAGCGTCACTTTGAGTGGGGGATCTTTGCCCCTTGGAAGAATAAACACATTCCTCACTTGCAGTGGAATTAGCAGACCTCACAGACTTCTCAGTGACTCTCCTGGAGGCCTTAATGTCATAGGAAGGAGACTCTAAATATGATTAGCTGGACAACCTAACTTACTCCAAATTCAGTTGAATTTTCCTTTAAATGGCAATACAGGCTTAGATGAAGATACTCCACAAGTGAAGGGTGGAAAAGAGTGACAATCCTTTGTCAGGCAGTTGCCAAAGCCACGCTAGGTTTCTTAGGAACAATCCAGTCACTGGGTTAGGGGTCATTGGTCAGTCTTTGGGGAGGAGGGGACAGGGCTGGGGGTTGTTTGGATACATTCCAAATCCCACATTGTCATTGTCCCACCAGCTCTTAGCTGAGTTCTAGAGT
This sequence comes from Tapirus indicus, assembly GCA_031878705.1. Taxonomy (NCBI): domain Eukaryota; kingdom Metazoa; phylum Chordata; class Mammalia; order Perissodactyla; family Tapiridae; genus Tapirus; species Tapirus indicus. Next base: position 24,391,303 of record CM062932.1, read on the forward strand.
CCAGACCTTTTAGCAGTAGGGTCATCAGATCTGCACATGTCATGGGGAGGACAGATAGGGGCTGTAGCCAGAGTCTCCAGAACCATGGGGGTCCGTCTGGCAAGTTACTGGAGGCCCCCAGCCCAGCACTGTTCAGTAGAATCAAGAGTCACACCCTGGGCCCTGCTCCTCCCCGCCTCCTTTGTCAACCCATCTCAGGTGGTCCTGGCCCAGGGAGCTTCAACGGGGTGCTTCACCTCTCTCTGGTCTCAACTTCTGTACCTGTGAAATGAGGGAGAACCATGACACTTAAAGTCACAGCTCTAATGTGAGGATTAAATGAAACCACGAATCTCCTCACTGTAAAGTGTGTTTGCACACTTAAGGTTTGGTGCATTGTCTCTGGGGCAGTTGGGCAGGAAGGGGGACTTGAAAGGGAATTTCATTTTATGTTTTTTACCTTCATATAAGGAGTTGCAGGCAATTCACCATTACCCCAGACTTAGTTGAGGACCTACCGGCTGTGTACTTATGCTGTTGGGCAGACCATCCAAGGGCAGGAGCAGTCAGTGGCAGGAAGCCCTGGGCTTGCCCCATCTGAGCTTATTTTATTTGCTTCCCTGGAAACCATTTGCTTAATTCTGTCCTCCACTTGCAAGTTCTAAGGGGGCGCAGCCCATGTTGTTCTTGCTTACCACCGTATCTCCAGTTCCTCGTACAGCTCCTGGTGTGTAGTTGGTTCTCTGTAAAGACTTGTTGAATGAATAAGCAAATTCATGAATGAATAAACGAATGGGTTGCATTTTCTTAAAATTTGAGAACCACTGATATAGTGAATCCATAACAAATCTACTAGACTTCAGACACCTAACTTCTACCTCATCAGATAAGCAGGCAGCCTTGATTCCTTGTTTCCTTGTACAGATGGAGCAGCTATGTCAGGAAAAGCAAGGTGGGGTATGGTGCTAAAGCCTGCCAAGGCAGCTGCAAGGACAATCCCTAGCGGAGGACCCTTTAAATAATTAGTTCATTAAGTATCTACTTTAGTAGTTGTTTTCAACCCCCTTCAGAGTCTCATGTTTACTGCTCCCCTACCCTGTCCATTCCCTGTGAAGGAGACTGCAAAAAGGTTTAGAGCCACTGGCCCTAGAAGTTTGGGGAATAGCGTCACTGGCAACCTGATCTCCAAATCCTGCTAGAGGGACCAAGATAAGCCCAGAGGTGAAGGGGTGATCCTGCAGGGTCAGAATGGAGGAGTGTGTGGCCAGGGCAGCAGAGGACAGACCCAGAGGAGTGTTTGGGATCAAGAGTGTGGGCCATGAAGCATGTTAGAGACCCACTTTGGGGTGGTACCCCTGAATGTGGTACATGTGTATGGGTCTAATGTCCTAAAAGGCATGCTTCTCAAACTGGTGTATAGGGCAGTGAGCCAGGGGGTCCAAGAAGCCACAGGAAAAATAGCTCATCTTCCTAGAGCATCAGTTTTATTCAGAGATAAGTAATTTAACTGCATTTTTATATAAAAGCAAATTGATAGATCATGGGAGAAAATATAAAATTTACATATATTTTTTGTGTGTGTGTGTAAGGAAGACCAGCCCTGAGCTAACATTGGTTGCCAGTCCTCCTCCATTTTGCTGAGGAAGACTGGCCCTGGGCTAACATCCATGCCCATCTTCCTCTACTTTATATGAGATGCCGCCACAGCATGGCTGACGAGCAGTGCATCGGCAGGCGCCCAGGATCCGAACCTGCGAACCTGGGCTGCCAAGCGAGAACTAAACCACTGCGCCACTGGGCCGGCCCCTAAAATTTACATACATTTTTAAGATAAAATATGGGGCTTCAAAGAAATCTCCTATCTCCTATCTCAGGCCTCTTGAGAAGTGTGAATTCACTCTTCTCTGCCACTAACGGTACTTCAGTAGAAAAGTGTCAGAAGCACTGGCTTAAAAGAGCCACGCAGAAAATGCCACCCATTGACAATGTTCCCACTGTCCATGCACGCTGCTAGACCCCGGTTCCATGCAGTGTTTGTCCCCTCGATGAGACAATGGCATTGGCCCCTCACATCCCCTGGGCTGACCCTTGGACCCTGAGATCAACTTGCTGTCTTTCTTCTCTCAGGTTCTCAGAGATGAAGTCCCCTGTCCGAGAGGAGGAGTTATACCCTTGTTATTATTTTCTCCACTCCCAGTGGCCAGCACAGTGCTCAGCACAGATGAGGCGCTCAGTTAAGGTGTGTTGGGATGAACTGAACTCCAGAGAGACGCCTCCATCTCCTCCTTCCTTCCTCCTGAGGGCGGTGGCAGCTCTGGCCTCCAATCCTTGGGGAGGTCAAACCAAACAGCCTGGGCACAGCTAACAAGTGCAGCTCCAGTTGGGGCCCAGTGGGGGCAGGTTTCACTTTCATTGCTCCCAGGGCTAAAGGGTTGAGAAATTCTTTCCAAGGAGAGACACTACTTTTTAACTTTTATTCACATTTTTTAGATGAGGGCACTGAAACCACATAGGGAAAACCTAGCCATGCAGATCATTAGTGAGTTAACAGCTTCACTCTGGAATATAGGGAGATTGACAGTGACTGGGTCATGGGTCTGGGGGTCTGCAGTAAGTTTACTCTCTGGCAAACTTTGGTTGCCAAAGCAGATTCCCTGGAGTCCCCAGCTCCAGCCCCTTCCTCTGACCTCCTGGCAAGTGAAGGCTCTCTGGGTCTCCCTGACTGCAGCGTAAGCCCCTGAGAGTGGGAATGGCGTCTAATTAATCTTTGTACCCCCCTGCCGCTTAGCGGAGTCACTGCACATAAGACACCCTCAATAAATATTTGCTGGTGATGAGTATGGCAACATTCTCCTAAGTCATTGACCAAATATTTATGTTCTGTGCAGTCTGCTGGGCATAGGGGTTCAATGATGAAGAAGAAGCAGTCTCTTCCCTCTAGGGGCTCGTGGCTTAGTAGGGAAGGCTACCATAGAAAATGCCCATTGCAATGCGCTGTAAGTACCACGACAGAGGTGTGAACAAAATCGAGGGGCAGCATCGGGGCCCTCCCTGACAACGAGGTGCTGCTTGCTCTCTAGCCGGTGAACTCAGTAGCTAAAACAAGGACTGCTCAAGCCATTGAGGTGGGCTCGGCCTCCTGCAGCTGAGGTCTTGGGGGACCAAAGGGAGGGCCACTTTCACAATCACAGGAATGCCCAGGGTGGGTGGGCCGGAGGGTGACCTCCCCATCACCCTGTAGGAAAGTGAGGCCAGGCTAACACCTGTTGAGACAGGTAGCTCCCATTTGCCCATTGTCCTGTGTTTGCAGAGGAGGAGCAGGGAACTCCGGGCAGTTAGGGGGGATGGGTCACAACCAGGTGAGCCTCCTTTCGGCGGCACCGCAAGCATTAGCGCGGAGTTAGGGCAGCCAGCCTGGCAGGATTTATAACTCCAGATTTCAAGGTCTTATCGTAAACAAGCTCCTTCTCAATCGCAACATGTCAGGGGTAGGGGGAGTAGGCAGGTAGGGACAGACTGGAGAGCGGTGCTGGGGGTGGAGGTGAGAATCTAGTAGAAATGTGCACACTTGGTTGTAGCACATAGGGGAGTTGAGGAGGGGCAGGAGGGAGAGAGAAGTGGAGCTGTTCATGGCTAATATATGGGACATTGAACTGGTTAAGACTAATGCTTTATCTCCTGTCTCATGGCCCAGGCCTAAAAGGTCATAAACATGCTTTGGAAGGTAGTGAAATGTTGAGGCAAGCCCAGAGAGCCAGCCCAGAGGGAGCATTGTCTTACCCAGCCTTCTGCTCTCTAGAAGTTTCTCTCCCCCCCCCCAGCATCCCTCATCCAGTGCATGTTCTTGTTTGGGGAAGGGGCGGGTGGGCAGTGTCTCTGCTCATACCTATAGATTCTGAGTCAGGAACACAGCAGAGCTGTCCCTAGGGAAAGACAGACTGTCCAGGGCTCTGCTTTGGTGGTGGAGGGGAGAAGGGCTGGGCATGGTGCCAGGGGTCAAGGAGGCAATTGGTGGAAGGCGAGAGGGGAGGAGGAGACTCTGCAAGGAGGAACTTCAGGCTGTGGCTCCTAAAGGCTGCCTTTGGACATCTCTTTTTCTCTTCAAGTCTTCCCTTGATGTTCATTCTTACCTGATGCCACCTGAATAAAAACAGCACCCTCTGCAATTTGCCCTGGGCCACACCCCCGTAGACCACCTTGAAGGAAGGACCACCTTCCTTCCATCGCAGGCCTGTCACAGGCTCTTCTGGACTCAGGCCTGGTCTGCATTCTGCTCCTCGGCAGGACTGCAGGCTCAGCAGGAGTTGAAAGATGTCCCTCGGAGGACCCTGGGAGCATGCCTCCCTCCTCCTTCTTCTCCTGAGACATCAAACACACCAGGCCTGGGCGGGCGGGCGGAGTTAACAAACACAGCCAGGCTTGGGGGAGGCTTGCAGGCCTCTCCAGACTCCTAACTCCAGCCTGAGCAAATCCCCCCTGAGACTTCAAAGCCAGCTGCTTGTTTGCCTGGCCACAGAGCAGCAACAATGCTTTCCCTTTTGACCTAAGAAAGCATCCCTGGCATCGTTGCTGGAGGACTGCTGGCCAGGGGGCCAACCTAGAGCATAGGACCCTGCTTAGGGGCTGTGAGGTGGGCATTCCTGCCAGTCCAAGACCAGGGGGTGTGTGGAGCAGTCTCTGGAAAGACTGTCTCAGCCAGGACTCAGTTCAGAGAGGGCAGGCTCCACCCCACCCCAGCAGGGCATAACTGGCCACATCAATGCACCAGGGAATGGAGACCATAACCCCATGCACTTGCTGCTTCCCTGAAGGCTACCCTTGTTTCCAGGGACTGCTCATCACGAATGTGGTGGTGTGGTGTTTGTCTGTGCTGGGTGTAAGAGTGCCCACATGCACAAGTGTGCACAGGAATGTATATATCCAGTGATCCCAGATACCACCACACAATTCTCCAGGAACTATGCCCTTAACTCATATTCTGAAAACAAATTTTTATGATTGATCTAAAAGTAAGAGTAGAGAATGGTGTATCAGAAGCAGTAAAGTAATTCAACCAGTCAGCTCAAGAGATGGAGAATCTGTCTTAGGACTAACTTGCTTACTAATGCCAAGTCAATGATGAAACACTCATACTTTCAGGGACCTTCTCTGAGGCTTGAAAAGTGACCCCAGATTGCAGCATCCAGCACCCAGTTAGACCTTTAACAGACTTTTTTGGCAATAATTATGATGATGATTTTTCCCTGAAGAATGGCCCCCCCAACATCCCATGCCAAAGAGGGTGTTTCAAGTGCCCAGGCTCTTTCTGAAGATGTGGTCCATGATAGATACAGTGTAAGGTAAGTGGAGGTGTGTGGACACTAAAGTCCCCCAGAGCTGAATTCACATCCTAATTCTGCCACTTACACCCCATGTGCCCCTGAGAACATATCTAACACTCTGATCCTATGTTTCTTCAGCTGTAAAGGGGCTAGACCCTACTGGAAGATCCTGCCCTAAGAGAGTGATGTTCTTGGTAATTATAATAAGAGGAAATCATTTGGTGAAGAATAGCTCTTGGGCAGAAACCCAGGTCTGGGGCTGCAGACCCCATGCTTATGATATCCACTGCAGCTCCCTTCACAGTTTAGAGAGGCAGCATCCATGGTGGTTTAGAGCCTAGACACTAGAGCTGGACTACCTGTGGTCCAATCCCACCTTGCCACTTTTAGCTGTGTGACCTTGGGCAAGCACTTAATATCTGTGCCTCAGTTTCCTCATCTATAAAACAAGGATAATACCACAAAGGATTGTCATTAAGACAAAATGAGTTAACATATATAAAGTGCTTAGAAAATAGGTGACACATAGTAAGTGTCACATTTTTATTACTGCATTGTCAATACTAGATTCACACAATGCTGTCCTTGTAAATACTGTCCAGGCAAAATTACAAGTATTTGGTGACGATGAGGAACAAGTGTTGGGGTGGGGGAAGACTTATTGATTTGCAAGTATGGATTTGTGAGCAGGACTGGGGAAGGGAGATTTGGGTAACTAGAATTTCACTCTCAAAGACATACCCTGAAATTGATTTGTGCTGGTCAGATACAATTGTGGATGGTAACCCCACTAAACCAGGGGTATAAAGCTGAGCAGAGCACGCTGACTCCTTTCGTCCCTTCCCTTCCTGTGGTTCTTCCATCATCTCTTAAAAAGATTTTAAAAATCATGAGATTTCTGGTTTCACATAAGAAATTAAATTTTAGCTTTATGGTAAAACCCTCAAAGTACCAATGTTCTGAAGTTTGTGGACAGGGACAGGGACAGCAGCCCCAAATGACTTCACCTACCCCTGACCAAGCAGCAGTTTCCTGGCAACCTGCAGGCAGCCTCCAAGCTACAGATGCCCCACACTGGTCCCTGTAACAGAGTAGATTTCTGTCCTGGTTGCCTCCGCACAGACCTCACCCTGATCTTGAGAGCACCAGCATACTGCAGGAAAGGGCACAGGGGACAGAAGGGAAAAAAAGCCCAAATATGCCACCATGGCCTCTGGCCTGAAGGATTAGGAAATGCAGGACAACCTCTCATTGCATTCCCCAAGTCCAGACCTCACTACAGAAGCCATGCTTTACCACATTTATAGATGGCTGATTATGAAGCAGGAACACAAATGATTAAATTTAGTGAGGATACATATAAATTTCTGCCTTTAGGACCTTTTTTCTTCTCTTTTTTAGCATACAAAAAATACATTTTCAGTAATGTAGTTCAAATGAAAAATATATGGGTTTAGCTAACTCTAAACTTAACACAACTCAACAATGTGTCATAGTTGCTAAAAAGACAAAAATCTAGACTGCATCAATAGAAATAACTGTGTCCACATCATGTGACATAAGAGTCCCACTTTGTTTGCAATCAGACCCCACCTTAAAATCTGGACATCACTTTTCAAGGGGAACATTGACCAATTAGAAAGCATTGAGAGAAGAATAACCAGGATAGTGAAAAGTCTGGAAACTATCGCATTCAGATAATAGCAAATATCCTAGAGATGAGCAGTCTCAAAGGTAAGACCTAAGGAGAACAAATAGATGAAGAGGTGTTATGTGGAGAAGAAAATACACTGCTCTCTGGACCAGTGGGCAGACTGTGGATCCACATGAGAATTATTCATTTGTTTGTCAATGAGATGAACCCACCCCTGGCAGTTGGTAAAGGCTAAAGGATGATCTCTCAGGGATGTAGTATAGAGACAACTACATTAAATAGGGGATTGGATAAGATAAGAAGCCATTCAACTCTAAGAATCTTTGAATCTGTAAAAAAAATTATAAATAGGCAGAGTCTTCTGTTTAGGCAAAACAGGGTACATGCCTCAAATTCCCACTATCAGAGTCATTTAGCTGGGTAAAGGCATTGTTTGTTCTGGAATATCTCTTTTAAAATGCAATATGTTATCTGAGAAAGGTAATACATTAGCACAGATATAGCTGAAGGAAGTTTGGAATCATGGAAATGGCATTTGACTGTGAAGCTGAAGATTTTGCTTTGAATCTCCCACTTATTAACTGTGTGGTCTTAAGCAAGTTACTTACCTCTTTGAGTTTCTGTTTCCTCATTTATTAAGTGAGAATAAAAGTACTTATTCTCAAATACCAAAAGCATCCATACATTTTGCTGGTACAGATCTAGCAGGCATAGCAGAGCTCTAGAGCCAAGAGCTCTGATGACATATCAGTTAAGGTGGTGCATTCCTTTAACTAACAGCTATCAGCTTTCACCACTTTCATTCAGTATTTTACTGGTTATCCCAGCCAATGCAATGAGGCAAGAAAATAAATAAAAGGTATAAGGATTGGAAAGGAAAAAATAAAATTTCTCCTATTTGTTGACAAGGTGATTGTCTACATAGAGAATCCAAGAGAGTTCATAGACAAATTATCAGAACTATTAAAAGAATTGTGCAAAGATGCTGAATTCAGGATCAGCATACCAAAAAAATCAAAAGCATTTCTATATATCTGCAAAAACTAATTCAAAAATGTAATCTTTAAGAATTCTTGTCATTATATCCACAAAAACTAAAAGGTATTAGCAATAGAGCTAATAAAAGAATTGTCAATTAAAATGGAGAAAATCACAACTTTATTGACAGACAGCAGGCCTAAATAAATAGAGCAATATACCAAGTTCATGGATGGAAATACCCAATATAATTTTTTTAATCCCAAATTAATCTATAAATTCAATGCAATTCCAACAAAAATCTCAACTTAGCTGTATCTGTGTAGGAAACTTACAACCTACTCTCAAAATATAATAGAAAAGAGCCAAGAATAGTTAAGAACATTTTGAAAAAGAATAAGGAGGCATTTGCTTTACTACATGAGAAAACTTTTAATAAAGCTATAGTAATTAAAATGGTGTGATTTTGACACAAAGAGAGATTAATAGCTCCAATGGAATGGAATAGAGAGCTCAGAAATAGACCTATGCGTGTGAGAACTTGGTATATTACAGCAGTGACATCACAGATCACTGGGAAAAGGGTAGACAGTTCAATAAATGGTGCTAGAACAATTGACTATCAGTATGGAAAAATAGAATAAAATTAGATTCCTACCTCACACTATACATAAAGAGCAGTTTAAAGGCTTTGATGTGAAAAAGCAAATTTTTAAAGCTCTTAGAAGAAAATACTGGAGAATAGTTCTATGCCCTTGGAGTAGGGCAGGATTTCTTAGGTAAGACCCCCAAAACACAATACTAGAAAGAATAAATTTGACTGTATTAAAATGGAGATTTAATATATTAATTATTAAATATATTGATTATATTGAAATTGAAAAAAAAGACACTATAAAGTTAAAAGTCAAGCCACAGAGTGGGAGAAAATCTTTACAATGAACACTACTAACAAATGGTAAATTCCAGATTATATAAGGAGTTCTCACAAATCAATAAGAAAAAGACCAACAACCTAAGGGGAAAATGTGCAAGGAATATGAACAAGCAAGTTACAGAAAAGGAAACCCAATGGGCAAAGAATATATGCAAAGGTACTTGACCTCACCAGTACTTTGAGAAATGCAACTTAAAATCATAGTAAGAGAGACTGCCAGGTAAAGAAGGCAGATTGAGCATACTGCCATTTCATCCAAAAACCACACTAAAATGACAATAAAGATTCTTTTACAAAAGGCATAAACTCACAAGGATAAAGAGAATGCAAGAGGAGACTACAGCAACAAAATTTTGGAAGCTAGAGGGCAAATAAATGAGAGCTAACTGACTCAGCAAACCTAAGAAAGCTGAATCCCAATCTATAACTGGAGAAAGTTGAGAAGTAACCCATGTGGGTCTACCAGATATCTCAGGCAATATGGATGAAGATGGAGTGAAAAATATCAAGATGTGATGGAAATCTTTAAAATGACAATAGGTTCCCAGATTCCCTTCCTTGCTTCATGTAGTCAGAACTTTTAACAGAGTCTCTAGAAAAGAATACAACTGTCAAAGCTGAGGGCAGATTATTATTATGAGAAGAATAGGATTAAGTGAATGTTTATATAACAAATGCTGATGAAGTGAAGGGAGCCTATACCCTCCAGGAAGGAGAATGGGAAATGCTTCTCTTGAGATTCTGATCCATCCAAGAGAAAAAGCTTAACACTTCTGACATCAGGGGTTCCCCCAAAGAAATGGCCCAGCCGGGTAACCCTGCAGTGAGCCCCATAATTGACAAGCCCTAATCTCAAGCTCAGAGCTTTCAATCAGGTTTTCAGTGCACCATGTTTAAATATTAATGAGCATCCAAGGATCACTAGAGTCCTAAGGAAGACATCTAACATGAACAATAGAGACCAAAACAAATAAACAGGAAAAAGCAACTTGGAGAAAATGGATTCTATGCAGGAAAAGGAAACTAAAAACAAATAAACCAAAAACCTAAACAAATAAAAAAGACTATAATTATTATTCTTAGAGCGGTAAGAGTAGATATTACATCTATAAAACAAGAGCAGGAAACTATAAAAGGAACATTCAGAGAATCAAAAAAACAAAAAGATAAAAATTAAAAATATATGTGGAGGGCCGCCCGGTGGCGCAGCGGTTGAGTCCGCGCTTGGCAGCCCGGGCTTCGCGAGTTCTGATCCTGAGCGCCCGCCGACGCACTGCCTGTCGGCCATGCTGTGGCGGCGTCCCATATAAAGTAGAGGAAGATGGGCACGGATGTTAGCCCAGGGCCAGTCTTCCTCAGCAAAAAGAGGAGGATTGGCAACGGATGTTAGCTCAGGGCTGGTCTTCCTCACCAAAAAAAAAAATATATATATATATATATTATATATTTTATATATATATATTATATATATATATGTGGCGACGTCAATGAAAAATTTAATAAATGGTTCGGAAGAAAAGTTCAGAAAATTCCAAGAAAGTCGAATAAAAATACAAAGAGAAAGAAACAAGGGAGAAAAAAATGAAATAAGAGGACCAATCCAGGAGGTTCAACATCTGAATAACATGAGTTCCAAAAAGAGAAAACAGAAGAGAAGAAATTCTCAGCTAAATAACCCAAGAAAAATTTCCCAGAAGTAAAAGACATGGCTTTCCAGATGGAAAGGGCCCACCAAATGCCCCGCATATGAGATGAAAACAGATCCACCCATCTATACATATTATCAATCATGTAAAAACTCAGAATGGATTCAAACCAACTTCAGAAAAGTGGTTACTTCTGAAGTACAAGAGGGGAATGGGGGTGGGGAGGGATACAGAATAGGTTTCAACTAAATCTGTAAACTTTCTTTTAAAAAAACTGAATATGACAAAATGTTAACTTTTACTAAGTATGAATCGTGGGTACATGAGTATCTTAATATTCTCTGAACTGTTCTGTATATATTTTATAATTAAAATATAAATGTAATAGTGCTCAGGGAAATATATAAGAATAATCATAATAGCCCATTCATAACAGCCAAAAACTGGAAATAAATCAAATGTCCATTATAGGAAAATAGATAAGTTGTGGTATATTCATACAATGGAATAGTACACAACAAAAAGGAATGAACTACTGATATATGAGCAGTGTGAATGAATCTCAAAAACCTGTTTAACAAAAGGAGCCAGATACAAAAACATGTGGAATCGAAATACAGGCAAAACGGATCTAGGCTGATAGAAGTCAGAACTGCCTGGGCGGAGAGACGAGGAGGATTTGGGGATTGAAAGGAAAAGGAGCAAGAGGGAACTTTCTGAGCTGATGGAACTGTTGTGAGTGGAGGTTACATAAGATACAATTATCAAAATTCATTGAACTGAACACTTAAAATCTGTCATTTTGTTGTCTGTAAATTGTACTTCAATAATAAGTGAATGAATGAATGACAGGAAGAACAGGTGACAAAAGGGAGCTTCAAAATTAAATTCTGGGTAGAAACTCAGTCTCCACTCTGTGACCCTATGGTGTCCATAACATAAAGTCCCATTGTGGGGTAGAAAAGCCAACGTTCATAGATAGTCTATGTCTCTTTTGCATTTTCACCTTTTTATCTGCTCCAGAGTCCATGTGCAATGGTACCAGATGCCATTGATGGTCTGCATCAGAACTCTGGGAAGAGCTAGGCAAAATGTTCTATTAAACAACACCGGGGCGGCCCCAGTGGCATAGCAGTTAAGTTTGTGCGCTCCACTCCAGTGGCCCGAGGTTCGCTGGTTCGGATCCTGGGCGCAGACCTATGCATCACTTGGGGCCCTCCCGGTGGCCTAGTGGTTAAGTTTGGTGCACTCTGCTTCTGTGGCCTGGGTTCCCAGGTTCAGATCCCAGGCCTGGACCTACACCACTCATCAAGCCATGCTGTGGCAGCATCCCACATTCAAAATAGAGGCACAGGTTGGCTCAGGGCCAACCTTCCTAACCCCCAAAAAATTTTTTTAAACCCACAAAAGTTAAAAAGAAAATTCTCAGAATGCAGACGTTATCTTGGCCAACCTCCATCCCATCCATGAAGCTCCCTTACAACATTCCTGACAAAGGGTAAGCCAGTCTTCTGCTTGAAACTCTGCAGTGACAAGGAGCTCTCTCCTTCCCAGTAATAACAACAATAACAACAGCAACAACAACAACTAACCTTTACTGAGTGCTAACCGTGCACAGCCCTGCTCTAAGCCCTTTACATGTATTGACTCATTGCAAGTCAACTCATTTCATATTTGGACAGCTCTGTCGAAAGTTCAGATAGGACTCCAAAATTTCCCTCCTTTCCTCACAGGTCTCTTAACTGAGAGGGGGCATATTGATTTTCATCTTGGAATGGGTTGCCCATGGAGATTATAGGGGAAGACAGAGTTGGTATTCAGAGTTGGTATTGTGTTACATATTTTGACAAAGCACATAAGCACCGTCTATCCTGGGCTCTGAAGTAACAGCAATAGCAATAGTCATAGCTATTTATTAAAGCATATGCTCACTTTACATGCATTTACCTCATTTAATCCACATAACAACTCTGTTTTTTTACAGACGAGCAAATTGACCCCTTGAAAGATTAAGTAACTATCTTAAGGTCCCAGAGCTAGTAGGCAACATTCTAGCCCAGGCTTTCTGACCCGGAGACTGAGCTGTTGATCGCACCAGTCTGCACAAGTTTTCAAAGTTAATATGTTTCTGGGAAGAGTATAATGGAAAAATCTCTGAACTGGGAGTGAGATGACCTGAGCTCTGCTCCCTCTTCTGCTACTTTCTTTGTGAGTTTGAGCAAATTGCTTTCCTCATTTCCTTAAGTATGAAACAAGAGAGTTGGACGAGACGATCCCTAAAGCCCAGGCCTAACTCTGATCATCTACGTTCCAAGCTAAGGGTGTCTATGATCCTTTCCCATCTGGAAGGTGCCTAGCATAACATTTCCTGGGGCATCTAATTAACATATGGAGATGATGATGGTGATAATGAAAAAGAAGAAATGCATGCATGAATGAATAAAGTAGAATCTTTAGCATTTTCCTTTGCAGAAGGTTTTCTCTGTCAGCTGTTCTGGGAAAAGGAAAAAGGATTCTTGTCTCACTTTTCAGTTTCAGTTGCTTTTCACCAGTTGGCCTCAAATCTCAGGGCAAAAGTAAATAAAGCCAGCTTCAATCCCCTGGCTTTCTCTCAAGACCCAGTTGTAGGCTAGAAGCAGAAAGTGAATATGCACAGAGTGGCCAATTAGTTCACTGAGTGCCCTCATGACCTCTGACCCCTGCTGGGCCACCCCATCCATTAGCTGTCCTCTTCCCCCTCCACCCTCCTCTCTCTCAGTTGGAATCGTTGTCCCGCCATTCTCTTTCAGCAAAGAGACATGCTCAGGCATTCAGCCAGCCGCTTCCACTTTCTGTTCTTTTGTCTCCTCCCTCTGTTGCCCTTGTTGCTAACCTGGTCACCACTCCTTGACCCTAAGGCTAGGCTCTCTCCCCTCCTGGGGGTGGGAAGGGGCAGTATTCCCAAGCAGGGCTTGCTGGGAGGAAGAAGGCAAGCTCTTACTTTTCCTTTTCACTTGGGTTTCATTCCACAAACTTGAGTTTTAATCCTACTCCCCATCGCAAAACAGTCCCTGTAATGCTTCCTCTGAGATGATTTCTTTCAAAGGCAAGTGTATTGAAAAGTCAAGGTGGGTGGAGGCAGCTGTATATTCTTTAGAGAAGTTGGCTTTTCCTTTATGAGGTTGGGAAATAGATGTATATTCTATTGATTGAGAAGGAAAAGGCTAGCTCAAGATTGTGGGTGTATGAGTACATATTTGTAAAAAAATACAAATAATCATCAGAAGAGGAAAATAAACTAATTAATTTTATTGTGCTTGAAAAAAGCCTTCCAAGTGTTGACTGCATCTGCTAATTCTTTAGAATTCTAGCTCAGAGAGCAAGGGAGCTGGTGGTGAGTTTATTAGGAAAGGGAAAGCACTTTGGAGTCAGACCCATCACATTTAAACCTAGGTCCTGCCACTTGTTGACTGGTTGACTTTTGGTAATAACAGTGGTTCCTATTTTCTGAGTGCATTCCATGTGCCATGCACTTTACATACATCAACTCACTTAATCCTCCTAATAAGCAATGAGGTAGATATTATTAGCAATTATCATCTCCATTTTACAAATAAAGTAATGAAGTCTAAGAGAAATTAAATTATTATTCAACAAAATTATTTGTCCAGGGTTGTATAAATAATAAATGACAGAGCCAGCCCTGATGGCCTAGCGGTTAAGGTTTGGTGCAGTCCACTTCGTTGGCCCAGGTTCGGTTCCCAGGCACGGAACACCACCACTCGTCTGTCAGTAGCCATGCTGTGGTGGCACCTTACATAGAAGAACCAGAAGAACTTACAACTATACACAACTATGTACTGGGGCTTTGAGAGGGAAAGAAGTAAAAAGGAGAAAGATTGGCAACAGATGTCAGCTTAGGGTGAATCTTTCCCTGCAAAACATAATAATAATAATAAATGACAGAAAAGGAACATAAATGAGGCATATATGACTGCAGAGTTCTTAAATGCAGTGCCATACTTCCTCCCAGTTATCATGTACCTAAGCTATTTAATCTTTTTGAGCTTCAGTTTCCTCACCTGTAAAATGACCATCTGTAAAGCACCTAATAATAGTAATGATTAACAATTCCTGAATGCTTACTATATTCCAGGCATTTTTCTACATGCTGACTTACCTTATCTCATCTAATCTTCTAATAAATAGGAACCATTTTTATCCCCATTTTACAGAGGAGGAAACTGAGTCTTAGAGAGGTTAAGAAACAAACCCAGATCACACATGGTTAATAAGTAGTGGAGCTGGAATTCTAACTTGAGACTGGATCCAGAGTCCATGATCTTTCCACTTTCCACTCTATGAGAGTTGCCTCAGAAAGGCCCATAAGGAAGATATGGTATACACACAAAGAGAGGGCGACAGGAATGTAGGGAAGGAGGAAACTAATTCCAACCGAGAATAGGAGGGACAGCTTCACGGAGAATGCAGAGGAGATTCACTTGGGGGAAATTCACTTTGATGCCAGAAAGGCTCAGAAATACATCTCTTTCATAAAGTGAGGTACACCCTAATTATGTTTATGCTGAAGAAGTGAGCAGAGTCCTTGTCATAAACATGCTAATAAATAGTAAGGCAGGTAGCATATCTTACTCATCTTGGTATTGCTTCCCCCCCTCCCATCCCCTTCCCACCCCAATATATCTAGAATAGTGCCTTGCACATAGGAAGTACTCACTTGATAGATATTTCTTAAATGAATAAATGAATGATACCTCAGGAAAGATTTGGTTGGGGGTAAATGACTTTCCTGGTTTGGGGGATGCTGCAGCCCCACAGCTGGAAGACCCTATTCCCTCTCATCTTTCTCCCTGCAGCTCCTCTGACAAGCCCATAGGCTGAGTGATAGGGGGCCCACTGTACCAGAGATGATTTATGGTTCTTTGTTATACAAACCCTTTCACATTCCTCCACATCTTATTTTGCAGCCAATTCATCATGATATTTAAATGAAACTTTGGATAGTGAACTATGGCTCACAGGCTTGAAGACACCCGAACAACATCAATAGATCTAGTATTCAGATCTATAAAAAGACCACTTCTCCACCGGGATTATCTTAGATTTCTCCTTTTTTCCCAAGGACCCAAGGAAATGCCTTTATTTCCACCTTAAAGAATCCCGGGTACTCAGTTAGCCTGAACAGTGAAAAGAAAGGGGGTGACATGCAGCTAACTGGCTATGGAAGGCAATGCTCTGTCATTTCTCCATAATTAAAATAACAGAGGCCCCAAGGAAGATGTGATCCCAGGATTTCAGTCTGGGCTGCAGAATAACTTTGCAAGGATGCCTGAAAGGTGTTTACTCAATGCTCTGGAAACCCCAGCTTTGTTGGGTCAATCTGCCTTCAAAATGATGATGTCAAAGTCAAGTGAAGCCTTCTTGGTTCCTCATGCTACTAATATAAGCTGAAGTTACACTAATCAAAGTAAACCATTTATCATGGCTATAGGAATAAAACAGGAGTAAGCATTTCCTTCTATCTGCCATTAAGTCTATTTCAATCACATCACTCATGGGATACTATATGCTGGCACTATCTTGACTACCTCAGTACAGTCAATTAAACTGAGACTTAAATTCTTGGGCAAAAATCACATACACTAACTCAAATACAAGATCATAACAAATGGGCACTTTTAATTTTATTTGTTGGTTGTTATACATCATCACTTTATTGTGACTAGAACTATGGCTATTGGATACTAACATGCCATGCATGATTTTTTATAACCCAGATGAGTAGGTGATGCCTTCTAACTTTTTACTGAACAATGCTAAATAAATAAACTCACTGCTTCTCTCTGTGCTGCCTTTTTCCTTTGGATATAATTAGGAGATGAATGTTTTGCTTCCCATCCTCTTAAAAGATAGAAAACTCAAATGTAATGTAAACAACAAGATATTTTATAAAATAATGTGTTCAAAAAAGTTAGGCATACATCTTAATTCCAGTGAACCATGTCATACTTATTATACTTTGAATGCACCAAGGAATCTCAAATATTATTTTGTAAAACAATCAAGCCCCCTTGCATGCTGGTTTAGAACATTCAAAATTTCAAGTAATAAATTTGCTTAAAAGAGAGGTTCAATTAAACTTACAAAGTTCCTTGAGTTCACCCTATGCACTTGGTGGAATAAAATATTTTTATTACACATATTATCAGCTGAAACATTTATCATGTACTGTCCTTGCTTCCCACTCCTTAAATGCAAGCATTTACCTTTGACCTATATGATGTTAACATTTTATTGTTCATTCCAGATGATTCTATTTCTGTCTTATCTGCAAAATAGAAGTCTATCCCAAAGCAATTAGACAAAACAAAATAAAAGACATGAATTTAAAAGATATGTGGAGAGCAAGATTTTAAAAATATTAACTCTTTATACAATTGTTAACATTCACACTAATTATAAGCAATATCAAATATGACAATCTAATTTTGACTTTTCCCCAAGAATCTTGTCCCCAAAACTGAATAATAATTCTGTGTTAGATCCACAGTTCTTAAACTGTGCCCTGGGGCACCACAGAGTGCCACAGCAGCAAGCCCATGGGCAACATAGAATATTTAAAATTTTTAAGGGCAACACAGTGATCAACATCTGTTGGAAATCGTATGAACTTCTGGTATGAGGTAGATCATGGTTTCAACATTAGACTGTTACCCTTTTGATGATGTCATATCTTTGCGAAGCTGGGTTTTCTGCAGTTGCTGGGATGAAAAACAAGTACTGCACGAACATCGATGTGGAACAGGAAATTAGTGTCTTTGAGATTTTGAGAAGGTTTGAGAAGTTGTGCAGCACCCAACAGGCTCATACATCCCATTAGCAAGCAATTGTGATTATCTAAAAATGAAATAAGAATACCATTTCTCTTTCAGTTTATATGTATTTTTTAAATGGCTACTAAATTGTGAAATAATAAATATGTGTTAAGATATTTGGATCTAGTAACTTAATAAATAGAATTACTAGGTATTCCTTTTGGCCTGAGTTGCCATGAAAAAATTATTGAGACACTAAGAACACAGTTAATCAAGAAAATTTGAGAACCTTGGTTTTCTCTATTGTAAACTGAGTCTAACGATAGTATCTACTACACAGGATTGCAGTGAGATTAAAAGGATTAATATATGAACAATATTTAGAATAGAACAATTCTTTTCAGCAATCTTATACTTATTTCTATGTGATAGAAAAAAAATAGTTTTGGAGTACGTCTATGCATCAGTAACATAAGAACTTTATAACTGCCATCATAATCAGAAATTTCTATTTAAATTGACTATCTGGGAAGAGAACAGAAATTATTCCATTTCTTTAATTTTTCATTTCTTTGATTTTTAGGTCTCCTGGGACTGAAATCTTCATCCAATTGTTTTTTGTTTTTTGCTTTATGTCAACAAATTTTAAGTATTTTATTGAGGTCACATCAGTTTATAACATTGTGTAAGTTTCAGGTGTACATTAACCAATTGTTTTTTTCACAACTGGAAACATAGAATTTGTCTCTGATACATAATGGGAAGTTTTTAAAAAATGCTACCAAAATCTCTTTTCCGACAGGTTTACATCTTTTCAAAAACAAAATATTTTTTTAAGAATTTTGTTCAAGGAAATATCTGATAAGGTTTTGCCCTCCTGCCACCCCCTACTCCCCAACAATAGCTTTCCACAAGCTGTTCTGCTAAGGAGGCAAGCAGAGTTAACTAGTCATACATCGATTACAGCCTTTTGTCTTATAGCTTAGCAAACTCCTCAGAAGTGCTTTAATTGCCTTTTCTTTTTAATTTTTTATTTTGATATATAATTTCAGACTTATAGAAAAGTCATAAAAATAGTACAAAAATGCCTTTATACCCCTTGCCAAGATTTCCTAAATATTGATATTTTACCACATTTGCTTTATCACTTATTTTGATCACTTTGTTAACACGGTATCTGCCAGATTTCTGTACTATAAATTTACTACTTTTCTCTTGTAATTAATAAATATCTTGTGAGAATGTACTTTGTGACTTTGTAAATATCCTGTTTCTCATCCAAATTTCACCCACTAGTGTTACCATCCCTTAATGGCTCAATTATTTCTACAATGGTTGCCAAAGAGTGGTTTTCTAATTCCACCATTCCTTCTACATTTATTAGTTGACATTCTATTGTAAGGACTCACTTTCTCTTCTCCCACATTTATTTACTCTTTTATTTATGTATATGACTATGTATTCTTATTTTATTCAATGGGGTATAATACATTACTATCATTATTTATTTTGTTTTATTATTTTTTTAAATTGTTTTGCTGAGGAAGATTTGCCCTGAGCTAACATCTGTTGGCAATCTTCCTCATTTTTTTTTGTTTGTTTGTTTGATTAATTTTAGCCCTGAGCTAACATCTATGCCAATCTGCCTCTATTTTGTATGTGGTCGCCACAAGAGCATGGCTGCATCCCAGGTGCAGGTCCGCGCCTGGGATCTGAACCTGCGAACCTGGCCTGCTGAAGCGGAGCACACCAAACTTAACTACTACGCCACAGGGCTGGCCCCATCATTATTTATTTTTATGCTTAATTGTCCTAGATTTGGCTAGTAGGAGTCCCTTCAGTATGGCTCTTTGTCATTTTGACATGTCCCACCATTCTTTGAGTAATTCCTAACTTACTAGCTTAACATGATGTTCAAGGTTCATCTTGTTCTTTCTCAGCTCTAGCTCTAGAATTGCCCAATTCTTCAAGGAGCCCTGGTTCCTTTTAGTAGAAAATGGAATTTAGAAACCAAATTCTGGGTGCTAGGTGTGCTCATTGCTCCTGGGGTGTCATTACTTCTCAGTGGGCTTTCTCGCTGGAGAGAGCTAAGAAAATATATAAATACAGCTATGCATTGCTTTAGGACAGAGATAGGTTCTGGGAAATGCAGCATTATGCAATTTCTTCCTTGTGCAAACATCACAAGGTGTACTTACACAAACCTAGATGGTGTCACCTACTACACACCTAGGCTATATGGTACTAATCTTATGGGACCACTGTTGTATATGCAGTTGACTGAAGTGTTGTTATGCGACACATGACTGTATATATATGTTGTTGTTGTTAGTGCCAGTGGAGTCGATTCTGACTCATAGTGGCCCTGTGCACAGCAGAGTGGAAGCCTGCCCAGTCTCTTTGCTCCATTCTCTCATCTTCCTGCACTATATCAGACAACGCTCCACTGCTATTCATAGGGTTTTCATGGCCATTTTTTTCAGAAGTGGATGGCCAGGTCCTTCTTCCTACTATATCTTAGTCTGGAAGCTCCACTGAAACCTGTCCACCATGGGTGACCCAGCTAGTATTTGAAATACTGGTGGCATAGCTTTCAGCATCACAGCAACACTCTGCCACCACAGGATGACAACCAACAGAGGGGTGGTGTGGTTCCCTGACCAGGAAATGAACCCCAGGCTATGGAGGTGAGAGTGCTGCATTTTAACCACTAGACCACCACACACACACACACACACACACACACACCCATATCTCTTACATACACACACATCCATAACTATATATATTAAAAACCATGAGTTCATACTATGTCTAATTCTAATCCAATACTATAGGATTCATTCTACTCGTCTCTCTTTCCATATTTGTAACTCTCTTTTCTCTCAGTGAGAAAATTGAATCCTATTGTCCATAATATATTTACTCAATCCCAGAATATACAGAAAGTAGTCTTAGAATTGCTACCAAAAAAAAAAAAAACCCCAGTCATTGCAAGAAAAACAAACCAGAGTTTAATATTCATTTACAGCTCACTTTTTCTTTAGTATGAGAGTACATAGTAAAAAAAAAAAATTGCATTTTAAAGTTACTTTGGTTGAGTTAACTCCACCTCCCACACATACACACCTGTTTTTCAGTGTGATTATATCATCCATTTGAAACTTAGGTTGATTTGTTTGTATTCCATTTTTAGGATTTTCCCCCATTTGTGTGTGTGTGTGTGTGTGTGTGTGTGTTTAGTATATGAATCATTAACATGGCTCCAAAAGATAGAACCAGACAAAAAGGAATATTCAAGAGAAATGTCGCTTCCATCCTCTACTCAGTGCCCACCCTCCTCACCCTTTCAACCTCATTCCTAACCCAACTCCTGTATGTAACCAATCTCATTAGTTTCTGGTTTATCCTTCCTGTTTTCCTTTTTGGTCAAAGGAAATTGACCAAATTTTCTCACTTCCCTTTTTTTCTTACACAAAAGACAGCAGATTGTAGATACTCTTTTGTACTTTGTTTTGTTGCTATCTAAACAATAGACCCTAGAAATCATTCCATATCTGTTTGCAGGCAACTTCTTCATTCTTTATTACAGATGCATAGTACTCTATTATGTGCTGGTGCCATAGTTTATTCAAGCACTATCTTCTACAGGGGCATTTAGGTTGTCTTCAATATTTTGCAAATACAAACAATGCTGCAATAATTAACCTTGTGCATATGCATTTTCATATTGTTGGAGGTATATATTTAGGATAAATTCTTAGAAGTAGGATTACTGGGCCAAAAGTAGACACATTTGAAGTTTTTAGATACCTAACAAGGTTTTTTCTTTTGGTGAGGAAGATTGGCCCTGAGCTAACGTCTGTTCCCAATCTTCCTTTTTTGCTTGAGGAAGATTGTCTCTGAGCTAACATCCATGCCAATCTTCCTCTTTTTTTTTTTTTTTTTTTTTGGTGTGTGGGATGCCACCACAGCTTGGCTTGATGAGTGGTGTGTAGGTTTGCACCCAAGATCCAAACCCGTGAACCTCGGGCTGCCGAAGTGGAATGCGCAAACCCAACCACTCTGCCACTGGGCTGGTCCCCTAGATATCCAACAAGGTTTTAATATAGATATTTAAAGTAATTTTTGTGACAATGTTCATTACATATTTGTCCACATAGGTGTTTTTGTTTTAGATTTTGAGTTACCAGACTTTGTATGTCTTTTAAGCAGCACAATTATATCTTAACAAATATGTTCTGGCAATTATAAGCAATTGAAAAACAAAATTCTCCCTAAGTAGTATTAGATTTTGCATTATATTTATTTAATTAGGTGTTATCTCCAAGAGTAATGATGAACAAAAATAATGGGGGGGAAACCTTTTAGATCCGAAAAACAATGGGTATATAAGCATGGATCACATTCTGCCTGTGGGAATGACCGGGGACATAATATTTTTACATCTCTAAGGAAGAAGTATTTCCTCCCAGCAGAAATGATGATCTGAAGTCACTGGAAACATGATGAATAGTAAAGGGAGCTGGTCTGCTGGTGCTACAAGGCTGGTTAATTATACCGTAAATCAAGCAAATACCGACATCTTGAACAAAAAGCTTCTCCAGACATCTTCTCCTTCTCACTAAAAGAACAGTTCTTTAAAAAATAGACAGATTGGTAATTATCTTAGGCTGAGAACATACAAAATGCTGACATTAACTCCTAGAGGTGTAAAGAAGCTTTACGGCTTTGAAGTCTGTTAGGCATTTTAAAAATGCTTTATAAATATGATTTGACACTCTTGGTTAAGCCTTGTAGGAGGAAGGACAACTAACTCCCACCTATACAGTCTATGGTCAGTATAATAACATTATTCTGGAGTTTCATTATTTGTGTCTTTCTTTGGGGAGTCTTCCTTTATATAGAGTCTAAGATTCACCAATAATTCTCTACCCCTTAGAAAGGTAAATGTTTCATTTGGAAACCTTTGTGGGATTTGGGCTTTCACAGATGGAGATCAAAGGTAGAAATGAGTCCTCTGCTCCATTGCTGGGCCAATAATATCAACAAATCCTCCCTCGTCCCTTTGTTTTTTCCATTATAAAAGGAAAAGAATCTCTCTCTAGCACAAATATTGATATTTTACCACATTTGCTTCATCATTTATACCTTGATTATTTTGTTAACATAGTGTCTGCAAGGTTTTTCCACTGTAAATTTACTATTTTTCTCTTTGTAATTAATAAATACCTCATGGGACATATCTTGTGTCTATGTAAATATCCTGTTTCTCATATGTGGTGAAGAGTTTCATGAAGAGCTCTCAATTCACAATAGAGGTCCTCACTAGATCTCCTTACCACTTCATGCCTAACAGTCTATACCCAAAGAAAATCGTGTTTTATTTGTTACTGCTTTAATCTTGGCATGAATAATATGAGACAATGCAGCCTTGCTTAAAGAGCTCACATTTTAGAATCACACAGATTGGGTTTAAAATGCAGCTACTTACTACCTATATGATTTGAGAGGAAAGCTACTTAATGTCTTTGAGCCTCAGTTTCTTACTCAGAAAAATGAGAATAATTATCAATCTCACAGGGTTGTTGTAAGGGTTTGATGAGCTCATACAGCATGAAAAGTACCCAGAGCTGTTTGTGGCACACAGTAGGCACCAATAGATGGTAGCTATTAATCAATAATAATGAGGATATTATTTTGATTAGTTTTGAACATTGATGAAATTTCTTTTTTATTTTATTTATTTGTTTACTTATTGTGAGGAAGATTGGCCCTGAGCTAACATCTATTGCCAATCTTCCTCTTTTTGCTTGATGAAGATTGTTACTGAGCTAACATCTGTGCCAATCTTCCTCTGTTTTGTACGTGGGACGCTGCCACAGCATGGCTTGATGAGTGGTGCAGAGGTCCGCACCCAGGATCCAAACCTGTGAACTCCGGGCCACTGAAGTGGAGCACGTGAACTTAACCACTATGCCATCAGGCCAGCCTTCACGAAATTTCCTTTTTGGGTGGAGACATTCTGCCATAATATACACCTTTACTGTTGATCCTGCTCTAGGTCAGAGCTGACTTAAAAACAGAAAAGCATATCCTCCCCTGTCAATTCTCCCCAGAAGTTTAACTGTGGGGTCTATGGACCTAGAGTTCATGCCAACTTTTTACTTCAATGTGGACTGTCCACTTAGAGGTTAGTAAGATGATTCCAGAGCCCTTTATTCCGACAAGACTGGAGTGCCACCATGAGGTCAGCTTTGGTCCTGGCGATATTTACTTGAATTCTGTCCTGATTACAAGAATATTTGAGTAGTTATATTTACAGTGCATTATACTTACATTAAAGCCTGAAAAGTATACTCTGTTGAAGCTTGATGGCAGAAAAATGTACAAAAAGTATAAGAATTTGGATTTCTTAAGTACTTGATTTGGATTTCTAAATTACTAGAGTATTGGTGAATCTTGAGTATTTGAAATTGAACACTTAGCCCCAGAGAAAGGGAGATTTTTGTCTAAGCGTGAATGGCTGCTGGGTTTGTTATCTATAGCCAATCACTCTCTCCTCAACTTACATTTTAATTAAGACCCTGAAGCTGTAATCTAGAATTTTCTAGCTCCCTTTGCAAAAAAATAATAAATTCTATTTCCAAATGACCATTAGAAACTCCACTCAAGTATCCCACAGAAATCTCATGCTCAACCTACTCAAAATTAAACTTACATTGTTCTCACACAAACCTAGCCCTCCAATACTCCCCATCTCCATAAACAGAGCCACCCACCCTCACCCAGTCACCTAAGTTTGAGACCTGGGAGTTATCTTAGGTTTCTCCCTCTCCCCTAATCTACCTACATCCAATCACTAAGGGAATCCTATCAAATTTACCACCTTAATGTCCTTTAGATCTGCTCCTTTCTCCTCTTCCCTTTTGCTACTGCCTTCTTCCCTCAGTAGACTATATTATTCTGGTCTCCCTGACTCCAGACTTGTTTCCCTCCCACGTTGCTGCTAGAGTGATCTTTTAAAATTAAAAACTATTTATATTACTTGCTTACCATCCTTTAATGGCTCTCAAGGCCTACAAGATCAAGTCCAAACTCCTTGGTATACCCATAAGGTGTATGAGAGCGAGTCTTTACCCACCTGTCCAGCTCCATTTCTTGCTGCATCATCCACTTCCAGCTTTGTTGAACCACTAGTAGATCCCTAAACACAACGGGCTTTTTTCATGCCTCCTTACATTTGTTGCTACTCTTCCCTTTACTTAGAATAGCTTTACCTGTCTTGTCTAATTCATCAACATATTTTTTAAGGGTACGCAAGCTTCATCTCCTCTACAAAACTTTCCTAACTTTCCACAAAGCCCATCCCATCCTGCCACCACAAAGTGACTACTCCCTTACCTCCTATAATTTATACTACAGTGCCTAGAGAATTTTCTTGCTCTGTTTGAAAAGAGTTCTCTATCTTTAGCAGATTCTAAGCTACTTGAGAGCAAGGACTGTGTCTAATCTATCTCTGCATCCCTAGGCCTTAGTCCATGCCAAGCACACTGTGAAAGCAACAACAAAGTTTGTTGAATGATAAGCAGGAAGTGGAAGAGAGAAAGATTTTCAAAAACATACTTTTAGTGCATGGAGTGATCTGTTCTGTTCATAACAACAAGCTATCCCAACTAGCTCCCGCTGTAGTGTTATACAGACTTTGTGTTCTCACTTGCTACAGTTGAGAAACCATGTGTGTCCACCAGTCAGACCATACTGGTTTTTGGAGAAATTCCAGTTATACAAAACCATGATTCAATTTCCTTACCACTTTTATTGACAATGGTTTTAAATTGTTTTGTTTTGTTTTTTTCCCAAGAGGAAATGGTCCCTTAATGAGTCAGCTGGACATTGTCAAGGTAAGAAATGATACAAGTCTGACAGTTCCCATTTGACTTTTTTCATTCATTTAACCAAAATTTATTACAAAGCAGCAAGCAAAAGACATACGTCCTCTCCTAAATCCACAAAGTTGGCAGTTTCAGGGGTCTTTATTTTATTTCACTTCATTAATTCAACAAGATTTATTGACTACTTACTATGAAACAGGCTCCATGCTAGCAAACACAACATGAAGATAAATGAGATACAGGCCCAGCCCTCAAAAAGCTCAGAGTCTGGTGTGGGACAGATGTAGAAACATAATTACAGTGCAACAGGAAAAGAGCTAAAATAGAGATATTTATGAAGTGGCATGAGAATTCAAGGAAAGAAGATGGATTATGTCAAGGAGGGGACATTCAGGGTAAGCTTCACAGAGGAGAGGACATATAAACTGAGTTTTGAAGAACATAAGGAGTTTGCCAGGGAGGAAAAGGAGAGAGGACATTCCAAGAAGAAAGAAAAATAAGTACAAAGGTTCAGAGTTAGAAGAAGCAAAGTTGAAATGAGATAGAAAAATTAAAGCTTAGAGAAGATAAGTAACTTGCTTTAGGTCACACAGCTGGTAAGTAAAAGGGCTGGGGGGAGTCGAACCCAAGCTGAACTTATTTATGGGAGTGTGTCATATTTCTGGAGAGTGTTGAGAATCACTGCTCAGGCCCCGGCATACAAGATACAGGAGCTCAGACCACATTCAGCAGACAATGGGAAATTACGAGAGGTTTTTAAGTAGAGAAGCAACATGGTCCCATTTGGGCTTTAGAAGGATAATTCTAGCAGTGGTTTTTAACCCTGACTGCAATTAGAATCACTTGAGAAGCTTTCAAAAATTACAGGCCAGGGAGCTACTCCAAATCAATTAAACCAGAATTTCTGGGGGTGGGACTTAGTTGTCTCTTGTTTTGTTTTTTAAGTTCCTCAGGGGATTCTAATGTGCAGTCAGAGTCAAGAACTACAGCTCTAGGAAAATGGACTGAAAGATGCAAAAGATCTAATATTTATTAAGCACCTACTATGTTTGAGATTTTGTTCCAAATGCATTATACAATAACTGTAATATATATATGAATTACATATATATAAAATCCTAATATAAATAGATTATAGATTATAGTTATCTATGAAATTACATATATAAAATCCTAACAGATAAATGATAGATAGATAGTATCCTGACCCATTTCAACCATTTTGAGCCCTGTGTAGTGAAAAATTATATTACTCCTAGACTTAAAGGTAGGTATTATAATTCCACAATCTCTATTTTACCAGTGAGGAAATTGAGACCCAGACCAGTGAAATAACCCACCCAAGACTATCAAATTATTAAACAATACAACTGGATTCACATTTAAGTCTTCCTGACACCCAAACCCTGTGCTCTTTCCAGTATACACCATTGCCTGTGAGCCTAGCTTAATCCTCAGAACAATCCTGAGGTAGGTATCATGATCCTCATTTTACGAATGAGGAAATTAGTTCTAGAGCAGTTAATTTGACCAGGTCACAGCTAATAGGTGGAGTGGCTGGGAGGGATTTAAACTCAGACTTCTTTAACTCCAGCTACATGCTTACGAAAGTAAAGTGTATAGCACATATTCAACACTTAATATAATTCTTTCCTCTGAAAGAAGGGAAGCAAGTTGGATTATTAATATAATCTAGAGTGTTATTCTTAATAAGGAGAGCCATACCTAGGGATTTCCCCTTCCTTCTTGGGTCTCAGGAGGCTAGATCTCCATTGAACTATCAATCCCAGGGGGCTTTGTGCGGGGAGAGGGGGCATGAGGAGTTCTGCCATAACCCTCTATCATATTACCTGAAAAAACTTTAATCTTGGCTAAGATCAACACTACAACTTCTTCACACCCTTATCCAAACAGCTGAAAGCATTGTCATGCTTTTAGATATGGGTTTGTTACCACTTACGTTGGGATTGGTTTCTAAAGTCAGCTCATAAAGGAAAAAAAAAAAAAAAAACTCATGAAGTGGAATTATTCTTGGAAATTCCTTAAATCACCCTTAAAATATGGTAGTTGTGGTTGCATATGTGTTGATTTTACACATGGTTATGGCCATATTTATGTGCCGAATTGAAGCCCTACACTCCATTTCCTAACAAGCTCAAACAGCTGATTTTTTTCCCTCCCATGTTGAGTTAAATTGTTTTTATTGAGCAATAGATGAAGTACTTGGGGCTTTCACTTAGGGGCCATGTTTCATCAAAAAATACTTATTTTTAAAGAGTAGACACAATTGGAATGGCCAGATGTTCCCACTGTAAGAGGGAATCAGTGACTGAATCCACCTGAGGGTACAGCAGATTCACATCCCCCATCTCATGCTCACTACACACTTGCTTGCCTTGAGTGTGGAGGAATCATCCACACTATTTAAAGTATTTCTCACACTCTTTAGTTGAATATGTATAACTCAATTTTAATAAGTTAAATGTTTGCCTGATGTGACTCCATATGTTGATGACTCCTAAATTTATTCCTCCAGCCCTGACTTTTTTCCCAGAGCTTCAGACTCATGGAACCAACTACCTACTTGGATGTTTCCAGTTAAAGTTAACTAGGCATCTTCATATGTCCAAAATATAACAATTGATCCCACCCCCCCCCATGCCTCATCCTCAGCAAAAAGCTGTTGTTTCCTTAGTTTTTGCTTGTTCAGTAAATGGCATGCCATCTACCCAGGGTTTCAAGCCTTTTAAAAACCTAGGAGTGATCTTCAATTCCTCTCTTTCCCTCACCTCCACAAAAAATCTATCAGGTGCATTTAGCTCTACCTCCAAAATATATCCCAAATCTATCCATCTATCTCCATCAGCACAGATACCACCCTAGTCCAAGCCACCATCATCATTTCTACTTTGACTGGCCTCCCTGTTTCCACTCTTACCCTTTCCATTTTCCAAATAGCGAGGGTAATCTTTTATAAAACATTCACTCATTCATTCATCAAATATTTATTGAAAGAGTACAGGAATTGAGGATACAGCAGTGAAGCAAATTAGACCTCTGTGCTCATGAACTTTCATTCTAGAAGGGGGAGAGGCAATGCATAAGTAAATAATTTTTTACAGTACAAATGCAATGAAGAAAATAATTATAAAATGTGATAAGCTAAATCATGTTGCTCTCTCAGTAAAAAAATTTGAATATCTCCCCAGCATGCTTAGATTAAAATCCAAATCCCTTACCATGACCTTGTTATAAGACTCCGAGATCTGGTTTCTATTTGTCCCTCCAACCTTATCTGTACTACACTTCCTCACTGCCACTTGGCTCCAGTCACCCTAGCCTTCTTCCTGTTTCCTCAACTTTCCAAACTTTTTCCCTTCTTCAGGCATTGTTTCCTCTATCCGGAATGCTGTTCCCCAGATCTGGGAAAGGTTGCCTCCTCTCACCTCAGATATTACTGCATCAGAATAAACCTGACTAATCTACCTAAAAGTAGCTCCCCCTCTCTTTCTCCATCAATTACACTATTTTATTTGTTTCATAGCACTTTTCACTTTTGGAAATATCTTGCTTATTTAGTTAAGAACATCTCTGTCCTTACTAAAATGTAATTTTCCTAACGTAAGGAATCTTTGGGTGTTGTTCAGCAAAGTATCCATAAAAGTCTAGAACAGTGCCCGGCATAAGAGGATCTTGATAAATACTTTCTGAAAGAACAAATAAATAATGACAGAATAAATGACGATAAGAACGGACCCGGTCTCTCACAGGCGCCAGGCCCCGCCCCCCAGGCCCACTTCCGCCCACGGCCTAGCCCCAGACCTTCTGGGAGAGGAAGTCCTCTGCGCAGGCGCTGTGGGACCGCGGGGCTTTCTGGGTAAAGATGGATGCTCACGATCTTTTCCGCCGGCTTGGCGCGGGGGCCAAATTCGACGTGAGACGCTTTTCGGCGGACGCAGCCCGATTCCAGGTAGTGTGCGCAGGAAAACAGAAGCCTTAGTAACTAAGAAGGAGCTGTAACCCGAGAATGAACTGGCTGCAGGGAGAGCCGGCACTCGGGGACCCCGTGTGGGGCATTTTCCCTCCTGCTTTCGGCTTACCTGCAGACCTACCCGTCAAGTCCCGCCTTCTGAATGGACTTTCTTGCCATCCTTTTGTAGACTTAGCTGGGCCTGGCACGCTTTCTCCCCCTTTTTTTGTAGTTTATTGAAAACACAGTTGGAATCTTTCTTTCAAAACTAACTTTTTCTCCGAAACTGGTAGAAAGTAATATCGAAAACAGAATCAACCCAAAAAGGAGAGAACAGATTCTTTCACTGTAGTCACAGGTTTGGCTTGGAATCGATATAGCTTTAGTGGGCATGGGTCCTTTTATTCCCGCAACCCCACAGCGTGTTAAGTGAATAATGAGAAGAGTTATGTAGAAGTGGGGGAGCTTATAGGGAAGTAGTGAGTGCGTGATAAGTCGGGAAAAGTTGGCTGTGGTCCAGTTATGGAAAATCTTGAATGTCAACCTTGATATTGGGACTAGGGACTTTTTTGACTTTGTGTACACGACACGTGTGTTTCTCCTTTCTGTGGCTGGCAGTGTAGTGTTGTTGTTAAGAGTTTGAACTCTGGAGCCAGTTTATTCGGGTCCACATGCCGGCTCTGCCAGTTACTAGTTTTGAGACCTTGGTCGAATTACCTTACCTCCTAATGCCTCGATTTTCTCATGTGTAATATTGCTGTTTACTTCGTAGGGTTGTTGAAGGATGAAGTAATTTTGTATCTGTAAACATGCTTAGAAATCTGCCTGACAGCATGTAAATATCACTCTGATAAGCGTATATAAGTGTTAGCTGCTATTATTATTACTGTTATAAGGTCAGAAAAGGTGTCATCTTGGATTCCATTTGCCCAAACACACTTGTCAGCTAAGCAAATATTTGGTGAAAATGTGAAAAAGACGGGAGTCACGTCATGTTCTTACTGCCAATACTGCTTGGGTGAAAGCAATGCCAACCGGCCAGCATATTTCATTTAAAATTTTTTGGGTTTTAGGTAGGAAAAAGGAAATGTGACTTTGATTCTTCGGAGGTGCTGCAGGGACTGGACTTTTTTGGAAACAAGTCTGTCCCAGGTGAGTGTGGAGCATCAGGAACTCATCAGGAGCTCCTGGATGAAGAGAAAAAAGAAAGCCTAACTGAAAAGAAGAGGGAGCAGAACAAGAAAAAGAGGAAGAAGGTGACTTCAGGTTAGTGCTTGATTTCTGTCTTTTCGCATTTAATTTTTTTTTCAGTTACAGAAATAATACAAGCTTATGGTTACAAATCAGACAATATACAGTCATTCATCAGGTGATGGCATTCGAGTTGTTTCCAGGTATTTGCCATTACAAATATTATTACAGTCAAGATACTTGTACATATATCCTTTTGTACGGGTGCTGTTATTTCTGTAATTAGCATCCCCAAAGTGGAATCACTGGCTGAAAGGGTATGCACACTTCTTTCTTTGAACAAATACTGCAAAATGACTTCCCACGTCCATGTCAATGCTGGATACTGTTGGTCTTAAATTTTTTGCCAATCTAATGAATGAAACTATTTTTTCAATTTATATTTTCTTGATAACTGGTGAGGTTGAGCATCTTTTCATATGCTTTACTGGATATTTACATTTCAACTTTTGTGAATTGTCTGTTCGTACTCTGCCTATTTTTCACAGGGTTTTTTTCCTACACTACGAGGGTATTTATCTTTTCTTTGTTATATCTAAGTTTCTTAGCCATTTACCTTTTTTAATAAAGTAAATGCTCACAATTTTAAAAAGTTATACAATGGTGAAAAGTAAATTTTCTTCCCACTCTTTTATCTCTAGTCCTCTATTTCTCCAGAGGCAACTGCTGTTAATCAATTTCTTATGTATTTTTGTAGAGAGAGTCCATTTATATGTATTTATACCTCCCTTAAAAAACATGAATGATAGTGTACTCCATATGCTTTTCTTTTCTGAACCTTCCCTACTCTTTCTACTTTTAAAAAAAAACAATGTATCTTGGAGATTGTTTGGAGTCAGTAGGAAGTCACTGCCTTGTTCATTTTAACACAGCATAGTATCCCATTGTACATTTCATCACTGATTTAACAAATTCCTATGTCTTTCTACTAATCCTTGTGGGTATATGTGAGTGTATCTGTCTAATAAATTCTTAGAATTTCAGAGTTAACAAATAGATTTACTTTAAATTTAGGTGTTTTGGAATTGTCCATCAGAAACATTGTATCAATAGGAAGTCCACTGCTTTGTTCATTAAATCATAGCCTAATATACCATTATACATTGTAGGGATGTTCCATATTGATTTGACAAGATCCTGTGTCGTGGACATTTACTTGTTTCCACACTTTTGCTGTTACATTGTTGCAATAAAAATCATTTTACTTCCCTGGCTGCAAGGAAGTTTGATAAAGCTTTCTACCAAGATTATTTAAAAAAAAAAAGACCTGCTATAAACTTAGGGAAAGGATTCAAATATTGGGCAACCAGAAACACACAGAAATGTGCTATAACCATTTAGCAACAAATGTATACAGATATAAATAGTTTAATTGGAAAATTCAAGATCTTGTGAGTTAGTAACGATTTGGGTCTATTAATACCAACTGTCTCATAAAGGGAGAATAATCTTATTTTTTTAAAAAAGTCATTCTACTTTGTGATTCCCACCAGCAATGTATGAGAGTTTTCCTTTTCTGTAAGTTTGTCTCCTCATGAATTTTGCACCTTTTTTCTATCAGATTGTAATGTTTCTTCTTAATTTATTAGACCTCATATATATTAAGGAAATTAGCTCTATGTCTAGCATATTATGTTTACAAACGTTTTCTATTTTATCACATGTCACTTATCTTCTTTCTTTTTTTTATTTTTGCCATTTTATGTGTTAAATTTATCTTTTCCTTTATGGTTTTTTTTGTTTTTCCCTTCCAAGCATTAAGCTTATTTAAAAAAATTCTCCTATGTTTTTAAATTTTTAGTTTCATTTTGTTACATTGAAATCTTCGACCTTCTGGGATTTTACTTGGTATAAGGAATGAATAGGGGACTAATTTAATTTTTTTCCAGATGGCTAGCTTATTGTCCTAATATATTGATAATTTGTCTTTTACCTATTGGATTTAAATGCAACTTTTATTGTAAACTTATTTCCCCTATATATTTGGGTCTATCTCTGGGCTTTGTTCTATTTCATTGATTTATATTTCTGTATTCATATACCAATACCAGCTTGTTTTAATTACTGTAGCCTTATATATTTTATAAAATCTGGGAGAGTGCCGTGGCATACCATGTTTGTTGATTGGGCAACTGAATAATTTCTCCTTAAAGGGATCTATTGAATCAATGCAATCCCAATTCAAATTCTAGTGGATTTTTTTGGTAGAAATTGACAAAGGACTTTTTTAAAAAAAGTTAAACATGTACCTAGCATGTGACCTGCCGATTTCACTTGTAGAATTTACCCAAGAGAAACGGAAACCCGTGTCCTCACAAAGACTTGTACACAAGTGTTCATAGAGGCTTTATTTGTTATAGCCAAAAACTGGAAATCACCCAAATGTCCTCCAATAGGTGAAGGATAAACACTGTATATTTATAGAGTGGAATATTGCCTATAAACAAAAAGTTAGGAACTATTGATACATGCTCCAACATGAGTGAATCTCAAGATAACTATTCTGAGTGAAAGAAACTAGACTAAGTTTAGTACATACTATATGATTCCATTTCTATAAAATTCCAGAAAAAGCACATTAATCTACAGTGACCAAAAGGAGATAGGTGATTGCCCAGGGATGGAGCAAGCAATGCATTACAAGGGGCCACAGGGAAATTTTGGGAAGTGATGGAAATAACCTTGAATGTGGTGATGGTTTAACAGGTATAAACATATGTCAAAACTCCTCAAGTTGTATACTTTAAATATATGCAATTTATTGTACGTCAATTTTGCCTCAGTGACGTTGAAAAAAATTAAAAAGAAATTCCAGAAGTAGTCTTTGCTCATTACTCTTCTTAGAATTTTTGAATTATTCTTACGTGTTTATTTTCCAATTTAAACTTCAAAGTCAGCTAGTCCAATTACCTAAATAATCCTATCATTACCTTTCATTGAACTAATGTTGTTTATAGATTTAGTGAGAATTGCTATTTATATAATATCGAGTAGTCCTTAAATATTGTGTTCATTGCTATTTCAAGTGAAATCTTTTCTTTCATCATATTTATTTTCTAGCTGGTGTTGTTTGGATACAGAAAAGCTGGCTGCCACATTGAAATCTCTTATTTAAATAGTTTTTTAATTAATCCCTTGTTGTTTGCAAGTATACACTCATCTACATATTACACAGCTGAAATAACTAACAAAAGGAAGAGAATGAGCTTCAGAACTCTGATTTTACCAACACAGAACTTGCCTCTCCTTTTCCAATTTTTATACCTCCTATTAGTTTCTTTTTTGTTGTTTTTTTTGTTTGTTTATTTTTGTGAGGAAGACTAGCCCTGAGCTAACATCTGTTGCCAATCCTCCTCTTTTTTGCTCAGGAAGACTGGCCCTGGGCTAACATCTGTACCCATCTTCCTTTACTTTATTTTTTATTTATTTATTTTTTGTGAGGAAGACCATCCCTGAGCTAACATCCGTTGCTTATCTTCCTCTCTTTTTGGTGAGGAAGACTGGCCCTGGGCTAACATCCGTGCCCATCTTCCTCTACTTTATATGGGATGCCGCCACAGCATGACTGACAAGCAGCGCTTCGGCAGGCACCCGGGTTCCGAACCGACGAACCCCGGGCTGCCAAGCACGAACTAAACCACTGCGCCACTGGGCCGGCCCCATCTTCCTTTACTCTATATGGGACGCTGCCACAGCATGGCTCGACAAGCGGTGTGTCTGTCCGCGCCCAGGATCCGAACCTGTGAACCTCGGGCCGCTGAAGCTGAGCGCGTGAACTTAATGACTACGCCACCGGGCCGTCCCCTCCTATTAGTTTCTTTTATCTAGTTGCATCAGCTAGTACTTTTTCTTCTGTTTATTGTGAAGGTGTGGCCTGTTTGCTAAACCCAATAATGTTGTACTTAAAATCTTTTAATTTTTTAAAAATATATTTTAGAAATTACTTCTCAAGAAGAAGGTTCTACTATACAGTGGATGTCATCAGTGGAAGCAAAGATTGAAGATAAAACAGTTAAAAGAGAAAATAAACTAACTTCAGGAAAGTTGGAGCAGCTCAGAAAAGAAAAGGTTGGAAAAATGTTTTAGCCTCAGTTGGTTCTCTGACCTAGTGACTTTTTCACTGTCCTTGGGTTATTCTGTTGGTTAAAGTGAATATGGTTTTGTTAAGACAGAAGATTAATTACATTAGTTTGATTTTACTGTAGTGAAAACTTAAAGCAAAGTAGGTATTTGTGCTGTAACTGAAAATTTTAAAGTTTAAAATTCTTAAAAGTATCTTGAAATCTTGAAACTTGAACTGGTCAAGAATTATGTATATAGTATATACAAAAAGAAGAGTATGTGTATATATGTGTATGAGTATGTGTATAAATTCTTGACCTGTTCAAGTTTCAAGATTGATAATGTGTTTAGAATTAAATTTAAAAAATTTTTCATCCCTTTTGATTAACATTAAATTGGCCCCCCTTCACCTCTATGTTAAGTTCACTGGTTTAGAAGGATTTCCTCTGACAGGGATTTGAGAGGTAGAATTCTTAAGAAATCTATTTTGTAACTTGGGACTAGGGGGAGTAGAAGACAGAAGAAACAACAGATATACCATTGTCATGTCTGCTGCACACCTGCCAGGTTGCATATGGAGAGTATTGTTCAGTTCACTTCACTAACCCAGAATCCAGAATTTGGCTGTCTCTGAATCAGAGAATAAGAAAACAAACCAAATCAATACCACTTGACTCTGCTTTTGGCACTCAGACTTAATAAGTAGAGTTTAGGATAAATCATCAAAAAGCATTGGCACTTGTGTGCTGAGTGCCATATAAAGAAATTAGATGGATTCAATGCCTGCCTTCTAGAAGTTTATTAAGATTATGACTCTGACAGTAGCACATTGATATGAATAATATGTTATTCATGGCACTGACACATTAATATAAAGAAAGTGTGAATAGATAGGTTTCATTGTTACAAAGGTCTTCTGTCTATGAAAGGGCATGAAATGTAGCTAATATCTGTATCTTTTAGGGCTTGGAATTTAACCAGAAAGTTTCATATGCTATCAAAGCTTATCCTAGAAACTGTTACTCTTGCTTTACAACATCTGACAATGTATTTGACCATATCCATGGGGACCCCTTTATTTCACTTTTCAGATAAACTTCTTCCGGAATAAACACAAAATTCACGTCCAAGGAACTGATCTTCCTGACCCAATTGCTACATTTCAGCAACTTGACCAGGAATATAAAATCAATTCTCAACTGCTTCAGAACATTCTGGATGCAGGCTTCCAGATGCCTACGCCAATCCAAATGCAAGCCATTCCAGTTATGCTTCATGTGAGTATGAAGGTCTAGAATGCCTCCAGCATTCCTTCCTGTGTGTGTTTCCTCATTCTCTTTCTTTGAAATCTTCCTTTCTACCTTATCTCCCTCTGTTGAAATACTTCCCTTGCTTTTAAGGTCCATCTCAAATGCCTGTGCCTCCATAAAACTTGTCTTGATCCCTACAGCAAGATGTAGTCTTTCTCCTTTACCAACTCTTTTCCGTATCACCCAAGTCTCTATGGTATTTAGTGTGTTCTCTTTCTTGCAACATTTGTCTTACAGTAGTGTAAAGTGTGTATTTGCACTAATTACATTTATCTTTTCCATTTTACTAGAGTGTAAACCCTCTGAGGACAGGGACTATGTTCTATTTATTCATCTATGATTTAGTTTATAATTCCCAGGAACTATTTCACAAATAAAGAATTCTTGTACATAACTTGACTTGTTTTTTCCCCAATACTTTTTATTATTGAAGTATACTTTATATATAATAAAATATATAGATTTTAAGTGCACAGTTCAGTGAGTTTCAACAATTCATACCCTGTGTAACCATCACCTCAATGAAGATGGGTAACATTTCCATCATCCCAGAAAATTCTCTTGTGCCCTTTCCATTCAGTCCTCACTCGACCCCTGCCCAGAGGTAACCACTGTTCTGGTTTCTATTGGCGTGTATTAGTTTTGCCTCTTCTAGGATATTATATAAGCGGAATCATTCATTATTCTTTTATTTTTGGTTTCTTTTACTCTGTATACTATTTTCGAGATTCATCCATGTTGCATATATCAGTAGTTTGTTACTGAGTAGTGTTCTGTTGTGTGAATGTACCACAATTTTTTTATCTACCTGTTGATAGAAGTATGAGTTAACTTAGATTTATGGAATTTGAGTTCTTCTGAGGTTTCTTTTGGTAGCGATGAGAGCTGACTTTTTCCCCCCACATAGCTAAGATGGCCTTCAGTTCTGGTAGCCAAAGGATATGAGTTACCTTTTCATCCATACTACTACTACTTTTCATTTTCTTTGGGAGCTGAAATGAGGATACATTTTAATGATATTATTGTCTCACATTATAGTAAATTTGCTTTTAATTTTCATTTAAGATAGTTTCTGTCATGACTTTAGCTTAAAGCTTTAAAAATCTCAGTGACTTTTTGAAGATTATCACCTATGAATTACTCTGTCACTCAGGTTATTGCCACTTTTTATTTCTTATTTTCAGCCATTCTGTTATTTATTAAAACCTTCCCTATGGACTGAGCAGTACAGATATCAGGATAAAAGTTGGTTTTGTAATTTTGCTTTGATAAAAGACTTTAGTGGGAAAGAAAAATTGAAATGATGGAAATAATTGAAGTTGTGAATTATCTTTGGATTTTAGTTATCCATATTCTTTACCCAGTTCAAATGAACTTTGGTGGCAATGCTCAGAAACTCTGTTGGGGCAGTGGTGACAGGGGTGGATGGTGTTAGAAAAGCAAATATGGGAGAAGTTAGAAGAGCTATGGGAACATGAATGATTGGATTCATTATGTATAATTTTATTTGTTATCTCTGTGGCTGGTAGCATTATTTGACCAGGCTCTGAAAAGTTTATGTACTTTTCCTTGTTCTTAATATACTCTATTTTTTAGGGTCGAGAACTTCTGGCTTCTGCTCCTACTGGATCTGGAAAGACTTTGGCTTTTAGCATTCCCATTTTAATGCAGCTGAAACAGCCCATGAATAAAGGTTTCAGAACCCTGATTATATCACCAACACGAGAACTTGCCAGCCAGGTATGAGTTGTAGCTTTGAATGAGGATGTGTTTGATGTTTGTGTTAGTCATTTCTTATTTGAGGGTAATAAAAAGCTTTCAAAAAGAGTAAGCCCTGTGGTGCTGGCCCTGTGGCGCAGCGGTTTAGTTCGTGCTTTGGCAGCCCAGGGTTCGCGGGTTCAGATCCCGGGTGCCTGCCGACACACTGCTTGTCAGCCATGCTGTGGCGGCATCCCAAATAAAGTAGAGGAAGATGGGCATGGATATTAGCCCAGGGCCAGTCTTCCTCGGCAAAAAAGAGGAGGAGTGGCAATGGATGTTAGCTCAGGGCTGGTCTTCCTCACAAAAAAAAAAAACCAAAAAAGAGTAAGGCCCATGTCTTTTGTCATGGTCAAGTATTCTGTACAGAGCACACTGCTCTGTATCTTACTGTATATGAGCAAGTCTTTTAAGTCTTTCTATAATTTTCTAAATTTCTTTGGTAAATGCTCTAAGATCCTTAAAGTTGAAAGGCAACTGTAATATATAGCCCATCTCTAAAATGTATTTTTCTCACCTAAAAAATGAAACCTCATCTCATTTTTGAGAAAGTAAAGCTATATAATGATCCACTCTACCCTCTCAATGTACTTAATAGAAAATAAATGCCAAATATGAAATAGTTCTGTAATAGTACTATATTCTAAAGACAATATGTAACAGATTGGAAGAGTTTTGGTTTTATCTCTTGGAACTAGTTTACTAGACCTGAAGAAACTACTGAATCTTATTAGGCATTGAAGTTCCAGAATGCTGAAATTCCAGGTAATCTCCAGATTATTATGGGTTTAATTTCAGATATTCATAGATTGGTAATAGATTTATTTTGTTAATAATGTAAATGAGACTATACATCTTATCCAAGTATCTTAGCAGCTAATGTTTTTATCATTTTCCATTTTAGATTCACCGAGAGTTAGTAAAAATCTCTGAAGGAACAGGATTCAGGATACACATGATCCACAAAGCAGCAGTGGCAGCCAAGAAATTTGGGCCTAAATCATCTAAGAAGTTTGGTAAGGGATTTGGAAATTACAGATACCCTAATTGCCACCTAAGAGTTCATAAAGTGTAGTCATGCATATAATTGGTTTGATTTTTAGAGAAGCTAAAAGAGATCTCCTCCCCACTCCCACCCAGTAGTTATATAAATATATACCAGTGGTTCTTATCCAGAGGCAGTTTTGCCCCCAACCCCCACCTCATCCTCCACCCCAGGGACATTTGGCAATACCTGGACACATTTTAAGTTGTCACAACTTGGGAGGGGTGCTACTAATATGTAGTGGGTAGAGGCCAGGGATGCTGTTCAACATCCTACAAAGCCCCTACAACAACGAGTTATCTGTGCCAAAATGTCAGTAGTGCTGAGACTGAGAAACCCTGCTAGATACTATAGATTTTTAATCTGCCATGGAAATACTCTGCAGATAAGAATGGCTTACATCCCTACCCTTATATCAGCCAGAGAATCTGCTTTTACCTGTCTCTTATCTTGAGCTGCTGAATAGAATTTCATTTAAAGAAAGGATTTTCCTGAAAAACAAAAAAATGTATTTGAAAATCAAACTGTTGGATTAGTTCTTGCCTCTTAAAAGCTGAGAAGGCAGATCAAATATAATAAAAGGAGAGTGAGGATATAGTAGTTTGTGCTATGATGGATTAAAGAATGTGTATATTAGCTTACTAATAAGAAAGGACTTTTGTGCTGTTGGTGTAGTGAGTATAGCAAGTATAACCCCCCCTCCTCTCTCCACTTCAGGTATTAACTGAAATTCAGGAGGCTTAATTCCCTAGTTTAAGAGGGATGAATCTTGTTTTTGTAATTTGTACCATTTGTTTTTCCTATAGATATTCTTGTGACTACTCCAAATCGACTAATCTATTTATTAAAGCAAGATCCTCCAGGAATAGACTTAACAAGGTACAGATAATATTTTAATGTCTTTTATGTGTATTTTCATTTAGTTGATTATTCGTTTTGTTCTCAATTGCTTGTATCATTGCCTGTTGGAGCTTGCTATCTGCCAACTTTCAGTTACTGTTGATCCTGAGAATAATGGTTTTCATTAAACTCATAGAAAAATAACTGTCTGGTCTGGAGGAAAGTTACAGATTCTACTAAGCAGTTAGTAGACTTTTTCGTATCTTTCAACAGCGGTGTTGGAGTTTATAAGGTTTATGTGAAGCTCTGCTATTGCTAATGGAACCTCATATCTTTGAGGCTAATGGAATAGAATGTTAATTTATGTTTATCTTGTTTTTACTTTTTTTCCTGTTTATTTTTCTTGTACCTTTTTCTGGTGTGATGTGTGGATCTGAGAAGTAGCATCATGGCTTGACTTCCTCATGTGTCCCCACACTTTAGTGAAGTGTCTTGGATCTCCCAGTTCAATACCCACAAGTTGTTTTGTTATTTCTTAGTGTTGAATGGCTGGTAGTAGATGAATCAGACAAACTGTTTGAAGATGGCAAAACTGGGTTTAGAGACCAGCTGGCTTCCATTTTCCTCGCCTGCACTTCCCACAAGGTCAGAAGAGCTATGTTCAGTGCAACTTTTGCTTATGATGTTGAGCAGTGGTGCAAACTCAACCTGGACAATGTCATTACTGTATCCATTGGAGCAAGGTAATTGTTCTTCCACATTATTTCACTGATTTTTTTAATACACATCTTTTTTTTTTTAGACTCAAGGAGATAGGTTGTTTGACCTGAGGTTAATAACAGAGAGTTTTACTGAAAGAAATGTATTATTTAAAGTCAAGATTGAGTAAAGATTTTCTATTTTAGAATAATCCAAAGAGAGATTCTCATATTGTCATATTAGTATTCCTGTCATCATGCTTTTAGTTGATTTTTCTCATCCGCAAAGTATGACATGAGCTCTGCAACCACTCAGAGGATTTAGTTTCTTTGATGGCTTAACAAATAGGAACACAGAAGAGGAAGCTGATGTTACTGAGCCACTTGATTTGTAATTCTTTTTTTTTTTTTTTTTTTGGTGAGGAAGACCAGCCCTGAGCTAACATCCGTTGCTAATCCTCCTCTTTTTGCTGAGGAAGACTGGCCCTGGGCTAACATCTGTGCCCATCTTCCTCCACTTTATATGAGACACCGCCACAGCATGGCTGACAAGCGGTGCGTCGGCCAGCGCCCGGGATCTGAACCTGCAAACCTCAGGCTGCCAAGTGCGAACTAAACTGCTGTACCACTGGGCTGGCCCCAGATTTGTAATTCTTTTAAAAAAATATTTTGGGTAGCATTTTTTGCTAAATGAGTGTTCAATAATTGAAAAAAAAAGTTTTAGGAAATTATAATATTGCCACTTGATAGAATATTATGCAACCCATGAAATAAGTATGAAGACTATAACTATATAAAAAACTGCTTGTAATACCATGTTAAGTAAAAAAGAAGCCAAATGGAATAGTAAAGAATACCCTGTCTATTTTAAACTTAAAACTGTATAAAAAGAAAATGGAACAAATTCACCATAAGTATAATTATAAAGGCAGATAAAAGAATGGAAAAAATATTTATGACATAGTATAATGTATTGCAACGTCTTATAGAGTGTTAATAAAGTCTTAAGATACCTCACCCCCATCTGTC
Organism: Tapirus indicus; assembly: GCA_031878705.1. NCBI lineage: Eukaryota > Metazoa > Chordata > Mammalia > Perissodactyla > Tapiridae > Tapirus > Tapirus indicus. Next base: position 24,432,491 of record CM062932.1, read on the forward strand.
TGTCTATAAATAAATCTTTGCTAATCATTAAGACAAAAGTCCAGCCATAATGATAGCAACCTTAAAAATGTTCCCATTATTTTATCCAATAATTATACTTTTAGAATTTTTTTATAAGTAAATAATTAGATACATGAAAATTTATTACTAGAATACAACAAAATGTCAAAGTTTGTTCTAAAATGGTAAAATTATGGGCAATTTGTTTTATTTATAGTTTTCTATATTCAAATTTTTTTCAGATAACATTTTTATGATTAGAATAAAACATTTAAAAATAACTTTGTCTTCAAGTTAAAATATAAATAAGTACTTATATTGACAGTGGAAAAGTTGATTCTGTTGGAATTATGTGTATATTTTTTATCTATTTAGAATTCAGGGAGGAAAAGCAAAAATTGGCTCTTGCAAACTATAAGGTATGTTTTCTTTTCAGGAATTCTGCAGTAGAGACTGTAGAACAAGAACTTCTCTTTGTTGGGTCTGAGACTGGAAAACTTCTGGCCATGAGAGAACTTGTTAAAAAGGTATATTTGGACTACATTCTTGAATTTTGATAGAGTTCACCAAGCCGTATATTACTGGTGGGAGGCTGAGCACTATTCCTATATCATATTTAGTAAGCCAGTGGTAAATTCTTAAGCACATTAGGCCAACTGTTGTCCCACGGGAGGAGGCTCACCTTAGAATATGGTAAGTTTTGTGTTCCCAGGTCAGGGTAGGCTAGGAAAATACCTACCTGATGCCTTGAAAGCCTCCTTTTTTCCATATCTGCATGTATATCTTCCCCCTTTATCCCCTCATCCCTATTCTGGTTTCTTATAGAACTGGGACATTGTAGAATGAGTAGGACACTTGAGTGGGGTTTTCTGTTTTTATATCCCTTCAGTAAGTATTGAATAGAAGCCATAGTTAAAAAGTTAACTATGGGGGGTCAGGGCAGGAGGTAGTAAAAGAAATATAAATCTGAAGCCCTGCCCCTGGAATTTAGTCTTTTTTAGGGAATAATATAAATATACTTGTGTAAGATTGTGATAAAGTGCTGTAAAAGGCTACAGAGTGTTTTTCGTAAGCATTCATATAGTCATAATGGGGCCGTCAGGGTAAGTTGAATTGGTTGGGGAAAGCCTTATAGAGGAAATGCTGCTAATCTGGGCCTTGAAGGATTTGTGGGATAAAAAGGTGGAGGAGGAGAGTATTGATGACTGAAGGAGCAGCTGGACTAAAGTCTAAGAGGTGGAGGTGAACACAGTGTGTTCGGGGACTAATGAAGTTACTTGTCTAAGGCAAAGAGTTTATGGTGAGAATTAAAGACAATCAGGTTGGACAGGAAAGTTGGGGTTAGGTTGAGAGAAACCACTGGATGTTTTTGAAGAAAGTTGCCACATAATTTTTAAGGAAAACTAGTTCAATCTTGATTTATAAGATGGATTGTAATGGAAAGAGACTGAAAGTAAGGGAACCAATTAGCAGGCTGTTAAATTAGGCTTGTTAGAGATGAGGAGGAAATAAATGAGGGTGATAGCCTTAGTGGTGGAGCATTAAGAATAATTGGAGGATGAAAGGGAAAGGTGCTTGCAAGTACCTGATGACTACAGAAGTGGTTAAGAGCATGAACTTTGGAGCCAGACTCCCTGGATTGGAATTCTAGCTGTAGGCAAATTAACCTGTTTCACAGTTTCCTCCTCTGTAAAATGAGAATAATAATATCTATCTCATAGAATTGTTTTAGTAGGAATGAGTTAATACAAATATAGTATTTAGAATAGTGCTTGGCACATAATAAATGCTATATGTGTTAGTTTTATTAATGTTCTCAAGTGTGTTATTTGGCACTAGGAAATTTAAGGTTTTCACAGGTACTCACATGGAGATTATACACCGGGGATTTTTACCCATGTATGAGCTTTAGGAGGTCTGTGAACCCTCTGAAATTATATGTTAGATTTTGTGTGAATGTATGGTTGCCTATTAGAAAGCTTCATAGCTTTCATTAGATTCTGAAAAGGATGTGTGAATCAAAATAAAAAGATTAAGCCCTAATATAAATAGTTGAAAATATAGAAAGCTGTTTTGAGAGAGAGGTGGGGTTTAATGATAAAAATCATCTGCTTAGAGCTGGTATTTGATAACAGATTTTATTTAACTTACTAAGATAAAGATTATATTGAGAGAACTGAGAACCAAAGACTAAGCTTTGGGAGAGTACCCACAATTAGGATAAATAAGGAATTAATAAATAATGGGGCCAGGCCAGTGGCATAATGGTTTAAGTTCATGTGCTCCACTTCGGCAGCCCAGGGTTTGCCAGTTTGGATCCCGGGCATGGACCAACACATTGCTCATGAAGCCATGCTGTGGCAGGCATCCCACATATAAAGTAGGGGAAGATGGGCATAGATGTTAGCCCAGGGCCAATCTTCCTCAGCAAAAAGAGGAGGATTGGCAACAGATGTTAGCTCAGGGCTAATCTTCCTCACACAGAAAAAGACAGTTATTACATTTTGGCAGAATCAAAAAAGTTCTGAGGCTCAGAAGCCAAGAGATGATTGTTTTAAGGAGTGGGCATCCATCACTGTAGAAAGGTGAAAGGCGATTAATTAGACAAGATTATTGGAATTAGCAAGATGGAAATTACAGTTCAAGTTGAGTAGAGAGTGGATGGTGAGGAAGATGGAGGCCGATTTAGACCACTGGCCCAAGATATTTGGCAGTGAAAAGTACACTGAATTGAATTGGGTTCTCTTATGAACTAAAATTATATGAAATACTGTGATTGTATTCTTATTTATGGGTTATGTATGCTGATTTTTGCCTTTTAGGGTTTCAATCCACCTGTTCTTGTTTTTGTTCAGTCCATTGAAAGGGCTAAGGAACTTTTTCATGAGCTCATATATGAAGGTATTAATGTGGATGTTATTCATGCAGACAGAACGCAGCAACAGGTAAAGTCAAATGTATACTTTCAAAAATAATGGCATTAGATATATGAAGTACTTGTTTTCCATTCCTAGAGTGGTGCTAAAACATTTAATATGTGTTCTCTTAACCAGAGAGATAATACAGTCCACAGCTTCAGAGCAGGAAAAATCTGGGTTCTCATTTGCACAGCCTTGTTAGCCAGAGGGATTGATTTTAAAGGTGTGAACTTGGTGATCAACTATGACTTTCCAACCAGCTCAGTGGAATATATCCACAGGATAGGTGAGTTGTCTCTCCTCCCCACCGTACCCCACCCCTGGAACCCCACTCATCTGTCAGAGGACCTCTACTGTTCCTTTCACAGATGCTCATTTTTTAGTGCTGTGAAAATCCAGTGACTTTTATGTGTGAATCTTGAAGTTTCTTTTTTGAAAAAAAGTGTCTTTTTATGGTCTGATTTCTCTTAGGTCGAACTGGAAGAGCAGGGCATAAAGGAAAAGCTATTACATTTTTCACTGAAGATGATAAACCATTATTAAGAAGGTAAATTAGGAAAAATAGCTTAGTATTAGGTTGGCAAGATTGCTTCATTTTTCTTCTGTGTATACACAATTAACAGATAATTATAGAATGTGTCCCAAATTCTGTTATGGTATTAGTCAACCAAATTTTAGCCATGAGAAAAGGAAAAATGATCAAAGGGGCTTGTTTTTGCCCTTCCATTATTAGAATTTGGAAATATTCATAATGGAGTGTTCATTAAGTTTCAGACTCACAAGATTCTCCCATAGCTATGAGCTGATATTACTCACAACGTAATCGTAAGGTTTTTGGATGAGTGAATTGTTTAAACCCGTAATCTCTTCCGCCCAGTCAAAATTATCTCTTACCATGGTGCATCCTTCCCATTACTCTTAGGGGCAGGTGGAGTTTTATATTCCCAGGAAAAACTATTTTAGTAATACACTCCAATATTATTCAGTTGTAGCCCCTTGAAGACTGGGTAACATGTGATATACTTTTAGAATCTCAGGTCTTAAAGTAACCCTTCTCATAGATTTTAATATAGAAGCTGAATTTCCTGCATTTGGGTTGCCTGCAGTAATTTTAGTCTGATGATAACTGATAGCGCTTCACATTTCTAACAAATGAAATTGAGTTATAGCCCAAGGCAGTTTGTACTTTGATCTGTTTATCAGTTTTGGCAGATTGGGATTTGTGCCTTCTGAGCCTTGACTCTGTCAGCCTTGGTTTTGCTTTGAGCAGACTTTCACATGTGCGTGTGTGGGGGAGTATATTCCAACAGCCTAGCTTCACCTCAGGTCTCCTTAGCAACTGCAAGCATGTGAATCTGATGACCCCCATATCCACATAACTATGCTTCTCAGTTTTCCTTCTGGGAGGTGGGGATAATGACAGTATCTACTAAAAAGGTTGTTGTGAGGATTGAATAAGTTACTTTACATGAAAAGCTTAAGACAATGCTAAGCCCATAGTAGGCACTATCATTTAATAAATTTAAGTTTGACTCTGCTTCAGTCAGTGTCTCATCCAAGATTGGGCTTAGTAGCTTTTTTTGTTTGTTTTTGGTGAGGAAGATTAGCCCTGAGCTAACATCTGTTGCCAGTCCTCCTCTTTGCTGAGGGAGATTGGCCCTGGGCTAACATCTGTGTCCATCTTTCTCTACCTTATATGTGGGATGCCTGCCACAGCATGGCTTGATAAGTGGTGCATAGGTCTGCGCCTGGGATCTGAACCTGCGAACCCTGGTCCACCAAAGCGGAGCATGCGAACCTAACCACTACGGCACTGGGCTGGCCCCCTTAGTAGCTTTTTAGCACTTGATAAATGTTGTGTATAAATAGCCACTATCTAAAATGATTCAACAAGGCATCAATTTCAGTCCAGGGGATAGTTCTCTCAGTACCAATGGGATTACCTCTGGTGATAATTGATAATATGTCAGAACACTTTACTGGATTACTTTCTTGTTTGTGTAGTTTTAGTTCCTCTTGTTTTGTGCAGAGGGTTTAAGTACATAAACATCAATTTGACAAGATATAAATTTATGTTATGGGTATCTTTTTCAGCGTTGCCAATGTTATACAGCAGGCGGGATGTCCTGTACCAGAATACATAAAAGGCTTCCAAAAACTACTAAGGTACAATCTTGAATTTACCTGGAGCTTCTCTCTCTCTTTGCATATACATTCCTGCTTTCACACTCTTCCACAGTATAGTTCTAACAATTTTACTTTTGGAACATTTCAAGATAAAAATTTTCCTTTTAAATATTTATGAATACTGTCTGTTCTTTCCTTGCCGGTTTTTTCATTTTGAAATTTTAAGTATTAAAGATTTTTTAAAAATTATTCAATGTGAGTGAAATGTGCTTAGAATTTGTTTTAGTTCATAAAACTGGTAAAAATCAGTTAATTGGCCAAAATCAAACTCTAATGCTTGTTGGCATTGGATATAAGGTTGACACTGGACATATTTTAATCATAATTAGTGCCTTTTTAAAAAAAATTGAATTTATCATCCTTTGGGTTGCCTCTCTAAATGCTATTAGGTAATCTAGTATATTAAAGTGGATACAGTGTCATTGTAAACCTGTAAGTGGATAAAAAAATGAATTCTGTGATCAAGAATCAAAACTAGTTTTAGATGTAGCTCTTTCAAATTAAGTTGAACTTAATTTAATTCTTTCCTCTCTTACTTTGTAACTTTCAGCAAACAAAAGAAAAAGATGATTAAGAAGCCATTGGAAAGGGAGAGTATTAGTACAACTCCAAAATATTTCTTAGAAAAAGCTAAGGATAAACGGTAAGTATATGGATGAATTTTTAGAAGTAGAATTGATAGGTCTACAGTCCATTATAGAATGTAATAAAAGTAGTATGTCCTCGGTTGCCTATGATTTGGGGTCTTGGATGATTTGATCTTAGAATTTTTCTATATTAATTATCTGTTTTTTTCTATCTTTGAAAATATGATTTCAGTTCACTATGAGTTAGCATTGCACTGTCCACTGTCTCCACACAGTCTGCATCAGGACATACTGCTGAGGCCAAGAGTGAGGACTATTGACTCACAGTGATGGAGTCTTCCTTGAAGCTCCATATTCTGGGCAGGATTTCAGTATAATCTTAGGTTTATTCTGAAGCACATTGTAACACCTCTAAAAAGTATTACTTGGGTAAATCTGTAGTAGTTGAACAGTTCTAGGAGGATTTTAAAGCATAGATTTTTTTATCATACACACAGGACTACTTTTTTTGCCCAGTACTGCTAGGAAGCTACATGTTTTGATAGGGGTAGGCTAAAATATTCTGAACAGTACAACTCTTTCACTATTTAAGGAAAATGACACTCTTCAAATTCTACCAGTACCAGTTGATATATAATATATATAAAATGTAGGCATTTTCTGAGTACCTGTTGTCATGCCAGATACCTGATGGTAGTAAGGTGCATGAATGAATATAAAATGGGACCCCTTTCCTAAAGTTAGGGAAAGGAAATTAGTATACGTGAAAAAAATTAGACAAAAAATTTTATGTAAAATATAAACTTTTTATTCTAATTTTTTTGTGGCAGCTGTTTCTGGGTGACAGACTAGTGGGTTGGTAGAGAAGGTCGTCTAGCTTGGCCACCTTGGTCATCTAATCTGTCTCATTAAACTTTCTGGTGATGGGCCATACCTGAACTGTTGTCCATGCATCAGAATCTCGTTCTTTGGGTAATCTTAAAGCTGGGATTACAAATGCAATCCTTTCAGGCACTGAGCAGCAGCTGATGAAAGTTCTTACAAAGGTCAAAAATCAACTAGAGCATAAGATGGTAGCTATGTTGAATTTTAATAAGAAACATCAGTATTTTAAATAATTACACTTTAAATATTGATTTTTGCAAGTTTGTAGCATTTATACTTTTGAGGTTATTAAAACTTTAAGCTGCACTAAGGCTTTGAGGACACTTGGTATAAATCTTGTCACTTCAGCCCCCTGCTTAAGATGCTTTGGTTGTCTCTTAACTTTCTTCACATTTAAAGGCCATACTTCTTAACATAGCATACAAACAACACTTGATCTGACTCTAGCCTCGCTCTCCACTAAGATGTTCCTTTAATAATCTGATCCAGACTTGTAGCCCCAGCTCATACCTCTATGCTGATAATTCTTATGTACATATTTCAGCCTCAGCTTCTCAGCTGAGCTATAAACCTGAATCCTGTTGCCTAGTAGGCCTCACTTCAGGCACTATAAACTCAACCTGGTGTAGTGGAGGGAAAAACTGGATTTGGAGCCAGAAGAACTGGCTCTAATCCCTACTTTGCCTATGTGACTTTGGACAAGTCACTTCATCTCTCTAAGCTTTTTTCCCCCTGTATATAATGGAAATAATTATGTAAATAATACCAACTCTGCCACTCAGGGTTGGTTGATGACTGAGTTAATATGCATCTAAGAACTTATAGTTTGCAAACATTGATTATTTTCTCAAAACTTTTTTCCTTTTCCTGTGTTATTACTTAGTTCATGGCATTCACTATTCACCAGACTCTAAAATCAGACTGTTGGGGTTGATGTCTAACGTTTATTACCAGTGTGTGATGATCAGCAAGTTCCTCAGCCACTCTGCCTCATTTTCCTCATCTGTAAAATGAGGATAATAGAATCTTCTTCATAAGTTAGGAGGATGATCCGAGTTGATACATATAAGGCACTTATAACAGTATCTAGCACTTAATCAGTGTGAAGTTATTATGAGGTCGGGATCAGAATCTATCTTTCATACCATGTTGTAGCGTAGTTTGTTGTGATTTTTCTGCCTCGCTTAGGTGATTGTGATTTTCTAAAATGCAGAGACAATGTCTAATGCATCTTTGTGTTCCTAGTGCCTCCTGTACTTGACAGTACAATAGGTTTCAGTAAATGTTTATTAAACTGGTAGAGTTTTGGAAAGTACATACATCCAGATTTTCTGATTTAACTTTCCTTCCTTTCCTTGTTACAGGAAAAAGGTCACTGGTCAGAACAGCAAGAAGAAAGTAGCTCTTGAAGACAAAAGTTAAAAACAGACTTTTCAAAAGGCTATACAGAAATATAATTTTATGGTGCCAGGATGAATGTTGTTTTCATGGAATACTTCAAGTCTTACTATAATTACATGTACCAAACATTTGAAATCAACTGCAAGAACATGGGACTGGTGAAAAATGATCCTAAACTCTCAGTGTATCATCTCAAATTACAATTTGTAGGTGACTTTTAAATGATTAGGCAATGGAAATAACATTCATTGACATTTCTGTGTTTTGAATCCAAAGAGGTACTTCTTATAGAAGAACAAAAGCTTATGCTAAAAATAACAATACCCAAATATGGTGAACTCTTAAGGATTTTTTCCCTTCAAGTGTGAAGGAAGGTGTGATGTATGCTGTGGAGAGGCATCTGGAACCAAATTTCAAAGTAAAGCCTTGAGATTGAATTTCCCTTCCCACCCCACCCCCTTTTTATTTTGGATGGACAAGAAGCAGCACAGGCTGTCTTCCAAGAGGAAACCTACTGCGCTCTTTAGTTTACCATTTCTTAATTTGCTGATAGTCTTTTGTGGTATGAACCACAATAAAGAGATGCCTCTTCTGTGGCTGGTTATTCAGATCCCCTAGGATATTAAATTCTTTGCTCTATTAAATATCCTTATACCTCATTGCTAAGGTAGCTCATACCTTACCTGTCATGATGTTGGAACTACAAGATTATGGTCATTCTCTCCCTTTCTTCACTTTCCATCCTTTAACCATGCCTCTTCCTGTCTCTTTCCATTCAAGATGACATTGCTTGAAAACTGATAAACGTTTTATCCTGATAAGGAAGAATTTTCCTATTACTTGATACACCTCTGGCTCTCTTCTCTTACAGCTTATCTTTCCTGAGGCTTTATGGCCCTTTGTCCATTTAGTAAGCAGGTCTCTGCCAGAGGTAAAGGATTATGATTATACACCAATGGAGACTGTTCACTGTTAGCAGGTTTTTCTCAGTTGGTAGTTTTGTACAGTGAAATAAAAAATCAACTTCATACATGTAAGGTACTTAGAATGAGACCTGACATGAATGTTAGTTATTATCAATACTACCACAATACTGTAATATAGATAACATTTTCTCAATAGCATTTGAATTAAACTTATTTATTTCCTTTATTCTCAGCCTTTTATTCTAGATTCAGGACAGGTAGACTCCACTTGAATATTTTAGATGGGACAAAAATTGTTCATCTTCAGAATTTATGTAAATGGAGACCTATTCTACAAGGTGCAAAAAATGCAAACACATGATTTTTTTTTTGTTTGTTCTTGCAAACAGATCCTTGATTCAATATATATTCTGGAGGAAGGTGTACTGGTGCCACCCATGTGCCAGCTGTATGACTTTGAATAAGTTCTTTAATTTCTCAGAGCTTTGGTTTTTTCATTTATGAAATTGGGGGTAATACCAACCATGTCTCAAGATTAGAAGTACCTGGCACTGTGCCTGACACATAGTAAATTCATAACAAATATTCCTTAAACAAGCATTATATATTTGGTTAGGAATACAGGGCTTGATACACAGTCCCTGCCCTTACAATAAAGGAACAAATAGCGTGGCAAATGCTGTGTCGGACATAAGGCCACAATGCTGAAGCATCACCGAAGGGCATCTAACCCAGACTGGCGATGTCATGGAAAGCTGACATCCTGAGCTGAGTCTTGCTAGGAATCAATAGGCAAAAGAGAACAGTATTCCAGGCAGAAACAGAGATCATATCTTCTATGATCCTTGATATATTCCCTTCATTTGACTTTATTTCCTCTTATTTCGTATCTTCTCCTATGTAACCACCTATCCTTAAATAAAAGTGGCTACATAAACCTTTATCAACTTGGTTTGTCAATGGATTAATAGTGAATTTAGTGCTTTTATATGAGTTGAAACTATCTGCTACACAAATTTCGGTTTCACCCAAAGAATGAGAGGAATGAAATTAGTAGAAAATATGAAAAAAGAACACATAATTGAATAGCTAGCTCTAGTGAAATCAGCAAGGACTTTGAAGTCAAACACCTGGGTTTGAATCCTGGTTCCGCTGCTTTGCAGCTGTATGACTTGGGCAAATTACAACTTCTTTTAACCTTGGTTTTCTTGTCTGTAAAATGCCAATACTAACTCAGGGACACTGAGGATTTGAAAAAATACAGTAAAGTTCCTGACCAGTGATTTGTGCCCAATAAATAACAATTATTACAAATTGTTTCCCTGTAAAAGCCCTGAAGCAAGAGTGAAAGATAAAGCTAATTATAATTAATCCATTACTTGCTAGTAAGCAAACTCCAGGGCTTGAGAAAGTTTACATTCAACTTTTATGTTATTTTACTGACAGTAGTGTGATTAGGGAAAAAAATCACAATAAATATATGACCAGGTAGGTTGAGTAATTATGAACTGCTTTCCAAGCACCACCGTTTTGCCCCTGCTTGCAGGTATAGAACAAAGGGATTACTGGGTGGCAAGATGTCAGAACCAAACACAAGAGTTGTGCACCCTAGTGGTTTTATACGTGGACTGGGTTTATTGGTTTACTAAAATAAATTTTAAATACCTTCAGCTTTTGGGATGGGTACCAAAACGAAGCTCCCCAGTTCCAGGGGAAAAGTGGAGAGAGCTGATCACTAATGGGCGCTGTGAAGCTATCAAAGAGGCATTCAGGATCCATCTATTCTTTATGTGTAAAGACTAACAATAAAAGAACACCCGTGTACCCACCATCCAGTTAAAAAAATAAGATTCAACCTATTCTTTCCACTAACCAAGAGGATGGTTTTTCAAACGGAGGAAAGACGATGCTTTGCCACTCGACTGCCAGCTGGGCCCTCCAGGGCCTTGCCAGAGAATGAATCAGCTCCCCACAGCCGGGCCCGAGACCGCCCCACCAGCCCCAGAACTAGAATTGCACCTGCGGACCCCCAGCGGCGGCCGGGTCACGTGACGGGGGCTCGCCGCTCCTCCCCCGGGAGCGCGCAGTCACGTGGGCGCACGACCCCGCCCAGTCGCCCAGTCCGCGGCGAGGTGGGGCCTGGTGTTTGCCCCGGAAGTGCCTGTCTTCATCTGACAGCTGCTCGTAAGGTGGCGGCGGCGGCAGACCGGGAGCAAGATGGCGTTGCGGCCGGGAGCGGGAGCTGGCGGCGGCGGGGCCCCGGGAGCTGGCGCGGGGGCAGCCGGGGGAAGCAGGTGGGTGCGAAGGGCTGGGCCAGGGCCCGCCCGCCGACGCAGGGCCGGCCCCGCTGAGGCGAGGGGTGTTCGGCGGTTATGGCGGTTTTCGCCCGCTTCGATCCCTTTTCCTTTGAAACTGGGCTGCGGGAGAAGGGTCGTCCTCCGGGGACCCAGGCCGAAGGGGCGGCTGGGGCCCGGGCGCCCGGCTCCTGTCTTCCAGGCTCAGGGGCACTGGCTGCTGGAGCCGAGCGGGGAGCGAGCGCGCGCCCAGTGCGGGGAGGAGAGGAGAAGGTGAGGGTCCGCTCGGTGGGCTGGTTCACGAGGAACCCCGATGCCTCGCTTCTAGCCCTGGCTGGATTGAAGCGACCAGAGACTTCCCTTTCCCAAGGTTTGACCAGGGATACTGTAGGGAAGGCTCTGAAAAATCTGGTCACAAAGCTGGACAACTGTTCCCAAGATGCGTGTGTGTACTGTTTGTCTTTTCCCCTTTCAGAGCGTCCTGTCCTTTTTGTTTATTTCCTCAACACACGAGAAACAGCAGGAAAATTCAAAGACCTTTGAATTAGTAAATAGAGCTCTTGCAGACGTAACTCTTAAGACTTGTCTCCTTATTAAAAAAGCAATTCGCTGTTACACAGTTACGCAGTTATTAGAACAAAGCTTCCAGACTTTTACTTAGCCCTTAAACAGATCTGCCCTCTGTCATATTTCAGCTAATAATTGCCTATGGTCTTCATACCCAGAACAATAAAGGAGGTGAACGTTTGCAACTTGACAAGTTTATCATTTAAGGAAATGTTTTATTCCGGGAAGTTTTCACCCCACTTCTCTAATGATCTAGTCTAATTTTGTTTTGTTAGCCAACACATCCTGCACGTATTTGGAGATAAAATTAGCTTTTTATCTTCAGCATCCTAAATTGCTTTTGGAAAACAAAGTGTTAGTTTTCTGATATGCAATGTTTTAATTTGGAGTCATGAACACTGCAAGAGTGTAAAGTCTTTAAAGTTATCACCTCCTGCAGGTGCTTATATATATGCTAGGAGAAAAGAGCAGTCTCTCTTAAATAAACCACTTGTGTGAAGTCCATTTTTCATTTCTCTACACATCTTTTAAATTTAAACCTGTTTCTTTCTCTTTTGTTTTCTATTTTCCGCTGTTTGATTAGAGTTTTTCATGAATACTTGATATAAGTCACTTTCTGGCTGGAGACGACAGATATGTAATAATCTGTTTCTTTTCTATATGTGATGGCAGTCTCTAAAATGTTCTTGAGTGGCATTGTTTTGATCAGTATATAGTTAATCTTGGCACCAAGTTCTGGGAAAATATAAACTTAAAAGAATTTGGCATTCTAGGCCCAGGTGCTTTGGGTTTTGGGTTTGGGGTTTTAGTTTTTTGGGTTGGGAGGACCTCAGGTGCAGAATGTTGAGGGGATCACTCCTCCTAGTTTATAGTGTTTTAACATCATGGGTTCATGGACACAAATTTTTTTCTTATAAATATGGCCTGAATTGTGATAGAAATTGGAGTGATTGATTTTAAAATATCTTTCCTCTGTAAAATTTGGTTGTAACATCTGCATTCTAAAACTCTAGAGGATACATGGGAGAGAAAAGTAGTGAAAATGATCCTTACCTTGAAAAATGTATGGTAAATGTTACATATATTGGAAACTGTCTGAGGCTGAGAAGCTTTATGCTCAATAAAGAAAGAATATTACGGTTTTTAGAGAGCAGTGGTGAGTTCTGAGGTTATCTTATAAGGAAGCTAACATTATGGTAGCCTGGGTATATTTTAGGGAAAAAGAAAAAGAACCAGGCGGCCTCTCTCAGCTTTTAATGGAGAAAATCTGTGAATTGTAATTTATCATGTTAGATACTTGTCTCTATTCCAAGAGACTAAGCAAAAAGCAATGGCATTTTCCAGCCTTATTAATATTAGCCTACAGTTGATTGGTATCCTGAATGGGCTACTTTAGAATAAAGATAGAGTTGTATAAAGGGCAAAATTTACCCAAGAGATGAGAAGTATAATTTTTTGTGTGTGTGTGTGAGGGAGACCAGCCCTGAGCCAACATCCGTCGCCAATCCTCCTCTTTTTGCTGAGGAAGACAGGCCCTGGGCTAATATCCATTGTCAATCCTCCTCCTTTTGCTGAGGAAGACCAGCCCTGGGCTAACATCCGTGCCCATCTTCCTCTACTTTATATGGGACGCCGCCACAGCGTGGCTGACAGGCAGTGCATTGGCAGGTGCCCGGGATCCGAACCCGCGAACCCTGGGCTGCCAAGCGCGGTCTAAACTGCTGCACCACTGGGCCGGCCCCTATAATTTTTTTTTTTAATTCAAGTACGGCAAAAAAAAAAAAAAAGAGTTGAAAGATCTTGATTAGTTTGTATCCTTTTGGGATATTGTCATTTGTGAGCTTGTCTATTTTTTTCCTTCTCTTTTATAAGCTCCTTAGGGGCTTGCTCATCTTTTCGTCTTCCACTGCTTCTAGCACATAGAAAACATTCTGTAAATATTTGTGGATTCAGGCTACATTGAAGGCAAAGAAGAGGTTTTTCAGCTAGGCCTCATTTGGAGGAAGAGGAAGGGGTTAAGAGATTGTCATAGATTTGGGAGGGCCTAGGGAACAGCAGCTAGGCCACATGGACCATGGCACTGAGTGGGTGAGAAGAGTTTTATGAGATAAAACTGAAAAAGTTGTGTTAAGACTGAGGTGGGCCTTGAATATAAACTAAGGAAATTCAGTTTAAGAGGAAATCATTACAGTTCTAATGCCAGGAGTGGTCTTATCAAATGGTCTTTTAGGAAGATGCACCTCACCTGTGCTGTATGAGCTTCCTTAGAAGCCGTCCGGAGGTGGGAGATGCATTAGCAAGTCTTGTCGGAGTCCAGGCCTGAGAAGTGAAGGCTCGTCTAGGTTAGTAGCTAAGGTAACTGAAAAGGAAGGATGAGTGAGGTAGGCTTGAGACAAGTTAGAGCTCACAGTTCTGCTTTCATACTAGGATATTATTACATCAGTAATAAATAGTGGTTTTACTTTTGAAATCAAATTATTGGTCATCTTGCTGCCCAGCTTTTTGCCAAATTTTTGCTATCTGATCAATGTCTTATTTAGTTTGTCTAACCAGTCTTTAAGCATGTTGATGTTAGTCGTCTACACATTTCAGAGAATCATATGAATGGTACATAGGTCACTAAGTAGTTTGCTTAGTAGTTGCTAAATAATGACTGGAGTAAGTCATACTTGTCAGTAATGTTCTTGATTTAGTTTATTTTGTTTATATTTTCGAAGTAACCTTTTACATCTATACATCTATTCTTGTCTGTTTGGTTGTCTTAGTTGGGACCTTGGCGAACTTGGGGTTCTGTGTCTTCATTTAACAGGGGAAACAGGACACAGTGGTGGAGGGGATTGCTTAGAGCTTCACAGTTACTTTGTGGCAGAGCTGGAAAAAAGGAAATATTACTTGAGTTTTAAGTTTTTACTTAGCCACTAAGCCGTATTCGTAATTGTAATCTTTAAGACTGATTTTGAAAAGTCTCAACAGGTTAATTACTAAAATGCATCGTCCCTAAGTTTATAAATCAATATATGATTCACTTTTAAAAAAATTGAGTACTACCAAGTTTCAACTTAGGGTTTAAACATTTTATCCAGTTAACACATTACTTAGTTAATATATCTTGTATGCACTTCAGAAAAGCTATTCACTATTCAGGCCTCTTTTTGGGTGCAGTCCTGCTTGAATTCTTCTGCAGGCCTCCAGAATTTGTTAATAGTTCAGATCCTCAACAAGGTTGTAGATAGCGTATACCCAGGTATATGTCTAACTAGAACTTTGTAAATCACCTTACAAAAATTTTTTTAAGTTAAAATATTAGAGCTAGAGTTAAGACTCTAAAGTTGGTTTTTAGCCTTTTTGCTGGAAAGAGGGGTGTTGTGCAATAAAAAATGCAAGAACACATCAGTTTGGCATACAATTCTGGGATTTCACTAGCCTCTCTGAAGGCTATCCAGAAACCCCTTTCAGATCCTTGACCTCCCACATTAAGAGCTTTGCCCACTCAGAGTTTTTCTTCCTTTATTTGTCCCATTTTCCTTTCCTCCAGTCTCAGAGAAGGAAGTCTCTTCCTTTTCAAAGAAGATCCCTTTTGCTACCTTGCTATGTTAATCCATTCCCTCAAAAACCTTGTTTTATCAATCGCTAAGTATATCTTCTGTATTCTAAATCTTTCTGCCTACAGGTCCTCTTCCTCTGTTGAAACTGTTCACTCAGATCACCATTTTCAAAAGTAGTGATCTTTACTGACTAATCCTCATTCTGATCAGCTTGTCCACAGCATTAGACACTGATAACTACTTCTTTCTGAAATGCGGTCCTTCCTCAGTTATAACCAACTCGGTTGGTTCTCAGTGACCATTCGTTACTCAGTTTTCACTACAAGAATTCTCCAAGGTTGTTCTCTCACTATATATGCTCATTCCCTTGTCTATTTCATCCACAACCAGAGCTTTTTTTTTAATCTTTATTTAAAAGAGCCTAGCTAGATTGATCTAGACCCTTCTGAGCTTGAGTTACTTTTCTGATTGCCTGTTAGATTGCTCTTCGTGGACCCGCTCCTACCACCTTTCTCCCCAAACGTACTCACATTGGGTTCCTGTTTTCAGTAAACAGCATCGCCATTGTTACAGTTGCTCAGGCACAAAATCTCAGCATCATCTTCAGCCCTTTCTGCTTTTTCACTGCTGTTCCCCATCCTGGCACTTGCCAAGTTCTGTTTATTCTTCCTTTTAAATAGCTTTCATTCATTTCTTTTCCATTCCCATACTCTGGTTGTGGCCCTTTTCATCTCATTAAGATTATTGTGATAGTTTCTTAGGTAGTTCTTTTTACTTCAAGTCTTCTCTGGCATACTCTGTTACCAGAGAAACCTAAAGCACATTTCTGATCATTTCACTGTCCTACTTAAAGCCTCTGACATCAGGGAGATGCAGATCCAAATCACAATGAGATACCATTTCATACCCATTAGGGTAACTACTATCAAAAAACCAGAAAATAACAAGTGTTGATGAGGATGTGGAGAAATTGGAACCCTTGTACACTTGCTGGTCAGAATGTAAAAGGGTGCAGCTGCTGTGGAAAACATTTTCTTAAAAAGTAAACGTGGGGGCCGCCCGGTGGCGTAGCGGTTTCGTCCGCGCTTGGCAGCCCGGGGTTCGCTGGTTCGGATCCCGGGCACCCGCCGACGCACTGCCTGTCAGCCATGCCGTGGCGGCGTCCCATATAAAGTGGAGGAAGATGGGCATGGATGTTAGCCCAGGGCCAGTCTTCCTCAGCAAAAAGAGGAGGATTGGCAACGGATGTTAGCTCAGGGCTGGTCTTCCTCACAAAAAAAAAAAAAAAAGTAAACGTGGAATTACCATATGATCCAGCAATTCCACTCCTAGGTATATACCCCCCAAAATTGAAAAGGGACTCAAATAGATAACTTGTATACCAATGTTCACAGCAGCATTATTCACAACAGCCAAAAGGTGGAAACAACCCAAGTGTCCATTGACAGATGAATGGATAAACAAACTGTGGTACAATGAAATATTATTCAGCCATAAAAAGGGAATGAAAATCTGGGGCCGGCCTGGTGGCATAGTGGTTAAGTCCACACACTCTGCTTCAGCAGCCCAGGGTTCTCAGGTTCAGATCCCAGGTGCAGACCTATGCACTGCTCATCAAGCCGTGGTCTGTCGGGCGTCCCACATATAAAATAGAGGAAGATGGGCATGGATGTTAGCCCAGGGCCAATCTTCCTCAGCAAAAAGAGGGAGATTGGCAATGGATGTTAGCTCAGGGCTAATCTTCCTCACCAAAGGGGAAAAAAAAGGAATGAAATTCTGATACATGTTACAACATAGATGAACCTTGAAAATGTTATATTAAGTGAAATAAGCCAGATACAAAAGGGCAAGTGTTGTATGATTCCACTTAATATGAGATAGCTAAAATAAGCACATTCATAGAGACAAAAAGTAGAGTACCAGGAGTTGGAGGGAGGGAGGAATGGGGAGTTATTGTTTAATGGGTACAGAGTTTCTATTTGGGATGATGAAAAAGTTCTGGAAGTGGATCATGGTGATGGTTGTCCAACATTGTGAATGTACTTAATGCCACTGAAATGTACGCTCAAAAGGTAAAATTTTATGTGTATTTTGCCACAATTAAAAAAAACTGACAACTTCATATAATATTCAAATAAAATTAAACATTTTAAAGGCCCTCTACAATTCTCTAACTTTTCTAATCCTATATCATATAAACAACCTTAAATCGTTTCTCTGAACACACCTACAGCTCTGGCCTCAGAGCTTTTGCTCAAGCTATGTAGTGTGCCTCTCTTTAAGATTCAGCTCAAAAGTTAACCTCCACAAAACTTCCCAAGATATAACCCATCAAATTCGTCTTTTTTCTTCTCGTCTCTGTTAGTATTTTAGACCTGTCTCAGCACTTAGCATATCCTATCCTATGTTAAAGTTATTTGCATCTGTGTCTTCAACGAGACTGTGAGCTAATTCAGTCCTTTCATGTAGTAAGCACTCAGTAAGTGTTCACTGAACTGACTCTAATCCAGCTCTCTAATTTTATGGGTGGGGAAATTGGAATCCAGGGAAGTCACACAGTTATAGAACCAGGACTAGTTTCAAGGTCTTCTGTCTTCTAGTTCAAAAATTTTCCCCCTACACTCACATGCTGACTATCATGCATCCTGTATTTGCTGTTGGATAATTCAGTACTGTACTGGAGAACAAATGCCAGGGCCCTGTCTACAATTCTTTCATTTATGTAAAAAATCATATGTTTTATTTGAAATCTTTTTACTCATGAAGATCTCAATGTATCTTTGTTCTGTTTTCAGCTTCATGTTTCCGGTTGCAGGTGGAATAAGACCCCCTCAAGGTATGTGAAAGCTTAAGTATTGAACTTTTATTTTTCACTATTACGTTTCTGGATTTGGGGATTAAGTGGGTAAAAAAAGTTCTATTGCTGCCAGATAGAATAAAATTTTCCTGTAGTCTTGAACGTATATGACAGCTACTCTTAAAATTTCTCAAAAATTGTGTAATTTGGGGAATAATAAGGATCATTCCTCATTTCTCCCAAACTTATTTAAACATTATATTGACAGATTGTTCTTTAACCTCGGAGATGAAGGAGACTTTCAGGATAAGAGTATTAAAGAACAGGCGACAAAAATGAAATGAGCTGTAATTCTCTGAATGACATCTTCCTCCTGTCTAGTCTTCTGGATTGTTAGCTCCATAGGGCAGGGCTATGTCTGCCTTATGCTCATCAGTATCTCCAGCACCCAGCATGCTGATAGAAAATAATAGGGTCTCGATAGATGTTTGTTGAATGAATAAATGAACCTCTTTAGTTATTTTATACTACAGTAGTCCCCCTCTTATCCGTGGTTTCACTTTCTGTGGTTTCATTTACCCAAGGTCAACCGCAGTCTGAAAATATTAAATGGAAAATTCCAGAAATAAACAATTCATAAGTTTTAAATTGCACACCGTTTTGAGTAGCTTGATGAAATCTCGCACCGTCCTGCTCTGTCCTGTCCAGGATGTGCATCATTCCTTTATTTGGCATATCCACTCTGTATTTGCGACCCCCCCACCCCTTAGTCACGTGGTAGCTGTCTGTGTTATCAGCTCGACTATCGTGGTATTGCAGTGCTTGTGTTCACATAACTCTTATTTTGCTTAATAATGGCCCCAATGTGCAGAGTGGTGATGCTGGCAATTCGGATATGCCAAAGAGAAGCTGTAAAGTGCTTCCTTTAAGTGAAAAGGTGAAAGTTCTCAACTTAAGGAAAGAAAAAAAATCATATGCTGAGGTTGCTAAGATCTGTGGTAACTTTTATTACAGTGTTATAATTGTTCTAAATTATAACAAATTGTTCTAAATTATACAGTTGTTATAATTGTTCTAAAATATTATGTTGTTAATCTCTTACTGCACCTAATTTATAAATTAAACTTTATCATAGGTGTGTGTATAGGAAAAAAACATCGTATATGTAGGGTTCAGTTCTATCGTGGTTTCAGGCATCCACTGGGGGTCTTGGAACATATCTCCCACAGATAAGGCGGGTCTGCTGTACCATGTTTTCTCTATATGAATTTGGTCTTATTATACTTATTTACATAAGAGAGCACATATTCTGATTCAGTTTAAACTATTTCAAGTCTCAGTTTTATCCTCACAATTTCTCCACTAGGTATATCCCTTCTCTCTTGGTTTCAGACAAGGCCCACCAATATCAATTCTAGCTTTATCTTTAAGAAACAGTAGTGAAGGGATATATAATCATGACTCATGCTGCTGTGCCAGTGGGACATAACATTGAAGGAAGAAAATGCCTGCTCTTCTCTTCTTTCTACTCACTTCTCCCACTTCAGCGTACTCCCCTCCTACCCACATGCCAAGATGCTTCCGAAAACTGGCCCTTCTCACAGAGCCAGTGTTGACTGGTTATGGTAGACTTGCTAGAGAAACAGAGACTCCTAGGTCACCAATAGAGATGAAGGATAAAGAGCGGCTCAGTAGCAGGTGGTCATTGGCTCCTACTGACTTTGTCTCCATTTATAATCAGTGATGGAGGTTGAGTTTCAGGTAAATTTTTCCAAGGGTCAGTTGTATTCTTTTCATTGTGCTCACACTTATGCATTATTTAAGCTATCTGTAAGTAGATTGTGTCCCAGATTTAGATCAAATGGTTTGAGATCTTTTGTTCTTTAGGAAGGCATTACACGGTTACATGTTCATTATCATGGCTTATTATGTTGCATTTTTATAAACTTTCAAGAAAAATCTACATATGGAGCAAAGGAACAGGACAAGAAGAGAGCCCAAAGGGTTGCCTGATGTTTTTTATTCTGGAGGTTGGAGTTGTTTTTGAGATTTTTTCTTTTTACAAAGTATGTTAGAGTGGACTTTTTGATCATTTGAAGGCTTTAAATTATGCATGGATTATTTCTGAAAGCATGTACAAGAAATTGACCGCAGAAGTGGCCACAAGATCCTGAGTAGGTGAACAGGAGACAGGAGAGAAACGAGACTTATTTTTCACTGTGTATACTTTTATGCCTTTAAATGTTGTACCAGATACTTGAGTTACCCATTCAAGAATTAAATAAAATTAAGTAAAATAAATAAAACTTTAGGTCCAAAGAGATAAGAGGGAAAACTCTTACTATGGTTATACTCAATCTCTGCATTCTAATTGTCCATGACACCTCAAGGCCTTTGCATTTGGTGTTCCTTTGTCTGGAATATTCTTCCTAAATATCCACATGGCTCGCTCCCTTACTTCCTTCAAGTCCCTGCTTAAATGCCACCCCATTGGTGAAAGCTTTTCTGACTATGAAATAGCAGCCACTCTTTTCCCTGACTCTCCCTTTCTCCCTTACCCTGCTGTATTTGTTGCCCTGGCTCTTATCACCACCTGACATGCACTTATTTTTTTATTGTCTGTCTCCTCCAATTACAGTGTAAGTTCCATGACGGCAAAGACCTGGTTTTGTTCACTGCTGTGTTCCTAGAATGGTGCCTGGCATGGAGTAGTCCCTCATATTTGAATAAATGATTGAATGAATAAATGAATAGCTTGCCACTAATAAATGTTACCTACAAATGTGAATGTCTATGCTTCTGAAATTAAACTATGTATAAATAACCTTGAAGATACACAGAACCCACAAGATAAACATGGTATACTTTATCAAACCTTTAATTTTTTTTAATCAAAATTTGATTAAAAGCTCCTTATAGTAGAACCAACATAGATGTAATATATGGTAAATGCAACATTAGATTGAAATTTGTGTTCAAGCTGTTTAGGGATTTTGTTTTATTCACCGTTGTATACCAAGTGTCTAGAACTGTGCCTAAAATATTTCGGGCATTTAGTATTTAGTAAATCCCCAAAGGGATGTATCTTCATTCTCCTCTGCTCTTGGGAATACTTCACTGGAAAACTTTGGGAAGATACTATACTCTCAATCATACTTTCATGATAGTTTTCCTGCCATTGCACTATGTACTTTGCATGCTGATAGCTGTTTTGTGGTAAATGTTATATTAACTATTCATGTAAGGAAAGAGAAAAGGAATATCGTTTCTTCAAGCATATTAAGTATTAAACAATTCTACAGATGAGAAACTGAGGCACAGAAAGAAGTTAAGCAAGTTGTTCAAGGTCCCAAAGATCGTAAATGACTTGTTTGTTGGCATCCAGATTTCATGCTCTTAACCACTATTGTATTTGTTATCTGATGCTGCATGAAAAATTATCCCAAAACTTAAAAAAAAATAAACATTTTATTATTTCACACTGTGTCTGTGGGTCAGGTATCTGGGAGTGGCTTTACTGGATGGTTTTGGCTCAGGGCCAAAGAGATTACAGTGCAGATGTCAGCCAGGGCTGTGGTCATCTACAGGTTTGTTGGGGCTAGAAGATCTGTTTCCAAGATGGCTCGCTCACATAGGTGGCAAATTTGTGCTGCCTTTTGGTGAGAGGTTTCAGTTCTTTGCCACATGGATTCTCCATAGGACTTCTTGAATATTCTCACGATGTGGCAGTGGCTTTCCCCAGAGCAGGTGATCCAAGAGAGCAAGGAAGAAGCTGCAGT
The DNA here is from genome assembly GCA_031878705.1 of Tapirus indicus. Lineage (NCBI taxonomy): Eukaryota > Metazoa > Chordata > Mammalia > Perissodactyla > Tapiridae > Tapirus > Tapirus indicus. Next base: position 24,454,377 of record CM062932.1, read on the forward strand.
GGTTTCTAAGAACTTACCTTGGAAGTTACACACTGTCATTTCCACGATATCCTATTGGTTATACTGGTCAGCCCTATTCAGTGTGGGAGAGAATGACAATGGTGTGAATACCAAGAGGCAGAGATTGCTGGGGGCCCTCTTGAAGGCCAAATATCACAATTAGGCCATGCTGTTAACTATTTAAGCATGCACAGAAATTCTGTAGTGTTAATAGGTGTTATTATCTTCATTTTACACATGAAGTTGTATAACTTGCCTGAGGTCACATAGCTAAGTAAAGGATGGAGTTGGAATTTATATCAAGTCTTTCTCGCTCCAGAGCTTGTGCTTTTTCCGCCTCCAGAGTAATAAGTCCTTTAGGTACTTATGCTTTTAAGAAAATATGCTTTAAAACCCGTTGCCTTTAATGATACCTTTATGTTTTTCAGCAGGCCTGATGCCAATGCAGCAACAAGGATTTCCTATGGTCTCTGTTATGCAGCCTAATATGCAAGGCATGATAGGAATGAATTACAGCTCTCAAATGTCCCAAGGACCTATTGCTATGCAGGTACTTGCCTCTTTAGCCAGTTGTTTGCAAAGTTATTGTTTATTGTTATGTGTCTGCATACTAAGAGCTACCTACTAGGAGCTTAATTTTATATTTAGAAATAAGTGTAGTCTGCATCTTAGGTGGCTGCCTTCAACATAAAATGAATATATGTTCATAAGAGTGAAAAAAACAAGATAAATCATTTAAGGAAAAATTGGTGACTTCTTTATTTGACTGTTAGCTTAGAAGAATTTTAGAATGACATCTTGGAAAATTCAGGGACCTGATGCCATGAAGCAGCCTTGTTAGAAGTAGTAGCACTATTCTCATGAAAGGAACAGGGTCATTAGAAGGCTCAGAGCCTTCTTTGTATTGAATTATCTTGTCTGATCCCCATAACAACTTTTTAAAGAGATGGTATCTCCATTTTTCTGATGAGGAACCTGAAGCTTTGTGAGGATGCTCATAGAGCATAGCAGGCCAGGATTTGAACCTAAGTCTTCAGTACATCTATACTTAACCATATTATATGTTGAATTCTCTTAAGAGCGTTAGGGAGCCATTGAATAGTTTAAAGCAGTGGAATGACACAATCAGATTTCTTTTTCAAAAAGATCAATCTGGGGCAGGCCCAGTGGCATGGCGGTTCATTTCGTGCGCTCCACTTCAGCAGCCCAAGGTCTGCAGGTTCAGATCCCAGGCACGGACCTATGCACTGCTCATCAAGCCATGCTGTGGCGGCATCCCACATACAAAATAGAGGAAGATGGGCACAGATGTTAGCTCAGGGGCCAATCTTCCTCACACACACACACAAAAAGATCCTTCTGACTGCTGACTGGGGAATCACTGGAGAGAGAGGAGAGTAAAAGTGGATGTAAGGAGAATCATGAGAGGCTGATGTAGTGAGAGCAGGTGAGATGTTGGCTTAAATTAGGGTGGTAGCAGAGGTATGCAGACATGGATGTTTTTGAGAACTATTTAGGAAATTAAGTCAATAAGACTTGCTGAATGATTGGATGTTGAAAATAACGGAGAAGGCGGTATCGAATTGATTTCCCCATTTTCTGCATGAGCAACTAACTAGTGGTGTCATTTATTAATAAAAGAAACACTGGAAGAGATTGTTTGCTGGTACATACTGTTCACTTTGAAGAACCCATGAAACATTCAAGTGGGGCTGTCCAGAGACAATTTAATAAACTGATCTGGAACTCAAGATTTTTCACTCTGGGTTGAAAATTATAGATTTGGGAATCATTCACATATAGAAGGTAATTGATGCCGTAGGGGTGAATTGGAACATCCAAGAACACTGTAGATGGAGAAAACAGTGCAGGATAGAGCCTTCAGGATTTCAACATTTAAAGTTGCCAACACAGGAGATTGAAGAGGGGCAGCCACAGAGGCGGGGGTGGAGGGAGGGGAATTGAAGAAAAATATAGGGATTTTGGTGTCAGACAGACCTAAGTTCAAATCCCAGCTTTGCCACTTAGCTGTAAAACAGGATGTAATAATACCTTGCCGGTATGGTTGTAGAAAGGATTAAATAAAGGAATTATATAAAGCACTCAAGCATTGTACCTGGCATACAGTGAGCATGGAAGGGCAAAAAATTTTTATTTCTTAATGTTAGCATCAGGAGTGCTCTTTCAAGTGGCATGACATTATTTCATGTTCTGTTTTTAATATGCATCTGGCAATGTTTCGATGCTTTCATTGGCTCACAACCCCCATTTCTGGCCAAAATGTTTTCTTGAATAATACTAATGACCGGTAATAGCCGCCATTTGTTGTTTACACGTGCTGTATTCATTGTGTGCCTTACATCATTCAGTCCTCATAACAACACTGTACAATAAGTGACAATTTTATTCCCATTTTATACATAAGGAAACTGCAGTCAGGGAGATTCAGTGCCCTGTTCAGTGTCATACCACTTGTTTCAGAGCAGAGACTTAAACCAAAGCTATCTTATGTTTCAGAGCCTGAGTTCTTAACTACAGTGTGTCTCCAACTTTAGTCATTTAAGTATCACCTCCATGATTTTTACCATGTATTATTTAATTAACATTTTAATTGGTTAGGTCTTTTAACAAATTCTAAAAGGAATCTTTATATTGCTAACGTAAATAGAAAATCTTCATTTCTTCGTTATAAACGGAGGATAACCAAAAAATAAATAAATATAATGAATCAAAACAATATTACCAAACCCTAGCTAAATACTGTTACTGGAGTTTATGAACCTTCCAAACTTTCTGTAAGTTTTAAATTTTGCAAAAGCAGGATTAGATTAAAAATTAATAATACTTAAGACATGCAAGAGAATCTGAATATAGGAGAGTTGAAAAAAATTTTCCTGCTATTGCGCTGAACGTGTGTCCCTGTATAGCTGGTCATGATCATGTATAGGGAGTGTAGATTAAAGCAAATAATGTTAGTTTTTTAATTGGTGAATGAAGTCGCCAGTGTCGTGATTTAGTTAGGTACAGCCTGAGAAGGGCCCTCCCACTCCCAGCTCCATATCTTTGTAAGTTTCCTTCTTCAGCTGCGACATCCATTTAAATCAGCAACCAAATAAACTGAGTCCAGGCGTCAGGTCTTTGAATGGCTGAATCCAAAGTGTTAATAGTATTATAAAAAAAAATTCATTCACAAATAAGCCAGAACAGAAAGGGTTTTTGTGCTGTTAATAAATATTTTAAATGCCATATATTTCATTTTTATCTAATTATTTAAAATTTTCTATTTCTGTGTTTTATCACGTATACAGTATATTAGTACAATAGCACATGTATATAAATAAGTAATATTGGGAGTTTACAATCAGAATTTAAGTTGAAACCATTGTTTTGTTGAAGTCATTTAAGCAAATAAAGCTTCTATGTTGTATGTAAAGGTTTAGGGAAACTTCCATAGTCATTCTTGATTCATCTCCAGTAGGAAGAAAATGGGAATAAATTGAGCTTTTGCAGGTTTTAAATCCATGTGACTCAACTTTCACTCGGTTATGCTGCAGAGACAACAGTCTCAGAACCTCACTGACTTACAAAAACAGAGGGTTTTTTCTCATTTGTAGTCCGTGTCCTTTACATTGGGCTCTGACTCAGTTCCATGTCTCTATCCTGAGACCCTTACCTAGGACATCCCAGAGTCTGGGTGTAGGGAAGAGAGGGCCAAACCCTGTGATGTCTTTTAATGCTTTTTCTCAGAGGTAGCGTTTTATCAGTCACTTCTGCTCACCAAAGTAATGTGGGCCGGACGAGCGGCGTGGGGGATGTACCAGGAGGTGTGCACGCCACATAGGGATGCGTAATCCTCTTAGCGTAAGGGCGGCAAGTAACTGGAAACAATCTGCTATTTTTAATTTTTAGTAAGCTTACTGCCGAATCTCAACAACTGATAGAATTTTCAAATCGTTGATTTTCACACCAAACATTGTTTTATGACTATGCAATTATCTGAAAAATGTTTTTAGAGAGTTTGGAACAACCAAAAACAATAAGGATCTCTAACATGCAAGAACAACAATTAAAAAGTAAGCTATCAGATTTGATATCCCGCAAATAATTTCCCTGAGTATCAGGAGCTTAGAATTAATGATTCTAAAATAAAGAAGCTAAAATCTTTTCTTTAGCCTTTAATCTTCCTGACAGACATTATACTGCTTGGAAGCTGCTCACTATTCTTTTTTTTTTTTTTTTTTTTGTGGGAAGACCAGCCCTGAGCTAACATCTATTGCCAATCCTCCCCTTTTTGCTGAGGAAGACTGGCCCTGGGCTAACATCGTGCCCATCTTCCTCTACTTTATATGGGACGCCGCCGCGACATGGCTGACAAGCAGTGCGTCGGCGGGCACCCGGGATCTGAACTCGCGAACCCCGGGTTGCCAAGCGCGGACTAAACCGCTGCGCCACCGGGTGGCCCCATTATTCTTAAAGGAGAAACTCATTCAGATCTTATTTTTTCCCCAAACTCAATAGCCCTAACCAACCATAGACATTATTTAGTCATCCCTTAAATCTTTGAAGGGTACATTTTCAGATAGTGAAAGATGAAAATTAGTCTTGGTTGCCACATAGCTCTTCATTCCCCAAAACTCATAAAAAGAAAACACTCCACATGATTTACAATAAATTTTAAAATTATTATCCTGAAATATTTCAAGCATGTAAGTAAAAACAGAATCTATGTGTGAGCCAATTGCACAGCTTTATCAAAACATTTTTAGTTAAACTTTTTATTTTGAGATAAATGTATATTCACATGTATATAAGAAATAATACAAAGGGATCCTTTGCCTAGTTCCCCCAGTGGTAACAACTTGAAGAACTATAGTAAAATATCACAACCACGTTATTGACATTGCTACAGTTGAGATACAGAACATTCCTATCACCCCAAGGATCCCCTATATTGCCATTTTATGGTCATGCTCATTTCCCTCCCACTGTGCACCCTTCCCCCAACCCTTGGCCATCACTAATGTGTCCCCCATTTCTATAATTTTGTGATTTCAAGAATGTTATCTAAATTGAATCACTAATCCTTGGGGATTGGCTTTTTTTTTTTTGTTCAGCATAATTCCCTTGAGATTCATCCAAGTTGTTGGACATATCATTATTTTATTCTTTTTTGTTGCCGAGTAGTAGTCCATGGTATGGATGTACTACAGTTTGTTTAACCATTCATCCTTTGAAGGACATCTGGGCTGTTTCTAGTTTTTGGCTATAAAGAATAGAGGTTTTTATGTGAACATAAGGCTTCATTTCTCTGGGATAAATGCTCAGGAGTGCAATTGCTGGGTGGCATGGTGGTTGGACATTTAGTTTTTAAAGAAACTTCCAAACTGCTTTCCAGAGTGGCTGTACTATTTTACATTCTCACTAGCAATATGTGAGTGATCTAGTTTTTCTGCATCTTTGCTAGCATTTGGTGTTGTCGTCTTTTTTATTTTAGTCATTCTGATAGGTGTGTTCTGATAGTTCATGGTGATTTTAATTTCCCTAATGGCTAATGTCAAAAGAAAATTCAGAGAGCTTTACTTGATATGAATAATTTATTGAGCAAGAAAAAAACTGTTCACAAACAGGGAGACTTCAAACTGAAAGTGTTTAGAAGCTTGCTTTCAGCAGTTACAACTCAGTTTATAAAGCATGAATGAGTACATTGTTTTTTGTTGTGATTGGTTACTAGAAACTTACATTCCTTTTCATGGCATAAGCTTACTTGTTTGGGGTCATGCTGACATAGGAAATCTTGTTTTGTTTAAGATCAGAGTCAGCATTTCAGGGAAGTCAGGACAGTGTTACATTTGGTTATGTGAGTGTTTGGTCTGGGGGTATATTCAAACAGTGGCCGGCATTTTAGTTTTTTAACATTAATGAAGTTGAACATTTCATGTGTTTATTTATCATTGTTACATTCTCTTCAGAGAAATGTCTTTTGTCCATTTTCTATTTGGATTTTTTGGTATTTTACTGTTGAGTTTTGAGAATTCTTTATATATTCTACATACTAATCCTTTGTTGGATGTGTGGTTTGCAAATATCTTCTCCCAGTCTGTAGCTTGTTTTCGTAGTCCTTTCAGGCTGCTGTAACAAAATACCGGAGACTGGGTAGTTTATAAACAACAGACGTTCATTTCGCACAGTTTTGAAGGCTGGAAGTCTAAGATCAGGGTGCTAGCATGCTTGGGTGAGGGCCCATTTCTAGGTCATAGACTTCTAGTTGTATCCTCACGTGGGAGAAGGGACTAGGGAGCCCTGTGGGATCTCTTCATTAGAGCACTAATCACATTCATGAGGGCTCCACCCTCATGACTAATCTCCTCCCAAAGACCCTACCTACTAATACCATCACCTTTGGGGGTTAGGATTTCAACATATGAATTTTGAGGGGACACAAACATTCAGACCATAGCACTTGTCTTTTTTTTTTTTTTATTGATGTCTTAATAGTTTATAACATTGTGGGGTTTTAGTTGTACATTATTATTTGTCTGTCACCATGTGGATGCATCCCTTCACCCCTTGCATAGCACTTGTCTTTTAATCCTCTTAACAGGGTCCTTCTCAGAAAAAGGTTTTAGTTTTGATGAAATCCAATGTATCGATTTTTCTTTTGATGGAATATGCATTGGTATAAGTCTGAGAGTTCTTTGCTTCACCCTAGATCCTGAAGACTTTTCTCCTGTATGTTTTCTAAAAGTTCTATAGTTTTACATTTAAGTTTGTGATCCATTTTGAGTTAGTTTTTATCTAAGGTGTGAGACTGGTTGAGGTTTATTTTTTTGCCTATGGATGTCCAGTTGCTCCAGCACCATTTGTTGAAAAGGCTATCCTTCCTCCATTGAAGTGCTCTTATATTTTTGTCAGAAATCAGGCATGTTTGTGTGAGTATTTTTTTAGGTTCTCTGTTTTGTTTCATTCATTTATGTGTCCGCCAGTCTTGATTATGGTAGCTGTATAAGACTGATTCCTCCCATGTCATTCTTTTTTCCTCCAATTCTTTTATTGTGGTAAAATACACGTAACATAAAGTTCACCATCTTAACCATTTTTAAGTGTATAGGTCAGTGGTATTAAATACATTCACATTGTTTTGCAGCCATCACCACCATCCTTGCTCATAACTCTTTTCATCTTGTAAATCTGAAACTCTATACCCATTATACAATATCTTCGCATTCTCCCCTCCCACTAGCCCCTGGCATCTACCATTATACTTTCTGTCTTTATGATTTTGACTATTCTAAGTACTTCATACAAGTGGGTCATACAGTATTTGTCTTGTTGTCTTGTTTATTTCACTTAGCATAATGTGCTCAAGGTTTATCCATGTTGTAGCATATTGTGGAATTTCCTTCCTTTTTAAGACTGAATAATATTCCATTGTATGTATATACTACATTTTGCTTATCCATTCATCAGTCAGTGGACAGTTGGGTTGCTTCCATGTTTTAGATATTGTGAATAATGCTGCTATGAACATGGGTGTACAGATATCTCTGAGACTGCTTTCAGTTCATTTGGGTATATGCCCAGAAGTGGAATTGCTGGGTCATATGGTAATTCTGTTTTTAATTTTTTGGGGTACCTCCATACTGTTTTCCACAGCAGTCATACCGTTTTACATTCCCTCCAACAGTACACAAAGAGTTCCAGTTTTTCCACATCCTAGCCAACACTTGTTGTTTTCTGTTTTTTTGTTAGTAGCCATCCTAATGGCTCTGAGGTGATATCTCAATGTAGTTTCTATTAGCATTTCCCTAACGATTAGGGATGTTAAGTATCTTGTCACGTGCTTATTGGCCACTTGTATATCTTCTTTGGAGAAATGTCTATTCAAGTCCTTTGCTCATTTTTGAATCGAGTTTTTTGTTATTGTTGAGTTTTAGGAGTTCTCTATATATTTTGGATGTTAATCCCTTATCAGATATGTGATTTGCAAATATTTTTCTCCCATGCTGTGGGTTGCCTTTTTACTCTGTGGATAGTAGCTCTTGATAGACAAATTTTTTTTAATTTTCATGAAGTCCAACTTGTCTATTTTTTCTTTTGCTGCCTGTGCCTTTGCTGTCATATCCAAGAAATCATTGCCAAGTCCCGTGTGGTGAAGCTTCTGTCCTCTGTTTTCTTCTAAGAGTTTTATTGTTTTAGGTCTTACGTTTAGGTGTTTGATCCATTTTTAGTTATTTTTTGTATATGGTGTTGGGTAAGGGTCCAACTTCATTTGTTTGCATATGGAGATCCAGTTTTCCCAGCACCATTTGTTGAAGACTGTCCTTTCCCCATTAAATGGTCTTGGCACCCTTGTTGAAAATCATTTGACCATATATGTGAGGGTTTATTTCTGGGCCCTCTATTCCACTGGTCTGTATGTCTGTCTTAATGCCAATACCACACACTATTTTGATTACAGTAGCTTTGTAGTAGTTTTTGAAATCAGGAAGTGGAGTCCTCCAGTTTGGTTCTTCTTTTTCAAGATTGTTTTGGCTATTTGGGCTCCCTTGAGATTTTATATGATTTTTAGGATGGGTTTTTCTGTTTCTGCAAAAAAGCATCATTGGAATTTTGATAGGGATTGCATTGAATCTGTAGATCACTTTGGGTAATGTTGACATTTTAATAATATTACATTTTCCAATCAATGAACATGGATTATATTTCCATTTATTTATGTCTTCTTTAATTTCTTTCAGTAATGTTTTGTAGTTTTCATTTTACAGTTTTACCTTCTTAGTTTGATTAATTCCTAAGTATTTTATTCTTCTTGATGCTATTGTAAATGGAATTGTTTTGTAATTTCTTTTCTAGATTGCTCATTGTTAGTATATACAAATACAACTAATTTTTGTGTGTTGACTTTGTGTCCTGCTAGTTTGCTGAATTCGTTTATTAATTCCAACAGCTTTTTTGTGGAGTCTTTATGATTTTCTACATATAAGATCATATCATTGGGGCTGGCCTGGTGGCATGGCTGTTAGGTTTGTGCGCTCTGCTCCAGTGGCCCAGGGTTCGCAGGTTCGGATCCCAGGCATGGACCGACACTCCGCTTGTCAAGCCATGCTGTGGCGGCATCCCATATAAAGTAGAGGAGGATGGGCAGGGATGTTAGCCCAGGGCTAGTCTTCCTCAGCAAAATGAGGAGGATTGGTAATGGATGTTAGTTCAGGGCTAATCTTCCTCACACACAAAAAAAGATCATATCATCTGCAAACAGAGATAATTTTACTTCTTCCTTTCCAATTTGGATGCCTTCTATTCATTTTTTTGGCCTAATTGCTCAGGCTAGAACTTCCACTACTATGTTGAATAGAAGCGGTGAAAGTGGGCGTCCTTGTCTAGTTCCTGATCTTAGAGGAAAAGCTTTCAGTCTTTCACTGTTGAGTATAGTGTTCACTGTGGGTTTTTCATATATGACCTTTATTGTGTTGAGGTAGTTTTTTTCTGTTCCTAGTTTTTGAGTGTTTTTGTCATGAAAGGGTGTTGATTTTTGTCAAATGCTTTTTCTGCATCAATTGAGATGATCATGTGGGGTTTTTCTTTTCTTCATTCTGTTAATGTGGTGTATTACAGTGATCAGTTTTCATCAGTTGAATCATCCCTGCATTCCAGGAATAAATCCCAGTTAGTCATGGTGTATAATCTTTTTAATATGCTGTTGAATTCTGTTTGCTGGTATTTTGTTGAGGATTTTTGCACCAGTGTTCATAAGAAATATTGGTTTGTAGTTTTCCTTTCTGACTTTGGTATCAGGGTTATGCTGGCCCCATAGAATGAGGTAGGAAAGGAAATTTTTGAAAAATTGAAGAAATTGAAATTGAAGAAATTGAATTTCTTTCCAAAAGAAATTGAAATTTCTTTTCAATTCTTTGGAAAAGTTTGAGAAGAACTGGTATTAGTTCTTCTTCACATATTTGGTAGAATTCACCAGCAAAACCATCATATCCAGGGCTTTTCATTGTTGGGAGATTTTGATTACTGGTTCAGTCTCGATAGCTGCATAAGACTGATTCCTCCAATGTTTTTCTTTTCAAAATTGTTTTAACTATTCTAGTTCCTCTGCCTTTCCATATAAATTTTAGAATAACATCTATATCTACAAAAACTCTTGCTGGAGTTTTAATAGGGATTATGTTCAACCTTTATATCAGTTTGGGGGAAATTGACATCTTTAGTATATAGATTCTTCCGATATATGAGCATGGTATGTCTCTCCATTTATTTAGGTCTTTGATTTTTTTCATCAGCATTATATAATTTTCAATATACAAGTCCTATAAATGTCTTGTTAGATTTACATCTTAGTATTTAATTCTTTTGAGTAATTGTAAATACCATTGTATTTTTTAAATTTCAGTGTCATGTGTTCATTGCTAGTATATAATATTTCTCATTAAGAAATAAAATTAATTTTTGTATGGTTGTCTTGTAACCTGCAACCTTGCTCAACTCACTTATTAATTTTAGGGTTTTTTTTTTTTTTTTTTAGATTCCTTGGAATTTTCTATGTAGATAGTCATGTCATCCTTTTATCAAATCTTAACTTGCCATATTTGCTTCACATCTTTTAAAAGAATTGAACAATAGTTATAGTTCCCTTTCTCTACTTCCCCAGAGAGAGTTATCACTATCATGAATTCAGTGTTTATTGTTCCTATAGGTATTTTTTTATTTGTATTATTGTATATGTTTGTATATTCATGAACATTATATATTTTCTAGATTTTAAAATTTTACATAAGTATGTACCTTTCTGCATTTGATTTTTTTTATTTAACATTGTTTTTCCCTAGAGTTATCCCTGTTATAGAGTGATGCTAAGTTTGTTCATATAGTTGCTGTGTAGTATTCCATTGTATGAATATGTATTCTTCTATTGATGGACATTTAAGTTGCTCCAATTTTTTGCTATTTGTTTTGATTTTATCAGTTTTTAAGAGTTCATTATATATTCTGAATTCTAACCTTTGTCGTTATGTTGCCAATATCTCCTCCTAGACTTTGGCTTGTATTTTAATTTTCTTTGTGGTGTCATGTTTTGTAGAAGTTAAGTCAGGTGGATAAATCATCTCTTTTACGGTTTGAGCTTTTTATATCTCATTAAGACACAGTCCTACCCTGAGATCATAATGGTATTCTCCTGTATTTTCTTATTTAAAAATTTAAAGTTTCTTTTCATATATAGGTCTTTAACCTACCTGGAATTGTCTTTTGGTATCAGTGTGAGGCTGAAGGGTCTAATTTTATTATTTTCCATTTGAGTAGCCCGTTGTCTCCAAATCATTTATCAATAGTCCATTCTTTACCCACTGATTTCTAAGATTACTCCTGTAATATCAAATTTCTTTATATCCTCTGGATTAGTCTCTGAGCTCTTCTGTTTGTCCCATTGCTATATCTGTCTATCCCTGCAGCAATAAATATCTTACTGTCTTAATTATTCTAGCCTAAAATAAGCCTTGATATCTGGTAGTGTGGGTCCTCCTTGTTCTTCTTTTAAATAATTATAGCTATTCATGGTCCTTTCCCCTTCAGTAAAATTTTTAAGATCAGCTTGTCAAATTCCACATAAAACCTGTTGGGATTTTGATTGAAATTGACATTTTTACTCTTTTAATCTTACTGTCATATTATATCTCTCCACTTACTCAAATCTTCAGTGGCTTCAGTATCTTTCAACTTGGGAGTGAGCTGCTTTATTTTTCGTCTTTTTAGTAATTTATTGGATGTATCTCAGATTTCTGAGTTATTTGTTTTGCTGTGTCATTCACTCAGTGTATAACTAAGGATTAGTATCTTTTAACCTTTTGGTTTATCTAGATTTCAAAAGAATGTATAAACTTAGACTGTATGAATATATAAACTTACTCTTCCGGAGTAGGAGAAACACAAAATACCATTTAGCACTTTTGAATCTTCTTGAAGAACAGAATTTTATAAATTGGAAGACAATGTGCATAATAACACCTTTACTTCTTTCATTATTTATTATTTTTGTGGAATATCTTATTTTGTCTTTTAGCCTATATGATCTGGGTGGTTTCTTTTGTGTTTTATGTCCCTTGGGTAAACTAAGTCAAAATTTAAAAAGAAATTTAATCTCTTACCACAAAAAAAAATTAGTAATAATGTGATGTGATGAAGGTTTAGCTAATGCTATGGTGGTAATCATTTTGCAGTATATAAGTGTGTCAAGTCAACATGTTGCATACCTTAACCTTACACAATGTTATATGTCAGTTATATCTCAATAAAGCTGGAAAAAATAGGGAATTTTTATATAATAAAATTATATAATATAAAATATAAATATGTATAATTTTAAGTAAATTATAGATGGAAAAAGACAAAAAGAAATGTAATCCTGAAACTGTGGTACTAATTTTTAACAGCAAGAGAAGCACACTGTGATTAAAAATAAGTATACAGGGGCCGGCCCGGTGGTGCAGCGGTTTAGTCCACGCTTGGCAGCCTGGGGTTCGCTGGTTCGGATCCCGGGTGCCTGCCAACGCACTGCCTGTCAGCCATGCCGTGGCGGCGTCCCATATAAAGTGGAGGAAGAGGGGCACGGATGTTAGCCCAGGGCCAGTCTTCCTCAGCAAAAAGAGGAGGATTAGCAACGGATGTTAGCTCAGGGCTGGTCTTCCTCACCAAAAAAATTAAATAAATAAAAAGGAAACTTCTTAAAAATAATAATAATAATAAGTATACATAGCCACCTGCACCCAAGATTTAGAATAGACAATGTTAGTGATTAAGCAATATTACTTGTAACTCCAGTTGTAAAGTCCTAGAAACCGTTTGTAAGCCTTCCAAGCTACTACTGTTCATTGAGTGGGTATGTGTCTGAGCATATGAATAGACATGCAAAAAACACATTAAAATTTTTTTTGAGTCTGAATTTTTGGGTGGTTGTTGGTAATTGGAGAGGCAGCATAGCATAATGATGGAGAACATGGATTTTGGAACCAGAAGCTGCCTGGTTCTAATCTTGGCTGTGCCACTTACTAGCAATGAGTAAGGTTCTTAAGTGTTTTCTGCTTCAATTTCCTCATCTGTAAAATGAGAATAATAGTAGCATCTATTGCATAGGTTTGTTATAAGGATTAAATTAATTAATATATATAAAGCATTTAGAAAAGCCCCTGGGATATAATAGGGGCTTCATAAGTGTGTGTTGTTATTAAGGAGTTCTTGTTGATCATTATCAGAAATATCTCTAATTCTGATGATCTTACGTATATTGAGAATAATGTATGTAAATGCCTAATGCTATAGCTGGCATATGGCAGGAACACAATAAAATGATACCTATATTATAACTATTAATTATTAGGACACTGTTCCCAGCAATTGCAAAATACACTTTCTTTTTAAGCAAACATGAAGTATCGATTAAAATTGACCATATACTGGGCCATAGCAAATCTCAAGAAACTTCAAGGGATTGAAATCTTACATAGTAGGTGTCCTGATAAGACTGGCCTGTGTTTGGGATCCATTTGAGATTTATAGTCAAGAATTTAAAGTGCATCCCCAAGATTTTTCTCTCCAGTAAGGTTCAGTGGTTTGGGTGTAAGGATAAAGAGAAGGTGGTTAGTTGACTCTAAACAGGGATGAGGTTTCCCAGGAGACCATACCAAGGAAGTGAGAGGTAAGGGATTAAAGATGTTCACAAGGGCATGTAATATTGAACTCTGGAATCTAAGCTGAGCAAGAAGAGAAGTAAGGACATGATGAGGTGATGGGTTGTGGGAAAAGTGATGAGATTAATGGATGGGAGGCATTAATGAGATAAGAGAATTGCTGAAGTGCAGGAGCTGGAAGAATAGGAGGTGGTGGCAAGTTGCTGGGATGCCTAAAATCAGGATTTTGGAGGTGATGCATTTATTGGGGCTGATGATCAGGCGTGTGACTGTGGAATGGGAAGGTGGAATGATGTATTGGACATGATTGTGGTGAGGAGGCCAAAGACCTGAAAGGCCACAGTGGCAGATGAGTCATCCACGTGATTGTTGATGTCACCAGGAGCAGTTTAGGAGTGAAATGGAAGATAGGCTTCAGTTGAAGAGTGAGGAAGTTGAGGGTCAATAGACGCCATAAACACTGTAGAATAGTAAAGGATGAAGTCTCAAAGCAAGAAATTAAAATGCATTCAGGTTTTTGAAGGAAGAGAGAGGAGTAAAGGTTTACAAGAAGCAAGGAGGAATATTCCCCCATCTATAGGAAATGTAGAAGAGAAGTAGGACTCTCCAAATGAGAGCACTTCTGGGGACAGCCAGGTTTCACTTAGGGAACAGAAGGGGAACCTTTCAGGGAGAAGGTTGAAGAGTAGAAGAATTTTCGCTCAGTAAAAATTAGCCATTATCATCATTATCATTGTCATCGTCATCATTATTAATATTAGGTTTTGTGATTAGCTATTGTGTAATCCTATTCTTACTTCTGGACACTTCAGTAAACTATACTGTTGTGTTGATATATCATTTATTATTGATTAAATATATTTTATGTTCCATAAAAGTTTGGATATCAGGCCTGTGATAATGAACATCAAAATATTCATTACCCTATCATACATATTGGAAAAGCATGTTTACTTAATCTCATTTGTGGAAGAACCACCATATGCCAGGCTCTTATCTGTTGCTGAAAATACAAAGACATGTAAGATACATATGATACCTCTTCTCAAAGAGTTTGGATTAGTGAGCTCACCAGAATGTAACTGGTGTGTGTGCATGTGCTTCCGTACACACACACAGCCTCAGACTATTAGCAGTGGTTACCTCTAAGACAGTGACGGAAATGGAAGGGGCAAGGTATTAAGGGAAGCTTTCCAATTTTAGCCTATGTTCTTTGAATCTTTTATTAAAATGCATTTATATAGCTCATTAATAAAAAATATTAAGAAAGAATTTATGGAAATTACAGTTTTGCTTTGTAATAATTGAAAGGAGGAATTGTGTTTTTTTTAAGCCTTTGTCTGTTTCTTCTAGGCAGGGATACCAATGGGACCAATGCCAGCAGCGGGAATGCCCTACCTGGGACAAGCACCATTCCTGGGAATGCGTCCTCCAGGCCCACAATACACTCCAGACATGCAGAAGCAGTTTGCCGAAGAGCAGCAGTAAGAAACTTCAGGATTCGAGGATAAACATACATGATAGCAGTTATTTTAAAAATTGTCAAATGTTCTCCAGTGCAGATTTGAGGCCAAAACAGTCGCATTGCCTTTAAAACTCTTAGAATACTTTTATTATAAGTTTAAAGCCAGAAGGGACCTTAGAGGTCCTCTAATTCAACCCTCTAATTTTGCATCTTAGGGAAAGTGAGGTCCAGAGAAATGAAGTGACTTATCAGTCTAGGTTACACAGTTACTTGCAAAGCCTGGACCCAAATGCAGTCCTCCTGCTTCCCAGAGCATCGCTCTTTCTCTCATATGACGCTGCCTTCCCAAATGGAAGTTTCTTTTTTATATGCAGAGCAGAGAGTATTTTTATTTTGTCTACCTCCCTGTCTGTGTTTTGAGATTACTTTTGAATGCAAAAGGTTATCTCCTCCCATTGCAAATTAGACAATAGATTGATGTCTATAATTTAGGTAAATCATTTTTAGACTCATTTCATATATTTTGAAATTAATATAGTGGGGAAATTAGATTGTCATAAAAAATTAGATATAATTAGCAGTGAAGTTTTTAGCTTTAGAAATCTAAGATGATATTGCTGAATATCATCTTTTGATGATTTCAATATTGTTAGAAATTTGAACATAACACGGTTGATAATCCCTGAAGCTGGTTATTTACTAGGTTGTTTTTCCTTCAGAAAACGATTTGAACAGCAGCAAAAGCTCTTAGAAGAAGAAAGAAAAAGACGCCAGTTTGAAGAGCAGAAGCAAAAGCTCAGACTTCTGAGTAGCGTGAAACCCAAGGTAATATATTCCACCACCCTCCACCACAAAACACACACCCTGCGCGTATGTGCTTCTTCTCACACATTCAGTGGGTTTTGTGACTTGGGCACCAGCCCAAGCTGAGGCTGTGGTTGATTCATTTTGGTTTATCTAAATCCTAAAGTGAAGGATTTTTCTTTGTCTGTAAAGGCACTCTTCTTGAGGAGAATGGACTATCAGCCATTATCTTCTCAACTCTTTTTTACTACCATTGGAATTTTGTAATTTCTTCTTGGCAAGCGTTAATACAGGATGCTTAATATCTAACAGCTGTATCCTAAAGTATTTATAAATGGGCTTTTTAATATTTTTATATTCTGTAGAGTGTCATTTTATGCCTTTGTTTTATATACTTATCAACGTTTTACTGACTTAGAGAATTCACTATCAGAAGTATGTGGTAAAAAACAGTCATGCGCCACATATCAATGTTTTGGTCAACAACGGACTGCATATACGACGGTGGTCCCATAAGATTAGTACGATATAGCCTAGGTGTGTAGTAGGCTGTACCATCTAGGTCACTCTCTGATGTTTGCACAACAACGAAATCTAATGACACATTTCTCAGAAAGTGTCCCCGTCGTTGAGCGATGCGTGACTACTAGAAGTAGACTAATATCTTCACTTTTAATTTGGGAAGATTTAGGATGAAATGAGAGATAAGTGAAGAAATATTCATACATTTATTGTCTCCTAGACAGGAGAGAAGAGTAGAGATGATGCTTTGGAAGCCATAAAAGGAAACTTAGATGGGTTTTCCAGAGATGCTAAGATGCACCCTACTCCAGCATCGCACCCTAAGAAACCAGGTAGTTTTAATTGTAAAATTTTCTTTTGCTGGAAGGTGATTTATAGGCCCTGTGTGTTTGACCATTATGTGTGTGTGAAGAGTCAGTACTAAATTCTTCCTTCATTTGAAGTACAGATTTGGATGTTTTAAATTTTACAGTGGGTTAAGAGCTCTGGTCTGGATAACTATCTTGGGAGGAAAACACCTCTTTGTCTTCTAGTAAATGTCAGTATGACAAAACTTCACTTGTCAATCTTCTGTATAAATGAGTATGTTAACATTCATAAAATTCATTCACTCAAAGCAAGTGTAATAAAGGAGTTTCCCATTTTATTCTCATTGTTTTATAATAGTTTTACTTTTTTATGAGCTAGTCTAGATTTTATTCAGTGTGATTAAACTTACAAATTTTTTAAATAAGCCCTTTAAAAAAAAGTCATGGGTTTAATAATGTTCCTCATTAAATTTTAGTTTCTTTAATACATTCTTGGTAGTTTTTATTATTATTTATCATCAGATAAGCCAAAAAAAAGTGCCTATTTAGAGCAGGGTAAAGGGATATTTTTTGTTTTTTTACGTGTGTTTTGAATATTTAGCCGTTGAAATGAGTCTTTATATGACTGTTACCATGTTCTTTTTTTTAATTTGATATTTTGACATTCTCTGCTAATTTCAAGAATAACATACCATTAATAGGCAAACAGTTTTCATAAATCATTCAGCCAACCAGGTACTAGTTTATGCTGGCATATATTATGTTGACAAATTTTATCTAAAACTCTTGTATTATGGTACCTTTTATAGGTGTTTTCAGGAGGGAGTAATCTAATATTGGCACAGTAACCAGTTCTTGACTTTCTGGGACAGCTTTGACTCTGTGCTATTAATTTTACGTGTTAGATTATATACTCAGATTATCATTCCAAAAATATGCCCCACAGTAAATATACACCAAGATTGAAAAGAGAATGGATATTAGCAATCAGATTTAGTTCAGAAAGGAAAAACATACCTAAAAATTAAAATTATAAGCTGAATTAGCTAGTCAAGAAGTAATTTAAGAATAGACATTGGAATGCTAAAACTGGACCCAGCATGGAAATTAGAAAAAGAGAAAGAAGGCAGAGAGGATTGGTCATTATAAGGTCAAACACTGTTCTATCCATATAGAATGCCCTTTTTGGACAACCAGGTGTAGTTTAACAAACTCATTGTTGAATAATAAATTGGTGTTTTGATGTTCAAATAATCTTACGAGTTCAGTCAGCATGCGTGCAGTTAGGTGTTGCTAGTTAACTGCTTCATGCTTTGCTAGAAAAAGATTTTTCTGAAGCAGGCCCAAGGAGTTTCCAGAGCTTCTCCAGTTAAGGTCTTAAACCTAGGCCTAAAGTATAGAAAAAGTTTCCGGCCTTTTTACCACCAAAGGCATCTTTTAATTCCCACCCATTCCCCCAGCTATTTATCTTATAATATTGAATATACAAACTGCATTTATCACATAATTTTTATACTTATTATTAATCATATATACAGCTGCAAGAGTTTGTAAACCAAGTATATACCACATATAATTAACATAATTCCAGTCAAATGCAAAGAAACATTGGTTTAGGTTTTGCAGCCTTATTGCTAGTCAGTAGTCAGGGTCCATTTAAAAAATATTCGTAGTAGCTCTCAGTTTTCCATTGCTACTATTTTCTGCCAGTACTGGTCTGAGAACTTATATCCACACTCTCAGTAACCATGATTGGGAGGGTTGGAATTCATTATGGCATGACTTTTTTCTTTTTTAAACAAAATTAATTAAGGCAATAATTTTACATATTCATTTGCATCTTTCATAAAACTTTCAATACTTCTAGGTTTTATTTCACGGATCCAGAAGAGAAGCATGCAGTGTCCCCACTTTTCAGATGAGAGCCTTTTTTAAAAAAAGACTTCTCCTTGTGACATTAGACTTTAATAAATGTTAAAGCAATTCAAAGTAGTTAAAAATGTGAAGGAGCAACAATAATAGTATGATTAATGAGCCTTGTATTAAATGTGGTTCCTGTAGAGAAGGTTTATTACATAAGTGAATCTCACATTTAACAGTAAAAAGCCACAGTGATGTTTATATCCTTTAGAGCCAAAGATCTTTCAAACGTAGTCCTCAGTCAAGGTTTTCTTTCTTAAATTGACTGTTGAGTTGTTTGACTTAATGCCTTATGATGTCCCAGTTTTTATGCTTTTCACAAGAAAATATTGCCATGGTAATGTGTTTAATATTCTGTTGTCTTTTGTAATTTTCATTCCTCATATGGTAACTTTACTGAAATGTGAACTATGCAGAATGTGTCGATTAGGTATAACACATCAAAAATTGCAAGTATGTATTATGCATTGTTTTTACTGGCATAATGAAATTTAATCATTAGAGTATGTATCTGTCCAAAATGTATTCAGGAGCATATAGGTAGG
Organism: Tapirus indicus; assembly: GCA_031878705.1. Classification (NCBI taxonomy): domain Eukaryota; kingdom Metazoa; phylum Chordata; class Mammalia; order Perissodactyla; family Tapiridae; genus Tapirus; species Tapirus indicus. The sequence goes on from CM062932.1 coordinate 24,473,629, forward strand.
TTTTCTTATTTCTGATATATATTGGTTTGAGAGAATATTATCCAGATGAAAAGAGGACTTGAGTTTCAAAAGTAATCACCACTTTGATGTAAATTATTAGTGGTCTCAGGGAAAAAAAGTAGTGCTAACCTAATAAAAGAAGGAAAGAAATTTTGAGTTTTACATTTTTCTGTTTTTGAACCAAATGCAAAACAGCTATAAAACCTCTTTTTAAAAAGACAAAAAATAATGTGTGTAAATAGACATCAAAGTGTTTTGCATTCATTGTATAGTAATTCCCTTTGACTGTTGTTATGTGTCATTTCTTGTTCACCTCCACTATTCATGCTTCAGTATATTCTTTTGGAATTGTACTACATCTTGATTTCTTTTTCCCTGTTGATTTTCATTTCTGTGTGTTTCATTGCCATTTTCCATTTTGCAGATTATCCCACATCATCTCATTCTGCTAAAACTGTCTCCCCATCACCTGCCTTTCTTGATGAAGAAGAATTCAGTGACTTTATGCAGGGGCCTGTTGAAGTTCCCACATGTGGGCCTTCTTCCACTTCCCAGCCTTTTCAGTCTTTCCATCCCACCACCCCACTTGGCCAGTTGCATGTACAGAAGGCTGGAGCACAGGCTCTCCCTCCAGGTTTGATTCTAGTGTCTTTTGCCTTACATGGTATCCTTGGGCAAGTTCCTTATTTCTGTACTGCTTCAGCCTCGTACAATGTACAGAAAACACGTAACTCCTAGATTTTTTTGAAAGTATTCTGGGGATAATCTAGGATAATTTATTTTTCTTAAATAAGTAGAATAATACAGTGATGTTGGCAAAGAAACATGTGCCTGAATATATGAGTACTATTGAAATTCACCAAAATAAGAATCTAGATTTTTAAATTCTGGGGGCCTCACATTCCAGAAAAGTGACTTAACATTTTTGCTCCTAAATTAGGAGCTATTTAAACTTTAAAAACAAACTGATTTCTTCAGGAGATTTCTCTTGTTTGGGAAAAGCACCAGTATCATTTTCTTAAAAGTAATGAGGCAGGAAAGCTACTTTAGAAAGTGTTCTCTCTGGTTCAGTGATAGAGCACTTGGGGGTCAGAAGCACAGCCTCTCCATTTACTATCAGTTTGTTCTCGGACAAATCTTTAAACAGTTCTGTACCTCAGTTTTATCACTTGTGAAATAATGGGGGGCAGGGGGGTGGCCGTTAACACTGTCTTGAGACAGAATAGTGCTGAGAGCAATCTTAGCAGACATGTACTTAGTCAAACCTTCTCAGCTGACAGACGTAGACACAGACCCAGAGATGATGTTACTGGCCAAGGGTCTCCCCAGTGGTTAGTAGAAGTGTCTGTATAGTGTGTAGGTTGCCAGATTTCTAAGGTCATACTCCTTCAACTATACCATTCTACCTACTGTCTCATGGAATTCTTGAATTAAAGTAGATAACAGTGTTTAAGTTCTCAAAAATCTCTAGTCTCTCAAGTCCTATACAAATGTGTAGTGATTGAATTATTTCAAAATTTACATTATATGTGGCAGGGCCTTCCCTTTAGAATCTAGGGGTGGAAATGGATGATTGAAAAATTAGAAATATGTGGTTATATACAAATAATCCTTCGTGCTGTTTGTTTAGGCCCTTCCTTGGAGGAGAAGCTCCTAGTATCTTGTGATATAAGTACATCTGGGCAGGAACAAATTAAATTAAATAATTCCGAAGTTGGGCACAAAGCCCTAGGCCCAGTTTCCAGTAAGAACCATCCCAGTTTAACGGCCAGTAACGGGGGTGCTGTAGATGGACGTGTAAGTGGTACCACTACTGCAGAGGCAGAAAAGACTTCAGACCAAAACCTGTCCATTGAAGAGAGTGGTGAGCTCATGAAATATTCAGCAAAAAGTTCATTTAACCAAATGTCGCTCAATTGCTAACACCTTAAGCATTAATCTTAAAATGAATGCTGCTTGATATTGCTAATAGAAATTTTGCTTCAAGTATGTTTAATACATTCCTTTCTCCAATTAACCCTACAATTTTGCTCTGAATTCTTTCAACACACTGTTATTCCTTTTGAAAAATTTTGATAACCAGTTTTTTAATCAGAATCATTCCTGATTTAAAATTTCTTTTCCTTTTATAAAAACTTTTTTTTTCCTCTTACACTTCCTGTTTTCCCATAAAGGTTGAAAAGTTAAAATTTAACTGGAAAAGTCACCAATGAGAAGATAGTTTTTTCTTCTCTGAAATAAATCATACGCATGGCTGCCTAAAAGATCCAAATTTTTATAAACTCAACTTGCAGAGATGAATTAGATGTGACAGCCTAGGAGGTATTTGGAGGATATTTTACTGCAAAATAAAAAAAAAAAAAATCCTGTACATCTAAGGCAGCAGTGTCATATTCAGGTAAAAAAAAAAAAAAAATCAAACTTTGCAAAGAAACATTATTCGAGCTGCAAGTAAAACTAGGGCAGTTGCATTTTTTTTACGTAATAATTTTTAAACCACTGTCATCATGTTTTTTCCTTTAATTTGTAATACATGTGAAATGGTGCAAGCCTCATATTCAGAATATTGATTTGGTGTATCTTATTTTTTTTTTAGTTTACTCTTTAGGACATAGTTAATGTACAAGAGTTGTTTAGAAACCAAGTATTTTAGTTGTATTGGTGACTTTTTTTTAGTGTCTCCAGCCAGTGCCATTATAAAAAGCCATGACTCACTGTGACTTCCCCATTTTCTTCATGGACCATTATATACATTAGATAATGTTCCTTATCTTTTAGGTGTGGGAGTGTTTCCCTCACAGGATCCTGTTCAGCCCAGAATGCCTCCTTGGATTTACAATGACAGTTTGGTTCCAGGTGAAAAAGCTTGTTTATCTAGGATTCCCATTTGGATATTTTGCTTTAAATGTTGTATATGTAAATGTTCTATTCATATATGAGATGTCTCATATATATAATAACTATATAAATGCAGGAGAAATGTTTTGCTTTAATGTTTTATTGACCATGATATACTTTTATTTCTAAAAGCTTCTCTTAGATTTATCGTGCTTTAAAAGACATTATCAAATACTTATTTCATAGATTATTAATAACTTATCAAGAATATACTACTATATTTAATATAATGTTTTGAACTCTTGGTGATTACCTTATATTTTTAAAAAATATTCTTATGAATTGTCATGTGATATTATATGAAGTAAAAGATGTGGTGGCATCTTTTTCTATGTTGGAAGGTTATGTTTACTTTTTTCCTTATCTAAATTATTACTGGTGAGCCAAAAAAAATCACTAAGGTGCACATTTTGTGATAGTATTCAATTGATTCAAGGAAGTAGTCTATTTAAGCCATGGTGCATGGAATAATGACTATTATAGCAGCATATGTTAATCAATCTTAATATATTGTAACTTGTTCAATTTGCTCTACTTTGCCAACCCCTTGAAAACTAAAAGTAACTTTCATCAGAGCTTCAGTTTTCTAGATTGGTCATAAACTAAAGTTGCTCTACACTTAATTAAATAAAACTCCTGGAAGATTCCTGTAGCTGAACTTCTTTTTGGAAGAAACCAGTAATGTCTTACTTTACGTCATAATCATAGTCACTAATTGAAAGGCTGATTTCCCAAAACCATATGGAACTTCAATTGTACATAAAAATAATAGGTTTTCTTCCAGCTGCCCATTAGACATTTTGCATCTTTTCTTCTTCCTCTCTGTCTTGAACCCAAACAAACAAAATCTAGATCTTGGTATATTTTGGAGTTCTATCCATTTTCTGCCAGCTTGTATTTCTTTCTCCTTCCTCCTTCCAAACATACGTGCATACATAATTTCCTAGCCATAATATGTGTTCTTATGGCCAGCCTACTAATCTGTAATCCATATTTAAATCTTCAATGTAAAATTTTGCTTTAAACATTTTTCTGTCTACCTTATTAGCCCTACCCACTTTCCTCCCCAAAAATTCCTCTAACTAGGGTTTCCAAATTTAGCAAAATAAGCATAGAGAACATCCAGTTAAATTTGAATTTCAGATAAACAGCAAATATTTGTTTAGTATAAGTATGTCCCATGCAATATTGGCACCCCATATATTTTATTTTATTTTTATTTTTATTTTTTTTGGTGAGGAGGATTAGCCCTGAGCTAACATCTGTTGACAATCCTCTTTTTGCTGAGGAAGACTGGCCCTGGGCTAACATCCGTGCCCATCTTCCTCTACTTTATATGTGGGACACCTGCCACAGCATGGCTTGATGAGCAGTGCTTAAGTCCATGCCCGGAATCTGAACCTGTGAACCCCAGCTGCCGCAGCAGAGCACGTAAACTTAACCACTACGCCACTGGCCTGGCCCCAGGCATCCTGTATTTTATATGGCAACTCTATCTCTAACAGCCTTTACCACCTTGTCCTTTGGAAACCCCATTTTATTGCAAAAAACTCTCCAACAGTCCCTTCCTTTTTTCATTTTATTCTGCTTTCTCACCTTAACTGAAACTGTGACTTTCTCTGCAGGCTCTATTCCCATGACACCTTACCCAGTGATGTTTTCTCTCACAGCCTCTAATTCATTGGGGCAGGAGGAAGATGGTGTTGGTATAGTTCTTGTTTCCCATTGCTATTTTCAAACTATTCCCACCGTCATTACACCTTCTCTTTTAAAGTCCAAAGCATCTGCTTATACCACGTTCATCTTATTGTTATTACTCCCTTCTACTGAATTATAAGACCTTCTCTTGCCATTAGCCCCAAATCTTCATCTTTAGGACCAAGCTCCAACCTCTCTTCTAAGCTCCAGACCCTAATCGTCTGCTGGATATTTCCACTTGAATGTCTTTACAGCACTTCAAACCCTGACATGGCTTCAGTTCCATTAAAGCAGTTTAGTTTGATTTTCTTTTGTAAACAACAATGACAACAAAGAAGATTAATCGCTTGTAGTATATTTACATTTGTAATCTGGTCTTTCCTTTAATAGATGCCTATAAGAAAATTTTAGAAACCACAATGACTCCAACTGGAATAGATACTGCTAAACTTTATCCCATTCTGATGTCATCTGGACTTCCCAGGGAAACTCTTGGACAGATATGGGCCTTAGCTAATCGAACTACACCTGGCAAACTTACTAAAGAAGAACTTTATACTGTTCTCGCCATGATAGCGGTAACACAGGTAGACGTTTCTTAAGTAAGATCAAATAACTTTTCAATATATATTGAAAGAATATGAATCTTTTTTGACTACAATCTTGTAGAACTCCCTGTACATTAAAATTTAGATTATTTTCAGGATACAGTACTTCCAAAATGTACAGTTTATAAGATGTGCATATTAAGAAAATATTCCTTTGTTTAAAGATTGTTTAATGGATTAACATTCTCTGGCCTAACTGTATCGCTTCTGAACTTGAAAGTTAGTCAGTAATAGATGAAATTACTCTCTCTGTTCTTTGAAGTCCTTGTTTAAAATTCCTTAGATACAGATAAAGTATTCTTGGTCTGGTAGCAATTTTTCTCATGTTACAAAAGCGTTTTAAATTATTTGATTATAGTGAATTAACCAAACTTGTCAGAAAGTGAAAATGTTAGAATTGATATGTGTTGGCCATTTCTTTGCTAAATATTAGGTTTACATTAACTTTGTAATTTATTTTCTTGTCTCAAATTCATGAGTTTTGGGAGAGTCAGAGTGGAAACATACCAGAGCTACAGATTTTACATTTAGGTCTCTCTTTGCCAGATTTAGATTGTATGTGGTTTGTGATCTCCTAAAATGTTTCCATTTTCCTCCTGTTCTGTGTAGAGGGGTGTTCCTGCCATGAGTCCTGATGCTTTAAACCAGTTCCCAGCAGCTCCTGTTCCAACTTTAAGTGGCTTTCCTATGACTTTGCCTACTGCAGTGAGTCAGCCGACTGGGATGCCTTCAGGCCCTGCAGGCTCCATGCCCGTCAGCCTCGGACAGCCAGTCATGGGCATTAACCTCGTTGGACCAGTAGGGGGAGCTACAGCCCAGGCTTCCAGTGGCTTCATGCCAACTTACCCTGCAAGTCAGGTAAATAAAGAAGCTGTGCATATTCCAGATAATCCCTGAGAGTGATCTGGGCAACTTTTTTTTCCAAGGAGACAGAGAAGATTACTGGATTAAATAGTATTAAGACAATTCAAAATTTAATTTTTTATTATTTAAAAAACAAGAAATTTCTTAAGCCTTAAGATATTTGAGTTTTGGCTAAAAGTTTACAGTTCTTTATAGTATATACATTTTAAATGTCAACCTTAATAAAGTTAATTAAATTCTTAAGCTGTGTCTTTTAAGGAAGCTGCTAAACCTGAAATTAAAATGCTTCAGTTTATTTTTCACTTCTCATATTAGGAGAAACTTTTAAAAATATAATATGTAGTGTCGGTGAAAACATAGGGAAAAGGGTTTATTGTACAGCCTTAAGGCAGGTTTGACAATGGCTATTAAAATTCTAAATGTCTGTATCTTCTGACCTAGCAGTCACACTATTAGGAATCTATCCCACAGAAATAGTAACTCAAATTATCAAAGATATACCAGGATATTTGTTGTAGTGTTGTTTGTTAGAGTAAAAGATTAGAAATAGCTATGTGTCCATCAGAAGAAGAAAGGTTAGGGGCCGCCCGGTGGCGCAGCGGTTGAGTCCGTGCTTGGCAGCCCGGGGTTCGTGGGTTCGGATCCCGGTCGCCCGGCGACGCACTGTCTGTCAGCCACGCCATGGTGGCATCCCATATAAAGTGGAGGAAGATGGGCATGGATATTAGCCCAGGGCCAGTCTTCCTCAGCAAAAAGAGGAGGATTGGCAACAGATGTTAGCTCAGGGCTGGTCTTCCTCACAAAAAAAAAAAAAGAAGAAGAAAGGTTAAATAAATTTTGGTTCATCCATTCAGAGGTAAACTATTTGATCATTAAAATGAATGAGATGGATCTACATGTACTGCATGGAAAAGATAGTCATTTTATATAATTATACTTTTTAAAGTGCAGAACAAAATAGTACAAGCTTATTTTTCTATAAAACAAATGAACTGTTAACAGCACTCACTTCTAAAGCATGAGATTAGGAGTCATTGTTCACTGTTGACTGTATACATGTATGTGATGGATTATAAGCTTGTATCACTTCTGTAACTTACAAACATGGATGAAATGTTTTTTAAAGATGACAGCTTCTCAATAATCTATTAAATGTGATTCAGCTATTTAAAAATTGTATAGGTGAGCTCTTGAAACCAATCTTTTACCATTTGTACAAGAGAGAATCTAAAAATACAAACAGGATTCCTGCCTTAGGCACTTGAGTTGATGTTATTTCTAAAGGGTGCTCTTCTAAAATTAGGTTGTCATACCTAAATGGGGAGATTTAAAAGGTAGTCTTTGAGGTTGACAGTTGGAGATATGTTATTTACTATTTTGTCAATTTGATGCTTTCTATTTAAATGTCCTCTGTAAACCTAGGTGGTAAAATCAGAAGATGACGACTTCCAGGATTTTCAAGATGCTTCTAAGTCAGGATCCCTTGATGACTCGTTCACTGATTTCCAAGAGTTGCCTGCTTCTTCAAAAACAAGTAGTTCCCAGCATGGAAACAGGTAGAAAAGAGTTGAATATAGTTAACACTGTTATTTAATAATTGAGAAAGAGGCATCCACAATGAGAAGCCTCAGGATAAGTAAGAGAATTCAGACTCCTTACTCCCATACTTTCCTTGATTATTCCCTCTTTATTCATACTTTTACTCTTCAAACTTCTGTCCCCTTTGTCCACCTGAAACTTCAGTTCTTACCATTTCCTCCCAGTACACACCTGCTTGCCAGTATTTTTTTTTGCCTGTGCTAAACCTGACTCGTTACAGCCAAGTGCACCTGTGCAGTGATGACTTCCTGTTCTTGTTCATAATCCAGGTCTTCATCTGTTGAAAAATGTTTTTTAGGCAGGGGCACATCATTTGATATTTTTGCAATATAATGTCCTATTGATTTTCCACAGAAATCATAATTCAGAAATCTAAATATGATTATTTATTCATGTCTCTTATGTTTAAGTTGAGATCAATGACTTTTAGGTCTTCAGATTTCTGTTTGTTCACATAGACAATTGCATAAACATTTCTCTAATGTTTTATGTACTAACTTAACTTTTAGGTACAATAACTGATTCAGTATGTTGTCAACACCTTTCCATCTTTTTTTTTTTTTTTTTTTTAAGCTTCAGTACATGGTGTGTATCCTAGTTGTTAGTTTAGTTCTCTGTGTGAACGGCTGCCACAGTCTGACAGCTGACAGACGAGCGGTGTGGTTCCACATCGAGGAAACAAACCTGGGCCGCGGCAGCGAGAGTGCCAAATCCTAACCACTAGACCACCAGGGCTGGCTCCTTTTCCATCATTTTTCAAAAGTGTTTAGATAGTTCTTCCACAGAGTGGAACGCACAAAACTTTGAGTAAGCAATATGAATTTCTTTGGTTATTTTTGGAAGTTGTTTCTGTCAGAATACATATTCCATTTCTCTTATGTTCCTATTCATGCAATTTCATTCATCTTTTCCATTTAAACCCATTGATTATTTCTTAGTCAACACTTCCTCCATGTACACTATAACAAGAACTAAGGGATAGGCATTATAGAGAATTACAAATTAGGGAAAGAATTATTCTCCTGATTTTAAGAACACTTTAAATATATGTAAATGACACACAGAAGAAACATATGAGGGGTGTGACCGTAAAGTTATGGAATTTCCCACGCCTGCTACACCAGCATATGTATTATTAACCAGACAGACACATAGTAATATTTCTTTCTCAGATGTCTTTTTCTGAACAGAATTTATGTGTTCTGCTACCTGGAACATATCGGAACAACCCAAGGCATTTCAAATTACCTGCATGAAATTAAATTGATTGTTTTCCTACTCAAAGCTAAATAAAAATTTGTTAAATCATTGTTACTTTCCTTGGTGAATCGAATCACTGTATCCAGTCACCAAATCAAAAACACGTTATTTTTGGCTCCCTCCTCTCCTTTACCACCATCAACTGTCAGCTCTGCTTGGCGTGGGAAAAGGCCATGTGTGATCTCGCTCCTGCCTACTCTCTCGACTGTTGCCGTCTCCTCACAGCTTATACTCCGTCCATGCCAAGATGACTCCAAACTGACCTTGCTCTTTCGAGCTTCTGGCCTTTTACATTCTGTTTTCTTCAATCTGAAATTCTCTCTGTAGTTAATTCTAGTTTCATTTCAAAAATTGGTTTAATATAGTAAGTTTTTACTAACCCCTTTCCATCAATCCCCACCTCCAAGATGAGTTAAGGGCCCCTCCCTCTCTACTGCCATGATTATATGATTATGAATATGTGCCCTGATTATAATTACTGGTTTACCTGACTATTTCCCTCACTAGGCTGTAAGTACCTGAAGACAATCTTTCACATCTATATATGTAGTACTTAGCCCAAGATATATAATTAATAGAGGTTTGTTGGATGAATATATTGTAGTGTGAAGGTTATAAACCCAATTTATCAAATTGGTGATTCATTCCTCTGCAAAAAATTCTCTCACTAGATGAAATTAGAATTTGGGCATAGACAGTTTCAAGATGGTGGTCAGACCTGAGATATATGGGGTGTTAGCAATTTTGTATAATATCATCTCCATATAATAGTTTACTTTCATACACAGCCATACTTTGCAGATTTTTCTTTTTCAGTTATGACTTGACTGTTCATGCTTTCCCTGCTTGAAAATGTTTTGCTCACGTCTAAGAATCCACACTCGCTGTTTATTCATTCATTCAGAAACATTTACTTAGCATCTGCTATATGCCAGACATTGGGGTAGGCACTGGAAATACAGAAGCAAAAAACACAGTTCCTGCTCTAAAGAAGCTTAGTTTTATCTGGGTATTTATATTACCTGATAAAACTCTCTTAGAATTGGTCTTTAAATGCGTGTTTGTGTGCATGAATTCCCTAGTTTATGATAATCTATATTCCGTATTGTGAGATTATTTTAGAAGGATATTTGTGAAATCATGATGCGAATAGCTAAGCCTAGATGAGATGACTTTGGGCAGCATTTTTAAGCAGAAAATTGGCATTATTTGTCAGATAAGATGAAAAGGCAAGTAAGGTGCTAGAAGTAAGCTGGAGTGAAGAGATTTGTTAGTCTGTGAAAAAATAACATGAGTTAAGGGTGGCACCAATTGCAGGATGCCTTATGATTTGTGACGTAATCTGTAAAGCATTTTAGAAATAAGTGGCATGAGGAAGTGATTCTTGCTTCTCTGTGTGTGAGATAAATTCAGCTGCTGTGATAATCCTGTTGTGAGATGATGAGAGGTACTCTGGGTTTAGAGTTATAGATACTGAAAAGTGTGTATCTGAGAAGTTGATTAGACTCGGTGTTGAACTGGATGTCAAAGTCAAAGGAGAGAGAGCACTTAAGCCGGCGTGAAAGGGGATCTGGAAGACGGCCACATCATTCATTTCTCCATTCAGAAAATACTCACTGTGTGCAGGGCACTGACAATGGGGCACTGAGGATGGAATAGTTCAAAAGTATCAAGGTGTAGCGGTTTTGAGTTGGTTAGTTTTATTTTGCTTTTTAAAATGGGTGCAGAGCGAGCAACTAAGTAAAACCATCTACTACAGCTGCGTGGAGTGATTGTAAAACATAAATGGATTCACTAGAGAAAAAGCGAAATGCTTTTTTTGGTGGCCAAATTCTCTAAAGTCTTATCTTTCAGTAGAATGCAGGTTCTTAAATTTTAAAACAAGATGCTTCTCTCACTGAGTACCTTTCGTTAATACTAGAGTAGAAATAACTGTTTTCATGTTTGGAACAGATAACTACTTTGTATAACTGGCATAAACACTTTCATGGTGATTACGGGTTTTTTTTTGTTGATAATAACTTCAGAGAAAGAACTGGAATGATTCATTTGTGATATGCATAAAATTACAGTCTGAGTCATAGCTTTTTTTGAGTAGAATTTTATTTTGTTGACTTCAGTCAGCAGTACTTCATTACCCTGAAGATCCTCTTTTTTCCCCCAATTCTGAAAAAAAGTTTTTAAATTAATAACATTCAGTTAAATGTCACATTTAGTAGAAGATTTTACCAATGTGCTTTAAAAGAAAGTTGGTGGGTCATGAAAAACAAATAGATCATTCAACTTTCTGGGTTTTCCTAAGATGTTAATTACCTTTATTCCTATGTAACATTCTGTTCAATGAGTTGTACTTTAATTACATATGAAACTTTAAAAAATCCACCTATAATGTATAAATGATGACCTATTTGTCAAGATCAAAAATGTAGCAGCTGTTTGGTAGTGATGTGAAATTATAGTATTTGATAGCACTGAGTCCTAAAGCACTGTGGACCTCATATGCATACATATGCAAGAGCTGGGTTTTTTACCTTGCTTATAGGCCAGTGATAAGAAGATTTAAATGACTGTGGAAAGACTCTTTCTCCAGGGCAAAGAACTCAATAGAAATCCATTTATATACCTTATGTGTGTGGTATTGAATGACACAAACTAGTGGTGGAATGCAGTCATTCATATGTAAAAGTTGTTCTTGCAGGGAGCTGCCTGGGTCTGATAAGAGAAAAAAAAAGACAGTGCTTTTATAGTGTGTGTTTAAGCCATCCAAGAATTACCCACACAGATACTACTCATTACACTATTTTTCCATCTAGCAAGAAATATGTCCACAGGCAAAAGTATCTTTATCTAATTTTGAAGTGATTGTTGTTTTGCTACAAAGATAGCTTCTGGAATCGATGATGTGATCCTTGTAAAAATGCAAATTGTATGAACTCTGCTGCTGCTTATCAGATGTGTGAACTTCTGCCAGTAAGCAATGCAGTATGATCAAAAGAACAGTTTACATCTTGGCTTGAACAACATTTCATAAATTGATTTTTATCTTAGCTATTCCACCTCTGCATTCCGAACTCGTTTTAGAGAATAATTTATATTAAGGTTAACATAATTTACTTTAAAATATTGAGTATAGTATTTGGCGCAGTTGACTTTTGCAGTGTCATGGACCTTAAGTTAAAATTCCAGGAGGTCATCATTCTATAACAGCCTATTTCCAATGCCATTCCAATTGTTTTTATGGCTTGAAGAGATGATTAGATGGTCAGTGTGGATCTGCCTCCTCTTCAGATAATCAAGAAAAGAATTATTGCTTGGATGTTCTTTCAATATGTTTTTTTAAGAAAAAGGATGTTGTTTTTAGTCATTTGTGGTATTTATTTGTATAATTTCTAACTTTTAAAGTAGGGAGCTCTGAGTTTTAACTAGTACCTGTTTGCCATTTTAATTCTAAGCTCCTACTTGATGGTAAGGGAAGGATTCAGTGTTCTGGTCATTAAGAAATATTTCTTTTTCCCTTTTAGTGCCCCTTCATTGTTGATGCCACTTCCTGGAACTAAAGCATCAGCGTCAGCAGATAAATATGCTGTGTTTAAAGGAATTGCAGCTGACAAGTCCTCTGAAAATAGTGTTCCATTTGGAGGTAAAAACAGTTTGTAAATTCATAAACCTGTGAATGTGAATCTTTGTTTTTGGTGGAGGCCTTCGATGGCAAATGTGTAAAATGCTCATGGCACATGTTGAGTCTATTTGGTTCACACAGTGTGCCTTACTTCCTTGAGCTGTGATCTCAAGGTTCCTAACCTTAACTGAGCTTCTGTCTTTTCATCATAGAGTCTGGTGACAAATACAGTGCTTTCAGAGAACTCGAACAGACAGCAGAGACTAAATCTTTAGGTAAGTTTTTGATTCTTTAAATGGATAAATTATTTCTGTTTTAAATAAAAGAGATTTTTGATGGTTCTTTCAGTGACACTCCTGAATATCATTTTATTGTGTGTGTGACTCTGGAAAGTATAAGGAAGCAAAATGTGGTTCAGTTATTGGAAATTATTTTCTGAAATATAGGGCAAACCCCAAATTGATGTAGTTCCCTCTGAAGATAGTGCATTCCCTTCCACTGGAAGCCTTGAAGCAGGTTAGACTCCTGTATCAAATGGAGGGCTGGGCTACTTTCAGGTATTCTAATACTCAACAAGACTTGAACTGTTGGCAGTGCAGCAGTCTGTGGACTGTGCAAAAGGCAGCAATCAGTCTTTTACTTTTCAAGATTTTCAAAATTGGCTATAATTTAATTAGATGAAATGAGAGGAGTTTATGTGCCTATGTGGTTCCCATCTCTGGTAGAAGGGCTTAAATCGAGTGGAAGGAATATAGAATGATAATTGCAGAGCCATATATATTAAAGACTGAAAGTTATGTTTGTGGTTAAATCCTATAAACCTGATGTGTAGGGTTAAGATAATTCATAGGTCAAATTATGTCCTTCAAAGCTCAACTGCACATGAAATCTGTATACTCTAATGAGGATTTCTTCCTGCGAACAGTACCACATTCTATCTTTGCTCAAATTTGGAACATCCTTCAACAATCATTTGTTCTCACCCTTCTGCCCCGGGGGTGGGCATAGGAGTGGGGTCTGGGAGGAGATTATAGGAAAGAAAGGGAAGATGTGTGTGAAAGTTAAAGTAGAAAGTGTACTGCTTAAATGTCTCTAAAAAGGGAAACCCACCTCTTCTAAAAATATTCAATTCCTCACAGCTCTTAGGTTCTAGAAATGTTTCCTTATGTTTCATTCAAGCCTTTAGGGTATAATAACTATTTCTTCCTCAGTGCCTGTTTTAGTTTGGAGTAAAGAGCGTGGTTTAATATCAGGCTTCTTTGTGCAGTGTGCTATTAATGATTATATGATATGTCTGTTATTCCTAGGAAAGACAATGGTGCCACCAAAATGTAAGCAGTACTTTAGTCCTGCTTTTACAGTACATTATTAACAGAATCCCAGATTGTTATTGGCATTTTTGTCTGCATGCCTTCATTCCTATCCTAACTTTAAGACCTTCCAAGTAGAGATGCCAACTTTGTTCATTTTAGAATATTTTATTCTACTCTCAATTAAAATACATTGGCCTGACTCCATCAAAGTATGTTAGTATTTTAGAATTTATGAAGAGTCTTAAAGTATTGTGTTCAGAGCTCTGGGTTTCTTAGGTTACTAAATGACAGAGTTTAGTAATATTTCTTTTGTTCTATCCGTACAATTTAAACCATAAGTTAGATGAGGAAAATGTTCTATATAGAGAAGTGGCACTTCTTATTGAAGTTTTAGCAAAAAGTGATCTCTGTTGAAATGTTCTTAGGGCCTAAAAAGTGGCAATTAGAGAGGGAAACAGGAGGATTCAGAAGTTGACTGAAAGGCTACCTAGAAGTAATATGCTTGCTGTACCTTCTGATGTGTAAGCTTCCAATGACTGCAGCTGATTTATTTGCCCAAAAGTTTCCTTTGTTTTTGAACTTGTAAACCCACCCATTTTTATTTCTTTTTAACCCTTTCAGCCAGCTTACATTTCTAATGGAAACGTTTACAATTCACCAGTAAGTTTAGTTTGCTGTGGTGATTTCTTTTTAAAAATAACAAAGCAAAACTCGTCAATTTCACGGATATTTCAAAGCAGCGCTTCAAAAATTGAGGCTGTGACAAAATTGGCTGCTTATTACCTTTTCTTTAACAGAAATGATACAAATATTATCAGTGATATACTTGCCTAAAATTCTAGGGCAATCTTTTAAAGTTTTACATCTGCTTCTCCTATCAATTTGTGAAATTGACTTTAGTTTTATTAGTGGTATGTTTTAAAAACATAAAATACAGGAATTCTGAATGGTGTTCCTCTGTTTCTAAAATTTCCCTAATATTAAATAGATTTCTCTGTGTTGATTAATTATGCTGGTGAATTGGTTAAGTATATCAGATTAGGAGGAAAAATCAGCTTCCATTGTTTTTCATGTTTTTTTCATATATCAAAGTTTGTATCATGTTACAAGCAAAATATATTTAAAGTCTGTATTATTTCAATTGTAAGAATTAGATTTTGGTTTTAAATACATTTTTATAGTTCATTGCGTCTCTATGTTATTTTTAGAGAAAAATAGAATTTAAAAAGTGGATGAGGAAATTAAAGCTTGTATTTTAATTTATAACTCTCCAGAAATGGCACTCGTATTTTTAAATAAGTGATCTTGGTATAGCTGTATTTATATTTGGTTTGTCTCTGGTTTTCATTAACTTAGTGGATTTTATGCAAGATCTTCAGACACCTTCGAGAACTGAAATCATCTACATTCTAACCTTTATTCTTATGAGTGATAACAGTACTGTGATAATAAAGAATAGAAACCCTATTGAGAATCATGGGTCCAGATTTTTATCAGTATCTTAACTGAGTAATTATTTGAGATATACATTAGTACCTATTTTCTCTAAAAAATAATAAATTCTGTCAGTAACCCCATTCTCAGAGTAGCGCAATATAAATTAAAGTTTAAATCACATCTTTTGAAATTTTTAATAATAAGAGTTGGTATTTATTCAAATCTCTTTAAATTTTAATAAATAAGTGTTCGTTGGAACAGTGAGCTGGATGATTTCAAGAAAAGCCCAATTACTCACAGATTATTTTCTGTGAGATTCACGTTATTTGTTGGAGAGTATGGGGGGAAGCTGCTTTAAGATGTACCCTTAGCCAGAATGCTTTGCAAATAAGTAGATACCTTTTCAAAATTTTTCATCAAAGTTCCCTTCAAATTAATGCCTCTGTGTACTTGAGCAAGACCACTCAGTATCTAACGATATGCTTCAAGTGCCTAGTTGAGCAAAGTATTGTACATCCTAAGTGCATGCAGGATGCAGGATGTAGATGCAGGATTTTTTGTAATACGTCATTGGTACCTGTGATACTTTTTTCCTGATTGATCACCATGTACCACATTTTCTCTCTAAAGGGCCACTATTTTAATATGCCTCCCTTCAGGAACCTCCAGCTCCTATTTCTTATTCTGCTGTATGCTTGGCTACTAGCCACAGTGAGAAAAAGTCCCTACTAAAATGAGCAAATGAAAATGATGCTGTTAGGTGCTCTCAGTGGGATTTCTCTTTATTTCCCTATCACTAGCCTTCGATGTAGAAACCAATATGTTGTTTCCAAAGGGACATTTGGTAGGGTTTAAACTGTGGTTAAATAATGTCAAGCTAGTGAGGGAAAAGTCTATAAAAGATGCTTGTAGTTTTATATGCTGTATGTCATCTGGTTTTCAGGTCAGCATTCTTATTTATTTCGTTGTGTTTTTTCTTTCAGGAGAAAACTTCGCAGAATTCAGATCTGCCGGAACTGATGACGGTTTCACCGACTTTAAAACTGCCGATAGTCTGTCACCACTAGAGCCACCAACAAAAGACAAAACTTTTCCAGCAGGCTTCCCCTCAGGAGCTATACAACAGAAACAACAAACACAGGTGAAAAATCCTCTGAACTTAGCAGACCTAGATATGTTTTCTTCAGTTAATTGCAGCAGTGAGAAACCGTTGTCTTTTTCAGCTGCATTTAGTGCATCAAAATCTGTTTCCACACGACCACAGCCAGCAGGATCTGCTGCAACCACGACAGCATTAGCATCAACTAAAACTTCTAGTTTAGCTGAGGATTTTGGAGAATTCAACCTCTTTGGGGAATATTCTAGTTCAGTGTCTGTAGGGGAGCAGGATGACTTTGCAGATTTTATGGCTTTCAGTAATAGCTCTATTTCATCTGAGCAAAAGGCAGATGACAAATATGATGCCCTTAAAGAGGAAGCTAGTCCTGTTCCTCTAACCAGCAGCTCAAGCAGCACAGTGAAGAGTGGACAAAACTCAGCTGCTGCATCTACCAAATACGATGTCTTCAAACAACTTTCTCTGGAAGGATCCGGACTAGGTGTTGAAGAACTGAAAGAGAACACTCCTTCAGGAAAAAGTGATGATGATTTTGCTGACTTCCACTCCAGTAAATTTTCTTCCATGAGCTCAGACAAATCCGTGGGAGAGAAAGCAGTGGCTTTCAGACACACCAAAGAAGACTCTGCTTCGGTGAAATCCTTGGATCTCCCTTCCATTGGTGGCAGCAGTGTTGGCAAGGAGGACTCTGAAGATGCACTCTCTGTTCAGTTTGACATGAAACTGGCTGATGTGGGAGGAGATCTTAAGCATGTCATGTCTGATAGCTCTTTGGATTTACCAACAGTTAGTGGCCAGCATCCTCCTGCTGCAGGTGAGGAATTGGTGAGATTGCTCTGGTGATGTAGATTTCAAAGATGGTTCTATGGGTGTTGATTTACAGAAGAGTAAGGCTCTGGCTCTTAACCTTTATGAATTTCTAATA
Organism: Tapirus indicus; assembly: GCA_031878705.1. Lineage (NCBI taxonomy): Eukaryota > Metazoa > Chordata > Mammalia > Perissodactyla > Tapiridae > Tapirus > Tapirus indicus. The sequence continues at coordinate 24,490,967 of CM062932.1, forward strand.
ATTAACCTCTTTGTTGCCAGTCTCCTTAAAGCAGTGTTAAATTTGATTCTATGGATACTTGGATATATGGATACCATGAATACTATGGAACTTGGATAGCTAAAATATTTTTTACTTTAGAAGTTTAACACCAAGTTGGTGTTAGAGGCACATAAAAATCCACTGCTAAATGAACCGCACATTGCCAGAAATTTTATGAAGACTTTTGCAGTAAGTTCTTCCATTTCTGTGAGTCAGGTCAATGTTTCCCTCTCCTTTTTCTTCTCTTGGATATATTTGGCAGTTGCCAGTATAGTATTTTGTCTGGGTTACAGAAACTGACTCTTGTTAGGCCAAGAAAGTGCAAATGTCTAGCCAGTTGTACTACAGTTTGCCACATCCCTACAAGAGGAGAGGGATAGAGCTTGTATACGATGTCCTATGTGCCAGGGTTTGGCAAGGAGGAGGGCATGTGTTGTTAGTGGAATTCAGGTACGGTTTTCAGTGTTAACTCTATTACTGGAAGTATTAGATTGTAACAGATCAGTGGATGGTAGAATAGGGTAGCTACTAACTTTCTCATAAAATGTTTGAAAACATCTTATAAGGGAGCCCTCTTTAAATTCTGTATGGATTTATATGTAGCAGTTTATTCTCTGGTCCAACTTCCTGTCGTAAAAACTAGATTCCTAAGTGTCCTAGTTTTTATTTTGTTTTGTTGTTTGATATGTATATAGAAAGATAAACCTATTTTGTGGCCTTTAATAATGAGAAATATCTCAGTATTACTGTATTATTCTAGAAAATGTGTTATGTATATGAAGGGTTTGTTGTTGTTTTTTAGCTAGAGAGGGACACATAAGACAGTTACAAGTTTACAGATTCAGGCAGAAATTGTAAAGTGGTATGGCTTTTGCATACATCAAATTGGTAAGTCAGAAAACAAAATCACATTCATCCTTTGGCTATTGAAATGTTGGAGGTATTCTTACACAGGGTGCTGAATTGGGAGCAAGTTCTCACAGACATTACGTGTTTCATGTTGCTGCTGGCTGAGGCTTTTTCCAGGTGCAGTGGGCTGTCTGCAGAGCTCCTTGTGCCCCTGACTGTCGACTTCCTTTTTTGTACTTTTCCTCAGATGTTTTCCTATTTTTTTTGCTGCTGTTTGTTTGATAGAGTGATTTTGTTTCTCTTTTCTGTATGAGCTGCTTGAGCCACAGCAATTGGTTGTAAAGTGCTCCATTTTCTGAACAACAATATTCGGTTTTTATTTAAAAATCTCATAACATGTATACTAGCCTTTTGGACTCTGAAGTTACTAATTAGAAGCTATTTTTCTGAAAGTGAATCTATATTCTTTCACAGTGCCAAGCTAGATGTCTTTCTGAGATGAGTCTAATCTGGGTTTGGGATGTCTTTCTGTTTCATTTTGTTGGGGAGGGAGGTTGGTTTTTGACTGAGCCTGTCCTGATCGACCTGTTAAGATACTCTTCTGTGCTCATGTTCTCTTATGTATGTTTGGAACACTCCCAGCTTGGAATCTGTGAGGTTCAAGCCAAGTCTCTTCAGTTTGAGGAGACGCTGAAAAGCAGGTTGTTTCTTCCTTTGGATCTGTAAACCTCCTGTGGGAAAGGAGCAGTATCCCTTTAGAGCGGTTGTTAAAAGGGGTTGATGTCTGACCAGGGCGCTACACTGTTGTCGGGCAAAACTGCTGCAGAAATGCATCGTCAAGGATAAATGGCAGGGACTTCTTCAATGCACTGTGGTTTTCCTTTATCCTCAGGGTGACCACAGTATCTCTTGCTCTCTTAGTTTGAGGGTTAAAGGTACTTCTTGTTGGAGAAATAAGAAGTGGGCCGACGAAGGGAGAATAAAACCTGCTGGATTGCTATCTCTGGACCTTAATCTTGTTTAGAAACCCTAACTTAACTCTGAAGGGGATACTGTCTCTTTTAACTCGTGCTATAATTCTTTGTATGGAAGGTAGATAATATTAATAACATTGCCTGATTTCTCTGCATATTATTATGTTTAACCCTTTGAGCCCTTGCTGCATATAATTTCAACTAGGTTGCTTTTGTCCCCCCACTAAATTTAATCTCTCTGGCACAGAAGCATCTTGATGTGCAGTCATTCAGATCATCTGGTTTTGTTGGCAGCAAGAGCTTACCCTCATTTGTGACACTCTCAAAGGGTTAGCAAGACTTCTGTAGCTACCTACCTACCTACCTGTAAAGTAGCTCTTTGACATTGAAAGTAGCTCTTCTTTGACATTGTATTTTAATCAGCACCTTATTATTATTTTCTTTTGGCTGCTTTTCTGATGTCTTTTTTTCAATTTAGACATTTTCTGTGTGAATGTGCCTTTTCAAACTTGCTTTGGTATATTCCTCTGCAAATACTGATCTGCATGCTTATTCTGATGACTTCTTTTCCAGCTCTTCTGTACCACTCTCTTTTGTGATCTGTAAGTCCTATGTTAATAAATAATTCTTTGGCATATTTTGAAAGTGTGGGGATGTGTGTAATTTGTACTTTTTCAGGGTTAGACCAAAGAAATACCTGGTCCATGTCAAGTTTAAAGCAGTAGTATCCCCTGTGATGAGAGGGTTTTTCCCTTTTTTTATTTTGTTTTCTCAAACACCTTTTTCCTAAGAAAGTATTGGTACATTTTAGCCTCTTCCCTTTATAATTCCATTGATATAATTTTTTAACATGGCACTGGATTAAAATATAAACGTTTAAAAAAATAAGTGTAAACCTTATACTACTTTATGTAGTAGAGAGAAAATTGACTCCTTTCTTCTAGTGAAGAAACTGAATAGATTTTATTGCTCAGTAAACATCACAGAGGCTGTCTCCACTAGGAGTTACACTGTGGCGTGAGGGGAAAGACCTAAGAGTTGAGTGTTGGGGAAAGAGGGACACATCTGTTAACAGCTAGATATCTGTAAACTTAATTTAAAATAAATCATCAGATGGTATTGAGATGGACTTCTGAGCACAATATATGTAAACTGAATTTAAAGTGATAATCTCTGTAATTGAAAGTGTTCAGTGTTGATACTAGGAAGTCTTTAGGATTAATTTGATTTTGAAATGGGTACTTCATCCTCTAAATGTAGAGCACATGATCTTTCCAACTTCAGAATGTATTATGAAGCCATCCTCAGTCTTTTTTTACTTAGTCCATAAAGCAAGTTTTCAAAATGATTTTAGAGGATATCTCAGACAAAGTAAACTTTAAACCATTTTCACTTTTAAGAAAATAATTCTAGAGAGACCCACAAAAGTTAGCAACAAGAGTAGGCCAAACTTGGAAAATATTTTTTCCATTTTAGAGTACAATAATAGCAAAAAAAACCTTGGGAGTATTATTGTTTTTCAGATCAGCAACCCAAGACCAATAAAAACCTTAGAAAAAAGGGTTGTTTCCGTGGTTTAAGATTTGTTTTCTTATATTTTGAGGCTTTAGTTTTTTGTTCTTTTTTAAAATTTGAGGCAGAAAGGAAATGAAACCATTGGAGATGAGGATTTTGAATAGGATTCCTGAGAAATCACTTGCAGTATCTGAAATATGCCATTTGAGAAAGAAAAAAGTTGCAGATTTAGATTAACTCAAAGAAAAGCAAGATCTGCCATTCAAGATACCATGTTTTCCAGAGCATTATGCTATAGAAAGTTGAATAATACTTGGTTTCAGAAACCTTATATAAATATATTACTTTTTAATAATGATGTGTGCTGCTAACTAATTTGGAAGAAAGAGATCTTGGTGTAAGTTTCACCTAGTGATAATATCAGCTGCCCTTTATTGAGGATTTTCTGATGCCATATATAGGACGAGTCTTATGGTGGCTTTGGCTAAGGAATTCCTTTGTCAATGGAATTATCTAATGCTAGGTTGTCCCTCTAGGACTGCTTTATTTTAAATCCTTTCTGCATTTACCTGAGCAGGCTGCAGAAAATGTGTATAATATAATGTGTAAAATATAACTGTGTGTAAAACATAATCACATTCATAAATTGAGCAATTAATGTTTCCAGAGTAACATTACTTTTTAGGGAGGAAATTTTAATAATATAATAAACTTGCAATAAAGACTTTAAGAACTCTATGCTATAGGTTCAAACAAACAAAAAATACTGTTTTGTTTACCCCAATGCCAAGTAAGATACAGTTAGGTCTTGATTTCATACATCAGTGCCTGAGAAATTATACAAATGTATTTATATTCTACAGTCCCTCTATTGTTCACATTAAAATTCCTGCTGATTTTTAAAAGTAGCAAAGGAACCTGAAGGGGACACTGGCAATATCAAAAAGCTGGGCTAAATCCTAAAAGAACACAAAGAATCAAATTATTTTATTTTTAAAGAGCTGCTTCTGGCTTTGTTTTTCTGTCAGTTGAATACTTTTGATAAGTTAGTTGTTTTGGAAAGTGTTGGCCCGATAGCTTTGAAAGCACAACAGGGTCATATGCAGAGGAGGGTCTCCTGGGTGCTGCTCTCTCCCTGGCATGGCCAAAAGGCCCCAGTTGTAATTGCCATCTTCTGTGCTCATTTGATGTCTTTTTGATGAGATTTTTAGTGATGACCATGAGCAGTCCCACTGTGTATCCTGACATCATTCCCTGGCCTTCCAGCCTCCTCTGGCTTACAATATCCACAGGATTGCCACTTTTCTTTATTGAACTTTCAGCACTGACATAGAAGCAGAAACCTGAAGGTGCTTGTAGATAGCGTGGATATTATTTAAACCATAGATTTATAGGAATCAGTACAAATGAAGAATGGGAGGTGTCTATGCAGATTAGAAAACACTGGAAGGCAATTATACAGCAGCATTTTATAGCCTGACATACTTACACTGTGATCACTTTGATTCCTGTTTTCTTTAACACCTATGAGGGTGTTTGAGACTTCCAGGACACAGTTAGACCAGATCTTATAGTTGAGAGAGAAGGTGAATATGACTGATCTCAGAAGGTCGAATAGGACTCAGGGTGGAAAGAAGTTGAAATGTATAAATATTTCATGGTTTGCTTTGGTAAATGAAGTTTGGATTAAATCAGTATTGGAAATTAAAAAATATTTATTCCTTAGTCCAATGAACATTTTTATTGCCATGTAAAACACTAGGGCATAGTGGGATTTGTACCTGTATCTCCTTTCTTCTTTTTCTGAACCCCTTTCTCAAAAGCCAGTAACTCTTTTTTTTTTTTTTGTGGGGAAGACCAGCCCTGAGCTAACATCCGTCGCCAATCCTCCCCTTTTTGCTGAGGAAGACTGGCCCTGGGCTAACATCGTGCCCATCTTCCTCCACTTTATATGGGACGCCACCACGGCATGGCTGACAGGCAGTGCGTCGGCGGGCGCCCGGGATCCGAACCAGCGAACCCCGGGCTGCCAAGCGCGGACTAAACCGCTGCGCCACCGGGCGGCCCCAAAAGCCAGTAACTCTTAATCACCTGGGCGCATGCTTACATTTCGAAAATGTCCATGGGAATCGGTATGGCCTTCTGTGTCCTGTAGTGGCAGCTCACATTTTTATTCCAAGAAATACCTTGTTTTCATATACAACATCCATTCAGAAGGGATATGAATAGAAATTATGGAAGAGACTGATAGGGTTACTTGCCAGCATAAGCAAGAAATCTGTGTCTTGGTTTGACATCCATGATGGAAAGCAGATTGTGTAGTTTATTTCTTTGGCCTTTGTATAGGACATTCCTGGTTGCAAACAAATACACGTATTAAAGCACACAATTTGGCGTATTATCTGTGTGCAATTGCAGTTCAACCTAGTGCAGCCTAAGAGTTCTGCAATAGAACTGAAAATACAGTAGTGATTCTCTGTCCATTTTATTGCATCTCTCCTGTTTTCTTTTTCCTTTTTCTCTTGCCATTTTCAGAATTCAGCTATCAAATTGGAAACCCATCTATAGTAACTTCAGTGATTACAAAATAAAATGTGGTTTATTCCATGTTATTTTTCCAGACAGGGCTTCCATCACTTATGTTGTAGGTCTTACAGAATCTTTAATATTTTTAAGATCATCATACAATAATACATAAAATTTGACTGCTTAGAAAGTGTAGAACTCTTTACATGGGAAATGAGGAATTTTCTTGGTTTAACCTACCCTCAGTGAATTGACTTACCACATTTTTCTTAGAAAATGGTTTAATGTTCACCATGCCAGGAAATACTACTCTACTTTCATATTGTTTATAAATGCTAAGGTTTAGGAATACAATGGTCTCATAATCCTTACGTAATATCGAGTTTCAGTACTTCCTTATGTGTTCAAATGAGTTGCACTTTAGTATATTATTTTTTTACACTATACTAGCCAATGAATAAGCAAAAGGAAAATTTGAAAATCAACCTTGAGGCTGGATTTTAGTATATCCTGTATATTTACTCTTCATTTTTTTTTTAAGTATAAAATATTTCATTTTAAGCCTTTTATTTTTTTTAGTCTTTCATTTGGTCATTTCTGTGAGTTGCTCCAAAAGGCAAAGTGTTATGCTTATCATTTTTAATGAGAAGATTTGTTGAAGGCCTGTAGTATTATAAAAATACAAACTCTTCAGCTAAAGTAATCCCTTATTACTTATCATGCCTTTTATCTAATTATATTATAGTCATTTCTGGTTTCTAAGGGAAAAAAAACCTTATTTTTTTCTTGTTGCATAATTGCACAAAAGGGTCTTTTTATTACCATAGCAACTTGGTTGTGATGTTTGAACTAGAGCTTAGCTTTTTATTAAATTTATCTTTGGTCTCTAGGAAAATTGCTACCCTTTTAGTAGATGAGATTCTGGGAGCAGTTCACAATATAGCTTCCCCAAAGAGCTTTCTGGTAGAGTCTAATAATAAAAATATCCACATTTTGAAACATTCTTCTGAATGTACCCCTTGAAGACAAGGCTTGTGTTTAACTGCATCTGCCTCCTGATTGGATTTCACTTTATTTGAGTCAGGGCACCTTCTGATCCCTTAAATAGTAGGGAAAACAAAACACTACAGCCAGAGATTAAAAAAGCATTTGCCTCAAATCTTGTTTCATTCATTCTAAACTATGCATTTTTCACCTCAATCTTTTTTTTTTCCTCCTGTTAAATAAGCCAGATTTGAAGGGAGTACCATTTGCATTTAAACGATACTGTTGTTCTGTGAAAGTTATCTGCTTTTTGCTAGTTGGCCTTTTTGTACCAGTCTAGGGTTTTCCACTTTTATTATTAGCTTGGCACCCTTTTCCTAATAGGGTTTAAGTAGAGAGAGATTTGGGGTATACTGTATATGAAAATGTCAGGAGTCCCTTCACTCTCATAAACTGCAATACTGCTGTGAAAGACAAAATGACCCAGTGTTGGTTCACCTGTTGACTTAGTTACGAAAATCTGGATCCCAAAACTTTTGAGCATTTTCCTTGTAAACCATGTTTGTGGTTGTCACAGGTGGAGTCTTGCATTTGGCCTTCTTGACTCGTATACAGTGACTAAAATGAAACTAAACACGTCAGCCAGGACTGAATGGACAGCACTGCTGAAAAGGTGGCTTTTTCACACGAGCATTAATCATCCTCAGCTGGTTTTGCTTTTTGAAAATGGGCAAGAAACATTCCCTAGTAAGACCACTAAAATGATGAATTGACTTTTCATTTTTACTTTGAAATAATTCTATTTTAGGCTCTAAAGCAGCAACTAAATGTCAAAGTGAAGCTGGTGGCAGATATGCTGTACAAATAATTGCTATTGTGTAGTGCTCACCAGGCACTGAGCCGGGCCCTTTACACACGTTATCAGTTAATCATCACAACACAGCCCTTCCAAGTACATGGTCTTCCCTTCATTTTACAGATAAGCAAACTGAGGTTAAGAATATGAAATAACTTGCCTAGTGTCATACAAGTAGTGGGTGGCAGAGCTGGAAGTTGAACCCACGTCTGTCCAAATCAAAAACCTATGTTCTTTTTGTTGTTTTATGCTACCTCTTAAATTATTGAAACATATATTCAGAATGTAAAATGAGTCATCTGCCCCAACATTTCTTTCTTTTTCTTCTTTCCTTTTTTTTTTAATGAGGGGCTGATACATAGTTGAAGGAGAAATAGGAGACTAACAGGACCCAGACTTTTGATTCTGTTTTTTAGGGACTAAAGTAGGTTAGCTTGATTTTTCTTTCCTCATACTCCATCACAGCAATATGACGTCTTTATTGACCAAAATAACGACTAGGTAAGTAACTCCTTAATTAAAATCTCTTATTTGGCCTTGTCTGAGACAGAAACTCCTAATAATTGATTAAAAGTTAGGTAACATTATTTTTACTTTAGTTTTGAGAAATTGTCAATTTTTAATTAGTTTGTCATGTAAATTTCATATGCCAATGTTTTAAAGGAAGATTTTCCAACAGAGTTAATTAAGATGAAAGAGGCATGTTTTAGGCAGGGAGTATTGTAAGTATATTTTAAAGTTTATAAGTGAACAGACAATTTATTAAATGACCGTATTCTTATATCAAACAGTGTATACATTGGTAGATGAATCCCCTATCATCTTTTAGTAATTTTTATATCCAAAGAAAATGGCTATTTGTAACTAAATATAAATGCCAACTTAAGGCTAATGTGGGTTTTTAAAGATCAGATTTTACAGCCCAACTCCTTTAATTTTAGTACAAGCTCTAAATTTAGTTAACTCCAACCATAGCATAAAACTAATCAAGTATGCTAGACATTTTGCTTCAGAATTTAGGGCATTTAGCCTAAGTCGTGAGCTTGCCTCTAATTATGGGGTCTTATTTTCCTTTCAGATATAGAGGACTTAAAATATGCTGCTTTTGGAACCTACAGTAGCAGTTTTGCAGTGAGCACACTTACGAGCTATGACTGGTCAGAGAGGGATGATGCGTCTCAGGGCAGAAAACTCTCTCCATGTGTCCTCTCGGCAGGAAGCGGGTCCTCCTCAGCTGCCTCAGTTCTTCACAAGAAAGAGACTTCATTTGGCAGTTCTGAAAACATCACCATGACATCTCTCTCCAAAGTAACGACCTTCGCAAGTGAAGATGCTCTTCCAGAGACTGCCTTCCCAGCTTTTGCCAGTTTTAAAGATGTGATTCCTCAGACCAGTGAGCAAAAGGAATATGAAAGTGGGGACTATAAAGATTTCACAAGACAGGACCTGCCCACAGCTGAATGGAGCCAAGAGGCTGCGTGTCCAAGCCTAGCTTCCAGCGGCGCGTCTCATGACACGCCCAAAGAATGCTCAGATGACTTCGGAGAGTTTCAGAGTGAAAAGCCCAAAATCAGCAAATTTGACTTTTTAGTGGCCAATTCCCAAAGCAAAATGAAATCCAGTGAAGAAATGATCAAAAGTGAGCTGGCAACCTTTGACCTTTCTGTTCAAGGTGAGTAGCTTTCAACGTAGATTTTACTGTCATGGTTTCTTCTACAGAGGTGTTACATGTTCTTTCTTAGAATAAAAAGTTGGTCCCCGGTTTAGCAGGAAATAGTTTCTGATGTTTGAAATCAGAGTCTGTTACAGATAGCTATAAAAAAGGGTTTCCCTGAGAATAACCTGAAGTCAAACCAGTATCGCTCAGATAACTGCTTTTGGGGCTAAAAATAAGCATAGCACAGAGTCTGATGTTCATTAGCTCATTTGGTTTAGAGGTATGCTGTGTTAAAAGAGCAGAGCAATGGATGTGATCTACTTGTGGGCAAGTCGGCTCTGTTCTTGTTCCCTGACTACTGACTGTATCTTTTAATCCAGAGGCTGCAACGTGGTAGCTGTGGCTCTGGATCTAGTCTGCAGAACTGTCCTGATTGACCCACATAGATTTTTTTAATGTGTAAAGCAATTGCCAGTATATAAAAATCATGAGATTTTACAATCTGGATCTCTAGTCTTTCATGAAAAGTTGTAGTATCTGGGAATACTGTGCCTTTTCCCACTACTTGACAGTCAGCTGGAGCTGAGTAGCAATGCCCCCTCTAATGTATGGGGTGTGCTCTCCGCAGTGCAAGAGTCCCCACCACTTCCCATCGCCAACTGTCCTACTTCACTCTTTTCTTTACTTGCCTGCTTTCTGAAGGCATTTGATTTCGCCCCTTTTGCTTTAATCCCATCCTGACAGAAGGGATCATTGATTTCCTTTAGATCGAGAGATTATGTAGGAACTCGTTGCAAATCCATAACTAATGCCTGGCAATGCAACACAACTCTCATGCACTGATATTTAGAAAGACACTTTAGTCCTGCAGACTCCAATGATTCTGCACTTAGAATTATGGAAGGATTGTGGTAGATCAGAGAGGAATAATGGAGAAAATTAAAGGCAGGGAAACCAAGCGAGAGAGAACAATTGAAAGGATTCAACACGTTGCTTGCTGGACAGGATGAGTGAGGACTGTGTTTCTAAATGCCTCATGACACAAACATCTAAAGGAGAGGGTCATGTTCCCTCTTCTTGCTCAAGGAGGAGCCTCTGCTTGAACTAAGCTGAGTAATCAAAACCTTTGACTGTGCCGTCCACTTCCCCCAGGATCTCACAAGAGGAGTTTGAGCCTTGGTGATAAAGAAATAAGCCGTTCTTCTCCTTCTCCGGCTTTGGAGCAGCCCTTCAGAGACCGTTCCAGCACGCTGAGTGAGAAGCCCACTCTGCCTGTCATCCGTGACAAGTACAAAGATCTGACAGGAGAGGTGGAGGTGAGCAGGGTAGTTTTCCACGGGGGGGGGGGGGGGGGGGGGGAGGGGGGGCAGGTAAAAGACCAGGGGAGCACTGAGGGCCCCAAGAAAAAATGCTTTCAGCTTTCACATGGGGAAATGAGGGGCAGAAGGTCACAAGGCCGCAGACATAAAATATGTAATTAAAGTGAGAGAATGGTGACATTAGCCCTGGATGAAAATACCCCCCAGGTGTGGCATCCACTAAAAGGAGTTAGTGACCCTAAAACTGAAATTTTTAATGGGACTTCACAAGGAGGGAAGTGTTTAAGGGAATTCTTTTTGAGCACTTAGACTTTATCATCTTAGTGAATGTTAAAACATCAAAGTAGACAGAAGGAAAATGTTCTGGATCTTCTAACTGTTTATGTTTGCCACATCTTAGTCCATGCTCTCTTCCTCCTACAGCCGACATGCTTAACTCTCCTCCTTTGCCCTCCTTGTGATGTGTGTGTGCACACACACACGGCACCATCACTGTGGAGTGGAGGGTACCTTTGAAGTGTTGACGCTATTACTGGAACAAGTGAGGCAAGATTTACGGAGGGAAGCTGCTACAAAACATTTCCCTCAAATTTGCAAGTCGTGTGCTTGGAAGTTACATTTATTAGTAATTTTAAATAGTCATTGGTGGGTTCAAAAGGTAAACTTTGCTTGAACTAGAGTGATTTTAATAAAAAGAAAGTCTTCCAGTGCTCTTTGATTGACAGAAGTCATGAATAGAAGATTCTAGGTTTGCCCATTTGACACAGTTCTTTTTATAAAATTCACAGGAGAATGAGAGATATGCATATGAATGGCAGAGATGCCTGGGGAGTGCCCTGGATGTGAGTATGTGGTGTTCACACGTGGTGTTCACACGTATGTAAGTGCCGTCTTGTGCCATTCTGCCTTCTCCTTGGCTCATATGAATGGACAGAGGCAAACCTGAGGAGAGCCCTGCCTCAAAGGCCCTGTGCAAAGTGCAGCTCTCTGGAAAGTCATTCCTCTTAAGAGAGGCTTCTTCCACTTTTATAACAGCAGACGCTGGCTCATTTGTCAATTTTGCCCTCATCTGTCACTGTGTTTAAGAAATAACAAAATGATATCATTAACTCTGCCCAAATTAAAATACTATTTAAGCTAAAGAACTCTTATCTTTTCTCTTCCAAAGAAATGGAGGATTGTTTCTTCAAGGTTAAAATTAAAACCTCTGATTTGTTTCAGCATAGTCACATACACACGAGTCAGTCATGCTTTTTCACACCTCCTGGCTTTTCTGTTGGGTTTTCTACTAGTAGTAAATTGATTTGCAATGACTTTTCTTGATTATGTAAGGTGATGTGGTTTCATTTCTTGTAGGTCATTAAGAAGGCAAATGATACCTTAAATGGAATCAGTAGTAGTTCTGTGTGCACGGAAGTAATTCAGTCAGCGCAAGGCATGGAATATTTATTAGGTATGTTCTTTTATATCTTACTTATTCAAAATCATGACACTTTGCAATATTTTCAGTTTTCCCTTATCTTAAGTAGTTTAATCTAGATCTCTCAAGCTACATATGACTTCACTAAGTAGCATCTGTGTTTGTAGTTAAGACACTTAAGTAATAGGCAGTAACAGCTATTTGACATAAGGTCTCTTTGGCCAAGTTTCCCAGTCCTTGTTATAGACATAATAACAACAATGTAAAGTTACATCTGTGTTACAAGTTTATCAAAGAGTCTGAACTACATGAGGCATTAAAATGAAATCATTGGGTCTCCAAGCATGCTTACCATGCTCTGTTGAGTCTTCCTCTCTACCCCTTAATGACATCACAGATTCCTTACCTTCCTGGCCACCTTCAGCTATTAAACATCCCAATCCAGTTTGAAACCTCAGTCTCTGTCCAATTCAGTGTTCCTCTCCTCCCCAAGCTTGGGCTTGACCCATGGCCAGAGCCATGTGCAGTGACCTAACCTTTTTCAGATCTTGACTCAAATATCACCTAAGTGAGGCCTTCCCTGGCCTCCTTTACTCAAAACTGTATCCCCTCTCCCCACCCTGGCACTTCCGATCCCTTTCCCTGCTTGATTTTCTCCCTCCCCTATCACTTTTAATATTGTATATATTTTACTTACTGTTCTTATTTATTATCTGTCTCCCTCTACTAGAATGAACCTCCAGGAAGCGGGAGGGATTTGGGTCTGTTTAATTAGCTGCTATGTCTCCAACACCTAGACTAGTGCCTGGCACATAGTAGGCACTCAGAATTATTTGCTGGAGGAGTCGATAGTGAAGGGATGTGGTCTCTCCTTCACTCCTGCCACCTCACTCTAGTTCCTCTTTCCTGCTCAGACAGGCACAGTCCGACTGCATAGACAGATGTTCACCAGATAACGGCGTGCCTGTCTTTCCTTCTAGCAGATTTCCTAGTATCTGTGAAAGATTGTCTCAGAAGCCCCCTCACTTCTTAGGGTGGGCAATAATTCCTGCCCTTCCCCTGGGGAAGGAAGGAAAAGCCTTAGTGCTGTATACAAGGCTGATGATGTACCCCTCTGAAGAACCCCTGGATTGTTCCAGTCCCCTCTTCTAGAGAGGCTGGCTTAAGGGTTGGGGATGTGTCTTCTGGCTGTCATTAGAATATGTAGATACTTGGCACCTATCATCCTTGCTTGAAGAGTTCACCCATAATTCAGAGACCACAGAAAAAGAATTGTGCTGTGTCCTGTGAAGTGTATAAAAGATACATGGAGCTTTGTAAATCCTTGGGCATTCAGAGGAGTGAGATATTTCTTTATTAGTTTGTGATGATATTGTCATTCAGATTCTTTTAAACTTTTAATATTCCCATTTTCATCAAGTTTAATGCTGTTTCCCAAATTCAAACAGATGGACTCGTAAAGAAGCCAGAAAAAAGAAAGAAAAAGCTAATGCTTGCATAACGCCTACTGTTCTACAAGTCCTATTTTAATCTTTTACAGTATTAACCCATTTAATCCCCTCAGCCATCCTTTGAGGAGACACTATAATTATCCCAGTTTTACAGATGAGGAAACTGAGTTTTACAGAGAGGTTACGTGACTTGCCCAAGGTTACACAGCTAGTAAATGGCAGATCTGGGATTTGAACCCAAGCAGTGTAACTCTAGAGTCTGTGCTCTTACCAGTAAGTAATACTGCAGTGCTGAGAGGTGGATTGGGCCCGAGGAATAGTGAGTTCCCTCTGTCCAGATATCGTGCTATTTCCAACTAAGATACCAGCAAGCACTAATGCCGCCTTGTCTTGCTCATCTCCTTCCCTACACTTCCAGCACCTAACTCTGGTCTCTCTCACCCTGTCAGGTGTTGTTGAGGTGTACAGGGTAACCAAACGTGTGGAGCTGGGGATAAAAGCCACTGCGGTGTGCAGTGAGAAACTCCAGCAGTTGCTAAAGGACATCGATAAGGTGTGGAATAACCTAATCGGCTTCATGTCACTTGCCACACTCACGGTAAGCCCATTAGGCAAGTCAGCAGAGCTTTCCTTTCCAGAAACCTGAGCTGTAAAGCAGAGTGTGCTTTACACACTCTGGGATGGCACCTGTTGGAGGATGCAGATGCCTCCTGTATCGTGTTATGTTAGAGGAAGGAGATAACATTTGTGCCGTTAGTTGAATAATACCTGGTTGGCTTCTGGACAGCTCCCGGGCCGTTATACCTAATAAAATTAGAGTGCACCATAACATTCACTCTGTCTACATCCTTCTTAACTTGCATACAAATATGCACATCTTGCAAAGCGTTGGTTCGAGTTCCTCCCTTTGCATTTCTAGTTACTTCTGTCCTCATGTGTCCTTTAAAAAAACTGTCTGATACATCTTGTTGCTATCCTGTGGTTCGGTTAGCCTTTTTACTTTTTTAGGGTTTTGGATTATTTTCATTTTTTCCTGCTATGAATAGTTCTACTCTGAATATCTTTAAACAAATGACTGTTTCCCCATTTGGGGATGTAGTTCCTCCAAGTGGACTTCCGAGGTCAGAGTGTGTGATTGCACGTGCATGCATGCACACACAGCTGTTGTTCCATTTCTTACATGGCTTCCCAGAGAGCTTGGGCTAGTTGACAGTGCTGCCAGCAATGTGTAAGTGTACATTTCTTCACATTGTGTTCTAGCTTTCTTTGTCAATTTCTTAATTTAACATGTGTGTAAATGATTCCCTAAAGATGTTTTTTACATTTCTTTCACTTCCTAAGAGGCTAACCAATGTTCCAAATGATAATGTACTATTTTTATTTCCTTTATGCGTAAACTGATCATCTGTCTCTTGACCATTTGACCATTGATTCAATGAAGTATGGCTATTGACTGTACATATTTCATATTTGTAATAGATTTATACACACACACACACTGTAAGCTTACATAAGGTATTTTTTTTTCTCTTATTTCTTCCCTCTTTTTTTTTACATTTCATTGGGCAAAACTATTTTATTTTTATATATTCATACCTATTTAGTGTGTCTCCGATAATATCCTTTACTTCACAATAGTCAGAAATTTATCTTCCTTCCACAGCTGGAATAAATATACTATTCCATTTTCTTTCTTTTTCTTCTTACATTTAATTCTGTGACCCATCTGAGCGGGACTGCAGCCCCGTGGTAGGAAGCAATTCTTACTGTGCTGTACAGATAGGTAGATTCCCAGCTATCCCAACAACATGTCTTAAACATCAAATCTTCTCACTATTGTTATGTTGCTCCTGGTTTGCAATATCAAGTTCTTAAAGAATTTAAATTATTTCTAAAATCTCTATTTTGTTCCCTTGGACCATCTCTCAGTTTATGACCTAAAATCACTTTTGGGTAATTATTTTTTAAAAATACTGTTCTGACCAATACAATAAGAAATGAAGTATAAATGTTTGAAAAGAAGAAATAAAACTATGTTTATTTGGTGATGTGAAATACCTCTAGAAATCTGGATTCAAGAGGTTAAATTTAATGAGTTTGGCAAAAATTCATAGCATTCTTACTTATTAACAATAGTTAGAAAGTATAATAAAAATGGAAACCTTATTTTTTTAATGTATTAAATCATTCAGGCCCTGTCACTTCTGACGGCATAGCTACAGTTACTGGTTCATTTTTCTATCCCCTGTCAATCTGTTCTGCATACCACTGCCAGGCAGTTCTTTCTAAAATGCAGATCTGACCATGTCACTTAAATCCTATCGGAAACCCTGCAGTAGGCCCTCTGTGGTCTTCAGGATCAAGTTCAAACTCCTGAGCTCAGTGTATAAGGTCTTTTCTATCACTGAGACTGCCCTTGTTTCTCTTTCTCTGTTAAACTGCTTTTCCCTCTGGACTCTGCCTCATTTCCCCCAGAAGTCGTTCCAAGAGCCCTTCAGTCTGAGTCAGATGCCCTTCCTGGGTGTCCATGGCACATTTCTATCATAGCGCTTATCACACTTGTTGATAATTGTGTGGTGACTTGTTTCTTGCCCACTAGCTTGTCAGCTCCTTAAAAGCAGGACTGTGTCCTTTATTTCTTTATATTCTAACAGTGTTTAGTGGGACTTTTTGCTTTTTGTTTTATACTTTTTTGAACCTTCCAGTTTTTTTCAAACTAGATATACATATTTTGTACCTCATAATTTTAATAACTTTACATTTTTTAGATAAATGGATAAGGGAAATAAAACAAAGGGAAAATGAAAATAGGGAAGATAAGATAAAACCAGGAATAAAGTGAAGTGTACAAAAATGTGTCCTTTTAAAATGCTTGCATTTGCTAGTGGTGAGCTGGACAGTTGACTTTACCCTTTCCAGGAACTGATGTAAAGAATACATGATCAGGTCCATGATTCCCTGTGTAAATAATATAAAAACAAACCCACTACTCAGAAGAAGCATAATTATTTCTGGTACTTATGTCAGAAAGAAATTTCTTCTGTGAGTTCTCATAAAGAAGAAACTAATAAAACGTACATTATCTTCAAAAATATCCTTTCAGTAAATAAAGCAACAGATTTCGCTGAGTAGTTTCTTATGAAACCTCTCCATATAGACCAAATGGCATAGCTCCAAATACAAATTAGTGAAATTCTAAGTGCAGAGAAAATAGATTAAATGGTAAACTAGGAAAAAGTGGGGCAGTACATACTGATGGTGGACTCATGTCTTTGCTCTGTAAAGAAAATGTAGAAATCAGTGAGAAATATACCAACATCCCAGTAAAAATCTGAGCAAAACCAGGAAGTGATTCATAAAAGAGAAGGCACAGTTTATCAATAAACATTAATTCAAATTAAAACAGGACTTCATTTTTTACTTACTAACAAACCCAGTTTGGGTTTGTTTATTTGAATCTTAATAGTGTTGATGTGGTAAATCGTGGACTATTCCGTAGGGAATTTATTAGGAAATAGGAATTGGTACCACCCTGTGGAAAAGGTGTTTGCACTGCTTCCCCTACCTGTGAACTCCTTGGGGACAAGGAGCAAGACCACATCTTGTTCATCTTTTGTTGTCAATCCGAGCCCAGTGCCAGGCACTGTGTAAATACCCAGTAAAAGCTGAGTGAATTAAAGGACTTAGAAACATTCAGAGTGGTTGACTCCGCAATTCCACTTCTAAGAAAACTTCCTAAAGCAACAGTTCTAAACACAAACTCACAAAAAGAAGCAAGTCAAATGCACAAGTTGTTCTTGGTAAAAGTGAAAAATTGGAAATAACCTAAAAGTCCAAACCTAGAGCATTAGCTAGGAAATTGTGTGAATCTTCATAATAGGATGTTATGCAGCCATTTTTTAAAGGAGCACAAAGTTTGAAATAACACAGAACTGTTTCTACAGGGCTGGAAGGAAATATGCCAAAATGGTAATAGTGTTGTGTTTGGGCGATGAAATCCTGGTCTTTTAAAAAAATATTTCTAAACTCCAGCTACGAATGACGTGGCTTGGCTCGTGATGTCTGCGAGGGCACCTGTGAGGCTGTGGGAGAGGGGAGGATGTGTTACCAGTTGCCTGTGGTAGAGCACTGTTACCACTGTGGTTCATCCGAGCCTCACTACTCAGTCTTACAAAGGTCTTACCTCAAAACCCGTTTGTTCCATGTTTTTATAGCAACAAGATACCTAAGGCCAAGCATTAGGAATCTGGAGATCAGCGTGTGTCTGGGTCTCTCCTAATTTACCCACCTTCTGCTTCCTAACCTTGTACTAATACAGACCAGATTAAGCCTGAACGTCATCATTAGCCAACTTGTACTGCAAGCTTACCGTGTGCTAGACACTATTCACTACTCTTTATAGAGACGTAATTTACTTAACTACAGCAGTCTTGAGGGTCGATACTATTATTCTCCCCTTTTTACAGATGAAGAAAGTGAGGCACAGAGATACTGGTGAGATCTAGATTCAGTCTGAAAGTCAGAAGTCTGCTCTTTCAACCACTCCACTCTGTTGCCTCCTTGAAATGGGCAAGTTGGGAGGGTAAAACCAGAGATGTGCAGAAGCCTTTTTGGGGAGAGTGGGTTGTTCTTTAGCATCAAGGTTAATGAGATGAAACACCAGGAATCTATCCTGGCAGCAACTTGATATCAACGGTCAAGTTCTTCTCTGTGCGTTTTTCCTCTGTCTGTATCCCAGGACTATAGAGTAGCTTAAAAGCCTCCCCCTTTCCAGTTAGATTTTAAAGTTCTTGGTTTTGGTGGCAATCAGCTTCTTATTGTAATTAACACTTTGAAAACTAGATTTCTATACAAACCTTCAAGTACAAACCCATCCCTTCTCTTCTGGTGCTCTTAGAAAAAGATGGCAGTGATTGCCAAGCATTTTTCTTTGCCACAAATTCTTTAAAGAAAAGGTATCACAAAAGACCAAGTGCATTAACCAAGCTCATCGTGTATTAGTCCTTTTCAATTTGAAGCAAAGGATAACTGGGGAGAATCCTGGCCTGGTTGCTGTCATGTATTTACATCTTTGAGGAAGCTACTGTCAGTGGGTGAGATGGAAGCCAGTTTCATCCTTGTACATCTTCCCAAACTTCCAAGCTCCCACGCTGCTATAGCTGCTCATAAGAAGGGCTTGCCTTCTAGATTCTGACTGCCTCTCCAGGCCTTTATTTCTTTTCTTTTTTTTTTTTTTGGATAAAATATATCTACAGTAAAATGCAAAAATCTTAGTTATACCACTCAATGAGTTTTGACAAATGCAAATGCCTGGCCCATGTAACCCCTGCCTCTGTCAAGATTTGGAATAGTCCACCATTCCAGAGAGTTTCCTTATGTTCCTTCATTGTCATCACCCCACTCAGACATAATCTCTGTTCTGAGTTTTTTACACCAAGGATTAGTTTTGTTCAGACCTTTTTAAAGAAGCCATGGAATTTGATTTTATAATTTCAAAGAAAGCCTCTTGGGTTTGGTCACCCATCCAACCTGGGTGGTGAGGCAAAATAGGAGGTACATGGGAAGAATGGCCAGGCATTTGTGCCCTCTTCTTCAGACTCCCGTTAGGAACATCCGTTTCTAGCATCCATATCTAGATGCTAGAGAGGGATTTCACCGGACATTTCTTTAGACACTAGGTAAGGGTATAGAGATTAATTAGTCTGTAACTAGACAACACAGGAGTGCACTGTAAATTGTACATGAACACCATTGAGTACTCATTTCTCTACCCATGCTCTTCCAGTTATGATTGCTTTTTTCACCAAGTTAGCTGTGACAGAAAAACAATCATTCTCTGCTCAGGTATTTTTCCTGATTCATGTCATTTCCTCTTGATAACTGGTAGGTCCTCGGTCTATAACACTTACTTGAATTGCCCACTGCATGAGGAATAGCATACATTCTAGGAAAGAAGTATAAGATGAGACTTGTCATGAAGAAGCTTTCACTCTAAAAATAGATGCATAAGTGTAAGTGACACACAAGCCAACATCTTCAATTCAGTTGGAACAAAACTATACAAACTCCAAGAACTCTGGATTAGAGGCTCACAGCAGAGAAATCATGAGGCATGATTGAGGTTGTGTAGGAAGCTTTTAACTCTACACCATTGTTTCATTTTAGGTAGAATTTAAAGTTTCTTAATGAACCAAATTGCCAGAGTCAGGCTCTTTGCTTCCAATAATACTAACATAATAGTTATTATTTATTTTGCACCTAGAACCTGCCAGACATTGTGCTATGTGCTTTACATTCATTCTCATTTAATCCTGGTAACAATTCCATGAGGTCAGTAGTGTAATCCCCATTTTCACAGGTGAAAAAATTGGGGCTCGGAGAAGATGAAACTTGCCTGAAACTGACAAATCTGGGATTTGAATGCACATCATCATTTAAAAATCCATTCTTTTTCCTATTGTGTTAGTCTCAGCTTCCAAGATGGTACAAAAAAGACTGCTTTCTTCCTATGAAGACTCCATGAAACTCTTCCCATCAAAAGACAGATGCATTACTTTTCTCCAGGGAGAACGTGCCAGAATGTTGGTGCTGCATCGCAGTAGTGATACTTGGGCAGAGCACACAGTCTGAAACTCCATAGTGTGACTCCTGAATATTTCTTTAAGCTGCAAGTTCTATTAACAGAGTTTTATATTTCCCTTTCCCTTTAATTCTCCCTTTATCCATGGACTAAAACTCCCTCTTGTGGTAGAAGCGTATCTCCTCTGGGCACAGACTGTGAAGGAACTGGTTTTTTCTCAAGAGGTAAAAAATCATGTTTTAGTGAGATGAGTATACTGCTATCTAAGGTTTTATCTCGTGGATGTGGGTTGAAGTTCAGTAGGTTTGGAACAAAGAAAGACTCAGTCTTGGAAGACTAAACTAATCCATTTTTGCCATATAAAATCTGTTAAAAGAGACAGGACTGTTATTTTCCTGACCTCTAGTCAATTGAGAATCACACAGGTTCTTTGATTCCACTATTATCCTCAGTAGAATAAAATTCTTTTGTACTTCCTTTCATGAAAATATGAAATAAGCAGTGAATTTCAGAGTACTTACTTCCTATTGCTGTGGCATACAGGAGAATAGTTTTTTAAAATAATGATGGCACTTTTGTCATCTTGCCAGTCTGCACAACATTTTAGAGACAGCGTCTTCATTGTGTCTCTGCGTGGCTATCTTCAGCTGACAGAAGGTGGGTATGGTAGACAGAATCATGCCCCCCACTTCCTAATCCCTAGAACCTGTGAATTTGTAACCTTATATAGTAAAAGGGACTTTGCAGATGTGATTAAGTTAAGAGTCTTTAGATGGGGAAGTTATTCTGGATTATCCAGGTGGGCCTAGTGTCATCACAAGGATCCTTATAAAAGGAAGGCAGGTGAATAAGAGTGAGAAAAAGCAATGTAACAATTGTGGCAGAGAGAGAAAGACTGGCAGATGCTAAGCTATTGGCTTTGAAGATGGAAGATGGGAACACGATCCAAGGAATGTGCAGGCAGTCTCTAGAAACTAGAAAAGGTAAAGAAACCGATTCTCCCCTAGAATTTCCAGAAGGCCTGCAGCATTTTAGACTTCTGACCTCCAGAACTGTAAGAGAATAAATTTATGTTGTTTTAAGCCACTAAATTTGTGCTAATTTCTTATAGCAGCAATAGGAAAAATTATACAAAACATTGTAACCAAGAATGATTACATTGTAACCCAACAGTTACATTGTAACCAAAACAAAAAGTGTAGAATTGCTTGTGGAACCTGTGTGTTTATAGCAGTTGAATTAGGTTAGGTGATGCTGCAGTAACAAAGAACCCCCCACCATCTTCGTGATGTAAAACAACAAAGCTTTACTTCTCACTCCTGCTACGTGTCCGTCTCAAGTTAGAGGGGTTTCTGTGCCATGTCCTTCTCACTCAGGGACCTGGGTTGTCAGAGCCTCCACCACGTGCAACATAGCTGGTCACCATGGGAGTGTCAAGGGAACATGATAAATAGCACATTGGTCTTTTTTTTTTTTTTGTGTGTGAGGAAGACCAGCCCTGAGCTAGCATCCGTTGCTAATCCTCCTCTTTTTGCTGAGGAAGACTGGCCCTGGGCTAACATCCGTGCCCATCTTCCTCCACTTTATATGGGACGCCCCCACAGCATGGCTGACAAGCAGTGCATCGGCGGGCGCCAGGGATCCGAACCGGCGAACCCCGGGCTGCCAAGCGTGGACGAAACCGCTACGCCACCGGGCAGCCCCCAGCACATTGGTCTTAAAGGCTTCCTTCCAGAAGTGACACTTATGACTTATGCTCAAAATCTATTGATCGTGGCAAGTTACACAGCCATGCCTAATTTAAAAGGACAGGGAAGGTCCATTCTACCATTTGAGGGCAGAGGGAGAATGAGGATGGTGGTGAAGAACACTAATTTATACCAAACTCTTCTTCCTTAATAATGATTTTCTTGGACTCCATTTTAGCAGTTTATTATTGGCTGAAGATTCAGGATTATATATCCCAGTCTGACTCTAGGACTTGTCAGTGTATGCCGTCATGGATAATATAATTTTTTATCTTTACTAAATGCATGAAATACTTGCTAATTAAAGTAAATGATGTTCAATTTAAGGTGGCGTGTAGAGGGCATACCTTCTTATAGAATTACGGCCATTGATTGGTGTCATACTATGTACTGTAGCAATCCCCCTGCGTATAATGTGTATTTATAAAGGTTAATTTTATCATTTTAAAGATTAATTTGACCACAGGGTAATTTATGCTGCGCCTTATGATT
Source organism: Tapirus indicus (assembly GCA_031878705.1). Lineage (NCBI taxonomy): Eukaryota > Metazoa > Chordata > Mammalia > Perissodactyla > Tapiridae > Tapirus > Tapirus indicus. The sequence goes on from CM062932.1 coordinate 24,513,359, forward strand.
TTCACTGGATATTACAGTATGACCTTTTCATTTGCTTCCCTTATGTCTTTGATAAACAGTTATTAAAGGGCTTTTTTATTAATTTGGTTTATTTCAAGATTCAGAGTTTTCCTTGATTGCAATTATTTCTCAAATAGTCCTTATTCAGTAACATGATAAATATCTATAATGTAGATGACAGAAGTGCTATTATATTTTTAACCTCTCCAAAAAATTTGTTAGATTTTATGGGTCCCAACACCAACTGAGGGAGGGAGGAAGGGCAAGTGACAGTGTTACCATTTTACAGATGACGGAATTGGTCAGCAAACACGTGATAGTGCCACCTGCTTCTAGGTTTGACCAAAGTGGCCATGATTGCACTAAAAAAAGAAAAGAAAAATTATCCTCTGGCTGGGCTAAGGCCATGTAGGTCAGTCACCTCAATCACAGTCCTCCTGCACTCAACTGAAACATCCACCTCCCCTTTTCTTCTTTAAGGACGGTCTGTCCTTCCTTCCCTAGGTGTGACCTTATTGGATCAGCTCAGGTTACTTTAAGAAAGGTTTGTGGTGCTAGTACATGATTTATTATTTCAAATTAGAAAGGGATGGGAAACATCATATATAATGTACACATTTTTCTAGGGAGAAGCCAATTTTTTTTCTGGGGAAGAAGAATACAATTTTGCAGATACAAAAACAGTATAGTAATTCCTCCATAGTTCAGCCTAAAATAACTATAGAAAATGTAGCTATTACTTTGGCAGGAATTTGCCATCATTCTGGATCACCTCAGCATCGATGAGGAAAAACCAGCCAACATGCCAGGCTCCCAGATCCTTGACCACCTGGACTACAGGACCCTTCTCTCCATCTCACTTCAGCGACCCACTTGCATGATCACTCTGGGCTGTGTTATCACATCAGACTGCAGTGCCTGTACAATCTTAAATCCAGAGATCTTTCTGAGCCCAGATTGGTAACCCTCCAACTTTCTCACACTTGACTTGCACTGCTCTTGTTTTTGTCAAGACAGGACAGTTGTTTGACCCTTTTACTTTGTGCCTATCAACTGCCTTCCTCTTCACTTCCTTTCCCACCTGCCTAGTCCTTAGCTTTTGAGGTTATTTATGTCTATCCTACGACAACCAACTGTCCTGGTTTGCTCAGGGATTTCCTCAGAGCTGAAACTGGAACAGTCGTGCACAAACCAGGAAGTTGGTCTCCCTAGTCTGTTATATCCACATGTGGAAATACTATGTACTGGTACTGCAGGCATCTCTTCCCAACTCTGTGTTCAGTGACATCACATTGGTAGCTTGAAATCAACCATGGTGGGAGTATTTATACCATGGAAGTCAGCAAATGCTACAAATCAGGGCTTGGTTTGTTGTTTTGTTGATTATCTAGACTTAAGATGATGATAGAGAATGTTATTGGAGATTAAACTTAAAAGTGTGCTGTGTTTGTAGCCATTGTATTATGAATAGAACAAAAAGTTAAGGAAATATTCTCCAGTATTCGAGAACTATTATCTGATTTGGCTAAGAAGTCACTCCAGTATTTGACGGACAAATGAATTTCTGAAATATGTCTGTGTTGTTTAGTCTTAGTCTTTAACATGAAAACAAGCATCATTCATGTCAGAACTACACTCTTTCAAGAAAGCAAGCGTGTAGGTTGACTATGGATCCAAGAGTTGGGGAAAAATCAAAGAAAGCAGGGGCCAGCCGGTGGTGTAGTGGTTAAGTTGACGCTTTCCGCTTCGGCAGCCTGGGGTTCACAGGTTCGGATCCCAGGCGCGGAGACGCACAGCTTGTGAAGCCATGCTGTGGCGGCGTCCCATATAAAGTAGAGGAAGATGGGCATGGATGATAGCCCGGGGCCAGTCTTCCTCAGCAAAAAAAAAAAAAAAAAAAAGGAGGATTGGCAACGGATGTTAGCTCAGGGCTGGTCTTCCTCACACATGTCAAAAAAAAAAATCAAAGAAAGCATTCTGTGAGAATCAAGCGACTATATGGAATTTGCAATAAGGATGATTGTATATTTTATTTGTAAATTCTGTGCTACACATCCTTTAGGTCAGTAAAATTTATAATAAACTTAGACGTGTTTTTGTGTGTATATATGGTGTGTGTGCACACAAACTTTTTCCTTTTTGGAAAATCAGTTCTTAATGGTTGGGGAGGGGGGTGATTTTGCCCCCAAATTGGCCAGGGTTCCTGCTAAACATTCCACATTGCAGAAGACAGCCCCACAACAAAGAATTATCCAGCTTAAAATGTCAGTGGTGCCAAGTTTGAGAAACTCTGCTCTAGCGCATATGTAAGCAAAATAAATTGGTTTAGGTGTATCAAACTTTTTCACATTAAGAAACCAAGTCTTCTGAATCACTTTTTTTGCTTGGGTTTTTTTGGGGGGGTTTTGTTATTCAAGTGTTTTTCTGAATTGAGGAATAACTTACATGCAATGAAATGCACAGATCTTAAATGTATAGTTGGATCAGTTTTGACAAATGCATACAGCCATGTAGCCCACACCCCATCCATATATGGAGTATTTTCATCACTCCTAAAGTTCCCTCTTGCCCCTTCTCAGTCAATGCCTTGATCAGATTCCAAAAACATCTACGGATCTATTTTCCATAGATTTCCATCACCGTAGATTTGCCTGTTCTAGAACTTTATATAAATGGAATTATGTAGTATATATGTTCTTGTGTCTGGCTTCTTAGCATGTTTTAAAAATTCATCTATGTTGTTGTATCAGTTTGACCTCTTTTATCAGAGTAATGTTCCATTGTATTAATATGCTATGGTTTTTTAAATCCATTTGTTTATAGACATGCTATTTCCAGTTTTGGCTAATATGAGTAGAGCTGCTATGAACACATTTTGTACAAGACTTTTGTTAACATGGGTTTTCGTTTCTCTTGGATAAATATCTAGGAGTGGAATTGCAAGCTCATATAATAAATGTGTATTTTAACTTTTAAGAGATTAACACCTTTCCAAAGTTGGGACCTGCCCTTTTAATCATTGGGTTACACTCTCCACATTTCATAGGTTTATTGTAAGGAATAAATTAAATAATGCATGTAAAGAGCTTAGTGTAGTGCTTAGCACAAGTAAGGGCTTGACTTATTAGCTGCTGTTGTAGTTACTGTCTATAGCTGATAACTTCCAAATCTCTCTCTCGAGCACTGGGCCTGTATCTCCATCTGCCGGCTTATACAACATCAGAACCTGGCTGTCCCACAGGCAGCTCCCACTCAGCTTGTACCAAACTGAGCTCTTTTCCCCAATCTCCATCTGCAGACTTGGTTCTCCTCTCATGTGCCTTGTTATGGTGAATACTGTCAGCTGCCCAAGCCTCTCCCCTCCTTGCACATCTAACAGATCACCCAGGCCTGTTGATTCTACTGCCTTAATAGCACTTTCATGTGTCCATTTCTCTCCATTCCCCCTTGTTGCTGCCTTAGTTCTGACCTTCAGTGTCTGTCTCCTGGATCACTACAACAGCCTAGTAATTGAGGCCCACACCTGAGGACTGCCACTCCCAATTCACTGCCTACACTGCAACCATGGGATCTGTCCATAAGACAGACCTAATCCTGTCATGATCCAATTAGAACCCTTCATGGCTTCCCAGGATAAAGTCGCAACCCTCATATTCCTTTCAAGGCCTTCCTGCCCCAGTTTCATCTCCTACCTCCTTGCATAAGCTTCCTTCCCACCCCCTAGATTTCTTCCTTTACCGGATCTTTTGCTTAGAGGCCTTTGCCTGTGCTGCTTGTCCCACATAGAATAAATATCCTTCTGTCCCCTACCTCATCCTACCCTGTCCCTTCACTTAGCATATACCCATCGGGATTCAGCCAGGATGTGTCTAAGTGCTAGGAAGCATTCTCTGCCATCAGGCTTCTTTCCCCTTGGGTTGGGGTAAGTGTCCCCCCCCGGCCCCCCACTATGTGCCCTGGCGCTCGGTACTTACCCCAGTGTGGCTCTCAAGGCACCGTGCTGCCCAATACCCACCTGGCCCCGACCCTGGACTGTGAGTTCCCAGAGCACAGGGCCCGATTTTCACTCATGCTAGCACCTAGAACCCAGCAGGTACTCAGTGAACGTGTGGGAGACTGAATAATTGTACTGGTGGTATTGGAGAGTTTACTTAATTTGCTGCTGGACCTTTTGAGGATGAATGATCAGAGTGAAGCCAACAGCATTTGGAATTGCTGGGTTCTTACCCCTTTGTCTTGTCCTCACAGCCCGATGAAAATTCACTGGATTTTTCCTCTTGTATGCTACGGCCCGGGATTAAAAATGCTCAGGAACTTGCTTGTGGGGTGTGCCTTTTAAATGTGGACTCCAGGAGCCGGGTAAGTCACACGCCTTCCCCCTACAGATGGCAGAGCATTTCCCTAATAGGACCTGGGGGACAGCCCCATCTAGCCCACTTCTCTGCGAGGTCTGTGACCACAGGTGGGGATTTCATGAAGCTCTGAAATCTGACCACAAGAGCGGATACATTCTCTCAAAAGGGCAGTGGGGGAAGCTGCTAAGGGAATGGATGCAGTTCCTGCCTTTGTAAGGAGCATGCTGTTTGCATTGTGTCTGCAGCACCCTGTGCACAGTGGGTGGTAGAAAAGGTTAAACCTCTAAGGATTTGTTTGGAGGCAAGAGGCCCTGTTTTGGGAATTTTGTTGACCTTATGGTTTCAACATTATTTCAGAAAGAAGAGAAGCCTGCAGAAGAACATCCTAAAAAAGTATGAACCAGTTACACATTATCTTAGCATCTCCATCTTAATTTTGAGTGTGGAAGGCAAATCTGATGACTCCACTGCCATCCTGAACCGTTCCAATCACGAATCCTTTACTGAGTCATTTTTTGTTCCCATAATGTTTGATTTAATCAACTAACATGTCTATGTGGGTCCGCTGCTGTCTTGTTTGCATGCTTGTATCTCATAATTGGCTTCTGGTGTTGTGGTTCTTTTTTTCTGTGATAAACAGGGTAACAGAGCGAGCTGCTTCTGAAAACTAGAAGTTGTAGCGATACACAGAATGAGATCAAAGAGCTTCAGGATCTGGCTGTTATCAGACAAAAACAAATTATTTGGGTTTTAGTTTTATTTGTTTACTTAGAGTGCTTTAGAAAACACCCAGGAAGTGGTTGAGGTTAGCAATGACTGGTTGTAACTTACTACAAGCATTTGTTGTCGTTAGTGCTGTCCAGTCGATTCTGAGTCCTAGCGGCCCTGTGTACAGTAGAGGGGAACCCTGCCCGGTCTTTCTGCGCCATCCTCTCACCTTCCAGCGCTGTATCAGACAATGCTGCGCTGCTATGCATAGGGTTTTCATGGCCAATTTTTTGGGAAGTGGGTGGCCAGGTCCTTCTTCCTAGTCTGTCTTAGTCTGGAAGCTCCGCTGAAACCTGTCCACCATGGGTCACCCTGCTGGTATTTGACATACCAGTGGCATAGCTTCCAGCATCACAGCAACACACAGCCAGCAGTGTATGACAATTGACAGACGGGTGGTGTGGTTCCCTGACTGGGAAACGAACCTGGGCCGTGGCAGTGAGAGCACAAAATCTTAACCACCAGACCACTAGGGCTGGCTACCTATACGCATTATGTACTCATCTGGAAATAATTCTTGGGTGTTTAATATCTTTTTTTTTTTTTTTTTTTACAAACCCTGTACCTATTTGGACTTTTTAATTATGTCAGTTCAGTTATCAGCTCCCAATGGCATTAGACCCTAAGAGTTTTTTAGTCTTTTGTTTTCTTCATGATAGGACTGTAATCAGCCACAGAAATTTAAGGGATTGATTACATGTTACAGTCAAATGCCAGCCTTAGGGGAAGGGCTTCCTTCAGCACAATGAGGGATAAAAATTATCCACAGCCCTTGGCTATTTTAGTTCCCCATATCATGACCTCCCTCCAACCCCCCATAGCCTCTGTCTGCCTTTTCTATGAAAGATTTGGCCTCCTTTTGCTGAAACTGGGTTTAATGGTAAAGATTTTTTTATACCTTTAATTAGCAGTGAAAAACTTTCTCACTTGAATTCCTAGAGCCACCTGCTCAGCTTTTGTGTGTGTGCCAGTTTGGCCTCAGCCTCTGTGACCTGGAGAGGTGTACGTGCTGGTGGCTGATGAGCTCTTAGGTGCAGAAGCCTGACTTGCCCCACATCTCTCTCTATTTCCGGCAGGCATTCAACTCAGAAACAGACAGTTTCAAGCTGGCATATGGAGGACACCAGTATCACGCCAGCTGTGCCAACTTCTGGATTAACTGTGTTGAACCAAAACCTCCTGGCCTCATCCTGCCTGATTTGCTCTGAAAAGCTCCTCTATGAAGTACGAACTGGGTTGGTTTTCTTTCCAGCACACGTTACGGGGTGACAGGGACCAATAAACAGAATGCAGGTGCTGCAAAGTTCACCTCCATGAATCTAAATGAAGAATTCCCCAAGAGGTAGAGGAGGAGAAAAGCTGCGGAAAGTTCCCAGTCATTCCTGCAGACGGCCTTTGTCCCCTAGTTCCCACTGCCAGTCTTTGGGATTTGAGGTAAAATTGCCCAAACTGCATGTGGCACCAGAAGTTTGCTAACTTCTCTCTAGTTCTCTTAAGCTGTTTTAAAATATGGACCACAATTTTCTTTATCTAAGGAATAATTTGCTGCTGCAGTATTGCAACTGTGAAGAATTGACATTTGAAGAAAAATAAATTATTGTTGTAGGACTGGAATTGGCAAGAATGTTTTGAGCCAGTGTTTATGTCTAGAACACTTATTGTCCTGTGAAGTAGAATGCATTTAGTTTGTTAATATCTGAAATAAAAAGGGGAAATTGTGATTAAACTGATGTTCTATCTTTTTGTAGAAAAAATTCTGCTCATCTCCATTGGACAGTGGCAGGTAGGTGAAGGCAGATTTACCAACTTGGTCACAACTGAACCAGTTCTCTACTCCTTTCATTCATTTCTAAAACTATCAACTTTCAAGACTTCTTAAAACATGCCTGGGTGCTTTGCAGTGGAGAAGAATGTTCATTTTGACAGAGGCCCAAATCCTTGTGTATCAGGATGAATATCCTTCCCTTAGGGACCTTCACTGGAAACCTTGTTTTATCTCACACACAGATGTGAACATGGTATTTTTTTTCAGACAAGATTTGGAAAGGCAGCTGAATGAAATCTCTTTCCAGTGGCCTCTGTCCAAATTTCCAGAAATGACTGCATAGGGACCAGTACTGACTGCTATATCTGTGTGAGAGACCTGAAAATTAATTCAGGGTTAGACGTTGGAGTTCCTGGCCTAGTGAGAAGAGGAAAACGTACATTTATGGTAGAAGGACATGACAGTGGAAGAAAATTGTTCAAAAACAGCACTGAATTTTAGAAGGAAAAGGCTCACAATCTTTGGTGTCAGGAGTTTTCTTTGCCACTTAAACTAAATGCATAAAATCAGAAAAAAAGCCAAGTGGTTAAGGACTGTGATATTCTGGGGAAGAACATGCCAATCTAGGACGCACGTTTCTCTGAATTGTTAATTATGTGCTTTATGAAAAGATTTTGAATCTTGTATGTTTCACTTTGTATGACTTAAATTCTCTGACCTAGACTTAGTTTTTATTTGTAAACTGAAAAAGTTGGTTTTGTCTATGTAATTGCTATTTTACATAATTAGATTATTTTCCCTTCTCAGGACAAAGCTCGAGGAAATTCTGTTTTGTTCCATCTTACAGCTTTTACCTCCCTCTTCTCCAAGAAAAGTATAGAACATTTTCATTAAAGAGCTGTTGATGAGGCTTCTGCTTTACCCTGCTGTGCACCAGAATGCACAGAGCAGCGTTGATGAAAGAAATGTTTCTCATTTGCTCCAGATGATACTATCTCCCCTACTAATGACTGAGACAGCTGTCTCTGCATTGTTACCTCCAGAGCCTTTGCCGCCACAGGGCTAGTGGGGTGTTAGTAACAACACAAGTGGGCTGGTTCCTAGCAGGCTTTTCCTGAGGCCTCTGTGCTCCACTACAGCCTGCACAGCACCTACGGTTTCAACATGGCACCAGAATTCAAGCAGGCTTTTAATCAGTCCTGTACATTCGAAATAGACCATGATAACAGACTCTACACCTTTGTGATAAGAATGTCTCCCAATTTGACAGAATTTACATTGCTGAGACATTTTTTGGAAATGCTATACGGACTATTATTGTCACAGTGGCCTGTATCAATGACATTTTTAAAAGTATGCTCGGGGCCTGCCTGGTGGTGTAGCAGTTAAGTTCACATGCTCTACTTTGGTGACCTGGGGTTTGCAGCTTCAGATCCCAGGTGTGGACCTATGCACTGCTTGTCAAGCCATGCTGTGGCAGCGTCTCATATAAAGTAGAGGAAGGGCCGGCCCAGTTGCACAGTGGTTTAGGTCCCACTTTGGCAGCCTGGGGTTCATGGGTTCAGATCCCCGGCGCCAGCTGATGCACTGCTTGTCAGCCATGCTGTGGTGGCGTTCCATATAAAGTAGAGGAAGATGGTCACAGATGTTAGCCCAGGGCCAGTCTTCCTCAGCAAAAAAAGAGGAGGATTGGCAACAGATGTTAGCTCAGGGTTGGTCTTCCTCACAAAAAATAAAAATAAAATATAAAGTAGAGGAATATGGGCACGGATGTTAGCCTGGGGCCAGTCTTCCTCAGCAAAAAAAAAGGATTGGCAATGTATGTTAACTCAGGGCTAATCTTCCTCACAAAAAAGAAATAATAAATAAATAAAAAGTATGCTCCATCTGTTAACTAGATTGGCTTCCATTCCTAGATATATTCCAAAATGTCTCAGATAAAATTCCTACATATAATTACTGCTGACCTTACCAAGTGACTAAACAGTCACTCCATGGGAGGTACAAGAAGCAAATACAGCAGACATCAACAAAAAGCCTTTGGTGTGAAAAGTATTCACTACTTTAGTATCTAATAGTGGAAATGTTTTTATGAGACACCACCAAGAAGGATTTTGGGGAGTATAGAATACCGTTGCGTTGATTTATGCAAGTTTATTAAAATGACTCAACACTGCATTCAGCTCCACCTCAGCTCTTGTTAGCCAAGAGCCCAGTGTCCTTGGAAACAGTAACCAAGGTTACTCATTTCTATACTGTGTATTGTGCAGGCAGCTTCACCCCAGTGCTTGAGTGGTGATTAATAAGCACTTTCCTTTTTTGGTATTGTATTTTGCCTTTAAAAATTTATGGCTCATTAGTATGTAATTTTTGTCTGGACATGCTTGAGGTAGAAGAGGCACAGAGTATATCAGAATATTTATTATACATGCTTTATTTTTCCTGTGGCTGCTAGTTAGCACTCTACATAGGTTGCATATTTTAAATTATTTGAATATTTTCTGTGCATATATTTTTTTTGTTGTTTGTTTAAAGATGCCTTCTACTTGCCTTTTTTTATTTTTATTTTTTTGGCTAGGAAGATTGGCCCTGACCTAACTGTTGCCAGTCTTCCTCTTTTTGCTGAGGAGGATTGGGCCTGAGCTAACATCCATGCCCAACCTCCTCTATTTTGTATGTGGGATGCCGCCACAGCATGCCTTGATGAGTGGTGCATAGGTCTGTGCCTGGGATTTGAACTTACAAACCCCAGGCTGCCGAAGTGGAGCACACGAACTTAAAACACTATGCCAGCAGGCCAGCCCCTACTTGCATTTTATTTAATGACTAGTATGTTCTTAAGCTTTGGAAAGACTTTAGGGCCCTTATTTTATAGAAATTTGAAATGCTTTGTCTGCACTGGGGATCACTACAAAAATTCCCTAACAAACACCTTCTGGGTCACACACTGTTCTTTGTGACCAGCTAATAAACTCTGGCATTTAGATTAGAAAGGTGATAGGCTTCCCAAGTGCTAAGAATACTCTTAGTTACATCACAATAGGGGTGTTTGCCAGGATTTCTGCAGGAAATTTTCCTTAATTACCAAGAACATCGTCACCAGGTGTTTTCTTACTAGAGTACAATGATTACTTTGGGATTCTTATCCAGAGACTCCCAGACTTACTTAAAGTTTGCCTTCATACTAAAGAAGCCATAACCTTCATAGCCATAGGATTCTTTTGTTTTGACTGATTTTTGATCATGTGCTGATATGGTTTTTATGGGCTCCTCTGATTTCCCATACAAATATTAATTTCATTTTAATATTCCTATTTAGACAATAATGGTGCACGTTTATAAAAGTGGGCAAATGGTATGAAAAAAAGACAGAATAGGATTTAGATGAAAACCATTGCCACAGACCAGGTAAAATCTGCAAGATACAATTTAAATATGCAGTCACTGGCATTATATCTATGACTTCTTGCCAAAATAAGCCAAAAATCTAGAAAATTATTCCACAGATAAGCAAGCTACAATCTACCTGGCAAATGAAGTAAAATAAAGCTCACTGTGACAAGTGGCTCCCCTACCTAACAGTAAGAGGCAACCTGGTAACTCCCAGGGTTTCCCAGGAGCGTGGAATAGAGAAGAGCTAATTAAACTTCTACCAAGTCCCTGATGAGTTGTTATCAAATTAGGAGCAGTGAACTGGGTGACACTTCCAAGTTTCAACAAAGGAAACCATTGTTATTTGTTTATCACTTGTATTATATTGTATCACTTGTATTGAGGTTTGGTTTAGAGCATTTTTGTGTGTGTTAACAGTCAAGGAAGGGCACACCTTTTGTTAAAAACCACTTTCTTTGATGGAGGACTCACTGTTTTGGTGCACTCCAGTTACCAAGAGACAATTGAAAACAGTACCTTTTAAAAATCAGAGTGTATACTCTATGCTGTTTTCCACTGTTCCAGGACAGTGAATGATGTTAATATCTGCCCATCTGCAAGGATGTGAAACGCTGGCATGATTCAGCTGGGATGCCTATTTTTAGTGTTCATAACTGTCACAGGAGCCATATATTTAACACAATTGTTGGAGAGCATCTTTCTTCCATCAACACACACAGACACTTCGAAATTCTTATTAGTAAAAATTCTAATATGTTAAGCAGATATATTTATTAAAAATAATGCTGATTGATATAATCCTGGGGCACACTGATTCCAAGAGGGTGTTTGCAGCAGATTTCATTATAATTACTTAACAGCTAAATAATAAAGGTTTTGTTTTTGTTTTTGTTTTTTAACTTACAGAGTCACTAAATAGAGGGGAAAAGAGAGTAGGGCTAATCCCGTAGAGACTGAAGCTGGTATCAGTCTTCCCTAAGCATTTATTTGGTCGGCAGCCTTGGGCAAAGCTTGTCTCTACAGGGTTAATCAGGGCCCAGAGTGATGTTTGCCCTGAGCTCCTCCTGTACCGGCCATGATGCCAAAAGGCATGGGATTCAGAATAGAGCAGAACCAAACAGTTTATTAAACTGTTCAAATCGTTAAAAATGATTAAAAGCCAGTTAAAGATTTTCATAAACATTATTCCAAAATGTTAGTTTTAAAAATGTTACTAGCAATGTATGCATTCCCCTTATGTTCTTCCCCTCCCTCCCTATCTCCTAAAATAAACTTGAACACCTAGTGTAAAAAACACTTCAGGGAGAACCAAAAGTCAACCGTTTGAAAAGAAAGGTGAAGAGGGGAGCAGACGGTGTGTAGCAGATGCTGGTACTGCTCAAGGGGCTGCTGATGCAGGCTTTGGTGGCATTAAATCCCCCAGTAAGGCATCAGGTGTCGGGACTCTTTCTCATAAACGTCTGGAACTATGCCATAAGGTGTCTGTACCATTTTAACTGTCGACTTCCCAAAGAGCTGGCGCTCGTAGTCTATCAGCTGCCTCCAGAAGCCTACGTTGGGCCTGATGACAGGCCTCCGGGCTTTCACCCAGTTGTATGCCTCCAGCAGGCACACATTGTGGAATTTCATCAGGTAAGCAATGCAGAGAGTGGCCGAGCGGCTCACCCCTGCGGCACAGTGCACCAAGGTGGCCCCATGCTTCCTGCTCACACTGTGGATCTTGTCGGCCACGGTGTCAAAGTACAGTCCGATGGGGGCATGCGGCATGTCAGCCAGAGGCACTTTAACATATTCAAATTGGGGCCAGTTGAAATTGGGGATCTCAATGGTAGCATTAACGATGCAGGTGATGCCACGAGCCTGGAGGAGGTGCCGGTTGGAGGCCACACTGCCTCTGCCCAGGAAGAGAGAGGAGGTGATCTGAGCAATGCCTCCTATGTCTCCCTCAGAAATCATCCGAGGGGCCATGAGAGTCCGTGGTAGCGTGCTGTGACCTCTGGAGCTCATGAAGACGCCGGCAATCACACTTGCATTGTTGGAAGCAAGACCAGAGTGTTGTGTTTTCCTCCACGAAGGAATCCGAAATTACAATCTCCTTCCTGCAAAATACAGGTATCTGTCAGTACTTTAAGTGCTACTGACTCATCACAGCCTTCCGCAGGGTGTGTGAAATGGGAAGGTGAAAGGATTAGACACGGTTATTTTCTATAACAGAGTACATTCTTTCAAGGATGTAGACAAATCATTTTCTATCGATTAACAGGAAAAGTAGCCTAAGACGCCAATATGTAAAATCAATGTAAAACTCAGCTCTCTGGTGATTGTTTAAAAAAAAAAAAAAAAAGCTAAATGGAAATAGTAGTCACCCTATTTTAGGAAAAGTTAAAGACAGAAACATGCTCAACTGGTTCCGGAACAACAGTCTTGCAGGGTCTTGCTCTTACTGAAGGGAGTGGTGTTCCTTGGTCTATCTGAAATTCTGCTCCCTCCCACAGCCGTGTTCTTTCATATACTTTTGCCTACCTCCACAGCTATGATGGCTATCTTCCTAAACCTAATTCTAGACACAGAGGTCTTACAAAGGTATGAAAATGATGCCACATTAGGTAATATATTCAATGAACTGGCTTTATAAAGGACTAAAGAGATAATAAATTGTAGAGTTACAGAAAAGCCAAGACATATGATCACCTTAGCCCTTTATTATTTAAAAATAGCGACCTCCTATCACATTTGTGACATCTGAACACTTTGGAAATCCAACTAGCTTTGGGTAACTTGTGCTGTGGCATTTCCATGGAAAGAATCCCAGGCAATTGGAAAGTCATGGTCTCAAAAATTCATTTGTCTAAGTTAGTGGGCATTTTAGCTGATTTGACCTTGGATGTGCTTAAATGATAATAACTTCACCTTCTTCAGCCACTTCTAAGCTCCAAGATGAAGCTGGCTTCAGATGTGTGATGGAATTAAAATGAGCTTAGTTTAATATTTGCAGATGTATACTGTCTCATTCGTACAGAGTATACTATAAAAGACATCCAATATTATATAATGTTTATATAGTACATTAGTAACTATAGAAAAAGAAATTATCAGTTTCCTGAGATTTTAAACACATCAGTTCCTCTCACTGCAAAATCACAGTGCTTTATAGTCTGTGCCTACTGGGAAGTGTGCTTATCCCCATCCAGGGTACCGTGTGGATGCCCGAAGTAGTATCAGTCAGACGAGAATATCCCCAGTTTCTCAGAGTGGTGCTGGGGCTACTCACTTGTGAGCAGTTACTGTGGAGTGCTGGGTCTGGATCTGGAAAGTTCTAAGTAAGAGTGCTGATCACAGTGGATACAAATCAGATCTGCAGGAAAACAAGGAGGCAAGAATGTGGCCAATCAGGAAGTTCAAGAGAATTCCTCCTGGGTTTTTACTATTAAATTGGGTTTGACTGGAATAAATCTAGGAAGTGGAAGGCATGCTAAATATATCCAGACGTGCGTTTAAAGAATGCGCCAGTAAGAAACACCAATCTAAGTCTCAGCTTTTCGTTAATGACACATACCCACGGTGTGAGAAATAAAGTACTGTTTTGGCCATAATAGAAATTTTTGAAAGGAGGAGATTCAGAAGACCACAACATATCCATGAAATGTAAGGCACTACCCACTGGGCCTGCAAGCAAAATGAGCTAGTCTCTTCCATGTGCCCTCAGTCAACCCAGCAGCGTGAGAGACTGTGTGCAATGTGCTCGACACCACAGTGGGCACAACAGCCAAGCCCAATGCAGGGACACAGCTTCACGAAGAGTGCTACGGTAGTGGCTGCAGCCGTGAACACCAACCCCAGCGGTGCTGGCATTGAGCAGAGCAATTTGAAATTTCTCTGTTTCTCTTCCATGTTGGCCCTCTTATTTTATTAACTTATGGAACAGTATGATGAGCACCAGTGAGTTTCATTAAAAATGTATTCCTCCCCTACCTGTACCTCTGCCTTTCCTAGGTAACCATCACACTTTAATTTTTTTACAGCTCTGTTGAGGCATAACTGACATACCAATTGATATACAACTTGATGAGTTTTGACATATGTATAAACTTGAGACACCATGACCTAAAAATAAACATCCATCCCCCACCAAAATTTTCTCATGCTCCTTTCTAATTTATCCTTCCCTCACCCTCTAGCCCCATTCGCAAGCAATCACTGATCTGTTTTCTGTCACTATAGTTTGTATTTTCTAGACTTTTATATGATGGAAATCATACAATATAGGGATCTTTTGGTTTGGTCTGACTTTCGCTCAGCATAATTATTTTGACATCCATGTTGCATATATCGATAGTTTACTTGTTTTTACTACTGACTAGTATTCCATTGTGTACGTATACCATAGTTTGTTACCTATTCACCTAATGATAAAAATTAGGTTGGTTCTAGTTTTAAGCTATTATAGGTAAAGCTGATGTAAACATTCATGTATAGGTATTTGTGTGGACATATGCCTTCCTTTCTCTTGGTTGAATACCTAGGAGTGGAAGGGCTGGGTCATATGACATGTGCATATTTAACATTTTAAAATAATTTTTTAAAAAGCTTTAAAAATAGTTATAGCTTGCAGCCTGAGAGGCAGGCTTCTAATTAAACACACATGTGAGGGCCCACTGAAATCCTCTCCAGAGACCTTGGAGGGTGGGTGCTATCTTCACACTCTCCCTCTGCCAAACTCCAGTTATTTCCCGGAGAGGAACTTCTGTATGTGTCTGTGCCTTGGTTTTGTGGCTGTCACCTAGGCAGCCTTGATCACCTGCCTCTGGTGGCCAGCAAAGCTTGCATTCCTGGGTCCCATGGGACTGTAACAAATGGAGAGGCAGTTCTTAGGGAGCTACCACCCCCAGGGCACTGCACAGACAGCAGACTGAAACACACCCAAAGTCTTTCTGTCAAAGAGGCCTATTTGCTTGTCCTAGAGCTTCAACCTGAGGGGCAAGCTTCTAGTCTGGCACACATCTAAGGGCATACTAAGGAGAAGAGAGAAAGGGGCAGAAAACTTACTGAAGAAATAATGGCTGAAAACTTCCCTAACCTGGGGAAGGAAACAGACATCCAGATCCAGGAAGTCCAGAGAGTTCCAAAAAGGTGAACCCAGAGAGACCTACACCATGACAAACTATAATTAAATTATCAAAAGTTAAAAAGATGAGGAGAGGGGGCTGGCCCCATGGTGTAGTGGCACAACCCACTTTGGTGGCCCATGTTCAGATCCTGGGTGCAGGCCTAAACCACTCATCAGCCATGCTGTGGTGGTGACCCACGTAAAAAATAGAGGAAGACTGGCACAGACGTTAGCTCAGGGCAAATCTCCCTCAGCCAAAAAAAAGTTTAAAAGAAAGATAAGGAGGGGGCCGCCCGGTGGTGCAGCGGTTTAGTCCGTGCTTGGCAGCCCGGGGTTCGCAGGTTCGGATCCCGGGCACCCGCCGATGCACTGCTCGTCAGCCACGCCATGGCGGTGTCCCATATAAAGTAGAGGAAGACGGGCACGGATGTTAGCCCAGGGCCAGTCTTCCTCAGCAAAAAGAGGAGGATTGGCGACGGATGTTAGCTCAGGGCTGGTCTTCCTCACAAAAAAAAAAAAAAAAAAGATAAGGAGATAATCTTAAAAGCAGCAAGAGAAAAACAACTTGTTACGTACAAGGAAACCCCCATAAGACCGTGAGCAGATTTTTCAGCAGAAACTTTGCAGGCCAGAAAGGAGTGGCAGATTATATTCAAGGTACTGAAAGAAAAATCTTCCAATCAAGAATACTCTACGCAGCAAAGTTATCATTCAGATTTGAAGGAAAGAGAAGGTTTCCAGACAAGCAGAAGCTACAGGAGTTCATCCCCACTAATCCAGTCTTATAAGAAATGTTAAAGAGACTTTCTTTAAGCTGAAAAGAAAGGGTGCTAATTTGTAAAATGAAAACGTGAAAGTATAAATCTCACTGGTAAAGGTAAATATAGTAAAATTTTGAATAATACAATCTAAAGGGTAGATTAATCATTTATAAAGCTAGTATGAAGGTTAAAGACAAAAATAGTAAAAATAACTAACTACAATAATTAGTTAAGGGATATGCAATATAAAAAGATGTAAAATGTGACATCAAAAACATAAAACATGGGAGGGAGAGTAAAAATGTAGAGCTTTAGAATACATTCAAACTTAAGTTATCAACTTAAAATAGACTGTAATAAAGTTGTTATATGTAAGGCTCATAGTGACCACAAAGCAAAAACCAATAGTAGACACACAAAAGATAAAGGAATCTAAGTATACCACTAAAGACAATCATCAAATCACAAAGTAAGAGAGCAAGAAGAAAACAACAGAGGACCTCCAAAGGACCCAGAAAACAATTAACAAAAAGGCAGTAAGTATATAGCTATGAATAATTACTTTAAATGTAAACGGACAGAATTCTCCAATCAAAAGACATAAAGTGGCTGAATGGATAAAAAAATAAGACCCATCTATATGATGCCTACAAGAAACTCACTTCAGATGTAAGGACACACACAGACTGAAAGAGAAGGAATGGAAAAAGATATCTCATGCAAATGGAAACCAAAAGGAAGCTGGAGTAGCTATAGGTAGACAAAATTGACTTTAAAACCAAGACTGGGGGGCTGGCCCCGTAGCGTAGCTTAAGTTCATGTGTTCCACTTTGGTGGCCTGGGGTTTGCCAGTTCCAATCCTGGATGCGGACCTACTCACCGCTCATCAAGCCATGCTGAGGTGTCACCCCATATAGAGGAACTAGTAGGACCTACAACTAGGATATACAGCTATGTACTGGGGCTTTGGGAAGGAAAAGGAAAAAAAAAACGAGGAAGACTGGCAACAGATGTTAGCTCACGGCCAATCTTGCTCAAAAAAAAAAAAATGATGCACGTACATATGGGCATTTCCTCCTGGTCTGACATTAAAAAAAAAGACTGTAATAAAGAGACAAAGAAGGGCATTATCTAATGATAAAGGGGTCAATCCAAATAAGAGGATATAACATTTGTAAATACTTATCCACCCAACATAGGAGCACCAAAATATATAAAGCAATATTAACAAACCTAAAGGGAGAACTAGATACCAATACAATAATAGTAGGGGACTTCAATACGCAACTTTCATCAATAGATCATTTAAACAGAAAATCAATAAGGAAATATCAGCCTTAAATGACATGTTACACCCAATGGACTTAACAGATATATTCAGAACATTCCATCTAAAAGCAACAGAACATACATTCTTCTCAAGTGCACATGGAACATTCTCCAGGATAGATCATATGCTAGGTCGCAAAACAAGTCCTAATTAATTTAAGAAGACTGAAATATCAAGCATCTTTTCTGACTACAATGGTATGAAACTAGAAATCAGAAGAAAACTGGAAAATTCACAAATATGTGGAAATTAAACATAGTACTGAACAACCAATGGGTCAAAGAAGAAATCAAAAGAGAAATCAGAGCCAGCCCTGATGGCCTAGTGGTTAAAGTTTGGCACATTCTGCTTAGGCGGCCCAGGTTCAGTTCCTGGGCATGGAAGCACACTACTTGTCTGTCAGTAGCCATGCTGTGGCAGCGGCTCACAAAGAACTAGAAGGATTTACAACTAGAATATACAACTATGGACTGGGGCTTTGGGGAAGGGGGTAAAAAAGAGGAAGATTGGCAACAGATGTTAGCTCAGGGTGACTCTTTCCCAGCAAAAAAAAAAAAAGAGAGAAATCAAAAAATACCTTAAGACAAAGGAAAATGGAAATACATCACACCAAAACATATGTGTTGCAGCAAAAGCAGTTTTAAGAGGGGAGTTCATAGCAATAAATGCCTACATCAAGAAACAAGAAAGATCTCAAACAACCTAACTTTACACCTTAAGGAACTAGAAAAAGAATAACAAATGAAGCCCAAAGTTAATAGAAGGAAGAAATAACAAAGATCAGAGCAGAAATAAATTAAATAGAGACTAAAATGACAATAGAAAAGATCAACGAAACTAAGAGCTGGTTTTCTGAAAAGATAAAAAAATTGACAAACTTTTAGCTAGACTCATCAAGAAAAAAAGAGAGAGGACTCAAAATCAGAAATGAAAGAGGAGATGTTACAACTGATACCACAGAAATACAAAAGATCATAAAAGACTACTATGAACAATTATATGCCGACAAATTGAACAACCTAGAAGAAATGGATAAATTCCTAGAAACGTGCAACTTACCAAGACTGAATCATGAAGAAACAGAAAATCTGAACAGACCAATAACTAGTAAGGAGATTGAAATCAGTAATCAAAACCCTCTAACACACAAAAATCCAGGACCAGATGGCTTCACTAGTGAATTCTACCAAACATTTAAAGAATAATTAATACCAATCATTCTCCAACTCTTCCAAAACACAGAAGAAGAGGGAACATCTCCAAACTCATTTTACGAGGCCAACATTATGTTACTACCAAAACCAGACAAGGACACCACAAGAAAAGATAATTACAGGCCAATACCCCTGATGAACATAATGCAAAAATCTTCAACAAAATATTAGCAAACCAAATTCAATATTATATTAAAAGGATCATACACCATGATGAAGTGGGATTTATTCCAGAGATGCAGGGATGGTTCAACATCTACAAATCAATCAATGTGATACACTCTATAAACAAAATGAAGGCTAAAAATCATACGATCATCTCAATAGATGCAGAAAAAGCATTTGACAAAATTCAACATCTATTTATGATAAAAACTCTCAACAAAGTGGGTATAGAGGGAATGTACCTCAACATAATAATAATGACAAGTCCACAGCTAACTGACTCAGTGGTGAAAAGCTGAAAGCTTTTCCTCTAAGATCAGGGAAAAGACAAGGATGCCCACTCTCACCACTTTTATTCAACATAGTACTGAAAGTCCTAGCCAGAGCATTTCCACAAGAGAAAGAAGGAAAAGGCATCCAAACTGGAAAGGAAGAAGTAAAACTGTCATTATTTGCAGATGACATGATATTATATATAGAAAACCCTAAAGACTCCACTAAAAAACTGTTAGAACTAAGAAACAAATTCAGTAAAGTTGCAGGATACAAAATCAATATACAAAAATCTGTTGCATTTTTATACACTAATAATGAACTATCAGAAAGAGAAATCAGGAAAACAATCCCATTTACGACTGCATCAAAAAGAACAAAATACTTAGGAATGACTTTAACCAAGGAGGTGAAAAATCTGCACACTGAAAAACTATGCAACACTGGTGAAAGAAATTGAAGATGGCACACATAAATGGAAAGATATTCTGTGCTCATGGATTGGAAGATTTAATATTGTTAAAATGTCCATACTACCCAAAACAACCTACAGATTCAATGCAATCTCTATCAAAATTCCAATGGCATTTTCACATAAATAGAACAATCCTAAAATTTGTATGGAACCACAAAAGACCCCAAATAGCCAAAGCAATCTTGAAAAAGAAGAACAAAGCTGGAGGCATCTCACTCCCTGATCTCAAACTATATTACAAAGCTATAGTAATCAAAACAGTATAGTATTGGCATAAAAACAGACACAAAAACAGACACAGATCAGTGGAACAGAATAGAGAGCCCAGAAATAAATCCATGCATATAAGGTCAATTAATTTACAACAAAGAAGCCAAGAATATACACTGGGGAAAGGACAGCCTCTTCAATAAATGGTGTTGGGAAAACTGGACAGCCACATGCAAAAGAATGAAACCAGACCACTATTTTTACACCATACACAAAAATTAACTCAAAATGGATTAAAGACTTGAATGACATTAAGACCTGAAACCATCAAACTCATAGAAGAAAACATAGGAGGGGGGCCACCCAGTGGCGCAGCAGATTAGTTCACGCTTGGCAGCCCAGGGTTCGTGAGTTCGGACCCCGGGCACCCGCCAACTCACTGCCTGTCAGCCATGCCATGGCGGCGTCCCATATAAAGTGGAGGAAGATGGGCACAGATGTTAGCCCAGGGCCAGTCTTCCTCAGCAAAAAGGGGAGGATTGGCAACAGATGTTAGCTCAGGGCTGGTCTTCCCCACAAAAAAAAAAAATAGGAGGTAAGGTCCTTGACACTGGTCTTGGTGCTGATTTTTTGGATTTGACACCAAAAGCAAAGTCAACAAAAGCAAAAATAAACAAGTGGGACTATATCAAACTAAAAAGCTTCTGCACAGCAAAGGAAACCACCAAGAAAGTGAAAAGGCAACCTACCAAATGGAAGAAAATATTTGCCAATCATGTATCTAATAAGGGGTTAATATCCAATATACATGAAGAACTCATATAACTCAACAGCAAAAAAAAATCCAATTAAAAAATAGGCAGAGACTCTGAATAGACATTTTTCCAAAGAAGACATACAGATGGCCAACAGGTACATAAAAAGATGCTCAACATCACTAAACATCAGAGAAATGCAAATCAAAACCACAATGAGATATCACCTGACACCTGTTGGAATGGCTATTATCAAAAAGATAGGAATAAGAAGTGTTGATGAGGATGTAGAGAAAGGGGAATCCTTACACACTGTTGGTGGGAATGTAAATTGGTGCAGCCACTATGGAAAACAGAACGGAGCTTCCTCCAAAAATTAAAAATAGAACTACCATATGATCCAGCAATTCCACTTCTGTGTATTTATCCAAAGAAAACAGAAACATTAACTTGAAAAGATATATTCACCCCCATGTTCATTGCAGCATTATTTACAAAGCCAAGACATGGAAACAACCTAAGTGTCCATCAATGGAAAAAGGATAAAGAAAATGTAGTGTGTGTGTGTGTGTGTGTGTGTGTGTGTGTGTGTGTGTATGGAATATTATTCAGCCATAATAAAAGAAGGAAATCTTGCCATTTGCAACAACATGGGTGGATCTCGAGGGCATTATACTAAGTGAAATAAGTCAGACAGAGAAAGACAAATGCCGTATGATCTCACTTATGTGGAATCTAAGGAAAGAAAAAAGAATGTGCTCATAGATGCAGAGAATAGGTTGGTGGTTGCCAGAGGCAGGGAGTGGGGAGTTGGTGAAATGGGTGAAGGGGGTTAAAAGGTACAAATTTCCAGTTATAAAATAAATAAGTCATGGGGATGTAATGTACAGCATGGTGACTATAGTTTAACAATAATGTATATTTGAAAGTTGCTAAGAGTAAATCTTAAAAGTTCTCATCACAAGAAAAAAAATTTTTATAACTATGTATGGTGACAGATGTTAACTAGACTTATGGTAGGGATCATTTTGCAATATATACAAATCTCAAATCATTATGGGGCCGCCTGGTGGCGCAGCGGTTTAGTCTGCGCTTGGCAGCCCGGGGTTCGCAGGTTCGGATCCCGGGCGCCCGCCGATGCACTGCTTGTCAGCCACGCCGTGGTGGCGTCCCATATAAAGTAGAGGAAGACGGCACAGATGTTAGCCCAGGGCCAGTCTTCCTCACAAAAAAAAAAAAAAAAATCATTATGTTGTACACCTGAAACTAATATAATGTTATATGTCAATTATACCTAAATAAATAAATAAAAAGTTACAGCTTTATAATGCAGTGGTTCTCAAACTTGAGATCAGAATCACCTAGAGGGCTTGTTAAAACACAGATTGCTGAGCCCCACCCCCAGAGTTTCTGATTTAGGGGGTCTGGAGTGGGGCTCAAGCGCTGGCATTTCCCAGGTGACGAGGATGCTGATGGTCAGAGGACACACTTTGAGAACCACTGCAGAGGTGGATGCTGTGGTGTGCCACTCAGATTCCTCTCTTTGAGACTGAGGCACTCAGAGTGCTGGTGCTGATAGGTCACAAGTCCCTCCCCAGAAACTGCCCTTGTCCCAAGGGAGCTGCCTCACCCAAGGTTACACCCCTCTTTGGGGGCCCACATCTGGTGACTAATGAAACAGATGTATAACGTGAAATCGCATCATGAGGAGGAACAAGGAAGTAGTCGCACAAGGAAATGTGTGTGGATGTGCGTGTTAGATGGAAATGGAAATGGGCAGAACTTTTATGTGAGAACTTCCTGTCCTGCAGCAGAGCAGTCTCGTGCCAGTTCCAAGTCTTTCCCTGGCAGAATCCTAACAGTTTAAAAAGCAAAGTCACCATGGTAATAAACACAGAAAATTAGGCTTTCAAATTGCTAGTGATAATTCTCTCCTCAGTGTGGAAAATCTGGAAGATGCTAATCAAATTTCCAACCAGGTTATCTAGTTACTGTCTAGTTAAAAGGAACTCAGTCTTGTGGTCTCCCAAATAATCATTCTGTTTGGTAAGCCACTTGCCCTCCTGAGGCAAGGGTGCCCAGGCTCACTGGTATTTTCAGCAGAAAGGTCTTCGTCAAGGGCCAAGGGTAAGTAATGGGTGGGCCGGAAGCCTAGCTTATTCTGTCAACTCCCAGTCGCTGGGCAGTGATAGGGTACTTGGTGCCGCAGGGAAAAGAAAACAGATTGTGAGTCCTCAGGGCAGAATCCAAGTGAGACAGACATGATGCTCCCTCCCTGCTGCCGCTAGTCAGTCTCATGCCAACAAACCTGCTTAAAAGCCAAAGCAGGGTCCAAGGTTTAGAAAAACAACTTCTGCCAGAGCACTCAGAAGGGACAGATATATAGATGCTCCACTGACAAATACTCCTGGCCCCTTTTACAGATCAGAAAATACACGGTTCAGAATGGATGAGATGATTTCAACTTGGAGAAGACAAATAATAGAACTAAGAAAAGATCCAAGGTGTCCAGGCTCCTAGCTCAAGCCCACACACTGCTCCCCTGAACCTAGGGGGTTGGGGGTGGGGGTCTGTGTTCTCATGACCTGCTTCACAGCATTTTGACACCACCAGCCAGTGCCTTCAGTGCATGAAAGGGGTCTTGGCTCTGCCTAAGAAGAACGTATTTAAATGCTGCTTACAGAAAAGACTGAGCCCAGATAGGCTGAGCTGCTCTCTCCTATTGCCTGAATAGGGAAATATTACTACACAGTGGCACACCATTCAGGGCACAGAAAGCCCTCCTGATAGCAGAGGGACGTCAGCAAGGAGAAGTCCCAGAGTAGGCACAACAAGAAGCCCTAGTTTTCTTCAGTTCTAAGAATAGCTTATTCCGGTCATAAGGAATAAAAGAAAACATAGGTATTACATCACAGATGTGTCAAAATCAACTTAGTAAATGTGTCCTGGAAGACAGAAAAGACATCTAAGAACAAGAGCTTGACCCATATTTGAAGGATCAAAGACTGCAAGGTGCTCTCCGAGTGAACAAGCCACTCCCACTGCAGCACACTGGTCTCTGGGCGAGGGTGACCAGAGGGCACGCCAAGGAACATCCACGTCGCTGTCCATGGTGTTCCACTCAGCCCTCCCAAGTTGCTCTGGCAGCTGCATATACTTCTTGGAGGAAAAAATGCTTTCCGGCCCAGGGAAGTGGGTGGGATGGAGTGAAAGATAGGTATTTTTTTTCTTTACAAGTTATAAGAAATGTCTTGTCAGAGATGATGCTGGTCTCTTTGAATAATAAACATCAAAGCAATAAGTGCTCAACAAAATGCAGAATTAGTATCTGTCCAGTGGGCCTGTGATCTCAGGCACAAGCTGCTAACAGCTGACTGCTCACTGCACTGGTGAGCTCCTGGGACATGGGCACCGGCCTCACGTTAGCACCAGCGTCCCTACCTGGAGCAGACTCGGCATCGCTGCTTGGAGTCACGGTCTATTCAGAGCATCCATCCCAGTGCCAAGGAGGCTACTTTTCTTTTTTTTTAAATCATGACAACCACTAAAATCAGCAGTTAAAGAAATGAAATTCTATCTTCTGCTTTTTCTCCTCATGTTGAATAAGCAGAAAATGGCCACAATAGTGCTAGAGATGACTGTGTAAAATGATCTTACTAATATGATTTTAGCTTAAGGAATTTCAGAGGGTCATGGTATATCTGGAGGCTTACACTGCTATTTTTTTATACCTGAAAAGCCTATGTAATCACATCTTCTCCTTCCATTAAAGTAAATGTTTATCTAGTTCTTTAAAAAAACCTTAAAGTCACCCTTTTAAAAACAGAAGTATTTTAGCTTACATTGCCATAAATAAGTAAATACTATTTTTCTCATTAATTTTCATTATTAAATCAGAAATGTGTTCCATTGGGGAAAAATATAAAACACTCTTCCAAATAAAAATCACAATGTGGCAACCTTTCCTTAGGGAAAAAAAAACTTTGTTAGAACATTAAGAATAAAATTCAAACAATTGTTAAGTTATATTCATATTAAAGTAATATGAAATGAAAGATATTCACAAATTGTTCTCAGTCATCTGGAAAGTTTAGTAATTTGGCTAAAACACTGCAACATCTTACATTTGGAGGAGGGGTTGCTTTTCCCACCACATTAATTAACTGATATGCTGGTGTCCTAGGATGAGGATAAATACATATAATACACATAAAGCTCAAGAATGAGAGTCACCACTCTGATTTGGCCACAGATATTCCCCCAGTGTGACACACAGCTGTAGAGCAAATGCCTGTGTAGTCCTGACCTGCTGACCATCTCGATGTCCTTATGTGGACCACCAGCCCATTAACTGAGCCTAACAAGGGCCAATCATATTATGACAATAGCCAGCTGCTGGATGGAGAATACACCACAGCCAAAAGAAGGACATGGGCAATCCACTTGATGAGAGCAGGAAAAAAAGCATGCCAAAATAGTGACATGGATGCACAGACTTTAAGAAGTTTAGTTCCATATGATAAATTCATAGATTCCCATGTTGGAAAGAGAATGAGTAGGGTAGGGAGAAGAGACTAGCAATAACTATCTATAAAAGGTGAAGGGACATATTCATTTGGGCACCATGGAGTAATCTGTTCACATTTGGAACTGAAATTCTGAATTTGGTCCTCATCCACTGGGTGTTTAAATTACTTGTCACTCATTCACGCAACAGTATTGAGTGAGTTCATGCCATGTGTTCAACACTACTCTAAGGGTTACTGGGGACTGTGGCAGAATGTATTTGCCAAAAATGGTCATAACAATCTCTCCCAACCCACAAGAATTTATAATGTGACCAACTCAACCAAAAGAGTACAGTAGAAATGATGCTTCTGAGGCTAGGTTATAAACATGTCACACACTTCTACCTTGTTCTCTCGGGACTTGCTCTTGGAACTCAGCTGCCATGCTGTGAAGAGGCCCAAAGAAGCCCAACAGAGTTACCTCGTGGAGAGGTCAGCCAGCAGTGTTCCAGCCAGCAGCCCAGCCGAGGTTGCAGCTGATAGCCAGGATCAACCACTAAATATACGAGTAAAGACACCGGAATATGATTCTAGCTCCCAGCCATCAAGTCACCCTCCAGGCTTTAAATTTCCCATGAGGGGCACCAGACATTGTGAAACAAAGACAAGTTGTCCCCACTACATGAGGTCCAAATTCATGACCTACCAGAATCTGTGAGCACAATAACAATGGTTGTTTTTACACCACTGAGTTTTGGAATGGTGTGCTATGCAGCAATAGTTAACGAGAACAGGGATATAAAGGTAACATAAGACATAACCCTGTGCTAGGATTTTATCATCTTAAAGAGATGACACAAGATACGAATATAAAACAGTTGAATAACAATGAGAGAGAGACTTGGGCCAGCCCCACGGCCTAGTGGTTAAACTCGGCACACTCCACTTGGCGGCCTAGGTTCGGTTCCTGGGTGCAGACCTACACCACTCGTTGGTGGCCATGCTGTGGTGGCAACTCATATACAAAATAGAGGAAGATGGCACAGATGTTAACTCAGGGCGAATCTTCCTCAGCAAAAAAAACCCCCCAAAACAATAAGAGA
The DNA here is from genome assembly GCA_031878705.1 of Tapirus indicus. NCBI lineage: Eukaryota > Metazoa > Chordata > Mammalia > Perissodactyla > Tapiridae > Tapirus > Tapirus indicus. Next base: position 24,539,541 of record CM062932.1, read on the forward strand.
TACACTAACAGTAAGTGAACCAAATGATTAGTGCAAACAGTAGGTGCTGTAGCAATGCAGAGAAGACACAGGGTCAAAGCAAAGTAGAACAGTCAACAACAGTGCTGAAAAACTAAATTGTTTCTTGGAGAGGTGTCTTACAGATTACACTATTGTGCTTTTTCTCCAATCCATTTAAAACATGCTGCCATTCTTGTCTTTCAAGAGCCTCCTGATTTTTCGATTCTGAGCGGAGAACATGAGCCCATTTCTACAGCCCCTCACTACTCAAAAAGTGTGACCCAAGGCCCAGCAGCGTCAAGCTGGAGCTCGACAGAAATGCAGAGTCTCAGGCCCTGTCCCAGACCTAGGAGTCAGATTTCACAGTTTAACAAGACCCCGGGGATCTGCACACACATGAACGTCTGAGGAGCACCGCTCTCATTAATCTGCCTCTGTCTGTCCCACTGGACTTGAAGCAAACTCGAGCACCTATTTTGTTTAAGCTACATGAGCATGCTCAGCCTCTCATGGATCAGTATCACTCCTTTGCCATGGTTCCCAGATGAGGAATCAGAGGTAAATGGAGGTTAAGAGGCTTTCTCAGACTCCACATAGAAAATCAGTAACCCCACTGGGACCAGAACCCCTTTCATGAGTGTCCTGTTGATCAGTCATACGATCTGACCACAGCAGATCAACTGATCTAAAGACTACCAAAATGAACATTTCACTGGGGAAGAAAATAAAAACTGCAAAGAGAAAAACTAAAGAAAATAAGGCTGGTCTGATGGTGCTTTATCTATAATCTGGATATTAATCTTTAAAAATCCTAAACTGCTAAGTAGTATGAGATGGTCTTTGGGTGTGAAAAATCTGATAAACCTGAACCAGGAAAATGCTTGCAAAATTCCTAGTTACATTTAAACTTGTTTGGTGATAGCTGGAAACCAATTTGTGCCACAGCCTATATAATACTTGAAAATCTTCAAGGAGTAAGTAGTAAAAACTAAATATGAATCATAGATTCTTGGTAAGCAGTGAACTTTGATTTATATAGGTCAGCACATCTAGATAGAGAGGACTTAAAAAAAAAATCACATGGGAGCAATTAAACCCCAGGTAGGTATAAGTTTGCCTCAAAATTGACGAAATCACTACTGCCCTCTTAGAAGCAGGACCACGAAATCTCAGAAAATGTAGGTCTTTTCATAAATAAGATACCAGTCCTTAAAAGTTCATTATTACTTTAAGAAAGACAAAAAAGGACTTATAAATTAGAATACAGTTCACAGGACTAAGAGCTCAGTAGTGAACAGCGGATCACCCTTTGATCGTCTCACCCTTTGATGTCTCATAAGATGTGTCAAAATCCTTAAAACATGAGCAGTGAGCCTCGACTTTCTCCCTATAAGAATTTCTTTATCATATCCCAGCCCAACTCCAAGTTTCTGGTGATTTGATACTAAATTAACTTCATTTATAAAATATTGATAAATTAATTTCCCATTTTTCCTTATAAGTCAAAGGCATCTATAATTATCCACTAGAGTTTCTGAGCAGAATAAGATAACCAGATAAGTCTCTTGCATTAGCTGGATGGAGGGAACCTGATGAACCTACATACCCTTTCCATGCTGAAGGACAGCAGACCACATTTTGAGGGCAACTGGATGTGTCTGAGCCCCCCTGTAGCAAAGGGAGGAATCAAGATCTTAGCTAAACAGGAGTCAAAAGGAGTCCTGAAGTTATTCCCTTGGCTTTAACTGTCTCCTGAAAAAATAGTCTTTTACAATAAGATAATACACATAGTTTTTTTAGGTTATATGACTAATTATTATTCACATGCTATAAGAGAATGCACTCTGAACCTCACTCTATTCTTGTTCAAATCAGGGGTCACAAACTGTGGCTGGTGGGCCATGTCTAACCTGCCACCTGTATTTGTAGAGCCCATGAACTAAGAAGGGTTTACACATTTTCCAATGGTGAAAAAAGAATTCAAAAGACGAACAGTATTTCATGGCATATAAAAATTGTATGAAATGAAAATTTCAGTGTTCATGAATGAAGTTTTATTGGAGCACAGCCACATTCATTTGTTACATATTAACTATGGCTGCTTTCATGCTACAAAGGCAAGTTAAAGCAATTGTAACAGAAACTCTACTGCTCACAAGCCTAAAATATTTACTACCTGGCCCTTTACAGAAAAAGTTTGCCAACTTCCAGTTGAAATTATAAGTTATAAAGCCATCATGGTGTGGTAAGGGAGTATTTTTCCAAGTGTGGTCCTAAGGGCCCCTGCATGAGAATCACCTGAGTTACTGGTTAGACTGCAGACTCCCATGCTCCACCTCAGACCTAATTAATCACAATTTCTGGGGGTAAACGCCTGGGAATTTACATTTCTAGCAAGTACCCCTGTAGAAGGAATTTAAAATAATGTTATTAAAATTAAGCTATTGTGGAAAAGATAAATATTATCTACTGTAATTTCTAGGAGGATAAATGGAACAAGAAACTCCATAAATACAGATTTATTTTTAAAAATTACTTTCAAATAAAATAATACAGTAGTTCTTTGGATTTAAAATACAATCCAGTATGAAACAAGTTTCATTTCATTTACATTTTGGGTCATTTTTAGCTGAAAGTTCGTATCAAGTAATTGCAACTCTATAAAACACTACTTCTCTAATTTTTAACAAGAAACATCATGTGAAATGATGCACAACTTTAACTCTGAAAGAGTTCTGTCCCCTAAACATAGCACATATGTAACAGTGCAAATTAAAAGATATTTGAGATTTCTTGGTTCTTTTGACATTCATCAAAAATGTACTGTTTAATTTAAAATAAATAGTTAAATAAATACAGTGGGTTGGAAGGAAATTTATCAAATTCATGGGGGTGGCTGTCTCAGTGGGGAAGGATGAAAGGGTGCCCAAGGAAGCTTCAACTTCGTAACACTTTACTAGGGGCCGGCCCGGTGGCATGGTGGTTAAGTTCGTGTGCTCTGCTTCAGTGGCCTGGGGTTTGCAGATTCGGATCCCAGGTGCAGACCTACACACCACTCATCAAAGCCACTCTGTGGTGGCGTCCCACATATAAAATAGAGGAAGATGGGCACAGATGTTAGCTTAGGGACACTCTTCCTCACCAAAAGAAAAAAAGATAATAATATAATGCTTTACTATTTTTTTTTTCTGGTGAGGAAGATTAGCCCTGAGCTAACATCTGTGCCCATCTTCCTCAATTTTATGTGAGACGCCTGCCACAGCATGGCTTGATAAACCGTGCATTGGTCCGTGCCTGGGATCCGAACCTGCAAACCCTGGGCAGCCAAAGCAGAGAGAGTGAACTTAACCACTACGCCATCAGGCCGGCCCCTATTATTATTGTTTTAATAAAAGAAAAGAGAGATAAAGCAAGTATGACCAATTTTGAGTGGTGAGTAATGGTGTTGGTTATTTTGTTCTTTGTAATTTTCTATGTGATTGCAATTTCTAAAAATAAAAATTATTTATAATAGAAGAAAATTAACAACAAATGGCTGTCAATCCAAGCCCCTCTCCAGGCTTCAGCCTGCGCCTGGCAGTCCTCTTCACATGGGAGCCAGACAAACAGTTGATCTGGTGAGAGAAGTTGGCAAGGATACCAGCATGGCACAACAGCTAAATGAGCAAAATTCTTCATTATAAATCTTGATTTCAAATTTGCATGTAACTTGTGTGCTGATGGTACTCTCCTGGATTTTATTTTTTCCAGTGCTCTCTCAAAACTTAAGCAAGCTCACCTCATGTCTCTCTCTTCCAGGAGAGAAAGGCTGGTGCTTCGCATGCCCTCTCTGTTGACCAGTCAGCAGAAGCAACATGTCCTCGCTAATGAGTTTTCTCATGTATCCACAAACTCAAAGACCTAAGGAATCAAAAAGACCTGCCAAAGACCATTGATGCTGAAACTATTCTGGGACAAACTCAGAAGTAAGCCCAGCAGTTGCATGTGAATTGCAAAAGGGCCTTTTTGTTTACTGAGACTTCAAGATGGCAGGGGGAAAAGCTGACCCAACTGGAGGGGAGGTCACTTTCTGTCAGTGTAAGAGCAAGAATGGGGAGCGGCAAGGTGAGCTGGGAGAGCCGTGGGCCACACATGACAGGGCACGGCCGTGACCTTGCCACCTGGGCTCCCTGCTTCCCTGCAACAGGTGGATCACGGAGCTCCTCTGTAAATCACTGCTTGCAAAAGGGACATCAAAGAATCCAAATAGGTCTTCCCCCCACTCAGATGAGGACGTTCTGATGCTACTTTTTATCCTCTCCCTGTGGATAAAAACTTCTAATTTATACCTAAGTAGTTTTAAAAATTATGATTATTTTAGAGAATCTAAAAAAAAACTTTGATGTATAAGCAAAAAAGTATTCACGATTTTTGTAAAGACTGAAAATAGAGCAATTTAGCCATTTTCCAAGATACTTTACAGAAGAAATAAAAAGGAACTACAAATCTCACATTCTTTGGGCTATACTGTTCTTCCATCACCCCTCTAGCTAAGAAAAAGGATCTCCCCGAGGATATTTTCTAAACCTACAGAATTGTAGAACATTTTGCTCTAAAGACAGAAACAAACTATTAGCAGATAATACTAGGCACACAGTAGATACTCAATAAATACCTGAATTTAATAATTTAATAACTGTCCTGATGTGACTTCCCCATCTCTCCCTACCCTCTCTCTCCCTCCCTCCCTCTCTTTCACACACACACACACTCCGCTAGCTTTAAATCCAGCTAGCAACTCCAAACACAGGCAATGCAAGTTAACCTGGCAACTGTCTACTCAGAAAGCAGGCATTCTCTATATCGAACCCAGTTCTTAACTACTTCTACTGCTGCATACTAAGGAAGATTTGGAGAAAAGTAGTTTTTAAAGATTGTAGAAGAGTCATTTATTCCTGTAGCAAAGAAGCTGCAGTGCTTTTGGAATTGCCAGGGAAGGACGAGCCACAGTCTGTGCTCAGTGCCTCCTAGACGATCTGCACACACACACAAGCATGTGAGCAGCCATCCTCGGGGGGGCATTTTAACAAGGACCGGCCTGGGTTCCAGCACACATCACACTCTGAAGCTGCACTGCAGGCCTGCACATTCAGGGTTGGGCTTAAGGCAAGCATTCACCAGCACGATGCAAGTCACCAAGTCATGGCATCTGGTGACCCAAGAGGTAGGATTCACCCAAAACCTTTAAAAGACTTCTAGGTACTAGACACTTTCATTTTAAATTTTTAATAGTTCATTTTGCATATTTAAATTTCCCTATAGGGGCTGCCCGGTGGCGCAGCAGTTAAGTTCGCGCTTGGCAGCCCGGGGTTCGCGAGTTCGGATCCCGGGCGCCCGCTGACGCACTGCCTGTCAGCCATGCTGTGGTGGCGTCCCATATAAAAGTGGAGGAAGATGGGCACGGATGTTAGCTCAGGGCCAGTCTTCCTCAGCAAAAAGGGGAGGATTGGCAACAGATGTTAGCTCAGGGCTGGTCTTCCCCACAAAAAAAAAAAAAAAAAAAAAAAAATTTCCCTATAACTACACAACTGTTAAAAAAAAAAAAGGATGATGGAAGGATTCTACTGGGTATTTGTCAACCAAACAGAGTGAAAGAACCATCTCAGGCCTTTGAGCAGTATGTTAGTGCAAACCATACAATTAAAAGTATATATAAATACACTGGTACATGAAGAGCCAAGGATGAGACCACCTAGGTGACATATATTCATTCATTCAAGAAATATCCAAACGTATTGTGGTTAAACAGCAAATACAGTGGATTATAAATTCAAGGCTGACAGCAGTGGAGGAATGTAAACTGGTACAACCACTTTGGAAAACAGGCATCAGCTAATAAAGCTGAAGACACTTACACCTATGACCCAGCACTGTCCATAACTGCCCCGACCAGAAACAACCCAGATGTCCATCAACAGTGGATGACAGACAAATAACCTGTGGTGTTCATACAAAAATGAACTACTTACAGTCACAGGTAACAACATGGATCTTTAAAAATATATAATGCTGCAAGAATTTAAACAAAAAATTATATGTGTGTGTGTGTGTGTATATATATATATATATATATATATATATATATATATATATATATATATGATGTTGACCCCCAAAAAAGAATTTAAAAGAATACCTACTTTGATTGATTTGCATAAAGGTGAAAAACAGGCAAAATGAAACTATGTTGTTTAGAAATTTATATTTAGGGGATAAAAACTATAGAAAAGAAAGGAAGTGATTTCCACAAAAATGAGGCTGGTTCCTAGCTGGGTGACCTCTGGGGTGAGGAGAGAGGTTGTCATTGGGAAAGAGTGGGAGGTGGGTGTTTCTTGACTTGCAAGATGGTTACAGCTCTGTCTCCCTTAAAATAATTCATTAAGTTATCCATGTATGTTTTATATAATTTTCTGTGTGTTATAATTCACAATAAAAAAGGTTAAATAAATATAATGTTGATTTGCAGGAATTCAGAACCATTACAGTTGTGGCCAATCTGGGGAAAGAACACTTCCTCTCCAAATGTCATGAAGCCTGGCAGCTTCATGAGGTCAGGGATCTTATCTGCCTTCTACCTCAGTATTCACAGTACCTTTAGCATGGCAAAAGTCCTGAATAAACGTATAACATAAAACCTATCAACTCTTGATGTGAATTTTGTTTTAACTCACCATCTCCTGAAATTACTGATTTGAACTGTGCCCACATTAACAGTTCCCTTTCTTTGTCTTTATCCCAGTGAAGCTTTCATAAATAACTAAAGCTACCACCTTAAATGTTCGCTCTGTAAGTTTAAACCCAGGTACTGTTGCTTTAGCAACTCTTCCTGCCTTCCACTCCCTTTTATGCCTCCTTATAAGCAAAGAAAAGATGAACACGCTAGTAGTCCTAGATTTCTTTTTTTTTTTTTTAATGGGAAAGTTTTCATTTGCAAGCGGGAGTAACACCTAGGATTTTAATGACTTAACTGCTTTGAAGATGTTTAAGAAGGGGTCATTTGCCCACTGTCCTGAGAAATACTACCATGCTATCAGGGTTAATAAAACTTTACAGCCAGCTGCACTTAAAACACCTGTGACCTGTTCTAGACAGAAATCAAATCTCTACGAACAGGACCAGTTAATTTTATAATTCATTTCAATTAAAAAAAATCACTGTGCAAACAGACATTTATAAATATGCTTAGAAGAGTCTAAAAGGATACACACAAACAGATACACACAGCAGTTACTTTTGGGAAAGATGCTCAAAAGAAGGCTTTAACCTTATCTGTAAAGTTTTAATTTTTTACACAGAGAATGATTAATGTATTTTTTGTGATATTGGGAAAAAGTATTTTTAATCCACCTTGCGTTAAAATGAAATCCCAATTGCAGAGGAATGCACCAAACACAGATCCCTCCCTAAAGACCATCTTTTAAAAATGCTAAAGTTTTTGTGTGAAAGTTTTAAAGGATCTCCTGGACTTATACAGCTGGTCAGACTTTTATGATATGAATATACATGTATGCCATTCTATTAAAGAATATTACAGAAATCATACCTGCATTCAACCAATATGAAAGATTTCAGATGAGAACTCAGCATAGACACGTTTGACACTGACGTTAAAAAGACTTGGAATGAAGGAAACTGTCTCCTGTTTTATGGGGGAAAGCCAAAAATATCAAGCAACTACCTCTCCTCCCCCAAGCGTCAGAAGATGAGTCAGAGCTGGAGGCAGGAATAGGGCCCATGTGTCAAGCCGCCTGTGCAGGGCTCCTTCCTACCTCCACCCTGCAACCCTCGCCCCCACCCTCACCTAGGTCGGCGTCCCTGCCCCGGCCTGTCCCCTGACATGAATTCTCAGGTGTCTCTGGCAAAGAAGAGGGGGTTATTCATTTTGGGGGTGCCTTACTCCCTGTGTTCCTAAAGGGAACCAGAGAACGGGGGCCTTTACGAGTCCACAACAAGTAACAATCACCAAATGCAGCTCGAGGGAGCGGAGCTTCCAGACACACTCACACAACTTTGCAAAGAATACAGCACCTTTGTTCCCCTCATTAAGAGCAGGAAAGCCGCAGAGAGAAGTTGTAACTTTGTGACAGAGCTGAGTCCCAAGCATGAAGCTGCTGACAGCTGGCCCAAGCCTCTTTGACTTTTAATTGATCTGTTCCAACATTATCCGTGATAATTCTGAGTGGCCTTATGGACTAGAAATTCCAGGAAACTCTGGGTTAAATCTCTTGGTTCATACTCCTTTAAGGTTAGTAAAGAACCAGGCTTGGCTCTTTGCCTCCATTTTTACATCTGTAAAACGGGACGGTAATGCTCTCTACCTACCTCTCTTATAAAACTACAATGAACAGCTAGTTAACTTGCTAAATGCCTTGAGGTCCTGCTGGATGAAACGTACAAGGTAGTTTAAAAAAAAATATCTCTACACAGCAGAACTGCATTTGTAAGTCCCTCCTCCTTCCCTTGCCTCTGGGATGCTCAGTTACCATAACACTGGCTGATACCATTGGCAACATCCACCTAAATAAAATATAGTTATACAATCCACTTAAGGCAGCACAGGACGCAACTCCTCACACGCAAACAACTCAACTTCGCTTTGGAGCGAGGGTACTCAGGAGAAATAAAAGACATGTTAGCACTGTGCACACCAATCTACCACGGCAGAGAAATACTCAAGTTGAATACTTGGCATTGTTGAAAGTCAAGTTGCTTCCATCAATACACCAGAAACCTTTGGAAGATGCAAAAGCCGCGGTCGGCTCCTGTGGCTCAGGGCGGGTGGACGCTGACCGCGGGCCGAGGAGGCAGAGAGGCCGCGGCGGGGCCGCAGAGCAGAGGGGTCAGGAAGGAGGAGCAGGCGAGAAAGCAGGCGAGGATGCTCGCGAAGGAGCAGGAGGGCCGGTGGCCGGGGCGTCGGCCGCAGATGGGGCGCAGCAGGGGGGTGCGCGCCGAGAGCCAGCGAGGCGGGGGCCCGGCGGAGAGGAGGGGGCGCTGCGGAGGGCCCCGGGCCTCTCTTCTCCCCGCCGCCCAGGGATGCGAGAACCCCCGGGAGCAGGTGGGGGCGCCGGCACAAAGTTTCCAGAGACGAGGGTCGCGCGAGGCCCCGGCCGCTCGGTCCCGCCAGAGCCCCGGGGACGCGTCGGCGCCAAGTCCCACCCGCCCGCCCGGCCCCTGCCCGGGCCCGCGGGCCCCGTACCGGTTTGACCCGGCTCGCAGCTGCCAGTCCGTCCTCCTGCGCGGCTCCCGGCTTCTGCAGACTGGACGCCGCGCGCACCCCTCCTTCTCCCCTCCGCCCGCGCCCGGGGCGGGCCGCGCGCACGCTCCCTGCGCCCGCCGCCCTCTCCCGAGGCGGGGCGCCCGGGCCGGGGGAGGGGCCTCGGCGCGGAGAGGCGCGCCGCGGGGGGGAAGCCGGCGGGGGACGCGCGGAGCAGCGGGCGGCGCGCCTGCGCACTGCGCTCTCCGCCGCCGAGCCCGGCAGCCCGGGCGCGCCCACCGGCTCCCGGGACGCCCGCTCCCTGGACGTTCCTCTGTCCAGGGGTCCCCTGTTGCCTCCTCGTCTGTCTCACAACATACGACCCCTCTCGTCTCCACTTCAGCGTCTACCTACCAGCCGGGATTGGGGCGGGAGTGCAGGGGTAGTGTACTAGGGTACTTTCTGGATGTGAGAGAGTTAAAGGCAAGAAAACAAATATAAAAAGGTGTGAAGACTGCAGTTAGTGACTAATCACCGCCTCTCACCCCACCCCCACCTTCTATCCTGCACGGGAGAACCCTGGAGTTGGGACCGAAGAGCGAAGGGAAAATAAATCTCATGGCAACTGTTGGATGAATTTTGCTTGGGCAGGTATGGGCAGTTTCTAGCAACTGTGGGAGGTCATACTGTCCGAGACGCAAAAGTAGCTATAAATATGGCCATCTTCTACCTGCCCCGAGACCGTCAACCCACCACCACAAACTACAGGTGCCATCCGAGTCTCAACACACCGGATCCACAGAACCCCCAGGTAGAGCTGCAGGGGCCGGGAGCCCAGGCTGAACACGTGGATCCTTGAAGGGTTTATTTGCTGTGTCACTGTGAGGGTCTTTTTAAATTTAGGTTTTGCCCATCTGTAACATCAGTCGATGCAAAACGGACTTTTTTCAGCACACCCCTGCCCTGGCAGGTGAGGGGAATATAAACGACTTCCTCATGGCTCTGCAGTGATTAGACACCTAAGAGTCCCAACTCCGCGCCCAGCCCTTGACTCACCAGAGCCTGCTCCTCACCGTTGTAAATCGTTGGCATCAGAACTGCTGAAGAGTCAAACGAGTAGTCATAGGTTTGGGGGGAGGGGTTGGTGAGGAAAGGAAAGACCGCGCTTTGGGTTTACATCTCCCAGCATCTTCAACCACAAGTTTTGAGGCGTTTTTATGCTCTTCCTGATCTCTGACCGGATTCAAAAGTCACCCCGTGGGTGCAAGAATATCTAAAAGTTTTGGCTGCTTCCCAGACAAAAATATAACATCAAAGACACTTTAGTGATAATCTTAGGGGAGCTAAAAAGGCCTAGAATGGAGAGATTTATTTTTGCTTTCATAAAAAGAATTAAAGCATTAAAATTAGGCAAAATTAATCTTTCTGCAAGAGAACAAAGCAGAATCTGATTCAAGGATAAAACACTAGGAGTTCAAATCTTGCCTGGGAAAGGCGTCTTCCCAGCACGAAACTGCTCCACCATCAATTCATCTAGTGACTTATTTTTGACATGCCAATACCAAAATAGCAAAATCTCTAATAGAAACGATTGTATGCTGCTTTCATTTGTTTCTCTCCCTACAGTCCTTCCTTCAGTCAATTCAATGACTCAGCAGCACAAATAGATACATCCCTCTTCATATTCAAGCTTGTTTGTTACAGAGAAGGCAGATTTCCAGAACAGCTCTGGTTAGTGACAAGAAGCTGAGCATTTTCACGGATTATAGCAACTAAGCCTACCATGAAGAATCATATCCTCATCAGTGAAGAGGAGGGCTAAAATAGAGTTTGTGTTGCGTGTGATGTACCTGTAAAGATCTAGAGATTAAATAGGAAGAAGTGCTCAAGTCAGTAAGACCATTTAATGACTCTACATATATGCCCGCGGATAGGGAGGTGCTTTATGCATCTACAGAACGTGGAAGTGAGGGCTTATGTATGCCTCTACAAAAATGCAATTTGAAGGTATTATCTTCTAGACCAGCACTGTCCAATAGAACTTGGTGTGATGTATCTGCAATGTCCAATGCAATAGCCACTACCTCATGTGGCTCTTGAGCACTGGAAATGTTGCTAGTGTGACTGAGGAACTGAATTTTTTATTTCAATTAATTTTAATCAATTTAAATAGCCACATGAGGCTAGTGGCTACCTTACTGGACAGCACATTACTAGATTATAAATAGGTATCTTTATAGGTGTCAACTATTTTAAATGTAGAAACATCTTAGAGGCTGTCTGCTACAAACATAGGACTTGTCTACGTCCAGGGAGGGGTGGGTGCTCCTGACTACGTCTAGATAAGCAGTGCAGCTTCTGTGCAGGATGAGACCTGATCTGATTAGACATAGTAAGTGGAGGGTGGAAACTCTACTCTGCTTGGCTTCTGGTCTGCCTTTCCAAAAATATTCTTAATTACTTGGACAATACTTCTCCTTAGATTAATCAGAACTTTATGGGTCCCTCAGAAAGAATAGTTGCATCTTCCATGAGTATCATTGCCTTTGGTTACAAATTGGCAACAGCTTTGACACATCTGTCAGAATTGGGGAACAGCTGTGATCAGGGCTCCCCAGTCTAGAGAAGTTTGATTTCAGGGTGTCATCAGGTCCTGTGAGTCACAGATGTCTTGAATGCCTGCTTGCTAATGCCTGTAATTCCAGAGTACATGCCATTGATAGCTATAAAAATGCAAATCCCCCAGAGAAGTAAATCTTTTAAGTTACTGTCCAGTGGACACCAGGTATCTGGGAGGAAACTATAAATAGGGAAAAGATAAAAGAACTAGAAGTCCCAAAACACGTTTCATCTACTATAGAAATTTGCCTAAGGTTTGTGCGATTTTATAAGATGTAAGATAGCACCTTATATGGCTATTGTAAGGATTAACTAGGTTTTATTAATGTAAAATACTTTAAACTTCTATTTTTAGAGTTTTCAGAGTTCTCAAAAAATTTATTTTTCCATTAATAAAGAAATGTCACATTACCAAAAAAAAAAAAAAGAAAAAGCGTCACCCATAATTTTAATACTTAACAAAACAATGATTAGCATCTTTTCTTTCTGGTCTTTTTAGCACGCGTGATATTTTAGTTTTCTTTACACAGTTATAACCATAGTGTGCATATAGTTTTGTAACCTGACTTCAAGCTTCTCAAGCTAGGTGTTATATAAGGGAATATTACAACATGTCTAGGATAACTAGGTCATTTAATATCTATCTGTCTCTGAAATTTTCTGCCCTTAATTCAACTCTGGGCCTGTGGCAATGAGGCACAGTGATGAGAATTCCAATATAAACAACATCCTTGAAAGATGCACATCTGCCTGTTTTAACACTTACTCTGTATCTTCCAGATCTTAGTGGCCTTCTGTGAGACTCTAGCATGGTGTGAATTGTGTAATTATAGGAAAATCAAGTGCTTGTTCATACCTGGCGGGAGTTAAACGAAAATACCGAGGCTCCATGGGAAGGGAGGGAGGTACCCAGTGTGTTATATGTCTCATCCCATTTAATCTTCATCAAACCCAGTCAGGTAGGTATCATCAACCACACTTTAGACATGAGAGGCTGAGAAACTTGCCCAAGGTTGTATTATTATTAAGTAGCACACAGGTCTTTCCAATACATACACTGGGCAGGTAAACAAGAATGCATATAAACTCCTCATTTAGAAAGGAAAAGAGAGGGGTTTAAAAATTTTTTTACAACTAGAATATATTCACGTATTTCTTGAGGAAAAAGATTGTTTTCAAAGAAAGCTTTAAAGAAAGGGGAAATGAAGAAATAAAGTATCCCCCGCCCCCCAAGAGTTAGTCACCTCTGATAGTAACAGTACCAGAAATGGTAAGAGACATACTTTTAAGGACATCCTTGGTAATTAACGCCACTTTGCATAATTTACACCAAAGAGAAAAAACCGGGTCCTGCGGAATAGGACTAAATGTCCATGTCAGCCCAAGAGCCTGAAGACTTCCGCTCTAGTTATAAATTGCTACTTATGTTATGTCAAGCCTCTGACTATGCAAATAAAAGAGTGGAATGTGAATGGAGTGGGGAGGCTGGGAGGGGGGAACAGAGGTTCTCAGATTGGTAAGAAGGCAACATCTAACCTACTGTGTTGCTCATCTGCTCTGTTTGCCCAATAGTAGCAAAGCTGGGAATCTGCGTTACAGGAAGGTAGAAGCCTCAAATAATTCTTCCCCTGATGTACACACTGTTGTTGCAAACATATCTTGGCTGCAAAGTGTCTCTAGAGCCCCAGAGCGATGTCTGGCTACATCCTGGATGCTAATCAGGGCCATCTCCTTTCACCAGAGGGCCTCTAAGCTCCCAGCCCCTATATGCACCCCATCTTGCCACATCTGCTGGAAATCCATGGCTTGCCTTTTTCCCTCTCCTAGTTTCCATGGAGACAGAACAGTTTACTTTTTTCCCCCAACTCTAAGCCATGGTTATTTTTAACTGTAAAACTCTGAGCCAGGTCACAGCTGGGATCTGGAAGATGCAATGACGTCTAGAGCCACCCTTCTCTCCCACAGACACCTTCTTTTCTGCAGTTGCTGGGGGTGGAGGCACTCCTGGGAGATTTTGCTCTCAAAAGCGTTTTGCTATGCATCATGAAGTTAAACCCATGCTGACTTAGATCTGACAGGTGTCCTGAATCTGAAACTATGCACATCCAAAACAAGGCAAAGATTTTCTTGTTGGGGCGGAGCCGCCAGGTAAGGTTGAGATTGCTGTCACCTATCTGTGGCTAAGAGCTTAGATAAATGCCCTTTGGTAAAAATATATCAAGGAGTCATCCTCTAGACAAAAAAATAAGGGCTCTGGCTGCTGCCCCCAGAAGAGTGGCTTTTTCTGTTGCAGCTTGACCTTGGTTAAAGAGAGGCTCCCAATGAGATATGGTGTGGAAAAGCTGTTTCACCTCTCCAAAACAGACAGCAAATTCCCACGGGGTCAGGGTTGGAACACTGCTGCCCTCTCCGCCTCTACCAAAACTTCACATCAGTCCACCCATCTTTCTAAGGCCCCTGGTACTTGGGAGCTAGTGTCTTCATGGCATTTCTGAACTTTCCCTCCTTTTCAATATTTTTTGAGGAAAAGCTATTAAATTACCCTGAAAATTGCCCTTTTCATCTTAGACCATGTCCTAAGATTGGAAACTGAAATGAAAACATCACTTAGCCCCAATTCAAAATCAGTCTTCTTATAGGGGACATTGGTTGGGAACACTAAAATTAAGCTCCCCAGTGCAGATTCCATTAATTTTTTACTTCTTAAAATATTTTTTATGTCTTAAAGGAATTCCCTAAATGAGGAGTGATAATAGGGGGGAAATCTAAATCAGTAGTTATCTATTTTTTAATGGGAGAAAAGAAAAGCTTAGGTCACTGCGAACAATTTCAGAAACAGAGAGTATACTTGGCAGACAGCTCTTCAAGGAGAAGAGAGATGCATTAGAGGTGTCATGAGTTGGCACTTAGCTGTCAGTTCACTGAGGAAGGGTGATAAGATGACAGCATTTTTGCTTTGGTTAAGAAAGTGCTGGTTTCTTAAAACAAGTATGAGATCTTCTCCTTTCCACACTTCCTAAGATGCTACTTCTGTTCACCATAACTCTGGACCAAGGCAGGATTATTAGCAAGCCACCTGGAAGCTTTCTGCCACATAAGACCTCAGGGGAGACCAGAGCAAGCTGAAAGAATAAGTGTTGCTTAGTTAAGAATAAGAGATTAATTCAACCAAACAATTAGTTTAGTGCCATGGAAATCCATGCCGTGTCCCAAAGTAGAAAATGAGTGCATCAGACTTAATTATTCAGCCATGAAAGACATAAGACAAGTCTGGACTGGCAAAGGTTAACTACAGGGCTTTCAAAGACAAGGGGAAGTATGGTGACATTCAGGGCTACATCTGTTAAATCAAATTTTTTGTAGCTCTCAGTTTGGGATTTTAAATCTTTTAATGGTCACACACTGCATTCTTCTCTCAACTTCCTTCTTCCTACTCTTGACAGGAAGGGGGGGCCCAGTACACAATGCATAACAAGCAAGTAACTCATAGTGACAAAGGAATTTTAATGTCAGATGCAAAGACCTTCATCCTTCCCTTAAATACTTATGTCTCTTGACTTGTAAGCCTGGTCAGTCAAATCAAAGGGCTGTTGATACTCTTTCATCACAGCACATCTCAACCGACAGAAGCCAAGGGAGCACCAATCGCTGAACAGAAAAAGACAGATATAGAAACTGGCTTTCCAGACTTCAGAAATTATTCACCTGTCCCCCCACCTCTCAAAAGCAGCACACTAGGACTGATGCCTATATCATGGATAAGCTACCTAGGTTCCTAAATATTCCCTAGTTAAATGCTCTTCACCATTGTTCTCACTCCCAAATTAAGAGCCTATCCAAGCTGCTCTGACCCTGCGATCCTGCTCAATTTCACTTATATTTCAGTCACAAGAGCTGGCTATTGTGTCTGATTGAAGAGAAATCCTTTGTCTTAGCTGGGCTACCTCTTCTACACAAGGTCACAGAAATGGCAGTGTCCCACTCTACCAGAGATAGTCCCTTCTGGCAGGTCCGGGAGAGGTTAACCACATCTGGCTAAGCACATTGGAAAGGAAAACAAAGCTTCCAGATCAGTACCTCTTGAATGAAACTTTAATTTTTAGAAAGTCAAACAAACAAACAGCCAGGTATCTATAACTTGTGGAAAAGCTTTTTGTGTTAACAATAGTACAGAGTCTATCTAGAAGGTATTCACAAAGACATCCTTAAAAATGGATGAGCAATGTTCCAGAATGCTGTTTAGAATACGGTACCACGCTCCTGCCTAGAGACCAGAGGAAAAATGCTTAGGGGTAAATATGAATGAGTTTTTCCAAGCTTCTCTATGTAATTTGGGCCTCTGATTCTTCATACTGGAAATTTTAGTTCTCTTATTACATATCTACATATTTCCTAAAGCTAGAATGACTTAGCAACTGAAATTTTATTGTTACTGATGAATGTCATAGGTCTTCTCCCCTTTCCAGCTAACCCACAAGCTGATTTCATTACTCAAAACAGGGAAGCTTGTTCTTATCTCTCAGCAAGGACTGATTAATTAACTGAGTTCAGATTTAAAAGGGGGGGGGGAGTTGGTTTGTAAACCATAAAAGGATGAAAACTGGAACCCAAGAAGAGATTAACTGTGAATAGTTAGTTGGTCTCATGACAGACAGTCTAGGTCTTTGAGCACAGGAAAGGGTGATTACATGGAAAGAAATTTTTGTTCTCTATTTCCTATCACTCACAGAGAAGGATACACGTAATATTCCACCAGAAATCTTTAATGTCAAATTGCAATAAAAATTCCTAACAGTAAAAGGTCTTTATTCATGTCATTAAGTTTCAGAGTAAACTCTCCCTCTTCTGAGATGATCTGGACTAAGAGAGACTTGTTAGTGTAGTTGGGTTTATGGCCAACCCCATCTAGCAGCAAAGGGGAAGGATGCAATATTCTTTGAAAGGCCCTTGCTAGCTCTGGATTTTTCAGTAACAAGAAGGGCCTTCCTTTGGTGATAAGAGCCTGGAAGGAAACAATGTACTTAAGCCAGCCACATCAAATACCAGCAAGTGCTTTTCTATTATAAATGCAAAATTTTGCAAAGTTGGGTTTACCAAAGCAATAGTAATCCTGCTTTCTAAAATCCAGTCATTTGGAATTAGAGCCTTATTTTTCTATCACTATTTTCAACCATGCCATTTTCATCAAATCTACCGATTCTCCATCACTTTTTCCGAGTTCAACTGATTCCAAGGCTTCTATCAGACTGTCTTACCATCTTCCCACTCCTAACTACCACAGCTGCCCCTTGTGTCCTAGCCAACTAAACCTCTTGGCACCATTTTTCTTACTCCCACTGCTGCCTCCCTATCATCCTCCACCCACTATGTCTGGAACAGTCTCCCACATCCATCTGCCATTTTATCTTTCTCCTCTCGATCTTTTCATTGCCTCAAAAGCTCACCTCTCCCAGGAAGCCTTCCTATATCAAGATTAAAGACTCTTCCGACTATAACCGACGTCACCTGACACTGATGTCTAATGCATCCCAAATTTTCAGAACAGGAATTACCTTTCAGGGATAAGAGGCAATACCTTTATAACCAACTAGGGGTAATGGTGGTGGTAGAACATGTTTTCTAAGAGATGTGACTACGCAAAGAAAAGAGACCATTTCCACAAGCCACCCTTTTTAAAAGATTGAAGTCCTTTATTCTAATTCCCTCAGAGCCTAAGAGTTCCCTTTTCATTTGTAACTCTCTAGATGAAGTCTATTAGTAAGCTGCACACATATTTACATCAGTCAGAATGTTTGGGCAGATATTTCCAACAAAGCACATAATATTTTAATTAGATATTTTGAATACTGAAGGAATTAATCAGTCAGCTACTGGAAGCAATTTGTGCAGATTCTGAAGTTATTTCTATACACAACTTTACTTCCAACAGAAATAAGATAACCATGACTCTGAGTATGGCTTCTTATTCTGCAGAAAGGTTTAAGGACCAAGTTTCAGATGTGGTGGGGTTACTCAACCCTCACATCTATTGAGTCCCACATACGAAACTGCTTTACTTTTGTTTTAAAAGTAGCTTTTATTGCAGGCTAGCCTTTCACGATTGAGAAATTAGGGTTCAGGTCTCAACCCAAGCAAAGCTGAGGTCAGTTATATCATCTCCATCCTCAGGGGGCTGGTATCCTGGGAAACCCAGGGTAAGAACAGGGTAAGTCCAGGACACACATGTTAGCACAGACAGTGCAGCATGATGAGGAGGGCATCCAACACTCTAAGTGTGCTTTAGTTACCAGAATATTTGACACACCCACAAGTTAAGTAGCAAAACATTTTAATCCATTAATTCTAAAAATAACAGACATTTTATATCCGGTGCCACCTCCTCAAAAGTCTACTGCAGAGAAAATCATGATATAAAATTGCATATACTAGGTAATTGCTACTAGGTAAAATTTATGAGTTCATTTGGAATATGATGTATAAAATGCAGAAATGTATGTTAGTAGTATTTCAAAGGAACGGTTATATCTGAGCATTTTTTCAAGTATTTAAACTTTATTACAGGTTATATAATTGTGGCTTCCACAATTTAAAAAAAAAGTACTTCTTGTTCTGGATGAATGGACCTTGGTTCATTGTTTTTGTTTACCCCTTGCTTCCTTATTTGATAACTCTTAGGTGTCCTAACTTGCTTTTTTACTTCTCTTCAGTATTAACTTATCTAAAATAAATTGATTAACCAAAAAAAAAAAAAAAAAAAAGTCTACTGCAGATGACACAGTCAGACTGTAAAGTACAAAGCCAGACACTAAAGTTAAAGATGCAGTTTGGGACAAGACCATCATGGGGAGATTTTTCCTCCCCTTGGATTATAAACACAAGTAGTCAGCTTAAAAAGTCCTCAGAAGGAAAGAGAAAGCTTTCTCATGCTCTATAACCTTTCTCTTTATTTTAAATCTGTCTGTTATGTTTGAAGGCAAAACAGATGATCAGAAAACCAACCTCCCAAGCACAAGGACATGAGCTGGACTCCTAGGACTAAAGATTTGTTTAGTTCTATTTCTACCAACACTGTGATATGAGGTACTATGGTTCTTGTTTTAGTTACAAGAGGTGTTAGGAATGAATGCCCACTCACATTTAATAATAGCTTATCTAGCACATAACTCTACAGCACAAACCAACAACAGGAGTGTTTTAAAGCAGGGTGGAGAAGAAAGTAGACATTAATACAACTTAAGGTTTCCTTTGTCCTCTCTTTTCACAATGAGAATTCAGCTCAAAAACGAAACTCTCCAGAATGCCCGTACTGTCCTTTGGCCCACCGCATTCCAAACTTGTGATTTCTGAGCCCAAGCCCTTAGAGCCTCAGGCTTTAGTGATGTATCCTTCTCGGATGAGGAAATCATAGATTTTCCGGGTTTTGTTCACGTCTATCTTGATGAGTGCTCTTGCTTGTGCCAGTCTCAAGCCTCCTTGCTTGTTACATTCGTTCAACAGAGCAGATTTGTATTCTAAATAGGCTCCTGGGACCAACCTCACCATCTGACAGAGCTGCAAGACATGGCAAATTTAATGAACATTAACATCTGTCATTCTCATAATTTAATCCAGCAGGTATAGCCAAAATAAAATGTAAAAAATGACATCAACCTCCAACTATTTATAGGAGCTGTTAGGTGGCTGGACCACATTCCATTTAGTCTCCTCTTTGGAGCGAATACTCCCTAAAGACAGACACTCAGGAGGAGACAGCCAGGGTATGATGCTGGGAGAGCCTTCAGCCGGTGTTGGCTGGCTTGCCTGGGTTCGTCAGGGAATACAAGTATGTATCCTGAGGAGCAGCCTGGGTTGAGGCCCAGCACATTCCAACATAGCCAGTCAGGGAAGAGCCATTGGACACAGTTGGGGCAGGGGTGCAGATACTTGGATTCCCAAGTGTGAATCACACTATTTTTAGTATCGGCAAAGAGTAGTAGTCTCTGCTTTTGTGATACATTTCCCACTTTGGAGGGAGTGGAGATATAGAGACCTAGCTAAGAGGCCACTTGGGCTGTCTAGAAGGCTGGCTCAATTCCAGTTCACCTGCCATTATCCAGCAATGAGCAGTCTGAGGTCACCATTTTGTGGGTAAGAACAAAAACTGCTTGAAACTTGGGCCATTCAATACTTGAATCAGAAGGGCCTGTGACCTTCTTCAACAACACTTAGATATAACACATACTTCCTTCTACTCTCAAACTTATGTTTACTGTACCTGATGGATAAAATGAAAGACTAACACTAGCTCCTACTCCATGACTCTTCCTCACTGTCTCACCTGAGTTAATGATATAGAGTGGCAGATGGGGAGACTGATCTTGGGAGCTGTAAAAGGAGCACATGACAAATAAAAGAGGAATTCCTCTTTGGAATGGACTTTAGAGCTATGGCACATTCTTTTGAAAACCCTTGACAATGACTCTTTTTTTTTTTTTCTTTCCATTTTTTTTTTTTTAATTGATGTCTCAGTTTATAACACTGTGGGGTTTTAGTTGTACATTTTTGCTTGACTCTTGAGGCTAGATTTAAATTTTAGAAACGGCTAAAAGTAATATGAAGACAGGTCTGATGATTATAATGGAAAACAAAAATAGGTCATGGCATTTTTAAAATGCCAAAATTAACGTGTGACTATATATGATGACAAATTCCTTTCTTTATGCTTATAAACAAGCTATGGAAACAATTCTAAAAATCTTTTAAGTGATGGTTATATTGTTGGAATAAGTGTAGAACTTCTCCAAGTGACCATTCTAATGAGAAATAACCATTTTCATATACAAGTTATTTTAGGTTTATAAAAAATTAATTTCATTTACATAAAGCACTTAGTACAGTATCTGATACACGGCAAATGCTCAATAAATGATAGTTGCTATTATTTCAAATTTACACATCACGTTCTTTTCTCAGAAGATGAATGGTGGCAGGGAGATAAGGAAAGGAGCTCTTTGAAACCTGCTGAGGTTCACTCTTCAGCTCTTAGACTTCTGGGATAGACCAAAGCGGGACGTGTACGTTACCTGAGCAGAACAAAATGGATCTGATCCTGTAATGTGTTTCTCATGACAACCCAATGAATAATCAGCCCCCACTCCCTTTCTTCTAGCTCCCCTTCTTTTTGTTACCTCTTTTTCTTTGTCATTCAACTTCTCCGTGCCAGGGAGGCCAGTGAGGTTCAAGGGTGGTGCACTTCGTCTACCTATACACATAGACAGAAAATGGCATGTATTTCATAGAAGTGACAATTCCTCAGGTGTAAACTATAACAGAGTTCACCGTAGCCAGGCCAGTTAGGTACAAGATCACAATATCCAGCTATAGGAACTCTCCATCCATCACCTCAGGCCTCAGTTTAGCTAGCAACATGGGTACCCCAATGTTTGCTTGAAAATAAAAATGGTAATTCATGTGCCCTTTGCTCTGCTAAAATACACATACAATCACATATACCTTATCATCAAATATGACTACTTACCACAGTAGTTATCACCCATTTCTTCCTAGCCCAGTAGGAGATTCTAAAATCTAAAGCCCAGATGTCATCCAGTTAAGAAACGTCATACACTGCTGGCCTTGGATGAGTGGAAATAACAACTCTGCAGGAGAGACATTTCCTAACCCTTGCCACTCTGCCAGCAGTACAAGGCAAACATGGTAATTAACCAAGTACCATTTGCCTTCAGATCAAAGGCAGACTGTTAGGCCAGCAAAAGGCCCTTCTTATTTATTATGTGAGGGAATATCTGTTCCTTCCAATGTAGCCCTGTTTACCTGAAAGATCCACACAGAGGAACAATGAACCATTATATGGCAAAGTAGAGGCTGAGGTGAACTCACATACCTGAGAAAGAAACCCAAGTATGAGGTCACTGCCTAGGATGGGAATCTCGATGGGCAAAACTTTTTGGTTTTGTTTTGAATGTATATTTGGGATTAGTGTTCACTTGGGCATGGATGGACTGAGTTAAGCAAAAGAAAACGTAGTATAATGTATTAGCAAGTTTTATTATGGGGGTTGCCTTTTAGGTGGTGGAGAGAAAGAAGAGGGACTGTTACAGGCTGCTCTGCTAGAAAACAGGCTTCTCTGTAATATCAACAAAGGGGATAAGGGCTTCTCCATAACCGACAGGCCTAGCCTTATCCTAAATGCTTCAAAAAGAGAGACTAAAATCGTTCAGTGCCTCACCAGTTACCAGAGTCTAAGTTACAATCAATGATCCAGGCTCCCGACTGTGCGCTGCCTTAGGAGCAATTCAGAGCACGAAGGGGAGCAAGGAGTCCCCTCAACCTAAACACAGGGAGTGGGGAAGGCTAACATCAGTCTAGGAAGCAACAAAGAATAGGGACTGCAGAAGGTTCAGAAAACACAAATACCAAATTTGCACAGTCATGTGACTTCATTCATTTTAGTTAGCCAATATTAAATTATTTGTATTTCTGTATTTAGATTGGGGTGGGTTGAAAGTGAAAAACTGTTAAGATAAAATTTAGATTTAGCAGTCTTGGCTACTCTGTAAAAGACTCTCTTTTCTCCTTTAAGTATTAAGAAATGATTACTTGAAACAAAAGAATAAACAAATAAACAAAAAAAATGTATCATCCCTAACGTAGCCTTCTCTGAGGCCTGGCTAGATCCTGAACCTACTGAGAAATTTTTCAATGGGATCACAGTCTGTTGTTCTAATCTTCCAAAGAATGGTAAAACAGCAAGGGGGTCATCTTTTGGACTAATTTGTCTCTAATCAGTGATGTAGTCTGTATGTTCTGATTAGAGGAAGTAGCTAACCTACCATATGGAACAGGGGTGACTAATACCACCCCGAAGTGGCTAATCTACCATATGGAGCAGGGTGTAACTAATACTACCTCAAATTACCAGTCATTGACTACCAAGCACCAAGGATTACCAGATAATATATGGCTTAATCTTGCGCTGTAAACTAACCTCAAAATAGGACATACCTAACGACATAAAGATAAGAAATAGAAATACCTTAAGTCTCCAACTTATAAAGAAAGTCTGTCTCGTGTTTCTGGCGAGTAACACGCCTCTTTGCTCATATAGGATACAAAGCCTCTAACTTATCCCCTGAGAGACAAATCTCAAAATTTGTGGTAGATACAACCATAGTAAACTAACTGCCCATGAACATTGGTAAAATAAAGAAAACACCTCTCTGGTATTATTTCTTCCCGTTTCTCGGTACTCTAACCCTGAGGATAGTCCCTGTCTGGCCATAAAGATTCTGAAAACTTGGTGATGTTTATAAATTGGGATAACACTTAATTACCTTTACCCTCTCTAAATTCCCTGCTCACACAAAGTGGGGAGGAATTGTTGGGTCACCACAATCCCTAGAATGAAAACTTCACAATTGAGACTTGCTCTAGCCTGAAAAATAATTACCTGAATTCGAAGCCATCGGAATGGAAGGACTCAGGCCGGAATCACTACAACAAAGAGGAATTTAAACTTATGTCACACCAAAGAAGGCAATTTCCAAAACCCTGTGTGGGGCTGGGTGCCATTTCTAATGTTGGTTACTTTGAAGAGATGTAATGAGATAGACTGCACTACGTTTTACAGGATATTTCACTGTACTAACCGGGAAAGGAAATCTGTTCTGGGGGAGGGGGAAAATGGCTTGGATTTGTTAAGAAGAGCTCTTAGCCTGGAACATCACCAAGACCATTCACAGGGAAAGGATAGGAACATGAGTCTCTAATGGAAATCATACCAATAGATGTGGAGGGAAAGAGAAGGCATGAGAGGAAGGAATTTACTAATTTTTTTTTTAAATCTTTTGGTGAGGAAGATTAGCCCTGAGCTAACATCCATTCCCATCTTCCTCTACTTTATATGTGGGATGCCTGCCACAGCGTGGCTTGCCAAGCAGTGTGTAGGTCCACACCCGGGATCTGAACCTGCTAACCCCGGGCCACCAAAGTGGAGCACGCGAACTTAACCACTACGCCACTGGGGCAGCCCCTGAATTTACTAATTTTTTCTTTCTTTTGCTGAGAAAGATTAGCCCTGAGCTAACATCTGTGCCTATCTTCCTCTATTTCGTATGTGGGACGCTGCCACACATGGCTTGATGAGTGTTGCATAGGTCTGTGCCTGGAATTCAAACCTGTGAACCCCAGGCCACCAAAATGGACTGCGTGAACTTAACCACTATGACACCAGGCTGGCCCCCTGAATTTACTAATTTTTAAAAATAAGATCAAAGTAGCAAAGTGGGATTCTAGGAGGCCAGTTATATTTCTCAAAACTGTCAATACCACACAGTTTCCGAGACAGACTGCTAAAATTCTTATAGCTACCCAATTACTATTACTCTGCCACCCAGGGTGGGATGCCCACGGAAATAGCTGAAAATATATGTAAAGGCCAAAGCATCCAAGGCGGTGTTCCTTCACCTGGGACTAACTACTCACATGTCAGCTTGCCGGCGGAGCCACTGCTGGCAAGCACTACTGTCCTGGATATACTGGAGAACTTCGGAGAGCATGGTGCGTTTAAGTCGCTCCTCCTCTCGTGTCTTCTTGAGATGATCATAGGTTCTGGCACCTGGAGGTGTAAAAAAACACCACAACTGCAACAACGCAGCAGAACTAACTGAAGGGCTACTTAACTGACCAGCAAACAGCTTGTCTTTTTTGGTTTCCTTTGCAAAACTGCTTCCACAATTATTTTTCCAAGAGCAAAGCAGATTTCCCCCAGTGTGAAATCCCTTTTTTGATAAGAAATAAAATATTTTTATTCCTTTTCTACCTTTAAGAAAGTTGAGGGCAACTCCCCCCAACAGAAAAGTACAAAGAGTCATTCATTTTTTCAACCCCCAAAAGTAAGTAACTTTTAATACTATCATATTTGCTTCCTGTTCTATTTTTTTCTATCTATATTTTTTGAAGTCACATAGGCGCTATGAGCATACACTCTTCCTTAAAAACCAATTAAAATTACAAATAAAAATAAGTCCTCATTGACCAGTACTATCCCTTTCCCCTCCTTCCCAGAGGCAACCAGTATCAGGTAACCAAAACCTGGTACCAGAGTCTTTATGTGTATCGTACTAAACAAAAGTTGCATGGTGTTTTCTACATGTTAACAAAGGTACACAGATTCCAAAATATCACACCAGTGGGTTTCAAAGTAAGTTCCACAGAGCCCCAGGATACCATGAAGATATATCAGGGGTTACTGTGAAAAACAAGGGCACCACCACGTACTGGTAGTCCTGGGTTCTACACATAACCCAAACCATCAGACTTAGACCAAAGTCATTCCACTTGTATCTTATTTACAGATTAGGGCTCCACATAAAATTTCATTTTGAAAATGATTTCGATTGTTAAAAATAAAGAACCACTATACTAGACTGAACTTACACCCACAGGGGTACTTCTTATGGGTAGCGGGTAATACCTTGCAATTAATAGGAAGGAAGAAATACTAAAGATCATTCCAACAATAACAACAAAACAACAAACTGCCATTTATTGAGGATTTACTGTGTGCCAGGTACTGTGCTATGTTTTGATGCATTATCTCTAATTTAATCTTCATACTAACTCTAAGAGACTTGGAAAATTGAAACTTGAACAGAATTACAGATCTGATAAACAGGAGAGCCAGAATCCAAACACAAGCTGTTCAAGTCTAGACTTCAAGCTCTTAACTACTGTAACACACTGCCTTCCCTTATGACCTGGCTCTATTAGAACTATCTCTTTAATCACTTTATGCCTTAGTTTCTTCATTAAATGGAAATAACAATACCTATCTCATAAGTTTGCTATGAGAATTAAATGACACAATCCAGAAGAAATGCTTGGCGTAGGGCCCAGTGCGTGGTAAACCGCTGCTGTCAGATGTTAGCTGCTCTTAGATAATTATTATCACTACCTCAAGTAATTGGGATGCAAGCACCAACAGCCAGTTGAAGCTTGGTTAATAAGAATGATCAGACCATCATCATTAAATTTAAAAAGGCTGAGGCTAAAAATTGGAACTTACAAAATTCCTTTTTCTTTTAGAGGCCACAGAATCCTAAGTCTAACGCAGCACCTCTCTTTTCTTGTGTGTCATAACTTTTATTTTACTTCTGATAACCCATATAATGGTATTTATAAGGATTAAATAGATGAAACTTTACTGGAAAAATCAAAAACTCATTCTGAAAAAGAGTTTAAAAAAAATCCACACCACCTCAGACAGAGACGTCTATGAGTTTGGAAGACACCTGTCATCTGATATAGTGTGTAGCTTAAGCATACTTACTACAAAAATTTGTAATGCCTGCTGTCCTGTATTCCTGGAGCCTTTTGATTTCCCTTCGGAGTTCAAATTCCACTGTTCACCCCAAAAAGAAGAAAGAGAAAAATTGGAAAAACAAAATATCAATGACCACTTTTAGTGTTGAGTATTTTCAGTAATTCTGCTCTATATAAAAGATTGGGCATTTCCATTTGGGGAATCCTATTTGTTGGTAATGTCTCATTAGAAATTTTACCCAAGAGCTGAGAAAAACTTACTCCAGCTGTCTTCCAGCTGCTGTCTCCAGATGGAGACAGCAGCTGGAACTGTCTCCTAGAAAACTTAAGAGTGAACTGGCTGAATTCATTTAGCTACAGAAGTAATGAATATAATTTTCTAAACAACCAAGTTTCCCTGCTCTATTTATCCTCTTAAAAGTTCTAGCCACATAACCAGATTCTTTTATGAAACCTGTCTCTGCTATTACTTGATGTAGCCCTTCTGCAAGGAAAGGACAAAAGCTCGGTGCTCAAGTCTCAGATAGTTTCTTTATAGCTTTTCTCCTATAGGAAGAAAAAGCACTGTGTTTCCATAAACCAAAGATTTCTGCCTCCTCTGAGCACACAGAACAGGTTGTACTGCTTGGGTTATTATGTGATAGAACATCCAAATTTGGGTGCTTTAAAACAGAGATGGAGGAGGAGCCTGGACAATCCACAGGATGTAGTTCTTTGGAGTGACACACAAACCAGGGATGGCACAAACTGGGACAGGAAGTAAAGGATCAGTCACCCAGTACAAACCACACAAAGAATGCCAACCAAACAGGGTGTTTGGTGAGGACAACCAACCTGGCTCAGATAAATGCCTACAATGTCATGCAAGAAATATCTGCATGATGAGAACAGGATAAGAGCTTTGGTAAAGTACCTTCATAGAACTAAACTAGGGGGTCAAATCTCATGATGAAAGGTATAGACTAAGTTACCCAGTCCAGATTGTTTTAAAGTCTAGTCCTTACTGACTTAATAACTTCAATTTTTTTATAGTGAAAAAGTCAAATGGTAACTGGGTAAAGCTCTCTCCAAAAGAAAGGCAAGAGAATGATGGAAGTACTATCTCCATGAGTCATCCAACTCTGTCCCCATTTTAAAAATTAGTTTTAATGTTAAAATATTTAGGACCAAATTAATATGATGTCTGGGATTTGCTTCAAAATAATCCATTTAAGGGTGGGAGGGGAGTGGGTGGTAAAGATAAAACTGGACTGGCCATGTGTTGACAATTGCTGAAGCTGGGTGATGGATACATGAGGGCTCATTATACTATTATCCCTACTTTTGTATATATTTGAAAACTTCCATAATAAAAACTGGGGGGAAAAAAACTACTAACCTACTGTTTATCTGGGGGGAAAGAAAGGCAACAGGCTTTTTAACCTCTCTTCTCCCACCCCCAAAGTCCCACGTTTATCTCATGGTAATAAAGGGGAAGACAGACAAAAATATCCATTTATTTGTTTACAGAATATCACATAAAACACACCATTCTCTCTCCTATTTGTATACACACACACACAAATACTTGCTTAACACTCAAAAACCACCTACATGCATGGCTTTCAATGAACTTGTCATGCTCCACTGGCCCCACAATCCTTGCAAATCGCCTCATTGTTTCATAAAGGTCTTGGACCTCCTTGGGATACCGCCGCTCCATTACTACAGAGAAAGTGAAACACAACCATGTCACAGAGAATATACAGATCTCTAAGTTTTCTGCATTTCTTTTACAACAAGTGAAATGGGGCTGGCCGGGCGGCGCAGCGGTTTAGTTCGCGCTTGGCAGCCCGGGGTTCGCAAGTTCGAATCCCGGGCGCCCACTGATGCACTGCTTGTCAGCCATGCCTGGCGGCGTCCCATATAAAGTAGAGGAAGATGGGCACGGATGTTAGACCAGGGCCAGTCTTCCTCAGCAAAAAGAGGAGGATTGGCAACAGATGTTAGCTCAGGGCTGGTCTTCCTCGCAAAAAAAAAAAGAAGTGAAATGGAAGGACATTATTCCTAACCTCACGTGACTCAGGAAAGCTAAGAATGCAAAACATTAATCATAATGATAACAGCATCTCAGAGACTATCACGTAGGGATGTTATCATCACTGGATATCATGTGCACTACTGAGCACCCGTGTAACTTCCACACCTCACTGTCTCTTAATCTGTACTGGGGCAGGAACTGTTGGCAGTAATAGGAAAGACAATTAAAGGCAGGTCATGCATTCTTAGGGACAATGTTGAGCAAAATTTCTGGTATTAATTTATGCAGGAAAACAAGAGATGTGCAGACACAATGATCCACCTGCAAGAGGTAGATTAGCCTGGAAAAAGTATGTGATGTCTTGCACGCTCTATCAAAAATCTTCTCCCTACCGACACATCCTCAAGGGAGGCATTTCTTTCTCCACTCTCTACATGGGTCATTTTGCCTTTCTCTAAACTAAAGTAAGTACCATAACTTAATTTCCTACTAATGAAGTTATATTTTGATAATTATCATGCACGTAAATGGTCACATATGCAGGGTGGCCAGAGTCAGCAACTTTGAGGATTGCTACTGACTAAATTTCTAATAATAAGAGGTATTGGCAAGGAGGATGGGGAGTAAAACCCACCAACAATCACTGGTAGGTTGGAGTGGCCAGGAACTCTTGAACTGCTACTTGGTCATTTCAGTCAGATAATCAACAGTAACTAGGCTAGTTCTGTCCACTCTTGGACTAAATATATAGGCTTCCACTTAGGATGAATATTTACATATATCATTTATTTTATTTTTTTTGCTGAGGAAGATTCACCCTGAGCTAACATCCGTAGCCAATCCTCCTCTTTTTGCTTGAGGAAGATTTGCCCTAAGCTAACATCTGTTGCAAATCTTCTATTTTGGATGTGGGCTGCAGTCACAGCATGGCCACGAACCAGTGGTATAGGTCCATGCCACAGAGCACACTGAACTTAACCACTAGGCTACTAGGGCTGGCCCAGGACAATTAAGTCCTCTTTTCAGATGAATCTCTTCCCTTGCAGGAGACAATCTTGTCCACAGATTCCAGGAGCTGATCTGATGGGCAGCCACAGATTGATAATTTTTACTACAACTCTCTCCCCCGCTCACTACAGGGATAACACAAAAGAATTTGGAGTAAAACTTTTAAATTTGGTGTAAAAAACCCCTCTGCCTACCATATTAAGGTCACATGTCCATTCAGCATAATGGCAATTTAAAAGCTCTGAAAACACACTGCACATGACGCTTCTTTCTCAGAAGCAACAGAGCTTCCTATCAGCTCTATACCTAAGAAATACAATTAAAAGAATAATGAGGCTAAACTGACCTCTGTCCAGCAGCTGAGAATAGAATTTATATAAAAGTCAAGGTCTACTA
The DNA here is from genome assembly GCA_031878705.1 of Tapirus indicus. Taxonomy (NCBI): domain Eukaryota; kingdom Metazoa; phylum Chordata; class Mammalia; order Perissodactyla; family Tapiridae; genus Tapirus; species Tapirus indicus. The sequence continues at coordinate 24,569,138 of CM062932.1, forward strand.
TGAGTAAAGGTTAAAACCCAACTGACCTATTTTAGAAAGCCCAGGAATTCAGACAGAGGAACCCACTACTGTGGCTACCAGAACATGACCAATTATTGTCTATAGAAAGGGCAAAGGAAATGTGATCCTGAGTTAATTTTGCAAACCCACAGCTCCTGATGGAACAAGGCTCAACAGGCAATCTTGTACACTACTAGAAGGAATATCAACTGATAGAACCATCTTTTGGAAAGCAATCTGGCAGCATGTGTCAAGTTCTTTGACCCATTAATTCTACTTCTGGGAATCTACCTTAAAAAAAGTAATTCTAAATATAGACAAAGCTTTATTCACAAACAAGTTTATCACAGCATTATTTATAATGATGAAAAAAATTGAAAATAAGCTCAATACCTAATAATAAAAGACAGGTTAAGAATACTATTATATATTTATGTATAGATAAACATATTATGTAACTATGAAAAGTGACATCCTCAAAACATCACAATCACTTGAAAAACGTGTAATAGAAAGTGAAAAAATAAAGGACACAAAATGTAACATACTTATGATCATGACTATATTAAAAAACACGTAACCCATGTCCGGCTGACCTGAACCCTATAGTGGCACAGACTGTTAAACCCCATAAGAGTCTATCAACTAGGATATGAAGCACAATAATCATTAGGTACTTTTCTTTTTGGCGAGGAAGACTGTCCCTGAGCTAACATCTGTGCCAATCTTCCTCTGTTTTGTATGTGGGTCGCTGCCACATCCTGACTTGATGAGTGGTGTATGTCTGCGCCCTGGATTGGAACCCACGAACCTGGGCCACCGAAGCAGAGCATGCCGAACCCAACCACTATGCCACCGGGCCGGCCTCAATCATTAGGTAATTTTACAAAAAAGAGTATTGTGACACACAAGTATTACAAACATTTTTATACAGATATTCTAACTATTATGAGATCATCATTCTTATTTGCTGAACAAACCCTACAGTGTAGAAGAAAGAAGTACAGGGACTCTTTCTGTCCAGCCTAGGTATCTCCAATATTTAAAACAGTAAGGTCAAAGTTAGCTTTCACTTAAAAATCACTATATGTTTATCATCACCATCGTAAAATGATAAATGCATTTTTTTGTTTGTCCACTACCATGCAAAATAAACGTATCAGTTTCTGTTGATTTTTCCATAAAAATGTTTTCAAAATCTGAAGATCACGGTTATGTTACATTTAACATACAGTTTCAAAACACAACCCTATCTAGTTTCAGAAAGTGATCCATTAATATTCATGCCATAATTACTACACTAATTTAAAAAAAAAGAATTCTCATGCAAGCATTGTTGACTATATGTTAATGGTTCTTAAACTCTCATTATGCAACAGAATAACCTTGAAGATTTTTAAAAAATACAGATGCTTGGGGCTGGCTCCATGGCCCAGTGGTTAAGTTCGCCACGCTCTGCTTCAGTGGCCAGGGTTCAGTTCCCAGGCACGGACCTACACCACTCATCAAGCCATGCTGTGGCAGCGACCCACATACAAAATAGAGGAAGACTGACACAGATGTTAGCTCAGGGACAACCTTCCTCAAAAAAAAAAAAAAAAAAAACAGATGCTGTACCTCTACCCCCAGAAATTCTGACTTAGTCTGGGGTGATGCTCAGGCATCAGAATTTTTTAAAGCTTCCTAGGTGATGCTAATATGCAACTTGGATTAAGAACTACGCCATAAATGATTTGTTTAAAATTATTCAATAATGTTAGAAGAAATTTTAAAATAAAGAAAGCAGGTAATACTTACACTGAAACTTTCTAAGGTTGATTAATCCATGGTCTCTTATAATTCTAGAATAAAAACCACAAAAATGTATTATAATTAGTTTCACATTTAATGTCTTCCACATGCAGTATTTATTAGAATCCTAAACACTATAAGGTGGAATATGGAGGACCAAAGAAGTCACTCCCCACAAAGTTCTGCAGGTCAGAGAGTCACTAACACAATTTTAGGCTCTCAAGCATCATAAATTTTTCCTCTGCTTGGGCACATTAGACTCTCAATAACTATTTGCCAGATGAATGAATGAATCAATAAGCACTCACAAATACCAAAAAACACACATCTACATGTAACTTAAGATGAAAAAGAAGGGAATCAGTGTCATGTTGTAAAAATTAATCTATTCAGCTTAAGGAAACTTGAGAATAGCCATTTAAGGGAAATCTGTTAACCATAAAAGAGCACCATGATCACACACTCAACATTAACAACTGTATGTTCACATGATGTTTTGAACCTATTTGAAATAAATATTGTGCCTGTTTAATGGAAGGACATCACAGCAACCCCCACAACTGAGTTCTACTATACTGTTGAGTTCTAACTGTGTGTGTTAAGCAAAATAGAAGCTAAGTAAACCAGGCAAAGTTATGTCTGGAACCTCTGATTTATACCAGAAGTATTCATGACTGGCAATGAAGCTTCTCACAACAGCAGCTGGGTAATGTTCTTCAGCACTTCTTGGAAGCTTACTCCAGACACACAAAGCAAGATCTACTTTAGATCACGTCTTGGTCCCTCAAGAGAGTCTCCCAAGTCCCATTCCTTTTTATTGTTGTGATACCACTGTTTCTAGTTAGTAACAACATAGTAACATGCCTACACATACATACACACACATGCACACTCACATCCTCTGGATACCCTTCTCTGAACTGTTCAAGTCTCTGTAATCCAATAGAGGTCTGGGATCCATAATTTCTTAGTCTGAATGTATGTTTTTTGTTCTGTTGCAAAGAGAAGGAATAACCAAGAGTGCCTGAAATTTGTTGAGAATTTCTTTGAAATCCTTTTAGATAAAAGACTTCTCATAAAAAATGAGCAGTTAGAGGAGGCATCACAATCCCTGACTTCAAAATATACTACAAAAAAAATATACTACAAAGCTATAATAATTAAAACAGCATGGTACTGGTACAAAAACAGACACACAGATCAATGAAACAGAATTGAAAGCCCACAAATAAAACCACACATCTACAGACAGCTAATCTTTGACAAAGTAGCTAAGAATATACAATAGAGAAAGGAAAGTCTCTTCAATAAACGGTGCTGGGAAAACTGAACAGCCACACGCAAAAGAATGAAAGTGGACTATTTTCTTCCGCCATACACAAAAATTAACTCAAAATCGATCAAAGACTTGAAGGTAAGACCTGAAACTATAAAACTCCTGGAAGAAAACATAGGCAGTACACTCTTTCACACTGGTCAGAGGGATCTTTTCAATTTCCTTGTCTACTCGGACAAGGGAAACAAAAGAAAAAATAAACAAGTGGGACTTCATCAGATTAAAGAGCTTCAACAAGGCAAATGAAAGGAGGATCAAAATGAAAAGACAACCCACCAGCTGGGAGAAAATATTTGCAAATCACATATCCAACAAGGGGTTAATCTCCATAATAAAGAACTCACACAACTGAACAACAAAAAAACAAACAACCTGATCAAAAAATGGGCAGAGAATATGAACAGACATTTTTCCAAGGAAGATATACAGATGGCCAATAGGCACATGAAAAGATGTTCAACATCACTAATCATCAGGGCAACGCAAATCAAAACTACACTAAGACATCACCTTACACATATCTGTTAGAATGGTTATAATCACCAAGACAAAAAATAACAAATGTTGCAGAAATTGTGGAGAAACAGGAACCCTAATTCACTGTTGGTGGGAATGCAAACTGGTGCAGCCTCTATGGAAAACAGTATGGAGATTCCTCAAAAAATTAAAAATAGAAATACCTTATGATCCAGCCATCCCACTACTGGGTATTTATCCAAAGATCCTAAAACCAACAATCCAAAGAGGCTCATGCACCCCTATGTTCACTGCAGCACTATTCACTATAGCCAAGAAGTGGAAGCAACCCACATGTCCCTCAAGTGATGACTGGATAAAGAAGATGTGGTGTATATATATACAATGGAATACTACTCAGACATTAAAAAGACAAAATCGTCCCATTTGCAACAATTGGATGAACCTGGAGGGTATGATGTTAAGGGAAATAAGCCAGAGAGAGAAAAACAACCACCACATGATTTCACTCATATGTGGAAGATTAACACACGGACAGAGAGAAGAGTTTGGTGGTTACCATGGGGAAGGGGATTGGGGGGGGTGGGCATAAGGGGTGAAGGGACACATTTATATGGTGACTGGCAAACAATAATGTACAACTAAAATTTCACAATGTTATAAACTGTTATGACATCAATTAAAAAATGAGCAGTTAGAATGAGAGCATTTAAAAAAAGCATAACAATTTAATACTTTGAATTTATCTTGTTCCGTTTTTCCTAAAACAGTGCACCCACATTACTCACTGGGCATCATAAAATCAAGAAGGGGTAAGGAAGGAGGAAATAAAAAAACAAAAAAAAGGACAGGCATTATTATTCCCACTGACAGATGGAAAAACTGAGACCCAAGGAGGATAGTGCCTTCTTCAAGGTCACAAGATAAGCCACAAGTGGAATGTTCTTACGGGCTACATGTGGTCAACAGTCCAAAGGCATGCAGGATGGTTTTCTATACTTACTTTTTTCGCCTTTGTCTCTCCTTTAACCTGGAATGATAGATATCCACTACAGCCATCTTCAGAGCTATAAATAAATAAATAAAAACATACATATAAATAACGCCATGAAAAAAATAAATCTTTTACCCAAACTGCCCTAAACTATGAATCTCATGTTGCTAACTATTCCACACTCACTGGTCTAGGAAATCTGTCTCTTGGAAACAAAAATATCCTAGGATACTGAATTTTTTTACCACTAAATTATAGTGAAGTTCTTTTTTCCTATGTATGTACTTATATGGCATTACCCTACAGATAATTTCTGCTTTCTACTGAACACCTCTTTTGGCCATGCCTTGTTATGTATACTAGTAGCTTTCATATAACAGTTTGGCATGGACTTTGGTAATACATGGGCTAGAAATGTACATCTATTAGAGTAGTCATAAAAATGAATATTGACTGAGGTTATAACCGCACACGAGTAAGTTGAGGAGACAACGTCAAGATGAGACGGATGTGAATAAGGTGCAGCATAGACATTTTTGCAGAATAGCAGTTTTCAGTCGGGGAATAGCAACTATTTAGGAGGTAGTTTTGCATTCAGTAGTGAAAAGTTTCAGTAAACAGCCTAAAAAGCCAAAAGCTGTGCCCTGCTTGGCCACCCATGTCCCAATCCTTTCCTGGCTTTAGTCTCATGTTAAAGACATGAGGAATTAGGAGAAAAGAGTTAGTGGATAGCTAAAGCTTTCTGATGAAAATATAATAGTTCTGGTTCTCTTTCTTTCCCTGGCCAATTTTCCTATCTTCAGCATACCTCAGGGTTCTATTCTCATCTCTTTTTTCATCCCTCACCTTATTCTTGTAAACTCATCCACTCCTATGGTTCCAAGTATCATAAAAATATATCATCTCAAACTCAGATATTTACTTTAAGCTCCAGACCCAATTTGGATATCTCTACTCACATGGTCTTTAGTTATAAACTTGTATTCTCTTTCCCATGCTTCAAAACTCTTCACTTGGTTAACAGCATCACAATACACCTAGCTGTCTAAGACAGACATCAACCTGGACTTTCCCTCCCCCTCTCTCTATAGCTAGTCAGTCAGTGAGTCTTACTTATACTTAATGCTAAATCTGTCTCAAATTCATCTCTTCCTCTTTGTCCCTAATCCTACTCCTTAGCTCAGGCATCTTGTCTTACCTAGATCACTGCATCCACTCTTTTATGACTCCATTCCTGCCTTACTCCAATTCATCCCCTTCAAATGAAACCATAGTAATGTTTTTAAGCACAATCTGATCATGTAATTCCGCTATTTATAACTTTTCAGTGGCTTCCCATTCACTTGCAGGAGTTCACACTCCTACATATTATATTAGACCCCTTACTGTCTTGATTCTGCCTATCTTTCCAGGCTCGTTCCCTACTATTCCCTCATATGCCCTATACACCATGCACACAAAATAACCTGCCCAAGACCACACGGCTGTTAAGTACAGAGCAGGGATCCAAACCGAGACAGTCTGGTTCCAGAGCCTTGAGTGGGGAAGACACTGAAATTGCCCAACATGTTTACTGTCTCTGTGTTAGTTTTATAACCTAAATCTGGCTTAACTAAAAACGAAATGTATATTTAAAAAAAAAAACCTCAGAAGTAAAAAATTCCCACAGGCTTTTTATAGTGTGAAGACCTCTAGGGTTAAGAAATGACGACCAATCATTAACAACTCTAGAAGAAAATATGAGGAATGTGTAACTTAGCACTATGCTACATTAAACCATTCTTCTCATCTATAATGTATGGATTCTGAAGGAATCTTAAGATTTAATGATTTCAGTAGATTCTGGAACTATCTTAACTTTTATCTCCTTATGCTTTGTGTCAGCTGAGAGTTTGGTAGGTTTAGTTTTATTTTAATTACTGAATGTATTCACAGAAGAAAGAGGCGCTAGAGCACAACATAATGACTTAACATGTGTCCTTTGAAAAACTAAAATACATTATTCAACCGTCAGGTAATACAATTTCTAATAACACACCAGCCTTTGCAGCAAAGAATTTAGTTGTGTTTGACAATCACTTCTTCCAGGATAGTAAGGTTTCATTCCAAAATACAGCCTAGAGCCCCTGTAATACTGATAAACAAAAACAGCAATACAATCTCATCGCTCATCCAAAGAATGTGAGATACAAGTTCAAGGTTAGCCCATGGGGGCAATGAGAAGGCACAGATTTATATATTCTACTAGAATAACATTTAAACCTTGTTTTCAAATAAATTCTTATTTGGAACAGATAAGTTAGATCAGCTCTAGCTGAACCCCTTCTCCCTACTCTATCTGCAGCTATATTTCCCAGTAGTAGTCTCTGAGGGTACCTCCACTGAACAGTTGGAAACCCACACTTCTGCAACTAGATTTTAGGGTAGAAGAAAAATGGAATTAATCAAGTAAGAGAACAGAAAACAATGCCTCATCAGAATCACCAATTTCTTTCACTATATGAAAGCAAACAAAAGTTGAGCAATGTACAATTTTGATGCACTGTCAACACGGTAGCCTGGCAAGATAACAGAAATAAATTCCGGATACTCCATCCTGACACATTACTCTGCATCTCACTGCTACCTGCCCTCAGGATAGACTCAGATTAGAAGGATGAAATACCAAAATCTAACATGCTGGGCTATGAGCAGATGCACTATTTATGTATGTAACTTCAATCCCTGGGAAATGACCAGGAATACTTTATTCAAGCCATTCTCCCTTGGTTCTGAGATAAAAATAACATAAGTTCGCTGAATGATCTGAAGAGATGAGTGAATGCAATATTTTTTAAAGTTTAAATATATAAAAAAAAGTATTAACTACCATGGATATTTCTTGTTTCTAACAAGTTCAAAAATTTAAACAACATTGCTTCATTTTTTCCTCATAACCACCCATAAACTAAAAATAATTCAATAATATCAGGTCCAAGATTTAAGGCAATTGTTTTCAAACTTCTTTCTTCGGTAGCAGAACTCTTTCTATAAATGAACTCTTTCTTGATTTATAGGGTTGTTCCATATAAAAGCCCAGGTACCACAGAATGGCCCATACCTTGCCACTGTTTTCTAACACAACTGCTATGGAATGACAGGCTCTAGAATGCTATGCTGGTGGAGATGCACTTTACACGCCTGCGTGGTAGAAGAGGCAGGTAGGAACAGGGAGGAGAGGATGTTTCTCTGACATGCACTATAACCAAATACAGGTTTTATAGTGAACTCTAACTCTATTTCTTATGATAAACAGAATGAGAAATCAAGAGTTTAAGGCAGAAAGAGAAGCAAATAAAATAGCTAAGTAAATAGCTAACATACACTGAGTATTTATCATGTTCCAGGCTCTCTATGTGCCTTATCTCATATATCCACCCAATAACAAGTTTCTTTTCAATAGGAAAGAAACTGCCTGGAGATCCAGTGGAAATTATTGCTAATTTTGACAGAATATTTCTGTAATTTTTCTAAAACACTAACTTACCATGTTGTTTTCTGAGATTGTATGGGAATGACTTAATTAAAACAGAAAAAAAACTGAAGAGACTGTGTTACAAAAAAAAATCTATAAATAAATACTGCTGATAATTGGCTCTATTGCTTGATCATTTCAGTAGTTTAAACTTGTACAACTGGCTCTGCAGAACAAAGAGAAGGAAAGGAACACACAGAAACAAATGGGAGGAGAACTGGAATTCTCCCAGAGAAAAATTCATATTTGAAGCTCTCTCTTTCCTTTATAAAGCAAACTCAGATAGCAGCAACTGATTATAAGATCTTAATTGCATGAATAACCCAGTGAGGACCACAGCACAGCTGGCAGAATAGAAATAAGAAGACAGACACTGAAAGAATGAGAATCATCAGTTCACATCCTACTTAAAGTGACTGGAGGTTCCAGTAAAGCGGGCAAACAAAGAACCAGAGATCATTAAACACAAACAAACCCAAACCACTTATAACCTATCCACTGACAGAAGGCCTCTCAAATCTCAGCTTTGGAGGAAGACTAGTCTCCCTGTGATTACACTGAGGACTGATAAAGTTTCTAAATGGCTGACCTTAAAATATTTCAGAAGTGGGCAGAAGTCAGAGGCAGCTCCTTCCCACTGCAATGTATTTCTAACATTGTTCAAAATAGCTGGCAACATGTTTCTGTTTTCCTGACAGAAGGCACTTACTGCTTGCTTGGCAAGAAAACCAACTCAGAGGCCTTAAATGCAGGGAAGCCAATCAAAATCCCAATTGCGACCACACAAGCACAAACCTGTGACTCAGGTAGTCCCCAGAAGCAAAGCTTTTTGAGTCATTTCGCCCCTAAATTTTCGGTTAAGATGTACACAATCAGTTCTGCGAAGGAAAGAAGACTATGTGACCTAATGGTTAAAGTCAGCAACAAGGAAGACTTAGGCAAGTTACTCAACTCCTTCGGGCATTTCCCTGAATGTAAAATGGGAAAATATTATTCCTACTTCTCAGGAATGTGGTTAAGGTATAGATGATAACCAATGTGAAATCACACACACACACAGAGCAACAAAAATTCAAGGTTGTAAAGACAGTTAAGTACAGTATTAAGAGCACAGACTCTGGAGATGGCACTGCCACTTGCAGGTTACAGGACCTCAGGCAAGTGACTTGATATTTCTACTCCTCGATTTCCTCATCTATAAAATGGAGATGATAATAATAATGCCCAACTCATAGAATTTTTTTTTTTTTTTTTTTTTTTTTTGTGGGGAAGACCAGCCCTGAGCTAACATCCGTCGCCAATCCTCCCCTTTTTGCTGAGGAAGACTGGCCCTGGGCTAACATCCGTGCCCATCTTCCTCTACTTTATATGGGACGCCACCACGGCATGGCAGACAGGCAGTGCGTCGGCGGGCGCCCGGGATCCGAACTCGCGAACCCTGGGCTGCCAAGCGCGGACTAAACCGCTGCGCCACCGGGCGGCCCCCCAACTCATAGAATTTTGAGGATTAAAAGAGTTCATATGTGTGAAGGGCTCAGCATGGTACCTGGCCAACAGTAAGTGCTATATGTGTTAGCTATTATTATTAATAGCATTTATATTTAAAATGTCATAAGCATAAAACAGCCAAATCACTACAAAGGGAAGGGCATTGCCAACAGGTAGGCAAGTGTGCACAGTGACTAAGCTAGACCTCTCATCTACTAAGTGTTAAATGATCTAAAGGCTGACAATATGGGCCAAAGAAATAAAAATTTTAAAAAATAAAAAAAATGTTTAAAGGTGGGGCAGTATCCATGCCTGGCCAAGAAATTTTGCTGAAATTAGCTTTCCAAATAAAAGGACAATAAACTGTTCTAATGTGCAACTCTGAAAAGTGTTGAAAACAGACTCAAGACATAGGAAGAAGCTCATGCCTCTTGCTTGCCTGGGTTATGGGACAGCAATGATAGAAAGATGCTGCCTCCAGGGTTTTAGAACCTATGAAACTCTGGGAAAGAGAAGTCCACAAATTTAGAACAGATCTTCCCAAATAAAAGCAGATGGGAACTGATGTCCCCTCAGGAAAAGGGAACTACACCATGCGTCTGCACTGAGATCCCATAATATACCATGACATGGGAGAGTGCCAACTTACGAGTCTTCTGAATCTCTCTTTCTGAACCAATAATTTCTGCTTATTTCAATAACATATGAGGAGGTGTCATTTAGGGATCCCAGAACTTCCTTATTTTCTTCCTCAGACACTGCTTCACTTGCAGTATCCTTTTTGGGCCCATTCTGAAAGCCTTCTGGTATGGTTAGAACACAATTAATTATCCCTCCATTGTGTCCCAGACTTCTATAATGACCATTCAAACCCATTTTAATAGACAAATTCCGTGAATCATAGCAAAAGTCTTTGGGTGAGGTAAAGGGTTTGGTGGCATGAGCCGATCTTCTAGATGCCCTAGGATGGAATACAGAACCCAGCCAAACAGTCTGCTTCCTTCCAGGAGTTATAAGTGAGCGAACATAAAAGGAATGTTGTTCATGCTCAGTAATATTAGGAGTATGATGGTATAATGGAATGGTAATAACAACAATCTGAATTATGTACCATCTTTCATTGGAGACATTCACACTCTGACTAATCAGTGTTACCCCTTCTTTACAGCATGAGACACAAAGAAACAGCAACCAAGATTCCAAGGACTTGCCCAAGATCACAAAGTGACTCAGAAGCAAGCCCAAGGTTGCATCAGTGTCCTGATCTGCACAAAATATGTGCCCCTCTCTCTGTTCTAGGTGTGCTTAGGAAGCTCTTTCTCATTCCTTCCTGAGTCTCCTGGGGCTCCTAATCTCCTTCACTGAGTGTTCTGGGAGAAACTGCTCAGCTCAGGGGCAATATGCTTCAATGGACAGCAGGTCATGCTGCCAGAGCAGCTAATATAAGAACTCAGAGCCCTAACCAAAACATCCCTTTGTGGCACCGGCAAGTCATCCCTTTGATCTCTAGTGCTGCCAAACCTCTTTAAAACATTATCACCTTTAAAAAAGCACCCATCTAAACATCTTATAGTTCACTACTAGATAGGAAGGGAAAGGAGAGGCAGGGATTATTACTTTACGTTCTGTTAAAGCTACTTATGTATAACAATCCATAACTGATGCTTCGGTTCTAGTTCAAATAAACTAGAATCAAATGACTTACAAGGCTGTAGAAATCCTAAGAAGAGCACAAATAACTAAAGTATGTTATAGGTTTGAAATGGTAACTGAAATGAAAATTGCTAGTCAATCAATTGCTTCTTCCTGATTTTTTCCTTTTGCCAACACTTAATTAAAGAAAGGACCACAAGAGCACCAGAAGAAATTGCAAATCCTGCATCTACAAAGAATGAAGCGTGAAATTAAATATCAACCATTACTACAGTTTTCTTAATAATGTTGAGATGGTCTTAAGAATGAAGACCTTGGGTTAGGGCCTAGAGAAGTGATTCAGCAAGTCCCTTACATAGTTGGGTCATTACTGACATTAGAGATTCTGACTTCCAAAAGTTCGGTACTTTTGAACAGTACCTAAAAGGATGATATTTGTGAAGCTGCTTTTTTTGCATTCTGAATAAGAAAGACAGAAGCCAGGAAACAATACCATTTTAATTAAACCTGGTGTGTATGAGGAGAAATACTGAATGGCCATCTGCACACTATCTTCAAGGGAACAAGAGAGAGGTGAGAAAAGACGATAACGTGAGCTACCGAGGTGAAAAGAAGAGATTGACATGGAAGACTGAAGAAATACAATGGATCTAAAGTAGTGTGCTTTCAAGCTTTCCTCTTTTAGTTCAATCTGCGTCACTCTGACTTTCCTTAAAGCTGTGTGGGAGAAAAGAGGAGGAATGAAATTGTGCAAAGAAAACGGCTCAAGATATTTGTAGAGAAAAAATTCCGAAGGTAAAACTTTTATGACTCTTTCTTGGTCCCAGATCTGATGTGACAAATACCTAGATAGCTCTTCTATAGAGAGAAGAATCAAATTCACCTTCCAGTGATAAAGTACCAGATAATGCAACATGAAAACTTGATTTATAATTCAACAAGGATTCTACTTGCCTTTCCTGCCTGGGATATACAGATTTAAGAGAAACAATGAAGATGCTGTTTGGGAAATATAGAATTCAAGGGAGCTTTATCCATCTACTGCATCATATTTAATTATGGACTGAAATGAAAGAAGATTGGGAATTATTTTAAATATGTAGTTCACTGCAAATGGAAAGAGGGGAAAAAAAGAGATTCAATGAAAGTTGAACTATCCACTTTAAGAGCCCCGTTGGCATTAACCACTTACGTTATAACAGAAGATTATAAACAGTTGACATAAATCCCTAGAGGGCTAAACTTAGATCAGAATTCAGAAGAGCTAAACATTCAACAGTTCTGAGAAACAAGAAATTCCCAGTCTTGGTCTAAAAACTCTTGAAAAACTTCCATTCTTTTTCCCTGCTATGGGAAATTCGGGGTAACAAATTATAGTGAACATCTAGTATCAGCAGTTGCTACTGAAGTCCCAAGGTCTTCACACTGATTCCTATCCTTCTAGGAGGCAGTGAGGGCCATTTAACCAATTACCTCAGTGTAGGCTTACCTCAGCCAAAAGAAAGATCACACAGTCCAAGGGATGGGATATTCCCAATTACCATTATATGATCAACATTCTCACCATCATCACAAATGTTATTTTTCATTGTGGTCAAAACCCAACAACAGGGTAAGTTCAGCAACTTCACCACCAGATTTTGAGTCCCATGAGGGCAGGGGACATGTTTTATTCATCCTATATTCCAAGCACCCAACACAGTGTCATTACATAGTTTGCAATCAATAAAAACATTTGCTGAAATAATGTGTTACCATGTAAAATGTCCGAGTCATCTTCAACAAAATCGATGTCTCTCAAGTCCCATTCTGCATAATTGTCAAACTCCTGTTTGGGGGAAAAAAAAATCCCCACCCCAAACCCATCAGCTTTGAGTAATGCCTTTATAGTAGCCATGCTTTAGAAGCAAAAGGAAACCACACAAACACTTGTTAAAAAGTACTGAAGGCCAAGATACTGTCACAAATAATAAGTCATGGGAAAAATCTGAGAGGCTTTCAAACAGTAATGACAGCAAAAAAATGAAGGAGTTATGAGTCCAGGAATAAAGTAAAACCTATTGTTCTAAAAATTAAAAGTAGTCTGTTCATATAATCCAACCCAGGAAAATCTAACTTTGACTAGGCCTTCAAGTATTTAGGTAAGAAAACTGTCTGCAGGGGCCAGCCAGTAGCAAAGTGGTTAAGTTCGCACTTTGGGAGCCCAGGGTTCGCAGGTTCGGATCCCAGGCGCTGGCTGACACACTGCTTGTCAGCCATGCTTTGGCGGCGTCCCATATAAAGTGGAGGAAGATGGGCACGGATGTTAGCCCAGGGCCAGTCTTCCTCAGCAAAAAAAGAGGAGGATTGGCAATGGATGTTAGCTCAGGGCTGGTATTCCTCAGAAAGAAAACTGTCTGCATTAATACATCTACCCTTTTACTATCTTCTCAGGGCTCTATTTACTGGATAATATTGCTTATACAGTTCAATAGGTAGATCTGTTCATATTCTACGCAATGAATACAATTCATAGAGGTATTGTATATGGGGTAATTCTAAAATATCAGCTACCATGAATAAAATGTTGACCTGGGTGTGGCTAGCAAAATTGTTTGTAGTTTGCTAAACTTTCAAAGTACCTCCAGAAGCATCCTAACTGTGGACTAGACGATAAATCGCGACTACATTCATATGTCTTTTAACTCCATGGCTGAATGAGGAACACATAGCTTTTATACACATTCATCATTCTTTTTTTTTCGCTGAGGAAGATTTGCCCTGAGCTAACATCTGTTGCTCTTCTTCCTCCTTTTTTGTATGTAAGCCACTGCCAGCTCGGCCACTGACAGGTGGTGTAGGTCCACGTCTGGGAACTGAAACCGGGGCCACCAAAGCGGAGCATGCTGAACTTAACCACTAGACCACCAGGGTTGGCCCACATTCATCATTCTTTACGTACTTATGAATATAGTACGGGAGTCAGCAAACTACAGCTTATGGACAAAATTCAGCCCCTGCCTGTTTTTGTATACAAAGTTTTATTGCAGCACAGGCATGCTCATCTGTTTATGTATTATCTATCCTGCTTTTGCACAATAATGGCAAAGTTTAGTTGCAACAGAGACTTTATGGTCCACAAAACCTAAAACATTTACTTTATAGTCTACAAAACCCAAAATATTTCTATTTACTTAATAGAAGAACTTTGCCAACCCCTGATATAGTACAACCTTGAAACTCCCTAGGTGTGGAATGAGAACCAGACTACAGAAATCCCATACCTACTAACGAAATGGGAGTCAACACTAACGCAACTTAAGAAATAGGTTCTTGGTCTGAAGAACTTTTACTATTCTACACGTGAATAATTTACAAATGAGAAAAGGTACTCAAATAGAAGAAAATGTGGCTGTCTAAGGCCCTACAGATTACAGTGCTTTGAAAATCTCTTTTTAGTGGTATGGAATCTATGAGCAAGAGATATAAGCCTCATCCGAAACAAAAACAAGTGTCTCCTACCTCAATGAAATCTGCTCGAGCTGGCATGTATCCCGCCATGTCCCGAGAAAGCAAGGAGTCAAAGGTAGGTCGGGGAGGGTCATCTGTAGCTGGAAGAAGTTAAGAGTTTTTCTTAGTTTCTTCATAAAATACAGGCATGAAAAAAGTGACACAAAAATAGTCCTCATTTATATTCTGAAATATTTTTGTTTGGAGCAAGTGAGAGAATAAATAAAATTCAAAAGGTTTTTATAAATGGAAAAGTGAAAAAGATAAAGTATTATGGAGACAGACTGAGTTCTTAAAAAGGAAACTAAGACTTCAGGAATCCTCTAAGTAAATATGGAGAAATTTCCTCTGATTTTTGCTTTCCTAACATGAGAGAAAACCAAGGATCTTTCCTTTAATATTACAGAACGTAAGTACCTGTCTGTGATAACATTAACCTGTGTGCTTCAGCTCCCTTACCCCTCAGGACCAACCTCAACTTACAAATATCCACCTGAGAGGCAAAAAAAACCATGGGATTTGGAAGTAACTGGAATTGAGTTCCAGCTCTAACAGCCACTAGTCCCATAACCTTGCACAAATTATTTAACCTTTCTGAATCTTCAGTTTCCTCATGTATAAAATAAAAGCACTTGCTCTGCCTATCTCACCGGGTAGCTATGAAGAACAAATGACCTGGGACTGGCCCAGTGGTGTAGTGGTTAAGTTCTCACTCTCCACTTTGGCAGCCTCAGGTTTGCGGGTTTGGATCCCAGGCACGGACCTACACACTGCTCATCAAGCTAAGCTGTGGTGGCATCCCACATACAAAATAGAGGAAGACTGGCACAGATGTTAGCTCAGCGACAATCTTCCTCACCAAAAACAAACAAACAAATGATCTAAGGGATTTGAGAGCAAAGCACTAACGTCCAAAGTGCTACCCAAATAGGAGGTATCATCAGGCTTTGATTTAGTCAGCTATGAAACTGTTTCTAGAGAGTATGAGGAAAGACGGGGAGCAGCAGGAGGAAAACATTTGTATCTCATTACTTGTGCTCTGGGAGTCATTCAGAAAAGATGTCCATTTATTATTCATCATGGTTATGTTTTGTTAGAAGACCCATGAGTCCCTCAGCCACATGAGATTTAAAAAAAAAAAAAAGTTTGCTATTACCATCACAACCAAGTGAACAAAAATAACAAATTGCTTCTTGGACTTAACACTAGAATGATTAATAATAATGAGTCAAATACTGGACTCACTTAAATAACTAATATCTATAATCATAAACTCTCCAAAGGGATTGTAAAAAGGCTTGTACTCACAATAGCATGGAAAGCTTGGTTCATTTTGGACATCTCATCTTACAGAAGCAAGCATTAAAGTTAACTGGTATGTTCAAGAGCCTCAGAGTGGGTGGAACTACACACTTGATCCAGGCACCCTGATATCCATTATAGAACTCTGACCCCTGAAATACATTCCCTTTTTGCCCCATTATGGCCCTGATTCTCAATAACTGCCATGCCAACTCCTCCTATCTTCCATAAGCTTTTTAGCTGTCCAAATCATCAAACCAGTTTACCTGCTACTACAACAGGGCCCAAGGATGAGCTAAGTATCTCTTACCAATACAGGGAGGCACTTACAGTGAAATGGAATGGCTGTGTCAGCAGTTTTTGCCTCCTCTGCTTGCTTCAGGTTCAGCAGGGTAGATGCAAATAGAGGGTTGTTGATGAAATGCTTCATATAGTGCTTCTCACACTCTTCCTTGGTCTTGGTGCACATCTGATTGGCCACATCCTGCCTAGAGGAGTGTGAGGAAAAGAGAGAAGGAAGTAGTGCTTTCATTTGTAAAAAATGGTCAAAGCATGGTTTGCTTTTGCCTATTTCAAGTCCCATCCATATAATGTCTGGAATTTGATACTTCTGAACTGATACCAGCAGAACAATGAAACAAATATAAGCCTAGTATCACTGTAATCTAATGTTCCAAACCCTGCTATTCCAAAATATAGAAGCAATATCTAAAAAGCCCTTTCCCTTCCACCAAAAGAAAGGAGGATCACTAGAAAATTTGTAAATTTCCCTCCCCAGGGAAAGAATTGCTATAAATAATAATAAGCCACCTCAGAACATTCAAAATGTACATAAGTATAGTTTTATATTTGCATAATATTTTATAGTTTACAAAACACTTGTATTCCTTTTTTTTTTTTTTTTTGGTGAGTAAGATTGGCTCTGAGCTAACATCTGTGCCAATCTTCCTCTATTTTGTATGTGGGATGCCACCATAGCATGGCTTGACGAGAAGTCAAGAAAAATTCATAAAAGCCAAGAAAAATTCATAAAATCAGAAAGGAGCAATAACTAATAAGTCTAAACTTCTCCACTATTCAGAAAGGAATAACCCAAAATCCAAAGTGGCCTTTGAGAGTTGCTCTGTCATGGACCACTAAACAACCATATCCCTGTGAGGCACTTCAGCCTTGGAAAGTAATGTGGAGAGGGCAACAGGACTTGCCTCTAAGTCATGGGTCAACAGAAAAGCAACATATGGCCCCCAAACTCCTCTTTCTGAGGCTCCTCCTTTACCCTTCAACAGCACCTTCTCTGAGCCCACTAGGGCAGGACAACCTTTAACACTAAGCTCTTACCAATTTCCAAAGCCACAGTCCATCACAGCTTCTAAAAGGGCCATTTCTTCTTGAGCAGTCCAGCTGGGATCAAGAACAGGAAAATCTGAGGTCTAATGAGGAAAAAGTTTGGCCTAAGAACAGGTACAGAAACGGAACCCAACAACCCCAAATGTAATACGACTTTATAGTCAAATGACTGTCATTCTCATGGTATTGAGAAGTACCTAAAGTACATTCTTATCAGTTATCCATCTCTCCCACTCCTATTTCTACCATTAGCTACAAGGGTCTCTAATAAATATCATCACCTACAAATGCCATGTAACTCATGCAGAAATACATATTTTCTAAACTTAGCACAAAAATAAAGATAAATACTGTAACACATTCCCATTTAGCTAAGAAAGAGGGGAATACAACTGTGTGTATTTATACTTTTTAAAATGGAAGAAAAAAACCATACATTAAAAAAAGGTTAACTATGGGGGAGGGAGGGAGAAAAGAGTATAAAAAGGACAGGGATAGAAGCCAGACCTCTTTGGATATTTCTTGTTTTGTAGATTTGACTTTGAAAACATAAATATTGTACATTAATTATTAAATTTTAAAGTCATAAGAATCAAAAGCAAAATGTAACAAATAAATCTATGAATTAATCTTAAGGCATAATCACACAGAAAGAAACTATCCCAAGTGACTTTAAAACACAGTAATCTGACTACATAGCTCTAGCAGAATATACCTTACAAGCAAAAGGAACTGCCAAAAAAAGATCTTAAACTGTTTTCAGTAGTGTTGGTATAGTGATTCTGAGATTACTGTATGTGGATGTGTTATGGGGTAAAGCAAATAAGTAACTGTGTTGGCATCACTGGGCAGTGAGATTTTTGGCTTGGGGAAAAAAAAAGATATAGAAAAACCTTGTAGTCTTGTATTTGAATTGAAAGTTTTAGTATGAACTCATGATGCATTTTGTCGTAAACGAATAATTTCCTAAAACTGTTCAATAAAAAGGTCTAGAAATAATGACCAACCCAGTAGCAGTGAACACTTCTAGTACCCAGTACGTAGTCTATAAATACTATTTCCCACTAAAGGAACCAGGGCTCTTTG
This sequence comes from Tapirus indicus, assembly GCA_031878705.1. Classification (NCBI taxonomy): domain Eukaryota; kingdom Metazoa; phylum Chordata; class Mammalia; order Perissodactyla; family Tapiridae; genus Tapirus; species Tapirus indicus. The sequence goes on from CM062932.1 coordinate 24,587,615, forward strand.
AAGGAAAAGCTGATTCCAGGTCTGGGTCAGGAAATGTACAAGATGAGACTGGAACATTTTGTCATACTAGAAAACAAAGAAGCTCTCAAAGACTGTAAGGGTCATGTCAAAAGGATTCAGAGGCCAACTTATAGAGGCTTCCACAAACCAAAAATGGAACAGTTTGAGCATTAATAAGGATAATAACTGCAAAGGACTGAAACACATCAAATATTCTAAATATCTAGAGGATGCCAGGGAACCAACTCATATTCTCAAAACTAGTAAATAAAGGGAAATAATCAGGTATTTATCCTGCCTTTCCTGTATAAACTTTATACTGTTTAAACTCAGGGTGGCCACATAGATAATGATGAGAAGTTTCTTTTTCGTGTGTGAGGAAGATTAGCCCTGAGCTAACACCCATTGCCAATCCTCCTCTTTTTGCTGAGGAAGACTGGCCCTGGGCTAACATCCGTGCCCGCCTTCCTCTATTTTATGAGATGCTGCCACAGCATGGCTTGACAAGTGGTGCGTCGGTCCACGCCCAGGATCCGAACCTGTGAACCCCGGGCCGCTGAAGCAGAGCGCGCAAACTGAACCACTATGCCACTGGGCCAGCCCAGGAGAAGTTTCTTTTTATAGAATTATTTTAACTCATAAATTAAAAGGAGTGATAGAATTAAAAGATAACTATTTTGCTATTCTTGATGAATAGATCTAGACAATGATCATAAATGACTCTGATGTAGCCACTATACCTAACTACCAATTTATAGGAAACACAGAAGACCGAGGAACACGTTAATCAGCAAAATCCAGACTATACTAACATCTGTAAAACAAACAAGCTAGGTTTTTGAAAAATCAAATAAACTGTAAGAAATGTGAAAAAGAGGAAACAGGGGGAGGGAGAGGCAGAACCCACAGAATAGAAAATAAGAGGCAACCAACTGGAATGTATGGATCTTATTTGTATCCCAATTAGAACAAACTGTAAAAGTTAAAGAAAAAAAGTTTTATGACACCACTACACACTCAGGATACCCATTAGAATAGCTAAAATGAAGAAACTGACAGTATCAAAAGTTGACAAGCGTGTGGAGCAATCAGAACTCTTATACATTGCTAGTGGAGATGTAAAATGATACAACCACTTAGGAAACTTTTTGACAGTTTCTTAAAAGTTAAATAATTTGTATTCTATGACCCAGCAATTCCATTCCTAAGTATTTATCCAAGAAAAATGAAAATATATGTCCATAGAAAGCCTCATACAAGAATGTTCATAGCAGCTTTATTCATAATAGCCAAAAACTAGGCAAAGCCCAGGTGTCCATCAACAGGAGAACGGATAAACAAACTGTACTATATTCATACCATGGAATATTACTTAGTAACAAAAGGAATGAACTACTATACACAACATAATGAATAAATCTCAAAAACATGCTGATTGAAAAAAAGCAGAAACAAGAGTACATACAGTATGAACCCATTTACATGCAATTCTAGAACACGCAAAACTGATCTATGGTGATAAAAATCAGAACAGTGACTGTTTCAGGGGTGGAAAAGGGAGCAGAGATTTTTAAAAAAGCTTTTACGGAAATTTCACAGTGACTTCAATTACTTTTAAATTTTAGAGGGATCTAACAAACATTTATAGATGAAATGATATAATATCTGAGAGATTTGCTTCAAAATAATCTGGAGAGGTAGAGGGTTAAATGAAACAAGATAGGCTATGAGTTGATAATTTTAAGAGCTTGTGATAAGTATATGACAATTTATTATACTGTGTGTGGTAGTTGGTTACAAGGGTGGCCCCTGATGAACTTCTCCTAGAATTCACATCCTTGTTGGTCCCTTCCCATTCAATATGGGCTGGACCTGTGACTTGCTTAAGAAAGCCTGGAAGCTTCCACTTTTGTGCTCTTGGGAGCCTTAACCACCACGTAAGAAATCTATTTTCCTTGCTGGAAAGACTGTGTGGAGAAGCCACATGAAGGAGAGGCCCCAAGGCTACCTGGAGAAGAACCAAGGCCTCAGGCAGCTAAGATGTTCCAGCTAACTTCCAACCAATTCAAGCCATCCTGAGGAGCCAAAAGTGTGAAAAAAGCCCCTTGGACTTCCGGCCCCAGCATATCTCGTGGAACTGAAAGCCACTCTCTCTGTGCTCAGTCTGAATCCCTGACCCACAAAGCTGTGGGAGGTAATAAAATGGTTATTTTAAACCACAAAGTTGTGCAGTAGCTGTTAGGTAGCAATAGATAACTGAAGCACCTTTCTTTCTGTTTTAGTGTATGCTTGAAATTTTCTATTAGTTTAAAAAAAAGTGACGCAAGAGGTCTTCAGATTATATAGGCATTCAGAAATTGTTACATCTTTTGTTAATGACAAAGAAAATCTCTGTGATGATTTGTGAAATAACACTAATAAGCAATACATTTTCATCTGAGCACATGAGGTACTACGAGAGCCAAGAAAGAAATTTCACAGTCTGTGTCTATATTAAATTCATAATAATCACTCAATCTAGCAAGTACCACAAATACATGTAGAGAAGACAACTCATAGATGAAGAGCTTATGTTATTTCTAAAACTGTATTTTAGAATATTGGTTAGCCCTCATCAACTTTATTCTGAGATAAATGAGAAAGACTTTCTACACCAAAAAATAAATAAATGGGCATAAGGCAGTTTTTCTTAAAGTTGAATCAATGTTATTCAATTCCTGAACCCAATCTCAGCCCTATTAAATCAGATTCTCTCACAGCAGGGCCTAGGAAACCATAATTTTAAGAAGCACCAGGTGATTCTTACACACTAAAGTTTAAGAATCACTGGTATAAAGGGTGTGGCAGAAAAAGGTGCCTTGACTTGTTCAAGGTTCTAAGAATTATAAGACAAAAATAGGCATAGAACTCAGAAATCTTGATTAATGCACCACCCACCACAGCATGAGTAACTTCCAAAAATACAGCACTGTGAGATGACAAAAGTATTGAAAACCATTTAAAGTTTTCTGAGGCTTCATATGTAATAAAAAAAAAGCCCAAGATTTTAGTGGTTTCATGTGTAAAAGCCAAAATTTGGTCATCATTCCTACAGACGGAAAGATTCTTCTTTCCCTTGTTTGGGAATAGATAAGACTGGCAGAAAAAAGGGAGTATTAGCAACCTCCAAAAGCTCCCCAAAGTAAAGGACAGAATTCTGAAACATGTTTACATGGGTGTTGAATATGTGAGGAAAGGATGATGGAATCAGAAGAATTAAGCAGACTTGGAGTGAAACTCAGTCGGTGCCTTCAGCATCACGCAGAAGGCACAGTGCCCAGGACAGCTTAAAGAGCTCATGGTCAGCCTTCCTACAGTGGATAACCATCAATCGACCCAACTTATACTGAATTACCCTTTAAGGAATTATTCTCAGAATTCAAATGAATACATTTCTAGGCATTCTTGTGTGAATTTGAGAAAGAGTAAACCAGCTTTCTGAAGATCTGATAACCTTGGTGAAATGAAATAGCTACTTTGCCCACTCTCTCCCAACCCTTCATTCATTTTGCAATTAATAAAAGGAAAATTTTTTGCATATGAAAAGATGTTCCACATCATATGTTTCCAGAGAAATGGCCTAACAGAATGGCCAAAATCTAGAACACTGACAACACCAAACGCTGGCGAGGATGTGGAGCAACAGGAACTTGCATTCATCGCTGGTGGGAATGCAAAATGGTACAGCCACTTTGGCAGACAGCTTGTCAGTTTCTTACAAAACTAAACATACTCTTATCATGTAATCCAGCAATCACGTTCCTTGGTCTTTATCCAAAGGAGTTGAAAACTTATGTCCACACAAAAACCTGCACCTGGATGTTCACAGCAGCTGTATTCATAACTGCAAAAACTTGGAAGCAACCAAGATGTCCTTTAGTAGATGGATGGACAAATTGTGGTACACAGAGATCATGGAATATTATCTAGTGCTAAAAAGAAATGAGCTATCAAGCCGTGAAAAGACATGGAGGAAACTTAAATACATATTACTACGTGAAAGGAGCCAATCTGAAAAGGTTACATACTGCATGATCGCAACTTTATGGCATTCTGGAAAAGGCAATACTCTGGAGATCGTAAAAATATCAGTGGTTTCCAGGGGTTTGGGGGAGGGATTGATGAACAGGCAGAGCACAGATTTTTTAGAGCCATGAAACTAGTCTGTATGATACTGTAATGGTGGATACATCACATTATATATTTATGCAAACCAATAGAAAGTACACTGCCAACAGTGAACTCTAATGTAAGTTATGGACTTGGGGTGATAGGGAGATGTCAACGTAGGTTCATCAGTTATAACAAATATACCACTCTGGTGGGGGATGCTGATAACGGCGGAGGCTATACATTTGTCATGGCAGGAGATATGAGAAATCTCTACTTTCTATCCAATTTTGCTGTGAGGCTGTAACTGTTCTAAAAAAAAAGTCTAATATAAAAAAATCTATTCAAAGTCTTATAATTAGTGAAGAAACTATTTAGAAGACTGAAGGCATTTAGAGAGAAGTAGGGGAAGGCTAGCCAGTTGGCTGCCAAGAACTCTTACTAGGGAGCATTTCTCTAATTCATTATGGACCAGTAACTGACTCTCGGCATTAAAGACCCAGAAACTCATCTTAAACAGGACTCCACAAATAATCAGACTCAGAGATGATGATTCACCCTTTCTAAACTTTTAAGAGACTGAAGTAGATACACCACAGTGCTGTGGCAGGCTGAATTCTAAAGATGTCCCCCTTTCCCCTCAAGATTCCTGTCCCCTGATTATTCAGTCAAACACTAACTAGACATTGCTGCGAAGGGACTTTGATGGAATAAAGGTACTAAGCAGCTGACCTTAAAATAGAGAGATTATCCTGGATTATCCAGGTGGGCCCAATGTAATCACATGGACCCCTAAAAGTAGAAAAGAGAGGCAGAAGAGTCAGAAAGATTCAGCACAGGGGAGATGAAGCAGCAAGAGAGGTCAGAGACTCCAAGCATTTCATCAATAACCCTTGAAGACCCTGTGCCGTTGCTGGCTTTGAATATGGAGAAAGGGGGCCAGGAGCCTCTCGAGGCTGAGAGCAAGCCCTGGCCAACAGCTAATAAGGAAACAGTAGCATCAGTTCTATAAGCTCGAGGCAGGGAATCCTTGTCAACAACCTGAATGAGAATGGAAGCGGACTGGAAGCAGATCCCCCAGGGCCTCCAGATAAAAGCCCAGGATGGCCAGCATCTTCATTTCAGCCTTATGGGACCTGGAGCAAAGCAGCTGAGCCTGACAGTCTTCTGACCTACAGAAGTGTGAGGTGATAAATTTGTGTAGTCTTAAGCCGCTTAATTTTTGGTAATTTGTTATGGCAGCAACAGAAAACTAATGTAAGTGTCAACAGATTAATCCACAATGTGAAATTATTACTGTCAAGCAGATGCCCAGCCAGCCTTCTTTCCTGTAAGAAAAACTACGCGGGAGGCCAAATGTAAAACTACTTGGTGAACTGGGAGTTATGCTCTGATAACCAACAAAACTATCTTGACAGAGGTACATAAACCTGTCAAGCAGACCAAATGTTCATTTTGACTAATTAAAGTGCCCAATCCTCTGGCTAGAGCTTGGAAGGACACTACCAACATCTGCCTCACATTCCTTCTTTAGAGGTGGCAAATACCTCAAATTACAGCCAAGTCTTATTCTGGCCTCTAAGCCAGTCTCTCTCTTCAAAGTGATTTTATGTATTATATCATTCACTCTATGTTCATTTTATCAGAGGGTAACTAATTTCCTCAAGGCAGGGAGATGGAGTGTCAGACATAAATTTCATCACTGCTCACATGAACCACATAAAAATACCACTAGCCAAAACACAGTAACAACACACTTACTATACGTTTATCAATGAATCTAAACAGTAGCATATGTCTTATTCTTGCATCATTAAATCTCAAAAAGTACTTCCTTTAAATTCCTTCTAATTTGCAACAAAATTTTGAGTATATAAAATTACTTTTGGACTTAAAGGCCTTAGTAGATCCATGAAACTCTAAAAAACTTATCGAGTAATGATTACCTAATTCAGAAAAGGAAGTGAGAAAAGGGACAGAGATACTTGGAGATGAAGAAAAAAGACTAATTCCCAGTATAATACTTGAAAAATGAACGGAAATTCCTAGCAACTTCATCATTACCATTATTTCGTAAGTATGATCACTTTGATGTTTCTTGTACTCAAATCCTCGAGTGAAACACTGCAAAAGAAAGGAAAATTAAGTTAACCAACAAGTTACTTTTAGAAATGCTTTCTTAAAGGACAGAAGACGGTTTGGGGGTACTCTACTTGTGATGAGTTTTTAAGAATTCATTTAATCTTGTCTGCAGCCACAAGAGGATGGTTATAGTCATGATCACCGCTTTTCAGCGGCCCTCACAGAGAAAAAAACAACCACCTGAAAAAAGACTTTTTCCTAGGACAACTCCTCCTTTGATAAGAGCATAGCCCTGGAATCAGACTGCCTAAAATTGAATCCCAGCTCCATATTTACCACATTTCAGCAATTCTAAGACATCCATATTTTTTCATATTCTAAAAATCTGAAATGAGGATTCATCTTATAATAACTTCTATCAGCTTCTTATAATCATGGGATGCTTCTTATAATCAACAGCATCTTGGATCCCATAAAATATGGCATTTGCTGCATGACCTTCAGCAAATTACTTAACCTCTCTTTGCTTGAGTTTCCTCTATGAAGTGGGGATACTAATCATACTTACTTCAAAGGGTTATAGTGATGATTTAAAGGTTAATTCATATAAAGTGCTCAAAATAGTGCCTGGCACAGAGTAAACACTTATAATTAGTATTATTACTGCCATCATCATCCACAAAAACATCATCCCTTGTTTGTCACCTGCTCAAAGATCATTCTTCAGTAAGACAATAAACAGTGTCACAGGTGCTATCAAAAGGAATAATCCTCGAGGAGTGACGTCAGCATCATGGCGGAGTGAGATTCCCTCTTTGAATCTCTGCCCCCTACGACACAACGAAAACATCATTCACATTCCAACAGAGCTCAATCAAACACTACGAAGGACTTCTGAGAAACCCCTGCTGCCATACATCGGACGGTGGAGGCGCGGGAAGCCCAGGAGAACGGGAGGAGAGGTAGGAGGTTGTACTCCCCCTCCCCAATCGATCGGCAAAAACAGCGCAGTTCGCGGACAGAGGGGGGAGGGGCGGCCCACAGCGGGGGGGGGGGGGGGGGCGGGGGAAACTAGCGCCATCCAGGTGCTCTCACAGACTGTCGCGAGGTCCCCACGGGGAAGCGACGACGGACTGTTTAGGGGGTGTAGCAAACACCCTAAGAGAGCCAGAAAGGAAACCCCCGGGTCAAGCAGGAGAAAGAGAGGACCCCTCCCCCCACACACCCAGCGTTTCAGCATAATCCCTCCGGGGGCTGCAGCCGCCTCAGAGCAAACCGCTCGCGATCTCCATCTAGTGGCAGCAGGGGGAAACTGCAGGACTAACTTTAATCATGAGGGGTAAAAATAAAGCCGTCCCCGTCGGATCCTTGCGAAAATATGTCAGGGCTACAGACCAAAAGGAAAATGACAAACACCCAGAAACCAACCCTGAAGGCACAGAATTTGATAACCTGAATGAGAGAGAATTCAAAATAGCTATCATAAACAAGCTCAACGAAATACAAGAGAACACACAGAAACAAATCAACGAATTCAGGGATTATGTCACAAAAGAGATTGAAACCCTAAAGAAAAACCAATCAGAATTATTGGAGATGAAAAACAAAATCAACGAGATAGTGGAAAAAATAGAGTCTTTAAAGAGCAGAACTGACAATATGGAGGAACGAATTAGCACTATTGAGGATAGCCATGCAGAAATGCTCCTGGTAGAGGAGGAGAGAGAGCTAAGACTAAAAAGAAATGAAGAAATTCTTCGAGAAATATCAGACTCAATGAGGAAAAGCAACATAAGGATAATAGGTATTCCAGAAGGAGAAGAAAGAGAAAAAGGAGCAGAGAGTTTGTTCAAAGAAATAATAGCTGAGAACTTCCCCAACCTAGGGAACGAAAGGGAAATAACAGTGAATGAAATCAATAGATCACCTAAATATATAAACAGGAATAAAAAATCATCTTGCCACATAGTAGCAAACTTGAAGAATACCCGTGACAAGGAAATAATATTGAAGGCAGCTAAACAAAAAAACAAAATAACATACAAAGGAAACCCCATCAGGCTCTCAGCTGATTTCTCGACAGAAACTCTACAGGCTAGGAGAGACTGGAATGATATATTCAAAATCATGAAAGACAAAAACCTTCAGCCGAGAATACTTTATCCAGCAAAAATATCCTTCAAATACGATGGAGAAATAATAACTCTCCCTGATAAACAAAAGCTAAGAGAGTTCGTCACCACAAGACCCCCACTACAAGAAATGCTCAAGAAGGCCCTTAGGCCTGAAAAAAAACAAATGAGAAAGGGGATACAAAGATTTCAGCAAGGAGAAAAGCAAGGAGACTAAACCAGAACAAAATACAGTTGGAAAACATCAAAAATTAATTCAAGCTCATCACTGGAAACACACATTCATGACACAATCTGGAATAAAGAGATAACAAATAAGGAGGGGAAGAGGTAAGGGATTGAACTGACCCAGCCTCAGGAAAAAGGAGGCATCTGAAAATGTACTTTCTTATCCAGGAGATCGCTTATATAAACCGCACGGTAACCACTAAACAAACAACCAGAAGAGAACCACACATGACAAATAAAGAGAAAACCAAGAGAATGAGCATGCAGAAATACCAAATTGAAATTGCAGTCCGAAACACAAGGGACAAGAAACGAAGGAAATGCAAAAGAACCAGAAGATGAACAATAAAATAGCAACATTAAACCCTCATACATCAGTAATCACTCTAAACGTAAATGGATTGAATTCTCCAATCAAAAGACACAGAGTGGCAGGATGGATTAAAAACCAAGATCCAACAATCTGCTGCCTCCAGGAAACACATCTCAGCTCTAAAGACAAACACAGACTCAAAATAAAAGGATGGAAAACAATACTCCAAGCTAATGGCAAACAAAAGAAAGCAGGAGTAGCCATACTTATATCAGACAAAGTAGACTTCAAGATAAAAAAGGTAATGAGAGACAAAGAAGGGCAATATATAATGATAAAAGGGATACTTCACCAAGAAGACATAACACTTATAAATATCTATGCACCCAACACAGGAGCACCAAAGTACATAAAACAACTGCTAAAAAACCTTAAAGGAGATATTAACAATAACACAATAATAGTAGGGGATCTTAATACCCCCCTTACATCAATAGATAGATCATCCAGACAAAAAGTCAATAAGGAAATACTAGACTTAAATGAAAAACTAGACGCAATGGATTTAATAGATATATACAGAGCACTCCACCCAAAAAAAGCAGAGTACACATTCTTCTCAAGTGCTCATGGAACATTCTCAAGGATAGACCATATATTAGGAAACAAGGCAAACCTCTATAAATTTAAGAAGATTGAAATCATTACAAGCATCTTTTCTGATCATAATGCTGTGAAACTAGAAATCAACTGCAAGGAAAAAACTAGGAAAGGGACAAAGATGTGGAGACTAAACAACATGCTACTGAACAACCAATGGGTCGTTGATGAAATTAAAGGAGAAATCAAAAGCTATCTGGAGACAAATGAAAAGGAAAATACACCATACCAACTCATATGGGATGCAGCAAAAGCAGTCCTGAGAGGGAAATTCATAGCAATACAAGCTCACCTTAACAAACAAGAAAATTCCCAAATAAATAACCTTAAATTGCACCTAACAGAGTTGGAAAAAGAAGAACAGACAAAGCCCCGAATCAGCAGAAGGAGAGAAATAATAAAAATCAGAGCAGAAATAAATGAAATTGAAACCAAAAAAACAGTAGAAAGGATCAATGAAACAAAGAGCTGGTTCTTTGAGAAGATAAATAAAATTGACAAACCCTTAGCCAGACTCACTAAGAAAAAAAGAGAGAAGACTCAAATAAATAAAATTAGAAATGAAAGAGGAGAAATTACAACAGACAGCACAGAAATACAAGGGATTATTAGGGAATACTATGAAAAACTTTACGCCAACAAATTGGACAACCTAGAGGAAATGGACAAATTCTTGGACGCGTACAACCTCCCAAAACTGAATCAAGAAGAAATAGAGAATCTGAACAGACCAATCACAAGTAAAGAGATTGAAACAGTCATCAAAAACCTCCCAAAAAATAAAAGCCCAGGACCAGATGGCTTCCCTGGAGAATTTTATCAAACGTTCAAAGAAGATTTAGCACCTATCCTTCTCAAACTATTCCAAAAAATAGAGGAAGATGGAATACTTCCCAACACATTCTATGAGGCCGACATCATGCTGATACCAAAGCCAGACAAGGACAATACAAAGAAGGAAAACTACAGGCCAATATCGCTGATGAACACAGACGCAAAAATCCTCAACAAAATATTGGCAAACCGAATACAGCAATACATCAAAAAGATCATACACCACGATCAAGTGGGATTTATACCAGGGACACAGGGATGGTTCAACATCCGCAAATCAATCAACGTGATACACCACATTAACAAAATGAAGAATAAAAACCACATGATCATCTCAATCGATGCAGAGAAGGCATTCGACAAGATCCAGCATCCATTTATGATAAAAACTCTCAACAAAATGGGTATAGAAGGAAAGTACCTCAACATAATAAGGGCCATATATGACAAACCTACAGCAAACATCCTACTCAACAGGGAAAAACTGAAAGCCATTCCTTTGAGGACAGGAACAAGACAAGGGTGCCCACTCTCACCGCTCTTATTCAACATAGTACTGGAAGTTCTGGCCAGAGCAATTAGGCAAGAAAAAGGAATAAAAGGACTCCAAATAGGCAATGAAGAAGTGAAACTCTCACTATTTGCAGACGACATGATCCTATACATAGAAAACCGCAAAAATTCCATTGGAAAGCTACTAGAAACAATCAACAACTACAGTAAAGTGGCAGGGTATAAAATCAACTTACAAAAATCAATTGCATTTCTATACACTAACGATGAAAAAACAGAAAGAGAACTCAAAAAGACAATCCCATTTACAATTGCAACAAAGAGAATAAAATATCTGGGAATAAATTTAACCAAGGAGGTCAAAGACCTATACAATGAAAACTATAAGACACTATTGAAAGAAATCGAGGAGGACATAAAGAAATGGAAAAATATTCCATGCACATGGATTGGAAGAATAAATATAGTTGAAATGTCCATTCTACCTAAAGCAATCTACAGATTCAATGCAATCCCAATCAGAATCCCAATGTCATTCTTCACGGTAATAGAACAAAAACTACTGAAATTCGTATGGGGCAACAAAAGAGCCCGAATAGCTAAAGCAATCCTGAAAAAAAAGAACAAAGCTGGAGGCATCACAATCCCTGATTTCAAAATATACTATAAAGCTACAGTAATCAAAACAGCATGGTACTGGTACAAGAATAGACACACAGATCAATGGAACAGAATTGAAACCCCAGAAATAAAACCACACACCTATGGACAGCTAATCTTCGACAAAGGAGCAAAGAACATACAATGGAGAGAGGGAAGTCTCTTCAATAAATGGTGCTGGGAAAATTGGAGAGCAACATGCAAAAGAATGAAAGTAGACCATCTCCTATCGCCATATACAAAAATCAATTCAAAATGGATCAAAGACCTGAAAGTGAGACCTGAAACTATAAAAATCCTGGAAGAAAATATAGGCAGTACACTAATTGCGATTGGACATAAAGGGATCCTTTCAGATTCCATGTCTACCCAGACAAGGGAAACAAAAGAAAAAATAAACAAGTGGGACCTCATCAGACTAAAGAGCTTCTACAAGGCAAATGAAACCAGGATCAAAATGAATAAACAACCCACCAGCTGGGAGAAAATATTTGCAAATCGTTTGTCTGACAAGGGATTAATCTCAGTAATATACAAAGATCTCATACAACTGAGCAACAAAAAAACAAACAACCCGATCAAAAAATAGGCAGAGGATATGAACAGACATTTTTCCAAGGAAGAGATACAGATGGCCAATAGACACATGAAAAGATGTTCAACATCACTAATCATCAGGGAAATGCAAATCAAAACTACACTGAGATATCACCTTACACCCGTTAGAATGGCTATAATCACCAAGACAAATAACAACAAATGCTGGAGAGGTTGTGGAGAAACGGGGACCCTCATTCACTGCTGGTGGGAATGCAAACTGGTGCAGCCTCTATGGAAAACAGTATGGAGAGTCCTCAAAAAATTAAAAATAGAAATACCGTATGATCCAGCAATACCACTCTTGGGCATCTACCCAATGGACGTGAAATCAACCATCACAAGAGGCGTATGCACCCCTATGTTCATTGCAGCATTATTCACTATAGCCAAGAAGTGGAAGCAACCCAAGTGTCCCTCAACTGAAGATTGGTTAAAGAAGATGTGGTATATACATACAATGGAATACTACTCAGCCATAAGAAAAGACACAATTGTCCCATTTGCAACAACATGGAAGGACCTAGAGGGTATTATGTTAAGTGAAATAAGCCAGAGAGAGAAGGACAGACACTGCATGAACTCACTCATATATGGAATATAAGTGAACACACGGACAGAGAGAACTGACTGGTGGTTACCAAGGGGAAGGGGGGTGGGGGGGGCACAAGGGGTGAAGGGTTACATCCACAAGGTGACGGACAAAAATGTACAACTAAAACCCCACAGTGTTATAAACTAAGACATCAATAAAAAAAAAAAAAAAAAAAAAGGAATAATCCTCCAATTCTGTTTCCTGTAGTCCCTATACTTTAAATCTACTGGCAAAAACAGTGTTAAGCATTAGGTTGATATAGAGACGTGGAATATTCAACAATCTATCTCATCCATCTGCTCTGTTCCCCAACTTTTCACTGTTGAAATGTTTAATAGAAGATTGACTGGAAGCAACAGATTTCATAAGGTGTGGTCCCTGTGAGCAATTGACAGTCATCTCTGAATTTACTACATCCATAAAACTAGTCTAGGAGAGGCAAGCCTCTCCTTAATGCATTACCTGTAAGCAGAGGAAGAAAGGAGGTGGCCCACACTCAGCACACTTGATATAAGGCTCCATGAGGTAGGAGGAGCAGCCTCGGCAAGGTGGCTTATCAGAGGGATCACCTAGAACAAAAAGAAAAATATACTAGCTTCAAAACACCTTGTGATTATCTTACAAGCAAGAAGGTGAAAATCTGCAGATGACTACACAGGCAGTGAGCTGTGCTGGCAAGTTCATGGAGACAAGATGAGCTTATTCCAAATAAGAAAAAACAAAAATTATGTTCTTTTTTCTTTCAGGGCAGCTTTGTTCCTTCCTACAGCATACCTACTACTTCAAATAGCATTTAAGTAGATATGGCCCCTGCAGAGAAATTTACAAACACAATTTTTAACTGAAAGTTTCATAATACCCACAACTTGTTTTTCCAGGGGAAAAAAAAAAAGTCACATACCTACACAACACATAAATATTTACAGATTAAGCAAATCTGACAAAATGTTGATGAATGACTAATGACTAATGACTGCTGAATCTAGGTAGTGGGCAACGAGTAATCACTGTACAGTTCTTTCAACTTTTCTGTAAGTTTGAAGATTTTCATGATAAAAGGTTGGGGGAAAACATCTCCTTTAAATATATGCCTTGGAATATGCTACTTTATATTTAAGTTGGGATTTAAACCCAGGAAAGCTCCCTCCCTTTCTCCCACAGTAAGCAGAGAACATAGCAGACCTTCTTCCAGTTCCCATGACAGTATTTTCTCTGAAAAATTAAGGCAAGGAGTACAATCCAAACTCCAAAGTCATAAAAACACAGATATGTGTGTCCCCAGTTGCCCCAAACTCTGTCTCTCTAGAGTCAGGGCAACCTAGCAGAGTTGTTCTCTGTGATCAACAGCAAGAGTCTAAGAAAGCACAGGCTTTGAAGACAGATGAAGGGAATTAATCTTTTAGCCTGGGGTAGGATTTCTCATATTCTGTAATAGCATTTTCCTTCCCAAAGTCCAAGAAACACTCTTCAAGGTACCTTTCCCCCCTTCAAGTGGTGATTATTGTTCTTTTCATTTGTTTCTAAATGAAGACCTGGAGGAAAGACAGGGGAAAGAAATGTAATCCTTCTAGCAACAGCTTCAAAATAAATATATGGAACAGCAACTACCTCATTTATCCCATTTTAAATTTTGACATGGAAGAACAAGAACTGTTTTATATTAAGTGCTCGATGCCAATTTTTACCAAATTACCTTCTTCCTCACATCTTTTCATTTTAAGGATATAAGCTTGTTTTCCTTTCCTCAGGAAAAAAATCAGCCACTGACCAAAATAAAGAGCTTTTAAACCCTTATGTCAAGAAGTAATTATTTTATAAAAGTAATCCAATTTATAGTTTTTAAAATTTTAGAGAATAAAAGTATAAAGTCATCCTCTATCAACATTTTGATTGCCAGCCTTTCTTCTGTATGTGTGTGTATATATCTTAACAAAAGTGAGATACTATACATGATGTTTTGTAGCCTGTTTTTTTCATTCGGCAATATACATGACAGTATACATAAATCTTGCTTATTCTTTTCAATGGATGAATAATATTCCATTATATCAATTATCTAACCTAATGGTTCTCAACTGACCACTAGGAAGGCATTTTGGGAATCTGAGGAGATGCTTTTTTTGTTGCCACAAATGACTAGGGAGCACTACTGGCATTTAGCAAGCAGGGACCAGGGATGCCAGACATCCTGCAATGCTCAAGACATTCTTATATAACAAAGAATTGGCCTGCGTCCTGAACAACTTTCAAACATCCCATCAGACATCCAAGTAGGTAAAAAACCTGTTCATAGTTACATGACCTAGAATCTAATTCCATGTTACAGATAAAACAAAATGTTTTTTGATAGTTTTAATATATATTGAATTTATCAGGAAGGAAATGGCATGTACTTCTAGAGGGTTTTATCTTGTTTTGTTTGGAACTTTACCAAGAATCGTTCAAGCTTGTGGAACTTCTGAGTCACCAATACAACACACATGAATCATTGTGCATTTGTACTTGTAAGATGCACAGTGATTCAACATATGGGTGCAAGCATCTGACTACTTAAGTCATTACATCTTCTACTGTAATCACATCTAAACATACGAAGATACATATTATTTTATTATAAATTACTTCTCTTTTATATATCCTTTGTATTATAGTTAGGGCATTAGTATTTTTTTGAAATCATGGGTGTAGATATGTTATATTATCTATGTATTTCATTTCCAAACAGCAAAAGGGGCTTAAAAAATACAAAAACAAATCACTAGGTCTCATAAGGTTGAGAACAACTAATCTAACCAGTTCCCTACTGGTGGGTATTTATGGTGTTTCTAATTTTTCACTATTATAAAGAATGCTGAGATCAACAGTCTTAACCCAGCAATTGGGAGAAAATATTTGCAAATCATATATCCAACAAGAGGTTAACCTCTATAATAGATAAAGAACTCACACAACTGAACATCAAAAAACAAACAACCTGATCGAAACATGGGCAGAGGATATGAACAGACATTTTTCCAGAGATATAAAGATGGCCAAAAGGCACATGAAAAGATGTTCAACCTCACGAATTATCAGGGAAATACAACTCAAAACTACACTAAGATATCACCCTACATCCGTTAGAATGGCTATAATCACCAAGACAAAATATGAGAAATGTTGGAGAGAATGTGGAGAAAAGGGAACCATCATACACTGCTGGTGGGAATGCAAACTGGTGCAGCCACTAAGGAAAACGGTATGGAGATTTCTCTGAAAATTAAAAATAGAAATATCATATGACCCAGCTATCCCACTACTGGGTATTTATCCAAAGAACTTGAAATCAACAATTCGAAGACACTTATGCACCCTTACGTTCACTGCAGCATTATTCACTATAGCCAAGAAGTAGAAGCAACCCTAGTGTCCACTGACTGATGACTGGATAAAGAAGATGTGGTGTGTGTGTGTATATATATACACACATAATGGAATACTACTCGACCACAAAAAAAGACAAAATCGTCCCATTCGCAACAACATGGACGGACCTGGAGGGTATTATGTTAAGCAAAATAAGCCAGATAGAGAAAGACAAACACCGTATGAGTTCACTCATATGTGGAAGATAAACTAACACACGGACAGAGAGAACAGTGGTTACCAGGGGGAAGGGGGTTGGGGGGTGGCACATATATATGGTAACTGACAAATAATAATGTACAACTGAAATTTCACAATGTTATAAACTATTATGACATCAATAAAAAAATGTGATTACTAGAAACGCTATAATGAAAAAAAAAGAATGCTGAGATAAACAGTCTTGTATACACAACATTTCACATTTTGTTCCTCCAAATATATATTTTCCTAGAACAAGAACTGTTGAGTGTACAGAGGGCTTTTAATACATATAGCCAAACTGTCCTTCACAAAGGCATTCCAGAACTTTTCCATAACTTAGGAGTAGAGACCATTCAAAATCTAGAGACAATAAATTTGACTGCATAAACAAAACAAACAAAAAATTCTTTTGGCAAAAAACACCATAAGCAAAGTAAAAAAGCAAATAAACCACAAGAAAATATTTGCAAACATATCGCAAAGGACTAAAGTCCCTAATATATAAAGAACTTTTAAAATTGAAAGGAAAAAAAAAAAAAAAACAAAAATACTACTGCAAAAGACAGGAAGAGATAATTAGAAAAAAAGTAATATAAAAATAGCCCTTAATGCAGGGATGGTTCAACATCCACAAATCAATCAACATGATATACCACATTAATAAAACGAAGAATAAAAATCACATGATCAACTCAATAGATGCAGAGAAAGCGTTTGACAAGAACGACATCCATTTATGATAAAAACTCTGAATAAAATGGGTATAGAAGGGAAGTACCTCAACATAATAAAGTCCACATATAACAAACCCACAGCTAGTATCATCCTCAATGGTGAAAAACTGAAAGCTATCCCTCTAAGAGCAGGAACCAGAAAAAGATGCCCACTTTCACCACTCTTATTTAACATAGTACTGAAGTCCTGGCCAGAGCAATCAGGCAAGAAAAAGAAATAAAACAGATCCAAATCAGAAAAGAAGAAGTGAAACTGTCATTATTTGCAGAGGACATGATTTTATATATAGAAAACCCTAAAGAATCCACCAAAAAACTTGTAGAAATAATAAATGAATATGATAAAGTTGCAGGATACAAAAATCAGTTCCATTTCTATACACTAACAATGAAGTAGCAGAAAGAGAAATTAAGAATACAATCCCAGGGGCCGGCCCAGTGGTGCAGTGCTTTAGTTCGCACTTGGCAGCCCGGGGTTGGCCGGTTCGGATCCCGGGCACCTGCCGATGCACTGCTTGTCAGCCATGCTGTGGCAGCATCCCATATAAAGTAGAGGAAGATGGGCACGGATGTTAGCCCAGGGCCAGTCTTCCTCAGCAAAAAAAACGAGGAGGGTTAGCAACTGATGTTAGCTCAGGGCTGGTCTTCCTCCCAAAAAAAAAAAAAAAAAATACAATCCCATTTACAATCGCAACAAAAAGAATAAAATACCTAGGAATAAACTTGACCAAAGAGGTGAAAGATCTGTACGCTGAAAACTATAAAACATTGTTGAAAGAAATTGAGGAAGACACAAAGAAATGGAAAGATATTCCGTGCTCCTGGATTAGAAGAATTAACATAGTTAAAAAGTCCATGCTTCCTACAGCAATCTACAGATTCAATGCAATCCCTATCAAAGTTCCAACGACATTTTTCACAGAAAAATAACAAAGAATCCTAAAATTTATATGGAAAACAGAAGACCCTGAATAGCTAAAGGAATCCTAAGAAAAAAAGAACAAAGCTGGAGGAATCACACTCCCTGATTTCAAAATATATTACAAAGCTATAGTAACCAAAACAGCATGGTACTGGCACAAAAACAGACATACAGATCAATGGAACAGAATCAAGAGCCCAGAAATAAACCCACACATCTATGGACAGCTAACCTTCAACAAGGGAGCCAAGAACATACAATGGAGAAAGGAAAATCTCTTCACTAAATGGTGTTGGGAAAACTGGACAGCCATATGCAAAAGAATGCAAGTAGGCCGTTATCTTACACCAGACACAAAAATTAACTCAAAATGGATTAAATACTTGAATGTAAGACCTGAAACCATAAAACTTCTAGAAGAAAACATAGGCATTACACTCTTCAACATCGGTCTTAGCAGCATATTTTCAAATACCATGTCTGACCAGGCAAGGGAAACAATAGAAAAAATAAATAAATGGGACTACATCAAACTAAAAAGCTTCTGCACAGCAAAGTAAACCATCAACAAAATGAAAAGACAACCTAACAATTGGGAGAAGTTATTTGCAAACCATATATCTGATAAGGTGTTAATCTCCAAAATATATGAAGAACTCATACATCTCAACAACAAAAAAACTGACAACCCAATTAAAAAATGGGCAAAAGACCTGGACAGACATTTCTCCAAAGATGATACACAGACGGCCAACAGGCACATGAAAAGATGCTCAATATCATTAACTATCAGGGAAATGTAAATCAAAACTACAATGAGACATCACCTCACGTCCAACAGAATGGCTACAATTAACAAGACAGGAAACAACAAGGGTTGGAGAGGATGTGGTGAGAAGGGAACTCTCATACACTGCTGGTGGGGAGTGCAAACTGGTGCAGCCACTATGGGAAACAGTATGAAGATTCCTCAAAAAATTAAGAATAGAACTACCATACGACCCAGCTATTTCACTGCTCGGTATTCATCCAAAGAACACGAAAACACCAAGACATAAAGATACACGCAAGCCTGTGCTCATTGCAGCATTGTTCACAATAGCCAAGACTTGGAAGCAACCTAAGTGCCAATCAAAGGATAAATGGATAAAGAAAATGTGGTACATATACACAATGGAATACTACTCAGCCATAAGAAACAATGAAATCCAGCCATTTGTGACAACATGGACGGACAGTGAGAGTATTATGCTAAGCGAAGTAAGTCAGAGGGAGAAGGTCAAAAACTATATGCTCTCACTTATAAGTAGAAGATAAAAACAACAACAAACACACACATAGAGACAGAGACTGGATTGGTGGTTACCAGAGGGGAAGGGGGGAGGGAGGAGGGCAAAAGGGATGATTAGGCACTTGTGTGTGGTGATGGACTGTAATTAGTATTCGGGTGGTGAACATGATGTTTTCTATGCAAAAAGAGAAGTATAATGATGTACACCTGAAATCGATAACAATGGTATAAACCAATGTTACTGCATTAAAATATAAATTAAAAAAAAAATAGCCCTTAAACATATGAAAAGACATTCAACTTCACTCATAAGAGAAATTTCCACTGAGAAGTAACTTCTCACCCATTAGATTGGCTAAAATTCAAAAGCTTGATAATACACTTTCTTAATAAGTCTGTAGGGGAATAGGTATTCTCATATATTGCCACTGGGAATGCATTAGAACATTATTCGTAATTGCAAAATACTACTTAGATGTCCAAGCATTGGAGAGTAGTTGAATAAACTATGGTATATCCACACAATGGAGTACTACGTGACTATTAAAAAAGAATGAGAAAATCTCTATAACTAATATAACATTTCCAGGAGATACTATTAAGTGAAAAAAACCAAAGCACAAAAGAACATATATAATATGCTGTCTTTCCTGTAAGAAACTATGGAAAATAAAAAAAAAACCCATATATATGTCTGCTTATCTTTGCAAAAAAGAAATAAAGGACAGGTAAACTAGAAAACAATAAAGTTGGACACCTGCAAAGGGTTGGCGGAGGGGACATGGAATGGACTGGAAGAGATACAGGAAGGAGTGACAATTCTGCAAACATATCTTTTGGTATGGTTTTGACTTGTGGAAGCATATTTATGTTCTACAAAATAAAGAAATTAAGTCAGTAAATATGGGAAGGGAAAACTGAAAGCAGAATGAACAGATAAACCCAACAATATTTCAAAAGAATACTATAACCACACTGAAGAAGGGAAAAAAAGGACAAATCCAAGTAACTTATGACTATTTAACAATATATCTTCAGTCTTGGGTGATGCAGGGAAGAACTGCAAACAAATTGTGAACTTGTTGAAGTAGGTCTGTTTTATGTAGTGGTATGTGCAAACCAATTCTGAAATAATTTTGGATGACTGAGCAAATAAGTAAATGCGCTCATGTTGTTGGGAGCCAGGTTCTCCCAAGTGAGGAAAGGACATACAAATAAGAAAGAGGGGAAAACAAAACAAAAAAAGCCTATGAAGATGAATTGGAGGTATCACTGTGAATGCATGATTTCTAAAAAAAGTATATGTATGGCTATATGCATGTATATGTGAATATGTACGTATACTGGTATGTATGTATATAGCATATACGCACATATATTTCCTAGCTCCGTGGGCCAAAAGGGCCAAGACGCAAAGACAATCTGGTAGCAAAGAGCAATGACCAGATCTTGGTCTCTAATGTCATTTCCCTCTAAAAGGAACCAGGGCTCCTCAGAGAAGTGGCTGATTCCAGGGCTGGGGCAGAGGGGGTACAAGATGCACCTGGAACATGTAGCATGCCAAAAAGTAAGGAGATGCTTAAAAAAGTCATGGTAGGTATGTCACAAGGATGCAGGAGCCAGCTTGAAGGGACTCATAGTGGTCAAACTGGGACAATCTGAGAACCAAAATAATTAAGTATGACAAGTATAAACTAGTGAAAAAATAAGAATTCATGTGTTCACACTTATAATAAATAAATAAGCATATAAGTAAGGGAGACAGGAGGTCTCAATTACAGTAGAATGTTAAGTGCTAACTAGTAAATGTGAATAGAGTGCTGGATTTGGGGGGAAAAAATCATCACTTTGCAACCATCACAGCAAAGATTAGATCAGGCAAAAATCATCAATGGATGCTAAATCTAGAAAATTTTGATGAGGAGCACGATATTTTATGGCCTGAAAGTGTCTCCCTATGGGTTGCTTATTATATGCAAGCGAAAAAATAGAAATTATACAGTGGAGAACTCAAATGGACACCTTGACTGGGTTTTCAAAATTAACATCACCAATAAGGGGTAGAGTAAGACCAGACAAACTCAAAATGAGAAACCTCTATTTTAAAAATGGGGGGAAAGGGGCCTATATTCTTCAAAAGTGTCAATGTCACTAAAGACAAAAGCTGTGGAGACGTTTCAGTTTAAAGAAGGCTAAAGAGAAACAGCAAATTAATGCAAGACCTGACCCCTAACTGTATCTGGTACTGGAAAGAAAAAAACCACCACAAAGGACATTACTGAGTCAGCTGATAAAACTGGAATACAGATGGTAGGTTAGATAGAAGTTTTTTATCCAAGTCAAATTTACTAAAGTTGAAACTTTCTGGGTTACATAATAGAATATTCCTATTCTTAGGAAATAAACACTAAGGTAATTACAGGTAAAGGGCCAAGATATATGTCATGACATACCCTCAAATGACTGAAAAAAAAAAGGGGTTTGTGTCTACCTATAAACATATATATAAATAAAAATGTATATATATAAACAAATATATATAAAGTTTACACTCTCAGTACTGGGACAATTCATTTAGGTTCTTCCTCCATGTGTAAAACGAGAGATTTGAACTAGACATGTTTGAAACCTCCATTCTGTCCTAAAGTTATAGAGGGAGTGTGATGAGAGAGTAAATTAAAGCCCCTTTAAGAAATTGCTGGAAGAGGCCACAACACTCCAAAAGTGTCTTTCTGATTTTTCTCATTGGGACACTACTAACATCTAACAATGGATTTCTGTTTCTATGTCTTACCTTCAGAATCAAGAAAAGCAGTGTATTTTTTTCTCTATAGTTGTGGCTGCCTGAATTTATTTCACACATACACCATAATTCTCTGCATTATTATTACACTGTGGTTGACTCTTAGAACCCAAGTTCCACCTAAAAAGGCGGGGGGGGGGGCATTTCCTTTATTCTACCACTGACTATTTCTTATCAAGGCATCTGAAATATGTTATTGGTTCTAATGAGAAATCTAACTGCTTTTTTAAGTCTAACTGCAGGTTAATTATACTACCCCTGGTCCATCTGAGCTGAGTTTTCTTATAAGACCTGGGGTGAAACATCTGTGTCATGTGTTCAGCGGGCAATCAATAAGTATTGGTTGATTTTATTTTGATTTGATACTTTTAATCCTTTAGGATCAGATTCACAGAGCTTTAATTTAAAAGTGCTTATTTTCCTTCTTTGATCAACTTCCATTTCAGTTTGCTATTAATATTCACCTGAGACTTGTTCCCACAGTACTTACTGCTAAAGGAACCCAAACGGTCCATGCCCGAATTGGCAAAGACTGCTGCCTTAATCTTCCTCAATGCAGCACTTCTTCAAGGAGATTTCAGAAATGGCCAACACATACACCAAAGCTTGATGACCCCTATGAACAAACAAAAGTTGCACATGGATCAGGAAATAATTCAAAGGGACAAGACAAAGAGAAGATAATGCAACATACTCAATTCTGCCACATGCTAGCTTTATAACATTAAGCAAATCATTCTGTATCTATAAGCCTGTTTCCTCCTCTGTAAAATGGGTATACTAGTATCTACCCCCTAGAGTTGTTGTGACAAATAAATATCAAAATCCATATAAATATGTGCCATAGTGCCTGGCCCATAGGAAGCCCTCTATAAAGGCTACATATCTCTAATAAACAACTATTGGTTTTCTCTCCCCAGCATCACTTCTCTCCTTAGCCCTCTTTCCTTTGAGAAACTGACTCTCCCACATTTCATATGGTTCTGGTGGGGTTGCCAATCATAATACTCCATCCCCTGCCCCCAGAGCAGCTAAAGCAACCAGATCACTTCTTACAGAAATCTGAATCTTGAGTAAGACATATAAAGACAGAAGGCAGTTGGAGCTCAGTCATTTACTAGTCAAAGAATTTGGTCCATGAGCTCCGGCTGTTGAGATACCCATCTCCAAGGGTGGCCCAATTATTTAGTTTTTTTTCTCATTTCTCTTTCCAATAATACTTCAATATGAATGAGTTTCTGTTACTAGAAACCAAGGAATTCTATCTGTTACAACATACATTTGTTCACTAATTTACTCTTTGAACAAAGTTTAATAGGTATGTACAATGTACAAAGTATCTTCTTGAAGGCAGAAATGAAATCATATTTCACACTAAGCCAAGAAAACATCCCTCCTTCTTCTATACTCCCATAGCTTTTTATCTATCTTTTTTCTGACATTTTTCACATTCTACTTTCTGAGGATTACTTCCAAATGTTGAAATTCTGCATTTCCCCCATTTTTAGACTAAATGAAAGCAGGGACTACATCCAACATAAATTTGTATGCCTTAAAGTACCAAACACATAGAAAGAACTCAATAAACACAAATGTAAAGGGCAAAAGTTAGTCCTATAAAAGTTTAATTCATCTTTAGTTCTCCTGGAGTGACTTTCATCTGATATTTTTAGCTTGGGGAATAATTCATCATTAAGTGTATGCAACACTCAGATAACATGGCTGTCGATGAAGTTGTCTTTTTGGGGGTAGGCTGAGGTGGGATGGTTCTCCCTCTGCTCAAGTCCCAGGAAAAGTTAGTCTTTGAAGAAAAATGAGTTTAGCAAGGGGTATTATGCACTCAGTAATAAAATAATGGCCAACACTTATTGAACTTTTCTCACATGCTAGGTACTGTGGTATCACTGTATGTGGATTATCTCTGAATCCTCACAACCTTCTGAGGCATGCTGTTTTTTCAAAGAAGGAAAGGACGCTCTGAAAGAATATGATACTTGTACAATGTCTTACAGTTACTGAATAGCAGCGCTGTTTCAACAGGTTAATTGAAATTTCAAGCAAAGCATGTATAAACAGTCTGGTAAACACTCCATGTCATATGCACAACATTGCAATAAGCAGAATCTTTTTTTTCCCTCTCCTTTCTCCTCCCGAGACATTTCTGACACTAACATCCATGAAAGAATGGGTGCTAGCTCCAAATTAACATTTGCCATATTCAGAGAAATTACTGGGAGGAGGAAGGAAGGAACCGTGAAGTACAGCATTCAGTGTGGTGCAGAGGACAGGCGCAGGCTTTGGAGTTTTGCAGACGAGGTTCAAATCCTCACTTCATTCCTTATTAGCCGTATGATCTTGGCCAAGTCATTTTACCTGAGCCTCAGACAGCCTCAGCTCTGACACGGAGCTGAAATACCTACTCTGCAAGGCCTACGTGAAAACTCAACGGGAAGCGTTGGGCAGGGGCAGGACACACACTGGCTATTACCAGCGCAGTTACGCGCTCCTTTGCAGAGACCGGAATACGGAGGCTGGGCTCGTGCGGGGCCGCCCAGGGGGCGTGACGCGCCAGACTCGCCGCGGGGCGGAGCCCACGGGGTCATGCGGGGTCCCGCGCCGCCCTCCCCCACAGCCGGCGTGGCCGGCGCCTCCCTCCCGCCCGCCCACCCACCGCGTCTCTCCCGCTGCCTGGGCCCGTAGGCCCCCCGCCCCCATCTCCGGACGCACCTCGCGGTCCCCGCCTCCCCCTCGTTTCCGTAGAGGGGCTCGCACCCCGCCGCCGCCCGCCCTGCAGTGCCTCGTGCCTCACCTCGTCGCGTCCCCCTCCTCCGCACTGTGGAGTCGCCAGCCCCGCGCGCGTGCGCGCGCGCGCCCCCCCTGGGCCTGCGTGCTCGCTCCCGAGCGCGCCGCGTGCCGCGCGCCCGCCGCCGCCCCCTTGGCCCCCGCCCCGGCCCTCGCCGCGTGCCCGTCGCTGCCCTCCGGCAGAAACCCGGGAGGATGGGGCTGAGCAGGTGGCTTGACTCTTGAGTCCGACCAGTTGTCACTTTTCCCGTGAGGCGCGTTCCCGGTCGCCAAAGGTTTCCTGGTGCGTGGTGCCGTTTGATCCCCTCCAGAGGGCGGTGAGGTGGAGCGGGCCGGTACTGTCCTGCTTTTGTGTTTTTAACATTCCCACCCCCCTCCCCTGTTGCAGCGAAGGAAATTGAGGCTGAGGGACTGGGCCCAAGGACGGCGAGCTGTGGCCGCCTCTCCAATCCGGGTCTTGCAGTGCCGCCCTTGGATTAACCAGACTGAATGGTTTAAGGGTAAACAGGGTACGTTTTATTCAGATGCTTCTGGAACGTCGAAATTACCTTCTTTGGAAAGAACCATCCCCTCTTTGGGCTTCAGAGGCCCAGATTGAAGCGCAATGATGAGAGGATGTGGTGGTCCACTCTGATGTCAATCTTGAGGGCTAGGTATGTCCCAACATCTCTTATTACTACTACTAATTATTATAGTAGCTACCATTTGTCGAGTATTTATTGCATGCCTGGCATTGTTCAAAGGAGGTTGTATACATGGTCTCATTTAATCTTCAAAAACAACCTTATGAGGTAGGCATTATTATTATCCCCATTTTCCAGGTGAAGATATTTAGACTCTGGCTTTTAAATAACTTGGAATCATACTGCCAGAAAGTGTTGGGGAAGGTGATTCAAACCATGGTTTATCTTAACCATTATGCTGTTACATCTGTTTAGAATTCTTTCTTTCATAAATTTGCCCAATGTCTATTAGAATTCATTTACACATTCTGCCTGTGTGGCTTCTTTATTCATTTTTTTAGTAAATGAGTAATACAAGTTCATTAGAAAGAAAAAAATCAAAATTAGCATGAGCAAAAATAATGTGAAAACCAGCTCCCACCATGTTAAATAAACAGTTAACATTTTCGTATACATTCTTCCAGACGTTTTCCTATACATCATGTCAATAAATACAGAGTAGTTTTACATTTGATGTATCCTGAAAAATCTATTTATTCACTCATTCAACAAATATTTAATGAGCAGACATTGTTCTAGGTGCTGGGAATTCAGCAGTGAACAGAACAAAGTCTCCGCCTGGTATAATAGTGGGGGAGATTGACAATAAGCAATACACATAATATATTACTAAATAATAGTTAATGCCCAGTAATGTGGTAGGTTTTATGGAAAAAAAATAAATCAGGATAAAGGGATAAGAGTGATGTGGGATGCTCTTTTAGATGGAGTAGACAAAGAAGGCCTCTTAATGGAAGAGCACATAAGCAGAAATCTAATCATTAAATGAGGGAGGCAGCTATGTGGATTTCTAGAGGGAAACTATGCTAGGAGAGGAGAAACAGCAATTACAGTGGCCCTGAGGTAGAGACTTGCTTGGCGTGTTGGAGAAGAAGCAAGGAGACCAGCAAATTAGAGAAATAAGTTGGGAAACTTAGGCAGAAGCCAGATCATGTATCGTCTGGTAAGCCATGGTTGGACTTTGGATTTATTGGGGTGTGATAAACTACCATGGAAGGATTAGAGCAAAGGAGTAATCAGATTTGTTTTGAAAGGATCATTCTGGCAGCTGTGTGGAGAATAGATCGTAGAAACATTAAAATTGCCCTTGAAAGCATAAACTGTCCTTTTACACAGCAGTTGTTCAACAGATGGTTTATTAACATTGGTGTTTCGCCTGCACCTTTACATCTCTACAACCACTCTCACCTCCACAAGGAGGAGATAGGGTCAAACACTTAGGATATCTTCATGTCTTTCTCATCTAAACTGAAATTTTTCAAGCCTGGCTAGGGCATATATCCAGATCTGGACCTCATGATTGTCAACAAACTGAATATGAGTCATCAATGTTGTACTATTGTGGAGAAAACAATCCCACATAATACTGGGATCTATTCATTAATAACATAGCATTCAAGCACCTGGAAATTACCCCTCCTCTTCAATTGATGTTAGGCCCTCATTAGAATTCTAAGCCCCAATTTAGTCGTTGTGCTTAAGATGTGGAGAAGTTAAAATGCACAGTGAGCAGAAGGATAACCCAGTGCTTCTCTGGGTTTTCACCTTCAGCAATGTAGTAGATAGTGGCATTAATTATAAGACCAGCTAAAGGGAAAGTGAAAGACCAAGTGAAGGAAGAACAGTTTTGGAGGAGAAAATAAAAGTTCTGTTTTGGATCTGTGTTTTGCAATCTGAGTGGAAATGACATATATGAGTGTAGAGCTCAGAACAGAGGCCAGGGCTGAAATCGTATAACTGTATTAGAATTGTTTCTTTGGATGTGTGTCTTCTTTAGACAG
Source organism: Tapirus indicus (assembly GCA_031878705.1). Classification (NCBI taxonomy): domain Eukaryota; kingdom Metazoa; phylum Chordata; class Mammalia; order Perissodactyla; family Tapiridae; genus Tapirus; species Tapirus indicus. The sequence goes on from CM062932.1 coordinate 24,615,063, forward strand.
AACTTGAGGACAGACACTGTGTCTTTTCTTCTTTGTAACCTCAGTGCCCAGAAGTTCATCCTGGATGAATATTTGTGAAGTGAACAAGTAAAGGCAAAGGTATGGATGAAGTCACTCAGGCAAAATGTATAAGGTAAAAAGAGAAGATATCCAACTATGCTTTTCCTGAAAGTCCAAGCACCTGAACATGACTTACAATTTGGGTGACCATAAGTCCCAATTTGCTCAGGACAGTCCTGGTTTGCTCCTCTTGTCTCCATATAGTTAGTAATATTGTCTCATTTCACTCTCAGAAGTGTCTCAGTTTGTATAATAAGTTACAGGGTCAGTCTTTGTAGAATGCGCTTCAGAGTCTAGCATCTCCCAGTTTCTTCATCATCACTGCCCTGTCTTACACTTCCTTCTCCAGCCAGACGAAGTACCTCTGTTTCCCCTTATACACTCTGTTATTTCCAAGCTTCCTTTGCCAGTGTACCCCCACTTCAGCTTAGACTTCACTTCCTTGGGAACTTCTCTCCTGACCCCCCCAAGTCTGGGTTAAGTAGCCCTCTTACATGCTTCCGGTGCACCCTGTGTTTAACCTGTCATAGCAGAGATGACTAAGTGTCCTGTTGTTCCCCTCACTAAACATTTCTGTGAAGGAACCTGAAAACACCACCTTTTGTCCTCTTGAAGACAGAAGTTTACATTAATAATATCCAAGATCAGTCCGTGTTGGACCAATATTTTTGAAGACTGACTTATGGCACATTCTCCAAGCCCTTCCATTCTTAACTGAGGAGGTTGACTTTTGAAGTTGAAACCCAACAAGGAAATCTGTATCCTACTGTCAGGCTCTGTAACGTGGCTGCCATTAAGTCCAAAATATCCCAACAGCTCCTCTTCAACTACTAAGCTGCTGTGGTTAGAATCAGAAGTGCAGTTTCTGAGCCTCCCTCCCTATTAAAATGATTGTTTACCATTTCTAGTTACTTACTATGTTTTGAATTCTGAAAGACTTTATAAACTTTATCTCATCTAATATTAATTTTTCCTGTAACTGAGGTGGCTCTTTTTAGTTTGGTATACAAATAGATAAAAACAGAAAGTCTGAAAGTCCAGCTATGCCTTCTAGATTTCAACTTCCTTCCCTTTAAATTCTGAGATATACCCAGTCAGTGTAAATTAGCCAGAGATTTAGGTCCTGGAGCAGGGCCCTTTGCCGTTTACAGGGGCTCTTCAAGGCAAGGAGTTTTCCTGTGACCCACTCAGTCGAGAGGGCTTCACTCCACAAAAGGCCTGAGCCTCAAGGGTTTCAGCTCTTAGCTGTCAGCTCTGAGTTCACACACTAAGGTACTTTCACAGAAGCCCTGGCTCCCCCAAGCCCCGCTGAGGACTGGTTCCAGTTTCCTCAGCCTCTGCTGCTGCTTGCATTCAGGAGCAGTGCCCTCCTCTTGCCTGCCCCCCTTACTGTAACCCTCCCTATCCTTCTCCCTTTGTGGCCACCCTAGTCAAAGGAATTAAGGAAGCAATCCTTTTCCTTCCAGAAGGTTCTTAGACTGCTTATTTAATTTAATCCACCCTACCTATGACCAGCCTGCAGAGGAAGGGTTGAAGCACTTTTGCTAATCTACTTGAAGAAATGTAAGGTCTACATATAGCCATTTCTCCACACGGTGGCCTGTCTGGGATGCTTCTCTGTAAGTAAGAGGGCCCTAAAGATCTCAAAGGGGAGCAAAAGGGAAAAACAGTTTCTGCTGAAGGGCCCTACTGCATCCCACTTTACAGATCAGGAAAAATGAGGCTCAGAGAGGTAAGACAACTCGCTCAAAGTCATTCAGTTACTAAGTAGCACAGCCGTAATTAAAACAAGATCTATCCAAATGTAACTAATAAACTGCCCCTATTTAAAACTGAAGAGTTAGCAGGTGTCGGGATTTTCATAATGCCATGGCCAGTAAGCAGAGTTTTCATGACTCCAGGCCTTGGCTACCCATCTCTTCTGCCTCTTCCTCACCTCACTGACTTCTTTTTGATCTACACAAAATGCAGGGTATCTGTCTAAAGAGTCACCAGGCTTTGGGTATAATCCAAAAAATTAGGTGAACTGGGAATGTTATTGTTGCTGAGTGACTGCTGTTTATCAGAAAAATTTAAAGTGGCTGCTAGGCAACCCAGCTGCATACTTTTCAGCCTGATATACAGGGCCTCCACCTTTGACTCTCAAAACAGGCTCCTAAAATACATTGCATCATTTGATGACAGGCAGTCTGTACTCTTTTGCAACCAACAAGTGCCTAATAAATGTTTGAAATGTGATTTGTAAGGAGCCTGGCACAGTTTATTGTAATTGAAAAAGCATGGACTTTGAAGTTTTCTTGAATTTGTATTCTGTCTCCACCCTTTACTACCTTCAAGAATTTAGGCAGGTTATCTTTCTATGCCTCTTTTCTCCTCATATGTAAAAGTAAAATAATATTACCTAATTCATAAGAGTTTTGTACGGATGTGATGATAGATGTATAGTACCTAGTTCATGGTGAGAGTCAAATAAATTATAATTATAATTTTAATTTTAGTTCTAGAAGTCCTCTAGAGGATGACCCTGGGGCTTGTTTAGAAGTTGTTCTAGGCTAGGCTGGCTAGTGCTCAGTATTAGAACTTTTTCCTTATTTGAGTCAAGAAGTATCTCCTGGAAACCTGTAGGTTTCCAGAACACCAAGCAATTAAATAGAATTTTTTTGCTGCCTGTTTCTTTAGTACCTTCTTCACTATACGAAGCTGAGGAGAGTGTACATTATCTCACAGGTCACAGGGCAAATGCATGGTTGCAATCAGGGATGGACAATCCAGCCTTACCTCAAATACAGAACAAACTTAGAGCTCTGTCCCATTTAATTAATGTAAACAGTGAACAGACGTATGCATTATGAGCATTTAACTATAAGACTGTTCCTTAGAATACAGAGTGAGTACTTTACTAATGTAATCAAATAAAATTTACAAGGTTAATCTGATGCATATTTAATGATATATGTAATTGTTATTGTGTTGCATGATAATTAGGCCTTAAATGTTAAACTGTTTATATAAATGACTGTAATTGGTTCTTTTTACACAGCCAAACACATTTTTTAGTATTTGCTCACTTTATTAATTTTCTAGAATCTATAATCATGCCAAGGCAACAGTTTTCTCTGAAACCCTTTCCTGTTTAATCACACACTCACACACACAAACACACTCTTCAAAATGGCACAGCAGGCTTCTCCTCCCAACTTGGTACTAAAAATAGCTACTGCTCAAGGCTCTCTGTGTATATTTTCTCATTTTAGTCCTCAAAACCCCTTACGGGAGGTGCTGTAACTCCTGTTTTATTGACACAGAAACTGATGCTCAGAGAGTGTAAGCAGGCAGCATAGCAGAGATTCAAACTTCTCTCCCCAACCTCTTAACACTACTTTATACACCCTCAGGAGGTAGTGGATCCCAGCTGAGGTATGTAAAATTTTTAGGAAATAGAATCGCTTCTGAGAAATAGACGATATGTATAATATATCCAAAGGGAGAATGAGTCAGCCTGAGAGAGGGAAGGGTTCGTTAGTAATGGAAGAGTTGGGGCCTGTTGAAGCTGACTTTCTTAGTGCCCATTCAAGGAAGAGTCTTGACCAATGAATTTCAAGCATAATTGTTCCATTATAGGCTATTACATTGTAGAGATACCATATCAGCTTAGTGCCATCAAATATTTGAATTTTAGAGCTAGCGCCACTTATTCTGATTCCTTAAGAAAGAATCAGTATAGGGGTTAAACTAGTGTTTCTCAACCTTTTAATCATTATTGCCAGCCTTAAAGAGCCTTTTTTAGACATTTTCCTAATCACTTCTCCCAATGAAGTTTTAACACCATAGATAGAGTGAGATTGTTTAGCCCCTCAAGAATAAGATTTTTTTTCTCCTGCATTGACAGTGCACAGGTTAAACAATGATGCATGAATAATGCAGCTTCCCATATAGACCTACCTTTAGGTTCAGAATATGCTAGTTATACACAGGATAGTATTTCTGTACATATAACAATTATATTTCTCATTGTAAATTGATAATTTTACATATGGTTTGGTTAGTATGAATCTGCTCCTAAGTAATGAAACCATTCTCTATGTGTAGAAAATTTGAGTTTCTAAGCCCATAAAACAGCCTGAGAGGTCTTCTGACAAGACAGCCTGCTAGCCTTCCACAAGTCAACCTACAGAGTGTATCTTTTTATTTGAAACTTCTAGAGCATTCTTACATGTCACTCCTTCATTCCATAAATATTTATTGAGCCCTACTGTACGCCAAAGACTGTGCCAGGTACTAGGGATTCAAAGACTAATAAAATAGTCTCTGCCCTCAAAAAGAAGCTCAGTGTCCAGTTGGGGAGACAGATCTTCAGGCAAATAATTACAAGATAGCGTGTGCTGTAACAGAGATGTGCTAGGTACACTGAGGGTTCCAAGAAGAGATTAGTCAATTTTAGGGAGAATTACACAGTAGGTCTCTGGGGAAGTGATGAGTTAAGTCTTGGAGAAGAGTGGAAAGGAAATTCCAAGCGGAAAGAACAAATTATTCAAAGGCCAGAAGTATGAAATAGCATGGCCAATTTGGTCAACCTGACTGGAGTACAGAGAGCAAGAAAGAGGAGGGCCACTTATATGAAGTTGCATGGGTAGACAGAGGTCAGACCATGGCGAGCTTTGCACTTTACTCCAGAGGCCATAGAGAGCCAGTGAAGCATTTTGAATTGGGGAGTGGTATTATCACTAATCTGTGTTTTAGACCTATCTGGCAGTGATGTGGACTGAAAAGTGGCAAAATGAAAGGTCAGCAGTCCAAGTTAGAGATGATGAGGGGCCGGCCCCGTGGCGTAGTGGTTGAATTTGGCACACTCTGCCTCAGTGGCCCAGGTTCACGGGTTCGGATCCCAGGCATGAACCTACACCACTTGTCAGCTACACTGTGGTGGAGACCCACATTGTAAAGCAGAGGAAGATTGGCACAGATGTTAGCTCAGGGCTAATCTTCCTCAAGCAAAAAGTGAGGAAGATTGGCAACAGATGTTAGCTAAGGGCTAATCTTCCTCAGCAAAAAAAAAGATGATGAGGGCCCAAACTAACACCATTGGAATGGGGATGAGGAAGAAGAAATGGATTTAAGGTGTTTAAGAAGTAATTAAATAGGGGGAGAAAAGTAAGTAAGGTGGTAGGATTGAAGATGATTCTCAAATGTCCTGCTTGTTTGGCTGGGTGGATAATTATGCTGCTCACCCAGAGAGGGACCATAGGGCAGAGAGCAGATGTGAAGAGGAGAAGGGCAGTTGTTGTTCCGGGTGTTTTGGGTTTGAGGTGTCTGGAGGATGTACAGTTGACGTTCACAAGGCAGATTCAAAAGCTAAGGGAGAGGTCTAGGTCAGAGATACAGATTAGGGAGTCAGCGCAAATTGTTGGAAATTTTGAAGCCACGGGAGAGGATGAGATTGCCTGAGCTCATTGAATGGAAAAAGAGAAAAGAAGGGTGAAGAATTGAAACTTGGCTGACAACAACAGATAAGACACAGAGGAAGAGTCCAGAAAGGAAGAAGTCGATTTAAGAGAGAGAAGTGGCAGTCAAGATGGTCGGGTGGAAGGTAGTCAGCAGAGCATTATTAAGACCTGATAGGCCCTAAATAACTGAAAATATTTTGGTGCTTCCTATGTAATTTAAAATGTAAACATTATAAGCTATAAAATACGTGTAAGGGAAGTCTGACAAAGTTCTGATTTTTCCCTGTGGTGATCTGTGATTATATCCTCTTCATTGTCATTATTTTGGCGCCCCTGATTTTCTAGTGCCCTAAGAACATGTGTATTCACCTGCTCAGTAATCTAGCAATATGGCATTGAGAGTACATCAAGGAAAATGGATTATCAGTCAACAGTGCCAAATACTACAGAGAAGTCACAATAAAAGTTAAAAAGTGCTCATTGGAAAAAAGAAAAAGTACTAATTACACCAGCATGTGGATAGACAGATGTACTAGTGGAACAGAATAGATAGTCCAGAAGTAACCCAAAATACATGTGGAAACTTAGTATATGATAAAGGTGGGCTATTCAGTAAGTGGTGTGGACTATTGCAAAACCATCTGGGGAAAAAATAAATATCAATCTGTACCTAACACCAGGATAAACTCCAAATGGATTAAATATTTAAATAAAAATATGAAAATTGAAAATTATAAAAGTACTAAAAGAAAATTTCTTTCTAATCTTGGCCTGAGGAAGGAAAATCTTTCTAAGACTCGAAATACAGAAGGCATAAAAGCAGATGTTAATCATTTGACCACACAAAACTCAAAATTTCTCCAAAGTAACACCTTAAGCAATGTCAAAACATAAATGGAAAAATGTCTGCAACTCACATCACAAAAGGCTAATCTTCCTAATATAAAGAGATAGAAAGAGATTGAGCACTCTAAGAGAAATATCAGTGAAAGTTATAATTTGACAGGGCTCATGTGTCGTGGTTAAGAGCATAGAGATTTTGAGGTCAGCTACCTGTGTTGGAATCCTAGCTCTGTCTCGTACTAGCTCTGTGACAAGCTCTTGGGCAAGTTTCTATTGCTCAGTTTTCTCTTATATAAAATGCAGGTGATGATTGTAGCTGCTTCAGAAGGTTGAGTGAGATGAAGGCCAGGCTGGTGACTCATGGTAAAAGAAGGAAGCACACAGAGAAGATGGGTTCTAAATTTCTGGTATCTGGAAACCTTGAAGTAAAGAGATTCAGGGAAGAGAATCAACTCAACCATCTGTCTCTTCTTTGGTTAGGGCAGTTATTTACTAAGTCCCTACAAGTGTCAGGCACAGCCCTAGACCTACGGATACAGTGTAAGTAAAACAGACATGGTCCCTGCCCTCAGTGTAGCTTACCTCTATAAGAGAGACAGGCATAGGGGGCCGCCCGGTGGCGCAGCGGTTTAATTCGCGCTTGGCAGCCCGGGGTTCGCGGGTTCGGATCCCGGGCACCTGCCGATGCACCGCTTGTCAGCCATGCCGTGGCGGCGTCCCATATAAAGTAGAGGAAGATGGGCACGGATGTTAGCCCAGGGCCAGTCTTCCTCAGCAAAAAGAGGAGGATTGGCGACGGATGTTAGCTCAGGGCTGGTCTTCCTCACAAAAAAAAAAAAAAAGAGAGACAGGCATCGATCCAGTGCCACAGAAATACTTAACTACAACCAGATGAATGCCATGAAGGAAGTGTGCATTATAAAAGGGTGTAGCAGGGAACCTGGTGGAGTTTGGGAGTCAGGGAGGGCTCTGTTAACAAGGCTGCTCTTGAACCAATACTTGAAAGATGAGTAGGAGTTAAATAGGCAAATAGTAGCGAAGGAAGGTGAGGGTGATAGAGTGAGTGGAAAGAGTGCTCAAGGCAGATGGGCATAGGCCCTGAGGCAAGAAAGAAGGAAGCTAGTCCACTGTGGCTGAAGCTAGAAAAATGAGAGGAGTAGGGGAAAATGAGCCTGAAGAGGGAGGCAGACTGGGCTATTTAGGGCCTTGGCAGTCTTGTTAAGGATTTGGGGCTTTGTCCTGATGGAAGTGGGAAGTCGCTGAATGGTTTTTATAGCAGAAAAGTAACAAGATCAAATTTACATTTTGAAAAACTCAAACTGTGGCTGCAGTGTGGAGATTAAAGAGGGGCCAGAGCGTGGCTATGGGGCGGGGGAGGGGTAGATTCAGAGGCTATTGTGGTAGTTCAGGCCAATGATGTGCTCCCTAACCTACTTGTTTTCCTAACATTACTTTAGCAGAAGACAAAGCTTTTATTCTTACATAGTAGATGTGCCTCAAATGTTAGCTATTATTATTATCTACAGTTAGAGATAAAAGGCTTAAAATTAATCCACCAGGAAGAATGAGCACATTGGAGTGAAAGAATTTCATTGAAAGTACAGATATAGGAATCAAATTATTTCCTCTCGAGATAGGAGGGAGGGAGCTAGAAGGGTAAACAGTGATACGCAGCAGAGAGAAGAGGAGGCCAGACAGACTTCCCTAATGTGATGTTGCTCTGGCACATGGACTGTCTGTTCTGCCAAAATTCATCTTCCCTGTGCTTAGAGAAATAAAAATGTTGGGCAAAGGTACTTTATGGCTTACCCTGGAGAGCTCGGTGCTTTTTAGTGGAAAATAGACCCAGGAGTTTAGATATTGCTGCATGTTGCAATTCTTTTCAACACTATGGAGTCATTACAAATGCGTAGGGAAACAATAGCTAAATAAATTATTCTGAAATTGAACCCATGCATTGCCTAGCTGGTTTAATTCCAGAAGAAGACAATGACAGATACTAGTAGTTTTTTGAGAGCTGCTTTTTTCCCTTCTTGCCATAAAGAATTGAATAGGGTTGGAATGTGCTGACAACCCAACTACCCTGTTTTGTCGTGTAAATGTTGGCAAAGCACAGTCCTTCAAGATGGGAGTCCTTAAAATCCTTCTAAGAAATATGGTCATTTTAGTGAGACTTTTAGGCACAAGTGTCAATAGCTTTTTAAATGCGGTCATGGAGGCAAAAGGAAAATAGATTCTTGGAGCCAAATGAGACTCCCAGAGCTTCAGAGCCTGACAATTGGTTTGTTTCTGTGTAAATCTGCTTGTGGAGGAATATTATATTAGAAATACACTCGATTGTACCATGTTTCACAGACAAAGGATTAGTATTCAGGAATGTAGCCAGGAATATGAGACTTCTACAACTCAATAAAAAAGACTAACAACCCAGTAGACAAAAAGGGAGAGGTTATAAGCAAGCAAGAAAAAATCTGAAGACAAATAAATATATGGAAAGATGCTCAATCTCACTGCTAAGCAGGGAAATGCACATAAGAACAATGACATACTACTTCATAGCCATCAGACTGGCAAAAATTTTTAAGTCTGAGATTTCCAATTTACGGAGGATGTAGAATAATAGGGACTCTACTGATGGTGGGAATGTATTTGGTACAGCCACTTTGGAGAGCCATATGCAGGCTAGCAAAGTTGAAGATGTATGTGTCCTATGACTCATTAGTTCTACTCCTTGGCATATGTCCAGACATAGACACATCCAAGAAAATTCATTGTAGAAGAAATAAACTGCTATCTGATTTTATCATATGTGTAGTTTATAAGTCTTCAAATTCAGTGTCTCTTCTGTTGAATATTTGATTCTTCTAGAGGGTAATAAGGACTTTAGCCTATCGACTGCACTGTTTATTCTTCTTTTCCAGTAAATTAGGGAGCAGTAGTGACCTGAATACATCTTTGGAGAGTCTTCTGGGGATCATCTTATTCTGTGGACACCGTGACACCATACCTCTAACCATATCCTTCTCTGTCATGTTTTAAGTTTTAGGAAATAGAACTTAAAACAGGACAAAATTTGGTTGTTATGAATGTTTTTGTTTTTGTTTTTTTTTCCTTTGGGGCAATAATACTGGCTTCACATTTGTTTTCATCGGCTTATTTTACATTTAATTATTTATGCCCACTGCTTTTTTCAGAGGATGAAGTTAGCAACTTCAGCCACTGGGCGGCGCAAATTCACAAAAGTCTGGTGAAAGTTTCTAAATTACAGCCCATGGTGCACCTATTGGTACACTGTACCATGTGAAGTAGGGTTAGGTAGAAGAAAAGACTTTTGGGGCCTGAAATTTAAGTATAGACATGGATCCAGATTCCCTCGAAATTCAGATTAAGGGAAATTTTTAGTATCGGATAACCGGCAATTCAGGTCACTGAATAAGGGGAAGAAAAAGAAGAAAAGGAAAAAGAAAAGTGTTGGAATAAGGAGGGAAGAGAAGAATGAAGAGAGAAAGGAATATAAGTCCAGAAAGATGAATTCAAGTGTTACCAGCAATTACAGGATGGTCCTTCATTGGTTTGCATCCTCCTGGTAACCAGTAGCAGCTTTGATGTAAAAATAAAGGTTACCTCATTTTCTTCTAGAAAATCAGTTATGCTACCCTCAGCTGTCCATTTATTGGTGACATTATCAACAAAATTTTTTTAGTGTCTACTGTGAACATGGTGCTTTGTTGGACACAAAGTAATACAAAGATATACAAATTAACACAGACACTCCAGGCTTTAAGCATAAGAACTAAGAAGTACACATAAAAAGATAAATAGCAACTCGGCAGCATGAGGGCCACATGTGAACGGGGGAAATGGAATACTTTCTGAGAATAGGGGGGAGGAGTGGAGGCAGGAGTGGAGGATCAGAATGTGAGGGAGGAGGGGCCATAGATTGTCAACCTGTCGAGGGCGAAAAAAAGAAGGGTTTCTAGCCTCTAGTCCTAGTATATATAGCAATTCTTCCATGGAAAATGGTTAGTTCTGGGCATAAAGATAGGAAGAGTGCTCTAGGTTAGACTCTGCTGGAGAGTGCTTAAAGAGGCTCCAAACCCAAGAGGGGTAGGGGAGGAAGAGGGGGGGAGAATAATTAGGACTAGAGCTGCCCTTACGTCCCTGTCTGATTAGCAACCCAGAAAACAAGGGATGCTAATGGTCTGCTCAGGCCTTTTGGAGGTCCACAGAGTCCTAGGTCACTTTGATTTTTGAGATCACAGGTATATCTAAAAAAATGAAGAAATAGCAAAACAGAGATATGAAATTGTTGTATATTTTAAGTGTTTATATTGAACAAAGTCATGCTTTTAACACACTCGCAATTACAAGTGTTTATTTAATGTCATTCAGCAATACCTTCAAAAGTTTAAATTGGAGGTTTCTGTGAATGTGCCTTCTCTGCCTAAGCAGCTACACCTTTGTCTTTGGGCCTATCGAAAAATAGTGGGGCAACTTAGACCCTTCAAAAAGGTGAAATAACTTCCTGTCCTCTCTACTCTAAGACTGGAAGAAATCACAACTTAATATTTGTGTTAACTGGACATATGTTTGTAATATAAGCCAAAAAGAGGACAGGTGTAAAATGATATGAAGAGTATGATGTTATTTGTGTAACAAATATGTCTTTTTATGTGTATGTGTGTATACTTATAATGTCTGTAAAGAGATACATCAAAGTGTTAACAGTGGTTATCTCTGGAAGGAAGGATTAGGTAAATTTTTTTTCTTTTATTCTTTATACTTTTCAGTATTTTGTAAAAATTGTTATGTGAATGTACCTTAATAATTGAAAAACAAAGTGTAGTAACTTAATGAGAAAGAATTTGCAATAAAATCCTTGCTGGCTAGTCAATTCCCAGAGGAATAATTGGTACTCCACAGAAACAGTGTTTTATCACATTGTCTATAACTTAGTCTGTCGTGGTAGTAGGGAGAATTGTGCCCTGCTGTGAAGTGATCTGCAGACTAAAGTTCACATCCCAAGGTCCACACGGGAGTTCTTCTTCCCTTCTGCTATCTCTCCCATCTCTTAGTTTTCAATGATCCCCACTGGCACGAGAATATGGGATTCAAAATGGTGAACTGATTAGGCCGTCAGAAAATCCTCAGAGGGACCTTGCTTTGTCAGGGGAAACAAGTTGTCCCCAGTGCAAAATAAACAATTTTGATTCCGTCAGTGAATTTCTATAACGAAAGTCGGTATAAATGTGACACAAATTATACTCTTGCAGAAGATTGCTGAATGTAGACTTTGCCACAGATTTCCTCTTCTGGGAAATCTCATGTTTCTGGATTAAAGGACATTCTGTGGTGGAGGAGGCTGGGAGGGATGGGAGTGAATGTAGGCCTCAGTCCTAGACCAAGAGCTTCTAAGTATAGAATGCTTTTCATCCTCCTCCTCAATGGTCTTGGGAAGGAGCAAGCTATTTTTTTTCCTATTTCATGGTCAGACTGAGCCACAGATGGCAGGATAAACTGGAGGCAATGTTGTGAATAGTGGCAAATAATATACTCACTTATCCAAACGGTAGCCCCAGTGCTCTGTCCTCTCCACCACTCTGTTTTCAAAGCTCTGTGGAACTTTAGGGCACCCAGAGGATTCCAGGGCTTCCTTGAAAACTATTGTCATCCATACTTTGTATCTGTTCCATCTCTTCCAGGTCAGCTTGAATTTTTTTTTTTTATTGAGGTAACATTGGTTTATAACATATAAATTTCAGGTGTATATCTTTATATTTCAATTTCTGTGTAGATTACATCATGTTCACTGCCCAAAGACTAATTACCATCCATCACCATACACATGTGCCCAGTTACCCCTTTCACCCTCCTCCTTCCCCCCTTCTCCTCTGTTAGCCACCAATCTAATCTCTGTCTCTTTGTGTTTGTTTGTTATTGTTGTTTTTATCTTCTATTTATGAGTGAAAGCATATGGTATTTGACTTTCTCCCTCTGACTTATTTCACTTAGCATAGTACCTTCACGGTCCATCCAAGTTGTTGCAAATGGCAAGATTTCATCTTTTCTATGGCTGAGTAGTATTCCATTGTGTATAAATACCACATCTTTATCCATTTGACCCTTGAAGGGCACTTAGGTTGTTTCCAAGTCTTGGCTATTGTGAATAATGCCGCAGTGAACATAGGGGTGCATATATCTTTACACACTTGTGTTTTCATGTTATTTGGATAAATACCCAGCAGTGGAATAGGTGGATTGTGTGGTAGTTCTATTCTTATTTTTTTGAGGAATCTCCATACTGTTTTCCATAGTGGCTGCACCAGTTTGCATTCCCACCAGCAGTATATGAGAGTTCCATTTTCTCCACATCCTCTCCAACACTTGTTATTTCTTGTCTTGTTAATTATAGCCATTCTGACGGCTGTGAGGTGATATCTCATTGTAGTTTTGATTTGCATTTCCCTAATAATTAGTGAGATTGAATATCTTTTCATGTGCCTGTTGGCCATCTGTATATCTTCTTTGGAAAAATGTTCAGATCTTTTGCCCTTTTTTAAAATGAGTTGTTTGTTATTGTTGAGATGTATTGTTTCTATATATGTTTTGCAAATAACCCTTATCAGATATATGGTTTGCAAATAACTTCTCCCAATTGTTAGGCTGTCTTTTCATTTTGTTGATGGTTTACTTTGCTGTGCAGAAGCTTTTTAGTTTGATGTAGTCCCATTTATTTATTTTTTCTATTGTTTCCCTTGCCTGGTCAGACATGGTATTTGAAAATATGCTGCTAAGGCCGATGTTGAAGAGTTTAATGCCTATGTTTTCTTCTAGAAGTTTTATGGTTTCAGGTCTTACATTCAAGTATTTAATCCATTTTGAGTTAATTTTTGTGTCTGGTGTAAGATAATGGCCTACTTTCATTCTTTTGCATATGGCTGTCCAGTTTTCCCAACACCATTTAGTGAAGAGATTTTCCTTTCTCCATTGTATGTTCTTGGCTCCCTTGTTGAAGGTTAGCTGTCCATAGATGTGTGGGTTTATGTCTGGGCTCTTGATTCTCTTCCATTGATCTGTGTGTCTGTTTTTGTGCCAGTACCATACTGTTTTGATCACTATTGTTTTGTAGTATATTTTGAAATCAGGGGGTGTGATTCCTCCAGGTTTGTTCTCTTTTCTCAGGATTCCTTTGGCTATTTGGGGTCTTTTGTTTTCCATATAAATTTTAGGATTCTTTTTTCTTTTTCTGTGAAAAATGTCATTGGAACTTTGATAGGGATTCCACTGAATCTGTAGATTGCTTTAGGAAGTATGGACATTTTAACTATGTTCATTCTTCCAATCCATGAGCACAGAATATCTTTCCATTTCTTTGTGTCTTCCTCAATTTCTTTCAACAATGTTTTATAGTTTTCAGTGTACAGATCTTTCACCTCTTTGGTTAAATTTAGTCCTAGGTATTTTATTCTTTTTGTTGTGATTGTAAATGAGATGGTATTCTTAATTTCTCTTTCTGCTACTTCATTGTTAGCCTGAATTTTAAATCAGGGCTTAGGGCGAGATATCTTCCCCTGTTGTTGTAGTTTTGAGAATCACTTTTTTGGACAGGACTTGAAGTGAAAGAAAGAAGGATACAATTTGTATATGGTTTTTACCAGAGAACTAAGAAATCAGAATTACTTAGATACAAGCACATTTCACCAAAATGAAATGGAATAGTTTCAGACTCTTTGTTGTTATTTTTTTTAAATTGATATCTTAATAGTTTATAACACTGTGGGGTTTTAGTTGTACATTATTGTTTGTCTGTCACCATGTGGATGTATCTCTTCATCCCTTGTGCCCACCCCCACCCTCCTCCCCCTTGGTAACCACCAATCAGTTCTCTCTGTCCGTGTGTTCATTTATATTCCATATATGAGTGAATTCATGCAGTGTCTGTCCTTCTCTCTCTGCCTTATTTCACTTAACATAATACCCTCTAGTTCCCTCCATGTTGTTGCAAATGGGACAATACTGTCTTTTCTTATGGCTGAGTAGTATTCCATTGTATGTATATACCACATCTTCTTTAACCAATCATCAGTCGAGGGACACTTGGGTTGCTTCCACTTCTTGGCTATAGTGAATAATGCTGCAGTGAACATAGGGGTGCATAAGCCTCTTGTGATGGTTGATTTCATGTCCATTGGATAGATGCCCAAAAGTGGGATTGCTGGATCATATGATATTTCTATTTTTAATTTTTTGAGGACTCGCCATACTGTTTTCCATAGAGGCTGCACCAGTTTGCATTCCCAGCAGCAGTGAATGAGGGTTCCCGTTTCTCCACATCCTCTCCAGCATTTGTTGTTTTTTGTCTTTGTGATTATAGCCATTCTAACGGGTGTCAGGTGATATCTTAGTGTAGTTTTGATTTGCATTTCCCTGATGATTAGTGATGTTGAACATCTTTTCATGTGTCTATTGGCCATCTGTATCTCTTTCTTGGAAAAATGTCTGTTCATATCCTCTGCCCATTTTTTGATCGGGTTGTTTGTTTCTTTGTTGCTCAGTTGTATGAGTTCATTATATATTACAGAGATTAATCCCTTGTCAGACAAACGATTTGCGAATATTTTCTCCCAGCTGGTGGGTTGTCTATTCATTTTGATCCTGGTTTCATTTGCCTTGTAGAAGCTCTGTAGTCTGATGAGGTCCCACTTGTTTATTTTTTCTTTTGTTTCCCTTGTCCGAGTAGACATGGAATCTGAAAGGATCCCTTTATGACTGATGTCAATTAGTGTACTGCCTATATTTTCTTCCAGGAGTTTTATAGTTTCAGGTCTCACTTTCAGGTCCTTAATCCATTTTGAATTGATTTTTGTATATGGCGATAGGAGATGGTCTACTTTCATTCTTTTGCATGTTGCTCTCCAATTTTCCCAGCACCATTTATTGAAGAGACTTCCCTCTCTCCATTGTATATTCTTTGCTCCTTTGTCGAAGATTAGCTGTTCATAGGTGTGTGGTTTTATTTCTGGGCTTTCAATTCGGAATAGTTTCAGACTCGTATGAAAAGAAGCAGGACAACACTCTTATCTGTCTTATCCCTCCTGCCATTCTCTTTTTCACGTAAATGCTGCTTTAAGATCAGCTGTTTCTACTTTCCCACCAAACTCTTACCTAAGCAGGTCAGACTTGACGCATAGCTTTGCCTCGGTGAAAAAAGATCGTAATCATTTGGCCCTGGAATCCTTGTTCAAAGTGTATGCAGCTGACTATTATGGTAGGGTGTCACGTCAGACCCACTTCAGGAGTTGTGGATTATCAGGAGACCTCATCTGGGTCCTATTTGTATGCAGTTCCTAAGTCCCTTGGGGATGACTTATGAGGGAGACTTTTGGAATGCTCAGGGTCATGTTCTCTATGATTTAGAGGCTAAATCATAAAACCTTATGAATGTCAGCCTGGGAAAACAGGGACCCACCCTAAGCCAGTTGAGAGCCAGTGAGCGTGAAGTCAGCTCCTAGAATAACAGAGGAGTTGATGAACTGTGCCACACTGGTGGCTGCTTTGCCCAGTTCCTTCGAGGCTGTGTTTAAACCTTTTGTCGAAGAGAGCAATAGGTCCATTCCTGGTGCTTAGAGGGAAAACCTTTTGTTTTAATTTGATGGGATGAAAAGATATCCATTTTTTGTGGATGTACAAAGTGAATCTCAGAGGCTTGTTGCTAAGCTGGCAACAGTGGCATGAGGGTAACTCTGGCTGCTAAGTCTAGACTCCCCCTTCCTTGGCCTGGCATCACTGATTGATTGTAATGTCCCTGCTGAAGATAGGAAGGTAAAATTGGCAAGATTCTGCTCATATTGGTTAACATCAGGGAGAAGACAGTGGGGTGTCCTTCATTCACTGTGTGAGGCAGAGCAGAACTTTTCAGAAGTATGTCTGGTGGATAACAGTGATCCCTGCAGCTTTCTTTGGGCTTGATGAGTTGGGAGCATCTTGTCCATCCTAGAGATTGAAAGGAAATATGAAAGATAAAGAAGGATGCAAATGGGTATTTCTTCATATACCAACAAAGAGATAGCTTAGTACAAAACCTTATGTAATTCCAAGCACATATCATTTTGCTTCTTTCTTGCCCAATAATTCTAGGAAAAGTTACTGTGCTTACACTGAGAAAGTATCAGCAAGGTGCACTTATGCATGAGAACCTACAGTTGGGTGGAACCTGTGACCCACTAGCAAAGGCCCATCCACCCCTGGCTTGACCTGTTTGTCTTGAGTAGAAACAGCCCTGGGGATGCAGCTACTTTGGATCCCAGATGACAGGGATTCTGCTTCATTCCTTGAATCAGGCCCAGACAATCGCACTATGTTTGAAAAGTGGCGGAGATCTGAGTCTATGTGGACCAAATATTTTTGACTAATTCCATTCCATTCTCACTACACCTGTCTCCATGCCCCATCTGATTTTGTACTTTCTAAATGCTTAACTTTTATGAACATAGACTGTAAATCTCTTGAAGCCAGGGAACTTGGCACATAGAAGGCTTTCAATAAAATTTTGTGGACTGGATGGATAAGCCAATAAATCCAGTATGAGAATTACAAGACCTGGATTTTAGTTCTGTTTCTACCAGCTCTGTGACCGTGGGAAAGTCACATAACCTCTCTGAGCCTCAGTTTAAGTAGGTATCTGCCCTAGCTAATTCCCAGGGTTTTTGTGAGGCTCAAATGAGGTAATGTGTATAAAAATTGCTTATTATTATTATTTTTATTAATTCCTTTACCATTTAGTAGCTTTTTTTGTTCAAGGGAGAAATTCAATCAGAGTTGCTGCTACATGGTTACCTCTAATTCTGGACTAGACTTTTTAGTCCTCTTCAGGCCTATTTCTTCCAATGTTGAGTAGAAATGATAATGTAGATTGGAGTAAAGAACCAAAAATACACCATATGGTAAAATCATACTAATTTACATGGGCTAACCACCCAATATTAGCAGAAACAAGGTTGTAGAAAATATTAACCTAGATATTAACCTAGACCAGAGATGACAAGTACGTTGGCATTGGGTACCTGAAGCACTGTGATAAGAAAGATTCTGATGCCACGCCTGGGTTAGAAAGAGTGCTGTGCTTGATTTTTTAAAATTGAGATATAATTTACATATAACATTGTGTAAATTTAAGGTGTACAATGTGTCGATGTGATCATTTATATATTGCAACATGATTACCACCATAGCTTTTAGCTAACACTTCTATTGCCTCATGTAATTATCTTTCTTTTTTGTGGTGAGAACATTTAAGATCTAGTCTCTTAGCAATTTTGAAGTATATAATACAGTATTGTTGACTATAATCGGTATGCTGTGCATTAGATCTCCAGAACTTACTCATCTTCTAGTTGCACTATGCTTGATTATTGATATGTGCAGTTGACATGGAATTAAAGTGTGTGTACCATCCTGGACTAGATAATCTTTGAGACCCATTCTCAGGGCTGTAATTCTGTACAAGTGGACACCTCTAATTTTAAAAGAATTGGAGACCTTATCTCTTTGCCCTAGTGAATATTGTAGATGTGGTAGAGAAGACACCCCTCAATTTCAGTTTGAAGTCTGCATCCCCTCCTGGTGGGGAAGTGGGATTTAAAGCAGCTGTACTGAACCAGTGGTGTAGTGTCTGTTTTAGACACCAAAGGGCAATAGGAACTTATAATCCTGTCAGGAAACCCAAGGAGAGGGAGGGAAGAAACTGCTTTGCCAAGTAGTCAAACTATGTTCAAGTGTGGTAGTTCCTAAACTTTGTTGTATGTAAAAGTTACCCAGGGGCAGGGATGGATACATATGCTGTGGGTTGTGAACTCTTACAATTTGGGGGAACCTTTTTTTAAGAAAAAGAATACAAATTTTGAAAACATAAAATTGGATACAAGGCCTTATACAGGTCCATGAGTCCTGAAGTTTATGCTTCATTAATTTCACAGTAAATCCACCTCTACTTAGGAAACTTGTTTAAAAATCTTAAAAATCAGATTCCTGGGCCAGCCTGGTGGCATAGTGGTTAAGTTCACACACTCCGCTTCAGTGGCCCAGGGTTCACAGGTTCGGATACTGAGCACAGACCTACACACTGCTTATAAAGCCATGCTGTGGCAGGTGTCCCACATATAAAGTAGAGGAAGATGGGCACGGATGTTAGCCCAGGGCCAATCTTCCTCAGCAAAAAGAGGAGGATTGGCAACAGATGTTAGCTCAGGGCTAATCTTCCTCATCAAAAAAAAAAGAAAAGGTTTCCAGAAAGCCTCTTTGGGGGATACATATCTTTAAAATAGGATATTTGAGATTTGGGCAAAGAATAGGGGAGACAGGCCTCTTTTAGAGGTAAAAATGTTCTGAAATGGCAAAGTGATTTTTCAGGAAGGGGCTGTTCCCTACCTTGCATTAGTGCATCCCTGATGCTTCTCACATTCTTTGGAAAGAGCCCAGGCAGCTGTTCCACTTGGAAGCTACTATCTCTGAGTTCTGGGGGGATAAAAAATAGTTAAGATTTATTAGGCACTTAATCTTTAGAATTCTGGGCACTGGAGAGGGAAATATAAAAGAAGGCTGTTCCTTCTCATAAAACTTGCAATTGGAGAGATCAAACACTCCTCAGAAAAGACTTTAAAATACATGTAAAGGGCCGACCCGGTGACGTAGCAGTTAAGTTCGTGCACTCCACTTCAGCAGCCCGGGGTTTATAGGCTCAGATCCCAGGCATGGACCGATGTACCACTTGTCAGCCATGCTGTGGTGGCGTCCCGTATAAAGTAGAGGAAGATGGGCCTGGATGTTAGCCCAGGGCCAATCTTCCTTAGCGAAAAGAGGAGGAGTGACAACAGATGTTAGCTCAGGGCTAGTCTTCCTCACACACACAAAAATAAATAAATAATAAATAAATAAAATATATGTAAGTAGGAGTTAACCTAGAAGAAAGAAAACTGAGTATGAGTCTATTACCCTTAGGGCAAAAAAGGTGAAATAGAGTTAAGTGAACTTAACTAAGTTAATGAAATACTAACCAACCCATTCCTCCAAACACTGCTTATTATCTTCTCTGTCCTGTGCTGTCTGCCTTCTTGTATTAAAACTTGTGAAAATTTATTAAATGTAAGCTTGGACAAGATATCTCTCCAGGTTTCCAAGGAACCATAGGTCATAGTTATTTATGCTTTTTGGCACATAACTCACAAAGTGTTGTGAGTTTTCTTCATTTGTTAAATTGGTTACTGCTGCACCTTATGCTGTTTGACCTTAACTCTGATGAGCTAATTTTAGAGATGAAATGTTTAGGACACTTTGAAAAATCTTGTTTTAAATAAACAGTTATCAAAGAGCAGCAAATGGTGCCATTCCACTCCCACACCACCTTTTCCCTCAGCTCTCCCCACCCAATAGCATCCCCATCTATTTGGATGTAACACCTTAAAAAAGGAAGATGACATCTTATGAGGGGTTATGAATTTGGGAGTCTCAGGTGGTGACAATACTGAAATTGTGACAGCACCCTCCAGGAAAGAAAGCCATCTAACAGTGAAAGGACTTTTAATGTTAGTTACATGAACAAGACAGAAGAATGCATCACATTCTCTCAAGACTTCTTCACCATGAAACAGACAGCTCTCTCTCTGGGTTGAATAAGTCACAGTCCTGCTTAGAGGCAGGAGGATACGTGGCATGACTGGAAAGCATCCCCTACCGAGTATTGGCTATGCATTTCTCTATCTCGTGAAATAGACCCCCAACACCGTCTAGGCCTCCCTTTGGATTTTCCAGGATATTAGGCTAGAGATATACTTACCTCTCTTGTTGGCATCATAGGATATAATGATTAAGCTGAAAATCAAGGTAGTATCTGTGTTAGCTTGAGCACATGCTCCTTGCAGAGATTATGCTGCTAATTTGTCACAGCCCCTTAGAGCCTTGTCTCTAGGTGCTTTCACTGCCCTGGAACCAAGTTTGACCATGGGAGAGTCTGGTTCTGCCCTCATTATTTTGCCCCATTTCCTGAAGACCCAGGAATAGAGTTGATTGGAGAGAAGACCAAGTCTGCTTGTTAACGATTGACGCAGGTCTTCCCCTGACTTCACTGCTGGTGCCGACACAGGGAACTGTGATTGCCTAGAGGCTTCCCTAGAAGAAAGGGCATGAATACCCAGTAACATGCTTTACAAATACTTGCAGATAGGCATGTAGACCTTCACAGGCATGGTCATTGACATGGGCACATAGATTTACACACCGACATAAAGAGATGTAGAGATTTCTATTAAGGAAAGTGATTTTTAGAATAGAGCAGGAAACTAGGACTGAATGAGTCAGTGAGTTGAGCTGGAGAGAGCTCTGGACTAGGAGTCAATAGAACTGAGTTCTAGCACAGGCCCTGTTATTAACCATATCACCTTGAAAAAATTGCTTGAGTTCTCCAGATCTCAATTTTCCCCTCTGTAAATGGAGAATTCTGACCAAATGATCTCTAGAATTCATTTACAGTTATACACAGAACCTCACGTCAGCACAGACGTGCTATCTAGTTTTGTACGTTTTCACACTTCTGAATAGTGAAGTGAGGATAGATCGATCACATTCCCATGACTATTGGGCTAAAAGGTTGTGTGGAAGAGCTAAATACTCCAGATGAGTGATACTGTCTGCAGTTTGGGAAGATTTTCCTAGACAGATAACTGTTGTTGAAGATTTTTCTAAAATTGTATCTTTTAATAAAGAGTATACATCTAGTATATACTCTGTACACTTTGTGATAGCATAGCTAGCTGGATCTTTAGGCAGTAATGAAGATCTGCTCAGATCCCCTGCCTCAGTCCAGAGCCTCTGCAGTCCTTCTACCCATTTAAATGTACTCCATTGGAGCCAACATAGGTTTGACTATGCTTAAGAAGGTTCTAGAGGCTGACACTTGATTGATAATGGTGTAAAGGGAGCTTGATTCAAGGGACTTTACACGAGGGAGTTCATGAGATCTGAGTCAAATCATAAATTAAATATTTTCCTGTTTCCTGACATTTTAATTCAGGCTGAAATCTGACTGAGCTAAGTTGAGCATCAAGGGAAATCTTGCTGGGGAAACAGAAAGGAAAAAGATGACACTGAAGGACAACATGTGGCCTGAAATGTGGAAGGAGGAGAGGAACTGCCGAACATCCAGCCACAGTGACTCATTCTTTCATTCAACACGTATTTGTTGTGGGCCTAGTGTGTGCCAGTCACTATTCTAGCAATGAGCAAGACCAAGTCTATGTTCACAGAAAACGATGGGAAGCAGACAATAAACATGGTTGAAAAATAAAATAGTGCAGAGGGCTAATGATAAACAATATACAAACACTTATACAAGATAATTAAAGATTGTGATAGTTGTTGTGAAGCAACAAACGGGGTGATGAGGTGAAGGATTACTGGCAGAGGTCACTTTAAGTAGGGTGCTCAGGGAAGACTTCTCTGAGGAGGTGACATCTGAGCTAAGAGAACCAAGAGAGTGGATGTCATTGAAGCCAAGAAAGGAGACTATTTCAAGGAAGGAATGGTCAGTTAAGGTTAAGTGCTGAGAGGTGTGTTTAATGAGGACAGAATGTCCACTGGATCTGACAGTTTTGTAAGAGCAGTTCCAGTGGAGTGGTGAAAATTGGAGAGGGCTGAGAGGGAATTGGAGGTGAAGAAGTGTAGATCATCTTTTCAAGACATTTTGCTATGGAAGGGAGCAGAGAAGTGAGGCCTGCTGGGTAGAGGGAACATAAGAGTCTCAAACCTTTATTGGTCCAGAACAGCACTGTCTCATTCCTTTTTCCCTGCTGTAGTTGCCCGATTCTCTTAGCAGAGCAGGTGGGTAGGGGAGAATAAAGGTGCTCAATTGCCTTTCCTGGGTTTCGTGGGTTTTGCTTACTAGTTTCTTAAGCTCCCTTATGGTATCAGACGATTACCCCCTGTCGGTGTATTTGAAAATTTCTGCTTAGTCCCTGATGCCACATTACAGTGCTGCCACCTTGGGGCAGGGGTAGGAAAGGATCTAAGGGCCTGCTATTCTCATTCTATGTCACAAGGTGGCAGAAGAGCTCACTCTTCCCAAGAGAGACTTCGCTTGAACAGAGGTCAAGTGGAAGAATTTTCTTTTGTCAACTCTCAGACCCTTACCTTTTTCTTTGTGTCTCAGAGGCCCAAAAGTCAGCCTACATGTTGGAGCAGCCATCCTGTGTGGTACAGAGAAGTGGGAGAGCTGCATTAATGAGTTAAAATATCTAGCAGTAGAGAAATAGACCCAGAACTTTCTCTACTACTAGGTATTTTGACTGGTTTTCTAAGTGTTTGGAATATCTGTGGAGGAGAGGATATCTCTCATGATCTCCTTTCCCCACAACAAAAATTTCAAATTTAGGAGGAAAAAAGCTATAACATAGGTGAGTTGAATGATGTGTGCAAATGAGAGATGTGACTTGGGAAGATAATAGGAAACTATGACTGACTGGATGAATCAGGGTGGGTCTATAAGAGGAACACTTAACAAGAAGCTGGGAAGCTTACCTTACCTAGGTTCTAGATTAGACTTTGTAATTGACTGAATCACTTTGAGTAAGTCACTTCTCTGGTCTCTATTTCGGTTTCTTTAATGAGACGGTCGGACAAGATGGGTTTGAAGGCCTTTTCTGGTTCTAAAATTATTAACTCAATGCCACACTCTGCTACTGTTTCTTTTAAGGGTGTATGCTTTTGTTAAATTTTTTAAATTTTTTTTCTTTTTTGTGAGGAAGACCAGCCCTGAGCTAACATCCGTCGCCAATCTTCCTCTTTTTGCCGAGGAAGACTGGCCCTGGGCTAACATCCGTGCCTATCTTCCTCTACTTTATGTGGGACGCCGCCACGGCGTGGCTGACAAGCAGTGCATCGGCAGGTGCCCGGGATCTGAACCTGCGAACCCCGGGCTGCCAAGCGCGGACTAAACCGCTGCGCCACCGGGCGGCCCCCAAGGGTGTATGCTTTTTATTGACTTGTTTGGATTTATTTTAAATTCTTTTCTTGTGGAATATAGCATACATAGAGAAGAGTATATAGAACATAAGTATATTTTCAATAATAATAAAAAGAGCAACAAGTATAATAATAATGTGAACACCATGTAACCATCACCCAAAGTAAGAAATTGAACATTGCCAGTGTCTTAGAAGCTCTTTATATGTCTGTCCCTCTGATCACACTCCTTTCCTTCCTCTTAATCATTATTTTCCCATGCTTTTTAAAAATAGTGAACTAGCTATATATGTATCACTAAAAATATTTTTTAAAATTTTGCTTGCTTTTGAACTTATATAAATAGATAGGTCATACCCTATGTATTTTAAAGTAAATTTATTATTATGTATAACACAAAGTGGATACACCTCTCTTCATGTCCTCTCCCAGTCACTACCCACCATCAGGAGTAACCATTATCCAGATTTTTACCACCACAAATGAGTTTTGCCTTTTTTTGCGTGTGTGAGGAAGACTAGCCCTGAGCTAACATCCATTGCCAATCCTCCTCTTTTTTGCTGAGGAAGACTGGCCTTGGGCTAACATCTGTGCCCATCTTCCCCTGCTTTATATGGGATGCCGTCACAGCGTGGCTTGACAAGCGGTGCATCCTGTCCACACCTGAGATCCAAACCTGCAAACCCGGGGCCGCCCAAGTGGAGCGCATGAACTTAACCGCTACACCACTGGACTGGCCCCTGAGTTTTGCCTATTTTTGAACTTTGTATGACAGGAAACACACTCTTTTGTGTCTGGCTTTTTTAATTCAACATTATGTCTGTAAAATTCGTATTGTTTTGTGTAGCAATAGTTCATTCTCATTGCTTTTTAATATTCCATTGTATGAATGTGTATGAATTTATTTATCCATTCTACTCCCAAGAGACATTGGGTTGTTTCCTGTTTTGGGCCATACTGAACAGTGTTCCTGGGGCACATTTGAATGTTTCTCCAGAGTATAAATCCAGAAATGGAAGCTGGGTTATAGGGTATGCAGGGTAAGTTCAACTTTACTAATTAATGCCAAACTGTTGTCTAACAGGTTGTCCCCATTTACACTCCTATCTGCAGTATATGAAAGTTGCCAAAGGGACCAAAGAGCCTTTTCAGTGTGGCACAACTAGGGGACTGAGCAGGGCCAGGCATACCCTCACAGTGCCAACCCTTTGGTTGGTTCTCAGACACTCAGGCCACATCACTCCTCCTGTTTACTTACTCCCTCCAAGTAAGGGTAAAGGATTTAGATTATCCCAGGATCATATGCTCTATTATTCTGGGAATATTGGCCCTGGGGTGGGGTGAACTGGTAAATTTAAGAGCATAATCATTTCTGAATCAAGTGATCATCCATAGAATATTTTGTTCTTGTACTGAACAGTAGGAGGAAATGGAGGCATAGAGAGAAAGGGGGAAGAAATATTTTCATTGTACCTACTATGTTCCAAGCTTTGTGTTAGAAACTTTACATCTTGGTTATAACATTTATCCAAAACACAACCTTACAAGGTAGGTATTGTTTTAGACAAGGAAATTGAGCCTCGGAAAGGAGGTCATTTGCTCAAGGTCACAGAGCTAATTAGCGACAGAGTCAGGACTTAAAGCCTGGTCTGTCTGATTGGAAAGCTCACACTCTTTACAGAGCACAGAGAAGGCAAGTCCCTGCTGCTGTTGAGGTATCTTTGGCTTAGACTGCAATACCAAGAATCAGTTCTGCTTGCCTATATTCACTCCCAAAACTATGCTACTCAATTGATTGTGGCCATCTTGTTCATTGATTTAAACTACATTTTATTTTCATTTATTTTTGGTTTCCTTTATGTTTCTTTCTTTTTGTTTTCATTAAATTGGGCATATCAGCACAGCATGTCCACTGATAGATAAGACTTGTGTTAGGGAGATAGCTTTCTACCTGCTGGTCTAATATGTTAATCAGAGGAGAGATTAAAAAAAGACAGGGATATTGTGAAATCTTTTGGTCCAAGTTATGATATAGGAAAACTTTAAGACTGAAGGAATGAAAAGGATAAAAGGAAATTGAGCAATGGCTCAGTTTTCCTTGAAAGTAAAGGCTCTATAAAAATTATTAATGTGTATTTTATTATTTTTTGTGTTTCATATATAATAATAACAATGGAAAGTGAGGGGTTTTGTTTGGGGTAGACAGGTAGAGGCCTAAACATGCAGCAGAAAAAAGCTAAGTCTGATATAGGAGTAATGGAGGCAGTGGAGAAGTCTGAAGAGAAGGTGAGGACAGGGGCAGAAAGTAAACTCACCAGGAACACGTTCATGGGTTTGGAGGAAAGTGAGGTCAGAGGTGAGAAGGTTGTAATGCTGATCAGTGTAAAATGTCAGAATCCCAGGATTGAGCAAGACATAAACGAGTCATCTTGTCCATTTTCCTGCCTTTAGGTAAAAGGGCCCTCTAAACTTTCTCTAGGTATTTAGTTGTGAGGTGTGTAGGACTTAGGGATTTTTTTTTTTTTTAGGAAGATTGGCCCTGCACTAACATCTATTGCCAATTTTCCTCTTTTTCTTTTTGTTTCTCCCCAAAGCCCCAGTACACAGTGTATGTCATAGTTGTAGAGTTGTAGCTCTTCTTTGTGGGACACTGCCTCAGCATGGCATGAAGAGTGGTAAGTAGGTCTGCACCCGGGATCCGAACCTGCGAACTCCAGGCCTCCGAAGTGGACTGCGCGAACTTAACCACTGCGCCACTGGGCCAGCTCCAGGCACTGACTTTCTTGAGGAAGTTTGTCCATCTATGAAGCAGCTAAGTATCCTACTGGAGGCTTTGCCTCCCAGTGGTGATGTGAAGACAGATAAGCAGACATCATGAGTAGAGTGGCCTCTCAGGTACAGAGCTAATCTTTATTTCAGTCAATGAAGCACTTACTAATATTTATACCTAGCCCTACTCTAAGAGCTATACAGGGTAGTACCAAACTATAAAAAAATGCTCTCTGCCTTTAAGATGATTAAAATTTAGCTGGAGAGCTAAAACCAACATACACACAAAAAATTATAGCCTAATAAATGCTGAACTGTGTGGTGGTAACCAGATTGCTACAAGAATTCAGAGAAGAGATAGATCAGTAGAAGCTAGAGAAGTAAAAGAAATCTTCTTAGAGAAAAATGGGACTTCCATGGACTAGAAAGATTCAGAAAATTAGGAGGGAGGAAGGACAAGTTTGCCAGCATAAGCAGATGTAAGAATAAGCATGGCAAGAGCTAGAAGCCAAGTTAGAGTCTGTGTTATAATTGGGAGGGCAGTGGGAAGAAACATCCCCGTATTTTTTCTATCCCCTGTCCTGAAGGTTGATCACTGACCTTGCTGCTTAAGGAATTTAGAACCATGACCAGAGAGCCACCAGGATAGGGAGCTTTTCATGGTTCCATTTTCTATTAAGGCACTTTCTTTCCTCCTTTGGTTCAACTCTGGCCTTACCTGATAAGACTTTCCTGTCCTGGAAATGCAGGTGTAAGAAGCATTGCTGTTTAACAGAGACACTGGCAGCAAAGAGGGGAACAATAATGATAAATCCTAAACTATTGATCTCAAACTTCAGGGTGAATAATTACTGCTTAAAAATAAAGTCTGCAGGGGGGCTGGGAATCTGCATTTTTAACAAGCACCCTAGTGATTCTATTTCAGGTGGTCAGTGGAACATACTTTGAGAAACACTGCCATAATCTGAAGTAGAATTGACAATAAAGTGCCAAAATAGCCTGGATGGTGATACACATACTATTTATGTATTTCTGGGCTTATTCATTTTTGAGAATTTATCTTCTCTAATCTATGGCTCTTATAAAATTCATGTGGTTATCATCTAAGGAGCAAGACATAGACACTCTGTTTTGGTGTTTAGTTTTGTCTTCCCAATAGACTGTAATAATCGTAAAGACAGGGACCCCTCAGACTTCTCTTACTTTCCCCACAGTAGAGTAAGAGACCATCTTTAAGATTGGAAAGTAGCTGGAATGCTCAGGATAAATCCCTGATTCCTTTATACAACCTTCTTGAAAAACCCAGAAGCCATTTGATATTTGGGACCTTGTTTTAGTTTTCTAGGGCTGCCATAATAAAGTACCATAGACTGGGTGGCTTAAACAACAGAAATGTATTTCTTCGCAGTTCTGGAGGCTGTAAATCCAAGATCAAGGTGTTGCCAGGGTTGGTTTCTTCTGAGGTTTCTCTCTTTGGCTTGTATATGGCCATCTTCTCTAGCATAAGAGCCATGGTTCTGATAAGTGCTTCATCAATTGTAATTCACAGATGGTCTTCCCTCTGTGTGTGTTTGTGTCCCAATCTCCTCTCCTTATAAGGACCCTGGTCATTTGGAATTAGGGCCCACTCTAATGACCTCATTTTAATATAATTTATTCTTTAAAGATCCTATCTTCAAGTACACTCACATTCTCAGGTACTGGGGGTTAGGACTTCAGCATATGAATTTTGGAACACAATTCAGCCCATTACAGCCATCTGGTTTCAGCTTTTAGAAATGTGCCACTTACTCCCTTGTCTTCCACCTGTTAGTCTTGTATAGTAAGATCTTTCCACCCTTTGGCTTTCCTCCACTGCTTCTTACAGACGTCATGGCTCGTGTAGCAAGAACTCATGGAACAGCTCTAAAAGGTCTATAGTAGAGATGGGCAGGTTGTGTCATGCACCAAACAACACAACACTTAGGAGTTGTTGAAATTCCGGGTGTATTGTCTTAAAGACACAGCTCTCTGCCCATTCTCTGCCTAGCACTTAACATTTGATGATAATAATTAGATTATTAGATGCTATGTAAGTGGTTTTGGTGTATCCTAATTCATCCTTCATTTTCTCACTATAGCTCTTTCATTAGGCCTTTCCTTGGGTAGTTCTTTAGAGAGCTCAATTACTTCAAATATTCAGTGAAGTCAAAAGCAGGACATGTAAGGGCTTGCTGAAGTTTCACATAAGGACAGTTTTTGAGGGTAACCTCCTGGTTGTTGTTGTTGTTGTTTTTTCTGAGGAAGATTCACCCTGAGCTAACATGTGCTGCCAGTCTTCCTCTTTTTTTTGGTATGTGAGCCACCACCACAGCATGGCTGCTGACAGACGAGTGGTGTAGGTCTACACCTGGGAACTGAACCTGGGCTGCTGAAGCAGAGAATGCCAAAGTTAACCATTAGGCAGTCGGGGCTGGCCCAACTTCCTGGTTTTGCAGTGCTCCTAAGGTTGATAAACAGCAACACCACTAAGAAAGAATCTTGGGGCCAGAGTTCTTATTACTTAATAGGAACTAGGAAAGGTAGATGAAAAATAAAAGAGGCAACCTCAAGATATTTAGTTCTTTCCAAAGTCACTTCCTTCACGCCAGCTTTAGAGAGCACCATTAGGGAGAAGCAGTTTCCCTCTTCTGAGGCCTTTTTTTTTTTTTTCAGTCAGTCAAGTCAAACATCTTGTTAAACCAGGAAGTCGTGCTCAATTAAGTTCTGATTTTCCTACCTTTGTTCAATTGACAGACGCTTCTGATGACAAAGTTATTGTGAACTATGGATCACTGCTCTGTAAAGACCACACCTTTTTTCTAAATTTCTGTTTCCAGTCCCTATTATTTTAAAGTAGGTTGGTAAACTCTTGGAGAAGCCACCACCTGGTGGTATTATGAGGGCTCCTAGATGAATATTATTCCTTCTTGACCAATCTTCTTCTTGCCTCCGCTTCCGTCCAAGAACTTCTGACCTCAGGTGTGTGTATTTCTACCCTATTCACTTTTTGCCCTCTGGCATAGAATTTCTTCCCACCAAATTGTCATCCTTACACAGCACAGGCTTCCGTAAGGATCAGAAAAGTACTCTGGGTGCTCCATTAAATTCTTGGAAGGGGTTAAACTCACCCTGTTCTTCTGAAGTGCAATTTTCTTTCTTTCTCATCCAATAGTTGTATCATACGTTGGGACTCTTTCTAGTTACTATTGATTTTCAACACAGTCACAGTGAAAGTCTTGCTATGAAATAACTGGCAAAACTAGAGAAATTGGTTGGCTTCTTAAAGGCTTGGTGTAACCACAGTGGAGGTTGGGAAGCACACTCTGATTCGAGATGTGGGGAATTTACTGCCATCTATTTTCCCTGCTCAAGGCAGGCAGGAAAGACTGTTGTCCTTTGGCACACTGCCCTTGTTACTGAGCGTCCTTTGCTGAGGCTTCCCCTCAATGCTCCAGGATCCAGCACCTCAGGCTCCTTTGGGGTGGGCTGCTTTGGGGCTGAGGAGCAAGCCAAGGGAGGCTGGTTATGGTGTTCCAGAATAGGGGTTACCCTGTACTAACTTGGAAACCAGCCTGTGTGATCCTGGGCAACTCATGGATGCAATACCCACCTTTTCAGGGTGTTAGGGTTGAACACGATAAGGTCCATATGAGGCCCGCATACCGCCTACCCAACTCAGTGCTCCTTGGTTCGGGGCTCCCTTCCTGCGCTACAAGCCGGCTACCCCGGCCTTTCATTTTCCGCGCCCCGGCGCCTCTCTCCCTGATGGGAGGTGCACGTGGGGCCATTTCCCCCACTCCCCTGTCCACCGGGAGGGGGAGCCAGCTGGCCGGCCCTGCATCCGCTCCTGGCAGAGAGGGCGGGTAAGGCCGGGCCGGGCCGGGCCGGGCCGGGGGCGCCGCGACCGCCCGGGACCCGCCCGCCCTCTCGCCGCTCGGCCCCGAATGGCAGAGCGGCGCTCGGACCATCGGCATCGCCTCACGTCGCCCCGCCCCGCGCCGCCCTCCCATTGGTTGTCGCCCAGCCCCTCGCCTCACAGCCGGCCAGACCGCGCCGCAGCCGGGAGCGGGGTCGGAGGTGAACGGCCTTGGGTAACCCCGGACGTAGTCACCTCATGGGGCTTGAGGGCTGAGGGGGGAGGCAGGGGCGGGGTGGGGGCGGGGCCGGCGCCCGTGAAGCCCCGCCCCCTCCCCGTGTGCCGGGCCGGCCTGGTCCTGTGCGCCTGTCAGCCATCGCCGGAGCTGCCGGCGTTTCCTCTTGCCCGGCACCGCCTCCGCGCAGGGGCTCCGGGACCGCCGGACCGCGGACGCCGCAGCCCTGAGGTGAGGCGAGGGTCACCCCAGAACCTGTGATCCAGGACCTGGAGACGCTGGGGCCCGGGGAGGGGCGGCGGCAGCGAGGAGCCGCCTCCCACCTTCCGCTCGCACGCGGCCCGGGCTCCAGCTCATCTGGACCCCGTGCCAGGCAGCCCTGCCCTCCCTGCAGCTCTGGGGTTGAGTTCCCCTCTGGGGCTACGTGGAGGGGCCTAGGGTCTCGGAGGGTGGGCGCTCAGACTCCAGACCTGGAAGGCGTACAGCCCAGGGCCTCTAGGAAGGGGCTAGGGTGTCTGCCTGAAGCTTTCCTCTCCCCCCGCTCCCGCCTCAGCGCCGGTGTGGTCTGCTTCCTTCCAGACCGCTCTCTCCAGTGCGACCCTGCGCTCGGGAGAGGAGACCCATGTGAGAGGGGGATTGAGGGCTGGGTCCAGTTGCATTGAAGTCTTCTTCCTCTCTCTTGCAAGAGTGAGGTGTGGGGTGCAGAGACCTGGGTTTTTCTTGCTCTCGCTGTGTCTTTGTATCGTGATGGGAGGCAGAGCCAGGCGAGTTGTCCCTTGCCTGTTCCTGCTCCCAGGGTTTGATTATGTTTTCTGTGAGGGATGTAGTAAATGTTCGTGCCTGTTGTTACTCTCAGGAGAGTTCGCCATACTGATGCAGGGAAGCTGTTGGAGATAGGACGTCGGAAGGTGATGTGAGGCTAATGATTTCAGACGAAAATGTGCGTGAAGGTCTTGCCCGGTTCAGGGCCAACATTATTTTTGGATTTGGACGCGGGAAAGTGGACACTTCGAATCAGTTCTAAATATCAGGGACTCCATGTAGGCCTTGTGGGTTTTATAGAAGCGTGTAAGAATATAACTGAGCAGGTAGGGGAAATACTTTAATTTCACATGTTTTTGTTTGGGGCTTTAAGACTGAAATCAAAAGACCCTAGAACTTCCTGATTCCATTTTCTACTTAAGCAGTCTTTCAGTAATTTCCCAGTGTGTGGAGTAAGCCTAATAACCTGGTCTTCAATCTCAGAAGTTGGTCCCCCTTGAGTCTCTCTTTCTTTTCATTCATTTTTCCCCCCTGCCCTGTAGTACAGCTTGACAAGCTGCTTACTTTGGTTACATGGTTTCTTCTTCCTGGGGGGTAGGAATTCTCTGATTTGCCTCTGGCTTCTTGGTAGGGATGCCTTGGATGTCTGTGATGAGAAGGATTTCTGTGCTGCCTATTTTACAGGCACTTTTAAGGAAAGCATTGTGGTCAAATAGAGCAGGACAGCAGCTGCAATGTCCAGATAGGTGCCTGCTTGCTACTGAGTAGCAAGTCTCTTCCCACTTCTCTTTCCTCAGTTTCCTCATTTCTAATAACAGGAGGACTGTTGTGAATCTAAGAATAATTAACAAACGTTGTAAAGTAGGTATATGAAAGATGTCAAAGGCAAAGTTTTAATTTATGAAGCTACCTGTGTTTGTGTTGCAGAAGTTTTGTTTTGAATTACTAGTGCAGAATAGTAATACATCAAGCATACAATTCAGTTGTTTTTAAAATGGGAGGAAAGGTTGAGAAATGGTGGCATTTGGCTTAATAAACTTATAGCTTAGATGATGACTAGGCTGTGTCAAAAAACTGGCATTGTGAAAGCCAGCCTCAGAACGCTCTCATCTGATCTTGACCTCTCTAAAGTGCTGTGAATGGGTTCAGATGTAGATCACTATGTAACATCCTATATATTTCCTTTTCAATGACTAGAAAGATTTTTTACCTGTCACACCAACTGGTTTAACAGGTTTGGGGCTAGTGTTTTCTTTCTTTAAAGAAAAAAAATTTTTTGATAGCTAATATCCTGATAGTCTTGGTTGAAGAGAGAAGTGAATTAAAATAAAAGTTGTTGGAGTAATACATTGGAATTTAGTATTTCTAATTGGAGGAGGCTTTTTACAATTCAGGAAAAAGGTCATTATATCATTATCTAACATGTTCTTAAAGATTAATAATGATAGGAGCTATGCACCAAGCATCTTTCCACACCCTTAAAATGATACGATTATAGAAGTGAATGAACACTCAAGACTCATTGGCTAAAAATATTTTTATAACTATTGAGATGACTAATATTTTTAAAGGAAGTCTTTATTGATCTTCCACTTTAACAGATTATTGCTTAGCTAGATTTTTGTTTGTTTCATTAATTTGCAGTTAGTGGGTATTCAGTACTTTACTTGAATCTAATGGACTATGTGAAGATATTAAATAGATAGGAAACTATGACAAATAGTGTCATAAGGACGTTGCACTTACGCAAAGAATATGAATCTGACTGATAGGGCATAGGTTCTTATGAGTTGAACCAGTCAATTTTAGTATGTATGCTCCAATGATAGAGTTCTCTTTTACCAATTTGTTATTTATTCAAGCTACTATAAAGCCATCTAGAGCCAGCCCTGATGGCCTAGTGGTTCAAGTTCGGTACACTCCGCTTCAGTGGCCCAGCTTCCACTCCTGGGTGGGGAACCACACCACTCGTCTGTCAATAGCCATGCTATGGTGGCTGCTCACGTAGGATAACTAGAAGGACTTGCAGCTAGAATATACAACTATGTACTGGGGCTTTGGGGAGGAAAAAAAAAAGAGAGAGGAAGATTGGCAACAGATGTTAGCTCAGGGCAGATCTTTCCCAGTGGGAAAAAAAAAGCTATGTAGTCTCAGGATATTTAAGGAAGCAAGTGAAAAGTGGCTTCAGCAACAAGGGACCTTAAGTGCCTTACCCAAAAGTTGGTGGCTCCAATTGATTCGGCCTTCCAATGATGTTATTTGGAACTTAGGCTCATTCCATCCTTTTAGCATGCTGTACTTACTCTCCTTTATATAAGGAACCACAGTAGTGTTTACTATCACATGACATCAGGAATTGAAGTTGCATGGCGGTACTAGTTATCAACTGGTCATCCCAGACAGAATAGGCTTGTATAAATCATTTTTGAAAGGATAATACAACGTTTGAAAATTCCAAATGAATTCATAGAGTTAAGTTTGAAACGCAGACTCAGTTTTAGTTAATCTTTTTCAAGAAGTATAAGATTTCATTTATGAATATTTGGCTATCTCCTGTGATAGAAATAGAGATTACTATCACCAGGGGCCAGCCTGGTGACGTGGCGGTTAAGTTCACATACTCCACTTCTTTCAGCAGCCTGGGGTTCGCAGGTTTGGATCCTGGGCATGCACCTATCCACTGCTCTTCGAGTGATGCTGTGGTGGTGTTCCACATACAAAATAGAGGAAGATGGGCACAGATATTAGCTCAGGGCTAGGGCTAATCTTCCTCAGCAAAATGAGGAAGATGGGCAACGGATATTAGCTGAGGGCCAATCTTCCTCACCAAAAAAAAAAAAAAAAGAAGAAATAGAGAGTACACTCACTAATGATGTTCCTAATTACTCTCTGTTTTTGTAGACAGCTTTCAAATCTGTCCTTAGTCATGTAAGTTGGCACATAGGTATATGTATGCATTTACACACATGCCAAGTTGAGGGGAGAGTAGGTTGATGGGAGCTTGATTAATTTTTAAGTCTAATAGGAGTAGTTAGTTGATTAGCACCAAAAAGATAGATAACTGTGTTGTTTGTATTTTGTGCTTCAGCATTTAATGGTATTCCAGACTCTGACAAGGCAACCTGTTTAATTCCCATTTGATTCCGTCTTGTAAAATCCAAGAAACTTTTGCTATTGGAATGTACATTAGGAATTTTCTAGACCAGTTTTCCACTCAATGTGAGAATATTTTATCTGATCCTCCTGTTGAAAATTTCCAGCTATAGGCAATTCATCATCTGACCTATTGCATCATGGGGCAACTAATTTTTGAGAGTTCTTTTATTATTTTCAACTTGAAACTGTCTCCCTAAAACCACATAAGATGTTGTAACTTCAAGAGGATTAGGAATTTCTGCTTTAACCTGTAAATTTCTCCACCTCCACGTCTCTGCCAGGTAACGTAAAGTACAATGCCTTAACACATGCTGAGGACTTGGGGGCAAAAAAAAAATTAAGCAATATTTCTTCAAGGAAGAAGTTGCTCTTATCCTTGAGACTCTTTGGAACGTAACTGACACACTTGAATGATGGCTCCAGCTTTTTCTAAATGCTGTTCAGTAAAGTAAGATTATGAGGAGGAATTGATTCATAATCCCAGAGCTTTTTGAATTTACAAAATGGCTTTTTACCTGGAGGCCTCTAAATGTTTCTAGGGAATAATATTTGAAATAAACCTGCCTAGTTTTGTAACTCAAATGTTCATTTGAATTCCTCTGAAACACTCAGCCTTCAAAAGCCTAATGTTTACACAGCATTGCGAAGTGCTGGGGGGTGCTAGATCTAAAACAATTGAAAGAGATACTTTTCCCAGCTTCACTGAGGAGATAACAGTGTCTATTACATAGTAACACATATTAATAAATGAATGATATGCCTGTTGTCTACTTAAATACTCAGGCAGATAGGAGATAAGGGATCAGAGTGGCGTGGAATTAATTGGTTAAAGCTTGCTTTTTTTTTTTTTTTCTTTTGTGAGGAAGACCAGCCCTGAGCTAACATCTGTTGCCA
Organism: Tapirus indicus; assembly: GCA_031878705.1. Lineage (NCBI taxonomy): Eukaryota > Metazoa > Chordata > Mammalia > Perissodactyla > Tapiridae > Tapirus > Tapirus indicus. The sequence continues at coordinate 24,650,113 of CM062932.1, forward strand.
ATCCTCCTCTTTTTTTTTGCTGAGGAAGACTGGGCTAACATCGTGCCCATCTTCCTCCACTTTATATGGGACGCCGCCACAGCATGGCTGACAGGCGGTGTGTCGGCAGGCGCCCGGGATCTGAACCCGCGAACCCCGGGCTGCCAAGCACGAACTAAACTGCTGCGCCACCGGGCCGGCCCCTAAAGCTTGCTTTTTATTAAACCTTTTAAAATCTTCAGTTGCTAATGCATTAGTAATACATTCACATAGTTCAAAATTTTAAATGTACATAAGTGTCTACAGTGATATTCTCTGTCGTAACTTTCAGCCACCCAGTTCCCCTCACCAGAGGCAAGCAGTGTTACTAATTTGTTATTATAATTTCTTAATAGTAATTATCAGATATATTAAATTTAGTTATTGATTTTTTTAAAATTACTGATTTCTTAATAATTACCAAAGATTTTATTCACATTCAAACAAATTCTTATATATTCTCTCCCACTTTTCCAATTTTTTATACAAATTATATATACTTTACACATCATTTTTCACCTTTGGTTTCTTCGCTTAACATTATGGGATAAACTTTTGACTATTTTTTGAGGAAGAGTGGCCCTGAGCTAACATCTGTTGCCAATCGTCCTCTTTTTTTCTTTTCTCCCCAAAGCCCCAGTACGTAGTTGTATATCCTAGTTCTTCTATGTGGGTCACCCCCTCAGTGTGGCTTGATGAGTGGTGAGTAGGTCCACGCCCAGGGTCCAAACCGGTAGACCCTGGGCCACCAAAGTGGAATGTGCAAACTTAACCACTACACCACCGGACCGGCCCCTACATTTTTATTTTCATCAAAATTATACACGCACATAGTTTAAAAAGTCATATTGTTCCACCAAGTTTGTTACGACAAAACAAAACAGTAATCCGTAGCCCCTTCCCACTTTAATTTATTTGAACTGATACGTTTGTTATTATACCCTTTTGTCTGTAAATAGCATACTTGTCTTCCTCCATCTTGGTTTTTCATTTTTAGGCATTACCTATTGATGTCCTACTGTGGAAGATGAGGTTTTGGCTCTGTTTCCTCTCCTTACCCTCACTTTTCACCTTTGCCTTTTCTATCCCCCTCCCCAACCAACTAGCTAATTGAGTTATGTTGTAACTTTGGTTGTATCAGTATTCAGTCTTTACATTATTATGAACGTGTAAATCTTGTAAATCTTATGCGTACAGAATTTAGTTGCATAATATCCCATGATTTCTTTCCTGTACAACTCTTTCCTCAGAGTTAATTATGGTCTTGATCTTTGTTTGTTTAGTTTTCTATGTATTTGTCATTCATTCACCCTCACTGTTCACCAGTTTTCTCAGTCTCCCTGAACATTGAGATGATCAGCTATTCTATTAATTTTTGTCTTCTGTAAAATCTCTTTCAGACTCTTCTGACTGGCTCCAACCTAAATTGCTTGCCCTCTGTATGTGGTACATTGCTGTCATCTTGAGCTTACTCCTCACCATCATCCTGGGGGTTCTCTTTATTTCTCTTCTACTGTGGAGAAGTTATTTCCCAGGTTTTCCCCATTCTTGATTTATTCCCTCATTTTGGTCAAGGATATACTCCAGTGGCGTCTTAAAGAGTGCATGAGAGGTAAACATTTTTTCCAACTGTTTATTTTGAAAAATTTTAAGCCTGCAAAGAATAGAGAAATAAATCCTATGTACCATTGACCTAGATTCACCAGTTTTTAACATTTTGCCACATTTGCTTTCTCTCTCTCATATATGTATATGTGTGTGTACATTTGTATATGTTTGTTTCTGAATAGTTTCAAAGTAAGTTGCAGACTTCATGACACTTGACTCCTAAATATGTCTACATGTTTCTCCTGAGAACTAGGATATTCTCCTATTTAACCATTTGTCATTATAGATGCCCCAAACTTAACATTCATACAATATCTAATATATAGTCCATTTTAAGTTTTCTCACTTGTCCCAGTAATGTCCTTTATAACTGCATATGTTTTAATTCATGGTCCATTCAAGAACCATTTATTACGCTTAGTTCTCAAATGTATTTAGTTAGTCTCCTTGATGTAGAACAGTTACCCTACCGTTTTTTGTCTTTGATGGCATGTATCTTTCATTGACATTTTTTTTTTAATGGAGAAATCCATTGGTTTTTTTCTTTCTTTTGAGGAAGATTGGCTCTGCGATAACATCTATTGCCAATGTTCCTCTTTTTTTTCTCTTTTTCCTCCCCAAAGCCCGAGTACATAGTTGTGCATCATAGTTGTAGAATTATAGCTCTTCTAGCTGGGACACTGCCTCAGCATGACTTGATGAACCGTGAGTAGGTTTGCACCCAGGATCCGAGCTGGTGAACCCCAGGCCACCAAAGCAGAACGCCACCGGGCCGGCCCCCCTCATTGACATTTTGTGTGTGTGTTAGAGGAAGACTAGCCCAGAGCTAACATCCTTTGCCAATCCTCCTCTTTTTTTTCCTGAGGAGGATTGGCCCTGGGCTAACATCCATGCCCATCTTCCTCTACTTTATATGGGAGTAAGCGGTGCGTCTGTCCCCGCCAGGGATCTGAACCTACAAACCCTGGGCCACCAAAGCGGAGCACGCGAATTTTACCGCTACTCCACCAGGCTGGCCCCTCCCGTTGACATTTTTAAAGCGTCCAGGTCAGTTGTCTTGTAAAAGTTCCTATAATCTGTATTTGTCTGATTGTTTCATCATTGTTAGATTGAAGTTAACCATTTTTGTCAAAAATACTACATGTATAGTATCGTATACTTCTAACTGCATCACATCAGGAGGCAACTGATGTCAGTTTGTCTTAATACACAGTAACTCCCCATTTTCCCCTCCCCACAATGCCTGGCAACCACCATTCTACTTTCTCTCTCTACGGTTTTGACTACTCTAAGTACCTCTTATAAGTGGAATCATACTGTAATTGTCTTTTTGTGACTGACTTATTTCACTTAGTATAATGTCCTCAAGGTTCATCTATGTTGTAGCATATTGCAGAATTTCCTTCCTTTTTAAAGCTGAATAATGTTCCATTGTACTTTTGTACCACATTTTGCTTATCCATTCTTCTGTCAATGCACTCTTAGGTTTTTTTCATGCTTTATCTCTTGTGAATACTGGTGCTATTAACATGGGTGTACAAATATCTTTTTGAGATCCTGTATTCAGTTCTTTTGGGTATATACCCAGAAGTGGAATTGCTGGATCATATGGTAATTCTATTTTTCTTTTCTTTTTTTTTTTTGGTGAGGAAGATTAGCCCTGAGCTAACATCTGTTGCCAATCCTCCTCTTTTTGCTGAGGAAGTTTGCCCTGGGCTAACATCTGTACCCATCTTCCTCTACTTTATATGTGGGATCCCTGCCACAGCATGGCTTGATAAGCGGTGCGTAGGTCCGCGCCCGGGATCTGAATCTGCGAACTCCAGGCTGCCAAAATGGAGCACATGAACTTAACCACCATGCCACTGGGCCAGCCCCATCCAATTTGTCTATTTTTTCTTTTGTTACCTGTGCTCTTGGTATCATATCCAAGAAATCTTTGCCAAATCTGATGTTGTGAAGCTTTTGTTCCATGTTTTCTTCTAAGAGTTTTATTCTTTTAGGTCTTACATTTAGATTCTTGATCCATATTGAGTTAATTTTTGTGTATGGTGTTAGGTAAGGGTCCAACTTCATTTGTTGGCATGTGCAGATCCAGTTTTCCCAGCACCATTTTTTGTAAAGGCTGTCCTTTCCCCATTAAATGGTCTCAGCACCCTTGTCAAATATCATTTGACCATATATGTGAGGGTTTATTTTTGGGCTATTTCATTGGTCTTTATGTCTGTCTTTATGCCAGTACACCGTTTTGATTACTGTAGCTTTGTAGAAGTTTTGAAATCAGGAAGCATGAGTCCTCCAGTTTTGTTCTTCTTTTTCAAGATTGTTTTGGCTATTCAGGGTCCCTTGAGATTCCATATGAATTTTAGGATGGGTTTTTCTATTTATGCAAAAAATATCATTGGGATTTTTTTTTTAATTGATGTCGTGATAGTTTATACATTTTGAAATTTCAGTTGTACGTTATTATTTGTCAGTCACTATACAGGGTTGTTTTTGCCCGCCCTGGCTCCCACAAGCTGTGTGCAAGGTGCTCCAGGCACATGTGCACAGTTGTCTGCCATGTAGCTGGGGGTGGAGGATGGATAGCTGTTACTATGCTAAGAGATGAAGTTGACTATAATTAACCACAATTAACCTTCAAAGTCTTCCCCTGGAAGTTGCAAGCCTTCAATAGATTCCAGAGTTCCAAAATGGTTACAATAGACAGATTCTGCCAGTGCAATTGCTGTCTAGGTGGGGAGACAGGTTCCTAGTGCTTCCTACTCTGCCATCTTCCCAGAATCCTCTTCTATTAAGTTGATTTTTTTAAATACCACAGGAATATCCTGTTTTTGAATAACCTTTTATCCAGTGGTTTAAACATAGATTTATGATCCTTGCCCATATCAGCTATTGCATTAGTGTTTCTAAAATGAAATATATTTTCTAATTGCTTCATTCTGGGAGGTAATTATTTTGAGATCTTGCTGTCTGAAAATATCTTTATCCTATCCTCACAGTTGATCAACAATTTATTGGGTCTAGAATTTTAGGTTGGAAATAATTTTCCTTCAGAATTTTGAAGGCATTGTTTCATTACCTTCAAGCTTCCATGGTTGTTGCTGATAAATCTGAAGAGCAGTCTTATTCTTTTCTTTTTGGCTGAGGAAGATTCACCCTAAGCTATCATCCACTGCCAATCTTCCTCTTTTTGTATGTGAGCCACCACCACAGCATGGCCACTGACAGATGAGTGGTGTAGGTCTGTGTCTGGGAACCAAACCTAGGCCTCCAAAGTGGAGCACACTGAATTTAACCACTAGGCCACCAGGGCTGGCCCAAGCATTCTCATTCTTGGTCCTTTGTACATGACCTTTTTCTCTCTGAAAGCTTGTAGGATCTTCTCTTTGTCTTCAGTTTTTGAAATTTCACTGATGTCCCTTGGTGTCTTTCTGTTTTTATTCATTGTCGTAGGCTCTTGATGGGCCTTCTTAATCTGACAATCATGCCGTTTAGTCTTGGAACTAAATCATTCAATACATAGAATTATTTGAATTATTGAATTATTGAATTGAATTGAATTATTACATTATTGAATTGTTACATTAGTTATATCTTGCCCTCTATTTTCTGTTCTCATGTTTGGGAGCTCCTGTTCATTTATTGGACCTTCTGAACAGGTTCTCTAATACTCTGTATCTTTCTCTCCTATTGTTCATCTCTTTGTCTTTTTATTCTGACTTATGAAAGATTTTCCTCAACTTTGTCTTCTAAGTCTTGTGAGTGTTTTCATTGTTGTGATCATATTTTTAACTTGTAAGAACTTTCTTGTTCTTTAAATGCTTCTTTTACAAATATCCCATTGTGTTTCATGTATATAATGTGTTCTCTTAGCTCTCTCAGGATAAAGATAGTCTTTTAAAATTAAAATAAAAAAAATTTTTTTTGAATTTTGAAGTAATTTTAGACTTACAGAAAAGTTACAGAGATAGTACATAAGATTCCTCCATACCCTTCACCAAGCTTCCCTTAATGTTAATATCTTACAAAGCCACAGTACCTTTGTCAAAACTAAGAAATTAACATTGGCTCAATACTCTTAACTAAACTAAAGGCTTTATTCAGATTTCTACAGTTTTTTTTTTTTCACTCATGTGTTTTTCTGTTCCAGGAGCTAATCCAGGATACCACGTTGCATTATTGGTCATGTCTCCTTAGTTTCCCCAATCTGTGATAGTTTCTTAGTCTTTCCTTTTTTAATTTTTTTTACTTTAATGACCTTGACAGTTTTGAAGAGGACATTTGAAGAATGTCCCTTTATTCAAATTTGTCTGATGTTTTCTCATGATTATACTTGGATTATGGGTTATCGGGGAAAACACCACAGAAGTGAGGTTGCCACCTCTCGTTCTAATTTTTAATGTTTTCTTGTTCTGCATAATCTCTTTCTTCAAGTTGCATTTTTTTGTACAAGTAAGTTTTTTTTTTTTTATTCTTTCATGTTGGAGGTTTTGATACTGAGCAAGGGCTCCATCTGCTCACTGCAAGATAAAAGGCCAGGCAGGTGCTGGTAGAGAAAGAACTTTAATAAGCGGTAAACTAGTATATCGGAAGATAGTGGACTATCGTCCTTCCTTAAAAAACCCGTCTTGAAGGAGAACTGATTTGGAAATGACTTGTATAAGGCAAACGGGTTTCGGAAAGGGGCTCAGAAATGTCAGGTGATCGATGACTGCAGAACATTGGGTGCTGTTCCATAGCAGATCTGCTGAATGCAACATTCCTGAGGAATCTAAGAAAACCTCAGTTCTTTATCTGGGACAGAAGGAACAGTTTGGGCAGAGGACAAGTCATTCTTTCTACTGGCCACAGAGTAGCTTGCCTATGTGCAGTTCTAAGCGTTTTTTCCAAAGCACATTGTGATGATAAGACGGGGATCAGGCGCATGTGTCCTTGGGGGCTGAAGTTCAAAGAGTCTTCTGCACAGGGTCAACTGCTGAATGCTCCTGTGAGATGCTTTGGAGGGCTGTCAGCAAGCTACTCTCTTTATGCGGGTCCTCCTGCCTTCTGCAAAGCAAGCTCAGAAACTTTCGTTACTTTGTTTCCCATGTTAACTTTGCAGGCACAGTTTCATCCTAATCCAGGGAAATTTTAACTCCTCATCCTCAATTTCAGTTTTTCTCAGACATCTAGTAATTCTTAATTGTCTGCTTAAATTTTAGAGGGAGGATTGAAAAGATGACTCAAAATTATGAGAATGTGAGTGGGGCTTGTTGACTGTTAATTTCACTGTAGTGATCTGGTTGTGCATCTTAATTAGGGATCTCCAATGTTACTACTTGAGGTTTTTTCTTTTGATCTGGTTAGATTCTGCAAAGAAGAATCCTTCAGTTTTCTCCCTTGGAGGGTGAAAATTGGGGAAAGAAGGCTGGGAGATCCTACTCAATATGTTTACTTAATGTCTTCATTTTCAATATGGTATACTCCACTTAACTGTTGCTGGTATTGCCCCGGCTAGAAAGCCTCTGTTGAAACCTCTCCAGAGAATATCTTCAGTCTTTTATCAGAATGGTAGAGCAGGAGGCGCCTGGCTTTACTAGTTGGGAAGAAAATCTGAAGCGTCTGAAACAGAATTTCAATCAATCTTCTTTATTTTTGCTCCATCTTTCACTCCTACTTCCTGAACATTTTGGATATTCTATGATATAAATTGTAATGATTCTCAGTTTACCACAGGTGGCTTACAATTTAGTTTTCTTGCAAGCTACAATTTAGTAGCTTGCATATAGTCATTTATCACTCTTTCATTTGCTTTCCAAGAAAATTATCTTGCTGTTATCTCCCCTGACTTTTTTGGGGGCGAGTCTTTTTGTGGATTATGCCTTAAAATTTTTTTTCCTTTACTTTTGTTTTAGTGGGATTTCAGGCAGGAGCAAAAGTGGATATGTGTTTACCCACCATCTTTATTCAAAGTTTGAGAAAACTTCTTTAAAGATGTGGAAGCTTTTCCTTGAAAAATATTCTGTATCCCTGCACTGAGAAATGAGGAATAGGACAGATAATTATGCCATGTTATTTTCTCTGATTATTATACCCCAAAGAAATACGCTCCTGTCTTACAAAAAAAAAGTCTCCAGCTGGCTCTTGAAGGAAATGACTTCAAACTCTTGCAGCCGTTCAGACCTAGTATTTCTCGTAAGTCTTCATATTCTACTGGGTCTTTATTCAGTGGCTCCTTCTACATGGAATGCGCTTTCCTTTCCCTCCTTGATTGTCTCCCCAGTTCTTCATTGCCAATGTCTTCCTACTCTAGGAAGTCTTCCTAGATCCCTGTCCTTGCCTTTACCACCTCCAAGTTTGGATAAAATACCCTTTTCTTGTGTTTTACACCTAGCACTTATTATACCACTGTAATTGTCTGTTTATTTAGGTGTCTGTAGCCACTTAGCCAGGGACCAAATCTTATTTATCTTTGAATACACATCATCCGTCTCACTATTTGGAACGCAAGTGCTTGTTATTTTAAAATTTAAAACTTGCAGGAAAATAAAATGCAGGTTGAAAAAAACTCTATAACTCTCTTATGGATACTGTATTAATACCCATTTCCATTTAAAAGTTCATCAATAAAATGACAAAAATGAAAACAAATTCCATGATTCTTTCTGAAAAAATTTAAATGAAGTTAGTATGGCTTAAAAGGCACGGACATGTTGTGTTAGCTTTGATACTTTCATCAGTAGTTATGAAAACTAATTGCTGCCTCTTTATTAGAATTGTTTGGAAAATACAGTGTCATTTGAGTTCAAGAAGAACATGTTAACTAAGTTTGGTAAAATCTGTTCTGTTTTATTTGGAGAAATATCTCTGAATGAAATGCAGGCTGACTCTTAAATAAGTGCATTAGTTATAATTAGCTTTACCCCATTTTCAGGAACTTAGGGTACATTTTAACAGCCTTCTGCAAATATTTTCAAGAGTCCCCACATAAAAATTCAAGAATATATATTTTTTTAAATAAAAGAGAATTTGACCTTGGCAACAATTTGATATAATGAAGAAAATTTTTGTTTGGATAAGCAGGATATCCTGCAACTGAATCTGGGGAAAGGCCTTTTTTTGGAGGTAATAAGCTAGCATTCTTTGTCCTCTTTCTGGAGAGAAGTCTTAACCTAATCATGGCAAGGCTTTAGGGATCTCAAACTTGTATGCAAACAAAGTTTTGTGTGACGGTGAACTTTTTTCAGGAAAGAGTCCAAAGCTTTTGGATCAGATTTCTAAGTGTCTTGACCTAAGAAAGTTTAAGAACCATTGGTTTAGGTACTTAACTCACTGTGCTTCTCTCTAGTGAGAGAGTAAAGTGGAAGGGGCTGGAAAGTGAGGATTAATTGTGGCTTTAAGACTTTTTTGACACAACTCACAATAAGATGTCCTTGACGTCGTTATGTATATATAACTAATAAAAAAATTTACAAAACAATATTTATCCTTATAAAGCATTGAAGCGCTCTTAATGTTTTCTATTCTATTTCATTTGTAAAATGTTGGTTGTAACCCACTAAATTGATTCCTTAATATTCTGCTTGGTGATAACCCATCATTTGAAAAACACTGATCTAGTGTATCATAGTTTGCAAAACCCTTTCGTATACTCTCAGTCCTCACAGCAGTCCCATGAGGTACATGTGACTTTCTGTTATTTTTACAGATGAAGAGGCTTCGCGTCGTTTAGTGACCTATTATTCAAGTTTGTACTGCCAATACTTGGCAGAATTAGAGTTTGATCTTGGTTCCTAGGTTTTGACTCCAGCTCTGCTGCACCTTTGGTTACATCTGATCTAAACTACTCCCTTTTTCCGTCCTCTACTCACCCTCTTCCCCACCAAAATGCAGGGAATAATACTAGCTCAGACTCCATAATTGGGTAAATTCTAATTCCCCAGTTAACATACTGTGCTGTCCTCAGTCCTGTCGCTTGTCATTTGGGGTCCTCTCTTAGAAGTTCTGGATTTCCCTGTCTGTGTAATAGGTTGTTTCCTTCTCCACCCTAGATCTGTGATTCTCAAGCCTGGCTTTGTATCAGTGTCAGTCAACTGTGGAACTTAATCTTCAGATCTCTGGACCTCCAGCAGCAATTCTGATTCACTAGATCTGGGGTGGAGTTTAGATATAAGTGTTTTTAAAAAGCTCCACAGGTAATTGTTATACATAGTTAACGTTGAGAATTTCTACCCCGGATACATTTAAATCATTGTTTACACAAGGAAACCCAGGATTTGGGAAGTAGCTAGAGACTCCTTGGTCCCTTAGAGTTTAGGGACTTAATATAGTGGGAGATCTGTCTTCTCCGTGACTCCCAATCTTTGTGCATGGGTATAACCATTTGGAAACATAATCAGAGCCGGACTGAGTTGTAGAGAATCTAGTGGTTCTCTTCTCCCCACTGCTCCTTTTTGATGAAATATTGGAAATCATGGGGTTGGAATGTGCTCATCGAAGTATACAGTTGGAAAAGGCACCTTGTAAAATGGTAAGCTTGGATTATTGTTTCATACTTTCATGAATAATAGTTTTGGATTGTGTAATGCTTTTGATTTACAGATTTGAACAAATAATGGTTAAACGACTGAATTTTATGCTTCAAGTTAAATGATAGATTTGACCAGAAAAATGATACTTTGAGTATTGTTAGTTTTGTACTGTGCTGAGCAAAGCAGGAATTGATAAAATTTGAGTTTCTTAAAAAAAATTTCAAATCTCTCTCTTTCTCTTTTTAGTTCTTTTTGGAGGTGGATATCTGCTCAGACAGTAAGAATTGTAAGAGGTCAGTTACAAATAATTCTTCTTAATATTTACAGTGTGATAAAACTTTTATGTTCATGTGCTAAAATATTCAACTGTAGGCTTATATGTTAAAAGTTGCCTTCCACAAAAGAATATAGGCAGATTTAGGGGAGATAACCTGAAGTGAACAAGTCTGATAGTGGTTGTATTCCCCCACCTTTTCCCTTTAATTCAGGGCTAGAATCAATGGAAATGGGACGGGCTGTGGAGTAGCTTCTAGAGTGTCTGGACACTCAGTGATTTTCCATACATGACCTGTCTTTTCTGGTGGTTTGTAGGCTTGTGTCCGGGAATACCATTCAGTAGAGTTGTTGGTTGATGAACAGGCTCTTTTAACTGTTGACACCCAGCTGCTTCCAATCTTTGTAACCCTTTAGGGAAGGATACCTTCATGTTCTTCTTAGCTGGAAAAGAAAAATTTGAAGTTGACCTTGTGGAACCTTTCCTTTATTAGTTAATCCTTTCTTTTTCTTCTCCCATGGAATCAGAGACTTGTTCCTTTCTCATGAATTTTATTTTTTTGTGGAGTCATCTAATTTCAGTCAGACTATAAACTAGACTCTCCCCTGGGTGCCTTACTTGTTTTTCATGTGAAAAAGGCAGCAATTATTTTTTGTGTTAGTTGAAATGGAGTTTTTTCTTTGGGAGGGGGGTTTCTACTATTATTTTTAAACTTGATATTCACTGCTATAAAATGTAAAAGAAGTAGCCTTTTTGCTGCTGTACCTTTTGGTATTCAGAGTGGTCAGTCTCTTAGAAGTGCCCCCCCCCCCCCGCCATTTCTCCTTCTCTTCCTTTTTTTCTCTTTTTAAATGATTTGGTTTTCTTTTAAGGTTCTGGAAATGAACCTCCTTATAAAATTTAGAGACATTTAAACAAATTTTTTTAAAAGAAACCTAGTATTCTAAGGGAGAAATGTATAGTAAATTTAGACGTCAAGTTTTTCCTGTTGCATGATACTTTTGAATTTGATTCTAGTTTTAAAAATAAAAGCTTCGGTAAATCTCCAACTCTTAGGAAATGTCTATAGGTATTGTTTAGCATTCCTGGCAATTCATTATTACTGTCTTATTCTTCTAACAGAGTGGTTCTCAAACTTCAGGACTTGTTAAAATATAGTTTACTGGGCCCCAATCTGTAGGTTCTGATACAGTTAGTTGGTCTGTGGAACGGCCCAAGAATTTGTACTTTTAACAGGTTCCCAGGTGCTGCTGCTGCTGCTGCTGCTGCTGCTGGTCTGGGAACCACACTTTGAGAACCACTGCTTTGGCATTTACAAATACTGTTTTGTCTTTATAAATGAATAAGCTCTGATTCACAAATTACACAAAAATAATGGTGTGTGTGTAATTTTACTATGTTTTGTGGTGATTCCTAGACATTTTTAAATCTTGATGTTTTGTTGTTTGATCCAAGAACACTGCTCTTTACCTACTTTTATACCTCGAAGTGGTTTACAGCATATAAAATTTATTAATAATGAATTTATCATTCTCTGTTGAAATACCATCTCTTACAGCACCTCAAAATCAGGACTAGGAATCATTACTCTCTGAATTAAAATTGTTGGTCAGGCTACAAGATGTTAATACTGAGTTGAACAATCTGACAGAATAAATATTGTTTCATTTAGTTTCGGTTTTTATTGTTGTTGTGGGCTTTGAACTATGTTTTGGTCTCTGTTAATTAGTTTGCTAGTGATTGGCAATATCTAATCCTGACTAGTAGGGCTCTATATCTAGAAAACTTGTACTTAATTAACATGATGCCTCCATTATTTTAATTATAGATTTTAAATTTGATAGTAGATTCACTTTTTCCCTATCAATGTCAACACATTAGAGCCAAAAGCAGACATTTTTGACTAAATTTTTAACAGATGTAATTTAAGAAAAAACTCATGGGCACAAGTAAAGATTTTTTTCTTTTTAATTAAAAAATACCCATCTGGAGTTTACTTTAAAGCAAACTATATATATGTATACACGTATATAATATATTTATATATATTTTTTATGTATATATATTTATACATAAATGCACTTATGTAAAATTCATAACTTCTCACAGTATAGTGTTTGGAACCAGATGATAGTTATGTAGTTTACTCTAAACACCAGGTTTCAAACAACCAGCACTCTCCCCAAACTCTTCCTCTGCATTTTCCCCAGTACCAACAACCAAAATCACAATATCACAACAAGCAGTTTTCACCTACTGCACAGGTTTCTCCTTTGATCATAATTATCTCTTGGACATCATCAAATTGATAGAGATGGGGAATGGCTTATAGTTTTTGAGAGAGATTTCTTTGAGGAAAAAGAAACTGGTTTTAATTTTTTTAGGTGTAGTTGCTATGATCTGGATTTTCCTCCCTTGTAGAAAACAAAGGCCCTGCAATAGAATAGCCAAGGAAACTAGTTCTCAAACTCTGTCTTGCTTCCAAGTGCCAGCTGTTAGGTATAACTTGGGGCTATCCTCAGATGTAGATCACTATCCAAAACCTGCTTTTCTCCCTTATTTTCTCCATAGCTCTGAGAGCTCATTTTGATGGAATAATGGATGAACCATCCCCCTTGGCCAAACTTGCTCTGGAGCTGAACCAGCACTCCCGATTCATAATTGGTTCCGTGTCTGAAGATAACTCAGAGGATGAGATCAGCAGCCTGGTGAAGCTAGACCTACTGGAGGAGAAGGAGGGCTCTTTATCACCAGCTTCTGTCAGCTCAGATACGCTCTCTGATCTGGGGATCTCTAACCTACAGGATGGCTTGGCCTTACACATGAGGTAAGAGAGAGTTTAATGTTTCACTTATTTAACCTGTCCAATTGGTTTTACTGATTTTTTTCTGAAAAGAGGAAGAATAATTTTAGCCAAGATAGCTTCACCTTCTCCTTTATCACTGAACTTAAAGCTTTGATGAGTGAGAAACAATATATTTTGCCTGGAGTGCAGGTTTTACAAGTGTCTATTCCTAAATGTTCCTCTCAACTTTTTCCTATTCTTCCTACATAGTAGATCTTTTAGTGAGACCTAGTGAGTGTGAGTTAGGTTCAGAAATTTCAGCCTCTTTACTACTTTGACTAACTTGGTTGTAACAATCTTAATGATTGATAGGACTTTTGCAGGGGTAGGCAAATTTGTAGTAATCTTTCTTCGAATTGCTTCATCATGTCAGAAAGTTATATTCTATTTCTGACAGAGCCAGTCCTCAATAAAAAGCTGTGGTAGGAATAAGGGGTTGTTATAGAGCTCTCCTTTTTCTCTAGAAACACAATTCTCTATATGTAATTGAGAATGTCAGTAAATAGTAACACTGGATTATTTTTTATTTATTGATGTTTGATTGTACAACCAATGTGTGATATACTAACCTTTAGTCATTTGCTTTGTATTTTTTGGTTTAAAGGGTCTGAATTAGTGCTTCTTAGTTTTACTGTATATCAGAATTACTTGGGGTTCCTTAAGAACTCAGCCCCATCCCAGAGATTCTGATTCATTTGATATTGGCTTGGCTTGGAGCTGGAGCACTTTTTTTTAAGCTATCCAGGTGATTCTAATACATAGCCAGGGTTGAGATTATAGGTCTAGCCTAGATAAAGGTAAGTTAGGGTGGCTATTGCTGCTGTTATTATCTTGGTGCTTCTGTTATTAATGGATCATAAAATAATTTAGCTCCTTTTTATACACTCAAGGTACAGACTCTGTAATAAAATCCCATACTGGGTCTGGCTGAATGTGACTGTCCTGCCTTATGGTTATCCCTGGGGCTTTGGGGTCCTTGCTTCTGAAAGATGAAGTAGTGAGTGTCAGCAGTCACCCCCATTTAGCTATGTGAAAGTTGAAAGAAAAGAGTTAAGCATGTTAATTGTATTTTACTTCAGGATTCCTAGAACTGCAGTGAACCAGAGAGACAGTTTAGCCTAATGCCTTGTATTTAAATAGATGAGAAAACTGAGGCCTAAGGAGGGGAGATAACTTGCCTTGGAATTCAAAGTCAGATGCCCTGTTTCACTTCCGGTAACTTTTCTACTCTACTTCCCTGACCATACAAGTGTCTTAATTATATAACTGGTTCAAACAAAGTTGGTGTTAAGGAGTTAATGAACAAAGTATTATGTATAATCTCTGGGCTAAAAAGAGGACTAGAGAGCAGTATTTAGTGGCAGGGAAAAGGGGTCAGGTCTTTATCTTTATGTAAACATTTTTTTACTTTATAGTTCACTTAATGGTTGATTTGAAGGCTAATACTGTGTGGTGGTATCTTCCCCCTCAAGGTCATTTGTCAATGTTTGGGGGTTGTGACTGGTGGGACTACTTGTATTTAGAGGACAGAGGACCAATGATGCTAAACCTTCTGCAATGTACTGGATAATCCCACACAACCACGCATTTTCTCAAAATGTCATAGTGCCCCTGTTGAGAAAGACTGGGTTAACTCTAAATCCTTAAAGCCACACAGCATCTTGATTAATTTGTCCAATTTGATACCATGTGAAACAAAATATCCATTTGTTGGATTAGGAAATTGTGGGGTTGGCTTTGGTGAGATAAATACCATTACAGGAAACTCAGCTGATGATATTACAAGGCAGTTTGTAATTGCCAAGTCATTCCCAAAGTTGATGGCTCTTATTGCAAAGACTGTGTGGTCAGTGATATAAGCACCTGAGAATTTCTCTGCATGCCCTACTGTTGGAAAGCTCATGACCGTAGCTTGTGGTTGACCTGTGGATTTAAGCGTGATCAGCAGCATGGGAAGGAGACAGTGCCAATTCATTCGCTTCTCAGCTAGCTAATGTTCCAAAATAGAACAAAGGTTCTCCAATTGATACTGGCTCAATACAAGGTTGACATAAGGGAAGCCATATTTTAGAACAGAAACCCTATTGTAGCTTTGAATGACCTCTGACTGTTAGGCTCTGTGAATTTTATGGCCCCTCCTAGCTGCAATAAGTCGATAACTTTGTTCTTTTGAGTTCCTTAGGAATGTGATGACCCTGGGCAGAGAGTCTATACTGATAGCCATCATCAATGACAACTGAAAGGTCAGGGTATAGGGTGTTGCTCTGGTCTCTGATGCATATCCAGTAAAACAAAAGACTATCAGGAACTAAGACCAGATGTCTGCCTAACCTGAGATCAGATGCCTCCCCCACCTGGAGGCCAGCCCCCTATATAACTGGCCTGTAGTCTTTATTCTGTAAGATGGTTGTTTGAGACATTAGTCGGCCATCTTCCCCCTTGCTAGCAAGCTGTAATAAATGCCCTTTCTCTTCCACCATCTTGCCTCTTGACGATTGGCTTTTGTCTCACTGTGAGCAGACTGTGCCCTTTGTGTGGTAACACATTGATCTATTTCTTAAGTCACTTGTGGATATGGTGTCCTTGGGGGTAATTTAAATTGAGTCAAATTCATTTGGTATTAGAAAGAACTCTGTTCTGACATTTGCTACCAATTAGGTACGTGAACAAAGACAATTCATGTTACCTCTTTGGACTCATTTTCCTTCTATGAAAATAAGGATATTGGTTCTGTTCAAAAACAAAATTCAACCAAGTAAATTTGAAGATCTAATTGGCCTTATTAAGCAATTCATGCATTGGGTAGCATCCCATTTGGCAAGAGATACTCCAAGGAGGTATACAAACTGGAAGGTTTTTATAGGCAGAAGGAGAGTGGGGCAAGGAAGTTTACTAGCAAAGGAAAAGAAAGGATTGTTTCAGGCCAGGTTATCTTTTGGGGAAAGGGAATGACAGGGGTCTTATGCAGATTACCTCACTAGAGCTAATCAGGAAATTCAGCCTGGGAGAGGATGAAACTGCAATTAAGTCTTGGTTTGCTGTTGTGGAGGCACATGACTCCCGTTTGGTCCTGTTATTATTTTTATTTAACAGTTCAGATACTCCTTTTCACCCTTTGAGCCCATAGTTAAAAAGAGACTGGTTGAGTTTAAGATCAGCTCCCTTAATGAATAGCCTGATCCACCCTTCACAGGTGATATAGATAAAGGGGCAGGTATATTCCCAAGAGTTGTTAACTGGAGGTCATCTAAAACCAAGTGAAGTGATTGCCATAGTATAGGGTGTGATGGATAGGCAGAAAAAGAAAATAGACTTTTTTAGAGAGGGAGATTCCCTGCATCCCATATTTTCTAGAGTACCCATGAAAGACTGGTTGAATCACTTTCTAAGCTTTACGTCCCAAACATTTGAAAATAACACCCTAAGAAAGTAGTTACAGCTTGGTGGGAATATACAGGCCTGGTTGTAGAAAACTGTGCTTTGACTTTTTATTTTGGTGAGGAAGATTGGCCCTGAGCTAACATCTGCTGGCCCTGAGCTAACATCTGCTGCCAGTCCTCCTCTTTTTGCTTGAGGAAGATTGTCGCTGAGCTAACATCTGTGCCAGTCTTCCTCTTACTTTATATATGGGATGCTGCCACAGCATGGCTTGATGAGTGGTGCGTAGATCCGTGCCTGGGATCCAAACCCATGAACCCCGGTCCGCCAATGCAGAGCATGTGAACTTAACTGCTATGCCACGGGGCTGGCCCCTGGCTTTTTATTTTTAGATAAGATCAGCTAGGGTTTGATATATAGGCTTTGATATAGGCTGATACATTTCTGAACCTCATTATTAATATTTAATTGAACATTTAAGAAGAAAGACTATTACTGCACAAAATGGGGTTCTCCTACCCAATGTGCATAAAAAAGCCAAATAATTATGGCATCAGCTTTTGGGAAAAGAAGTCAGCTTTATTCTGCAAGATTGATCTGTGGGGAGACAGGGGCATGTGCCCTTAGATCTGTCTCCCCCATTCAGGATTTGGGGCAGAATTTAAGAGGTTAGGGAGAATAGGGTGGCACACGGAAATGCTGGCAGGACAGGTTTTGATGGGTGGGCTACAAGCATTTGTGGTAAGGTTCCAAACATTTGTGGTAAGGTTCTAAACATTTTGGTAAGGTGAGGAAGGGATTTTAACACTGGATCTTCCTGAATGATGGAACCCTCGCTTCTGATAAGAGTCTGACTTTTAAGTCCCACTCATGTCCCAGTCCTTTGCTTCCATGGGGAGGAGAATCTTTGGTTCTGTGGTCATTTTAGGTCAAGATTTCTTCTTCTGTGCATGCTCTGGCTATGTGACGGCAAATTTTCTGAAAGACAATTCTTTTTTTTTTTTTCTGAGGAAGATTCTCCCTGAACTAACATCTGTTGCCAATCTTCCTCTTTCTGCTTGAGGAAGATTCACCCTGAGCTAACATCTGTGCCAGTCTTCCTCTATTTTGTATGTGAGTCGCCACCACAGCATAGCTGCCGACAAGTGGTGTAGGTCTGCACCCTGAACCCGGGCTGCCAAAGCACAGTACACCGAGCTTAACCACTAGACCACAGGGCCAGCCACTAAAGACAGTTCTTTTTGGTGGGGTTTTTTTTTGGTGAGGAAGATTGGCCCTGAGCTAACATCTATTGCCAATCCTCCTCTTTTTGCTGAGGAAGATTGGTTCTGATTAACATCTGTGCTCATCTTCCTCTATTTTATATGTGGGATGCCACCACAGCATGGCTTGATGAGCAGTGCATTGGTTCACCCCTGGGATTCAAACCTGCAAACCCTGGGCCACTGAAGTGGAGTGCGTGAACTTAACCACTACGCCACTGGGCCAGCCCCTGAAAGACAGTTCTTAATCACTCTGCTGATAAGAGATGGGGTCTGTTTGAACTGACTCTAAATGGGCCCATGGTTACGAAACTATTAAAGACTGATTTTGGTCATTTTAATTTTGATAGTTAATGTTTGATTTAGTGGCATATAATAGAGCCATCTAGTTGTATGGATATTGACATTTTCTCTGCTCCTTGTGGAATGCCACTTGGTGGTCAGATTGTTCTGCATATTTACAATGCAGTTTAAATCCAGACCATCCCATGCTATTAGGTTATCAACCAAACAAAGATTTTAATCAGTTTTGTCAACTAGAATGCTGAATTCCTGGTTGAAGTCCAGTTGGAAACAGGTTAGCCCCACAACTGGATCTTTTACGTCTTAGGGTAGTGTGATTTCTTTAAACCTTTTTTATCCTATAATTCGTGTTATAGTATTTGAAACTCCATCTCAATTTTCTCTTAAACATCTTAAAATATATGCTTATAATATCAAATGGCCACCACTTCATACTTAGTAAGCATGTTTGGTTATTGACTTCATTCGAGAACAAGCTGTAATTGCTGTTATTTGTATATACGTAGATTCAGCATAAGATGTTCTATACCTGGGGTTTAAGACAGTAGTTGCTGCTTTGGAAGGAGAGAGTGATTAAGTTCACTCAGGAAGGGCTCCTTGAAGGTGAGTTATATTCCTATCTCCTTTCTGGCCTAGAAAGAAAAGTAATTTACCAATATCTTAGAAAATTTAGAATTCAGATATGAGATGGCTTGTAAGGTGTTTGACTCTTCAGAAGAATCTGGAGAGTTTTGAAGCTATTTTATAATTAGAAATAATCTGGCAAGCTTCTCTAATGATACCATGGAATGCAAACAGGTAATATACTGAATTTGGGATCAACCCCTAGATATCACATTTCATGGTCATATTCTTTGAAAAAATTCTTGTAGAGCTGTGCAGACTTCATCCATAGGAAATAATGGTGATGAGGTGAGATTCTGACAGAATCTGGGTGTGACTCGCAGCTTCTGCTCTCATGGGATTAAGAGGGAAGTTTAGGAGACAAGAATAGTGTGACAAGAAAGCTGATCTATTGCTGCTACATCGTATCCTATTTTTCACATTATCTGTAAGAACTAGCAGTCGTGTTTTCTCGGTGACTAGTTAGAAAAATAATGGTAATAATAGGTAACTTTATCAAGTGCTGTACTATATGCCAGATACTCTGCTGTGCTTTATATGGAGTACCACTCTTAATTTTTGTAACAACCCCATGAGGTAAGTAGTTTACTGTTACTGCCCACAATTAAAATGGGGAACTGAAACACAGGTTAAATAACATGCCAGAGGTCACACAGCTAATTGTGTATTGAATCCAGTCAGAGCTCATACTGTCAACTGCTACACTTAAACTGGAACCCTGGGTGTAGTAGATATGCTTGTGTTCTCTTTGAGCAATTTTTCTCTAATTAAATGTCAACCTTATTAAAAAGGGATAGAGTTGGAAAATATATTTTTAAATAATGCTTTATTAAAGAAGCAGTAAAGAAAATTTAAAACAAAATTCAAGAAAACAAAAATAAAGCCTTGTATGTCCACCATCCAGAGATTACTCCTACATTGTATAGTCTTCTGGACATTTTCTATGCATATATGTGTTCATATGCATTTCTTTCTACTGAAATGAGACCATCCTGTACACACTGTTTTATAATCTTCCTTTTTTTGTCAAAAATTGCTACTTTTCTATTTCAATAAATTTTCATCTCCTCTGATACACCATCTTCAAATTTCTCCAATTGACTTCAGTATACTGATTCATCCAAACTAGTATCCAATCCAAAACCACATGTTGTATATTATATCTTTTTGTGTGTGTGTGAGGAAAATTAGCCCTGAGCTGACATCTGTTGCCAATCCTCCTCTCTTTGCTGAGGAAGACTGGCCCTGGGCTAACATCCGCACCCATCTTCCTCTACTTTATATGGGACGCTGCCACAGCATGGCTTCACAAGCAGTGCATCGATCCGTGCCCGGGATCTGAACCTGTGAACCCCGGGCCGCTGAAGTGGAGTGCGCAAAGCTAACCACTATGCCACCAGGCCAGCCCCAATCTACATTTTTTATAATTATAGCACTTGTAGCACAACAGTTTGGTATTGCACTAATGATGATATTTTAATGAATTTTATAACCATAATGAAAATAAACATTATAACAGTATGATTTGATCAAAAGCTATGAAGGACAGAGCTTTTTGGTTTTAGCTGTATGTGTTTGTGTTTGACCTGGAAAGAAACAGGGGTTCTCTTTTCATTTTAGTCTCTCGCTTTAAACTCCTGAGTTTGAAGTAATTTCATTTAAATCTAGTGAAGGAGGTAAAATTAAATAATAGCTGTGAAAACTTCTGGAAAAGTAAAATGTGCCATACTGGTATCATACGATATTTATTATGAAGGAGTCCTTTTGTGAGGTAAAATTGTGTGACTGGAAAAACCTCTTTAAGTCTTTTGCGTATTTGGACTTAAAACTTGGAAATTTAGATTTGAAAGGCTTTTGATTACAGCAAACATTTACTGTCAATGTTATAATTCAGATGTTGAGAATAACCATTATTGAGAGGGCAGGAAATTTCATTTCCCCTTCCTATCTTTTGGCTCATCTCTCTCAAGCTTTGACATGGGAAATAAACTGGCTCTAGTTTTGAGTTTATATTATGGCTTTGCTTGTAGATGTGCCTGTGGAAGTGTTCTTTTGTTTTGGCTTTCGTAGCATTTCTCATTTAGCTTCCCTGAGCTTTCTCCCTTCTATCAACAGCTCTGCAAACTTTTTTACTCTCAATGCTCCTTCCTTGATATTCTGAGGTTCCCAGTTGCCATGGTGCCTCAGAAGTGAGTAGACAGAGAAGGTCATTATGAGATCTGCTCTTGGTACCCTTTTACTGAGGGCAATAGTTTCCTTTCTCTATCTCCCACCCACTCCTTCTTTTCATTCAGAAAACAGGAGCTGTCTTTCCCTGTATGTATTATAGTCTCCAGAGTTTATTCTATAAACTTAGCTAAATGTAGAAATAAAATTATGAAAGTTGTTAAGTAGGACTCAGGACAGCTACTTGACAATGTTTATTACTTTTTTACTTCTGATGTATTATGTACATTTTCCCCCTTCTTTCTTCCCTTTAACATAAATTTAAAAGTGAAGTTTGCGTTTACTACTTAAAGTTTTGAAATTTTTAGATGTATGCTTATTATAGAAAAGTTGGAAATCCAAAAAGTGTAAAGAAAGAAATAACAATCCAGAATACTATCATCCAGCAATAACTGCTGTTAATATTTAATGTGTTTCCTTTCAGAGTTTTTTACCCTTTAAGAAAATTTCATTAAAAAATATATACATAGATGATATCGTAATAGATACGCAGCTCTGTTTCCTGCTTTTCTTTCACGTAACATTTTCTCATGTCATTAAAAATCTTTTATAAACTTAATTTTTTTAGCTTTTTATTTTGAAATAATTTTAGAATTATAGAAGAGTTGCAAAGATACTACAGAGACTTCCTGTGTGTCCTTCACTCAGCTTCCCCTAATATTAACATTTTCCATAACCATAGTACATTTATCTAGGGTTGTCAGATTTAGCAATTAAAAATAAAGGATGCCAAGCTAGTTTTGAATTTCCAATAAACAATGAATAATTTTTTAGTATAAAAAGTTAAATACTGCAAATACTGCATGAGATATACTGATATAAAAAGTTATTTGTTGTTTGCGTGAAATTCAAATTTAAATGGGCATCCTGTATTTTATCTGGCAATCCTGTATTTATTAAAACTGAGTAATTAGCATTGGTACAGTACTTTTAAGTAAACTACAGACTTTATTTGGTTTTCAGCTGTTTCTACCCTTACTAGTAGAGATATACTGGACACTTCTAATTCCTGAGTTTTTCTAGAGTGCTAAAGTAGAGTTATGCTTATTTCTAAGCAACTTTCCCTACTATAGGCTCTTTGGTTTCTGAGGCAATTAATTTTTGACCATCTACTTTCTATTTTCCAAAATTTTTTTGACATCTCTATTCTGTTGGGGTCTCCTCTTCCATTCACTTTGTTCCTATGTCTTTATGCCTTTTTTATTATTTTATTGTCATTTTTGTGTGATTTTGGTAGGGAACAGTAATAAATGTTCAGTCTGCCCCTTTCAACTGGTAGTTCCTTTCACTTCTGAATCTGTTGCATTTAGGCTTCTGCATCTACCACTTCTCTGACACTACACTTAGAAGACTCACTGATGACCTCCTAATGGCAGCATTCAACAGTGCTGACTTTTTGGTCATTCTTAAAACTGCTCTCTATGTTTTATGAACATTCTCGCCCGATTCTCCTTTCTGACCCTTCCCTTTCAAGTGCTTGAATAGGCTTAGCTTTTTCACATGCCCCTTAATTGTTGGTCTTCTGCGAGGTTTCATGGCTTCAGCCCTTTTCTCTTATGCTGCATCCTCTCCTTTGTCCTATCTTAATTAGTGACACTCCTGTTTCTCTGGTCTCCTCAGCTAGAAATATGGCTGTTATGCTAGATTCCCCTCTCCTCCACCCATCACACCTAATTAGGTATTCTTATTGATGCTGTCCCGCAATAACTCTTGAATTCATCCCCTTCTTTCCATTGTTACTGCCATTGCTCTTGCTCTTCCTTATTATTTGGATTATGGAATTTTGGATTTGGATTTTAGCTCTTCTCCAATCTCCTTCCCCCTTCAGTATAAGCTCCACATAGCCATTGGGATCTTTCTAAAAGGTGAACTGGTCGTCTCACAGCACTATTTAAGTAGGTCCCTGTTACCCATAGGGTATATTAATGTCTAGCAAACATTGTGCCAGGTACTTAATGTTATTTCTAATACTCACAACAGCTGTAATCATTATTATGGTGGGCTGGATGAGCTCTGTTAGGAGTCCAGTAATGTCTCAGAGATGTTTGAACTGGGTTTTGAAGGATGAACAGAAAACAGACAAACTAACAGATAGCTGTGTTTATAGTAAGAAAGGTAGAGATGGTGAGGTTGACAACATGTGCAAAGGTACCAGACCATGAAACATCTAGCATGTTCAGGAAATTATAAGTCATTGAGTATTACTGGAATGCAAGGGGGACAGGGTGGTTAGTGCAGTGAGATAGAGGTCAGATCATTAAGGGTCATGTATGTCATACTAAGACATACATAAAATGGAAAACAATATTTAGATTTGGCTGTGTAACAGAATCTTCTGTGGAGCTTTAAAGAAATAAGGATTCCTGAGCCCTATCCCAGGCTAATTAAATTACCATCTCTGGTCATGGAGCCCAAGATTCTTCATTCTAATACTCTCTGGGTGAGTCTGATATGAAGCCTGAGCTGAGAACCACTTTCTCAGGGATTAGAACAGTGCCTGGCATATAGTGTATGCTTAATAAATGTTTGTTGTATTGAAATTAAAGTTGTACAAGTAGATTAGATCACTATGAGGAGGAGTGTATAGGTAGAAGGGAAATGTATCTAGGGAAACTTCTACCTTTAGGTGGAAGGAGGGGGGAAAAAGGAGACAAGAAATGATCAGTGTGGTGGAAGGAGATCCAAGGAAACCAAAGGAAAGATAATTTTAAGGTGGAAGAGATGTGGCATACGGTGTTGAATAGAGATGTAAGAGAGAAAAGAGTGAGAAAAAACACTGTATTAGTGAATAGGAGGATCTTGGGGTGAACAGCTTTAGTAGATGGCAAGAGATTAAGTAGTGAATAAATGGTGTAGGAGTAGGAATTTTAACAGTATGTTACTCTTTTGAGAAGTTGATGGCAAGGAAGAAAATGGAACAGTTACTTGAGGAGATGGTAGAATCTTTCCAGCTCTCTCTCTCTCTCCCCGCCACTCCCCCCTCATGTTTTATTATTGGAATGTCCTTCCCCTGACTGTTGAAATTCCATTCACCCTTTGAAGTCATCATTTTTAAAAAAATTTTATTGAGATCATAATAGTTTATAACATTGTGGAATTTCTGTTGTACATTATTATTTGTCAGTCACCATGTGCCCTTTTAACCCTTATGACCACCCCCAACCAGCTTCCTCTCTGGTGACCACTAACCTGTTCTCTTTGTCCATGTGTTTGTTTATCTTCCACATAGGAGTGAAATCAAGCAGTGTTTTTCTTTCTCTGTCTGGCTTATTTTGCTTAACATAATACCCTCAAAGTCCATCCATGTTGTTGCAAATGGTACGATTTTGTGTTTTTATGGCTGAGTAGTATTCCATTGTGTGTGTGTATACATATATATATATATGTATACACGTATACACCATGTCTTCTTTATCCATTCATCAGTCGATGGGCACTTGGGTTGCTTCCGTGTCTTGGCAATTGTGAATAATGCTGCAGTGAATGTAGTGGTGCATAAGTCTCTTTGAATTGTTGGTTTCAAGTTCTTTGGATAAATACCCAGCAGTGGAATAGCTGGGTCATATGGTATTTCTATTGTTAATTTTTTGAGAAATCTCCATACTGTTTTGCATAGTGGCTGCACCAGGTTGCATTCCCACCAGCAGTGTATGAGTGTTCCCTTTTCTCCACATCCTCTCCTGCATTTGTTGTTTTTTGTCTTGGTAGTTATAGCCATTCTAACAGGTGTAAGGTGATATCTTAGTATAGTTTTGATTTGCATTTCCCTAATGATTAGTGATGTTGAACATCTTTTCATGTGCCTGTTGGCCATCTTGTATATCTTCTTTGGAAAAATGTCTGTTCAGTTCTTCAGCCCATTTTTTGATCGGGTTGTTTCTTTGTTGTTGAGTTGCATGAGTTCTTTGTATATTTTGGAGATTAACCCCTTGTCAGATATATGATTTGCAAATATTTTCTTCTTGTTGGTGGGTTGTCTTTTCATTTTGTTCCTGATTTCCTTTGCCTTGCAGAAACTCTTTAGTCTGATTTAGTCCTATTTGTTTATTTTTTCTTTTGTTTCTCTTGCCTGAGTAGACATGGTATTGGAAAAGATGCTTCTAAGACTGATGTCAAAGAGTGTACTGCCTATTTTTTCTTCTGGGAGTTCTATGATTTTTCGTCTTACCTTCAAGTCTTTAATCCATTTTGAGTTAATTTTTGTGTATGGTGAAAGATAATGGTCTACTTTCATTCTTTTGCATATGGCTGTCCAGTTTTCCCAAAACCATTTATTGAAGAGACTGTCCTTTCTCCATTGTATGTTCTTGTCTCCTTTGTCGAAGATTAGCTATCCATAGATGTGTGGTTTTATTTCTGCACTTGCAGTTCTGTTCCAT
The DNA here is from genome assembly GCA_031878705.1 of Tapirus indicus. NCBI lineage: Eukaryota > Metazoa > Chordata > Mammalia > Perissodactyla > Tapiridae > Tapirus > Tapirus indicus. The sequence goes on from CM062932.1 coordinate 24,675,543, forward strand.
TGATGTGTATGTCTGTTTTTGTACCAGAAGCATGCTGTTTTGATTACTATAGCTTTGTAGTATATTTTGAGGTCAGGGATTGTGATACCTCCAGCTTTGTTCTTTTTTCTCAGGATTGCTTTAGCTATTTGGGGTCTTTTGTTGCCCCATATGAATTTTAGGATTCTTTGCTCTATTTCCCTGAAGAATGTCATTGGGATTCTGATTGGGATTGCATTGAATCTGTAAATTGCTTTAGGTATTATGAACATTTTAACTATGTTTATTTTTCCAATCCATGTGCATGGAATATCTTTCTATTTCTTTATGTCATCATTGATTTCTTTCAATAATATCTTATAGATTTCATTGTATGGGTCTTTCACCTCCTTGCTTAAATTTATTCCTAGATATTTTATTCTTTTTGTTGTGATTTTAAATGGGATTGTATTCTTGAGTTCTCTTTCTGTTAGTTCATTATTAGATTATAGAAATGCAACTGATTTTTATAAGTCGATTTTATACCCTGCAACTTTGCTGTAATTGTTGATTATTTCTAATAGTTTTCTGGTGGATTCTTAAGGGTTTTCTCTAGACAGAATCGTGTCGTCTGCAAACAGTGAGAGTTTCACTTCTTCCTCACCAGTTTGGATACCTTTTATTTCTTTTTTGTGCCTAATTGCTCTGGCCAAAACCTCCAGTACTATGTTGATTAAGTGTGGCGAGAGTAGGCACCCCTGTACTTTCGTTGCATACCCATTTTGTTGAGAGTTTTTATCATAAATGGATGTTGGATCTTGTCAAATGCTTTCTCTGAATCTATTGAGATGATTGTGTGGTTTTTATTTCTCGTTTTGTTAATGTGTATCACATTGATTGATTTGCAGATGTTAAACCATTCCTGTGTCCCTGGTGTAAATCTCACTTGATCATGGTGTGTGATCCTTTTAATGTATTCCTGTATTCAGTTTGCCAATATTTTGTTGAGGATATTTGCATCTATGTTCATCAGCACTATTGGCCTGTAACTTTCCTTCTTTGTACTGTCCTTGTCTGGCTTTGGGATCAGGGTGATGTTGGCCTCATACAATGAGTTAGGAAGCATTCCCTCTTCTTCAGTTTCTTGGAATAGTTTGAGAAGGATAGGTATTAAATCTTCTTTGAATGTTTGGTAGAATTCTCCAGAGAAGGCATCTGGCCCTGGGCCTTTATTTTTTGAGAGGTTTTTGATTACTCTTTCAATCTCTTTACTTGTGATTGGTCTATTCAGATTCTCTATTTCTTCTTGATTCAGTTTGGGGAGGTTATATGAGTCTAAGAATTTATCCATTTCTTCTAGGTCATCCAACTTGTTGGCATATAGTTTTTCATAGTATTCTCTTCCAATCTTTTGTATTTCTGTGGTATGTTGTTATTTCTCCTCTTTCATTTCTAATTTTGTTTGTTTGAGCCTTCTCTCTTTTCTTCCTAGTGAGTCTGGCTAATGGTTTGTCAATTCTGTTTATCTTCTCAAAGAACCAGCTCTTAGTTTCCTTGATCATTTCTACCGTTTTTGTTTGTTTCTGTTTCATTTATTTCTGCTCTTAATTTTTATTATTTCCCTCCTTCTGCTGACTTTGGGCTTTGTTTGTTCTTCTTTTTCTAGTTCTGTTAGGTGTAGTTTAAGATTATTTATATGAAGTTTTTCTTGTTTGTTATGGTGGGCCCGTATTGCTATGAATTTCCCTCTTAGGACTGCTTTTACTGCATCCCAGATGAATTGGGTTGATGTATTTTCATTTTCATTTGTCTCCAGATATTCTTTGATTTCTTTGTTGATCCATTTGTTGTTCAGTAGCAAGTTGTTTAGTCTCCACATATTTGTCACTTTCCCAGCTTTTTTCTTATAGTTGATTTCTGTTTTCATAGCATTATGGTCAGAAAAGATGCTTGATATGATTTCAGTCTTCTTAAATTTATTGAGGATTGCCTTGTTTCCCAACATATGGTCTATCTTTGAGAGTGTTCCATGTGTACTTGAGAAGAATGTGTATTCTGCTGTTTTGGGAGGGAGTGTTCTATATATATCTATTAAGTCCATCTGGTCTAGTTTTTTGTTTAATTCCATTATTTCCTAGTTGACTTTCTGTCTGGATGATCTATCCATTGATGTAAGTGGGGTGTTGAGGTCCCCTATGATTATTGTGTTGCTGCTAATTTCTCCTTTTAGGTTTGTTAATAGTTGCTTTATGTACTTTAGTGCTCCTATGTTAGGTACATATATAATCATAGGTGTTATATCCTCTTGGTGGAGTGTCCCTTTTATCATTATATACTGCCCCTCTTTGTCTCTCATTGCCTTTTTTATCTTGAAGTCTACTTTGTCTGATATAAGTATGGAAACACCTGCTTTCTTTTGTTTGCCATTAGCTTGGAGTGTCGTCTTCCATCCCTTCACTCTGAGCCTGTTTGCCTTTAGAGCTGAGATATGTTTCCTGGAGGCAGGGTCTTGTTTTTTAATCCAACCTGCCACTCTCTATCTTTTGATTGAAGAATTCAACCCATTTACATTTAGAGTGATTATTAATATGTGAGGGCTTAATACTGCCATTTGTCACTTATTTTCCAGTTGTTCTGTATTTCCCTTCTCTTCCCATGCATTTCTGACTGCCAGTTCAGTTTGGTGATTCTCTATGATGGTTTTCTCAGTTTTGTCTTTATTTATCACTGTGTCTCTGTTGTGATTTTTTGTTTAGTGGTTACTGTGAGGTTTGTATAAAAGATCTTGTAGCTGAGATAGTCCATTTTCTGTTAGCCTCTTATCTCCTTAATCTAAGCAGGTTCCATCCCTTTCCTCTTGCCTGTCTAAGTTATCGTTGTCACAACTTATTCTGTTTTGTGTTGTGAGTTTGTGATTAAAGTGATTATAGTTATTTTTAATGCTTTCCTTCCCTTTATCTTTAACGTTATAATTGTTTGCTAACCTGTTCTGTTAGAGAGCTGCAATTTTTTTGATTTTGTATGTCTATTTATCTCCTGGCTGAAGGCTTTGTAAACTCTTTCTTTGTTTTGTTTTTGTTTTTTTTTCCAGGTATAAGGGCCTTCTTGATCATTTCTTGTGGGGGGGGAGGTCTTGCAGTGATGAATTCCCTCAGCTTGTGTTTATCTGGGAAAGTTTTTATTTCTCCATCGTATCTGAGGGATAGTTTCACTGGATAAAGTATTCTTGGCTGAAAGTCTTTGTCTTTCAGTATTTTGAATATATCATTCCACTCTCTCCTAGCCACACTCTCCTAGTAAAGTTTCTGCTGAGAAATCCACGGAAAGCCTGATAGGGGTTCCTTCATAGGTTATTTTCTTCTGTCTTGCTGCCCTTAATATTATTTCTTTGTCATTGACTTTTGTCAGTGTTACTAATATATGTGTTGGAGAAGGTCTTTTCACATTGATGTAATTAGGAGTTCTGTTAGCTTCATTTACATGTAATTCCAGCTCCTTGCCCAGGTTTGGAAAGTTCTCAGCTATTATTTCTTTGAACAAGCTCTCTGCTCCTTTCAACCACTCTTCTCCCTCTGGAATACCTATAATCTTTATGTTGCTTTTCCCAATTGAGTTGGATATTTCTTGGAGAATTTCTTCTATTTTTTTCAGCCTTAGTTCTGTCTCCTCCACCTGAAGCATTTCTATATTTCTGTCCTCTAAATTACTAATTCCATCTTCCATAACATCAGCTCTGTTTTTTAAGGATTTCAGATTTTTTAAATCTCATTCATTGTGTTCTTCATCTCCAACATTTCTGATTGATTTTTTTTATACTTCCAATGTCTTTTGTGAAGAGTTCCCTCTGCTCATTAATTTTATCCTGATTTCATTGAACTGTCTTTCTGAGCTTTCTTGTAACTCTTTGAGCTTCTTTATGATAACTGTTTTGAATTCTCTGTCATTTAGATTGTAAATTTCTGTGACTTCAGAATTGGTTTTTGGGCACTTGTCATTTTCCTCCTGGTCCGGAATGTTAATTTATTTCTTCATACTGTTTGATGGGGTGGACTTTTGCCATCGCATACTGGTAGTATCTGGTCACAGATTCCTCCTGCCACCACTGTGGGTGGCAGGAGCTGTGTTTCCTGAGCCTACTGTGACCCCTGGCAGTTGTGCCCATCCGTTGGAGGCTGTGCTGATACAGCTGTCTGCATCTGGCTGCCTCTGCTTTACACATGTAGGTGCAGGCACTCTGGGAGTGTTCCCCTGTCCTGGCCACCTGGCCAAGCTGAAGCACCAGGCAGGATGTGGGGAGGGGGCACCTTGCTTCCCACCGTGCTCCTGCTCTTCACTCACTGGCTGTCTGCCTGGTCTGCTCAGCTTGGTGAGTGCGCCCCTGTGGTTGCTTAGCTGCCTTGGTGTAGAGCATTCTTGCAGGCTGGGAGGCAACTCTGAGAGCAAAAGCATTTTCATGGAGGACTGCCTTTTCCCCTTCCTCCTCTCAGAGTTGCATGCTGGCCATTGCACGAGGTCCTATGCCCTAGATTGTTGCCTCTGGGGAGGGAGAGAAGATCTGCTTACCTCCTTTCACTGCCTCCTGGGGGGTCCAGCACCTCCATCTTTAGACATATGGCTGCGTGGATCTCTCAGACATTTATTGTGTTGTGTGGATGTCCTCTGTTGGATTATAAATGTTGTTTTCCTTGTATCTTAGTGGGGAGAGACTAAGGGAAGAGCTCACTCAGCCATGATGCTGACGTCATTCTGGTCTGAAGTCATCACATTTTAAGGTCCTTCTCAAATGCTGCCTGTGCTATGAAACTTTTCTTGTTGTTTCCTATATATTTTTTTCTCTTTTAGTAACTTGGCCTTCCATTTCCCACAACAATTTCATTCTTTCTCCGTTGTCCTTAAACCAGTGATCTACTAGACCTGTCCCTTCTAGACACAATTTCAATTTATAACTTTGCTTCATATTTTATTGAGAAAATAGAAACTATCAGGTCAGAAATTCTTCCTTCCAACACCTAATTTCAAAATTACTTACATCTGTACTTACATCTCTTCTTCTATTAAATCATTCCTGTGGGCATTAAGACATGCTCTGGTAACCCCCATCTTTATAAAACCTTTCTTTGATAGCCACATTCCCTGTGGATTACTGCCCTATCTCTCTGCCCCACTTCATGGCGAAGATTTTCAGAAGTGCTTCCCCTACTTCCTCATCTCCCATTCATTCTTCAAGCTATTCTAGTCTCCTTTGTCCTGCCATGCTACTGAAACTGTTCTCATTAAAATCACTTACAACTATTGTATAGCTAAATCCAGTGGATGCTTTTCAGTTCTCATCCTTTTAGGCCTCTCAGTAGTTCTATACAGGTGACTACTTTTTCTTGAAACACAGGCTTCTCTTTTCTGCTAAAAACTGTGCTTTCTTGGCTTTTCTCCTACCTCCCTGGTATTCTTTCTAATTTCCTTTTTAAGCTCTTCCTGTGTTATGTAGCCTCCAACATTTAGTCCTGCTTGGTCCTGGCACTTATTTTCTTTTTACTTGCTATACATTTTTTTCCTGTATAATCCCATCCTTTGTTACTGTTTATATGCCAATGACTCCCAAATTTGTAATATCCATCCCAAACTTATTTTCCAAGCTCACTTGTTCTGTTCAGCTATTTATGTGAAATCTTCACATCAATGTCCTATGGGCATTGAACTCTCGATTTCCCCCATCCGCTACATAAATTTGATCCTCCTATAATCTTCCACATCCTATTTAATATCGCCTCCAGCTACTGCTGTAGCCAGAAACCTGGGAAATCATACTTCAGTTCTGTTGATTCTATTTCCAGTATTTTTTCTTCAGTACATTCACTTGTCATCACTTTAGTTTAAGCCTTAGTCCATTAACTCTTGCTTGGATTGCTAGAATGGTCACCTGACTAGATTCTCTGCCTCCTGATTTCCTGTTGCCCTTATTATGAGTTACCAAATTCTTAACTTGTTCAGGAGTCCCTGAATGATCTGACCTCTGTCAGCTTCCATTTATGGCCATGCTTCAATCATACTGGCCTTTCAGTTCCTCTAGTGTGCCAGTCTTTTTTCCATCTAAGGGCCACACATATTTGTCCTCCTGCCTGCAATTCTCTCACTCTGTCAGTAATTACTTGAGGTCTTTATCCTTTAAGTTTCAGATTAAATATCACTTCCTCAGAGAGGCCTGCTACTATTACTCATGATCTTCTTTTTGTTTTTCTTTCACAGCACTTATCACAAGCTGTAATATTTTTACTGGTATGTTTATTTGATTGTTTGTCTCTGTTACACTGTAACCAACATGAGGGCAGAAATCGTATGCATTTTGTTTACAGTTGTATACCCAGCACTTCCTATAGCATATAGTAGGCACTCAATAGATATTTGCTGAATAAATGGGAGAGATTCGCTGGGGACAGTCACAAAAGATAATTGTATCTTAAATTATATGTATTATTTTCCAATTTTTAGTAGATTTAGGATTATTCAGATTTTTTATTTCTTCTTAAGTGGAATAGAAAATGGTTTTTCAAAGGATTTATCAATTTCATCCAAATTTATTGGCATAAAGTTTGTAATAATATACTCATTTCTTTTTCATGTTTTAGAATTTGTAGTGAGTCCCTCTCCTCATTCCTGATATTGACAGTTAGCATTTTCTTTTTTATTCTTGATTAGTAATACAAGTTTCTTAATTCAGTGGGCCTCTTCAAAGAACCAACTTTTATCTCTGTTGATTTTTTTTTCCCATTATGCATTTGTTTTCTCTTTCATTGATATCTATTATCATCTGCATTCCCTTCTTTCTATTTTCTTTGGGTTTAATTTGCTGTTCTTTTTCTAGCCTTTTGAGATAGATGATTAAATTACTGATTTTCAGCCCTTTCTTTTCTAACGTATGTACTAAAGACTGTAAATTTCTCCCAAACACCCAGCTTTAACCAAATCCCACAAGTTTTTTTTCAACATTTTATTATGAAAAATTTCAAGCATACAGCAAAGTTGAGAGGATTTTAGAGAATGCCTGTATACTCATCACCTAGATTCTACCATTAATATTTTTCTATACTTGCTTTATCATTTATCCATTTCTGAATCTCTATCCATTTGTCAATTCATCTTTTTATATCCTCCAAGTTTTGATGTGATGTATTTTCATTATCATTCAGTTTAAAACATTTTATTTCTATTGTGATTTATTTATTTGAGATATAATTCACATACATTTTATTAGTTTTAAGTGTACAGCATAATGATTTAGTATATGTATAGTATATTTGTGAAATGATTACCAGAATAAGTTTAGTTAACATCCATGACCACACATAGTTAAACGTTTTCTTTTCTTTTTCTTGTGATGAGAACTTTTAAGTTCTACTATCTTAGCAACTTTCAAATATACAATACAGTATTGTTAACTGTAGTTACCATTCTGTACATTACATTCCCTGGATTTATTTGTCTTATAACTGTAAGTTTGTACCTTTTATCCACCTTCACCCATTTCACCCACCCCCATTGTGATTTTTTTTGACCCATAAATTATTTAGAAGTGTATTCATTAATTTCAAGACACTTGGATATATATTAAGATCATTTGGATACATTTTAACATCTTTGTCATTGACTTTTAGTTTAATCCATTGTATTCAGAGGATATACTCTATGTGATTTCAAATCTTTGCTGATACTTTATGGCCTAGTGTATATGTGTTCTATTTTGATAAAGTTTTATAAACACTTGCAAAGAGTGTTTTGTTGGTTATAGAATTTTGTACATGTCAAGTTTTTCAATTGTATTGTTCTTCTGTATCCTAAATTTTTTTTGCCTACTTTTTCTATCAGTTACTGAAAGAAGAATATTAAGATATCTCACTAACAGAATCCTATGAATCAATAAGAAAAAGATATTTCAGTGTCTTATAAAGACATTTCAACCCTATAGAAATGTGGGGAAAAGACTTGAACTTCACTAAAGAAGATATCTGAATGACAAATAAGCTTATGAAAGGTGTTCGGTATCATTGGTCATCAGAGATTTGAAACTAAAATCACAGTGAATTTAATGCTGTCTCAACCAAAAAGGCTAAAATTAAAATATTGACAAAATCAAGTTGTAGCATTGATGTGGGGGAACGCTCATACATCACTGGTAGGATTATAAGTTGGTACAACCACTTTAGAAAACTATTTGACAGTGTCTTTTAAAGTTAAACACATACATACTCTATGAATAAGCAAGTCTACTTGTGGAGATTTACCCAAAAGAAATGAGTGCATATATCCACCAAAAACCAGCTACAAGGTGCTGGCCTGGTGGCGTAGTGGTTAAGTTCGCATGCTCCGCTTTGGCAGCCCGGGGTTCGCAGATTTGGATCCTGAGCACGGACAGACGCACCATTTGTCAAGCCATGCTGTGATGGCGTCCCATATAAAGTAGAGGAAGATGGGCACGGATGTTAGCCCAGGGCCACTCTTCCTCAGCAAAAAAAGAGGAGGATTGGCAAGGGATGTTAGCTCAGGGCTAGTCTTTCTCACACACACAAAAAACAAAACCAGGTACAAGAACAAATATAGTCAAAATTTTTAAAAATCCAAATGTCCATCAGTAGTAAAATAGATAAATCATCGGATATTCATATAGTGGAATGCTACACAGGAGTGAAAATGAACAAACTGCTGCTGTGTCACAACATGGATGAATTTCATAGATATAATATTGATCAAATACATACATTATGATACTATACATATGAAGTTCAAGAACAGGCAAAACTGATTTATGGTGATAGAGTTCAGAATAGTGTTTACATTGGGGATGATATTGACTGGGAAGGGAACCTTCTGAGACTCTGGAAATATTCTGTATCTTAATGGAGTGGTTGGTTATGTAGTTGTGTGTGTCTGTATGTGTATATATATATATATATATGTAAAATTAATTGGTGTATACTTAAGATTTTTGTGCTTTATTGTATGAAGTTATAACTCAAGAAGTAAATAAAACAGGTGGGACTTCCAGGTATAGCTGAGTGAGGAGATTGACAAATCCTTAACCCAGAAAGCAACTGTAAGCTTAACAAAACCATTTCAGACCCTTGAAGTCAACCAAGAAGCATACAACAATCTGAGCAAAGTATATATTTGAAAAACTGCTGAAATTCGGTAAGAATAGTAGAAGTCTGTGGTGTTCTTGCTGAGGACTCTTCCTATTCTCTTCCCTCAACTAGTTTCGCATGGAGGTTTGGCCAGTGTGGATAGGCCATGAGGACTGGCAGTTTTGATGCTGCAGTTGAAGGGAGCTTACTCATTTTGGGTAATGGATGGTGCTCATTGCCTGTGGCGTTGTCAGTGGAAGTGACCATCTTGATAGTTGATTAGGGGGATGGGCCAACGGCTCTGCTAGACTGAAGTGTGTTTGTGGTTGGGACAAGCTGGCTGAGGTTGCATGCATGCACAGAGTAGACATGATAAGACCCAATAGAAAGTAAAAGCCAGGGCAGACTTGAGAATGTCCAGAACTTTGAATGTGCTGCCCTACCCCACACATGGACACATGTATAGAGTACAAAAAACCTTACTGGCTATCAGGTGTTTGGACATAACCCCTGTCTAATCATTGGCTGACATCTAAGCTATGCAGACATAGAGGTAACCCTTTAGAAAGCAGGTTTAAACATAAAAACAACCAATAAGAAGAAAATGAACTGAGGCATCAGTGGCTGCATGCTTCAGGGGAGGCAGATTTCACAGATTTAGCCCAGGCAAGTTATTAAGCCAAGAAAGAAAGAAGCAAGCAAACAATAGTAACAACAACAACTTTCATGGGTAAAAGAAGTCAGAATCCAGAGTTGCTATAATAAATAATTTAGTATGTTAAGTTTTCAACAAAAAATCATGAGACATGAAAATAAATAGGAAAATATGACCCATATTTAGGAAAAAAAGAAGTCAGTAGAAACTCCCCAAGCATCCATAGATGCTGGCTGTAGCAGTCACAGTCTTCAAAGCAGCTATCATAAATGTGTTCAAAGAACCAAAGGAAAACATGTTTAAAGAATTTTTTTTAAATATGACAACAACAAATCAATAAATAAAGTGCTCAACAAGGAGAGAGAGAGAAAAAAGAAGCCACTGTCATCCAAGAGGATATACAGATGGCAAATAAGGAAGTGAAAAGCTGTATAACATCATTAGTTATTAGGTAAGCGCACATTAAAACTACAATGAGGTATTACTACACACCTGTCAGAGTGCCTAAAATAAAAATTACAACACCAGATGTTTGCAAGAATGTGGAGAAATTGAATCATTTGTACATAGTTGGTGGGAATGTAAATGATACAGCCATTCCAGAAAATAATTTGAAAATTTCTTATAAAACTAAACATTTACCAGATGATCCAACAATTTTACTTCTAGTTATATACCCATGAGAAATGAAAACATGTCCACATAAAAATTTGTACGTGAATGCCCTTAGCAACATTGTTCATAATAGTCACAAAGTGGAAACAACCTACTATCCATCAACTGATAAATGGATAAACAAAATGTGGTATGTCCATACAATGGAAAACCATTTGGCCATAAAAAGAAACAAAGTACAGATATATGCTACAATATTGAAAGCATTATACTAAGTGAAATCACAAAAGACCACATATATCATTCCATTTATATGAAATATCCAAAATAGGCAAATCTATAAAGAGAGAAAGTAGATCAGTTGTTGCCTAGGACCAGGGAGGGGCTTGAGGGAAGTAGGAAGTGACTACTTCTGGGTACAAGATTTCTTTTGGGGGTAAGGAAAATGTAAAATTGATTGTGATGATGGTTCACAACTATGTGAATATACTAAAAATCATTGAATTATATACTTTAAATGGCTGAAATATATGATATGTGAATTATATCTCAATAAAGTTGTTAAAAATATTTTTAAATGAGTTTAGCAGGGTCACAGGCTATAAGATCCATATACAAAAATCAGTTGTATTTCTCTGTACTAGCTAGCAATGAAGAAGCAAAAAATGAGATTAAAATAATTTCATTCACAATGGCATCAAAAAAATAAGACAGGAAAAAATGTAACAAAAAAGGTGTAAGCCTTATACATTAAAAATTATAGAACGTTGCTAAGAGAAATTAAAGGTCTAAAAATGGAGAGACAGTCCATGTTCAGGAATTGGAAAAGTCAATATTGTGGAGATGTTGATTTTCCCTAAATTAATCTGTAAATTCACAGCCAATATCAAAGTCAAATTTTTTTTTTCCTTTCTAGAATTTGACAAGCTGATCCAAAAATTTACATAGTAACCCAAAGGACCTAGACTAGACAAAACAATTTTGGAAAAGGAGAACAAAGTTGGAAGATTTAGACTACCTGATTTCAAAACCTCTATAAAGCCGTGGTTATCAAGGCCATGTGGCATTGCTGCAAGGATAGGCATATATATCAGTGGAACAGAATTTACAGTCCACAACTAAACCTTTACATATAGGGTGGGTTGATTTTCAAAAGGGGTACATCCTTGATCCAAGATTTCTCTGCTTGGAAAAACCCCAGTATAAAACAGGCTCTCACAGTGTGTGCTGCAGTTTAACTCAGACTGCACCGCAATCAAGCCAGCTAATGCATCACTGTCTGCTGGATAAACTGCTACATCATCCTTGGTGCTTGGCATGTTACAATGCTGGGATCATGTGGGCTTCTAGTTGGATTTTGTGCCAGGTATGGGTCTTCTTTGGACACTATTTATGGTAGTGGGGTAATGGGGATGCTTTGAATTTGGAGGAATAAATGTGGCTTTTTATTTCTTGTGTTCTGATATTACAGAAGGATTGTGAGCAGCATCCATAAAAGATTAGAAACTGGCTTTGTTTTTGGACATGGGTGTGCTGTGTTAGCGTTTGGTTGTTTTAGAAAGATCCCTCTGGTGATAGGAAGCACAAACTCGTTTACTGAAGTGTGCCTCTTTAGTGTATTTTTCTAATGCAATCGAATGCAAAATAGCCTGCTTTATTCTATACGCAATGCTTTATTTGGTTTTTGAATGTTGAACTTATATAACAAAGGCAGAGAGTGATTGTCTTTTGGGAACTGTCTACATCTGGAGACACTTAAATGTGTGTAAAATTGAGCTGCTTCTACATCTGGGGTCACTGTAATTGTTCTGAACAAAGGCCTCAGTGCTCTATTTTTAAGACATGTTATTCTGAAGAGACATAAAGTAGGAGGGCTCCTCTGTGTCAGCTTGGGGCTTTAAAGGAAAAAGGAAACTTGACTAACTTTATCAGACATTGGCATAGTGTGGAAGGAATGATGCAGAGTGGTACAGACCAGAAAACCACCCAGGACTTTCATTTTTTATTATGACTGGTGGTCATATTGGGTGGCCTGATTGAATGTTTTCAACTTGGGTCAGCTGAATGTCCTAAGATCGAGATTTGTTTGTTTTAATCATTTATCTTCTATTTGATTGTTCATCTTCTGTCTATGCTCCAGGTCATTTGTGTACTTGCGTTTTGGAGTTTTTTTCTGGAAGGTTAATAGGTTCTCAGCATAGTTGGCATCAGATTATTAAATCTTTCTATCCAGCATTTTGGTGGGAAATATTTTTGTATGGTGCACGAATCAGGTTAGATATGACACTGGTGAATTATACCATTCCTGAGGACTAGTCTCAGGAAGTTGTGATTCTGTAGATCTAGCTGTTAGAGTCTTTCTTCCCATTACGAGGGAGCAGTATCATGAGCATCTCCTTAATTAAAAGCTAAAACAGGACTATGTTACGTATAACATTCAGCTACCATTTATTTAAATGATCTGTTTGTGGCAAATTTGCTTTCATAGCAGTAGATGTGTCCCAGTAGCCTTTCTAGGCAGGATTTTTCCTCCCTGCTTAAACTGGGTTAGACTTCTGAGTCTAAAATATTTGTCTGGGCCCCTTTTCCTTTCAAGGATTTTATCCACATCTTCTCTGTATCCCATTTGTACCAGCTCCATTCTTATTCTCAAGTTTTAGTGACTAAAATCTTAGATTTTGTCATTTTATAAAAGGTTTTTGTGTGTATATCACTACTCTGGCCTGAAAATTAGAATTGTGGCTCCCACAGTTCCTTAGTAGTGGTAAGTTTTTCCTTTCTACTTGCTCCCTTTACCCCGCCTGACCTGCTTTTCCCCCTCTTGCAGTCTGATAATCAGTATTATTTGTTTTGATTGGATCTCAGAAATTACCTGCTTAGGCTGTGCTGTCCTCCTCCCTCTGGATTTCGTGACCCCATTATTTTCTTGGCTTAGTTCTCCTTGTAAGCTTTGTCTTCTTTTTGTCCCAGGCCCGCCTTTTCCTGTGTCCCTGGCAATCAGGAGAGGCTGTGGAGCTTTTCTCTGGTGACTGTCCCAAGAAAGTGACTGATGTTGAAACATGTTTGCTGTGGCTAACACAGAGCTGCTACGACCTATTTCCTAGTTATCCAGGCTTTTATATTTCTCCCCTTCTCCTCTCAGTCCCTTTGGGAAATCAGCTAATTGTGTGTGTGAGCCAAGTGTAGGGGGAAGATACAGAAAGGAGGAAAGTTGGGGAAATATGGAAATTGAGGACAAAGTAGACAAAAAGACTGTAGTTTGAGGCCATCAGGAATTCTCTAGTCTGACTGAAGCAGAGCCAAGTAGGCAGAGAAGGCACAGTATCTCTTGTCCTCCTGGGTTTTAAGCACCTACAGCTGGAGGACGAACTACAGCTTGTGTTTACACGGTTGAAATCTGAAGAAAAAGCTTCCATTCTTTTGTCATCTTGATATGGAGGGTTCTGCAGAGGAAAATAAGGAGATGAGATATTACATGCTTCAAAGGTAAGTTTTAGATGCCATATTTGGGTAGTATATGCCATTAAAAAACAGTAAAAGCATTGACAGCTAAGCCCTGGAATTTATGGGAAATTTGATTTGATGATTTTTTTTTTTGTATCTATAAGAAACTTTTTTTTTTTTAAGGAAATGAATAACAACTCTCATATTTGCTCCTGGATTTCTAAACTTTTATTTTACTTTCAGAATTTGAACCAAAGATACCTGAGCCCATGTGCCATGTTGTAGCTATGTTGAAAACAAGCACCTGTGCACAGGCCTTGCTGTGTTTTTATTGCGTTAAGGATCTCATACTGTCTGTGCCAGAGTTGCTCACTGGATTTGGCTGGTTTTTCAAGAGTGAAATTTCTTCAGCTATTGTGAAGGAAGATACAATTCTGTGTAGTATATAGCATCCTGTGGAAGATAGTTTTGAGAAAACATTTTTAGAATGCGTCTCTGGGGCCAGGAAAGGTACCTGCTACCATGACCTGGCATGTGACAGTTGGCAGCCAGACTGGAGTTACTGAGAGTGCCAAGCTTTTTTACCCTGGAATCAATCTTCCTTCTGCTGTTAGAACTCAGGCTGAGGAGGAAATAAATCAGACCTTCTTGGCCTTCTTCAAGCCTCTTGCAGGTCTGTGCCTCTCCAGCAGAGGATTCACATAAAGGACCTGCATGGCTTGCTTGATAGTCATTAAGGATCCCTCCATTATTTTTTTTTTGTTTGCTTGTTTTTGCAGTCTGGAGTTTTTATTTTGAAAAATATTGCCTGAAAATTAAACTGGACATTGGCAAAAACAGAAAACACCAAGTTGGTAAAATTTGTCTTTAGAACAATCATCCTTTCCTTTTCACTTGACTTTTTCCACCCTTTTGGGGAGAAAACCAAGCAAAATTTCCACTGAAAGTCAAATAAGTAAAACGCAACTGAGATATTTTATATATTAAAAAAATGATTGTTTTATATGCACATTTGTAAAACATTTTTATGTATAGTATTGTTTTATATATGTAAAACAAACAGGTATTTATACATATATAAATAAAACACACATATATTTATATATAATACACATACACACAAAGTTTTTTTTTGTTTTTCTGTTGTTAAATACAAAAGGTGATTGGTCCATTTTTTTCAAGGAGGCATCCCTTCTAGGGCAGTCTGTCCTCCAATTTGAACAATCATCTAGGGAATTCCCTTCTCTCCTCTTCTGTGATGAATCCTCTGTTTCTTGCACTGTTTGTCCTCATTTTTCTTAGTTTACTCCATTCTTTTGGAAGACAACATTCTCTAATAGCTTCCTGAGAAAAGGTAGGTGAGAGGTGAAGATTTTGAGATCTATTCTATCTTTATTTACTCTTCATCCCCTGTTTTCAGCATGGTGCCTCACTTCTGAATATGGCTCCATGAAGGATCCCATTATTAAAAGTAAGATAGATTTTTTTTCCTCCCCTCTTTGATTATAAGTGACCCTCAGAGCACTCCTTTGCTATCTCTAAACCATTGATTAAATCTTATGATTAATCACTTCCCCACCTTAATTTTATCAACAAAGATTTTGCTTCCTTTCTTGTTTTATACGCAGGCAGCTCCTTATTAATTCTACGTTATATCTTCTCCCTTCACTCCCTCCCTAAATAAGTGTAAGCTAATCTCTGTGGCGTATGTGTGTGTTTAACTTCAGGTGTATAGAATTATATAATCATAATCCTTGGTTCATGGCACACTCATTGGTCTATGTGTGGCCCACTATTATTTATTTATTTGGTTAGTTATTTTAAAAAATAATGTAAAAAGAATTTGAAAACCCACCACCTAAAACAAACGTAGGCCCTTGGTTATCACCTACATCTAACCATATGGTCTCCTCCTCAACCTTTCTCCTTTCCTCCCACCCAGATAATCGTTTGCCTTAATCACATGGTCATCACATTCTTTTGTTTTCCTGTTTACTTAGTTTTATTGTATCTATCTGTTTCTCTTAAAAGTTTGCATATTGTAGTTCTTTTTAACTGTATGATCTGTTTTTAATTTTATAATCTGTATATAATCTGCTGTATATAATATTTTTGAACTTCCTGTATCTTAATCATATATCTAGACACACTCCTGTTATTTCTAATAATTTGTCTGCAGAATCTTTTGTGTTTTCTATGTAAATGATCATATTATTCACAAGTAATGACAGTTTAACTTCCTCCTTTGCAATGCTAATTCCTCTAATTTATTATTATTTTTTTCATTTTATTGCTTTTGCTAGGAAACCTAACATAGTTTTACACTTACGGATTTTCTAAAATTAAACCATCCATGGGGCCAGCCCACTGGTGTAGTGGTTAAGTTTGTGTGCTCCGCTTCAGTGGTCCGGGGTTTGCAGGTTCGGATCCTGGGCATGCACTGCTTGTCAAGCCATGTTGTGTCAGGCGTCCCACATAAAAAGTAGAGGAAGATGGGCATGGATGTTAGCCCAGGGCCAATCTTTCTCAGCAAAAAGAGGAGGATTGGCAACAGATGTTAGCTCAGGGCTGGTCTTCCTCACCAAAAAAAAATTAAACCATCTTTGCCTACCTGGGACAAACTCAACTTGGTCATGGAGTAACATATTTTTTTTTACTAATATTGTGCCCATCCTTGCACCAATACCCTACTATTTAGAATATTTTGTTTAGGAATTTTGCATTTGTAGTCAAGAGTAAAATGGACCTGGACTTTTCCCTTCATGTAACATCTTTGTCAGGTTTTGGTATCAGTGTTACTCTACCTGGGGAGTTTTACTTCTATTGTCTGCAAGTTTGCTAGACTATTGCCCTTGAGAATTTGATAGAACTTGTCTTTTAAAACCATCTGAACCTGACATTTTCTTTGTGGGAAGATTTTAATCATACTCTTTTTATTTCGAAAAGATCAATCACTGCAGTGTCAAGGTTAAGGTGTAAGAGAAAGGAAGAAAAGATGGGGATAGAAGAAAGCAGCTGTCTATTAAACAGTATCTAAAGGTTCTTATTTATATCCATTATCTCATTTAATCCTCAGAACACCCTTCAGAGAGTCTATCAGTCAAAGTTGTCAGGGAAAGAGAAACCGCATTAGGTATTATAAACAGGGCATTCAATAGGGAGAATTGGTTACTTGGGTGTTAGAAGAATAAAAAAACAAAAAAGAGATGCTGAGGCAACCCCAAGTTAATACCTGCAGAAAGCAGAAAGGAAGAGGTAGTGTTACCAGAACCTAGAAGCTTGGAGGAGGGCCCTGCAGGCTGGTGCTTGGACCTCTGGGAGTAAGCTTTGAGTAGCTGGTGCTCAGATCCCTGAGGAGGAAGCCTGGCCTAACAGGTGATTGAGAAGCCTAGCAGCATAGCCCAGAGGATGAGTGAGCATGGCAAGTCTGGTACTCTGACTGCCAAGAATCCACAACCCACTGCTCCTGGTACCTCTAAGCGAATGCATCAAGGCTCTTCCTGGGAATGTTGAAAGATGCTAGAGGCTGGAATTAACTCTCTGTTACTGTGGAGCAATGCTGATAAAATGCTGGAAAACAAGAAGGAAGTTTCCGTTCTTACCCTTCTGCCTTCCCATTGGCAGAACTAAACAAATTTGCAGCGTCTTCACCCTTTTGTCACAGAGCAGAGCATAAAAGGGTGGACGTGGAGCTGAGAGACAGTAGGTAAATAACTAGAACAGTGAATACTATGAATTATTTTACAAAGAGAAAACTGACGCTGAGCAAGGTTAAATTATTTGCTAAAGCTCATTGGAACTATTAAGTCAACAGATCTGGAATTTTAACCCAGGCCTATGTTATTTCCACTACTATGTTTCATCTAATCTTAAAACACTATTGATTGCTAGAGGCACCATTATTGTATGTACCACTGAGAAAAAAAAAATACTGCCAATTGAATAAAGCACACGGTCAGTTGTAAGATACATACCAATTTCAGATATTTTAAAAAGTTAACAAAAAGAGAGAGGCATCTTAAAATTGATGAAATATGGTATATTTTGCTGTCTTGTAAAGAATCTGTTCTTGCAGTTGTTGATTTTGAAATGCCTATGGGATACACAAATAAAACATTTAGTAGGCAGTTAAAAATGTGAGTTACAGTTCATAAGATTGATGGAGCCTAGAGATACAGAGGTGAAAGTCATCTGTGTGCCAGAATCATGATCCAGAAACAGCCTTGTTTTTTCAGTTTTAACAGTTTCTCTGAGTCTATTAATACCATCTCATTTCATTCTATCCTTTGCCTATCGCTTTGTGATGGCATTTGTTGGTAAACCTTAATATTATCTTTTATTATTCAGGAACACTTATTTTTTTCTTGAGTTTCCACAAGCAGAGATCTTTTTTTCTCTCTTCTATAAAAGTATGTGGTTTGCCAGCATGCAGTCTTCATAAGGGTGCAGTTGGAAGTGCTGTTATAAGTATGGTGGTGAAAAGCAGGTCTCCAGGGGAGATAGATGGTGTGAAGAAATCCTATCTATAGACTTTCATGGTTTCTCTATTTTTATAGGTCCAGCATGTCTGGCTTGCACCTAGTAAAGCAAGGTCGAGACCGAAAGAAAATAGACTCACAGCGAGATTTCACTGTAGCTTCTCCAGCAGAATTTGTTACTCGTTTTGGGGGGAATAAAGTGATTGAGAAGGTAAGTTATAACTTGCTAAATTATCTTTTCAAAAGTACATGAGATTTAATGCCTAGATTTGTTGTCTAGATTTGCTCAAAACTGATATTTAGATCTTCAGAGGCTTTGCCTCTTTATGTGGAATTATCCTTTCTGCTCCCCTAGCATCCTATTAAATAATTTCACTATTTTCTATAATGTGTATTTATCACTGATAATTTAGTCATAGCTAATTAAGATGAAGCAGTGCTCATAAAGTTCTTTTTAAAAGATCTTGTGGTTTTACAGAGTTGGGCTGCACTCGTCTGAGAGGGTATGAGAAATAGATTTGCTTGTGGGGTGCTGGTGAGGAGATAATATGTCATAGCACTGGATTTAGAGCTAAGGAAGTAGAGAGAGTTTCAGAACAGAAGACTTAAACGTTTTGGTACGCTGTGATTAACTGGCTTCCACCAGGTATTTGGGATGTTTAGAGGAAATATACCACATGAAATACTTAAAGAGATTACAAGTATTTTGAAATGTTTTGAATAATCCTGTGTCACTTTTATCTAAACAATGTCAGAGCTGAGAGGATGACTTGGTTGAAATAGCTTGCAGTGATTAAAAGATTAAAGAATGGGGACCTATAGTCCCATTTCTAAAAGTATTGCTTCAGTGATGTCGTTCTGTTAGTCTTTCAATAAAGATAGATTATGTGTCTCCGAGCCTGTGTTATCCTTGGGGTCATGATTACAGGACAGGTAAGGAGATGACAGATTTGTTTACAGAGAAGTGTCAGTATCACAGAGTCTTCTATTCTTTTTCTTGTGATCATTCTTTCTGAGGCAGTCTCTACAATTCTGAAGCATTTGGGGTTCAGCATTTTGGAGAGAGGTGGTGGTTTGTGCCAGTGTTCTTATAACATATTTAAGGGTCTGTGCCTTGTTTTATTACAACAGAGAATAGTGCATGACACTACACTGTTTAGTCTTCCCCCATTCCTTATTTGATAATACATCATCCATCTGAAGTTTGTCTTCTGTCCTCTAGAAATAGGTGTGGTAGAATAATTCACAGACTCACAGGATTTAAATCATCGTGATTTTTCCCTTCCAGAAATGAAGTTAGAAAGAAGTAACTTTTAATACTGGCATGTATTAAAGTATTTGCTTAGCTAACATTTAAAAATATCCCTTGATCTTGTGGAATCTGGTTCCTAACTGCCTAGACCAGCAATACAGATTCCTACTTGAAAATCTGGCTTTTTAGAGAAAGATCTACAACAATTGTCTCATCTCTTTTCCACCATCATTGCCTGCCTTTCCTACCTTTCTCTCCAATTCCCACTCACCCACTCTCCCAGGTTCTTATTGCCAACAACGGCATTGCAGCAGTAAAATGCATGCGGTCTATCCGTCGGTGGTCTTATGAGATGTTTCGAAATGAACGTGCAATCCGATTTGTTGTCATGGTCACACCTGAAGACCTTAAAGCCAATGCAGGTGAGTTTTTAGCATTAAGAATGCATCATCCTCGAGCATAAAACGTTGACTAGCTCAGCCTTTAGGTAGGAAAATGTTGACTTAGGGGGATTCCCAAACCCAAGGATTTCAAATGAAATCTTTTTAAAAGGATTTCTCTTTAAAAAAAAGTATCAGTAAAAGGCATATACAAGTGATTGTACTATATTTAACCTCAACCTCAATACAGACTCCTGTGTTCTAAGTAAAAATAGGTAGAAATTTAACCAAAGTATTGATTTGGGTTTTTCAGGTGTATGCTTTTTCAGTGTCAAGTATTTGCTAAGCCACATACTTTAGCATGTGTAAGTGGAAAGGTTTGGAAGGAAATGCTATTTCCCTTATGGGCTACCTTGCATTTTAAAGAATCTTAGGGTTAAGATTCTTTTTTCCCCTCCTTCTGAGAGAGACACCTCTTGGGAACCGAGTGGGTTTCACTCTGCAAGCTCTTCTGCATACTCTCTCTACTCAATGGTCCTCCATCTGAGAGTTGTTGATAAAGACTATTAGTATAGCTGAGAGGTTGTGGCTAGTCTTTCCTCTCTATACTTTTTATCACTAAAGTATAGTCTCTAAGGTAGAGTAACCACAGATAGCATTAGCTCTCTAAAGAGCTATCTTTTTAAACCTGTTTTGGTCTGTATATGTTCTCTCTGTATTGAGACAATGATGTTAAGACTATTCCTAAGGAATAAGGGTTATTATGTTATCTTATTTAGAAATGGACAAGGTACCAATTTATTGGAAAGTAGATGTTATTATATTAAATCACTTAGATTGACTCTTTAACATCTCTGAGCCACAATTTTTGTATCTGTAAAAGGAAGATCATAATGTCTGTTTCACTGGGTAGTTATAAAGATGAGATTGTCTATAATAAGTTAAACTACTTTGCATGATTTCTTTTTCCCTGTCTGTTTCTACCTGATACTCCTATTAATTCATTTATTCATTCACTCACTTTACATGGAGACCCACAGTTGAATAAGATGTGATCTTGCTCTAGGAAACAAATGATTTCAATACAATGAGGTAAGTGCTGTGCTAGAAATACGCACAGGGTACTATGAGAATACAGAGATGAGACATCTTAACTCTGCACCCTGCTCTTAGAGGCAGGGTTAAGAGAAAGTTTTCTGAAAGAGGTTATGCCTAGCCAAGAATGAGTAAGAGTGAAGCAATTGGGGGAAGACAAGGATGTTTGAGGCAAAGGAACAGTATACGCAGAAGTAGGTGGGACACAGTGGTTTTCTGGAAACTATAGGGGGCTTGTTAAAGTGCAAGATGTGATCTAGTATTTGTCAAGGAGGGCCTTGTTTTTCATCCTTAAGAGCATAAACTTTATCTTGTTAGGGATGTGTTTGTGTGTCTTGGACATTAAAGGATTTGCATTTTAAGTGGATTAGTTGTTTTTAACAATTCAAAAGTAGAAGAGTATAATGAACCCCCTCCCATCTACCTATCATCCAGCATCAACAATTATCAACTCATGGTCAATCTTGTTTCATCTGTATTTCACCTCCTCCCTCCTCCACACACAATTTCTGAAACAAATCTTGGATATCATATTATTTCATCTGTAAATGTTTCAGCGTGTCTCTAAAAGATAGATACTTTTTTAAAAAACATGAACAATTAGATGGATGATTCAGGTAGCATCTAGGAAGATCCATTTGTGGAAGGCAATACTAGAGGATATGATGAGCTGAGAATAGAGAAAAAAGGTATGGTTTAGAGAGATTTGGGACGTAAAATTGGCAAGATTTAGTGATTGAGGGAGGAATTAATGATTACTGTTGGCTTTCTAATTTGGTTGACTAGGCAGATGCTAGTACCATTAACTCGGGCAAAATAATTAATAATATAGCAAGAAGAGCAAGATTTTTTTGGAGGGAGACAGATTAGGTGTGAAGTACTTGTGGTACAAGCAAATCCCATGAATCCTGCAAAAAATTGAATTTATTTTTCCAGAACTTACAAATAATGACAGCTGGAGATTAAGAGTGTACATTATCAGCAAATATGTTGTAGTTAACACTACTCTCTGAGAGAACAGATAGGAAATGAAGAGAAGACAGCTAAGGATGAAATTTTATAGATGACTGAAATATAGGGATAGACTCAGGAAGATAGGCCCATAAATAATGCTGAGAAGAAATGATCAGAGAGGTAGATGAAACAAAAAAGAGAGGCAAAGAGAAAAGAGAATTTCAATAAGGAAGGGTCAAATGTGTCAGCAGTCCAATAAAATAGGATAGAAAACTGTCCAGCAATTAGGAAATCAGTGGTAGCCTTTGCAAGAATACTCTCAGTGGAATAATGTGGGACTTAGTATGCAGACTAATATGCTATGTTAAAGAATGAATAGGCAATGACATGGAGATAGCAAATGTGGACAAGTTTTTTGAGAATATTGGATAAGAAGGGAAGAAGAAAAGGCAGTAACTTAAAGAGAAATTCAGGGTCAAGGGAGGATTTTTATTTTTTAGAATGAAAGAGACTTGGGAATGTTTATAGTCGGAGAAGGAGCTGAAGAGGGGAGAAGGGTTGAAGTATACAAGAGACCTAGAGGAGATGGAAGAATGGGATCGGATCAGTAGCACAAGTGGACAAAAATATGTGTGTCTTTTGACCAAGAAATTCTATTTCCTGGTATTTATTCTGAGCAACAAAAATCAGTAATGGGGCAGGGCCAGCCCAGTGGCGTAGTGGTTAAGTTCATGCGCTCCGCTTCAGCAGCCTGGGGTTCGCAGGTTTGGATCCCAGGTATGGACCTACAGACCGCTCATCAAGCCATGCTGTGGTGGCCTCCCACATACAAGATGGAGGAAGATTGGCACAGATGTTAGCTCAGGGACAGTCTTCCTCAATCAAAAAGAGGAAGATTGGCAACAGGTGTTAGCTCAGAGCCAATCTTCCTCACTAAAAAAAAGAAAAAGAAAAAAATCAGTAATGGAGCAAATAATATTCATACAAAGATATTCATTGCAGTGTTATTTAAAATAGTGAGAAACTGAGAGCAACTTAAGATCAAACATTAGTGGATTAGCTAAGTAAAATGTACTATACCAATTATATGAAATATGCAGCCATTAAAAATATTTTGTGGAATAACATTTATTAGTATGAGAATGTGTTCTGACAAATTGCTGTATTATTTATTTATTACTTTGTAACAATATTACCACAAACTTAGCAACAGACATTTATTATCTCACAGTTTTTGTAGGTCTGGGCATGGCTTAGCTGGGTCTTCTGCTTCAAGGTTCAGAAGGCTGCAATCAGTTGTCAGCTGGATCTATCTCATCTGAGGCCCGACTTGGGATGGATCTGCTTTCACTCACCTGGTTGTTGGCAGCATTTGGTTTTTTGTGGGCTGTGGGAATGAGGGCCTGGTTTAACTGGTTGTTGACCAGAGGCTTCTTTCAGCTGCTTGTCACATGGGGCATCCCAAAATGACTGTCTGCTACCTCAAAGCCTGCAAGTAAGATCAGTTATGCTCTTATGTAATGTTATCATGGAAATGACATCTCTTCATCTTGCCATATTTTCTTGGCTAGAAGCAAGTCATAGATCCTGCCTACACCCAAGGGGTGGGGATTACATAAGATATGAACACCTGGAGACTGAGGTCCTAGGGACAGACACATTACTGTCTATCACAAATACTATGAAAAAAGATGGCTATAAGGAGATTGATAGCATGATATAATAATAGAAAAAAGTACATTGTGTATAGTCATAGGAAAAAAAATGTAATGACATATACTAAAACAGCAAATCTAGTTATTTCTGGGGTGTTTTTATTCTGCTTTTTCCAACTTTCTTACAGAGTTTATATAATTTCACAATTTCTTTAACAGTTATTTTAAAAATAGAAGGCTAGAAAGGATTACAATACCATTGGCATTGAATTAAGGAATTAGTATTATGGATGATTTTTCCTTTTTCATTTTTTCTAACCTTTCTACTGTGTTAATTATTTTTAATAGCTTTGTTGAGTATAATTTATATACCATAAAAGTCACCCTTTTAAAAGTGTGTATAGTTCTATGAATTTTAGTAAATTTATGCTGCTGTGCAATCATCACTGTAATCCAGTTTAAAATACTAATTATTTTTATAATTTAAAAGATTATGAAAAAGGAGGCTTAGATAGAAGAGTTGGCTATCAGGGCTTCATCCTCTGAAACCGAAGGGTAACAGGCAAAATTGACAGGTTAAGGGATGATGAGGATGGTAATAATTGAGCAGTTGCAAATTTTTATTTCATGCTAGTTGCTGAAAAAGTTGGATGGATTAGTGAAATCCATAGTAAAGAATTGAGTATTCTCTTTTTTTGTTTGTGAGAAAGACCAGCCCTGAGCTAACATCCATTGCCAATCCTCCTCTTTTTGCCGAGGAATACTGGCCCTGGGCTAACATCCATGCCCATCTTCCTCCACTTTATATGGGACGCCGCCACAGCATGGCTGACAAGCGGTGCGTCGGCAGGCGCCGGGGATCCGAACCCGCAAACCCTGGGCTGCCAAAGCGCAACTAAACCACTGCGCCACCGGGTGGCCCCTGAGTATTCTCTTCTGAGGGACGTGTTCTAATTTATTTGTGAATATACTCTAGAATAGCATCTCTGGTGGTAGTTATGGGAACTGTGGGAACTAGGAGATGATGGAGAAATACAAGCTATATCATTAGGGTAAGCTTTCTTCTTCTACTTGCCAGGGCTTCTCTTTTCTTTAGTGTCTACAATAATGATAATAGAAGATTGATTGGTTTAGAACTCCAGACTGTTGGTGGTTGGTGGTAGCAGTACTGTGTGTGCATGTGTGTGTGTGTAGGATGGTGGTCAGCAATTAAAGTAACTTTTTTTTCTATGTCTAGGGCCACTGAACTCCAGAAAAGACTAAATCACAGTAGAAAAATTAGATAGATTTGACTACATAAAAATAAAAATGTCTATTCAGCAAATAACAAAAGAAAGAGAAAAAGTTAAGGCAGATGGTAATCTGGAAAAACATATTAGCAGCAAAGAATTTCTACCTATAATATGAGAAAAAGATACCCTTCCATAGAAAATGAATAAAGAACACAAAAAGGTAGTCCATAAAAGAATTTAAAAGGAACGATAAACATATGAAAAAAGATTCGCTACCAATGGTAATCAAAGAAATGCAAACCAAAACAATAGTAAATTGGGATTTTTTTAAGATTTATAAGACTGGCAAAATTTAAAAAATTGATAACAGCTAATATAGGCAATTTGGCGTCCATATTGCTAGTGAGAGTCT
Source organism: Tapirus indicus (assembly GCA_031878705.1). Classification (NCBI taxonomy): domain Eukaryota; kingdom Metazoa; phylum Chordata; class Mammalia; order Perissodactyla; family Tapiridae; genus Tapirus; species Tapirus indicus. Next base: position 24,700,786 of record CM062932.1, read on the forward strand.
AAAGTGGTTCAATCTTTGAAAATGTGCATACCCTTTGACCCAATAATTTTACTTCTAGGAACATATCTTGAGGTTATAATTAGATAGCAGCACAAGGATATTCATGATTACATTACTTTAATATTTTCCAAATTATTAATGACCTAATATGTCTATCAAGTTAGTGGTTGAATGAATTATGGTCTATAGAAACATTAGACATCCATTAAAATATTGAGCATATATATTAAATATTAAATATATCTCTATGTCATAATATGGGAAGATAGCCAGAATATATTGTTAAATTGGTTAACAATTTATGGTTTGTAGTATATCAAAGCACGAACTGATTATCTCTGACTGGTGGGACAGTCGGTGATTATCACTTTTAAAAAATAGTATTATTACATCCTGATATATTATCTAAATTTTTTTGTATAATTAGCATGCTTTCCTTCTTGTAATTAAAGAGAACAGTAAACCTATTTTTATTTTGAGCAAACTGTAGGGCCTTTTATCTTTGAGTGGAATTATTTTTAGAAGGACTTAAAACCTTCAAAAATTAAGAACAGTGTATAAGAAATGTTAATAAATATGGCGGAGATGAACATTGAGCAAGTTATTTAACTGCTCCAAGCCATAATTTCCTGTAAACTGGGTGTTAATAATACCTATCATATATAGGATTGTTGGTATTAAATGAGACAAAATATGTAAAGTGCTTAGTACAGTCCCTTCACCTTGTAGCTGCTCTGCTACAACTGTTACCAGAATAGGAAGAGAGAGAGTCATCAGATGACAAATCTGAAAGGGAGTACTGAGTACATAATATGTAAGGAGGGAAAGAAGTTATCTTTTTAAAGTGTCTTTCAAATACCTGTTACCTCCAGCATTCCAGCTAAACCCTTTTCAAGCGTTTAGTAGACTCTTGTAAGTAACCTTTCCTGTTTTAGCCAGTCTACAAAACCTCCAGACTCGACCCTCTTTCCCCATTCTGTTCTACCTCTATATGAGGAAAAGGGCTTTCTCAGAGTACAGTGCAAGTTAAAGATAAAGGGTGTCAGGACTAGAACTTTTTCTTAGAATAGAATAAGTGTACATGGGCCTCTAAATGACAGACGCATCATCCTTGATATAGGGATCATAAAGACCCTTCAGAAAGGTCACATAATGAAATGTTTAAGAACTGCTGTTTTAGTATAAGAGCTTCCCAAATGTGAGATTAGTGTATTTTAGTGCCTGTGACTTAACAAAGTCACAGCCTCCATCTAAATGATCCTGGATATTACCCCATTAATGCAGTTTGTCTTGTGGTTACCTATGGTGGTGCCTGTCATTTACATAGTTTTGTTCTGCTGTTATATTTCTGAAAATAAAGCATATTTTCTCTATTAATTCGCTTGTGTTTTCAGAATACATTAAGATGGCAGACCACTATGTGCCAGTGCCTGGAGGACCAAACAACAACAACTATGCAAATGTGGAACTGATCCTTGATATTGCTAAAAGGATCCCAGTACAAGTAAGAGATGCCAATGTGTCCTTTAAAACCAAATTCAGCCAATTTATAGTTAGGCACACAGGGATATCCAGAGAAGAACTTTTAATTTTATATAAAGCATCTTTGTTGAAAATTGATAAATGCCTTTATATGGGATTACAGACAGGGAAAGGAAAAATGGAATGAGTCAAAACAGAGTAAACATAATACAAACAAGAGGTTTGGAAGAGTCTTTCAGAGCTTATTTGCTGTATCCATTTCACCTTCAAATCATTCCAAGTAAGTCAAACTTGCCTGTTTCCAATGAAATATTCTTAGCTCAGAATATGGTGGTATAGAAGTAGGTTGTTTCTTTCCTGTCACATTGTATTAGGAAGTTTAGGGTGAGTATCTTAAAGCCCAAAGAGAAAAAAATGGGAGACATATATGGCCATATAATCACTGGATATAAAGGTGGATTTGGGTGGCCAAAGTAATTGAATCTGTGAAAGATAACCTATATTTCTAGAAAAGACTCTATAGAGTCTAGTTGAAAGGCTATGAATTGAATTTCCTAAAGAGCAACAAGACTAGTTGGATCTTAATATCATTTTCAGCTTGGTTTTGACCTCTTCAGAGGTTTTGCCACAATGGACTGCTTATTGTTGTTCTGTAAAGCGTTTGCCAAGAATCAAGCATAGAAGCTGAATTAAGCATTAGGCCGCTGTGGAGCTATTGTACCTCATGGAGTAGGTCCAGTCTTGGTAGTGAGTAATACAGTTTATTGTGAGGTTTTTTTTTAGTGTGAATTTTAAGAATGAATCATATTGTGTTTCCTTATAGGCAGTGTGGGCTGGCTGGGGTCATGCTTCTGAGAATCCCAAACTCCCAGAGCTTCTTTTGAAAAATGGCATCGCCTTCATGGGTAAGCCTTTCTGACATACTGTTCTTGTCAGTTTTGCCCATATTCCACTCTATGTTCTGCTTTTCTTTTGTTTAACATGCACTGGGCTCTTATTTTTTATCCATCAGCAACTCTCAGAGTAACCCTCTTCATTTCTTTCTTTCTTTTTTTTTTTTCCCTTCTGCATTTCTTTTACCCTGCTTATCTCTGTACATCTTGATCGTGTTTTCTGTCCCTGGGTTCTTTTCCATGAGATGTGGAGAAGGCTCTGATTTCCAAAACTCTGGCCTTTTAAAACTTTGCCACTAACCTTAAGAAAATATGTGGAGAGAGGACCTATTTTTTGGTAGCGAAGATAATTGAATACTTAGGATACCTCGGCAGTGGGCCTTTAAATATGAATCCGCACCTTCACATTTAAGCAGATAGGTTATATTCCTATGAATGAGAGCTATTCCTTCTGACTTTCTGCTCTCCTATATCAGAGAGAGAAATTGAGGTTATATGGCTCAAAGTGTTTCTGTCTCTGTCTCAACAACCTTCCACAATGATGACTGTGTTTTGTAAAGCCTATTAAAGGTAAATCTCCCTTTTGGGTTCCCCTAAGACCAAGGAGAGTATAATATTTCAGACTTGGATCCCAAAAGTTTCTAGTCCTTATTTTAGGATACTGCTGAAAAAAAAAAGGACTTTGTTAATCTGGTAAAGTTGGATCATGAAGGATGAGAAAATCCAAGTTAGATTTGTCACGAATTTAATTCAACATATATTTATATATATTGAACTCTCAGTGTGTGCTAAATGCTTACTACATTAGGTTCTATAAAGGGTAGAAAGATGATATAGTAGTCCCCATAATCAAGTTTGTGATCTCCATGATATGCGATGTAGGGGAGACAAGACAAATACAAAAATAATCATATAGAAGACAAAATATATGTGACAGAAATGAGACAGTCAGAGTTCTTTTCTTGTTTTGTGTTTTAGGTCCTCCAAGCCAGGCCATGTGGGCTTTAGGAGATAAGATTGCATCTTCCATAGTGGCTCAAACTGCAGGTATCCCAACTCTTCCCTGGAGTGGCAGTGGTAAGAAAGTATTTCTTGTTTGTATATTAAAGTGCAGAAAAGCTCAGTAGGATATTTGGGACTGTGGCTTGGAGCTTACGTTTGCTTAAAATTTATTTGGATACTTCATAAGAAATAGAATCCAGGTTGATTAATGGTATCTTGTGTCTCCTGGCTTAATTAATACACCTGTGATTTTATCATGTCTTAGAGGAGTATAAATTTTGTACAAGGTACACAGATCTAAACTGTGATTTAAGTGATCTTGGGACTTAATTTGGAGAAACTCTGGAAAAACTCATATAGCTCTGTAGATTTGGATCTACTCTGGGTAGGCTAGAATCTTCCTTAGAGCTGGACTTCCTAGGCAGAATTAGGCCTGTGAACCTGCCCGGGAGGTAACCTGGATCACTAAGAAAAACCTAAAACCCACCTATCAGTGTTTGCCTGCCAGTATTTTCTTGATGTCAGCCCACAATCTATTGATAATTTGCTTTTGCCTGTTTAATACCATTCAATCTCGTTTGCCCTTGATGCAGAAAATGAGGTCAATAGTTAATCTTTCTTCCAGGCCTGCAGAAGGACAAAATTTTTCTAAAAATGATTTATTCTTGACAAATCAGTTAAAGAGTGCCATGTGAATTGTTATAGCTGATAACAATATGAACTTGCCTTTTTTTAGTACTCAAGCACAGGGAATAAACATTCACTAAAACCTCTTCCAAATGGGAATGACCATTGTCTTGAGGCTGAACAGATTTGAACTCTTGTTACTCCGGCTCTCCAGGGGGATTGTAATATCCTCTCCAGACCTGCTGGGTCAAACAGTTTAAAATAAAAGGTTGAATTTGTTCTTGTTTGAATGGAGAGGCTATAGCATGCCCCTTGTGGCTGAGTACAGGGACATTCAGGGAGCATGGAATCATGACTCTGCTGAGGCCAATAAAACCGCCATTTCCATTTCCAAGGGCTCATAAAGATTGAATTATTTCCCAGACCTCTGGCCTGGAGCAGGCCTGAACACACAAATCGAAGGTATTTTTCCTGCTGGTTGCTGTGAGAAGTCTGACATGCTTTTTTGGGGGGTCTTGTAGGTCCTTGCATTTTTATAAATTGCTGCCTGTTAGCTCTTCTGGCTTTTTCCAGCATAAGAACCCAAGTTGCCAGGTTCTGCTAGAGCTAAATATTACTGTTAACTCCAAGGACTGATCAGGGTTTTATGGCATCCTTCTTTCTCCTGTCTACCCTCAATTTGGGATAAATATGAGGGCATTTTAAAGACGGTACAGCAGAAAATCGAGAGAAGAAGAGAATCAAGAGAGAAGCTCTTGTAGCTGCGTTTAAGTCACTATTATCTATTGCAGGTCTTCGTGTGGACTGGCAGGAAAATGATTTTTCAAAACGTATCTTAAATGTTCCCCAGGAATTATATGAAAAAGGTTATGTGAAGGATGTGGATGATGGGCTGAAGGTAGGTTACTAACTCTAGGGAGTGATGTCTTTCAACTGACCAATTATAGTCACAAATATAGGGATTTGGAGCCTGGTTCATGATACTCATTAGGGTTGTAAGACCAGGAGGTATAGTTTACAGAGTGAGAAGTGACCTAGATTTACCAAAAATAATTTAAATTTGTTTTGAAGCAAGCTGCTTACCTGGACAGAACATTTCTTAGGTGGTTAAACTGTGGCTTTAAGGAGGTACTGATTCTCTTCTCCACTAGTGGTGCTGAATAACCATAGACTTCCGTCTATAGAGACAGAGCTTTTCACCATTCAGCTTATTGTATGGCTGAGAGCTGACAAAGAGCATATGTTCTGTGCAGTGGGCTGATCCCAGAGAGAAGGAGGCTGAGCTGTGCATGCTTAGTTCCTCCTTGCAAACTGACCAATCACATAATTCACTCTTTTTTTCCTTGGGGAGGAGTGAGGGAGGGAGCCGAGAGAAGCTGAAAGTGTTATTCTAATTGTTGTCCATCTATGCAGAAACATGAACCCAAGCAAAAGGATATCTCTTCTCCAACATTACCTTTTCTTTTATAGTTCTCTCCAGTCTGTTCCCCTTTCAGTTTTTAACTAGTTGGAAGTATCAGTTTTGCCTCCAACTAGGTGATGAAAGAGGCTATTTTTATTTTAGAAAAACACACTACTTGTGTCTGACTTGTGTGTGTTATAAATTCAAGAGGAATGCTGAATGTTCCACTAATTTTGCTCTATTGTTTGCATTTCAAGTTAAGCATCCTGTAATCTCCTTAATAAGAAGAATTAATTTTTCTAATTGAATTGCAAATGCCATATTCTCTTTGCCATAATTTGCAAAAGAGTAGAAGCCCTTTGTAAGGAACCAACTATTTTGCATATCAATTGAAATTCATTTTTTCCTGGTTATAATTATAAAGTTTTCTGGTAGAAAATTTGGAAAGCCAGAAAAGAGGTGATGATAAAACCACCCATAAACCCACCATCCATTGATAAATCCCATTAACATATTCATATATTTTCTTCTAGCCTTTTTTGATTCATAGATTCATATAATGATAATCTTTATTATTAGACTCCCATAATATAATTGCTATAATTATAAAATTAGGGTCTTGCTATATATATTGTTTAGTAATCCTAGATGTTTTTCTTCTTAATATATCAGCATTTTCCTCATGGCATTAAAATTCTAAAATATTTTAAATGGATGACCTGTGCCTAGAGCTTTTATATATTTTTAAAAGGACTATCTTCCTTACATCATATGAGCTCCTCTATTTTTTAAAGTCTTTTCCATTTTTTGCTGTTTCTTTGATTACTTACCACCCAGTGATTGAGTTCGTCATGCTAACTCTGTTTATAAGCATAGTAATGAATAGAGTCAAGAGAAATTTAGAAGAGATGGGACTATGAGTGAAAGATTTTTATGCCTAATCTGAGACAAATTAAAATTTGAAATGATCTTTTTCTGGTGACACATTTTTTAGATATTGTTGTAATATAAACCTTAAAGGATTGGAATGTTTTGACAAAGGAATGACTCAGTTACTTTAAACTTTTGGTTAACTTTTCCTCAATTTACTTTTTGCCTTAACGATACAATTTGGACATCTTTCATATCATTACATGTAAAAGCTACCTCATTCCTTTTAATAATTGCATAGTATTGCATAGTATATCTTGATTTAACCAGCTCCCTATTTAATGGAAGTATAATTAATTTTTCCAAAATTGTAGGATCATCACCTTATTATAAAATACTGTAAATGAAAAGCACATTTAGACCATATGTTGAAGATAGTTTTCTGACTAATTTTATTAATATTTTGATATCTCATTATTTTTCTCTTTTACAAAAAGTTGAGTGTGAAAAAACTTCTGGATACGTGAGAGTTCTGATTTGTTAAGTCTTATATCTTGTCAGAAGCTATACTGAGACTATCAGCTTATATTAAGTGAACTACTTATGTCTTTTTTTTTAAATAAAAATTATGAGCAATACATGAAGACTATAAGGAATTCCAGTAATACAGAAATATATATAATAAAGAGTGAAAATTTATATCTACCCATCTTCCTTTTATAAATCACCACTGGTGTATATTCTAGACTTATTTTTTGCACTTACATATGTGGGTGTATGAATGCATGCATAATCATACATAAACATATGATTTTATTTTGTTTTTGACCTATATGGGATTATCGTAGATGGAACCATACAAGATTGCCAACATTCAACCATGTTTTACCTACAAAGAAGGCAATTTCTATGGGTTCAACCTAATACTACAAATATTGTTCTATTACTTATTTTTTTTACCTAATAGTAAATCTTCAAGATCTTTCTATTTTAATACGCATAGACCTACCAAATGACAGCATTTTTAAAGGGAGAAAATGCCAGTTTTCCCCTTCCCTAGTAATACCACTCTTGTTTCCATTTTTCTCTTCTTAAAGGCAGCAGAGGAAGTTGGATATCCAGTAATGATCAAGGCCTCAGAAGGAGGAGGAGGGAAGGGAATCAGAAAAGTCAACAATGCAGATGACTTCCCTAACCTCTTCAGACAGGTAGAGTACAAGTTGTTTTCGTTTGTTTGAATTAACATGTATATCAGAGATACATGATTTAACTCACACTGTAATTTGGGTGTCCAGAAAATATTTAATTTTTTATTTTGCCTATAACTAATCTAATCTTTTTCTTTAGCCTCTACCTGCTTATTAGCAGGGAGAAAATGTTAATGAAATGTCCAATTCAATTTATAGTTTTATTCAATTAGGTAATTCAAATAGTAGAATTATTCTCTTATATAAAAGTTCTCAGTTTCTCAGATAGTTCTTCCCTGTATAGTGAGTGTGGCTCATAGGACCTCATAGTGACAAGGAAGAGTCAGCGCCTTTCTGCATTTTTGTGCCCCTCTTATGTTGGCATTGTAGATAAAGTATGTGGTGTGCTTAACTCCTGATCTGGATGCTCTAGGCTTGGCTAGGCCCAGACTCTCTGATTGACTTCGCCTTACTTCAGTTCAAATTGGCTGTGGGCTCCTGAATTTCTGCCATGTGTTCCATCTACCCCGCTGGCCCAGCAGTCTACACCCCAGCCTGCGCTGCATGGCCACCACACCCTGGCACAGGAACCCTGTGGCATGCCCATATTCTGTGAGAACTGAGGGTGGCTCAGGAAAGCTAAACCTAGGATCTCTCTCTGCCTAACCCTGTGATTTGCAGCTGATTTGATGGGGCAATACTATATGTTGGTTGTGGAGGCCAAAGAAATGATCTCTTTTCAGAATCTTAGAGAGAGACTCCAGAGACAGGAGTCTCTTCTTGCTTGCCCTCAGAGTTACCCTCACCTACTTGACTCACTTTCTTTTCTCCTAATAATATCCAGAAAAAGATGTCAGGCAAAGGAAAATTGCGGCACATTCTGGCCTTGTCACTTCTCTAGCCTCCCACTTTTTCTTATTTTTCCCAGCATATTTTACTTGGCACCATCTTTTACTAGTACCCTAGCCACCTTTTATTTGCCCTTTTTTTTTTAAATCGTTCAACAGCAAAGTTGCTTCAAGGTCATGGGCTAAAGAGAAAAACTCTATGAGCTTGATCTTCCATGATTTGATATACTAGATAAAGAAAGTGATAAAGGTATTGTTTTCCTGCATTATCATATTTTGAATGTCAGAATTTGAACATTACCTTTTTCTTTACATTTCTTCTTTAATAATTCTAATTTCATAGGTAGATCAGTGCCTCATGGGTCTAAAGAAAAGGGCTTTTGCTCTTAGAAGCAAAAGACAAAGCATGTTAATTTTTTAAATGTTAACTCCTTTAGATATTTTAAAACTGCTTTTTACTATGGAATCAAATAGTTGAAGAATCTAAAACACTAAGATTAGGAAGTTTTATGTGAAAGTCCTTAAGTTCTAATAATGATTAACTAAACTCAAACCACTCCTCCCATTGAGAACAAACTAGAAAACTTGGACCAAATTTTAAAAAAAAAATCTGTTTTAAGGTGTTAGAGATCTTTCAAAGCAGTGAAGAATTATGAGCCTAAGATATAGAAGAAAAACTCACTTGAGTAAGATCATTCAGCCCCACTCAAGCCACCAGATGATGATATACACATGAGTGACCCCAGGCAAGACCAGAAGAAGAACTGCCCAGAAGAGCACAGCATCATGAGCAAATAAAATGGTTGACCCAGACAGGTGAGCCTGGTATTTGAGGCCACTTTTTCCCTAAAGATACCTTCTAGTTTGAGAAGAAGCAGTTGAAAACCTGACTAGAGTTTTCAACAGTCTTACAAGACTAAAAGAACAAAACTTAGACTTTAGGGCTTGCTGAGGAGGCAAACCTCCCATATTTTAGGTTGGGATCTTGAAGGGACTATACCTCAACAATAAAAATGAACTGAAAATAGACCAGCCCTCACAGGGACTATATCTCAGCTTCAGAACACTCAACTCTTGATTCAAGTAAGTTGTAGGATTGCTAGTGTCCCTACCCACCAGCAGGAAGCAAAGATAAAGTCTTTCCAGAGAAAGACAGCATTCAGAACCTCAAATTATTTCTAGTAATTTCTAGTAATTTTTCAAATGCAGTATCAAGCAGTCAGTTAAGAAGAAGCAGGCATATCAAATTACATGATTGAAAATAAAGAAAAATACAAGTCTGTAGAAACAGACCCACAGAGGGATTAGATAATGGATCTCTCAGACAAAGACTTTAAAGTAACTATACTTAATGTATTCAGGGAAATTAAAGGTTGAGAAGCAACCCAAGTGTCTCTTGACTGATGATTGGATAAAGAAGATGTGGTATATATATACAATGGAATACTACTCAGCCATAAAAAAAGACAGAATTGTCCCATTTGCAACATGAATGGACCTAGAGGGTATTATGTTAAGTGAAATAAGCCAGAGAGAGAAGGACAAACACCGCATGATTTCACTCATATGTGGAATATAAACTAACACATGGACAGAGAGAACTGGTTGGTGGTTACCAGGGGGGTGGGCACAAGAGGTGAAGGGGTGCATTCATATGGTGACGGACAAATAATAATGTATAACTAAAACCCCACAGTGTTATAAACTATTAAGACATCAATAAAAATTAAAAACAAAAGTTTGAGAACTACTGACTGACCTACAAAAAAAAAAAAGACAAGATTGAGAATTTTGGCAGAAAACTGGAAATCATAAAGAAGAAACAAATAAAAATTCTAGAACTGAAAATGCAATAACTAAAATTAAGAAGTCAATAGAGGGGGCCAGCCCCATGACATAGTGGTTAAGTTTGCGCCCTCCACTTCAGCAGCCTGGGTTCACGGGCTCAGATCCTGGGCATGGACCTACACCGCTCGTCAGCCATGCTATGGTGGCAACGCACATATGAAATAGAGGAAGATTGGCACAGGTGTTAGCTCAGGGCTAATCTTCAGCAAGAACAAAAAGAAAATCAACGGAGGAGTTTAATTGCATATTAGATGCATTTGAAGAGAGAATTAGCAACTGGAAGATAGGTCAGAAGAAAATTCAGACTGAAGCATGAAGAGACAAAAGGATGAAAAATACAGAAAAGAACATGTGAGAGATTATTTGTAAGGAGGACCGTGATAAGTCCTCTCATCCTTATATACACACCCCTTTACAGTATAATTCTGCCTCTCCTCCCATTAAGAAGCAGAGTTTTTTCTCTCACCCTTTGAATTTTGGCTGGCCTTGTGACTTGTTTTGGCCAATAGAATGTGGCAGAAATAGTGTACAAGTTTTGGAGCCTAAACCTCAGGTGATCTTATAGTTTCTGCCCTCTTGGAATGAGCCTCGGATGCAATGTAAAGAGCCTGGTCTATCCTTCTGGAGAAAGAGGGTCACGTGAAGCAGAGATGAGTTTTCTCAGCTGAGGCTTCCTAGACTTACTTGCTGACAGCACAACATTTGAGTCATGTAAGTGAGGCCATATTAAATCATCCAACCCCAGTCAAGTTGTCAGATGACTACAGCTGCATGAGTGGCTCCAGGCCTAGCTCAGCAGAACTGCCAACTGAGCCCAGCTCAAATTGCTGTGAGCAAATAAAATTAAATGGTTGGTGTCCTAAATCACTAAATTTTGGGTGGTTTGTTAGGCAAATTTCACAGAAATTGACACCTAAAGTTGTGATACTGCCATAACAAAAAAAGTAAAATATGTGGCATTGACTTTGAAACTGGCTTATAGTTGCAGGCTGGAACAATGGTGAGGAGGTTGTTAATGAAAGCTGGAAGAATAATGAACAAACTGTTAGTGGAGGCTGGAAAGGCAGTGAGGGAGTTGTCATTAGAGGTAACCAATGTTCTGTAACTGCAACAATTGTCTGAGATAACTTGAAAGATAGAGAATGTACTTACTGAACTTGTGGACCTAGTTGAGGAGATCTCTAGACAAAGTGTTGAAAGTATCTGTTGAATACTTCTAGTTGCTTATGCTAAGGAACTATAAAAGAGAGATGAGCTAAAGAAGGTATTTCAAATTTGTGGAGTTTGAAAATAGAACTGTTTCTCATTCCCAGTTTCTCCAGCTGGCAAAAGATTCTCAAAGTACAAAATGACCTCAGGGTAAAGGCCGAGTCAAGAATGCCTGTGAGATCCTTTAAGATCTCAGAAATATTTAAGACAGTACCTGGTAGATTACCTCTCAGCTAGGAAAAAAGGGCTTCTAAGAATCTTAAGGGTGTTGTCCTACAGCAGCCTGATATACCCAAAGTAGAGAGAGGTCTGTGCAGAAAAGTTAAGGATATGTCTTTTGGGGCAAGGAGTGAATCCTCAATATGATTCATAGGAAACCAACAAAGATTTCAAGAGACTTGTATTGATGAATGCACCAAAGGGACTAAAAGAGACAGACAGTTCAAGCTTTAGAGAGGCCTGTGGGTCTTCAGTTTTCTATGAATATGAAGCAGACTGAAAAAGTTGGTCAGCTGTGAACATCAGTCATTTCTAATAAAAAGAAATTTTTTGGAGAGCAGAGCCAGGAGCCCAGAGGACATAGCTAAGAGCAGAGAGGAGTCATGGGTTAGGAAACCACTCCCAGGGAGCAGAATAAGACCCTAAAATAAAAAATATTCCATACCCCTGGAGTATGGAATGGATCAGAAGCAGAATTTGAAGAGAATCTGACAACACGTACCTGTCTGGATTTCAGAATTGCTATGGACCAGTGACTGCTGTGTACCGCTCATCTCCTCTTTGAACAGGAGTACCTTTTACAGTTATCCTCTCCCCATCTCATCATTAAATATTGGGGGTGTTGGGGGTGGATAACTTGTCTTTTTAGTTCCCAGATCTTTGGATCAAGAGAAACTGCACCCAAGGAACTGCACCCAAGAAGTCTCATTCACTTCTGGATATGACTCATGAGAAAATGGACAGCAAGCCTGATGCCATGATTGGATGACTTTGGGGGTCTTGGGAGGGGGTGAGTCTGTTTTGCATGTGGGAGGTATGTGAATTATTGTGGCTGGAGGGCAGACCATAGTAGACTCTTTGCAGAGATGGCTGCAGTAACTTCTCCCATCCTTGTATGTATATCCCTTTGCAGTGTGACTTTGCCTTTTCTCCCATCAAGAGGTGGCATCTCATTTCCCACCCCTTGAATCTTAGCTGGACTTGTGGCTTGCTTAGACTGTCAGAATGTGGTCAGAGTGGTGCTAAGTTCTAGAGCCTAGCACTTGTGAAGCCTTGCAGTGTCTTCCCTCACCCTCCTGGAATACTGCATTGAAGAAACCTGGTCCAGTTTCCTGGAGAATGAGAGGCCATATGCAATGGAGATGAGCTGTTCCAGTCGAGGCACCGTAGACCTACCAGCCAAAAGTCAGTACACAAGTCACTAGACATTGAGTGAAACCATTTAGCCCCACTCGAGCCACCAGTTGATAATGTGAGTGACCCCATGCAAGACCAGAAGAATAACTGTCCAGATGAGCACAGCATCATGAGCAAATAAAATGGTTGACATCCAAAGCAAGCTGCTGAGTTTTGAGGTGACTTGTTACGTAGCAAAACAGAGCATAAAAGATACAGAGTATAAAAGACATATGGGATACATGAAATGATCTAACATCATGTACTTTGAGTCTCAGAGGAGAAGAGAGAGAGAATGGAGCAGAAACAATATTTGAAGAAATCATGAAGCAGAAGCAATATTTGAAGAGTTAATGGCTAAGAATTTTTCTGAACTGATAAGAGATACCAAACATAGATTCAGAAAGCACTGTGAGCCCAACAGGACAAGTACAGAGAAAAACACATCTAAGCTTATCAGAGTAAATCTGCCACCCCACTCCCCTAAAGAGAGAAAGAGAAAATCTTAAAGCAGCTGGAAAAAAAAGATTACTTTCAAAGGAGTTACTTTCAGGATTGCTGACATCTCAGCAGAAACAGTGGAAGCCAGAACACATTGTGATATTTTTAAAGTGCTGAAAGAAAATAATTGCCAGTGTAGAATTCTGCATCCAGTGACAGTATGCTTCAAAATGAAGATGAAAGTCCTTTGGCTACAACAATTCCGTATATGATGTAATGTTAACCAGGAAAGCATCTAGTCTAGAGCAAGTTGTTCAGTTGGCTGTTTGATGTCGATGGCAGTATTTTGCCCTTCTGTGGGATTTGTGTGTGTGTGTGTTCAAAATATTTTGTTTTTACCCTTGTAACACGCTGAATGTTCATATGTTTTTGTAGTCATCAATCGATATTGGTTATATAACTAAGAATGCAATATCTTAAAAATAGACAAGGGCATGAACTATATTTTATTTATTTTTGTATTCCTGCTGATTAACATGGTCCCTGACACTTCTAGGCATCTGCCTGTTGAAATTGAAGCAGTTTATCATGATAGAAAAAATGCTTACCACTTAAGAATTTGTTTTATTTCCTTTTCTAATATAGGTTCAAGCTGAAGTCCCTGGGTCTCCTATATTTGTGATGAGACTAGCCAAACAATCTCGTCATCTGGAGGTGCAGATCTTAGCAGATCAGTATGGCAATGCTATCTCTTTGTTTGGTCGTGATTGCTCCGTACAGCGTAGGCATCAGAAGATTATTGAAGAGGCACCTGCTGCTATTGCTACTCCAGCAGTATTTGAACATATGGAACAGGTGGATATATGAAATCTCTAATTGTTTTCTTACACAGAATTACTATTTATTCAATTCCTATACCATTCTGAGAACAGTGAAATTTCCAGCAGTGATTCTAGGTAATTGATAAGGTTATATCCTTTTCCTAGAGGAAATAATTCTACTGTTCTGCCTCTAAGAGTGTTGCCAGTGAACAAGTTCTAAATTAACCAAATTAGTTAATACTCTTTAAAAATAGTCAGTGTACTATTTTGAGTAGGGATAAAGAAGAGAAATGTTTTGGGATTTTTAATCTTATTGTTTGGCTTTTTAACAAGCTCATGATAAGCAGGTAGTTCCATTTCCTAGATTGATCATCACTGAATCTTCAGATGAACTTATTCAAATCCATTATCTTTTAAAAGGTCCTCTAAATATCTTTAAAGTTCACATATTCTATATGTTTTGTATAGAAAAGAGTCTCCCAGCCATCTTGCAAGGTCCCTTGGAAATAGTTGTAGTTTAGAGGTCTGAACATGGTCTTTTCTGGAGTCGTGGCTCAGTCTTCATCTCATTGGAGACATATTTTTCATCTCTTTTTTCTCTTGAATTCTAAACAAGCTAAATATATGGTTATCTGGGTTGGAAGTTTAATTCCTACGTGTGTGTGTGTGTGTGCGCGGGCGTGCGCGCGTGTGTGTTAAGATGCATTTTTTAACTGCTGTAAGAAAGAGGCCTCCAAAATACAGTGGCTTAAACAAGGTATAAGTTCTATTTCTTTCTCTCATCCCAGCACCAGACATGAGCTGGTGCCAGGAACCCAGGTTTATTGCTCTGCCGTTCACTAGAGAGGGGTCAGCTCGCAGGCCAAATCCAACCTGCCACCTGTTTTTGTGAATAAAATTTTATGGGAACACGGCCATGCTCATTTATGTATTATCTATGGCTGCTTTGTTGCTGCAATGACAGAGTTGAGTAGTTGTGACGAATACTATATGGCCCACAAAGCTGAAAATAATTACTATCCAGCCCTTTCTTGAGAAATTTTGCCAACTCTTTCCCTAGGGTGTCATCATCGTCATGATTAAAGCTAGCTCACAGGAGTATGTTTACATTGTAGTCTGTGGGAGGGAGAAAAAGAGGACATGGAGGGCAAGCGTATAAAAATATGGTCTAGAAGTCACACATATTACTTCTGCTCACATTCCATTGGACAAAATTCAGTTACACAATCACACATAGCTGCAAGAGATGTTAGGAATTGTAGTCACTGACTGGGTAGCCATATAGTCAGCTGAAATTCAGGAGATTCTATTACTAAATGGATGATGCAAAGAAAAATTACGGGAGGGCATTTAATAATCTGCCTCAGTCTGTTCCTCTGGCTACCCATTATCCTTTCACACCCTTTTTCTCACTTTAGAACATACTTAGCCTTTCCCCCAAAGAAGACAACCCAAAGTCCCATCCAGTAACTACGTTCAGCTCAAAGTCCAAGATCTCTAGGTAATGTACAGTCCTCTCCAGTAAATGTGCATGTGGCTTTTCATGGGCCAGTGACCTGAAATACAAGTTATCTACCCCTTGTCATTTCCTCCTTCCCCCATATACCCAATATGCAGTGGTGGGATAGGAACAGGATAACTCCCATTTGGAAAAAAGAAGAATGAAAAATATGCTATAATTATTGGTCCATAGCAGTTATCAAATCCTTCTGGGTAGGAAATATGATGATTTCCTGCCATGTAGGGGAGTAATACCTCAATTAGCCCTCTGGCTGCCCCTGGTTCTCCTCTCTGGAAGTAAATCCCTTGCTCATTGTCCCAAGTACTTGGCTTTGTTCTCTGGGAAGTTCTTCCTTGTTCAGTTTTCTCTGTGATTGGGTTTTGGAGACCATGCCTTCTTTGGCAGAGCTTTCACAGCCACAAAGATTACTTCAATTGTCAATCACAGGCTTTTGTGGCCAGGATTGGGGCCACAGAGATTACTCCAATTATCAATCACAGGCTTTTGAAGGCCAGTACAATTCCTTCAGAACTTAGTAAAGTTATGGACTATTTGCTTCCAGTCAGCTTGAAGTATGAGTAACTGCACCCCAGGATTTCTAGATAAAGTAACTTTTTCTCTTTTATTTGATCTTCAGCACTGGGTTGCTTCAGGGTGAGAATCTAATCTGGTTTTGGAGTACGAAAGCAGTTGGTTTTTTCACTGTCTGACGTTTTCCTAACGGCTTAGTTGGTGTGTTGTCTGCATTCCAAGTTATTGTAGGAGACAGTGTACCAAATGTTTTGTTATAACAAGGCCACCAGCTTTCCAGTTTGCAGTATCTGTTTCCTTGCTACCTACTACCCTATTGCTAAGCCAGCATCACATATTTTCATTTTTTTAAAATAGCAGCATCCTACCTGAATTTCATAATTTCTGTATTGGTTAGTGTACAGGTTAAGCTGTTGTAATAAAGAGATCCAAAAAAATACAATGATGCAGATAAGATAGAAGTTTATTTTTCCTTCCTATCATAATCTGAGGTGAGCTCTCCAGGGCTGGTAGGACAGTTTTGCTCCCTGGGACCATCTTGGGATTCAGGTTCTTTCTGTTTTGTTTTGCCATTCTTAGTGTGTTCTCATTTGCATGGTTGAAACTGGATTATGCTATCATGGCCATGTTTCAGTCCATAGAAGGAGAAAAGCCAGAAAGAGAGGACAAGCAATTTCCTTTTCAAAACATGATTCAAGGATTATGCATATCACGCACTGATGCTGACATTACACTGGTCAAAACTTAGTCACTAGCTATAAGAGAGGTTGGAAAATCTAGTATCTAGTTGAACGCCATGTTTCTAGGAAGAATACTAGAGATACTAGAAACTAGGGCACAATGAAGAGTCTGCCACAGTGTCTTTTTGCCTGTATGTCCTTATGCCTGATAGAGTAAGGTTGCCCATGATCCCAAGTGAAAAATACTGGTTTCCTCCAGCTTTGATTTGAGTTTATCATCTAGGATCAGGGATCTTGTGTCATAATCAGAGAGGGTGAAATTTATTCTCATGTGCTAAAAGCCTTTGGTGGTTCTTTTAAACACTGAATATTTGAGTCAGGGAGAGGCTATAGATAAGCAGTGGTCCACCAGCTGGACAAGAGGAGATACTTACGTTTGCTTATCTTTCTTCTTTGAGTGTGCTGTGAAACTTGCCAAAATGGTTGGTTATGTGAGTGCTGGGACTGTGGAATACCTCTACAGCCAGGATGGCAGCTTCTACTTTCTGGAACTGAACCCTCGGCTACAGGTGGAGCACCCTTGTACAGAGATGGTGGCTGATGTCAACCTCCCTGCAGCACAACTCCAGGTGAGTCACCCTGATCTTGGCCTGAAGAGTTGCCTAGAGAAGTGCTGAATGTCAGAGGTGCCTGAAAAACTGGTTTAACCAGTGTCTGATAAGAGAAAAGCACCTCCCATGTGAGTCTCATCTAATGTTCATCTCTTCTGCTGTATGGGTTGTGATTGGTTTTCCTGATGTCGTACAAGTCTAGGAATATTATTATATTTTTTAGCCGGACACATCTGATATGAACTGTCATATTTTAGAAAGGAACTATATTAATATGTTAATCCCTGAATAATAATAAAAATAATATGTTTTAATCGATTGTTTTAATTATAGAAAACCTTACAACTTTGTAATTATCCTCTACTCGTTTTTACTGGTGTTCTGTATTTGAAGCAATTCCACGTCAGAGTGGTGGTCGAGGTTTTTCCTGGCAAGACTGTGGCAGCACACATTTATATTTATAATGTTTAAAGTGGTAGCTGTCAATATTATTTTCTTCATTCAGCCCAGTGAAGTGTTATGGGAAGCAGTAATAACTAATGATGAGGTTTGATATTATTTGTGTCTAATATATTCTTTGGGACATAAGATAACATTGGGAACCCCTTCTGGGTTCTAATTAAGGAATAAAGATTGATTGATTGATTGATTTTATTTTTTCCCAGTGGTTTGTAGGGATAATTATGAGGTAATTATGACATAGTTAGGACTTTATAGCTGTCTGAACTTCTTGGATAGCTACTGACACTGATTCTTCTCTTGGATATTTGCATTCTGATCCCTTGATGGAGAAATGACAATAGAGGGAAATTCGTGTCTATTGCATTAGGAATTTGGGAACTGTTTTAGGAGTGGGAAGTATTTAGCAACTTTTCTGCAGTGACATATTCTGTTTTAAGTAACTTAGAGTTAACTAATTCGATGATTATAGAATACAGTCTATAAAAATAGAATGTTTTAGGTGGTGGCTACTAAAATGAAAAATCTGATAGGTAATCTGATAACCTCCACATTTTAAGAAAAGGAACTGTGAAAAATGAGTGATGTGTGTTTTATTACCTTTCAGATTGCCATGGGGATCCCTCTATACAGAATCAAGGATATCCGTATGATGTATGGGGTATCTCCCTGGGGCGATGCTCCGATTGATTTTGAAAATTCTGCTCATGTTCCTTGCCCCAGGGGCCATGTTATTGCTGCTCGGATCACTAGTGAAAATCCAGATGAGGTAACCCATCACTTAAAAGGTTTACACTTTTATTTTTCCTGTGAACTTTAATATTAAGATAGTATCTGAGGGCATACTTCTGAAATATCTTGGGACTTCATCTGGGGAGGGAAATTTATGAGGTTTCCTGAGAGCAGACAAGTAAGTGATCACTGCTCCATTGGTCATTTAATCCTACTTTAGTCACAATAGAGTCCTCAGTGGGTTTGTAGCACTGAACGTTGAGTCTCAAGTCTTTAGGATTTTTGTGCATCATTTCATTTCTGCTTTTGTGTGTGATTAATATAGAGCCTAAATAATGAATATATAAATGTTCTCTTCCTTGGAAATATAATATGGTCTCTCATATTCTTCATTCTCTCACAGGGTTTTAAGCCCAGCTCAGGAACAGTTCAGGAGCTGAATTTCCGTAGCAATAAGAATGTTTGGGGTTATTTCAGTGTTGCTGCTGCAGGGGGACTTCATGAATTTGCTGATTCTCAGTTCGGTCACTGCTTTTCCTGGGGAGAAAACAGAGAGGAAGCAATTTCGTGAGTATAATATCATTTGATTGCATTTTTAAAAATAAATTTATACTAATCTTCAGTGAAGGTGTGAGCGCGGGTATGCGACTCATTTATCTGCTACAAAACAGGAGCAACCCTTTTGAAGAAATATATCTTCACTTGTACTTGCATTAATGTTGTGTTAAATTATGCAGTGTTTGGCAGATGTTTTTCTTTTTGTTGTTCTGAGCCTTTTCAGGTATTTCTGCTTTCAAATTTTGATAAACTTATAAAAATTGATTAAAGATATATTTTTCAATAGAAACAGTATTGTTATTGGAGGGAGGTAGATTCTTGACCAAGAGTTTGGCATCATATAAATCACAGATAAGATCTGTTATTAGTCATCAAAATAAAGGTAGAGCTGTAAATGTCCTATAGTCATTTAAAATAATAAATTAAACTGCTTGTTACATGAAAATGGCATAAGAGAACTGTCCACCTGCTTGTATAAGAGACCTCAGTGTGCAGTGAAATATATACAGAGCTTATACCAATATACTGATCTATCATAAGTGTTATTAGTTATTGTGTTAAACATAAACATTAAATATTAAATTAATAGTGATTTTGCTTGCCTAAAAAGTAGGGCTCTCAAAGGTAATTTTGATAGTTTAGATATTTTAGAATATTTACCCAAAATTGAATTAGTTCTTTCTATTTTTAATTGTCTGTTTCCTTCTAAATGCCTTCCTATGGCGTTTAATACCTTTCCTTTGATCTTTGAACTATGCATATAGACTAGCAATCAATAAATATTTGTTAATGATGTTGGTCTTTAATAATGTTTTTAGAAGTAGGGAAGTCTCAATTTTTGTCTGTTTTGTCCTCTACAATTCTTCCCATTTATTCAAAACTGTAAGTGGAGTTTTTCAAAATTAAAGCAATGCCACCAGAAAAACCATCTGGCATAAAGTTGCCTTTTTTTTTCTTTCACAGTGATATCCTGCTTTGCTAAAGTGAAGAAGGTTTATGCTAGAGCTTGCAAATCGGTGGCTTTCTGACTAGTCACAGCCACAGAGGTGTTTTGATTGGCTTACAAAGTGTTAATTTTTTTTAATTTGCCAATATTTAAAAATTGGGAGATGGAAATAAATATATGGATTTCTGTCTTCTCTTTAAAAATGGGATGATAATGACACTATTGGTTTTATATTCCACTTGGCAGAAGTAAACTGAAGCTTTGTATGGCTGCTTCTTTTAGAGGAAACATGAACTCTCTATCTCTAGTTCAGCCCCCATCCAGTCTGCCTCACTCATTTACGTTCCCAGAGTGGCCTCTATTGGTATTTAGGTGTATAGTCCTGATTAGGCAGACCACTGAATATTTTCTACAGGACATGTCCTATGACCTGATCCAGAAGCCTTGCTCTTGACTTCCTGGCCTGCTCTGTGCATTTCTCTACAGTGTAAGGCTAACTAGGTTAACTTAGCATATTAAAAATATGGTCTCTACAATAATCTTGACACCATGCCAAAAATTCATTCTTCAGCTCAGAGTTTGTTTCCTCTTTCTTCATAACATTAGGTCTATATTCTTGACCTTAGTGTTCATATTCTTGTTCTCCAGAATAGCCCCAACCCATATTTCCAGGATTATTTCTCATAGAATGTAGTCTACCACAGGAACAGGACCATGTCTGTATTGTTGCTGCTTTATCCCCTGAACACTGTAAGCGTTCAGTAAATGTTTGTTTAATGAATGGATTTGCCACTAGTTCCTGTCCTTGTGTCCTCTGCTTCAGTCATCACATTCCCTGAATACAACCCATTTTCTTCTTCCCTCTTTCCCTTTGTTCTTGCTGTTTCCTCTGTCCATTCACTCATTCACTCCATTCAACAAATATTTACTGAATATCTACTGGTTACGACAATATAATGAAGACCAAAATAGGGTCACATTTTTATCCAGAGGAACTTTATGAGACTTTATAATCCAGAGGAAGAGAGGCAAATAAGGAATTAAACACAAGGTAGTAAGTGCTATCTATGATAGTGGAATTAAAGGTGTTACAGGAGGATGTCGCTGAGTCAGCTAACTCAGTCTAGAGAGCGTCAGGGAAGGCTTCCCAGAAGGAAGTGACATCTAAACTGGTATCTGAGAAGTATATAGGAATAAGCCAGGCCAAGAGAGGGTGTAGAGAGGAGGATGGAGGTGGGAAACAGAATAATGTTCTAGGCTGAGGGAATGCCTGGACCACCTGGAATAACATTCCTATCACGGTCATAATCCCAGCTATACCTTTTTTTTTTTTTTCTGGTGAGGGAGATTGGCCCTGAGCTAACATCCGTTGCCAATATTCCTCTTTTTGCTTGAGGAAGATTGTCCCTGACCTGACATCTGTGCCAATCTTCCTCTATTTTGTATGTGGGACGCCTGCCACAGCATGGCTTGATGAGCAGTGCACAGGTCCACGCCCAGGATCTGAACCCACGAATCTTGGACCACCAAAACGAAGTGTGCGAACCTAACCACTACACCGCCGGACCACCCCCCCAACCCACCCCCGCTATCCTTTTATCCCATGTCAGATTCCACATTCTTCATGAAACCACAAGGAGGTGTATTTTCTCCCTTCTTAGAACCTTTCCAGCACTTTGTTTATATCTCTCTACTGGCATTTATGATATTCTTCCATATATTTTGAAAGCAATTATTGGATCTATATTCTCTCTCCTTTATGAGCCTAGTATGTCTTGAGCCTGTGAGGTGCATAAGTATTGTTGAAGTAAGGACCTGCCCTATGTAGGATAGACACTGGGCAGAGATTTACAGAAAAAACCCATAGTATTTTAAATTCTGTTAAGATTAGATCATTTTGGGGACCCTCATTCACTGCTGGTGGGAATGCAAACTGGTGCAGCCTCTATGGAAAACAGTATGGAGAGTCCTCAAAAAATTAAAAATAGAAATACCGTATGATCCAGCAATCCCACTCTTGGGCATCTACCCAATGGACGTGAAATCAACCATCACAAGAGGCGTATGCACCCCTATGTTCCTTGCAGCATTATTCACTATAGCCAAGAAGTGGAAGCAACCCAAGTGTCCCTCGACTGATGATTGGTTAAAGAAGATGTGGTATATACATACAATGGAATACTACTCAACCATAAGAAAAGACACAATTGTCCCATTTGCAACAACATGGAAGGACCTAGAGGGTATTATGTTAAGTGAAATAAGGCAGAGAGAGAAGGACAGACACTGCATGAATTCACTCATATATGGAATATAAGTGAACACACAGACAGAGAGAACTGATTGGTGGTTACCAAGGGGAAGGGGGGTGGGGGGGCACAAGGGGTGAAGGGTTACATCCACAAGGTGATGGACAAACAAAAATGTACAACTAAAACCCCACAGTGTTATAAACTATTAAGACATCAATAAAAAAAATGGTAAAAAAAAAAAAAGATTAGATCATTTTACACTTAATTGAGAAGTAATAAAAATAATGAGCAAGTCATTCCGTAGATGTCTAAAATGCAGCTTTAAAAAAAAATTCTCACATGTACTGTTAGGCTAATACCTGACTGTACCCAGACAGTTGCCTCATTGTATGGAAACCTTATAAATTAAGGTATTGGCATGTGTCAAAATTCATTGAACAGTGTACTTAAAATAATTATATTTTATTGTATGTAAATTGTACCTTAATAAAATTATTAAAGTGGAAGGAGAGGAGAATTATGCCCTAATTCTAGTTAGCCAGCAATAAACGAATGGAATGATGGAAACCTAGTAAGTGAAAACTGAGGGTAGTTTGCACATAATTTGTTCTGTACTCTGTGTAATGAAATGTATGTGACTTGCTGATGCACTTATGGTAATATCAGAATTCATAAGTTTACTGGCTTCTTGCAAATTCTCCTATCTGGAACTCACGTAATGAGCGCACTTATATTTGCACCGTCATTTGTTCTTGGAACTGTCTGTCTCTCTCTCCTCCCTCCTAAGACTCCAAAGGAATGAAACGATTCTTTAAAATGATTGAAAAACACTAAACATTTGTTGCTGAAACAGATCTGCTTTTGTTCTTCTCCCAGAAACATGGTGGTGGCTTTGAAGGAGCTGTCTATTCGGGGTGACTTTCGAACTACAGTTGAATACCTGATCAAATTGTTGGAGACTGAAAGCTTTCAGTTGAATAGAATTGACACTGGCTGGTTGGACAGACTGATAGCAGAAAAAGTACAGGTGTGTATTTCTCCATTTGCACAAACAGCTTCTGGGATTGGGTTTTATAGGCTTGTTGTGTGATCAGTCCATGTCACTAGGTAAAATATATTTGATTCTTATGTGAATGGTTGATCTACTTGGAAAAATTTAGGAGTCAGTGTAATTTTAGCACTGTGAGTTCTTGTGCCTGTGTTACATACTCATTTTATATGTTCTAGTGTTACTTCCTGGGATATATTTGAAGAGAGGCATGTAGGGATTGAAATACTTTCTCTTTCCTCATTTGATGTTAAATCTCTTTCAGAATTACCAACTTTTACATCTATCTACCAAGTGCTAGTGAGAGGGGCTTCATTTAAATCAACAGAGCTGCCCCTTGTTCCTGAATTGCTGGAGTATTCTAAATTACCCAAGATTATGTATAAAATCGTTAGATTCATGTAAATTATCCAAAGGTCCAAATTTTGGTTATACACCATTTTTCTTTGGGATTATCAGTAGCCAAATCTTTGTACCTTTTTGGAATTTACTTCTGATAAAAGCTTGCTTTTGAGCTGCTCTTTGATTGGCTCGGTGGAAATCTTAGGGAGAGTGAAGGGAAAGGTATTTTTCATCTCTGTTCAGATGAGGCCTCTATTCAAATTCTAAAAGTAAATGTGTTTTTTTATTTTTAAATTTTTAATTTTTTCAGTGAGGAATATTGGCCCTGAGTGAACATCTGTTGCCAGTCTTCCTCTTTTTACTTGAGGAAGGTTGTAGCTGAGCTAACATCTGTGCCAGTCTTCCTCTATTTTGTATGTGGGATGCCGCCATAGCATGGCTTGACGAGCAGTGAGTAGGTCCACACCTGGGATCCAACCTGTGAACCCCAGGCTGCAGAAGCCAAGTGTGTGAACTTAATCACTATACCACCAGGCCAGGCCCTAAATGTGTTTTTATCTCAAAAATCAGTTGAGCCATAAGGATGGAGATTCTCAGTACTGTCCGTTTCTTCACAATATATTTGAGCCTGATTGAAATTGAGGGGTCATGGTGCCAAGTGACCATGCTTTTGATCTGCTCTCTTTTTCTTCCTTTCAGGCAGAGAGACCTGACACCATGTTGGGAGTTGTGTGTGGGGCTCTCCATGTGGCAGATGTGAGCCTGCGGAATAGCATCTCTAACTTCCTTCACTCCTTAGAAAGGTAGGCTTTGTTTCTCATAGGCTGTGCAAGCTGACCAATGGTCCAAGAGTACAAGACTGAAGTTCAAAGGCCCATTTATTCTTTTCTCTGTTCTTGGCAGCTTGTGAGTGCTACCTTTTATTCAGTGACCATGATGGTAGGGGAGAGAAGGGATATAGGAGTTTATAGCAAATTATTTTAGGATTCTAACTGCACATTCTAGAAATTAGCTTATACCACAGTTAGAATAGGTTGTTTTTTAAAAACAGAAATCCAGCTGAAGTAAACATTCTCTCCTGTACGAGCATCAAATCTCTTCAAACCTGATGATGAAAATCTGGTATTTTTCTCTAGCATCAAACCCTGAATATTTCCTGTATTACCTGCAACACCTTTCAGGAATTAATAATTGAGGGTGATATTCAAGATGACCTCGTGAGTCTTTCAAGTAGAGGATCAGACTGTACGGGGCTGAGCTAATTTCTAACACTGGTTCTGGAGACTAAGCTCTGCCTTTGAGTCCCCGGAGGAATTTTCCAAGAGGCTAATCGTTTTAAAGCACTTTAATCACAGGCACTTTATTTCCTTCTGTGTTGTTAGACTTATATCAGCTCCCTTTTGAGTCTGAAAGGAAGAAAAGAAACAAAATTTTAAAAATTGAACTGAGATTTCAGTTATTCAAGTCTCACGATAAGTATCTTTCACTATGTTACTCGTATGGACTAAAACCTTCAGCAGCTCACATTACCCTTCTGTATCAAATCTAAATCCCTCAGTGTGACTTTCAACTTCCTGTATACTTTGGCTCCTTTTTAATAGTCCAGTCTTACTTGTAACCATTTCTCAACATGCAATCTCTAACCTAGTTAAATGGTTTCCCTGCTGGTGTACAGATATATCACACATAATCTCCTCTACAACTCCCTCCACCTTTTTTACATTACTTTTTAAACTTGTATTTTTAAATAATTTCAGACTTATAGAAGAGTTGCATTAATAGTACAAACAACTTCTATATATTCTTTGCCCAGATCTCCAGTTATTAACAACTACCACACTTGCTTTATCGCTCCTTCTAGTATTATCAAAAGTCTTTCTTGATAATATTTCCCTCCTTGGCAGTGTCCTTCCCTTTCTCCTCCACCCAGCCATGGCCAGTGTCCTATTTTTTTTAAGACTCGAAATAAAGTCCTAGTTGATCGGAGTAGATGAGGGTTGATTATACTGGGGCTTTTTTTTGTTTTAATTTTATCTTTTATTTTGTGAGAAAGACCAGTCCTGAGCTAACATCCATTGCCAATCCTCCTCTTTTTTGCTAAGAAAGACTGGCCCTGGGCTAACATCCGTGCCCATCTTCCTCTACTTTATATGGGACACCGCCACGGCATGGCTGACAAGCAGTGCATCTGAACTCGCGAACCCCGGGCTGCCAAAGCGCGAACTAAACCTCTGCGCCACCGGGCCGGCCTGTAATTTTATCTATTTTTGAAAACAAGTAATATGTTCACATAGTTCAAAATTCAAAGGCACAAAAAGGTATACAGTGAAAAGTCTCCTTCCTACCTCTGTTCCCTGGCCGCTCAGTTCCTTCCCTTTAGTCAACATGTGATACCATTTTCTTCTTTAACCTTCCAGACATATTGTAAACTTATGTAAGCATATATATGTAATATTTGTTTCTTTCCACCCTATTTTTTTAAAACATAATTGGTAGTATACTCTGAAACTGTTCTACACAATTTCACTTAACAGTATATTTTAGAGAGTATTTCATGCTAGTACATAAGACTTCATTTTCTTTTTAATGACTGCATAATATTCCGTTATATGGCTTTTTCATAATTTATGTATCAGTCCCTTATTTGTGGTACTTTAAGTTGTTTCCAGGAAATGCTGTAATCGGTAAGCTTTGAGATTCCCTTATAAACTTTTAGAACTTTCTAGAAGTAAATATCTCTCACATTATTGTTCTTTCAGAGGTCAAGTCCTTCCTGCTCATACACTTCTGAATACAGTAGATGTTGAACTTATCTATGAGGGAGTCAAGTATGTACTTAAGGTATGCTGAACCCCACCGAAGCCTACATCTTACGTTTTGTCACTCTTTGTTAGCTTGCTTTCTTTAGGTCATGAGATGGGGGGAAAGTTTGGTTTACTGCAGGGTTGGGTGTTAGTAACATTACAGTCATTATTTGTGTCAGTAGCCTGAAGCAGTATTTGATGATTCTATGAAAATGTTTAAGTTGTTCCTCAACTTGACTTCTGTAGCCAAGAGATAAAGAGGACAGAGAACAACCAGAGCAAGGAGAAGAAGCATCTGAAGTCACTCTGCTTGCTTGCAGCAGGGCTGAGCCATGCCCACAGAAACTGATGCTAAGAGCACCAGTGCCATGAATTTTCTTCCTCTCTGACAGATCTTCCTTACCTATATCTTTGAGTACTGAATTTTGTCTGAGATTCCACCTGGAAGGGACACTGACTTCTGGTTCTCATTCCCTACAGGTGACTCGACAATCCCCCAACTCCTACGTGGTGATCATGAATGGCTCATGTGTAGAAGTAGATGTACATCGGCTGAGTGACGGAGGACTGCTCTTGTCCTACGATGGCAGCAGTTATACCACGTACATGAAGGAGGAAGTGGATAGGTGAGTGGCTGTTTGAGGTCCATTTGCTAGTCATTATATCAGCCTTTCCTCTCAGCAGTCCCTAGCTCTTGGGATTTTTCAGGGTCTTTTTTGGTACTCTTTTTTATTTTATTTTTATTTTTTTGTGCGTGAGGAAGACCAGCCCTGAGCTAACATCCGTTGCTAATCTTCCTCTTTTTGCTGAGGAAGACTGGCCCCGGGCTAACATCCATGCCCATCTTCCCCTACTTTATATGGGACACTGCCACAGCTGACAAGCAGTGCGTCAGCAGGCGCCCGGGATCTGAAACAGCGAACCCCAGGCTGCCAAGCGCGGACGAAACCGCTGCGCCACTGGGTCGGCCCCCTTGGTACTCTTTTTTAGTTAAAAATTAGTACATGCACTTACCAAAAATTTCAAGAGTACAAAAAGTGTTTACAATTAAAAACATTGTCTCTCTGCCAGTCCAATGTGAGTAGACAATGAAAAATAAGTTCCCCTCTTTTTAAGCAACCGTTGTTAAGTTTATTATATATTTTTTATGCATATACAAGTTACATATGTGTACATGCTGTGTTTTCTTTTAAATACATTCACAAATAAAAATAACCTTCAAGGGCTGGCCCAGTGGCGTAGTAGTTAAGTTCATGTGCTCCACTTTGGTGGCCCAGGGTTCGCAGGTTCGAATCCCAGGCACAGAGTGAGGCACCACTCATCAAGCCATGCTGTGGTGGCGTCCCATATACAAAATAGAGGAAGATGGGCACAGATGTTAGCTCAGGGCCAATCTTCCTCACACACACACAAAACAAAAGAAGTAACCTTTACATACTATTCTGCACCTTATTTTTTTCTTTAACATATATTGTAGACTGTTCAGTACCAGTCATTCAGTGTTATTGTGATAGTTAAATGAATTCACATATGTAAAGTGCTTAGAACATTGCCTGGGACATAGTAAGCATTCAAGAAATGTTAGCTGTTACATCATCATCTTCCTGTTTTTTGTTTTCTGTTTTTTTTTTTTAAAATAGAGGTGCCTGTTCTTTTTAATGATTGCATAGTATTCCATTATGTGGCTGTACCATAATTGATTTACTCTGACCCTTATTAAGGGAAATTTTGGTTATTTGGCATTGTAAACAAAGACAGAATGATGTTCTATGTGTGTAAGTGTGTGTGCGTGTATAGAATAAAGTTTTCAGGTTTTATTTTTTTTTAAGATTAACATTATTCTGCCATTCTCCTTTATAAGCTGAAGTGCTTTACTGGCTTACATAATCCCACTTATCTCCTAGATATCGCATCACGATTGGCAATAAAACCTGTGTGTTTGAGAAGGAAAATGACCCTTCAGTGATGCGCTCACCTTCTGCTGGGAAGTTGATCCAGTACATTGTGGAGGATGGAGGCCATGTGTTTGCCGGCCAGTGCTATGCTGAGATAGAGGTCAGGGTGGTGATTGGGCTTTTGGGTCATGGGAGGGAAGATAGGAAAAGGGTTGGCTGGGATGGAGTAGGACTGAAGAGTAACAGAAAGGAAATAGAAAGGAAAGAGCATCAATTAAACCAACCAAAGAGTAGTTTAAGGGTTATGAACCTTAAGATTTTGAAAACAAGTAAAAAGCTCACAGTTTTCCTTTGACAGGTGAGGAATCTCTAGCTCTAAAAATATATACTAGACAACAGCACTTACTGAGTGCTATGGTGTTATGCTAAGTGGTGATTACACAGAAAAATGACAGGTGGAGTGGGGTCACAAAACAGACAAGTAATGAAATATGAATTCTGAGAGTCAAGCATAGAGTGCAGAGGATCACCTAACCCAAATCACTGTGGGGCTGGGTGGAGGTGGGTGGATGGTAAGGAAAGACTTCCTGAAAGAGGGTCTTTGATCTTAGTTTTTTTTTTTTTTTGGTGAGGAAGATCAGCCCTGAGCTAACATCCGTTGCTAATCCTCCTCTTTTTGCTGAGGAAGACTGGCCCTGGGCTAACATCCGTGCCCATCTTCCTCCACTTTATATGGGACGCCGCCACGGCATGGCTGACAGGCAGTGCGTCGGCGGGCGCCCGGGATCCGAACCAGCAAACCCCGGGCTGCCAAGCACGGACTAAACTGCTGCGCCACCGGGCCGGCCCCTGATCTTAGTTTTGAAAGGTAGAAATGCACCAGGTGAAGAAGGACAGGGAAGAATGTTTAAAGGTGAAGGAACAGCATGTACAAAGGCAAGAAGCAAGAGAATATGGTATATATTTAGGGAACTGCAAGTACATATTGGTATTGCTTGAGAATGGACTAAAGTTTAATGGGAAATGGCAAGCTAAGATGCTAAATAAGTAATCAGAATTTGTCATAAGACATACTAAGAAGTTTAGACTATCCTGAAGACAGTGGGGATCATTGAAGGATTTTACACAGAAAAGTGGTATGATGAGATTTGGGCTCTAGAATGATTGCTTTTAGTGACCTCATTGGAGGTGTATAGCAGGTAGGGAAATCTCTTGGGAGGTTTTTGACGTACTCTAGGTCAGAAATGATGAGGGCCCAAACCAAAGAGATGGCAAGAGAGGAAGATTTTTGAGAGAGGTTTAGAAGACGTACTTGGCTGGGCTTGGTAACTGGTAGATTAGGGAGAATGAGGAGTAAAGAATGAACCTTAGGTTTTAGCCTGGATATCTTAGGTAGACAGAGTGAGCACCTAGATCCATGGGTATAAGGAGACTAAATTATTTATCACTTCCAAGTACCAAACAAGTAAGAACACAAACTATGGCAAAATGAATTTCAGCATTAGGGACAGGAAGTGTCACTAGCTGTCATTAATCCCTAAAGCTAGATTCTGAGAGATTTTCTAATTACCTTCCTTGGTAGTCTCTTGGAGGTTTTGATAGATTCCCATTTTTCTGGATTGAATTAGATGTAGTCCAACTTAGATGTTGAGGGAAAAACTGACCTCTCTAAATCATTCATCTGTGTTGAGAGGTCAAACTCTAATTTTATTTATTTTTCGTTGTAGGTGATGAAGATGGTAATGACCTTAACAGCTGCAGAGTCTGGCTGTATCCATTATGTCAAGCGTCCTGGAGCAGCTCTTGATCCTGGCTGTGTATTAGCCATAATGCAGTTGGACAACCCCATTAAGGTCCAGCAGGTGAGCAGGAAGGTCGTTTTAATATTGCTCTCCAAGAACTGATTACGTGGTGGAGGTAGTTTGGAGGGGCAAGTCATTTCAATGCTTGGTTTGACAGTTTTTTCTTAGACTTTTTTCCCCCCAATCTTATGCCTTGTATTTGTGCCTATAGTATTAAGGAACTAGAGTTTGCAAGAGTTACTATGATACTAAGATTCTATGATTTCCTCATGATTCTTGCTCCATTGACTTCTCTCTTTGGAGCTGGGTATGGTGAAGGGATGTCTTGATCTTGAATGATGAATCTGAGTGGCAGTGGTGTGTTTGTACCCTGGATAGAAGGTGGTGGATAACTTGATCTCTCGTTGGGATTGACAGGCACAGCTTCACACGGGTAGTCTCCCACGGATCCACAGCACAGCACTCAGAGGCGAGAAGCTCCATCGAGTGTTTCACTATGTCCTGGATAATCTGGTCAACGTAATGAATGGATACTGCCTTCCAGATCCTTTTTTTAGCAGCAGGGTATGAATCACTTCTCTTGAGGAAGGGATGTACAAATAGGGTACCTGTTCTCCAAGATAGTTTAAAAGTTGCATAAGGATTTTTTTTAGAGGGAGGGAAAGAAAGCTGTTTGGCCTAGAACTCTCCCACCTTTAGTTGTGGGATTTGAAGTCTTTAAATCCTTGCTTCTTATCTGTGTCGTTGACTTCACATTTAATTGGGATTTAAACCAGAGAACAAGGGCGGTTTTAGATGCTTATATTGCAATTTCAAAGTACTATATGATAGTGAATTCATATATATCATTTTATTTGAGTGATTGGGTTAATTTTGTCTGGATCCTATTTTATTATTTCCTTCTTCTCAGGTAAAAGACTGGGTAGAGCGGTTGATGAAGACCCTCAGAGATCCCTCCTTGCCTCTCCTAGAATTGCAGGATATCATGACCAGTGTCTCTGGCCGTATCCCTCCCAATGTGGAGAAGTCTATCAAGAAGGAAATGGCTCAGTATGCTAGCAACATCACGTCAGTCCTCTGTCAGTTTCCTAGCCAGCAGGTATTTATATAGTAATGCTATCATTTTCTACTGGCTACCAATGCTGGAGTTCATGTTGTAGATTCCTTCCTATTTGGATCCTCCTTACTTTCTGGATGTTGTGCTTTTGCAGTTATAAGCATTATGCCCCTCACAAAACTGCCTGAGGAGACAAGCCCAATCATGAAAGTACTGTAGGTGAAATGTGAAGTATCTATGGTTATGAGAAAAGCATATTGGCCACGTACTCCATAGAGGTTTGTTCTTGGGGCTATGCCCTAATTAGAGGTATTTTGG
Source organism: Tapirus indicus (assembly GCA_031878705.1). Taxonomy (NCBI): domain Eukaryota; kingdom Metazoa; phylum Chordata; class Mammalia; order Perissodactyla; family Tapiridae; genus Tapirus; species Tapirus indicus. The sequence continues at coordinate 24,732,347 of CM062932.1, forward strand.
TGAGTTTGAAGTAGAGGGATATTCGTAGTTTTATCATCAGAGATTTCCTTCCTACCTCAGCAGCATGCTTACCTTTGCCTATGGGGCAAATTTACATACAGGGAGTAAGTCTAGGCAAGTGGGGAGTAAAGTTTGGACCTTGACCTTAAGCATATCTTGCCTGTCAGGGCCTCTGGTAGGATGGTAGTTTTTATGCTGCAGTCGTTAGTTCATCTGGGAAAGGGTAAAAAGAAAGAAAAAAGTTGCTTGCTTATTTAACACAAGCCCCTAAATTATGCCCAGTAACTTCCAATTGCTCCCAATGTGTGAAAGATAGTAATTGTCATGTTATGATTATACAGATTCCTAGTGGTGATGCTATACAGGCTAATGCTTTGGGTCCCTTTGTTGGGTTGGGCTTCATTTTTTACCTTATGCTTTAGATTGCCAACATCCTAGATAGCCATGCAGCTACACTGAACCGGAAATCTGAACGGGAAGTCTTCTTCATGAACTCTCAGAGCATTGTCCAACTGGTCCAGAGGTAATTACATGTAACTCCAGATTCTCAGACCTGTCCATCCCATACCTTCCTTTCTTCTAAGTAGTCACAAAGCAGTTTACCTCAGGTTCAACTTAGAGAAATATATTTTAGTACTTATTATCTTCTAAATATCTTATACTTGTGAACTAACACTCATACTCAATATTTCTGATGATTTCTTTCTAATCTACATTTTTCTGTCAAATATTAAGGCACAGAAATTTCATTGTTTTCTTTTTCCTTGCAATTTTGATGAAACTCCTAATTTTTCTTCTGGCACGGGGCCCAGTATGACATTCTTCTTAGCTTATGGAGCTAACTATTGAACTCAAAGAATATTTACAGAACATTTTCAACTTTAAGATACTCATAAATTTTTCAGATACCTCTTAGCCATTTCAACAGTGGTAATAATTTCTACTTAGCAGTGGCAGCTTATCAGGGTATTGTTAGGGCTACCAAGTGGGTTTTGTTTTTGTTTTGTTCTCCTTTTTTCTCTTTTCCTTTATAAAAAATATCTTGTCTATAGCCAGATTTCTTTAATGCTTGGAATTTAAATTAATCTGGTTAGTTGATTCTAGGCTGGCCCCTGTCCCGCCCTGTATTCAAGGGAAAGCAGTTCAGTGGAAAGTCTAGAAAGTAAATCTGGGCCCTGGGTTTATTATTTAATAGTCTGTTATTTAATAGTGTTAGCCTGTCAGATTTTTCATTGGAGACTTTTTCTGTTTGCCTAGGTACCGAAGTGGCATCCGAGGTCACATGAAGGCTGTGGTGATGGATCTGCTGCGGCAGTACCTGCGAGTAGAGACACAATTCCAGAATGGTAAGCCTCTTCCTGAGGACTCTGTTTCTGAGAAAGTTTCCCTGTAGGATTGTGCAATAGCTGAGCCAGTTCATCCTGTCACTAACACTTGTCATTGGCAAACTGTTTCTCCTTTCACCACTCCCTTAAAAACTAAACCTCCATATCCCACTAGTACCAAAGAAAGAACAACAGCAAAACACAGCTTGATGAGATTATGAATCCAGTGTGCTTCTGGGAAAGAGCTGAGATCATTTTTCGAGTAAAGATTAGCATTCTCTGTTGATGTCTTCTTGACCTTGTATAGTGAGAGTTGGTTTAGTCGTGACCAGGTTCAAATTGAGAAACCCTGTCTGGAGAGCTTGCCTCTTAGCAGCTAATCCACAGGCATCTGAAAAAGGCTCAGATTTTCTAGTACTTTTCAGTGTATCATGTAGGTGGAATTTATCCCTGGCTTTCTCTGAAGAGCTTCACTAAATGATGTATAAAATCTCTGTGTGAAACACCCTGGCTAACATTTTAAGGCCACATATGCTGATATTGCTTCCTGCCACAAGATGGCAGTGAAACACCATAGAATTTGAAATATTACCTAATATTTTCTTCTGTTTTGATCCCTTTTGCATCCTTTAAAGGATAGCTCTGCCACCCAACCAGCAAAAATCCTCAAGTGAATATTAGCAAGCTGAATCCAGCAATATATAAAATAATATATGACAATCAACTTGGCTTTATTCCACTTTTAATTAATTAATGCAAGCTTGATTAATATTAGAAGAAACCGTTTAAAGTAATTTATCATATAGTAGATTAAAAAAGGAAAAAACATGGTCATCAACTCAAGATGGGGGAAAAAGCATTTGACAAATTTAATATCCATTTTTGGTAAACTCTCGGCAAATGAAGAATGAAATGGAACTTCTTTAATCATGTAAAGGCCATCCACAAAAAATCTATAGGGTACATCATACATAATGGTAGAATTTTGAAAGCGTTCTTTTTAAGATTAGGAATAAGACAAGGACACCTGCTATCACTGCTTCTATTCGTTATCATACTGGATGTCCTAGCCAGTGCAGTAAGACAAGAAAAAGAATTAAGGGGCCTGCCTGGTGGCATAGTGGTTAAGATTGCGCCTTCTGCTTCGGTGGCCTGGGGTTCGCTGGTTCGGATCCTGGCGCAGACCTACTCACCGCTCATCAAGCCATGCTGAGGCAGCATCCCACCTAGAAGAACTAGAAGGACCTACAGCTAGGATATACAACTATGTACTGGGGCTTTAGGGAGTAAAAAAAAAAAAAAGAAGAGGAAGATCAGCAACAGATGTTAACTCAGGGCCAATCTTCCTCAAAAAAAAAAAGTTAACTACTTCCATTCCCAAGCTCTGTTTCAACCTTGCTTAAAAAAAAAAGAAAAGAAAAAGAATTAAAAGGTACGAGGACTGGAAAGAAATAAGGAGATAAATCGTCCACTATTAGATATAATATGATAGCTACTGGAAAGCCTCATATTTATTATTTAGCAGTATTTATTATTTATTATTTATTTATTATTAGCATTATTTAAAGTCTACAAAGATTTCTGGATATAAAAGTTAATGTAGGGGCCTCCTGGTGGCGCAGCGGTTTAGTCTGCGCTTAGCAGCCTGGGGTTTGTGAGTTCGGATCCCCGGCGCACGCCAACGCACTGCCTGTCAGCCATGCCGTGGCGGCGTACCATATAAAGTGGAGGAAGATGGGCATGGATGTTAGCCCAGGGCCAGTCTTCCTCAGCAAAAAGGGGAGGATTGGCAACAGATGTTAGCTCAGGGCTGGTCTTCCCCACAAAAAAAAAAAAAAAAAAAAAAAAAAGTTAATGTAGAAAATTCAAATGTATTTCAATTTATGGTACAACAATTGTTTAGAAAAGCAATTCAGGGACCGGCCCAGTGGTGTTGCAGTTAGTTCGCACGCTATGCTTTGGCGGCCCACGGTTCGCAGGTTCAGATCCCAGTGGGGACCAACGCACCACTTGTCAAGCCATGCTGTGGCGGCGTCCCATATAAAGGAGAGGAAGATAGGCATGGGTGTTAGCCCAGGGCCAATCTTCCTCAGCAAAAAGAGACAGATTGGCAATGGATGTTAGCTCAGGGCCAATCTTCCTCACAAAAAGAAAAGAAAAGCAATTTAGAAAAATATGCCATTTAAAATAGCAACCCAAGATGAAATACTAAGGAATAAGTCTAACAAAAAATGTACAAGCCTCTTTTGGAGAAAATTATAATCAGTGAACAATAATAAAGAAGGACTAAATAAATATCATGGTCTTAGATTGGAAAATACACTTGCCAAAGTATTGATTCTCCCTGAATTCATCTGTAGATTCATTGACATTCCAATAAAAATCCTAGTAGGGGATTTTCATGGAATTTGTCAAGCTAATTCTAAAATTTACATGAAAGAAAAATCTAACAATAACCAAGATACTTCTAAAGAAACACAAGGTGGAGGGATTTGTCCAAATATCAAGATTTAATATAAAGGCATGTTAATGATGAGATTGTAATATTGGTTAATAGACCAATGGTACATAATAGCCCAGAAACAGATCCACAAGTATATGAAGACTTACTTTAAGACATTGTAGGAAAAGACAGAATTGTCCCATTTGCAACAACATGGATGGACCTAGAGGGTATTATGTTAAGTGAAATAAGCCAGAGAGAGAACAACAAACACTGCATGATTTCACTCATATGTGGAATATAAACTAACACACTGACAGAGAGAACTGGTTGGTGGTTACCAGGGGGAAGGGAAGTGGGGGGTGGGCCCAAGGAATGAAGGGATTCATTCATATGGTGATGGACAAATAATAATGTATAACTAAAACCCCACAATGTTATAAACTATTAAGACACCAATAAAAATTAAAAATTTTAAAAAAAGGCACTGTAGATCATGAGGAAAAGATAGACTTTTCAATAAATGATACTGGAACAATGGGTTATTCATTTGCAAAACTAAAAAAAAGAAATTGGATCCCTGCCTTATACCATACACACAAAAATCAATTCCAGATGAATTGAAGACTTAAACACATACTAAAGACACAAAACTACTAAATTTTTAGGAGAATATCCTTATGACCTCAGGGTAGGGAAGATTTTGTCATACAAGACACAGCAAGTGCAAACTATAAAGGAAAAGGTTGATTAATTCAACCCTGCTTAAGAACTTCTGTTCATGAAGAGATATAAGGAGACTGAAGACACAAACCACCAAGTGGGAGAAAATATTTACAAAACGTACACATAACAAAGACAGTAGTATCTAGAATCTATAGAGAACTGCTGTGAATCAGTAAGTAAAAGACAACCTAATAGAAAAATAAGCAAAAGATAGAAGATAATTCACAGAAGGGGAAAGACAAATGATCCACAAACTTATGAAAAGATGTTCAATCTCATTACTAATTAGAGAAATGTGGACAAAACCACAATGAGCTTGGCAAAAATAAAAAGTCACATCATCTTCTTTCCGTTTCTGTAGGTGGAAGTACAAATTGCCAGAGTGCAAACCACTTTGAAAAACGGTTTGTCAATACTTAATAGAATGGAACTTTTTAATACTCTTCAACCTAGCAATTTCACTCTTAGATAATATATTCTAGAGAAACTCTTACACATGTTATTAGGAGACATATGCAGGATTGTTTGTGGCGGCATTGTGTGTAATAGCAAAAAAGACAGGAAACAATCCAAATATACGCAAGTAGAATAGATAATTGAATTCTCTAGTATATTTCTACAATGAATTACTAAACAGCAGTGAAAATGGGTGAGCCAAGGTACACAAATGAACAAAAGGATGAATCTCAAAAAGATAATGTTAAGGGAAAGGGAAAAAGTAACAGAAGGATCCATACACAGTGATTCCATTGTTATTAAGTTGAAAAACAGGAAAATGAAACTATATATATGTGTAATAAATGTAAAGAAAAGCAAAAGAATGATTAGCAAAATTCAGCTTAGTTCTTTCTGAAAAGGAGCACATAGGATCCTTCAAAGATACTAAAAATGTTCTATTAAAATGGATGGTAGATGGGGCCGCCTGGTGGCGTAGCGGTTTAGTCCACGCTTGGCAGCCCAGGGTTCGCGAGTTCCGATCCCGGGCGCCCGCTGACGCACTGCCTGTCAGCCATGCCGTGGCGGCGTCCCATATAAAGTAGAGGAAGATGGGCACGGATGTTAGCCCAGGGCCAGTCTTCCTCAGCAAAAAGGGGAGGAGTGGCAACTGATGTTAGCTCAGGGCTGGTCTTCCCCACAAAAAAAAAAAAAAAAATAGATGGTAGTTACGCAGGTGTTTATTTTATTTTTCTGTATGTATATTTCACAATAAAAAATTTTTAAAAAGAGAACACTTGGTATCATTAGTTCCTTTCTGCTTAGTATCTCTGCTGCCTCCCCCCCTCAGTAAGTAGTCTTTTTATTTCCCCTGATCTTCTTTATTCCTATGCCCAAGATACATTTCTGTTGCCACTTCAAAGCTAAGTCTTGGTCAGGAAAAATAAGAATTTATTTAGGACAACCAATTTCTAAACAGCTTCTATTTTGTTCTAGTTGCATTTTGAAAAAAAAAAAATAGTATGTCAGTCTTTTAATATTTAAAACACATAAAAGCAGAGTCACTCTGATTGAATGTACTCAGTGTTCTAGGAATCCATGGTAATGCAGTTTGAATGCCATTGTTCTGGTTTGTAAATTAACATGGCCTCTGAGCTGAGGTGATAATCCTTTAGTATTTTCATGATTTCATAAAATTCTGACCCTTGAGACTATTTAAATACTAATTCTCCTTTACTTGGAAATTTAATTCCGAGGTAAGCTGTTTTCTAAAGAACTGAATATTGCTTATATCCCATGGTAGATATTACTACAGTATACCTGAAGCTTATGCTTCTGTTGCAAAACATAGCTTTCCTAGCCAGAATTAACCTGCCCCTGGTGGCCTTATGAAAGGCCAGTGAAAATATACATAACTGTACTTTCCCTACAGACCTTTTGACTTAATGCAAGGTTCTCCTTGATCTGTGCCTTAGTTTGGATTTGGAATTCCTTGATATTGCTTAGCTATTTCATGGACTTATAGGGGAAACTGTTGATTCCAAAGGTAGCAGCCATCCTTCTTGTGGTTATTGATAAGTTTATTTTTGTGGTTTTATTTTTGAGCTAAAACTGTTCCTTCTACTTAGGGTGAAACATTTTCAGTGAGTCAAACATGGAACCAGAATTGCAAGCTGTTGTAGACTTTATAGATCATCGGGTTTAATGGTATTGACATTCCTTTTTTAAGCAGCAGAACCCTCTTTTCTAAGGAAATCATTCCAGGAAGCTAAATGAGACAGTTTAGAGTAAGGATGGGGGTTAGAATTATCCCCAACCCCTCAGTTTCTAAGGCACACCCTCCCTCCACCTCCCAAGGTTTTTTAATGAAAATGAGGCCCAGAGAGGTAAAGTGATTTGTCCAGGAGCACATAGTAAGTTGGTAACAGAGCTAGGCTTTGAGCCCAGGTCTTACACCATATTGCCTGACTCCTAGTCCAGCGTTCCTTTTACTAAACTACACTGCCAATTCTGTACAAATCCTCCCAAGAAAATTCTTACGATGTTTCTTCTCACTGCTTATCAGGTGCATTATAGACACTAAAAACAAACATAGCATGTAAATGTGAATATTCATACGTAAGTGAAAACCAATTCTTTTTTGCTGCTTGCAGGTCACTATGACAAATGTGTGTTCACCCTTCGGGAGGAGAACAAGAGTGACATGAATGCTGTACTGAACTATATCTTCTCTCACGCTCAAGTCACCAAGAAGAATCTCCTGGTCACAATGCTTATTGTGAGTACCATTTTTCAGAACCTGTAAGGATGGTTGATGGAGTGAAAAAGCATTTCTCCTTCTGTTGGCTGTGGTCAGAGGAAAAGCTCCTGTCTTTTATAATTGTGGGATGAGTGGGGCTTGGGTTGTGGATTACAGTTTCTCACATCTACCTTTGTCCTTGACCTGAAGGAACTTGCTCCAGTCAGGAAGGAATTGTTCTGACTATTTTGCATATAATCATGTACAGAAACTCAAATCTCTTGACTCTACTTAGAGGTGCCCTGTGCTTCCCCATTCCTGCTTTCACTCATGAACAGTAGCTTTAAAATTTAGTCTTATCTAATCAGCGTACTTTTTCATTATACCTCTTGTTTGTTCCATGAATATAAGCAAACAAATATAAACAAAATACAACTGTTAGAAATCCAGTACTGCCCCTCCCCCACCAAAGAAATTTAAATTTATTCTGGGTCCTTTTTTGGTCGCTCTCTGTTTTATTTATATGGAACTCTAAGCTCTGATTATTGTATTGGTAGTAGATATATGCTTTTGTCCCCATAACCTAGTAGTACGAGAATTAGTAGAAAGTGGGAATGAGAAGTGAGACTAGTAAATGTGAATAGGGCTAATGTACCTTTGACCAGTGGGTAGAATTTTTGTGGACTTGAGGATTTTTAAAGATGATTTGTAAGTCCTTCACTTCTGGTTGAATTAATTCTGGGAATCAGACAACAATAGGACTATTCGTAGAGTCCCCCATTCTGTGAATAATTGCTTGCTGCTGCATATTTGTCTTTTTGGGGGGACTATAGTACCTTTTTGCTCCTAGAGTTTCCTTTCTTGTCCTTTTGTGGAATTGGCATGTTTGGTACCTTAATTCCGTCATTTCTTTTTGGAGGAAGAAAACTATAAATCTTCACTGCTTTTTTTAATTTCATACTTCAGAATGAAGGGAAAGTATCTACCTCATGTCTCTGGTTAACAGCAGTGCCACTCATTCATTTATCTGCCAGCTGGTTAACTCTCAAGGATATAATGTTTTTTTAGAATAGCTACTTTTAAACATATGTAATTACAGGGAGAGTTCCTTACCTTTGCTACCCTAGAATGGCTGGATGGTTGGGAAACCAGAAGATGTATTTGAAAGGAAAAAATATATATATCAGCACTGTGTGCTGTTTCAGCTTCCCCGAGTAACAGGGTTCAGCAAAGAAGTGATATTATCTGTGGCAACTTGCTGATTTTTTTTCTCAATCAAAAGAGGGAAGAAATTTCTGACTAGTTCGATTTTTTTTTTAAATTTTAATACAAGGATTGCTAATTCTCATTTGGATAAAGCCAAGACTTTCTGGCAGAAAAGAGTAATGATGAGGGGATAGAAGAATCTGTCAGTTTGGACCTAAAATGGGGTGGAATTTGCCTTTTTAGGAAGTTAATTATGGTGAGTTTTCATTTTATTATGATTACCTTTTTAAGGACTTAACAGTTTTCTGCACTAAAAATAGACCAAAGCCCAGAATCCTTGGAGCAGCAGAAGAGTAATGATCGTCCAAGACTGTCGCTGGGTTTCTTAAATTCTAATTTGTAAGATATAGGGGCTCGGCTCGCTCCTTTTGCGGAGTGATTGTAAGTAACGCTTGCCTTAAGAATCTCATTATTGGAACACGGAGCCATATTTCCTCTGAGAATTCTGGAGTAGCTTTGAGCCGGGGCTGTTCATTTCTCAAGTAATCACGCTGGTGTGATGGAGAGAGAAAATGGCAGCTGTTCGGAGCTCAGGCCTTCAATTTTCTTCAGAGTCCAGTCACTCAAGTGTGTAATTACACGGGGGGTGTGCTGCAGAGGCGTTGGGCCCTGTCAGAAAACTGGTTTGAGGCTTTGCTTTCTGCTTTTGCCAGTCAGGACAGGCAGAAGCCAATGGGACTCTGACTTGCTGCTGTTCTTTTTTCCCCACCTTGTCATCCTGATTACTTCTTACCTGCATGGATAGTACCCAAACTTTCTTTCCAACAGGCTGAGCTCTTTGGAGAAAAGAGCTGTTTGTTAGTGTTTCGGTTTGGATGAATAGGATGGAGAAGAGAGAAGGAGGTGGAGGAGGAAGAAGGTTGAAGATGTGAACCAGGAAGATGGATTTGTCCTCTTCTTTATTTTGGCATTTCACATTTTTCTTTAAAGAAACAAAACAAAGTGGTAAACATAGGATCTGTAGGTTTTCATATCATTAAATTTCTTTTGCAGTATCAGTTATTTTCACCTCATCTTAGAGAATTGGAAATGAAGTTAATTGATATGATTGAGGGACAGCTGGCAGTGACTCACAGAGCCGGGATGAAAGCTCAAGCTTGGTGCTCCTTTCTGATCTGATATTACTGAATGCCAGACAGACATGGGCTTCCTCTTTTCTTCTCTGGCAATGGTCAGGTCCCCCCACTCTCCTACCCTCCTCGCTTCTGTGTTAATGGTGGTAGGTGGTAAGAGCCATTTTAGTTGTTTGGATTACTCTTTCTGTAGGTTTTACTGTCTTCTACAGATATCACCTGGACATGGTAGCATTTTATTCCCCCAGCTTGTGTTCTCTGCTGATTCCCCTTTCTTTGTTTACCCTGGTTTCCTGATTGGGGTGATGTGCCTGTCATTCCAGTCTCTGCTTTCTAGAAGTAGGAATGTTGATGGTGTGCTTTGCTGAGCTAGATGATTTCTGGGGCTTTTGAACCTAGAGGGGAAGGATCAAGAAAATCAGGCTTCTGTGAATCAACGTTACAGAATCTGGGTTGCCCCAAGGAAGCCTTCATCACCTCCAGGTACTAGCATAACTTGCCTAGTGGTAACTTGCCTCAAGGACTCTCAAGCACATTTCTTCTAGTCTTTCACCCTATCTGGAATGCAAAATATCCGGTAAAATGCTCAAGTCCTGTCAAGTTTCCTCTATTTGGAGGAACATTGCGCCACAGTTGAAAACAAAGTCTGAGAGACCAACAGTATGTTTATTTTTTTAAAGCTCTTATATTTTAAGTTTAATTTTATAGGAAAAAACTTAGAGCTGAGAACATTGTTTATGTTTATTTAGAGATATTTAAGGGACTCTTTACCCAAATTAAGCAATTTGGTACCAATAAAAAGTATCAATATCCTCATAGCTGTCTAGATAGCAAAGTACATAGTGTATAGCCACCTTGATGCTGAGTAGCCTTCCTCTCACTGCTTATATCTTATTTCTGGTATGGTCCACCTGAACATAATGTAAACCATGCTTCTTTATGAGTAATGACATGCCTATGAGCCTCTGATTTGGTTTAGATAGGGAGCATTTAAAATGCTGATCAGTGCCTTTCATTCCTCCTCTTAACATGACTGCAAATAATTTTGTCCAATGTGTAAGTAAAGAAGAAAAGCCTTTCTCAGTGAGCCCAAGTTTGCTGAATAAGGGTGATAATAACAATTTCTTGTTAAACTTGTCCCATGACATCCTTAGAACGTCAAAAAGTCTGACTGTGACTGGAGGAAGCTACTAGTCCATTGCTGATATTACTAGTGCCTCACTCAGCTGAACAATAGTTACTGTCTTGAGAACATTACACATTGAGTCACACTCTTTACATTTTGAATTGCTTTCAAATCTTATTATGCCAAGATCAAGTTGGATTATAGTGGTCTCTTCTGGCAGTCAGCTATATAACTTTGGCTATGGTTTTGACACTTAAGCATGTTGGTTATAATTCTGCAAATCTGAAATATTCCCTGTGGTTAGCCACCATCCAGGTTAAGAGTGAAAATAAGAAATAACTATGTGGCACCAATCTTAAGCATTACTGAATAATAATTTTTACTTCGGCCTGCAGATTTATGCAAGTGATCTGTAATCCCAAAATCAGCTGGTAGGCTCATTAAATGAACCTCTTTATGTTGAGGAAACACATCTGCTGACATAGTTACCATTTAATGTCATTGTTACAAAATGTTCACCAGGATTAGATGGTGATGTTGGGGTGTCCCGTTGCCCAAAGGAAGCCTGTCCCTAGGATAGAGGGCCATAAGCTTCCTTTTTGGATGTTTGCATCTTAGGATGGGTGGTTCTGAACGGAATTGTCTTCCATCCCTGGTGGTTTCTTTCAGGACCTGAACACTCTGTCTAGGTCAAGGACAAGAGAGGGTTGAGCAGTTATTCTACACATAATTTTCTATTGCCAGTCTTTTTCTAAGTAGTAATAATTACAATGGAGAAAATAACATTTGAGTGGAAAATTTCCAAGTCAGAATAAACTAATGAAAACAGTGGTTTATTCTTACTGTGTTTGATATTTCACATCCCAGAAAGATCTGATTTTTGTACTTTATCAGAAGGAGCCCAGGAAGATTGTCAGTTGGTGATTATGAACAAATAATTACTTCCATATTATTTTTTCTAATCTCCATAGTTCACTTTTTTACAGATACTGTTTCTTTTGTCTTACCCCCTTTCTCACTCCCTTTCTCTCATAGTGGAAAGATGAAATGAAAAAAATGGCTTTTCAAAAAAGTAGTTTTTGTTTTGTTAAATTAGAACATGATCTGTAGTTAAGCAAGAGGATAACTCCACTTTTATTTATTTTAGTTTAATCTCAAAAGTTAAACCTGGATTTCCTTTCAAGGGAAAACATTCCATACCAAATCTGGTATAGGTTGGGGTAGGTGGCTACTGTTCCTATTTTGTCATGTGGGCCTTTGTTGTTAATGTTGAGACTTTAATCTTGTTATTTGCCAAGTAGCTGAGTTGTATTACTCAGGACACTTTTTATGTTTTTAGATCTTTCAGTGGATCACTCTGATGATTGAAGTAAGTAACTCAGAAAGAAATATGTGTTCTCTCTTAAGAACATTAGGTAAAGAGGGATTTAGAAAGGAAGAACTTATCTTGGTTTCCCTACCTGCTGTTGTCTATTCTTTCCTTCTGTCTTTTTATGGTCTTGCCTCTGGTGATTTTATATATTCCCTTGAAATTCTATTTTGCTCATTAGATGTGAACAAAAGGTGAGACTGAGTTGCATGTTCTCCCTCCTCTTTGCTTTCACGGTGGAAAGGTCCTCCAGCCTGTGACTACCTGCTCAACCAAACACTGGATTCATATTCACTGTAATAGCAGCTTATCTTCTTCCCACTCAAATGAGTGAATTCCCTGCGTTAAATAGGTGAAAACAATACTTGCACTTTCTTAACTATAAATCCCATCATGTATTTTACAACTCGGGACAGTTGGAGCAGACCTCTGGTTGTTGGATTGGGGAACCAGAAAGTATTTCCTGCTTTAAAATGTTTGAGAAGACTTCTTTCCAGCATAATGGTGTTGAGTACTCCAAAACTCTACTCTGGCATGGAAGGTAGTAGGGGTTGTGGAAAAAGTGTTTTGGGAAATGCATATCTGCCCCAAAAGCCAAAAGTCCTAAGCTTTTATTTATACTGCTGTGGTAGAGGACTATAAAGAATCTCCCTGAGATGGGGAAGGTTAAGTATGAAATGGAGATTCTTTAAGAAAAAGGCTGATAATCAAGGTAAGGAGAAGATTCAAAAGCAACAACAGGAAGCCTTTTGGGATCTGATCATCTTTCATGACCTATTGATAGTAGGGGAACAGTAAAAAAGGCAATTATTTCAAACTCCAAGTAGAAGGAACTATACCTTAAACGTGTATATTTTATATGGTGTGGTATTAAGAACTACTACTACCAGGAGCTCTGTAAATTTCAAAAAGGATAGACATTTGTGAAGGACTGTATCTGCAGTTTTTTCAGCTTAGGTGAAAATTACATGGATAATGGATGAATTTAGGGAATAAACTGATATTCCACTGGAGAAGAAATATTTGTCTCAAAATAGGATAGAGATTTTTTTCTTAATTTTTAATTTTTAGGAAGGGAAGGACCCAATACTGAATACACTATGGATTATACAGTCTTGGTTTTTTCTTCTAAATCATCTAAGGATTCACCATGTTTAGATATCATGGAATGACTCTTTGTACAGCAAGAGGATAAATATTTTGAGTTCAAAATTGTCAGAATATGAGATGGTATTTTTATTTAGTGTGTGTTTATAAATGAATACTTTGTTCTTTTGTTTCTGTTTTGCACCCTCCTGGGGTGCTGCACATTTGGTTTGTGGAATGAAAACCACCAGAAGTTGTTCCTTTTGCCTTATTCTGCCTTCTTTCCAAAAGTGGGAGAGGGGACAGGAAAGCCTTTAGTCCCTATATTATTTAAAACCTCTTATAACTTTTATCATCTGTGATTTCTTACTCAGTATCTCCTGACCCCTTTTAACGGTCTCTGATGATTTCTCTGCATGCTAAAAGTATAGTGTTGATTTATAAAGAAATACATTAGGAATTTTGAATCTGAATGACAGGGATTTGGGCTGCTTCTCCTTAGCAGCAGTGTCCTCTGGAATCTTCTTTACCACATTGTTTGGGATAAAAATAACAGGATGTTTTCATTTTCTTATTAATCAGCTATGTTCACTTTGTTTTTATTCCCTTTTCCCATTTCAAAGTCCTTTCCACCTCAGTTCTTTTTAATGCATATGTTCTTTTTCGCATTAATAATTAGGATCAGTTGTGTGGCCGGGACCCTACTCTCACTGATGAGCTGCTGAATATCCTCACAGAGCTAACTCAACTCAGTAAGACCACCAATGCCAAAGTGGCACTTCGAGCACGCCAGGTAAGGGCATGTGTTGGTTATCTTGAGGGAGGAATGGTTTTCATGGATTGAGCAGTCCGAGACACAATGAGCTTTTACTCAATCACCTTACAAAGATCATGCAATTTCCTATCTATGTCTCAATGCCCTCAGAACAAATGTTTTCATGTGGTATGTGTTTTATAAAGGAAAAGATTAACATTGAGTCTGTTTAAAAAAGGAGCCCTTTCCCCGTTATAAAATCCTGTTTTCATTTCCTACCCTTCCTAGTAGCTCTGTGATAGTAAACCAGGGTCATGTGGAGGAAAGGAAACTGAGGGAAGGCAATAGACTCAATATTTCTTACTTCCCAAAGGGAGTTAGAAGCACTGAAAACTTTTAATTGTATAGGAAAAAATCAAGTGTGAAAAGCAGCAAGAAAATGAAATGAATCTTAGCTGCTAGCAACCAGAACAACCCCAGAGAAGTCCAGTTAGTTTCACCCTGTAGTCTTCATTTCCATTCCAAAAGGTTTCAGCAGGGAAGCTGAGAGTTGGCGCTCCCTTTGTGTTTCTGTGCATGGGCACTGACAAGGAAGCAGTATTTGAAGCTGTTCAGTGACCTTCTGCTTTCTCTACGATTGTATCCATGTCACTGAACTACTCAAAGTTATTGAACCTCTCAGTGACCTGCTGAGAGTATTCAGGTCCTGCCATGTCTCTGTTTGTTTGTGACACTGCTTTCACTCTGTCTGCCCCTCACATGCATTGGTGTTACATCCTGATGCCTTCTCCTTGGTACTGAGTACCTGGGGCTGTCAGAGCAGCTTTTCCTAGTCTTGGATTCTACTTCAGAGTTGCAAAAGGCTAGCTCTTCTGCATCCACCTTCCCCACAGCTGCTCCCTGCCAGACCTGATTCCCAATTAACAGCTAGTCATGCAGTCCCCAGGACTAGCAGCTTTGCAATGGTAAATCACATGCACTGATGGAACTTGATTGAAGCCGTTTTCTCTCCCTTCCCCCTGGCCCCCATGGGAAATTGCCCACAACGCAAATCATAGTGAGTCAACTGAGATGCAGTATTTGGTGGCATTGGCTTTATGTTACAGGACCTAGAAGTTGTTTTACTTCGTCTCTGTTTTATCTTTGATGCCTGCACTTACAGATTTATATTTATTGCTTTTGTATCAGAGCTGCCTAATAGGAGCCTAGAATAATCACTCCCTCAGGAACTTATGCCTTTTATTTTGCTCTCCCTCTAGGTTCTTATTGCCTCCCATTTGCCATCATATGAGCTTCGCCATAACCAAGTAGAGTCTATCTTCTTATCAGCTATTGACATGTATGGACATCAGTTTTGCATTGAGAACCTGCAGGTATACGTATAGCCCTTTTCTACCGCTCTGCACTCTTGTGCCATTTATTCTCAGGCATAGTTTAATTAAGTAATCAATCAGTCAATTTTGGCTCTCCGTGTAATGAAGTTTCATACCTTGACTTTCAAAAATAATTTATACTTATGCATATTTTTACATAAAAATGCTGTTAGAATTGTGGTTTAGTTTAAAAATCAAATAGGTCTGCCTTGACAGAAGTGTCCTATTGAAGTCTTTACCTCTTGTGCTTTTATCTAGAAAGTATCCAGAATTAAGTGGTAGCACTGGTTGATTTCTGATATTTGAATCAGAAGTATAAATAGGTAGTTGTTTGTCTTCTAAAGACAAAGCTACTTAAATGTCATTTAATTTTAATTTTATTTTAATGTGTATTATTAAGCTTTATATAGAGCCAGTTTTATAAAAGAGTATTGACTAATTTTTCTACTAATTGGAAGGACCTTGACTATTATTTTTTCGTGTGTGTGGGGAAGACCAGCCCTGAGCTAACATCTGTTGCCAATCCTCCCCTTTTTGCTGAGGAAGACTGGCCCTGGGCTAACATCCGTGCCCATCTTCCTCCACTTTATATGGGACGCCACCACGGCATGGCTGACAGGCAGTGCGTCGGCGGGCGCCCGGGATCCGAACTCGCAAACCCTGGGCTGCCAAGCGCGGACTAAACCACTGTGCCACTGGGCAGCCCCTTGACTATTATTTTTTAAACAACATCATTTGCTCAGGAATGACTTTGTATTTTTCTACCTGGAAATAAGGATAATATTGTTTTGTCTAGCCAAGAGAATCTTCAGGCTTTCTGTCAGATTTACTTCTGGGGACCCTAGAGAGGCAAGAAGGATGTTTTTTGTTTATTTAATTCATAACTGAAATATAGGGTTTCAACTGGGATTCAAATCTATGGTTTACCATGGTGGAATATTGAGACAATATTTAAGAAGTGGAGTACAGATATATGTCAGAAAGGATGATAATAATAATAATAGTCATAAAAACTTATATTAGCATATCATTAATGTATTGGTAATACATTATACTAAGAATTTTTCATATATTAACTCTTCTAATCCTCACAACCAGCCCTGTGAGAATAGGTATTATTATTTTTCCCATTTTGTAGTTGAGGCAGCTGAGGCACAGAGAAGGTATTCATACATGACATTTGGAGACAAAATTAAGTTTCACTAAATGCTTCAAATGCCAAATATTGGCCATTGAAATTGTTCTCTTTGGGATGTAAGGGTTTAAGCTTGTCTTTGTACCTTCCAGAAACTCATCTTGTCTGAAACATCTATTTTTGATGTCCTTCCAAACTTCTTCTATCACAGCAACCAGGTGGTGAGGATGGCAGCTCTGGAGGTAAGTTTTCATAGTAACGTGACATGACCTTCTTGTTGATTTCTAGCTGATTTTCTCTGTTTGGCTATGGTATCAGTCCTTTTTCTTTGGCCTCAAGGTTGGTTCTTAAGAGTAGAGTCTTCTTTTCTCTGAAACAGTAAACACTAAACCATGGTCTTACTCAAGTGTTTCATTTGAACTCATCACCAGCTTCTGGGCTCCAATCACAGGAAAATAGCTGCCAGCATTTTTCAATAGTTTTTGCTTTCCAGGTATTTGAATTCTCCTATTTCGTAATGAATTAGGATTCCCTATAACACAAGTGAAAAAATATATAGCTGATCAGAACATGTACCATTTTGTGATTTGGGCCAAATAAAATGGATTTTACTTATATTTGAAATTGTCAGGCATCTCTTATGAAATATGTCATCATGGAAAAGAAAGTAATAACATTTAATGAACTGTGTTTTAGGTGCTTTATTTTTCTCATTTAATCCGACAATTGCTTCATGAAGTAAGAAGAAAGTGAGACTTGAGAGGTTGCAACTTGACCAAAATCACATAGATAATAAGTGGAAGAGTTTGCAGTTGAACCCAGGTCAATCTGACTCAAAGATTTTCTGTTTCCACTACAGCACACCACCTCATTAAGCACAAAAATTGCAGGCCCTGAATACTGCTGTAGAATTGCCAAGTGATGTTTTTTGAAAATGAGGAAAAGATGATTTTACGTAATATGACATCACTATATCTGTTGCCAGCTCTTTGGGGTTACTTTTTATTTGTATTCTATGGGTAGAATGTAACGTATCCTACTCAGTAAATAACAAATTTTTTAAAATATCTAAGTGTTTTACAATGCTTTCATGTCATTTAATGAGAACTCTCCTTATATTCTTCACATGCTGATCGAATCCCATGTAGCATTTTATGTGCATGGCAAATTGGCTGTGAAGTGCACAAGGTTGGGCTGATGGTATTTGCTGAGATATAGCCTGTTGCCGTTTCTTTAAGTCTTGAGTCAAGTTAATGTGTTTGAGATATTATATGTCAAATTATACCATACTGCTTTTGCCTAGGGTTTGGGGACTATAAATAACCTAAAATTGATTTTGGGCAGTGGGAAAACAAAACAAAGATACAAGATAGTAAAAGAGTTGAATTGTACTGCAATTGCTTCTGTCTTCTCTCTTCACTCCTTAAGTGGCCCAGAATCAACACCTCTCGTACTCTCACTGCTTGCTTTTATCTTCTGTTGAAATGATCATGCTTAATGAGTTAATACTCGTGGTTCTATATGCTCTCTTTCACTAAAGATCAAACCTTCTCCAGAGTTTAGGTTAGCATGAAAGGTTTACTGCACACCTAGAGGTGTCCTGCAGAGGTAGGCTAGTTTTGTTTCCATTTATAATTATGGGTATAGTTTTAGACTGCAGCTTTATTAATTAAAGCAAGGTATGTATGTACAGAGCCTTGGGACTTCTATCACTACAGACCACCTTCTTCTGTATCAGATATCTCTTTTTTAAGACTGTCTTTTTCCTGCGCTAGCCATCTCTTAGTTTCTGTTTTTGGAGTGTATTTACTGAGGATTACTTTTTAACCAGGTGTATGTTCGAAGGGCTTATATTGCCTATGAACTTAACAGCGTACAACACCGCCAGCTTAAGGACAACACCTGCGTGGTGGAATTCCAATTCATGCTGCCCACATCTCATCCAAACAGGTGAGTTTGAGCTGGTATGTGCCCCTGAGTCACCTAGAACTCTATCAGGAGAGTCAAGGTAAGTAATATGTAGGACAGTTCCATGTGTTTTTTTAGCTAGAAATATAGAGCAGAAAACGAACAAATTTAAACCATTAAAAAAGAGCATCTTGGTGCCCACTTCTTTTTTTCCATCTTTGACCTGGAGAGAGAAAGTTTGGCCTAATTAAGATAAAAGTTTAGGATTACTCCATTCATTTTATTGTATTATGTCACTGAGGAAACATAGTTCTTTCCTTTCTTTCTTTTAAGTTAGAAAGAATTTACTAGCATTTTACTTGCTGGAACTTTGCCAAAAAATCACTTTTTTTTTAGCAGTTTAACTTAACAGTTGGAACATAAAAATAGCTTGG
Organism: Tapirus indicus; assembly: GCA_031878705.1. NCBI lineage: Eukaryota > Metazoa > Chordata > Mammalia > Perissodactyla > Tapiridae > Tapirus > Tapirus indicus. The sequence continues at coordinate 24,751,039 of CM062932.1, forward strand.
GTGGGATGCTTTTCTTTTCTGTGTGTTTGGTATGGGTTAAAGTTATACCTGAGCCAATTTTATTATCTCCCTAAAAACAGACACCTTAATTTAGCAGTTGGAACTCAATCAGTTTTTAAAAAATCACACTTCAGAAGCAAACTTAAATCCAAGTAAATTACTTAATTAAGCCATGCTGATTCCATTATTCTTCCCTTCCTAAGCCCTTTAAAAAATAAAATGTACATATGGAAGTTTGTTCCACTATTGCTTTGGTTTTAAAATGAAAATACTTAATCTTGTATACTCATTTTTTTAAAGTATTCTGAGGCATTGAAAACCTAGGAATTCCACCTACACACGTGTTCACCCCCTCCCATATTTTCGTTCTTTTTAGTAATCCACAGGAAATATAAATACCACAGCCAATCTTAAGCTGCCCCCTCCATTTCTTCTGTATGGCCTTTGGTTCTTCACTTTGTATTACGAGTACTGTGTCTTGAGGGATCCTTAGTTATAGACACCAGAAATGGTTTTGTTCTGAATTGCCACTTCACCCAAAGCAATAGAAACCCTTCCTGGAGACAAAGAAGTCTGTGCTGATACTTTTGGCCACTGGATGCCACTGTTGATCCAGCAGAGGTCAGCAGATGAGCAGAGACATCTTCAGAAAAAGTACTTCTCTTCTTTGTCTCAGAAGATCCTTTCATTTCTCCACCTCAAAAATACCTTATGGCTGGCAGAGAAAAGCATATATCCTTGATTTAGCAAGCATCTCTCAGTACATTTTTGCCTCTGTGGATTTCAGAATCTCATTTTCTAGAAACAAATGGTTGTCCTTCAGCGAGTGGCGAAGTACTCATGGCACACATGGGCTCAGCACTCCATCTTCTTTCTTTTCCTGCATTCCTTGAATAATTGTAGAGAACTACATGCTATACTAATGCTCTTTGTAATTCTCAGGACATTCTCCTTTCTTCCTGCTTTCTACTACCTCTTCCCTTTGGGCAGTGATTTGTAGTCATACTGCAGAGCTGCTTCTGATTTCCTTCCCTCCTTATTGCTCTCCTTGTCTTTCTGAGTTGCTCTCCCTGTCCTACTTTTTAATTTGAGGATATATGTCCAGTTTGGTGAGGGAAAGTCAACTGGCAAAATGAGAGAAATGCTTCTTTACTGTTTGTTGAGAAATCTTATTCACCTTTCCGTCTCAAACATGTGAATCTTGGTTAGTCCCGATATGGTTTTGAAACTTGTGTACTTGTCCCTCCCAACATCTGAGGTATACACACCCCTGTGTGTGTATGGATAAAGACCAGACGTGAACAGAACTGTAATCCTGATCTAAAGTCTTACTTGGTTGTGTGTATATAAAATTATAAACTGCTGGATTATTATTATCACTATCGTTATTATTTGTATAGATGTAAAAGTGAAGATAAGGGCAAATAAAGGAGGAAGGATAAATTAATCTTTGTGAAAACCAGAAAAATATTAAAATTGCTTTAGTGCTTTTTAAAATCTAAAGTCCTTTTGTTAGTTTAGGAATATAAAATGTATTATTAGATTTAATCACAGAATGATACATTCAATATTAGAGCTTATTCAATTATTACAGATTTGCTACTTGAATTTCATAAGATTTTATATATTTTTATAAATATTTTTGTTACAATTTGGGGTTATTACCTTATTCTGACACCAGTTAGTGTACTGCAATTCAATTCTGACACTAACCACCTGGAGTTAGACGCCACAAGTTAAGGGCTCAGTTCTCCATAAAACTGCCCCTAATCAGATGGGGCCACAGGTGGGGTTCCCAGGCCACCCTCATTTCTGATCAACTGGCTACAAATTTGGGGTTCCTGTGACCCCCTCAGGTTCAATAATTCACTAGAACAGCTTATAGAACTTAGAAAAGCACTATACTTACAATCACGGTTTTATTATAAAGGATACAGATTAGGACAAGCCAAATGAAGAGATACATAGAGGAAGGTCTGATGGGACCTAAACACAGAGTTTCCTTGTTCTTTCCCTGTGGAATCAGGGTACCTTATCCTCCCAGCATATCAATGTGTTCACCAACCAAGAAGTTCCATTGAGCTTCACTGTCCAGAGTTTTTATAGGGGTTTCATTACAACAGCATGATTGATTGAATCATAGGCTACATGATTAAACTCGATCTCCAGCCCCTCTACCCCCCTCAGAGGTCCAGCTGGCTCAAAGCCCCCAACCCTCTAATGACATGGTTAGTCTTTCTAGTGAGCAGCAAAGTCCTGAGTTATCATGTCTTAGCATAAACTCAGGTGTGATCCAAGGGGCTCATGAATAATGAAGACAGTTCTATTACTTGAGAAATTCTAAGGATTTAGAGTCTCTCTCCCAGGAACCAGGGACAAAGGCCAGTCAAATTCTTTATTATATAATAGGCCTGCTCACCTTACAAAAGAATTTTAAGATCTCTTAGTTTTAGCTAGTATTGAGCCAAGTTCCAACTTTTTTCTAACTCCAGTACTTCTATTATTGTTTTGAACAAGCAGGCAACAAGCATATTGTTTCTTATTCCACAGAGATTATTTACAGGAGACTGTCTACCAGCATCCATTCCACTCCCAGTCCTGTAAGGCTCAAGGACACAACTACGTCCACTAACCTCTAGATTAATGATTCTTGGAATTATCTGGGAAGTATTTTAAAAATACGCACACTGGGGTCCTGACTGCCAAGATTCTGATTCGTTTTGAACCAGGGGATGACTTTTTGAAAAAGCTCCTTTGGTAATTCTGAGGAACGTCTACATTTGGGAATCACTACTACTAGACCAGCACTGTCCAATAGAAATACAATGCAAGCCACATATATAATTTTAAATTTTCTATTGGCTATTTTTAAAAGGGTAATAAGAAACAGGTAAAATTACTTTTTTTATTGATGCTTAATAGTTTATAACATTGTGAAATTTTAGTTGTACATTATTGTTTGTCTGTCACCATATAAATGCATCCCTTCACCCCTTGTGCCCACCCTGCATCCCCCTTGCCCCTGGTAACCACTAAACAGTTCTCCCTGTTTGTGTGTTAGTTTATACTCCACATATGAGTGAAATCATGTGGTGTTTGTCTTTCTCTCTCTGACTTATTTCACTTAACATAATTCCCTCCAGGTCCATCTATGTTGTTGCAAATGGGACAATTTTGTCTTTTTCTATGGCTGAATAATATTCCATTGTATATATATATATTCCACATATTCCATATATATATATATATATATATATATATATATATGGAATATATATACGTTCCATATATATATATACCACATCTTCTTTATCCAATCATTAGTCGAGGGACACTTGTGTGGCTTCCACTTCTTGGCTATAGTGAATGATGCTTCAATGAACCCAGGGGTGCATAAGCCTCTTTGGATTGTTGATTTCAGGTTCATTGGATAGGTACTCAGTAGTGGGATTGCTGGATCATAAGGTATTTCTATTTTTAATTTTTTGAGGAATCTCCATACTGTTTTCCATAGAGGCTACAAGAGTTTGCATTCCCACCAGCAGTGAATTAGGGATCCCATTTCTGCACAACCTCTCAATATTTGTTGTTTTTGTCTTGGTGATTATAGCCATTCTAACAGGTGTAAGGTGATATCTTAGTGGAGTTTTGATGTGCATTTCCCTAATGATTAATGATGCTGAACATCTTTTCATATGCCTGTTGGCCATCTGTATATCTTCCTTGGAAAAATGTCTGTTCATATCCTCTGCCCATGTTTCGATCCAGTTGTTTGTTTTTTTGTTGTTCAGTTGTGTGAATTCTTTATATATTATAGAGATTAACCCCTTGTCGGATATATGATTTGCAAATATTTTCTCCCAGTTGATGGGTTGTCAGTTCATTTTGATCCTGGTTTCATTTGCCTTGTAGAAGCTCTTTAATCTGATGAATTCCTAATTGTTTATTTTTTCTTTTGTTTCCCTTGTCCGAGTAGACATGGAATTTGAAAAGATCCCTTTATGACTGATGTCAAATAGTGTACTGCCTATATTTTCTTGCTGGACTTATATAGTTTCAGGTCTCACTTTCAGATCTTTGAGTTAACCATTTTGAGTTAATTTTTGTGTATGGCAAAAGAAGATGGTCTACTTTCACTCTTTTGTATGTGGCTGTCCAGTTTTCCCAGCACCATTTATTGAAGAGACTTTCCTTTCTCCATTGTATGTTCTTAGCTCCTTTATCGAAGATTAGCTGTCCATAGATGTGTGGTTTTATTTCTGGGCTTTCAATTCTGTTCCATTGATGTTTGTGTCTGTTTTTGTACTAGTACCATTCTGTTTTGATCACTATTGCTTTGTAGTATATTTTGAGGTCACAGATTGTAATGCCTACAGCTTTGTTCTTTTTTCTCAGGATTGCTTTAGCTGTTCAGGGTCTTTTGTTGCCCCATATGAATTTTAGGATCTTTGTTCTATTTCCATGAAGAATGTCATTGGGATTCTGATTGGGATTGCATTGAATCTGTAGATTGCTTTAGGTAGTGTGACATTTTAACTATGTTTATTCTTCCAATCCATGTGCATGGGATATTTTTCCATTTCTTTATGTGATCATCGATTTCTTTCAATAATGGCTTATAGTTTTCATTGTATAGGTCTTTCACCTCCTTGGTTAAATTTATTCCCAGATATTTTATTCTTTTTGTTGCGATTGTAAATGGGATTATCTTTTTGAGTTCTCTTTCTGTTAGTTCATTATTAGCATATAGAAATGCAACTGATTTTTGTAAGTCGATTTTGTACCCTCAACTTTGCCATAGTTGTTGATTATTTTTAATAGTTTTCCAATGGATTCTTTAGAGTTTTCTATATATAAAATCATGATGTATGCAAATAGTGAGAGTTTCACTTCTTTGTTGCCTGTTTGGAGTCCTTTTATTCCTTTTTCTTGTCTAATTGCTCTGGCCAAAGCCTCCAGTATTATGTTGAATAAGAGCAGTGAGAGTGGGCACCCTTGTCACGTTCCTGTCCTCAAAGGAATGGCTTTCAGTTTTTCCCCTTTGAGTATGATGTTGGCTGTGGGTTTGTCATATATGGCCTTCATTATGTTGAGGTATTTTCCTTCTATACCCATTTTGTTGAGAGTTTTTATAATAAATGGATGTTGGATCTTTTCAGATGCCTTCTCTGCATCAATTGAGATGATCATGTGGTTTTTATTCCTCTTTTTGTTAATGTGGTGTCTCACATTGATTGATTTGTGGATGTTGAACCATCCCTGTGTCCCTGGTATAAATCCCACTTGGTCATCGTTTGTGATCTTTTTGATGTATTGCTGTATTTGGTTTGCCAATATTTTGTTGAGAATTTTTGCTTCTGTGTTCATTAGTGATATTGGTCTGTAGTTTTCCTTCTTTGTATTGTCTTTGGCTGTGGTATCAGGGTGATGTTGGCCTCGTAGAATGTGTTAGGAAGTGTTCCGTCTTCCTCTATTTTTTTGGAAAAGTTTGAGAAGGATAGGTATTAAATCTTTGAATGTTTGGTAAAATTCTCCAGAGAAACCATCCGGTCCTGGAATTTTATTTTTGGGGAGGTTTTTGATTACTATTTCAATCTCTTTACTTGTGCTTGATCTATTCAAATTCTCTCTTTCTTCTTGATTCAGTTTTGAGAGGTTGTATGAGTCTAAGAATTTATCCATTTCTTCTAGATTGTCCAATTTGTTGGCATATAGTTTTTAATAGTATTCTCTTATAATCCTTTGTATTTCTGTGGTATCTGTTGTAATTTCTCCTTTTTCATTTCTAATTTTATTTATTTGAGCCCTCTCTCCTTTTTTCTTAGTAAATCTGGCAAAGGGTTTATCAATTCTGTTTATCTTCTCAAGGAACCGACTCTTAGTTTCATTGATCCTTTCTACTGTCTTTTTTTGGTTTCTATTTCATTTATTTCTGCTCTAATTTCTGCTGACTTTGGGCTTTGTTTGTTCTTTTTTTCTAATTCTGTTAGATGTAGTTTAAAGTTGCTTATTTGGGATTTTTCTTGTGGGCTTGTATTGGTCTGAGTTTCCCTCTCACGACCACTTTTGCTGCATCCCACATGAATTGTTAGGGTGTATTTTCATTTTTGTTTGTCTCCAGATATTTTTTGATTTCTCCTTTAATTTCACCAATGATCCATTGGTTGTTCAGTAGCATGTTGTTTAGCCTCCACATTTTTGTCACTTTCCCAGTTTTTTTCTTGTGGTTGATTTCTAGTTTCATAGCATTATGGTTGGAAAAGATGCTAGTTATGATTTTAATCTTAAATTTATAGAGGCTTGCCTTGTTTCCCAACATGTGGTCTCTCCTTGAGAATGTTCCATGCGTGCTTGAGAAGAATGTGTAATCTGCTGTTTTGGGGTGGAGTGCTCTATATATATCTATTAAGTCCATCTCATCTAGTTTTTCATTTAAGTCCACTATTTCCTTGTTGACTTTTTGTCTGGATGATCTATCCATTGATGTAAGTGGGGTATTAAGGTCTCCTACTATTATCGTGTTGTCGTTAGTATCTCCTTTTAGGTTTGTTAATGGTTTCTTTATGCACTTTGGTGCTCCTGTGTTGGGTGCATATATATTTATAAGTGATATGTCTTCTTGGTGGAGTGTCCCTTTTGTTATTATTTATTGCCCCTCTTTGTCTCTCATTACCCTTTTTATCTTGAAGTCTACTTTGTCTGATATAAGCATGGCAACACCTGCTTTCTTTTGTTTGCCATTAGCCTGGAGTATTGTCTTCCATTCTTTTTTTTTTTTTTTTTTTTTGGCGAGGAAGACCAGCCCTGAGCTAACATCCACTGCCGATCCTCCTCTTTTTGCTGAGGAAGACTGGCCCTGGGCGAACATCTGTGCCCGTCTTCCTCTGCTTTATATGGGACGCCGCCACAGCGTGGGTGACGAGCAGTGCATCCTTGGGCGCCCAGGACCCAAACCTGCGAACCCCAGGCTGCCAAGCGCGGACTAAACCGCTGCGCCACTGGGCGGCCCCAAAGCAAAACTTCTTGAGGGAGAAAACAGATACATTCTTTAACCAATATTTTGTATTTTCTTCCCCTGGCACTTGGTCTTCACATTCTTAGCCAGGCATTCATTTGAAGTAGACTATATTTGTCCAGCAAGTCCTTAGAAGTGAGTATCTTTCTAAGCTATATTATCAAAGCGAAACTACAGTCTCTTGTTGTGTGTGGAGTCACCTGGTGGAATTCCATTCCTGCAGTTTGTTTTTAACTGGTAATTTAGCCCCCATGGGTTGGGATGAAACATGGCTCTCTCACAGCAAAGTGAGAACAGTGGAGTATTTTTTCAGGAAAATGCCTTAGATGCCTTTTGGATTGAAGACCTATGTCCCATTAGGACGTGTTTTGATTTTTAGAGAAGCAGGCAAAACACAAGCAATTGCCAATGCAAATCAGTGGAGCAGCCTCTAAGAAGGGAGAAGACACACCTTTGGGCAGTTAGCGTGTGGCCAACATGCTTGGTGCCTTTTAATTTTTGTTTAAATTCATCATAGGACTTTGTATGGCTTGATACTTTTTTATACTTTTAGAAAGTTTTAGAAAGTTTTTATTTTATTGTGGAAAGAACTCAACATAAGATCTACGCTCTTAAATTTTTAAGTGTATTGTTGACTTTAGGTACAATGTTGTACAGCAGATCCCTGTTGCTTATTCATTGCTTGAGTGAAAATTTTGCTTGACATTTAGTTACTCTATGTTTCAGTATAATTTGACTGTTTTTTTCTGATACTTCTCTCAATATTTCTTTGAAAAAAGCAGCAGTTGATGAAACAGTTTATTTCTAATCTCTGTGATTTTCTGAATCATCCTTCTTGTTAGGAGGTAGGCTTCAGTCAAGGTACGTTACCTTCTTCTTGATCTTCTACCCAAGACTTCTAAATTTTTTTCTGGGAACTGTAGTTGCATCTTTTTGGCATCCGCAGGTCTTATTCACCAGAGGATCCAATTATCAGAGTTTCACTCAGGGAAGCTCCTGATCTAGATACACCCCTTTCTTCTTACATTCCCTTCACTGGAACAGCAGCTACAGAAATTTTCCTGATGTAAGCATAGTAGGAAATATATATATATATATTTATATACATATATATATGTATATATGACACATGGGTGTGTGTATGTATGTTTTTCCTTCTTTAGCTTCTTAGCATTTAAAGGCTATGTCCTATGGTATGTGAATTTTTTTGAGGGGAGAGGATTGTTGCTGTCTTTTTTTTCCTGAGGAAGATTCACCCTGAGCTAACATCTGTTGCCAATCTTCCTCTTTTTGTATGTGAGCCACCGCCACAGCATGGCCACTGACAGACAAATGGTGTAGGTCTGCACCTGGGAACCAAACCTGGGCCACCAAACAAAGTACGCCAAATTTAACTACTAGGCCACAGGGGCTGGCCGATTGCTGTCATTTTTAAAAGGTGGCTTGTAGCCAGTTAGCAGTTGTTTTTAAAGGAGAAGTAAATGAGTTTCTTCAGTCATTTTCTTGGTTCAGGAATAGTCAGGACAGCTGGTCTGCACTAACAGAATGTTTTATTATTATCCAAACTTTTAGGACTTAATTCTTTTGTCTAAGATTCTATCAGCTCAGCTCTTTAGTGAGTTCAAATAATATTTTACATGAATTAATCCTGGAGCTCAGGCTATATTATTCAGCATAACTTTTTCTCTTTCTTCCTCCTGTGAGGCTCAGGGTTTAGAGCCCAAGGTGTGTGTGTTTGTCATTTTTCTCATTCTGAAACCCTAGTTTATTACTCACTGGTGCTGGTGATGCAAAAGCTTGTTACACTAAAGCATCATCCTGAATGTCTTTATTTTTGACAATTGACTGACTCATTTGACATTCAGGATTTCCCTTAGCTTGCTTTGGGCATATTAAGTAACTCAGAATAATCTGAAAGCAAATAAGTTCTTTAGTACACCTACATATTTGATCTTCTAAAATTTAGCTATATTTATACAAACATGTGTAAAGTCTGTTATCCCATAAACTCTGTGGCAATGCTTATGGCTGTGCGTATTATGATAGTCTGGGAGTATGAAATTTAAAACTGCAAATGATTTTCATAAGTAATACATTAGTGAACATAATTCATTGTTTTTGACTTTTAATTTGTGATTCAAATAAGCATGAAAACTGGTGCAGAAGGTGGAAGTATACTTTGTTGTATGTTTCTGTACATATATATATAATGGGTGAGGACCTATTGGCGTTTATTTCCACCTATTTTTTAGATGAAAATCCATTCTTTAATTAAGTCAAGTTACATTGTACTTTCTCTGCTGTTTGCTCCTTGTGAATTTGGCCTGTGTTATGATGTTTTAATTCAAGCACTTTCCTTTTCTCGTGTCTTACATCCAGAAGAGGTCAGCTATGTTCTCCCAGGATAGCACATGTTTTGGTCGTGACTGAGTTTAGGCTGCTTGGCATCTTCAATGTTTAGCTGTCAGTGGGTGGCCTCTGGACCTTCTTTTTATGAAGAAGGTTGTGAGGAAGTTTAGAAATCAGAAGCCTTCCATGTGACTAATCAGCAGCCTGCTGCCATCCTTGAGAATTCTGATAATCTTTGACACCCAGAGATTAGACTCTTCTTTGGCTCCTACTGAGACACTCAAAAGTCATCCAACTTGTAGCATTTTTTAGCAGTGGGAGCACTTGGTGGTAGTTAGCAGGCCAGAATGAGCTATAAATAAATAAAATCCTACAGTGCTTGCTTCCCTCATTCAGGGTAGTCTGCTGATAAGATGCAAGCAGCTGGCAGAAGAGAAGATTCTCAGCAGGTTTAAGTGCTTACCAAAGTGCTTTCCTGTATCCATGGCTCAGCTTCCAGTCTCTGCTGTGTTATTTTGGCACTCTAGACTTGCAAGATTGGAGAGTCGAGTTTAAAACTCTCAATATATCATTAGGGTAGCCCAAGGTCCCTTCTTGTCAAGGAAGACTAGCTGATTCCAGGGGGAAGGAAAAGCAGAATCCAGGGCATCTGTAAATCCCTGTAGTTTTGTGCTGTGGGTTTGTAGCTAATTATACAGCAGGCCACAGTAATATGCTGTAGCTCTGTTGGCGTACTTGTTTTAGAAAGAGCAAAATCTTCCAGCAGAGCAAAGAAGGGGCTTTGGAGGAGCTGCAAATGAATGAAGCAGTGATCATTTTATTGTAAACTAAATCTCTGCAGTGGAATCAGGGCATCTGAACTGCAAGGAGGTGGTGGGAGAGACACCAGTAGAAATACATGGTTCAGATGTGTTTTACAGCTCTTGATTTGGATTCTCCTGTAGAAATATAGTCACTCAAGGAGACCACCACTGGTCACAGCCAGTCAAATTGCTCTTTCTCCTATGGTACTGCTGTTAGCGACTGCTAGTAGGTTATTCGGCCGACCTCTTCTGATTCTGCTTTGTTGCCTGATTTCAAAAGATTTGCCCTATACTGGCTCTCAGTCACAGCTTGATGTAACCACTGCTGTTTTGCATGCATCCCCATCATTTTCATGTAGGGTCTTTTTTTGTTGTTCAAGTTAGAAGGCAAAAGAATTGGGAGCATTTTTATATGATGAAAGGTTTACGTAGGGCCAGCTAGAATCGGGCGAAATGAAATTCCATTGGGATGGATGGTAAAAGGCTCAGAGAACTGGTGACTGTCAGAGAAGTCAGTGTCCCTTAAATAAAGAGGGTTCGGCTAGCAGACGGCAACTCTGCCTTTGCATTCATATTGAGGCAGGCTGTCCAGCCATTCTAGGCAGGCAGATCAATAAAATCAGAGGTGACTTAATGCCAAGAACCTCAGAATTCAAAGGATTTCTCTTGTCCTTCTTTAAATTTATTCTATATTGATGTGGAATGCTAGCCTCAGGAACTGAGATGAGAGAATGCCATGTCTAGATTCTGGATTATGACGCCATATTGAACAATGTCCTTGGAAAGCATCCCCTTTGGTTTCTCAGTTGTCATGTCTGTAAAATGGAGCTAATCTACTATGAGGAAAATTATTCCAATATTTATCAAAACACTGTGAATGAAGATTCATCGTAAGTGCTTTGCATAGTGTAAACAGCAAATGTTTTATGAGAAGTGAATTTATACCCCATTTATGTATTTGAAAATGCATTTGATTGCCTTATCAGAAGTTGAGCAATTTGACTATTTTCATATGATGAGTATGCAGTGGAAGGTGGTAAGATTTTATTTTATTTTTAGCTACATATATGGAATATTTCACTCATATGCAGTCTCTTCCTTGGTTGTTTATTTTTGTACAGACCATGGATCTAGCTTTCTAGTGTGTCACAGTAGTGTACAGTATGCCACATTGGTCATATTCTTATATTGATCAAATAGCCCCTGTATAGGGTAACAAAACATTAAAATGGTCATTATGGACATGGCTAAGTATTTGCCTGGTAATAGAGAGTTGATCCTTCCTTCTCTGCTCATCTCCCCTGGAGCCCCTAGATTCTTAGTCTACCAAAGAGGATAAGCTGTCTCTAAACTTAACCTCTTACATGATTGATTTGGGGCCATTCCTTTAAAACTGGAGATATTGGAAGTTTTTGTTCTTACCCCATACTGTGTAGATGGTGCACCAGTTCCTATAACAAAGCAGCAGAGAATCGCTTGAGAGCTTGAGAATCGCTGGTGGAGAAGGGCTGGCTTTTTGTTGGTGGTGTTCTTTTCAATTCAGGCCTTTTTCTACTGAAAACTTGGCCCTTATCCTGTGAAGTCTCCCCAAGGGGTTAGAGTATAGCTACAGAAGCAGTGAAACCATTTTATTACTTTAAGAAATGTGGTTAACAGTTGAGAGAGATTATATTGGTTTCTAAATTCCTGAAACCTGGATGGATGGAGCCTGAGATTGCTTTGCTTTGACTGTAAAGTTCTCTCTGAACTGAGGTTCATGGTAAGGAACTGTGCAGGTGGCCCATTTCTTCAGAATCCTTTACATCTTAAAAAGACTTTCCTGTATTCTCATTAGCATCTATATTTAGTTTTCTGCTTAGTAACACCTCTCTCTGCTCTAGAACCTGTGCATACTTTTTGTTTGTTGATGAGAGTCAGGTGTATTATAGCTAAGGGTCTCTTGTAAAATGAAACCAAAGCCCCTGAGTGAGAGGCTCAAAGAATCCAAACAGCAAAGGCGTAGGTTTTTGCACTCAGAGGTTGCTCTTGCTGCCTTATGAATTCACTCTGTGATACAGGTTTGATGCAGAGAGCATTGCTACTCACAAATCACATGAGGTATACAGTTTGTGTGCAGTGATATGTCACAGCTTTTTATTTATATGGCCGGCTCAGTCTGTTCTGCTCCTTTCACTGCCAGGAAAAGTGCATCATTTTCCTCCCTCTCTCCTCCTTCCCACATATCATCAACACCACCCACTATGTTCTGCCCATTAAGTCCTCTGTGTGCCAGAAAATCCCAACAATGATTAAATGCTGATAAAAGAATGTTAGAAGGTTAAGATATCAACCAATCAACCCCCTTACAACTACTCCTAAATTGTGGGTAGTAAGTGTAACTTTGTCCTTTAACACTGAAAATAAGGGGGTTTCTGTTGTCTTTTTTTTTTTTTTTCAGTTGAGGAAATGACAGATGTCAAATTAAGGAAAAAAGAGTTGGTGGCAAAGACTAAAGAGAATGTAGGAGACTTGCCTTGTAGTTTCCATTCTTATCCTAGTCTTTCATGACTTTGGGACATTCTTTATCAGGAAATTCTAGGGCTAGCCAAATTTAGATAAGGTTTTATTTATGAGAGGCCTAGAGTTTTTAAGCTTACAGCAATTTTAAAAAGTGATTATTACCCTCAACTCATTTAATTTAAGAATTATTAATTTAATTTTAACAAATTGTACCACTCTAGTCATAGAATTCTTTGGTCATTACATTCCTGCATGATTTTCAGTTCCTTTAAGCTCCTATAGTACAGAGTACACTCCTTTTCAGTATCCCACACCAACCCCCAGTCTATGGGAGGAAGAGCATGACTAAAGAGACTTAGAAAAGGTAGCTAGGAACCTAGATTACTGGCTATTTTTCTTTGGAAGAGAGTTTGTAGGTTCATCACATATCTTAGAAAGCAATTAATGTGGAAGGGGCTGTGGAATGAACTTCTTTCAACCTCCTTATTGCGTTTTTAGTAAAATAGGAACAAGAAAAAAGATTCTCTAAGAATCTTGTCAAGAATTGTATTTTGGGGCCGCCCGGTGGTGCAGCGGTTTAGTCCGTGCTTGGCAGCCCGGGGTTCGCGGGTTTGGATCCCGGGTGCCCACCGACGCACTGCTTGTCATCCACGCTGTGGTGGCGTCCCATATAAAGTGGAGGAAGATGGGCACGGATGTTAGCCCAGGGCCAGTCTTCCTCAGCAAAAAGAGGAGGATTGGCAACAGATGTTAGCTCAGGGCTGGTCTTCCTCACAAAAAAAAAAAAAAAAAAAGGTATTTCATGTTGAAGCTTAAGATAATATACCATATCATATAACTTAAATTAATTTTCATGAGCCTGTGTTTTATCACTACTCTGCACTATTTTTTTGTAATAGAGCTATAAAAAAAATCCGTGGTAAATACATTTTGACCCTGTCCATCAACAGCTGCTGTGGTGAGGTAGGTGAGGAGCCAAGCCTTTTTGGAGGCACCCTGCGGGTTGAAGGGTAATGAGCACTTAATTATGTCTGCTGAATGCCAGAGCTGCCAAACTGGAGCTCCTCACGACTGGTCTGCATCTGCTCTGACAATTCTTTTACTGTGGCTTTCACTAACCTATCAGTAACTAACTGTGGTTGTTTAATTACAGAGGGAACATCCCCACGCTAAACAGGTATGGTATGTTTAGTTTCTTTTCCAATTAAAAGCAGCTTTTTTTGTGACTTAGAATAGTGAAATTGGGGAAAAAATAACACTATACTTGACAAGCTAATATGTTATCTTCTGCTAGGGAGTCCTCAGCTCCCCTTTGGGCATACTAAATTATTCTTTCTGTTTGGAAAACATGTCTTCAGCTTTTCTTCAGCTGTTCAAAAAGCAGTACCTGAAATACCAGGCAGTGTGGAAAAGCTCCCATCCAGCTGTATGTGATAGGGGAGTTGTCTGCCTGATGTTCGCTTTGCTGTGAACATCATCTTTTTGCTAAGTTCTCTGTTTAATTTGGTGCTTTCAGTGGAGAAACCTTTAAGGTTACTCCTATCCTGGCAAATTGTTCATAATGTTTTCAGTTTTTAGTTTCTCTAATTTGCTTCTTCTATTAGAGGAATGCAAATGCAGAAATAGCTGATCTCATGTTTTATCAGTTTGTTAGCTATTTTTCTAAAGTGTTAAAGTGTAATGATATGAAAGTCAAGTTTTATTTCAGACTTGTAATAAGATTAACACTGGAAAACCGTATTTAAGTTTTGATATGTGTAGCTCTGTGAAGAGGTTTCCAGACCAATATAACACAAGTGATGTTTTAGTATTTTGAGTTCCTCCTGCTCCTGAGCTGAGCAAGGCAACACAGTGCAAGTTTGAGAGGACAGCAACTCTGATTGGAATTGAATCCACAAAATGCCAGAGCATGATAAGTTGGTGGCGAGGTCTTTGTAGATGATCAGTTATACATTGGAATGTTTATAGGCTTATGCTTATTTTGTCCCTCTCCCTTTAAATGTTAAGTAATCAAAATTGATTATAGCTTTTAGAGTCCAATTTGGATGGGGAGAGGAAAGAGAGTACTTCTGTTTGGTCCTCTTGTCTGCCCTTGGAGAGGGGGCTTGTTTCATTCCTGCCTGCCTTCAGCTGTACTGGCCTGTGAACATAGTAGTGGGGGAAACTGAATAGTAGATATTTCCTATAGGATTCAGTTGAGTAAAGAGTAAAAAGATACTTAACCCCACGTTTGCCACAAACTCAGCCTGTTGGCTTATTCAGAGGGAGTTCCCTTTGAATGTTATCTGAAACCCTTTTAATTTTCCTGTCTAATGCCAGGCAGGTAGAAAAGATATACTGCCTCACAAACTTGCTACTTTAGTAAATATATCTGGTGATCCTAGAAAAGAGGATAATACAACTCCGAATCCCAGTTTCTAGTGAGCACCACGTGTATGACTTGCTTGATGTGTGTTTCATTTGTTTGTTTCATTCCTGGTATCAATGGTTTCCTCTCCCACTCTGCCTTTCTATTCCCTAGTACTGTCAAAAGGTGAAGTACCTTTCTCATAGTCACCATTTGCCAAAGGAATAAAAGCCTGGAGTGTCAGTCTCTATAGTCTGTGTGAGCAGCACTTCCATCCTATAAAAAATTCCATTACCTTTTATAATTAAAATTTGTAATAGAGTACAGTATGTACCCAGATCTTAAGTCCACACTGCTGGTTCTCTTCCCCCTGCAACACTGCAGGTGGTACACTTGAAGATTTTTGAGCAGCTCCCCAAAGTTCAGGTGCTGCTGCCTTGCTCTGGACTTGCTTCATATCAGTATGCCGGTAAGATGTCAGGCAAGTCCTGCAGGCGTCCTTTAGCTTGGTCCTTCCTAACAGGCTCTCCTGATTGACTGGGCTTTCAGAAACACTTTATAGTACTATTTATCAGTACGTACTGCTGAGGTGCATCAAGGAATATACAGATCATTATGTTTTTAGATTGAACCAATCAGTTCAGTTCTCTTCAAGCATCTCTATTTAGCACCTGTTTGTCATGCTTACACATACTTTGAGACCTATGCTCTGCCCTTTTGTATCTTGCTGAGATTTATTAAGGGCTTTTGATGAAGGTATGTTTACTTTGGTATAGAAGTGTTTAACTATAAAAAGGAAATTTTGCAATTTGGGGTTGAAAAATGTCTTTTTCAAAAAGGGAGGAGCTATAATCCTTATAACTGCTATCCCTATCAGCCCATTAAAGGAAAAAGTAAATACCTCAGTAAAGTTCCTTTTATAAACTGTGACTTGTTTCAGTATGATAAATAATGTTTTTTTGTAGTGATTTACTAAACCCTTCCAAGTGACTTGTTCATCTATCTGTGAATACTTAATCTATTACAATTCCTAGAGAAAAATGCCTTATGTGTTGTCCAGTTACAACTCACTTGCATGCTTACTTCCTTTTAAAAGAGGGAATGTTTGAGAAGGGGAAGATGCAGGATGGTTTTTAACCCTATGTGCTATTCACTCATTAGACATTTCATAGTGTTGTATTAAAACTGCCATGAAATTCCTGATAGTCCTTAAATTTTTATTTGGAGAAATTTTGTGGTGGTAAAAATATAGTTTATGTTGGGGGCAATTCAAATGAAAAGGTTAATGTGAATCTAGCAAGACAGCCTTATCCACAGTGGGTGAAAAACCAAATCTGCTCTGCAACCTGACTCTACCTCAGAGTTTCCTCCTAGCTCCTTTCCTCTATTGTTCCTCTCGCAATCCTTGCTCCTACCCTCCTTGTCTAACGCACTTGATTGAATTACCATTTAGAATGTCCTTCTCCTCCAATCTCAACCACTATGGCATGACTCATGTAGCTAATGTCAGCGATGTGCTATTGGACAACTCCTTCACGCCGCCATGTCAGAGGATGGGCGGAATGGTCTCTTTTCGGACTTTTGAAGATTTTGTCAGGTAAGACACTGTGGAACTGTGTCTGTACAAGGGGGCCCATGGGCATCTCTGTTTTGGGGTCTCAGATTTTTGCCAAATGAATGAAGTTCCCCAGAATAGCCATGAGCCAGCTAAGGAGATGTAACCCTTGCTGTATATGCCCTCGGAGAGGTATATGTCCTTCCATTTCCACCTCTCATTCAGACTCTACAAGCCTCTACTTGTTATATAAGCCTGGTCAGAAAAAAAGAAACAAACAGAAACCATCTTTTCCTTAGGAGCTAACAGAAGAAGCTGTCTGCTCTGTGATGAGTGAAATGTCAGGAGAAATTAAACACAACACTAGAGTGAGCCCCACCAGAGACGATACATCTTTTGATTAAATGCAGTCAGCATCTATCTCTTGATGTATACTGATGCATTACCCTAGGGGGAGGGGTAATTACATTGGTCTGTCACTGCTCCAGTCCCAGGCTCTTTCTGTTACTTTAAGACCGATGATGACAGCAGTACTCATATCTTACATATGAAAAAAAAAGCAAAGAGCTTTAGATCATTCTTTTTTAAACAGAAAAAATATATATGGTTTATTAAAGTTTAAACAATCCATCCTCCTAATTTCTGCCACTTGGTGAAATTTTGCATGTCACCTCTAGCCACTGGTGATTCTATTCAGTTGGCTGTTGAGCACAGGGTAGAATAGATTATTCTTTTAGACTGAGCTGGCAATGGCAGCGTTAGTTTCCTGCCACTTGGATTTTCATGGTGGGTGTTTCTGTGGTATTTTTCAGGATCTTTGATGAAGTGATGAGCTGCTTCTGTGATTCCCCACCTCAAAGCCCCACATTCCCTGAGGCAGGTCACACATCTCTATACGATGAAGACAAGGTACAGCGTCCCCTTTGTTCCTTCAGACACAGGATTTGTACTATATACTATCTTTCTGACTCTGGAACATTATAGGGAAGAATTCATCTTTTTACTCTATATTATTTAATTTTCTATGCCTCATCAAAGTATTTCTGGAAATAAGTGGAACATAAATTCTAACCTGAAAAAAAAAAAAAACCTGTATTAATCTTGGAATCCATAGTGTAGAATGGATTTAGCTATTTCCATTGCAGCTGCCTCCGGGTCTCTGAATATTGTTTCAAAGACTTGAGCTTTGGTTGCTTTAATTCTTACTCAGTGATGGCTTGTGTATTTGCAGAGTAGTGCTATTGTAGTCTCCAGGGAATGATGGACTTTAAAAGATAGCAGGAAAATATAGGTATTTTGTTTAAAACCTTGTCCTTTTATTAAATCCCTCATTTTCATTTCTTAGTAAACAAATCGTTCTGTTTTTTCCTTACCAGGTATTTTCCCATGGTTTGAACTTCCAGTGTTTGATATATTGTTAGGAAATATATTTTGTGAGAATATGTGCACATGGCTTCTTTCACTCATTTTTCTTTGCATTCTGTGAAGAGATGTGGCAAATGGCTTCATTCCCGTTTTATTGGTGAAGAAGTTGAGACATAGTGGTCTTCAAGTCCATGTCTAGTCACGATTTGGAGCTACCTCTAGCTAATGCCTTTGCTGCTTTGTCTTTTAAAAGTTAGGTGTTTTACTTTAATCTTCATTGTGGATGTTGTGTAGTGGTTTCAATTTGCTTATTCGTACTAGTGGGCAAACCAAAATGTCCTGTGGGGCATATCTCTTTCAGGTGTTCTACCAAGCACTGTAACTTCTCTCTGCCTCTGTATTAGCCAGCCTCCTAATTTCTTTGTCTTGTGTTCTTGGGTTGCAGGTCCCCAGGGATGAACCAATTCACATTCTAAATGTGGCTATTAAGACTGACTGTGATATTGAGGATGACAGGTTGGCAGCTATGTTCAGAGAGTTTACCCAGCAAAATGTAAGTCCTCAATTGGGTGGAAACTGGTGATGGCCCATTTCCTGCTGGTTGTGTGTCATATCCATCCTTTTATCAGTTGTTACTTGTAAGGCCTATCCCTGATAATGGCTATGTTTTTTACATAGTTCTGCCTGTAGGGGTAAAATTCCAGAGTGATTTAATGGTATATAATGAATATCTTTGTATGTCAAAAAATATAGACTTCAAATATTTTAAATGTTTTAAGGAAGGGAAGTTGTGTTCCTAAATCTTTCCCAGAGCTCCAGTCTTGAACTTTGTCACCTGCTGAATTTTTTTTTTTTTTTTTTGGTGACTTAACTCTGTATGTCTTGGCCCAAACTCCCCTCAGGTCTCTTCTCTGTCCTTCCCTCCCCTCCCTTAAAAATATTGATTATACTTCCATCCTCTTTTCAACTTTATGTCACTTAGATATCTCATGTTGACATCAAACTCCATAGTTTAAACCCAAATTCCCATTATTTTCTTTCATCTCTTCTGACCCCCCAAATCTCCCCCCCCCCAAAAAAAAAAACAGAAAAATCCAAGCAGCTGTAGGGGAGGAAGACAAATCCTCTACCCTCTAGGTCCTTCTGACTGGGCTACGAATTAAATTCACATGAGACAGAATAACAGGAGGAAATCAAACAAAGCTTTAACATGTACACATGGGAGAAACCCAGGAAAACTGAGTAACTTGCCAAAATGTGGAGGCTGTTACCTTAAATACTATCTTCAGCCAAAGACAAAGGAGGATGTTGGGGTGGGGGAAGTCACTTACGGGAGATTACCAGAGAAGTACAGTAAACAAGGGTAAGGTTATTATGTAGATTTAAGTCTTTTCCTTCCGTTGTTAAGAGTTTCTAGAGATAAGGTCATCCCCCCTTCTTCCTGGTACAGGGGAGACATCTTTACAAATGGAGATTTCCCTTACAAATGTAAGTGTCTCTTACAAAGGGTAACTTCTACATGGTTTTCAGAGCTTTTCCCATGTCTGCGGTTTTTAAAAGTAATCAGCCCAAAATAATCCCTATGCCAAAGAGACACATTTTGGGGTGGCCAATTCTGATCTCCCACACGACCAAACCCTTTCTCCCCAGTCATTCAGAAATCATGACTTCCATTGTTCTTCCCCTCCACCCACCATCTGTATGTGTTTATTTGTATCTGGTCAGTCACCAAGATCTGTTATTTATTCTTTGCAGTGTCTCCTATCCTTTCTTCTTTTCGGTTTTTTAATTCCCACTACCATCTCTCTAGTTTACAGCCTTACTCTCCTCACACCTGAGACACCGCAGCAAGTGTCCTTGTGAGCTACCTGTCTTCCTTTACTCCCTCCCTCCAAACAGGACCATTCTGCTCACCACCAAAAATTAAATGTCCAAAATGTCCCCTTACCAAGCTATTCTCCCACTCAACAGTAATTTCCTCTTGCCTTCAATGTACCTCCTTAACTTGATATTTAACATTAGCCTGTCAACAAAGGCTAACAAGGTAGCCTCTGCCGTTCCATGAAAAGACCTCAGTCTTGATCTCATCTACCTTATATACTTCATCTTTCCTACTGCTCCTCACCTGGAATGTTTTCCTTTCTTTCTTCCTTTCCTTCTTCGTTCCTTCCTCTTTCTCCTGCTTATTTTCAGAACAGTCTCAAATTTCACTTCTTTTATGAGGGCTTCTCTGAGTAGCCCTAACTAAAATGTATTTTTCTCCTTTGAATTTCTAATCATTTGGCATACATTTATTAGCAATAATAACACTTTTAATTTATAAAGAACTTCCATGTGAATTTTCTTATTTGCACCCTACCACAATCCCATGGGATTAGATTAGTTAGAAATTATTCCAATTGTACATGTAGGCAAAAGCTCAAGCTCAGAGAGATTGAGTCCCTTTAGTCCACCAGCTGGTAGATGATAGAGCAAAGACGAGAATTTAAGGCTTTGATGCCAGCTCTGGGGGCTCAGATCTAGATGCTTTAGTAAATACATTCTTAGCCCTAAAGATGCTTATAGTCTATCTGGGGGAACTGGTTAGGCATGCTCAAAGTAGTAATCTACAGTTACATTTCACTGTGATACATGATAGATGCCAAAGTGCCCCTCTTCAACTGCCCTTAATGATAAGACCCATGTGTTTCCTTTGAATGGAAAGCACCCAGCCCATAGTGCTTATTAGAAAGAAAGCGTTCAGTAGATGTTTTTTAATTCAATTCAGCAGTGTAAACAGTTAGTGCCATAGGCATTCACATCATGTAATGCTAATGGTAGTTACCTAAGAAAAGATGGTAACTTCGTTCTTAACATGAGTCTTAGCATTTACTCTGTGATGCTCTCACAGCATGTACACTGACTGTGAGATTGCAGTGGCCAACATGAGGAAAAGGTACTTCCTGAGAAGTAAAAGTAGGAGACATGCCTGGGAATTTTTCCTTAGAAGAGAAATTTACCTTCCTTCTTGCCCTTGACTAATGACCCACATAACATTAACGTGAGACCAATGACCAAGGTATCCTTAGCTGGAAGAGTCCTAATATTGTTCATGGCCGCTAACTCTGCTGCTTGATGAAATAATCTGTGAAAGTTTCTTCCCAGGTTTTGAGCCACTGGGTTGATTGCCCATATTTGATTGTTTTGACTTCAACTTTAGGCTTTTTATTACCCTCAGATCTAAGTTTTGTATATCATCACATGTTGATTTAAAGAAGCGGTTTCTGCATTTTCACTATATATATTTGTAACATTAATTGGCAATAAGAAATTGCTTTTTTCCTTTACTGGACTTGTAAACTGAGGCACAGAGAAATCCAGTGTCTTTGCCTATGGCTATTCAGAAGGGTAAGGGTAATGTTGGTAGACTGTGCCAACATTCCAAGCCTAGGGAAGCTATTAACTGCATCAGGTACTGTGCATATCCAGGAATATTTGCCATCTTCACCTCATTTTGAAAAAACTGTAAAAGGGAAAGGAAAGAAAAGCAATTTAAAAAAAAAGATGAAGTGATAACTAGTTTTGTTTTTCACTTCATAACCATGCTCCTAGCAGTTTAGAAAAAGTTTTTTTTTAAAGCACACATTAAACTATCAAATAAGGTGATCCAAATTGTCCAAATAATCTTCTAGTCCCAGCATGTCTTTTTTTTCTCTCATAGAAATTAGGATCATATATTTGTAAATGACTTGTGGAGGAGATTGAAGCAGTCAGTGTAAATGGAGTTTCTCCAGGTGCTGATGCCTAATCGCTGGGTAATAGCTGTGGACTTGCTGTGAGACCCGCATTATTACAATGTAATCAGAATCCTGTTGCTCTGCCGTTATTGTCAGCCACTTGTGGAATTTTAAAAGCAATAACAATTTTGATTTTAAATCATGGCATTATTAAAGTTATTTTCCTCCCTTGCCAGAACGTAGCTATTGATGCTTGTCTTTGAATGACTTGGGTGTAGTGTAATTCTTTGTTGGTGTCAGAAGAAATGTTTCTGTTCCTGGGCACACTGAGAGACTGAGAACCACCACTAACCCACCACACACACCCCTTTCTTTCAACACAGTTTTTTCAAATGTTTCTGTTCCCGGGCGCACTGAGATACTGAGAACCACCACCACTCCACCACACACCCCTTTCTTTCAGCACAATTTTTTCTTATTGTAGTATCAATACTTGGTTAGTTACACTAATGCGTATGATGCAGGTACAGGTCATTTTTAAATGTGGTTAGACCAAAATTTATTTATATTTGACCAGGGAATATATTAGAAAATTTATTTTTCTAGTTATCTTTTGCTTATGCTGTTATTTTATTTCTAACCAAATGCCATAGGAGAAATAGGAGGAAATGGCCCAGGAATGTGCTTGCTTATAAGGGGAGGCCAATTTGGATTTAAAGAATATATAATATCATGAGAGTTAAGAATTGGCTTATGAACATATCTCTTGGTTAGCGTTTTAGCAAGGAATGTGATCAAACTAAAGTCTGGATGTAGGTTGTGAAAGTCCACATATTTTTTTCTATTTATATTATTCATGTATTCTCTCAGGTCATTCAACTGGTAGGATTGCTTTTCTACTTGTTGCCATGTAGTCTCTCTTCGTTAGGGACCTTTACAAGCATGCCTTTTACTTATTCATTAATCTGTTCCTGTGTGTCTGCCTTTTGAGATAAGTGAGCAGTACAGGGTAGAGGAAGGCTTAGATCCAAAGGCCCAAGACTCACATAAGGGGCTATCTCGAAAGTGGTGGTCTCTGTTGACTTCTCATATACTGTACCCCAAATGGAGATATGAATAATCACTAAATTTAAAAGCCTGTTAAATATTGCTTTTAGCAGTTTTTAAAGAGAATCTTTTTAAAAATACCTTCATGTAAAGTAGGGGGGAAATGTTTTAGAAGAATTGAAAAGGTCAGGATTTGTTACCTTGAATTCTAGGAATGCTGTATCTGATGGTAGGTAGTATTAATAATTTAAACAACAGTTTAGGACCGGAATTTTGTGTTTTATGGAAATTTCTTCTTTTCCCTCTACTTGATTTGTTTTAGCTTCTGTATCTGTTAATCTTCACATTCGAATACTTGCCCACCAGGGTGATTTCTATAAGCAGAAAGCATGTTAATGTCTACCTTGATGTGAATCAGTCCTTAGAGAATTTAGGTGACCTCATTTGACCTTTTCTCCCCCACAAAGTTGTCTCTCATCTTTGTCCAGATCAATATAAAACCTGTTCCATAAGACTTAGTCCCAGGAGCCAAGTTGAGATTTGTTTATTTGCAAGTTTGAAGGTACTGAGCCAAGATGTAGATATCCAAAAAGGGTGCTTAGCCCAATGCCTTCTGAGGTTTGAATGGGGTAAAATTTAGGATGAATGGAGATTTCATCTATCTTCTCTCTTACGTGTTTGTTCATAGAAAGCTACCCTGGTTGAGCATGGGATCCGGCGCCTTACATTCCTGGTTGCACAAAAGGTACTGATGTGTGAATTATACCTTTCTAATATTTCTTATGCTGCTGCTAGAATTTTTAAAAATAAAAAATGGAATTATAATTGTATGCTTACTTGTAGAAATCACTGTTTTTCTATAAACTTAATTTAAAAAAACCCAAAAACGTTAACTCAAGGCCAGCCCGGTGGCGTAGCAGTTAAGTTCTTGTGCTCTGCTTCGGCAGCCCCAGGTTCGCAGATTCGAGCCCAGGTGTGGACCGACACACCACTTGTCAAGCCATGCTGTGGCGGCGTCCCATATAAAGTAGAGGAAGATGGGCATGGATGTTAGCCCAGGGCCAATCTTCCTCAGCAAAATGAGGAGGATTGGCAATGGATGTTAACTCAGGGCTAGTCTTCCTCACCAGAAAAAAAAAAAAAACATTAATTCATTACCTTTTACTCAATTTGTTTTTAATTTTATTACTAATTTCCAGCTTCTGCTGTTTTTCCTTCCTTTCTGTCTTTCATTTGAAAGGATTTCAGAAAACAGGTCAACTATGAGGTGGATCAGAGATTCCATGTAAGTAAAAGGAACAATAATGAAAGATTTACTTACTGTTTTATCTGTTTGCCACTGATTATGTAAACATAGAATTTGTGTGAGTTATTTAGAAGGGCTGGACTGACATTTTGTCCCTGTTCTTTTAGAAAGTATTACAATGAATATTCAGTTCTTCTATAGCGTGTTCAAGCTTAAGGGTTTTTTTTCCTCTATAATGAATTTGCAGTATATCTCTGAGAAATAGTTAAGAATGAGTATATGCATTTATCCAGATGAATAAGGTAGAAGCAGGAGCTAACTAGTAATTTCTTCTGTGCATGCAGTGAATCAATAATCAGGAACTGCCGAATGCACTTTGGGGTCTTGGCTACTACTAAAGATGGATTCAAGTTCTGTTACTGAGAATTCTCAGTTCTGAAAAACAATCATTTATTATTTAAAATTCCTTAACAGAGTCCAAGTTGGTGTTTTTGTCTTATATTAATTCTAGAAGCAGGGAATAAATAAAAATTAAGCATTAAGTTGTTTGTTCTCCCATTTAACTGAATTAACTGTTAATATTTATGAGATTAAAAATTTTATTGAAAAGAGAATTAAGTTAATAGCCTGGTATCTGAACTGATATACCCATATGATCATACCCAGTATGATGATAACAATAAGGCCAGAAATCCAGTTTGCGATCAACATGTCATTCTCTAAAATGACTGACTGTAGTGAAAATATTTCTCTAAAAATTGATCCTAATATAGCTAGGTAACATTCCACAGGATATTGGGAAGTCTTAATTTTCCTGATAAGAATTTTATTTTGTTTTGTTTTAGCAATTAAGATGATTAAGTTATTTTTCAAGCGCTACTCATTTGCAATAATGAAGATAACATTTGGGATTTCGAAAAGGACTTTCTAAACTCAAGGACCTATGTGTGATTGCTTTTATTGCCCTTTTGTTTATTAGGTCTCTAGCACTTGACATTTTTTTCTTTCTCACAGTTCACCTTGTTGAGAAATAAGAGAGCCTACCCT
This sequence comes from Tapirus indicus, assembly GCA_031878705.1. Classification (NCBI taxonomy): domain Eukaryota; kingdom Metazoa; phylum Chordata; class Mammalia; order Perissodactyla; family Tapiridae; genus Tapirus; species Tapirus indicus. Next base: position 24,776,028 of record CM062932.1, read on the forward strand.
GAAAACTAAAGAGCTAAGATTTTCTGAAATGCTTTAGGAAATGTTGTGGACTGCCCAACTCCCCTGTGTTATTGATGTCAGGAAATCAAGCAGAGTGTAGATATATATCAATCAATAACTTTAGATAGGAAACTGGAGGCAGTGAAGAAGTATGAGGAGCTTAAAGAGAACCCTGGGGCTTTAGGAAGAAAAATCCGGAGCTTAGAGAATAAAATTGATACTTGGGGATAGAATGGGAGAGCCCATGAATAAATACTATGGCTGGTAGATGCTGATCAGAACTGAGGTAGACATGCCAGAGCCAGGCCCTGGATTTGGGAAGCATATTGGGCTAGGTTCTTAAGCATTAATGTGATTTTCTTTTCTCACTGATTTTGGAATGATATATAATCTAGGGGATAGTGCAGAATTTGTAAAATTGTTTTCCTTTTTCCTAATGGTTCAGATGGAGTCTTCATGTCCATAGCACACTAACTGATTTCCTATAATAGGCATTCCATGGTAAATTAAAACTCTCCACTAAAATGTTTAAAAAGCCAAAGTGATTAATTCTCAGAGACTTTTTTTGTATGTGTTTTATACATACAAAAAACCCTTTCTTATCTCTGAATCTGTGTCATATCCTAGAGTATATCTACAGCTTTAAAACGTTTTTTTCCTCCCTGCTAACCTAATATTTCTGGGTCTACATTGAATAGGGACATGTACAGGTGAAATCTGCTGGGAGATGAGCCCAGCAGTGGGTCTTCCCTGGGAATCATTGTCCAGGTCCTATTTATAGTGATATCAAGTGGGAAATCAGTTAAATTATCAAAGACCTGATTTGTCCTGATTGCTTTAAGACATAAGGGCATTAAGGCTTAGGTGTGAACTGGATTTGCTCTGAAGAACTGAATGGCAGAGGAGTTGGTGTGTTTTAATATTAGGCCCCTTAGAAATGATTAGTGGTTACGCAGGGGGCAAGGGCAACTATTACTGAACTCCAGACAGGATCTCCAATAGCCAGGAAGTCTTGGCAGGAGCTGTACGAATCCGGGGCTCATTGTCATGGTGCTGCTATGAGTTCCTCTGCTGGTGGTAGCTTGCCATTCATGAAGAATGCTTAGCCTCTGTCATGTCATCTGATGTGTGCTTGCCCCATAGTTAGTGTAGTGTGAAAAAGAGGAAGCTTTCTGGGAGTGTTAGAGATGAATCCCTTGATCTCTCTGGCTTCTTGGTAATCCACTGTGATGTATGCAGCCTCCCCTGTTCTACACTGTGAAATCCCTATATTATTGAATAGAAGAGAGAATGCACACATGAGGGGGCAAGGAGAGGAGGAAGGTTACCAAGTTCGGTTCAAGAGCAGTGTTGGCTGGTGTGAAATGAAGCAGTTGTGCTGTGAACATAGTGGTCGTCTCTCAGACTGCTTCAGAATCAGAACAAGGCAAATGAGGGCCAGACAGAATAGAGATTCCTAGAGTGTGTATATTGTTAGGTGTTTATTCAGATGCCAGTGAAGGCTATAAGCATTTCCAAAACTTCCTTGTTAATCACCTCAGTTCCCAGAGAGCTGTACACTGGAATGTCTGCTGCTGCCTTAATCTCTTGACTCTACATTTGAGACTGTTCTGAGCTGGCAATATTCACCAGCATTAAGGAGGCTTGGTGTTGTCTGTTTCCGTAACCATCTAATTAAATCAATAACCCATAATGGGACCTGAATAGCTACTTAACATTGATGTTTAAAGAAAAAGTTTGAGGAAAAATATCTCCTTCATATTAAAGTAAAAAAAGATTGAAGCCTTGAAAGCAAAAGAACAGGCTCTGAATTTCTGCAGTTGTGTTAGCTGCCGTTGTCCAGTTTTATGTAGTATTAAGTCTCTGTTAGTTCCACTTAAATTTCAGATCTAGAATTCCAAAAAGTACAGCAGAAGGTGCTGTTTAATTGGAATATAAGTTTATACTTTTTGAAGCTTTCCGTATTTTTTTCAGCAAAGTTTTGTTAAGGATATTAAAAATGCATATTTTCGAGATTTCTTCTTATCCTTTGCTACCTAAGCAAAAGCATTAGGTCCAAAAACTGTGATGAGATTCCAAATCAGTTTTGCATCTGTTAAGTTTCCTTTTGTTTCTTGTTTGTAAGATTTCGTGAGATTTCATCAATTCTGCTGTAAATTACCTAAGAGATAGTTGTAGTTTCACTGATTTTATGTGAAATTAAATGTTTTGGATTATTTAAAATTAAATGTTTTGGATTATTTGGGCCTGAAGGAAGAGCCCACTCTCTAAGCAGTTATCATGGTTAGTAGTTCATTTCTTTTAAAAAAATTGATGTTAATTAATATCTCAATAAAGCTGGAAAAATTGGTAGTTTTCTTTGCTAGTGGATCAACTATTAGTTTTTCAGAAGGCTTGGTTTGGGTTTTTGTTTTAATTACAGTCTATATAATTAGTTCTCAGCATGTTGAGGTAAAAGAGAATTGTACCAGCAAGCTTCCAATTTCTTCATCTCATTAGGTTTTTAACACGATTATTAGTATCATAATCAGCTATGATGTTTTCTGTTGCAGGTTTTCACATTCTCTGATTTGCAGGGTGTCTTGATTGGCTAATTTAGGCAAATTATTTTGATTGTCTTGATGATGGTTGGCTGATTAGAACACAGCAGGGGTATAATTCCTTCCTGAGAAATGTTGCATTCTTTTGTTTTTTGGTACCAGAACACTAAGAGGGTTTTTCTTTGTGTACATTCAGTTATTATATTTGCCCATAACACTAGTAGAATGCCTGGAAAGCAATTACATTAGTGATGGAATAAGCATGAATACTGTTAGTGGAAAAATTGGCAGGGTGAGGATGAGGTAGGATGAAAGATTTACTAAAAGTATAAGGATCAGATTTTTGGATTTCTTCTTTTCTGTGTTTCTGTGATTTTTGAGTACCAAATGAGGTGACTTCTGTAAAAGTCCTCAGACTTCCATATCTCCCAAAGAATTGCTCATTAATCCTGCTTTCTCATTGCACAGAAGTTCTTGCCATCTCCTGTTCTGAATGCCTCATGCTAAAATTGAGAACTTTACTGTGGAGCTAAAAATTTACTCAAAAGTTTAAAAAAGCTTCTTTATATCATCTCATAACACTTTTCTTAGCTAACCTTAATGAAAGTGGTTTTTCTGATTGGTAGTCTTTTTCCCACCTCTGCCAGGAATTAGTCAGTCTCTTTCATTATTTGTAGTAAAGGTATTTCCATTCAAATTGTTTGCTTTTCATGCTCTGAGTTACTACAAATTTTCTTAACTGGTTTAGTGGTCAAGTGTTTTTTTTTTTTTATTACTGTTGTGTTTTTGAAGGAAAATGATTTTGATCCTACAACTATACAGGCTTGAATAAGTGGTGTATGAAATAAGTCTTTTAATTAACTAATTAATTAATAACATGGCAGAATAGAAGAGTTGTGCTTAAAAGGTTGTATTATCACTTCCCTTGACTTTTCTTTCAGAAAATTTCATGGAAGGATTTTGTTACCCGTCCTTTTCTGACTTATGTTACTTTTTACCTAATGCTCTGAAAGGTCTACCTCTCAAAAATAAAACCAAAACTAGACTATATAAAGCCCTGAGCATGAAATCTACTGACAACTCAGCTGAACATCTTACTGCTTAACCTTAAAGTCATCCCCGTGTTCTTCACTGTCATTCAGGGGAATTAGAGAACTATTTAGAAGGAAAAGATCATCAGTAAAAATTCAGTGCTGTGTAAAATCCACTTTCTAAGGGCTTTTAAAGACCAAAGCCTGGACAAGGGGATTTCCTGGGTTTGCTCAACAAGCTCCTCGAAGCCTATTAAATGCAGTTTTACAGTTAAAACACCAAAGAAAATGTAAAAAGATTTATCAACTGTGCAAGCTATAGTTAGGGTGAGGGTGAGGCATAATACCTCTGGAAAGTATTCAAGAAGCTCTCAGTAAATTCAAGAACCACAAGTTTTCAGCATGAGTTTTGCTTTGCTTTTTGCTTTTTTTCTTTATAGTCTTAATTTCTGTTTTTTGTTTCATCAAAGAAAAGTCCTCTAAATAAGGAATTTTGATTATATCAAGAGTAGAAAGGAAATGCCCTACACTTGATAGGTAGGGTGGTAGAGATGAAAGGGCCTGGGCTCTGGCATTAGAGAGACCCAAGTTCACGTTCTGGCTCTGTGATCCTGGGCATATCCTTTGGCCAAGGCTTCCTCAGCTGTAAAATGGGGTCATAACACCTACCTCGAGAGGTTGTTGAGAGTATTTGAGGGGACAACACATGAGAATGTCTGCTACCTAGAAGGCTTTCAATTCAGGTTTCCTTCATGGTTCCTAAAGCTCATTGAGGCATATTTAGGCAGCTAGTCCTGGTCTCTCAGCCTTGTACCAATAAGTGTTTGATTATATTGCACTCATAATGAAGAAGATGCCTAATGAAACCTCCTACAGAGGCAAATAGTAATGACTTGATTCCAACACTGCCAGTAGAGCTTTCCATCCGAGAAACAGGGGTATTTGGTGTTAATAAGTTAAATTTCTGAAACTAATGGACTCTGCTAATTGAATTCATCTTTGTTAATTAATAAGGTTCTAGTAAATTGGTTGCTTCCTTTTGTAATGCCGTGCAAAAGAGCAGTAAGACCGAATGATTACAAGTTCACTAGTTCTACCCCATTCTTTCCTATATGTATAGTGATAGTGACCAAAATAACATCTTATGCTTTTCTTTGTCTTGAAATGTGGTGGTTTAAATCCTTGAAATTGTTGAATTGAGAGTGAATGTGGAAAAAACCATGAATTGAGGATTCTATGCTTTCTGGCTAGTTTACATTTTAAGAGTTTTTTAAGGAGAAACTTGGGAAATCAGTCCGTAACTACTATTGCAGTGCTGCAGCATAAGGGTATATTGGTTTTATTTGCTGGGTTGTGCCAAGAGCCACACCCAGGAAGATTTTTTTTTTTCATTTGGGAAAGAAAAAATACTAATTTTTTTCCCTAGGAGAAGGTAGCTATTGAAGTTAGGTTAATAGTGTGATGATTCTTCAGATTTGGTAGGGGGGTCAAAGTGATGGTTACCCAGAAGATCATTCATATTCCCTGGGCTAGGCTTAGGTAAGGAGCATGTTTTCTATGAAACTGTCTTCTAGTTGCCCAGCTGCTTCTGTACTATATGTTTATCCCCAAAGAGCCATATCTATGAAGGACTGACACATTTTCCCCTTCTTTAACACAGAGAGAATTCCCTAAATTTTTCACATTCCGAGCAAGGGATAAGGTAAGAACTGATTCCCTCCCTCTTTTTTTTTAATGTTTATTTTTTTTCTTAAAAGCCCAAGAGTGGCTTATCTTTGCCATATGCTCTTTTTGCCATTCTCCTTTCTCTAATTGAACTTGTGCTGCCCTTTACCTTACATGTATCTTAGAACTAAAGAAGACTCCCTTCTGAAAGAGTTTGGTTTAGGAAACAATCAAATATATTGACCTACCCCCCAAAAATAATAACTTTCAAAGTCATCCCTATGCTTTAGGACAATCCTAATGATGTGACATTAAAGGACTACTAAGTAGGATTATTCTTGTCACCTATAGATAATTCATTTATACTCAAGGCTTGTTTATGTGCATTTTTTTTTCAATTTTAAAATACAGAATTTCAGACCATGTTGGTTTCTTCCTATTACCAGCTCATATTTTTGGCTCTGTCTCTCCATTCACTCAGTTGACATGTACTCTAGAAACACAATTTAGTTTCAGCAAAAATACAAAGTAAATGTAAATACAAATTTTAAAAAAGATATATAAATAATTATATATCTGTGGATATAGTATGTTCCAAAGCCAAATAGCTCTGTTTTAAAAAATTGTATGATATTTGTCGAGTATTTACTATGTCCTTTGTAGTGCCAGAAATGATAAGAGTATAAGACATGGATCCTGCCTGTAAACATTTTAGACTAGTTGGGTAAACTCAAAACACTGGTACGTGAAATAGATGTGACTGTGAAGCAGTCTATGGTTAATTGTAAAAAATGAATTATAGAGATGTTAAATGCTACAGGAGTTCTGAGGGAATTGATATTTTTTGTTTGTTTGTTTTTAATGGAGAGCATTACCACTTGTAAAAGCATAAATGATGAAAGCTTAGGAAGTAAATAGGTACTTGAGTGCCTAATCTTACGTAAGCTATATCATTATCCTTGTATGTTGCTCCTTTTTTTGCTTATTAGCACATCATAGTTTGTTTCTATTTTTAAACATCTCTTTTACATACACATTTATAGTATAATTTTGTAACTGCCTCTTGTGAGCTGTTTTTTTAATTCTTGTGCTCAGTTTGAGGAGGATCGTATCTATCGTCACCTTGAGCCTGCCCTAGCTTTCCAGTTGGAGCTGAACCGGATGAGAAATTTTGACCTTACTGCCATTCCATGTGCTAATCACAAGATGCATCTGTATCTTGGGGCAGCCAAGGTGGAAGTGGGCACAGAAGTGACAGACTACAGGTTCTTTGTTCGTGCAATCATCAGACATTCTGATCTGGTCACCAAGGTGGGTACTATACCTTAATGGGAAGTTATCCCTGACGGAAGAGACAGAGAAACAGGCATGGTTTGAAATGAGGTTTTCATTTTTTGAATCAAGGCTCTTGTTCTCTTTCATCCCACTCTCCAGTAACCAGCAGAAATCTGAGAGTTAGTTCCCTCACAAAAATAAACATTCCATATTTAAATGGGCTTTTTTTTTCTTTGATTTTTCTTGGTAATGGAAGCATGATAGCACTCATTTGAGAAAAGGAAAAGCATGCTAACAGAAAAATCATGGGGAGAATTAGGTGATGATAGAGGACAAGGGGAAAAGTTAGAGGTGACCACATTATAAACCTGTCTAGAGGTAGGGTGGTTTCTGTACATAGCAAGTCGCTTCCTGTTGTGTTAGTTATTACTGCATCCCATAGCCATAATCTTTCTTCAACTTTTCCTTTCTAAAATGATTTCCTTTCTAAACTGCTCTGTTTGCCCAGCATCTCCACCTATTGGCAGGAAATGATACAGTAAGAGGCAGGAGGAAGGGCTGGCAGGAACTCTTTATCTGCCCTTCTGCCTGTGGTCACTGGGCTTACTCTAGGGAGAAAGGTAAACAACAACTGCAGCAGGTGCCATATGATTCATGACATACTGCTGCTTAACTAATTATAGTAGCCATTTCTTTATTACCTCTTTTAAAACACTTTAATGTTGATGGTGATTTTCTTCCTACATAGGAAGCTTCTTTTGAATATCTACAAAATGAAGGAGAGCGGCTGCTCCTGGAAGCCATGGATGAGTTGGAAGTAGCTTTTAACAATACAAATGTCCGTACTGACTGCAACCACATCTTCCTCAACTTTGTGCCCACAGTCATCATGGACCCATCAAAGGTACATTTCTCCTTCGCTTCTTTCCTAGCACTAGCAAACACAAGCAGAGAGTCATTTGTATTTATTCACACTTAGACCTGGAAACAGGTATTCTTGGTCAGCTGGTTGAACCCTTGATCTTTAAAATTTACAGAATACTTATGAGACTGCATTTCTGGGATGGTGTCAAAAATTTAATGTAGCCATTGAAAGCAGACCCCACACTGAAGGTGGTATAATGTTATCTTGCTGGTCATTTATAAGCAATACAAAAACATAAAACCTCTTTCTCTTCCTCTCTTGGTAGCTGTTTTGTGATATTTGCCATGACAGTGGTCTTATTTTATATAATCCCCTAGGATTTCTTATCTGGAATAATTAACTTTCCTATTATTGGGCATTTTGGAAACATTACTGCCTCTTTGTACTAAATGTTATTTACCTGGTGGCCTTAGGGATGTAATGCACCTTCCCAAAGTGTCTAACCTATTTCTCTCTAGTATTTTTCCACAGGGAAAGAATTTGGTTGATAAGGAATTTCACATGTATTATGTATGTTTTCTTCTCTGAGGTTCTGTTCTAAAATGCATTCCATATAATTTAACGAAGGAAAACAAGGTGATTCTGTACTTGACCTTTTATGCCAGGTGCAATAAAGACAGGCTGCTCTCTGTTTCTGCTCCCTCTAACCTTTTTCTGTCATGGTATTGTGGAATTTGGATAGGAGAACCCTTTTTCAAGATCAATTGTAGGCATGGACTTTTGCTTTTCAAACTTAGTATCTAAGACCTGAGAAATCGTTTTCTACTTCTTTTCTTTAGGACTCCAAGCTACTGATCAGTTGCTTTAGTCTGTCAGGAAAGCCAAGGACAGGGCTACTCATTATCAAGTCCCATCATCTAGTTTAAGCAAAGGTTCTCCTAAGCATTTTGGGACTGGTGAAGCTGGAAGACTTAAAACATGGCCTGGACACTATATAACTATATATATTTTCAGATTAGACTTCCCATTTCTCAAGGAGTTTTTGATATCAGCCTCTCTGCTTCTACTCCAAACACCTGTATGCCCTGACTCTGCCTTTCTAGTCACAGAGAGCTGTCAGTTTCCTGTACATAGAGATTGTTGACTTTTGTTCCCTCAAGAAAAGAATGGGGAGATATCTCTTGGTTAACAAGCAAGTGTGGGAATAGAGAAGTTACCTCTTTGAAACTCATTCTAACGTAAAATTCTGTGGTGCAGAAACAAACTACAAAGGTGGCACATACTTCTGAAGACCCACAGGAGAAGGGCATATGAGATATTTTTGAGATTTTTCTAAGAAGTTGCAAAAGCATTTTAGAAAGATATACTTTAAGAAAACATTAATTTTGAGTAATATGTCCTAGCTGCCTGCAGCCATACTGGAAAAAGATTTTTTGCTTTAGTATATCAATAAGGAGAAATCACATCTAAGACCATTTGGTTAAAATAACTCCCCTAACTCTGAAAACTAGGAGCACTAAGCTACCTTGGTATAAAGCTTAGAGAAACTAGGGAATGTCTGCCCCATCTGTTTAAATTCCAGTTGGTCTTGGCAATGACCAAGCATCAGAGCTCTGTTTAGAGAGAACATTCTAGCACCACCTACAAATTGCCTTTCCTTAATTTGTGCAATTTACCAAGAGGCGTATATTATAAAGTTTAATAAAACTGTATGGAAAAAAGCTCATGGTGGTAATTGCTATGTTGATTTAAGGTCCTGTAAGTGCAATGAAACATAGTTACCATGCATATAAATGCTACTTAATAGCTGTTTAACTAGAGATTTTATTCTTATTTGGGGCTTTCTCTTAAATCCCATGGCTTTTAATTTTAGATATTGCAGATCTTTGGTATAGAGTATGAATATAATTGGGAAAGGGGAAGGGAGTTGCATAGATTTGGATGTTGTGAGCCAGAGAAAACCACTCAAATGCCAGGCCAGCATGAAATTGTCCCTGACTTATTCTAAGCAAGAGAAAGGTTGGAGAGAAACTGACTTTTTGTAAGGAATACACGTAGTACACATCTCCAGAAACCAGTATCTTTTTCCATTCCTCCTTTCCCGAAGTTGGGTGGACCTGAAACATGTCCTAGTTACAAGATATTTACGTGTTGTGCTTTGTGATGTGTCTGTGTCAGATTGAGGAATCTGTGCGGAGCATGGTAATGCGCTATGGAAGTCGGCTGTGGAAATTACGCGTCCTCCAGGCAGAACTGAAAATCAACATTCGGCTGACACCAACTGGAAAAGCAATTCCCATTCGCCTCTTCCTTACAAACGAGTCTGGCTATTACTTGGACATCAGCCTGTACAAGGAAGTGACTGACTCCAGGACAGCACAGGTATAGTAGTCAAGCAGGATCCTCAAAGATTTGATTTGGTCCTACAGATGAGCCACTTGCCCTTGTTATGGAACACCCAAACTCACAAATCCCATTGGTTCACCTAGTGAGGTTATCCTCTATCAGCTTAAATGGTTTAAATGGTTGCATGAGTTTGAAAAACTTCATTTGCCATATACAATGTGCCTATGTTACTAATCTTGGATGTTATGAAACCCTCAACCTTTTGTCACATATATTGGTGAGCCCTAAGAGATGCCAAGTGAACCTAACTCCAGAAGTAATTCTGCAATTTAGGGCCCTTTTTTAGTGGGCTCTTAAGCCACTTGAGCAATCTTGTCTTCTCTGGTCTGATTTGTCCTTTTTTCTGTTTTCAGCCTAGTCCGACTACTCGTTGGCAAGTAAGGAAAGACAATTGTTGAAATATGTCACCAACTTCTATCTTAAAGAAAGAAAACTTCAACGTAATAGCTTGAGCAATATCAAGCAGTGACTATCATATTTACCAATTAATATAACATTCCATTTCACACATTATCTTTCCTTCAAAGAGTTCAGAGTATTATATATCTATAAAAGAGCAAAGTGGCAAACTTGAACCCATTTTTCGGATAGAAAAATGGAGACTGAAAATGAAAAGTGACTCTTTCAGTAGATTGATTCTGTCATAACAGAAAATTCCCCTTAAATCTGTTTTACCACCTTAGTTTCTGAATATTTGGGCTATTTGCTATGATACCGTATTTAAGTTGGTTTACCATTGCCCCTGTCCTTTTAAGGACTGGGGTGTTATTTTAGGTCTTTGGCGTGAACTTGGGAAGTACTCTTCTTCAGGTTAAAGGATGAACTTGTTCCAGAATGTGTACACAAAGTTTTCAGCCTGTTCTATGCACTGGGTGCCAGGAAGAGATTAGATGTCTCTTGTTTTTATCTATGTCCTTTTAAATCTAGGAACAGAGGTAAGAGAAGACATTTTTGCCAGTATGTTGAAGATGAATTTTAAAAATCTGAGTTTTGATAGACAGAACGACCTTTCATTTTGTGCTTTGACTCCCAGTTAGATAGCCAGAGAAATCTATCCTGTGAGAAGTGAACAGTTAAAACAGAGAGAGCGTGTGCACAAGAGCATGAGGGGTGAGCAAGAGAAAGAGTAGTATTCAATAATTTCTGCTGCATTTGATGTTTTTCAGGACAACCTTAAAGACATTTTCAGTCAAAGCTTTCCATGGGCAGGGATGTTTTTAATTAACTCCTACAGTGGCTTCAAGGCAGGTCTATTCTTCTGAAAAATAAGATGGCCACTTGAGATTTTAATGTTTTTGATAAATATGTTTTTTCTTCATAACTACTTTTTTTTCTTTTATTAGAAAGCTCTTAGATTTCCCTTATGCTAGCTAGTGGGACACGGGGGCATGAAAGGCACAGAAGCCTTCAATCAGGGTTTAGTACTGTGCCTGGCACAAAATAAGCATTCAGTAAGTATCTGAAAGAGTGAATGAGCTACCGTTAGCCTGAGGGAGAACCCATTTTACCATGGGTCCTGCATATTTAGGAAGCCCTGAAGGAAGAGGTCTCCCTCAGTCTCTTGAGTCAAGACAGTTCGACAGCTACTGCCACATGTGAACTCAAGACCCAGGACTGGAGAAGGGAACCAACAATAGGAACAGCCTCCAACTCATTTCTGGTGCTCCTCATGTTACTTGATGCTTCTTGCCAATTTGTTTTTTCCCTTTCTTTGCTCTAATGAGTCATTATATGATTTTAAAATAATGTAGAACCATGCATATCATTCATTCATTTGTTCATTAATATTTATTGACCACCTATATTGTGTCAGGCACTATAGATACAAAGATAAAAATATGATCTCTAGTCCCAAGAAATTTACATCACAATGGAATAAGACAGATAATTAGTTTCTCTGTAGTATGATTATGATTCGTGCCATCATAAAGTAAGTACAGAGTTCTAAGGGGACAGACTATATGGAATCAGATTGTTTTCCAAGAGAAGCCCTTTTAATGGCCTCTGGTGAAAGGTGTGAGAGATATATAAAATGTGAACATATTTTCATGAACTTGTAAAACATTAAAACCAATTTTAACTACTATGTCCATTATAGTAGAAAATGGAATTAACATAGATAGCTAATCATTCAGAGGCTTCTGTTACTGTCCATTACTATCAACCTCTTGTTGCAGCACATCGTTTATTCTTTCTGCCAGTAAAGAGCTAGGTTGACTGGCTTGAGTTTCGTTTTCCTTGTATAGTCTTTGTGGTATTAGCTGTAATGAACACTGATGTCAGGCAGCTATAGTAGGGAGAAGAGATTTGGGTAATCCATTGCATAAGCCAGTTGATTTCCAACGTGTAGTGTAAGGGAGAAATACATTTTTAAAAATCACCTTTATTGAGGTACAATTTACATATAATAAAATGGATGCACCCATTTTATGTGTACAGTTCCATTCATTCTGAAATTGTTTATACCTGTGTAACTATCATCACAATCATGATAGAGAAAATCTTGACACCCCCAAAAGTTCTCTTGTTCTCGTTTGCAGTTAAATGTACAGGCCCACCAGCCCCAGCCCCAGGCAACCACTGATCTGCTTTCTATTATTATAGATTAGTTTTGCCTGTCCTAGAATATCATATAAATGAAATTAGACAATAGGTACTATTTTATGTCTGGCTTCTTTTGCTCAGCATAGTGCTTTTGAGATTCATCCATGTTGCATGGATTATGGGTATGTTCCTCTTTGTTGCTGTGTGGTATTCTGTTTTACAGATATACCAAAATTTTTATATTTATTCACCTGTTGATAGACATTTGAGGTTTTATTTTCCAGTTTGGTCTATTATGAATAAAGCTGCTATGAACATTCATTTACAAATATTTATGTAGATATATTTTCATTTCTCTTGGGTAAATACATAACAGTGTAATTACTGAGTCATAGTAAGTATATGTTTAACTTGATAAGAAACGGCCAAACTGTTTGATAAAATAGTTGTACCATTTTAAATTCCCACCAGCAAAAAAGTACCTAGAAGGGTTTCTCCAACCCTTTTTCTTTTTTTTTTTTTTTTCTTTTTGTGAGGAAGGCCAGCCCTGAGCTAACATCCGTTGCCAATCCTCCTCTTTTTGCTGAGGAAGACTGGCCCTGGGCTAACGTCCATGCCCATCTTCTTCTACTTTATATGGGATGCCGCCACAGCATGGCTGACAAGCAGTGCATCAGCAGGTGCCCGGGATCCGAACCTGCGAACCCTGGGCTGCCAAGCACGGACTAAACCGCTGCGCCACCGGGAGGCCCCTCCAACCCTTTTTCTCAGTCCATACAGTTATGTTGCTTAACTATGACCAGCCTAACTTCATTCTAGCAAAACTGAGTCTCAAACCCTGTACCCACAGGTCTTATCTTTCCTAATAGACAGGAATGTAGTTCCAAGAACCTGCTGTTTTTATTCCTTTTTCTTATTTTGATTTGACTTATCTCCTCTGAGTCCAGTTTTCTCATACTAACACCCTGGTCTCACTTAATATTTTGAATCTCTAAAAACATTACTATTTCTACCTCTCACATTCTTAAGACATTGCTAATTCTATTGCCCACCTGGTGAGCAGTTGGTCGTGTGAAAGAGGACTGGGAGCTCCATTCTGTGGGGTTTTAAGCAGCCTCAGACAAGTTTTGCCTGGAATAGGACCTAATTGATAAGTCAATAGCACAAGCTTGTTCCTCTGAGCTAAAGGGCTAAGGATTCACCCAGCTGAACTATACCCAGGGTTTAGGAAAATACTTAATTCTGTTCTTAGGCCTGTATATCAGGTCCACAAATCTACTTATTAATAGACTTAATGAATTAGTAGACTTAAGCTTATATATTTTAGCCTGAGCAGTTGTGTAGGTATGCACACATACCCTTACATCCCTATCTCCATTTGTATTCATTGCATAGAGAATCTATATCTTATGTATTCACGTGTAAAGTGCCTAGTTTAGTGTCATACAACCTCTGGGAACTCAATAAATATTAATTGAATTGAAATAATGGCATCCCTTATAAATATTCATAAGCAAATAAAACTATCTAAATATATGGAATATGAAGTATTCTTCTAGAAATATTTGAGTTAAAATGATTAAGAACTGGTGTGGTGATTTCATTATGTGACAGTATAGGTATTACAGGGGCTATTCACTAGTTGTAGACATAGTATACGGGGGAAATAAATATATATTTTTTATAAATAAATAATATTTTTGTTGTTGTTGTTCTCACTTTTTTTTTTTTTGGCGAGGAAGATTATCCCTGAGCTAACATCCGTTGCCAATCTTCCTCTACTTTATATGCAGGACACCTGCCGTGGCACAGATTGATAAGCAGTGTCTAGGTGCACACCTGGGATCCGAACCTGCAAACCCCGGGCCACTGAAATGGAGCACATAAACTTAACCACTACACCACCGGGCTGGCCCCTAAATATACAATTTAATAAAATATATTTATTTTACTATAGGCTGTGTCATACAAGCTAATAAGACTAGCTAGATGGATGGATGAAATCCACTTCTGGCAGAAATCTTGGAAGCCTTCGTGTGGCTGATAATACTTAGGAGGCACCTTCTAATCGAGTAGACTGAAGTACAGATGATATGGTAGAGCCTTGACCTGGCCTTCTGCCATTGGGGAAAGAACAGAATTCTCCTTAGTGCATAGCTGTTCCTCAGCTTAAAGACTAGAACTGCTCAAACTGGTTAGTTCAGACTGGTCATACTTCATTTGTGAATATATGGAATGCAAGACACTTTAGAAGTCAAGCACTGTCAGTTTGTCTCTGAGATGTGAAATTCACATTGTGCTTTCTTGTTGATTTCAACTAATCCAAAAGTGAAAGCAGCCTATGTGTAGGGTTGGTTACATACCATTTTTTGGAGTTGGTTAATCTGTAGAGAGGTGAAAACACTAAAAATCAAATGTTAAGAGGCATGTCTTAGCTACTCAACCCACCAAAAATATGTTCCATGGAATAACATTTGTGAAAAAAGCGCTTTTAAGCAGCTGATTTTTTTCTCTATCTCTCTCTCGTTTTTTGGTGAGGAAGATTATCCCTGAGCTAACATCCGTTGTCAATCCTTTTTTGTTGAGGAAGATTGGCCTGGGCTAACATCCATGCCCATCTTCCTCTACTTTATGTGGGATACCACCACAGCATGGCTTGACAAGCAGTGTGTCAGTCTACACCCAGGATCCGAACCTGCGAACCCCAGGCTGCCAGAAGCAGAGCCTGTGAACTTAACCACTACACCACCAGGCCGGCCCCTGACTTTTTTCTCTCTCTCTTAACTCCCCTTGTCATCCTCTGTTTCTTGCAGATCATGTTTCAGGCCTATGGAGACAAACAGGGACCATTGCATGGAATGTTAATCAACACTCCATATGTGACCAAAGACCTGCTTCAATCAAAGAGGTTCCAGGCACAGTCTTTAGGGACAACATACATATATGATATCCCAGAGATGTTTCGGCAGGTAAAGGTGGCTAACTGGGGGGCTCTGACGTGTTGCAGAGAGGCAAGGTTTTTTCTGAATTTCCATCAGATGCAGCTTAGACTGAAAGGGGGCACTCCCAAAGGACAGAAAAAGGACAGTATTCTCATTTCTATCTCATTTGGGATTTGGTGACTGCCAACTCAGATGCTGGATAGTTCTTTATGAATTAACAGGAGGAATGATGAGGATAGAAGCCTCTATTTAGTAGAAGAAAGTAATCTGAGACTGCATGTCTGTGATAGTAGTTTACAATGACCTGTGTGAGGAGTTATGTTCAGGTATATATTTCCTAAGCCTATATTCAAATTATGCATATTAAAAAAGAGGTTTGAAACTCTGGTTCTCATTTTCCTGTTTTCTAAGATAACCCAAGTCCCTAGTTGATAGCCTAGGTTAATATGATGAGACTCAGTATAGATAACATATATAAATGGATATAGAGTTCATAAACACAGTTTAAAGTATCAGTTCTTTTGTGGGAGATTTATTATAGCTGAATAAAAACTAGCTTGAGAAAATATGACATTATGAATCTCATCCTCTATATGAAAATAAATTCCTTTGATCTGTGTGGTGAATCATCTCTATGCTGCAGATTCTTCTACCAATAGAAGGCAAGAGAAGTATATCACCAGCAAAAAAACACAACAGATAAAGAATAAGGTATCAAAAGAATACTGAATTTGTCCTTAAAAAAATCTATGAATATAGGATTTTTCCAGGTCTCCTAGTTAATACTACCAGTATTACCACATTTGAATTTTAATAAAGTAATATATGTGTTCTTGGTAAATAGTTGATCTGTGATAAACAAATACAGGAGACTTCCTTTATTTAACCATTTGTTTACAATTTCTCTCTCTTGAAACATAGCTGTCTTCTTTCAGTATTACGGGAATTGTTAGCTTCAGAGTTGACTGTTGGTTCCTTTCCCCAATGCCAGTGCTATAAATAGAAATCATGTTCTACCTAATTCTTCCTATAGAATAGACATAAACACTGTGATTAGGACATGTAGGCATGAATGAGTCATGTTGGCTTTAATTATTGCTTTGAGGCTAGCATGGAAACAACTGAACTAGTTCCCACTTCATGAGGGATTTGTTTCAGTGATATGAAGTTGGAAATGGAAATCACCATGGGTTTAAAATGGATAGGTGTGTCTGTCTGTTTTCTCAGATTTGAGCAGAATTGATCTGCACGTTTACAAATAGTCATACACCTCTAGTGGGCTAATTCTCATGTATGGGCCTGTAGCTCTGAAAAGATGTTAGAAGGAGGATGCTTCCCCTGAACGTCTAGTAGAAACTTTATTCTTGCCTTCTTGGATTTTCTCTGTATTAACTGAGTGTCATGTCACTTTCCCGGTTATTCTTCTTCTGCCAAGTTTCTCTAAGATTTTTCTTCCTTTTTTAAAAGGGATTGATGCTACTTACTTAGTTTTTTATTTTAATTTTCCTAGGATATTGTTAGGTCTGTTGTGTTCGTTAATGCTCTAGTGCTGATTCAGAATCACTCAGTAGTTTGACTTTGCTGGAAAAGTGCCTGATTTCTGGCATGTAAAAAACATGTGAAAAATAATTAAAAATCTATTTTAACTGAGAATGAGAGCTGTAGAATTTGGTCTAATGTTTAGACACTCAGCAGAACACTTGGAAAAGAAAGAGCAAAATCAGATTGACCAAATCTTAATATTTATTTTTTTTCCATTTTGAAATGCTAGTTGTCACTGATAAGTCAAACTTCTCTTCTCCGCTAGTCCCTGATCAAACTCTGGGAGTCTATGTCCACTCAAGCATTCCTTCCATCACCCCCTCTGCCTTCCGACATGCTGACGTATACTGAGCTCGTATTGGATGATCAAGGTCAACTGGTCCACATGAACAGGCTTCCAGGAGGAAATGAGGCAAGTAGATGAATTGCCCTCCCCCTTTCTTATCTCTGTGCTCACTAGTACCAGCTTTCCATGGGGATGTTCATTAAATAGTATTAGTTAAGATCCAAGTGACATAGGCAGCATAGTAGTCTTGGTAGAATTCTTTAGAGAAAGAACATTGACTGGATATCAAGGAATTATTGTTAATTTTTTAGGTGTGATTATGAGTATTGTTTTTTTTTTTTAAGTGTTTTCTGTTGGACATACATACTTAAATAGTTACAGATGAAATGATCACATATTTAGGATTTGCTTCAAAATAATGAGGGGTGAGTGTGAGAGTATAGGTGAAACAAGATTGGTCATGAGTTCATTGAAGCTAGATTTTTGATACATAGGAATAGATAGCTCCCTCTATTTTTTTGTATGTTTGAAATTTTGAGATTTCCTATAATAAAGTCATTTAAAGTATTGTTTGCTTGATGTTTTTCTTTGTTTGGATACTTATTTGCTTTCTAATATACATTTTTTGGTATATTTTCCATGCTCAGGTAATTTGACCTGGTGCTGTTGTGAGCATGGTCAATATATTCTTTCTAAAGGGGCTCAGTCAGAACCAGGGCTTTAAACATAAAAGAGAATAATAGAGAACCCATTTCTGTGTTATCCAAGAATGTATTTTCTAGCCTTGGAGTCCTCTCTCCTATAGTGTACTATTAATAATGATATAAAGCCATATTCTGCCCCATACCCTGTGTCCTCCTGTATGTATTAAGATTCTTGCTGCTTTTAACTATGCTTCTAATGTACAGTTATAACAACAGTAATAAACCTAAAAAGAGATATGTTTTTATTTCAACCTTAGATATAATCTCTAGATAAATCTCATTTCTTAAAAGGAGTAATCTTTACCTGGGTGTTCACCATAAACAGGCTGGGTAGACCTTTGGAGATAATATGCAGTTTTTCCGTTTTATGCAGTATCTTTTTCAAAAAATTTTACTATATGTACAAGGTGTATGGCTCTTTCAGTAAGTATACCGGTGGATGCCAAGAGTAGATGATTTGGTATTAAGATGGATGCAACCATTGAACCAGATGGAGAGTATCAGACTTATAGGAGTTCTTCTAATCTAACGCCTCGACAAAAAGCAAAGGCAAGAGGCTAGGGAAAAAGGATGCATAGAATTTTCACAAGAGTAGATATATACTCATTAGCACACAAAGTCAAAGCAGAGGTTTGTGCCACTGTGTGTAGCATACTTAGTGAGCCCCTCAACAGGAAAGAAAAGCTTCATTGTGCTAGACTTAAATTCTCCGTCATTGAACAGTGCAGTCTTCAGGAATGGAAGGCACCCTTGTGAACATGGGGCTGAGAGAAAAACGGTTTTAACTAATGTAATTAAAATACAAAATGAGATTTTTGGCCATGTGAAAGCTAGCTGCAGAGCTGTGTGAAACCTCTTGCCATGATCTTTCTCTCCTGCTTTCTCTCTGCTCTCATTTCTGTGTTTGAGCGAATGGAGACTAGGGGAATAGTGAAGTCCCAGAGGGACAGAGCTCTGTTCTTGCTGAAATTACAAGCACAGAGCTGCCTGGGCATGAACATGTAGTGTTTACTCTGCCAGTATGAATACAAATAGTCTTATTATACAGGACTCTGTACCCAAAGACCACACACACACACACACACACACAAGAATAAAAAAAAATAATAAAGGTTTTTTTTAACCCTTTTAAGACCCAACAAACCTTGGTGGGAAAGGGGTGTCTAAAACAGCCGCAGAGGACTATGTCTATGAGTAGTAGAGTCAGTATAGAGACCACATGTTTTTCTTTGCCCAGTGCTTTAATAATCTTGAAATCTAATAGTATTTTTTAAAAAGTTTTTGCTTTTTGTCGCTTCTCACTTTCTTCTTTTTCTACTCTTTTCCCTCTGTAATTGCCTATTTTCTTTGTTCTCTTTTCCTTTTCTTCAGATGATTGACTGGGATTGAGGCTGAGTGTTAGCTTGCTGTTTCTTAGTCTTTGAGCTCGGGAGGAGTGAGACTGATGTTCTTTTGTGAGCAGTTAGTGACTAATGCCCGGGATGGCTGGTGAAGTCACTCAGTGGCCGTAGCTAGATTATAGGGCACTGCACGACAGGAATGAGGTTGGAGTATTAGTATCAAACTCTGTTACCAATAGCTTGAACATACAATGGAGCATGTCCACTGAGAGACTGGCCAATCTAAAGATGGAGTTTCAGCAGTCAGAACTCTGAGGGACAGCTATGCCTGAAAAATGACAAGGTGTCAGTAGGATGTATTTCCTCACGTTGAGCCCGGTTTTATCAGGGCAAGTTGACTTTCAGCTATTGCAGTTTAATTTTCTTTGGCCAAAGAGACAAGTTTGTCATGAGCCTGGCACTCTACATATTACCCCAAGAATGATATGAGGGGAAAGAAAAGAGCTCATGCTGATGAGATTTGGTGCAAATCTGTCCTGTGCCAAAGAGAATGGGCATCTGAACAAGAGCCTTGAGAAATAGTTTTATTCAAGAAGGAATAAAAAATTGACCTGTTAATTTTCTGAGAGCCAAGGCTCAATGTAAATGCATTGATGCTACGTAGACATTAAATCATCATAATGTGGTGTTCTCCAAAGGTGACGGCTCTACCAGGTCATCATTGTGGGTGATATTGCATTACCTTGAAGGATTGGAGTTTCTGGATTTAAAAGCTAGCACATGGATATAAGGAATATAGGTAAAACAAGAGATTTCTGCAGCTTCTCCATGAATTGAGATGTTTTTCCCCGTAATCAAAGGCAGAAATTTGCACTTATGAGACCATCAGCTATGTGGGTGGCCAGTCTCTCTTCCCTTTTTTTTTTTCCAGGACAGTAAATAGGTAAAATGGTGATGGGACCAGGACTTGGAACAATTCAGTTCCATTTAGTTTTAGGTAACTTGTTTGCCATTTGAGGAAGAATATTGGCTATTTCAGCAGAGATGTTACTGCATTCTGAACATTGTGCCCATGTCAAAAGCAGGAGAAAGAGCTTTTCTGATCCCGTGTTAGCTACTTTCTCCTTTTTATTTTCCTAGTTGTCCCTTCCCCATCAAGAAAGATGTAACTGAAGGAATGCTACCTTATGCATGATGAAAGGTATAGGAGAACACATTTTTCTCATTGTCAGATTTGAATGGCATTGTGTTCAGTATGAATTTAGAGTAGAAATAAAAAAAGATGTAGACCAAATCTATGAACTGTGTTACTTGCAAATAGCTCCAAGGATGAGTTGTCCAGGATTTTTTAAAATAGTTTCAAGCAAAGATGAAAACTGAGGAAAATGTGATTGCAACATAGACTAAACTGGTTTCATTTCAAGCTGCTATGATGCTACAGTGATGGGCACTGTATGTAAATACACAGCTAGATGAATGTGTGCTGTTGAGCCTGGATACAGAAAAATGCAGCTAACCCACAGTTCTACTTTTACCACTTCTCGATTTTAGAGGAATTGTTTTCATTTTCTGGCCAGTTTGCTAATCTGTTTTGATCATTTGGTGCAAGGTGTAATTGCAGGTGGGAACATTTTGAGTAACAGTTCACAATCCAATGCAGCTGCTTTTCACACTAAATCCTGTTATTAAAAGGCTCAGGCTAAGATCAAGCCAAGGGCTGTAACTGACTTGACAGAGAACAACTTAACTTTATCTGGTAGGACAAAGAAAACACTAGCTTTCTTGAGACTATGTTCTTATTTGTTGTGAAATGTTATTAGCATTCTTTTATTGTATTTCCTTTAACAGCTCTGTGAACTAAATATGAATCTCTAAATTGGGCAATGATAAAAGATATGATTAGAGGCAACTTTTATAGCAATTTTAGTGTGGATAGAAATTAGGACCCTGTTTTTCTTACTATTTCAGAACATGGCTTTTTAATAATGTGAACCCATCACTTCTGTCATAATGAAAAACTAAGATGAGAAGGAGACACTGTATTTAGAAGCAGTTATAATAATTAAGTACAGAATGTGTACGTCAAAAAGGATTGGTAATTAGAGACTGAAATTCTTGCATGGGGTTAAATTTTTCCCTTAAAATTTTTCTGGGAGATAAGTATATTCCAAGTTGAATGCAATTTGATGATCACCTCCACACACTGCCACACTTAAGAATTGTAGTGTCTCCCAGACTTCATTTTTTCAAATGGGCACTAGGTGTCAGGATTTTTCCTTCCAGCAGTTCAGCATTCGGGCAAGCCTCTTGAATTGTCCTGTTTGGTGAGGCAAATCCAGCAATATCCTTTCCTTTTTTTTTTTTTTTCAGTTGGTATGGTAGGCTTTGCCTAGTGTTCCTACTATATGCAATTACATTTTTAACTCTTTGGGTGGAGATCTGTTGAACCTTACATCATGGCTTTACACGTTTTTACAGGAAACATTTTTTTAGGAAGAGGATAATCAAGGAAGAAAAAAAGTAGTGTAAATTAAAGTTTAAAGACTAGCTGCCATCATGACTGACATCTTGGTTTCAGTTGTGCTTTATGTCTTGGGGGGTGAAACGGCAGGGATGGTGGGGATTAGGAATTCAGTTCTGGAACTGTTCAACCTTGCAAATATTTAATTGTTGGCAATGTGCTAATGTCCAGTTCCTCCAAGGCATAAGCATCTCTTTAATTTTTTTATAATAAAATATTTCAAACTTATAGAAAAATATGGAGAGTGCTATGACAGATATCCCTGCATATACTGACTAGCTTAAACAAATCTTACCATTTTGATACTGCTCCTCAATTATGTGTTGCTATAATCCTTTGAAATCTCTAATTTGAGTATAAAAACAAAAAAAAAGTTTTAGGAGTTGTGTAGGGAAAGGAAGCTGGCAAGCTTATATAAGCCTAAAAGATTGGAAGAAATTAATTAGCAGATCCATTTTGACAGTTCTTAGGCTGGACCTCTTATTTTGGAAAAAAACACTTCAGCCCTCTTTCTTAATTCACTTGGTTGACATTTTCCATACTCTCAGAGGAACTGCTTCGGTTATCCTGGACTCAAATTCTAGTGCAACCCATTATGCTTTGAGACTGACTAGAGAGAGTGTGCATGTTTGTGGGCTTGAGTAAGGAAAGGGTTGACCATTTCTCATGCACACGGAACTGAAATGTTTTTCTAGTTTAACATTAGACTTTTGTATATTGTTTTACTCAATTTAACCTCATAATAGCTCCATGAATATGAAGCTAATTTGGATGTATTTTACTGTGCTGTTGTTTCGTTCTTTTGAAATCAGTGTACCTTTTCATGCTGGGTGTGGAAATTGAGTCCGTGTCAGTCTTTTAGATATGTGTTGGAAACGGGGCATGTTTGTATTGTAGTATGCTGAAGGTGAGCTCTGAAATAGACCTGAGAAAAGCAGATCTGAAAAACAGGACCATGGTCTGTGCACTGATTATTCAAGTTATAAAAAGAGACTAATGGTCCTTGCTACCAATCTATCCCTGAAGATGGGAGAATGTTTTTAAGTGCTTTGAGATCCTCAGCAGAAAAGTATCACATACCACTAATTACATATAAACATTCATAATTTGTGCTTGCCTTATTTTTCATCAAGGGCTTCAAAAAACCAATTTTGAATCCTTTTAGGCCTAGCAAGATAGGAATCTCAAGTACAGAAAAAGACATATTATGGAATATGTGGTAAGATAGTTTTATTTAAAATTATGTGCTTTTCTTCTTTTACCGTCATTCTAAGCAAGCATGTTTGGCTACAATTATTTGTCTAAAATGATCCTCAGAACAAAAGTTGAGTCCCTCATTAGAAACATAATGAAGCTAATTTTGAAAGATAGGTTTTCCTGCCATGGAATTACTTGTATTGAATTTCTAACACTGTTCTTTTGGTATGCGTATACTTTTCTTAGAATTCCTTGTGAATGACTGTTATTGGTGTTGGAGATTTCTCATCAGGTTGATTAGTTGATTTTGACTCATTTCATTAGTAGTAAACCAAGGCCCAAGGAGCTTGACTGATATGACTTTAAAAATCCTAATGCATCCACTGGCCAAATAAAGCAGCACTTGTGGAGGGCTCCTCATTTCCTTTCAAAAGTAAGTCCTAGAGATAGCCTTTAAACAAAAGGATGTACTTGCCAGCGTTTTTATACATCTTAAGTTTTAAGATTTTACTGGAAAAAAGATGATATAGTACCCTATGTCAAGAAACTTTACAGCTCCAACTAGGGGCAATAATGAACATCAGGACAGCAACAGATGACACTAGAGGATGAGGTGTAGTGTGGAGCATCAGAGTTCAACATTCGTTTGTATGACTAATGGGCAAGGCTTCTTGAACTGTAGTAGGCCAACTCAGTTAATTTCCATATCAACCAATTACTTCTCTGCCCCATTTCTCAAATACCACTGGCTTGTATGTGCTCCATTTCATGTTTTTTAAAAATTGGTATGTTTACTAAAGCATTGCACATATATGTATAAAGTTACTGTGGTTTCATATATGTAAATATTATGGGGAGAAATAATTCCCCTGTTCAAAATTATTGTTTCTAATCTTTGGTAACATTTTCAGAGAATTACCTCTGAGATGAAAATTTGGGGCTCTAAAAATGATATTTTCTTAACCTCTTATTGCTTTTTAGAAGGGTTGAGGTAAGTTTGTTCAGCCATTTTTGAATTATCCAAGCATGAAAAAAGAGTTTTTCAGCTGTTAAGAAAATTGTTTCCAGCTCTTTTATGTGATCATACAACACTAGGCAATGGAACATGATATCCAGCAGATAATATAATATGAAAAGGCATTGACATTTTTTCAGCATGGTTTTTCTGAATGGCACAAATTAAGTCAAATATTGCATCGCCTTATGGTTTAAAAATACACATTTTAACACCAATATGGTATTTTCTAATATTTCATCAGATATGATTTTTTCATGAGATTCTGAGTTAAAATTATTTTTTGATAGTATCTAATTAAAAGTGAAGATTTAATATTCCATACAAGATACAAAAAGGGAAAAAGGTAACACTTTATGTGTCTGTAAAGGAGCTCAAGTTCAGATCCTTCTCTCTGGGTCTTAGTTTTCTCGTCTCCAAGATGCAGATGATGCTTAGGTCCGTTTCAGCTCCAAGATTCTAGGATTCTTTATATTGCTGCTCCAGGGCCTTGCGGGATGGTCATTTTCATTAGCAGTAGTAGAACAATAGCTACTGGAGGCTTTGCCAGAAAAACTCAACTTTTAGACTTTTAGCGTGGAAAATAAAGCTTCAACATCCCAGCCACAGTCTAGCCTGTATTTAAGTCTGTACAGAAAGATATTATTACAACTAAACTCAAAGGGAGGAGATAGAAGAAAGGCGACCATGGCAAAGATATTCCCTTTCTGCTTCCCACAACACAACTAAAGTTGATGGATGCTTCTTACATCCTTAAAAACAAAATCCTGTCCTGTTTTGCCCCTTAGCTTTCCCTTCAAATTTCTTTGTTAAGCTTGGTATTCTTGTTTTATTTTGTAGTAACAGCAGCTTTGGAAAATGCATGTGTGTGCATGTGTACACTTGCACATTCTGTTCACACTGATAGTACAATTAATGTTGATGTCAATTTTGGTGTTAATTTTGGGTCATGATTAGTGTTGACACTTTGTGTCAGACTAATGGCATTTATGGGCACTATCAGAATAAATGTTAATATTATCATGTTTTTAGTATCTGTTATAGTAACATTAAACCAAGGTCCTCCCAGGAGAAAAAATACATATATGGATAGATAGATAATGCCTTTCTGTATCGCCACTGTTACTCAGCGAGAAAATGACATCTCAGGACAGAATCCTAATCACTGTTTGGAGCATCAGAAATAATGATCACCTCTGATCGGAGGTTGTGAATAATTCATTCGGTTTGATTTTCACGTCCTGTCCAGTGATACTTTTCAAACCAAATGTGTTTCTACAGGAAAATAATGGTCCCACTTCTTATGGAAATACTGTGGCACAAATCATTTTACCCACATAAAAACAGTTAAATAAGACCGTTCTCTTCTGCTTGCTTTCTCCTCCCCTTTCCCTCCTCCCTCACTTGCACGTGTTTATTCCAGAATTAGACTGTGGCCAAAGAAATATTTGCTTCCTTAGAACTGCGTAAGGAAAACAGATATTTATTTCTGCTTATTCTTAGCTTGTTCACAGTAGCTCTTTTGATCCTCTTCCCTTTTTCACTTTAAGGTAATTAGTTTAGGTTGATAACCCTAAACCTAAGAAAACTGCTAACTGGAATGTTCCATTATCAAAAAAAATCTGAAGTTAAATGTTTTAAAAATGATTTATGGCTATATTAATGAAAACATAATTTGCAGTAAATGCCTAGAACTACTTGGTTGGTAAGTGCCTTGGTGAGGCAGTGGTCAGGGAGAGATGTTTGTGGCACTGCCAGGGCCAAAAAGCAGAGTCTGAAACTCATTGGACTGTAAACCCACCCCCTCTCACCACCCCTTTCAGGCTACATATTGCCCTTTGTTGGTCCTTAGCACTTAATCCTGGAGTGTCATTTTCACTAGGTTTCACCTGCTTAGGAACATTGGAGGGTTCCTTTGGTTTTTATTTTCCAGTTAATATATAAGGCAACTTGGGCTTAAGTGAAATCAGTGAATGTCACATTCCTAATCACATTATCACACTTGTATATGCTTTTATAGTGTTTGCAGAATTTTCGATATAAAATCTCCATGGTGTGTGCATTATAGATAGACCCATCTATATAACGTAATTTGACTGAAAAACTTACAGTGTCCTAATTAAATGGGGGGAAAATATGACCGTCTTCTGAAGTAATGACCCAATCCTCTGAGACAAAGCTATTCTTAAATAGAATAGTTTGAACCATTTCTCCTGAATGTTGTGACCCTTTTTTTCCCTTTAAATCTAACAAGGGCAGGGGGAAGCGTTTTTTGACCTAGTTCTCATCATCAGACAGAAAGTATTTTGCATTCAGAAACCATTTCCAGTATCAAATTCAATTTTGTCAAGTGATTAGTTGAGTTTGGTAGAGAATAATTTAAAAACACAAAGCTAGAAATGGCCGTGGTGCTTCTACACTCAAGGAGAGCAGTTGCTATTCTCAAATTGCAAGCGCTCTTTCAGTGACTGTGCATTACAACACAGATTATTGTGTTACATGTCTCTGCAGCTGGTACAGACCTGCATCTGTTGACACCATGTGTTTCTACGCTGGACTGCTGGAGAAATAGGGGAGTGGGTGAATTGATACCTTGCCTGCCTATCAGTGCAAATGTCCTTTTATGTACATATGTTTGTAAAGCTCTTTAGCCCCCTTCAAGATGAAAGGCTCTGTATAAATATAAGCTTTCGATTTTAGTACATGTTTGTAATACATGTGGTACAGTCCTAAATATGTATTTAGCTGATAGGCACTGTTCTTGTCTATTGTACAAATATTGACTTTAAAAGTATAAATATGTATTTAACCATCAGACCAGAAAAACACTGAAGCAGTTACTTCTCAGGTAGGGACATTAATATTGTATAAACCTATATATACGTATGTTTACATTCTACCACATTGCGGAGCATTTCTTATTAAAGAATGAAATGATAGCCCAACAAAGACAGTTCTTGATACTCTTCTCCCTTTGAGGTGAGTCTTGATTTTTAATTTCTGTATGTTTAGTCTCTCTTTCTAACTTTATATAAATATGATCTGTGATAGTATGAGTAAAACCTAGAGTCAGTTCTTATAAAATATGAGAAATCCATTAGGCTGGTGAGGTTTTTTTCCCCTTTAAAAATTTTTTTTATTATGGAAATGTTCAAATGTACACTAGAGATAATAATATAAACTCCCATGTACCTGTCACCCAGTGAAGAAGTATTTGGTAGTCTTTTCTCAGTCACTTTTTTGATTTATAAACTTTTAAATTATCGATGCAATATAAACACATTAAAGAAAATTTGGAAAATGAAAAAAACTCACAATCCCATCATCCTAAAATAATTATCTCACTTTGCTATGTTTCTTTATTTCTGTTTTGTTTTTTTCAACCTAGTTCTCATCATCAGACAGAAAGTATTTTACATTCAGATTTTTGCTTTTAGATAGAGAGTGTGTTGTAACACTTACTATGTGCCAGGTACTGTTCTAAGATTTAACATGCATTTAATCCTCACAACAAACTTAATCCAGTAGGTTATTATTACCCCGTTTTACTGATGAGGAAACTGAGGCACACAGAGGTTAGTAACTTACCTAAGATTATGTGGCTAGAAAACTGACTGAACCTGTTGCTGTTAGATTCCGATTTTCAGAACCTGGCTTCAGAGTCTGTGCCCTTAACCCCCTCACTATTTTGCCTCTCACAGTTATTATGGTATACATTCAAATTTGTTATCCCACTTCTTCAAATTTAGTATTACATCATGGGTGTTCAAAGTGCTATTCACAGTCTTCATAGCCATCATTTTATAAGGCTGTACAGAACACTAACCATGATCTCACTAGCCAGTTTACTTCCCTCCAAAAAAGTTTTTTTATCATGATTTTTTTAACTTTTTATTTTAATATAATTTTAGATTTACAGAAAAGTTACAAAGATAGTACAGAGAGTTCTCATATACCCTTCACCCTGCTTCCCCTAATATTAACATCATATACAACCTTGGTATAATTATCAAAACTAAGAAATTAACATTAGTATAGTGCTGTTAAGTAAAATACAGACTCTGTTTTGTATTTCACCAGTTTATCTACTAATGTTCTTTTACTGTTACAGGATCCAATCTGGGATACATTACATTTTAGGTATCAGTGACATTTATATTTGTGTTGTAATTGATGTTCATCTTTCTATATTGTATTCAGCTAAGTGCAGTGGCACTAGTCTGGAACATACTTCCATTATTTCTCTAAAAAAGGAAATACTGGGGCCGGCCCAGTAGCGTAGCGGTTATGTTCATGCATTCTGCTTCAGCGGCCCAGGGTTCGCTGGTTTGGATCCTGGGTGCGGACCTACTCACTGCTCATCAAGCCATGCTGAGGCAGCAGCCCACATAGAGCAACTAGAAGGATGTACAACTATGACATACGACTGTCTACTGGGGCTTTGGGGAGAAAAAAAGAAAAAGAGGAAGATTGGCAACAGATGTTAGTGCAGGGCCAATCTTCCTCAAAAAGAAAGTGAAGAAATGGGCTTAAAAAGAAAAAAGAAAAGGAAATACCTTTTTTTAATGTGAACCTTATAAATAATTCATACTAGCTATAAGGACAAGTTACTTAATTCCTCTGTGCCTCAGTTTGCTCATGGCAATAATAACAGCTGCCTTTGAATTAATAATAATAACAGTTACTATTTGAGGGCTTTCATATGCCAGGCTGTGTACTAATTGAATGTGGTGTTCCTCACAATAATCCCTCCCAAAAGTTACTATTATCCCCATTTTATAGTTGGAAAATTTGAGGCTACATGAGGTTAAGTGACTTGTCCAAGGTTATCAGCTGGTGTAAAGCTGGGATTTGAACCAAGACAGCGTGAGTCCTCAGCTTAACCTCTTAACTACTATCAGTATTTGTCAACATTTAGTATAGTACAGCATGTAATAGTTGTTCAGTTAATGGTAGCTGTTATTCTTGTTATTTTTAAAAAATAAAATAGTTTAATGATGTTTAGGACTGTTATTCTAGGATCCCTAGAGATAAGTCGTGGACAATGTTCTAAGCCCTTGCTGTTGATTATTTTCCAAGTATCATTTAAAAAATGAAATGACTATGGAACCAGCAAATATTTATTACTCTCATATTATGTGTAGGGATCCTGCTAGGCACTGGAAGAGATGATATAATGGTTCAAGCTGGCAAGCTAAAAGCGGTCCTAGGCAGTACATGATTAATTATCAAATGAAATCTCTACTTGAAGTTCTTAGTAGGAGGTCAGAGAAGAAAGGGGTCACTTTAGGCTAGGGGAAGCTTTACTGAGGAAATGGGATTTGAATGAACCTTTTTGGAATGGGTAAGATTTGGACAGGTTGGGAGGAGAAAACGGGGCAAACTTTGTATGTTGAAGTTAATGTAATAGATTTCTGCTTCTAATAGTTTGTTCATCAAACCCATAGGTATTAGTTTCTTAATTTTGTATGTGGGAACATTGAAGCTCAATAAAGTTAAGTAATTTTCCCAAAGTCATATGGTTAATAAGTGATAGGACCTGGATGTGGATCCAAGTTTTTTGACTCCAAAGCCCCTGTTTACCATTATATACCCTACGTTTGATTAGCAATGAAGTCTAAATTTGAATGTAAATTGAGCAACAGATGCTTTCTTAGATGTGTATCCATTGTGTTTACTCAGAACTTAATCTCTTCCATTGTCACTATGCTAAGACTGGGATAGCACTCTCCATTCTGTAATGGTGGTTTTTAAGGGGAGCGGGGGTTGGGGGCGGCGGTCGATGAGGAACACACTTTGGAAAGACATTGATATAGAGTAGTGTGTTCTTGGTGCTGCTGTGTGGACACCTAATTAGAAGTCAATATTGCAAGCATAATGACCTGGCCAATTGCTGAAATGACTGCCCAAGTGACACAGCTAGAGTCCCCAGGTAATAACAAAAGATAAGAGTATTGTTTGCCTGCCCAGTGCCACATAGACACAATGTTTGCATTAGCATGCAAATGCTGAAGTAGATTCTTCAGGGCTTGTATCTAAGCTGCTTCTGGCCTAGGTGGCTAAGGTTAATATACCATAAAATTTTGTGTAAAACCCAATCTTCCTCACTACAAATGTATTTAGAGGAAATAGCTTTTCCTTCCTGAAAAACAAAAGAGATGTTGGGATAGAGGGCCATGTGAGAAGGCAGGTAAAATATTTCTCTCCACACAGGCATTATATTAATCAGCCTCTTAAAAACCGTAACCAAAATTATACTGATATTTGGGGTTTGTTTGTGCTATTTTTTGGATGATCTGTTTCTCCTTTTTTTCTCTGTCTTTAATGAGCAGAGCAAGTAATACCTTATCACAGAAGGTGATTGGATTTTTTTTTCTGTGTATTATATCCATTTTGATTTGTATTCGGCCAATAGTATGATGTATTGAATAGCTTATATTTATCTGTGGGTGTTTCGTATATATATTTCTTAATGCTGAGAATCACAAATAGCTGTGTGGCAAGCTTCAACCAGCCTGATTACAGTGGATGTGCAATTGGATTGAGGAATGTGTACTCAGAGCTTATGATCACTGGCCCGGTTGAGTCTGGGTGATGCATGTGGCTTTCCAGGGATGCTGCTATTTACATCTGTTAATGGCCCTTCTTGATGGCCAGTTCCCCAATGAGGTGATATGCAGCAGCCTGGGGATGAGGGGCCAAGGCTGCAGATGTGGCTGGGCTCCATTAGGCAGGACCAGGAATGCTCATCTGGTAGGCTTTGTGTTTGGGAGCAAGAGGAGGGGGTCTGAAAGGGCAGCAGGGTTGGGGGAGGCAGAAAGAAATGGGGGGAAAAAAAGAATGGAAAACATTACTTATCCAGGTATAGGGAGAGAGACAGGCAGACATGAAAAACTGCAGCTGTAGCCGGGGTGTGAATGAATAGAAAAGAAACAGAACTAGAGAATAAACAAGTAGAAGGATTGACTAGTTCTCGTATAGAAGGGGATTCAAAGAGGAGAGGGCTGTGAGGGTTTGGGAAGAGACCTGTCACCCCTGCCGTTTAAGTCAATATCATTTATTTGTGTGGCTGGTCAGATGCTGCTGAACAGAGAGCAGAGATTTACATATATCATAGTACAACAAGAGATTAGTTCCTTGCATCCTTTGGTTTTCTGGTCCTGGGAGAAGACAGCAAGAGATGTTCACGAGGATGCAGTGTTGAGCTATAGTAAATTCCTGGAGAAATGGAAGATACTTGAAGCAAGCCAGTGAAGAATGTTGCCAATTTTCCTATCAAATGCTAAAGGTCAATGAAAGGACCCAGGATCACAAAAGTTGTGCAGTCCACAAGAGGTGATCCCCTTTCTGCTCTCCTCTCGTGTGCTGAAGGTTTCTTGGAAAGAATCTCACAAAGATGGAACTAGTGTCTTAGTAGATAAGGTAGTAAGTTAGGGAGTTCTGGATTTAATTCCCAGTACCATGACATTTTTCCACACATATCCTGAGTGCATTTAGATTTTGGTTTTTCTGTCTTCTTTAAACAGGCCCAAAGAAGGAATTGAGAGAAGCGTGAAATATATAGTAAACCAGCTGTTGTCAACATAATCTAGAGAAGTATGCCAGAATGTTTGTTCTAGTTTCCCACAGAGAGCTTGGCTCTTTAGCAATGCATATCTTTACATGAAGGCTGTGTCTAGGTACAGTCTGATACCTTCAAGGAACCTGGAAAACAATTTTGCTTGTAAGAAACTTGTATTTACTTGTTTGTTTATGCCTTTGCAGATTGGCATGGTAGCTTGGAAAATGACCCTTAAAAGTCCTGAATATCCAGAAGGCCGAGATATCATTGTTATTGGCAATGACATCACATACCGAATTGGGTCCTTTGGGCCCCAGGAGGATTTGCTGTTTCTCAGAGCTTCTGAGCTTGCCAGGGCAGAGGGCATCCCACGCATCTTTGTATCAGCTAACAGTGGAGCAAGAATTGGACTGGCAGAGGAAATTCGTCAGATGTTTCACGTGGCCTGGGTAGATCCTGAGGATCCTTACAAGGTACAGACTGAGAAAAGATAATACTTCAAGATACTAGATGGTTATGCACGTGTGTATACATGTGTAGAGAGGCGGGGGAGAAGTAGAGGTTTAAGTTCAGAAGTCAGCATTTATGGTAAACCACAACCATGCTGGAAACAAATTGTCTCTCCAATATGTTCACCTGGTTTTCCCTTCAGCTCTGAAATAGTTTACAGTTTCTTTGGTTGAACACTAGAAGAAATAGTAGGTAGACGTTTAGCATGAGACATGCCAAGCCAAAAACGTATATCTTTAAACTATTCCACTGTGGCTTCCAGGACTGATGGTCACTCATCAGCAAAATCCCTTGTATCCTCCTCACTTCTCCTTTGATTGTTCTTCAACCTTCTTGTTTTACTTGAAACCAGCCTGTCCTTTAAAGACACTGCTTCCCCTGTGGCCCTCTTAAGTAGTGACTAATTTCTCTCTTTCCCTGTACCACTGAACCTGAAGGAGGAATAGTGTCTTCCTTTTGCCTCATTGCTACTTCCAGACCCTTCTTCCTCCCTTTTCTCTAAAAACCTCCCATCTTTGAATATCATGTCAACAGACTGTGTGACATCACTACTGCTCCTTATTATGGTGTTCCCTAATCCTTTGGTCACTCCTTCTCATTCTTTGCATCTTTTAGTTGCTGGCCCATTGTCACTGTCTACAACATTATTAGTCCTGTTATAATTCTTGGTGATTGCTTATATCCACATAGAATCCATCCCATAATCTAGCCTCTTGAACCCTTGACTTCCTCTCCTATAATGGTCCTAGCCTTCCTACACTCCAGCTCAGCCTCTCATTCCTCATAATCTCAATTTCAGGCATCCCTTTCTTTGCCACTTCTCCATCCTGTCTTTCCAGCTCACTCTCTTTGGTACCCCAAGTACAACAATCCTTTGAACCCACCAGGATCTACAACTATTGATCCTACTACCTTTCTTCTGCTCTTTGCTCTCTCCTCACTTCATCATTTCATTCCTATCCAGCTTAAATTCCAAGGTCAATCAAAGGTTAATCATTATACTCACTATGTTTCTTGTTTCCTCAGTTTTTTGGTTCTCTTTTCATTCTGCTTACTCTGTGCCTCTACAAAAACCTTGTTTCAATCTGACTCTCTCCATCTACTCCCATACATGTACCTACATAGCTGAACATTGATGGAGAAAAATACACAGTGCTGTTGACTGTCTTACTTTAACTTCAAATTTACCAACCTCCTGAATGACAGTTTTACATCTTCTCCCCTCTCCTCAAACCTCCAACAGCCTCTTTCCTCTTCTTCACTCTTAGCTGATAACCTTGCTTCCCAGTTCACTGAGAGAACAGAAGCAATTAGAAGAGAGCTTCCACGAGCTCCCACACACCTACATCTGTGTCCTACTCTCTGCTGTCTCTCCTGTACTTTGGATGAATAGTCCCTCCTCCTATCTAAGGCCAATCCCTCCCCTTGTATGCTTGATCCTTTCCCTTCTTGCCAACCTAAGGATGTAGAACAATACTTCTCCCCGCTCTTTCTTGCATCATCACCTTTTCCCTGTCTACTGAATCTACTCCTTTGGTGTACAAACCCTGAATCCTCGAGTCCCTATCCCTGCCCCATTTTTTCCATCCTTTTACAGCAAAACTTCTTAAAAGAGTTGTCTCTTCTTGTAGATACTCTTCTCCAATTCCCTCTGGAACCCACTTCAGTTAAACTTGCACCCTTACCTTCCACTGTAGCTGCTTTTGTCAAGGTCACCATTGATTCCATATTGTTAAATTCTGTCATGAATCTCAGTCTTCATCTTAGTTATTTGATGTTTCAGCAGCATTTGACACAGTTGGTCACTCCTTCATCCTTGAGATACTTTCTTCTCTTGGCTTCCAGGACCCTAGAGTCTCCTTTTTACTCTCTTAGCTGCTCTTTCTCAGTGTCCTTTGCTGCCTTTCACATCTTTAAACAGAAGAATGTTTCAGAGGATGATGGAAATATTCTATATTTTGATTGTGCTGGTGATTACACAAGTATATATATTTGTGAGAACTCATCAAACTACAACACTTAAACCTGATGAATTTTATTGCACGTAAATTATACTTCAGTAAAATTCATTTTAATAGTGTATGGGGGGGGGCCGCCTGGTGGCGCAGCGGTTTAGTCCGCGCTTGGCAGCCCAGGGTTCATGAGTTCGGATCCCGGGCGCCCGCAGATGCACTGCCTGTCAGCCATGCCGTGGCGGCGTCCCATATAAAGTGGAGGAAGATGGGCAGGATGTTAGCCCAGGGCCAGTCTTCCTCAGCAAAAAGGGGAGGATTAGCAGTGGATGTTAGCTCAGGGCTAGTCTTCCCCACAAAAAAAAAAAAAAAAAAGTGTATGGGAATTGTTGCTGATCACTAAGAGGTATAGGGTTTCTTTTTGGGGTGATGGAAATGTCCTGGAACATTAGTGGTGTTGGTTGCATATCTGAATATACTAAAAACTACTGAATTGTACACTTTAAAATGGCCAATTTTATGTTTTGTGAATTTTATCTCACTTTTAAAAATTACAAAAAAAAAAAAAGTGAATGGAAGCAAGTGGCAGGACCAAGCTGTCCTAACTCCCCCGTCTCAGCCCCACCTGGGCCCAGTGCCCTCTCACCTGGTGCTTTGGCAGGATAACCTCTATAGAAGATGGGGTAGAAAGAAAAAGTGTTTCATGACTTGTCCCCTGGACCTCTCCTCTTGTCTATATTCACCTTCCCTTGGTGATCACATCCAGTCTTAAATTCCATCTGTAAACTGATAGACTTCCAAATTTATATCCTCCCCCTAAACTTCAGATTTATATATCCAGACTCAACATCTCTACTTACATGTCTGCCAAAATGTAGCTTCTAATCTTCTTCTGTAAATTTGTTCTTCCTTAGTGTTGTGTATCTCAATACATGGTACCTCTATTCTTCCATTTAAGTAAAAGAACTTGAAGTTATCCTTGACTTCTCTTTCTCTCTCATGTCCCACATCCTCTGTCAATAAATCATGTTTACATCTCGACCTTCAAAATATATCCAGAATCCAATCACTTCTAACCACTTCCACTGCTACACAGTAGTCCAAGTCACTGTCATCTCTTACCTGCATTATTGCAGTAGCTTCCTAATTGACCTTCCTGCTTTTGACCTTGCCTCTACACAAAGTCTACTCTCAACAGAAAGTGGAATGATCCAGTAAAATATAAATCAGATCACAGCTCAGAACTTTCCTCTGATTAAAACCCTTTAATGGCTTCCCAGCTCACTCAAGTAAGGGCCAAAACCTGTATGGTTATCAACAAGACCCTACATAGATTGGCCTTCCGGTACTCCTCTGCCCTCATTTCTTGTTGCGGCCTGCCTTATTCCACACTCTGGCTCTACTGGCCTCCTTACTCTTTCTTGAACCCGCTGGGCACACTCATGCCTCAGCACTTTTGCACTTGTGGTTCCTTCTGCCTAGAACGCTTTTCCCCCAGATATCCCCATGTCTCATTTCCTCAGCTATTCAGGTCTTGATTCAAATGACACTTTCAGTGAAGCCTTCCCTGGCTATTCTTTCTAAAAGTTCAACTCTCCCAACTCTCCTGTCTCCCTTCTCTATTTCATATTTTCCTTAAACATTATTTCCCATTAACATTACATATTTTACTTGTTTATTTTATATATTTTCTGTCTCTCTTACTAGAAGATAAGTTCTATAAGGCTGGGAATTTTTGTCTGTTTTGTTCCTTCCTATTTCTCTACTGCGTCGAACAGTACCTTGCACTCAGTAAATATGTACTGATTGACATGCTAATGACAGTGCTACCAGGTGTTCTTGTCATAAGTCATGCAAAATCAATGGCAGATTCATGTCTGTTCCATGTTATGCTCACTGTGGGACAAATTCATGGAGTTACATGGTGGGCATGATTTCTCATAGTATTTAGAATGTTTTCCTCTGTTTACTCTTTTTTTGGCTGAGTGACTAATTCACTTAAGTTAAACACATGTATCATATAACTCTATATGTGAGTGGGTATATGTATGTATAAAAATAAATCAGTTATGAAATGTTAATATGATTTTTTTAGTGTAAATAGGAATTAGAAGTTGTTTATTAAAAAAGCAAAAGGCTTGAGTTCAGTGTTCACTGATCATTAGCACTGCATAGACTTCTGATTTTAATATTGAATATCCTAGTTTTGTGATCCTCTCAATTATCCCTTATCCATTTATATTTTGATGATACTACGGATTTGAGAAAGTGAAGAATAGTAATTCACACCATCACCCTATTCACTATTTACTATTCACACTAATAGTAATTCACACTAAGAATATTAAATATTCTTTAATTTTGTGTTGGTATCTTTAATAGAGATGTCACTAAAGATTGGAAAATGACACTTTAACCCTGATGAAAATAAAATAAATGGAATATACTTGGAGTTGCAGCTATAAGATATCTGTTTCAAGGATAGTCAGTGACTAGAAATAGGCACTTCCATCTTTCAAAGGAGAACTGTCTCTGCTAGTATTCTATTAGACAGTAACTCTAAGAAGTGATGTGGCAATTTAAAGCTAGCTTTGGAACAAGCTACATTCTGCATGCTTTGCTGTGTCTTCTGGTTATGTAATGATGGCAAATAATGAGTTAGAAATGATTTGTACTTCACAGGGATACAAATATTTATATCTGACTCCTCAAGATTATAAGAGAGTCAGTGCTCTCAACTCTGTCTATTGTGAACATGTGGAGGATGAAGGAGAATCCAGGTAGGTATATATATATATCAGAATAATTTGGCCATGGATTAAAGAAAGAATATGATAATTTTTTTTCTCACTGTCCTGCTGATTATGACCTTGAAGAGCAATAAAGATTGCTTATTACATAACCTAGAGGTCTTAGGTTTGTATCTTAGCTCTACCACTTATTAGCTGAAAGACCTTATTATTGATTGAGATTTTTAAATTATATTTATAATATTTATTCATTTTAGAAAATTTGGAACATGTAAACAATTATGAAGAAAAATAAAAATTAGCTAGTGTTACCAAGAGATCACAATTATTAATGTATATAATATTCTTGCTGTCTTTTCTATATGTAAACATCTTTATTCCTACATAATCGGGATTGTAATAGAAAAACTCTTTTGTAGTTTTTTTTTCACTAAAAACTGTTTTGAGGGAAGTTTTGAATATTCCTAAAATATTATTTGAGAATATGATGTTTAATGGCTTCATAGTATTTCATCATAATGGACGTATCATATTTGAACATTCAGACTATTCCAATTTTTTTACTCTTATATCCCTGGGCTGAACATTCTTTTATATAAACTTTTAGGAATATCTCTGGTTATTCCCTTTGGGTTGATTTCTAAAAGTGAAATTACTGGTCAAAAAGTTTGCCCATTTTTACGATTTTTTTGATAATTTCAAATTGCTCTCCCAGGATCTGCACCCCCGCCAGCAATACGTGATAGTGCTTGTTTCCCCTCTTTAATTTTCCTCCACCCTTGCCCAACACTGATTATTGTCAATTAATAAAGTAGGATAGAAACAGCAATTGTTATTTTAACAGATATTTTTGATTACCAGTGAAGTTGAACATTTTTATAATCTATCTGCAAGTATTTTCCAGAATGTTAATCAATTTCTCCAATACTGTTTACTGAATAATTCATACTTTCCTCCCTTTTATAATAATCTTAGCTCAATTACTAGCTTTGTATTCTGTTTTTCGTTCCATCTGTCTATTCATGGGCTAATGCCACACTCTTTTAATTATTCTAGTTGGGCACATTTCCTCACATTCTTAATTTTTCCCCAAGTTTTATTAGCTGTTTTGTCTTTTTATATATAGGCTCATTTTTTTTAATTCCCAAAAACTTTCCATAATGGTTTTTAAGACTTTTTTGATAATTTCACATTTCAAATTGATTGTGATTCAAAATGCATTAGGTTTATAAATTAATTTAGGAAGATCTAGACATCTTCGTAATATTAACTCTTCCCAGCAAGAAACATAGTGTTTTTCCATTTACTCAAGTGTATTTTTTAAAGTTTTGTGCTGTTCTTCCTGTAGGTTATGCCAGAGGTTCCCAGTCTTTCTTGGTTCACAGCACTCTTACTGTCTCAGTAATTTTTTCACAGCACCGTTAGGCTAAAAGATATACCTAATATTTCTGTTGATTAAGTAGTCAGACCCAAACAACTTCATAAGTATTTATGCCCTAACAACTTAATAATCATGTGAAAATGTAATATACATAAATTGATTTTTTTCACTTTTAATAATTACAGTTACTTACTAATGGGATATTTGCATCTGAACGACATCTCAAACCTTGCAGTTAGCTTCAATATAGCCACACTCATTTATTGTTCTGCATCTATTCTTGTGGAGAACTTTTTGTTTGTTTTCATAAAAACTGTGAAAACCCAGCTTTGCAAAGATAGGACATTGTCAGAAGGAGTGTTGCACTGTCTAATGTTAAACCATGAGTACCTAAAGCTAGTAGTTCACATGGGTTCCAACGGATATCACATATTGTAGTATTTCTCTCAAAAATTTAAAATATCCTGCAGTGCCCCTGGCAATTCACTGTGACACCCCGGGGTACCTTGGTGATCAGTGTGGGTATAGGGGACTTTGCAAATTTTTTAATGTTTTTCCCTAAATATTTTGCATTTTTTCTTTTTATTCTGAATGGGATTTTCCCCCTCATTATATTTTTTAACTGTTTATTACTAGTATCTTAGAAAGCTATTGATTTTGTATATTGCTTTTGTTAAAGCAAATTATTTTTCTCCTCTGAGCTTTAGTCTCCTCATCTCTAAAATGAAGAGGAAGTAAACTAATATGTGTAAAGCCCTTAGCATAGTACTGAGCACATAGTAAGCAGTCAAAAAAATCCTGGCTATTATTATTATCTGTAATAAGGGACATGATATTACCTATCACATTGGATTGTTGTGAAGATCAAAAATAATATATATGAATGTGTTTTGTTAGTTGTATTACACTATACAAAGGTTTTTATTATAAATAACATTAAAATTTGGTACTGCTTTAAAGAATGATAGTCTTAATGGTAGAAGACTCAGATCATAGAGCAGAAAATGGGAAATTTTTATTCTTTTTCGTGTAACACAATGAGACAAGATGCCACTTTAACAAATCACTAACACCTGTGAAGCAATAGGTACTCCTTAAGAGGGAAAAGATCTGCTTTGCAGGGAGGGCTGACTGGGCCCATGAGTATTTGTGACTGTATGGCTTGTGGGCCTTATAAAAAGAACACATTACCCTCCCCCCAAATTATTGTGGCCCATTAACCGCTTAAGGGAGATTAGCTTTACCTGTAACATAACTCTAGAATCTAGAGTCTAGATAGAGAGCAAAAGGAAGAATTGGGGAATTAGTGGGAGAGGCTACAAATAGAAAGACAAGGGAATCTGGGAAGCAGAGATGCAAAGCTGCAGATCAACAGCAAGGGCAAAGAAAAGGAATTGATGGAGGGCTGGAAGTAAAGAAGGGAGCAGAGAAATATGGAGGCAAAAAGAGTGGTTTAAGAGCCACTATGGGATACTTATTTATTATTTCAATTTATAAAACTGTGCCCGGTGCCAAGCCTTCTGGGTACACATGGAACAATAAATAATATATGCCCATCTCTGCTTCCAACTTTGTATTCTTCCTTTCTTTTATTAGTTGCATTCCCCATCTCCCATTTCCCATTATCAGCTATCACTCCTAATCCCCTGCCAAGAACACAGATGAGTGGCTCCCACTGGATCCACAGGATGCTTTCTGGACAACTTGGCCAGCATTTCACTTCTACACACATTCCCCCTGCCCCTGCAGTGGACTATAGCCAGGAACCCTCATGTATACATTTGGTATTTACGAAAGGAGCAGGAAGGGAAGTGCACTCTTTTGACCTTCTCCTCCATCTCTGTCTTGAAAAGAGAGGGTTTTTGACTTGAGAAATTGAGCTAAGCATTCTCACTATGCCTCTGGATTTTTCTTCCTATGTAACGCTTATCTAAAATTGTTGATTTAATGGCTATGGCTTATTATAGAAAGATATACATTGACCTTGCTTTTAACAAACTTGTTCTAGAAAGTAAGAGAGGGCATCTAAAATCTGAGAGCCATGTATGCATCAAGCCCTCTCCTTGTTGCTTTAATTTGAGTCTCACCTCAACCCTCAGAGGTAGACACTATTATCCCCACTTTACAGAAGTTACAGTTATCCCCAGAGTCACATTGAGCAGGGATTTAAACCTATCTACTTAATTCCAGATTTTGCTCTTTCTGCTATACTGTGTTGATTCCAGACAAAACAGGCACCAAGCTAAGAAGGAAAGATATGTGAATGAAGAGTATAAGAAGAGCATAGAGCCCTGGTGTTAAATCTAAACTTTCAGTATGCTTTTAGCAGGCTTTTAATGGTGATTATTTTTTAACAGATTGTTACTGTGTTTAACCTTTGTAATTTGGCATGACTGTATCCAATAGGTACAAGATAACTGATATTATTGGGAAGGAAGAGGGAATTGGAGTAGAGAACCTTCGAGGTTCTGGAATGATTGCTGGAGAATCCTCATTGGCCTATGATGAGATCATCACTATCAGCCTGGTAAATCTTGCCAGAATATGAAATTTTTGAAGAGCTGACTGTGTGGTTAGGATTTGTTTTTGCCCTCATCACTGCTATTCAGTCCCAAATGAGAACATTGCTTTAAAATTGTATTGTGCATAATAACGAATAGATACGATAATATAAATAATTGAATTTCCCAGATAAGCCTAGCACCTCATTTTAGCCTTTAGTTTAACCTCTTATTTCTCTAAATATTCTACCAGAGTTTTAACAGCTTAAATTTCTTCTCTTACTGCTTTTCTTGCTTATACCTCTAGTATAGATGCCAAACATCTGTGAAAGGGGCAAAAGTATAAGAGAAGTAAAGGGTCTATGATCCTTTAAGTGTCTAATATTTAAATTATTGAATACTGAAATCTTTTCTTTGACCAGGAAATTGTTTTTAATCAAACAGCCCTCATAAAAAGCAATATTCTGTTAATATGGATTTTATATATCTGTGTCTTAGTTCTTACAGCTTGGGAGGTGACATAAATATATGACATGTAGAATTTATTCTTTTTTAAGGTTACATGCCGGGCCATTGGGATTGGGGCTTACCTTGTCCGGTTGGGACAGAGAACCATCCAGGTTGAAAACTCTCACTTAATTCTGACAGGAGCCGGGGCCCTCAACAAAGTAAGTTTCCAGGGTTTAGGAGAAGTATATGAAGCTGTTTGACGATTATTGTGAATTATGAATTCAAGATCCTAATTGGGGGAAAGCCGTTCAATCTATGCCTTCCTCAGTTTGCCTCTTCCCCCTCCCTCCATCTTCCCTGCCCATTGCCTTGCTTGCCTGTTCATTCATTCATTCATTCCATTCAACAAATATTTTGAGTACCTACTGTGTGCCAGGCACTGTTCCAAGCCCTCTGGGTATGTTAATGAACAAACCGTAAAAAACTCCTGCTCCAACGAGTTTACATTCTAGTGTCTTTCTAGAAAGACAGAGAATTAATTGAATGCTCCTGTTCTGCCCTCTCTCTCTTTTTCTCATCTATGCTTAAGAGATGTAAGGAGATCTGTTCCCAGATGTGCAGCTGTCTCTGAAACATCCTCTGAACATGTTGAGGATATCAAGTTTTAATGTTCTGAAACATTTGTGAATGCACCTCTTAAAAAGGGCACTTCTGGTGGCCCCTTGTACATAGAGGAAGTATTTGGTAAATATTGAATGGGAAGATGGGATGCATGGATGGATTGCTGGGAAAGTGTATGATATTGAGATTTGTCTTCCCTTTAAAAGAAATGCTTGTGCCTTTTCAGGCTAAGCTCATAGAGGCTTTTCCACAGGAAAACAAAAGTGGATAGTGTGGTCACTGCTTTTAAGAGTGAAAACTATGTAAGAATACCTGAATATACAAAGAACAGTGTAGTTCTGACTACTTTGCAGGCACAGGGAAATTATTTTCTCTCCAGAGCCAGGAATATATAATAGCCTGGGGCTGGCTGGGTGACCTTGTGCAACTCATACAACCTCTCAACTCCTCAGTATTCTTTACACCTTTAAGTGATAGTGTGGAGATCAAATGAGAAAACATAAGTAAAAGTACCTAGTACTTGGTACACAGTGTTGGCCCTCATTACAATTCCAGTTCCCTTTTCCTCTATCTTACATGATTTGCTGATTGAGCTTGTGGAGTTATACGCATGCTAAATTGTATTGGATATTGTGTTTACTAGACTTTCACAAACTTTATATCAAGCCTTGACTTTCAAGTGGAAGGATAGGAATTTAGTGTCCTAGT
Source organism: Tapirus indicus (assembly GCA_031878705.1). Classification (NCBI taxonomy): domain Eukaryota; kingdom Metazoa; phylum Chordata; class Mammalia; order Perissodactyla; family Tapiridae; genus Tapirus; species Tapirus indicus. The sequence continues at coordinate 24,818,335 of CM062932.1, forward strand.
CTATCATTGCCATTTAGGAAAAGTTGATACTTCCATTGGTCCAATTAGCTTTTGGGGATGTCAGAAATGAGGAGAATCATTTGATGTGATTAGCTTGCTCTCTGCATTCATATGAACTCTGTATCCTTCTCTGGGCTTGCCTTTCTCTCCAGGGAAAGGCAAAGCAGTGCTAACAATGGCAAACTTGGACGTCCTGCTCCCTTTCTGGAGAGTAGACTAGAAATAAAGACTGTGAACTGCCACTACCGAAGGAGATTATTGCAGTGAGAGAAACTGCTGAGAGTCTTAAATTTTTCTTAAGTTGCTCTTTTGGATACCTTAGGATGAGATATTGATGAACGTTGAAGAAAATTGTAGGTGCCATTATCTGTGAGGATAGAATTTAAAGAAAACACCTGTATTTCCATAATGTTCCCATACCTGGACAAAGAGCTAATTTCTGAAATATATCTTGTTACATTGAGTTTCTTATTTTCTCCCCAATACTGTGTTATACACAAAGAATATTACAAAAAGGAAAGGTTTTTTGTTGTTTTTGCTGCTGCTGCTAGTGCTGATTTTTTTTTCTTTTTTTTTTTTAATTGGTTTTTTGCCTAAAAACTTAGTAGTTGAATTTCATTTGTACCATAAAGAAAGAATTAGGGACTTTTTTCTTAAAATCTGCTTGACTTGTTCTGATCAAGTTCATTGTGTTCACCTTCTTCCTAGCCCACAGGGCTGGTTGTTGAAAGAGAAGTCCAGTTGCAGGGAAAAGGCAAGTAAAGCTGCGGCTGTAATTTACCAAACAATGCTCATTTCCAGAGGACATGATCATTTGTAGCTGAAGGGAGTGATCACTTATAGAGGTTACCTAGTCCTGCTCTGCCTGCTTCACTATCTGCACGTCAGTGCCTCTTAAGTATAGTCGTGTTGCTGGAAGATACCCGATTTCATGCGAACTCATTAAGAATCCTATGTGCTTCTTTGCCTATCAGGTATGAAAAAGGAAACTACAGGGAGCTCCATGCTCAGATTGCTTCCTCCGACTCACTCCTTGTGCGTGTTCTGTCTTTGTGTGTACTGGTGTCTTTCTACATCTCTGTTTGCCTTTCTTTCTGTAGGGATCTCTGTCTCACGTACTCTGGGTGTGCACAGGTCACTTTGAGTGCTTGTCTCTTCCTGTGTGAGTGCTGGTCTCTCTGTCTCTTTGTGTCTGTGTCTTCTAGATCCCTTTCTTTCTCTGCTTGTTTGCCTCCCTGAGTATCCGTGTGTGAGAAAGTCTTTGTGTGTGTCTGAAGCACTGTAGAGCCTCCTCAAGCCTTGACCATTTTGCTTGTAGTATATGTGTACCTGTGTAAAGTGGGAAATGTAGGCAGTATATGCAAGCTTTTAGACTGTAAACATTTGACCCCCCCCCACCTTTTTGAGTCTTCATTCTTTATGTTGAACATCGGGGTGAAGAATAAGAAGGGAAGGGGTATGCAGAGGTTGTAGGGAAAAAAAAAATCTGTATGTGCAAGTGCCGATCCCGTTGACCCCTTTGAAAATTGAAATAATGATAATGCGCGTCTCCTGACTGCATCAAAGTATCAGCACATCAAAAGCCAGGAGGCATGAAATGCAAATGATAAAGTGAAAGCAGATGGATTGTGCATGATCGCCTGATGCCCAATGAATTTTAAACGGTGCCGGTTTGCAAGGGGGGTGGAATGGGGGGGTGGGGGTGGGGGGGCTGAAATAAACACGTTATCCCTGCAATTTTTTTTTTGTTCTTGACGCTCACTCCTGACAATATTTTTTCACACTTCAGTGAACACACACTCCATCTCTCTCCCTTTCTCCTTCTCTATCTCTCTTTCTCTCTCTCTTTCTCTCTCCTCTCCAACTCCCTCCCTTCCCCTCCCCCGCTACACGTCTCAGGTCATGTCGCTGCAGCTCCGGTGGAAATAATAAGATATAAACCACGAGGTTGTTATTTGCATAGAAATAGCATGGAGCCCCAGGCAGCAAGGGAGAAGGACACAGGGATCATTTGTCTAAAATTTTAATGAAAACTTTTGCTGAGGCAGAGATTTTTTAAAAACTTTCTCCCTGCTTTTCTCCTTCCCTCCCCACCCCCCAAACCCCACCTCTGATTTGACTTAACATGGTTTGATTTGAAGAGAAAGGATTGACACTCCACATATCATACTCCCATAATGCAGCAACGTGTAAATTGTTTGTTCCTTTAATAGATATAAAGCTGGAGAGAGACACATTCCCAACTTAATACATTACATGTGTGCATCAAGCTTTTATGGCTACACTCCATCTCAGCGCACACGTGATGTTGCGTGTCGTTAGCCGACCTGTTTTTAATTAGTTCATACATTCCTACCTTTTGCTTCCAAAGACTCTTACTTTTAAAGAATTTCTTTCTTAGCCAACGGTAGTAACCTGCATATAAAATATAGATATTCCGGCAGTTTCCTGTTTTTTACTTTTCAGTGGTTTTACTGTACACTTGCACATTTTGTTCATGGACACCATCCTTTGCCACTGTGTCTTTTGTTCCAAAACCAGAAAATGCTTCCCACATTTGTATTTTTATCCCTTTCCCATTGTGATCTCAGTATCTGTGCATTCTCTTTCCTTGCTGTCTTGCCCTTTGTTACCTGAAGTTATTTATAAAATAATCAAAATGTTACCAAGTTGAGGAGTGAGATAGTATCTGGCTTTTCTTGAGTGTTGCAGAAGCAGATTTCACATTTGAACTCAAGGCAATGGGCTGGTGATTAGAGGCAGTCTGGCTGATTTTATTTGAAACTTAAAATCAGGAACATCTGTCTGCCTCTTGCTACTTTCTGAGGTAGGCTAGTGGTGTCAGGGCCATTTTACAGATACGAAGACTGAAATAAAGAGGTAAAGTAACTTACTAGTTCCATTGACAGAGACTAGATCAGCCTCAAAATATGAAATTCCATGTCCCCCAGTTTCATTTAAGATGGGCTCAATCCCCTGTGCTTTGTGTCCGCAAGACCTGAGAAGAGAAGGTAGCCTGGTCATTTTCCTTTTTGTCCAAATGCCATGAGAATGATGACATAAATAAGAGAAGCTTTTAAGGGCCTGCTATTTCATGTCACTCAGGGTAGTAGATTGTAGGTTCCTGGCTCCATGAACTATAGGCTGTGGGTAGCAGATTCCTCAAAATGCCTACTGAGTGGAAGAGGCAAACCTGATGGATGTGACAAACTGCCCTGCTTGAAGGGAGTCACGCTGGCCTGGCAAAGGCGGTAATCTGTGTGCTTGGGGAACTGGTAAGATAGACCCTTAAGGGACCGAGACAGTTGTAGAGTCAGAAACTCTTAAGTCAAGGTGCCACTGGACATTTGCAGTAAGTTTCAGATTTACTTCCTCTCCCCCACCATTCCTCCTGTTTCTTGTTAATATATTTTACATAATACCAGGTGGTGGCTAGGCTGGAAGGAGGACCTAGTATTGTAAGGGAACACCAGTGTAGACTAGAGCCAGCTGGTTCTCGAGTCCATTGCCCCAAACTTGGTGAGAGCCCTCTCTGTACACAGAGAAATCAGAATTTGCAGTTTGTGGCATCTCCTCCGGAGAGTAACTGTCTATGGAAGTAAGGAATGTGCCAATTGATTGACAGATGGGTTACAGATTCACTCAGGAGGTGATATGTGACTTCCTTGTGATACACATTTTAAAACTTCTGCTTCTCTTTTAGGAAAAAAATAATCCCATGATCTCATACCCCTTAGCAAGATCAGACCCCTATTTCCACTGAATCTGCCAGGAAAAAGGAAATTATATGATGGGTGGTGTGGCTAGGGTTAAATGTTGGGCCTATAGGGGGCTAATTCTGCTAACCTTGCTTTTGAGACTTGGTGTAAGTCTCTCTCTGGATCTCAGTTTCCAAATATATATTTTTATATGTATGTATATTTAATATGAAATGTAAAGTTGTTGCTGACTCTCTTGGGTACAGTATCGAAGTTCCTCCCATGAGCCTGTGGCACCAGGGGCCTGCACTTTACATTCTCCATACTCACCCGTGACTCTGACCCACAATGTGAGAGACATGTAGGCTCAGGAAGGGAAGGAGAGATTATTTAGCTCTTGCTGTGAGGCAGCATTGTAACTTTCACATAACTTAGAGGTGGAATACTTCAGAGCAGGGACTCTAGAGCCAAACTGCCCGGGTTTAATTCCTGGCTCTACCACCTACTAGTTGTGTGATCTTGGGCAATTTATTTAACCTTTCTGGGTCACAGTTTTATTAAATGTAAAATGGAAATAATAATAGTACCTATCTCCCAGGGTCTTGTGAGGACTAAATGAGTTAATATGGGTAAATCACTGGCACTGTTGTCCTCTTCCCTAAGATGCATTTAGGGTCCTTTCTCATTGCAACTCATATCCAGGCTCTGGAAAGGAGATACAAACACAGCATTCTCTATACCTTCTGATCCTTTGAAGGCAAAAATTCCTTTAAGAAAATGTTAGATGTCAGTCCTTACTGTGGCAGTACATTCATGTATTGACTTGCACAGTAGATGTTATCTAAGGACAGTCACCACACTTTGGAAAGCCATTAATGTGAGAGGCACTGTGTTCGGTCCTGATAGGGTGGTATATGTGTCAGTCATCTGTCTACAAGAGTCCCCAAGGACTTGTTGATACAATAGCCCATAATCACTGTAAGGATCAGTCTAGCAATTTGCATTTTTAAAAGTCCCTAACTACCTATTTTCACAATAGGCAGTCCTTGTACTCCCATAGCTCCAGATGGGATCACTCTCCGTTCTAAAGGGGGCGTTTGAGCTTCCTTTCTGAGTAAGCCTCACTTTAGCATTATGAATGAGTTCTCAGAAAGGTTTGCAATGGGCATATCTAGCTTTCAAGCCCTTCCCTGCATGCACACACAAAATATGGGCAAACCTGGCCCTGTTTTTTGGGTTGTTATGTCTGTTTTTCATTTGATGTTCCTCAAGTTTGGTAGAAACTGTACCAGGTACCTTTGACTCGATTTTGACTTTGAGTCATAGTAAGCTGCCAGCAGCCCGATCCTGAGGTCTCTGTTTTGAAGATGTTGCAGGGTGGAATTGCCATTCAGAGCTCCATTACAGAAGTTGCCTCTGACTCTCTAAGAGAGCCCTGGGTGGGTATGGTGGCTTACAGACTAATGACTTAGGAGAACCTTCAACAAGTTTCAGTCAAGAACTTCTAGATGAAGTGAAAGCTTGGAGACCCTACCTGGGGCTCAGGATTTATCATGTTTAACAATCTGTTTTAAATGTGCTGAAACTTTTTTAAGTTATAAAACCTTTAGGCTGAAAAAAAGGCAAACAAAAAACTTTTGATTCTCCTCCTCCCTGCCATTTACTAGGTAAAGCAATTTTAATCTATTTGGGCCTCAATTTCCTTTTTGTAAAACACATTTCCTACCTTAAGGTGAAGACTAGAGGATCTCTTAATCTTAAATTCTCTTTAATTTCTAGTATTCTATTATGCTATGAAGATGTATATTGATTTGTAGCCAGGGAACCATGTTAGGCTGGGGCAGGGAGAGGATAGATTGAGGGGGAGGGGATCTAAAAAAGTTACTACATAACTTTTATGTATTCTTATAAATGACATGTATAAATTATGTATTATGTATAAATAACATGTATGTATTATGTATTAGTGAGACTACATGTTAGTGATATGTAAAATTATTACATATTAGCGAGATTAGGAATGGGAGTTGTAAGGCATAATGACTTAAAAACTTTTTATGTTGTTTCTTATCCATATTACAGAAAAAATAAATGCCATGTGGTGGTGCTGGTGCTGGTGCTGGTGATGGTAATGGTAGTGGTGTTATTGTTGATAACCACAAGTGGCCATAGAATTATAATTGTTGGGAGTGGAAGGATCCTCTGAAGTCCAACCACCCAACCATTGTTTGAATTTCCTCTGTGACAGTATTGCCAAATATTCATTCATAATGGTTGAAAAACTGAACTGAAGGAGAGCTCAGTACTTTTTGAGCCAATCCCTTTCATCTGTATAAAGTTCATCCTTATATCTGGCTAAAGTCTGTTTCTCTGCACAGGCAGACTAATGCGTCTTAAAAAGTAGTGTCCAAAATTAACAAAGCAACTCCAAGTTTTACAGTCTAACCTATGTAGAATTGAATAGAACCAGAAACTTTCCCATGTACTTTTTTTTTCTTTTTTTTTCATTGATGTCTTAGTAGTTTATAACACTGTGGGGTTTTAGTTGTACATTTTTGTTTGTCCGTCACCATGTGGATGTAACCCTTCACCCCTTGTGCCCACCCCCCACCCCCCTTCCACTTGGTAACCACCAATCAGTTCTCTCTGTCCGTGTGTTCATTTATATTCCATATATGAGTGAGTTCATGCTCCCATGTACTTTTGCTTTCAGAGTCTAGCCTTGTCTCAAGAACAAACGTAGTGAAGATGAAAATGCTATTCAAAGACAGAAAAGAAACTGGATTCATAAATAACATTCTTGCCAGCTAAAAATATAAGTAGTAATTACAAGAGAAACAGCTAAAACTTACCACCACTTTGACGTACTCTGTGGAACCTTAGGGGTCTGCTGCACAGTGTCATGCAAGGCTTTTAGAGCCTGATTATCTCCTGCTTTCACATCACCTGCCTTGTTGAAAGTCAGGATCCTGATACACATTTGGAGGATAGGTCTTTTGGGTGCTGTGTATTTAACTAAATTGTATATAGTTAAAACTCTTTGGGTCCAAGGTTTGGTAGTAATTATTTCAGGAATCAGTAAAGGTGATGTAGACTGAGTACATAAATAAAGCTCTAAGGGCGCACAAACCGAGTCTAAAATGCTAGAATTATCACCCTGTCACCTCAGTGAACAGTCTCTGGCTCACGTCATACGTGCGTACCTACATTACATCTCTACCCCATCTCTAGAGCGTCCATTTCAACCTCCAGAATTGTGATGCTTCCTGAGTATTGGGAGGAAGAAATGCCTCTGCTTCACACGTTCTATGGCATGTAAGGTGTCTGCACTTTCTGCTTCTAATCAAACATTGTCCCTGAACTCAAGCTAAGTGCCCTCATAGGACTGTGAGCATGGTCCCTGAGGCAGAGTAGTTCAGCTTCGTCATTTTCCCGTCAGTCATATGTTTACACCTTCTTTTGCTGGATTTTCTTCACCTTTCTCTTTCTACAAATGTTCATAGCTCTGTCTTTGCAAATTAGTGTTCACGTGAAGCTTTACTATTCCATTACCCTTCGTGTCTCCCCTTAGCCTTTCTTCTCCTCCAACCCCAGCCTGAAACTCAAGTAAATTAGCTTCTCACCCCTGCCCCCCAGTAAAAAAAAAAAATCTCATACTCCTCCAACAGTGTCTGTTCTTGGATTTGCAGTCAGCAGCATCTCCAATAACCGTCAGGCTGTCAGCTTTGCAGCTCCCCACTACCTCCCACCTCCCCCATCACTCACCAGAGGAAAAAGAGAGCCAGAGCAAGAGCTTGAAATATATCATGCAATAGTGTATCATGAATTTGTTGTGAATCACAGCGGTGAAGCAGGTTTATTTATTTCTGAGACTTTAAATCAATACAAAGTAGGTCTCTTAGTTCTGAAGCTGGGATGGAGTGTGAAAAAATGAGCCCATTGTACTCTTAAAACTTTGGGGAAAGGAGATGACAGCTATATAATTCCATTTACCAGGCACTAGGGGCTTTAATGTGAAGGTGACAGGGAGCTCTTTGTGCATTTAGAGCACCATATCTTCTAAATAAAAGATCTGTAGACTTGATAGTGGAGCATAGCTCCGAGTTTAATAATCTCCAAGCATTAGACCGAGCCAATATGTTCCCAAGTCAGAGAGGTCCCCCCCAAACACTCATAAATTAAAAGTGCAAGAACTGCACACGTTGGTAGATTAGAAATGCAAGGACTCCACTCTTTTTCTGGGAGGAAGACAGACCTGGGCCCTGGCTGTGCACAGACTGCTGTGTGAATGTGATAAAGACACAGGAAACAAGACTGTTTAGAAACCTGACTCCTGGCTGTTCATCATTCTAGGAAATGTCCCCTGTGCATGGGTCCAAATCTAGCTATGCCCCCTCTCATTCAGAGTGGCCGTCCTCACACAGTCTAATCAGCTAATGTACACAGTCAGGATTGTTGAATTATGAAAGGAGAAGCTTTAAGAGCTGTTTAGATTGAACTACAGGTTAAGACCAGGCTTCAAGTTTTTCTGGTTGATTCTTGACTGGTTCCTAATTTTAATAATGTCTCCGTGTCTGGGATTTAACCCCTCTAAAATAATATGCACATAAGAGAAATTGAGAAATCAGTGTTATTAAGGAAAAGAACCCATCCAAATTTAACCAACAGCATAGGATGCAAATATGACATGTGAAGACCACTGAAATATATACTCAAGTTTTGAGTAACATATCTTTATTTCTGTCTGACCCATTGATAAAATATGCCTTTTCTTAACAGATAAAGCAGATTTATGCAGCTCAGTAGAGCTACCCTAATATAATATGACTTCATATTATATACAGTTACTAGCTTAATTCTAGCCCAGGTAACAAATTTCGAAAGAAAAACCCAGTGTCTGCACTGGGGAAAACTAAAAGGGTAGGAAAATTGAAACACTCATTTTGCTTAAGAAAGCCACTACACATTCATTGTAATACTAATACGAAAGATTTCTTTTGCTTATAGTAATTCAACTTGCTGAAAATATAAATCAAAGCTGAGTTTTTATAGAGCACTAAGAATTATGGCAGTTCATGTGCATTTAGTGCATGCCTGTTGTGTGTAAAGTTTTGCTCTTATGCTGTGAGTATACAAAGATGATTCTTGCTTTCATGGAGCTTAAAATTTAAGCTAAAAGACAATGAGAGACTTTTCATGTGTTCTAAGGGAAAAAGTAAAATTGCTGCCCAGCCGATGTGAATGAGAAAACACAAACAAAAAGGCTGCATAGGTGATCATTCAGTACTACTCCACAAGAAGCCAGGCCCCAGCAAGCACCAAACTCTATGCCTAGCCACTGGTGGGCACAGACAGTCAGTCCCAGCCATCTACCTTTCAATACCAACCTCACGTCTCATGTCCTCTTCAGAAAAACCACTGAGAGGTGATTGAAAAAGAGATTTTTTTAAATTTTCCATCTTTAGAAAACATATCTGATAAAAGATTGGTATTCAGAATATATAAAGAATTCTCACAATTCAATAATAAGAAAACCAGTAATTTAAAAAATGGGTAAGAAATTTGAACAGACATTTTGCCAAAGAAGATATAAGGATGGTAAATAAGCACATGAAAAGATGCTTATCATTAGTCATTAGAGAAATGCAAATTAAAACCACAATTAGATACCGCTAAAATAAAAAAAATTTTTTTTAACTGATCATACGAGTATTGGTGAGGATGCAGAACAGCTGGAACTCTCATACATATTGATGGGAATGCAAAACGGTACAGCCACTTTGAAAAAGTTTGGCTTTTTTTTTTTAAAGTTTTACCATACATTTTACCATACAATTTAGCAATCCTACTCCTAGGTATTTACCCAAAAGAAATGAAAATATATATCCACACAAAAACCTGTACACGAATGTCTGTAGCAGCTTTATTCATAATTGCCAAAAACTGGAAACCACCCAAATATCCACCAATAGGCAAACAGATGAACAAGTTTTGGTATTTCCATAAAATGGAATACTACTCTGCAGTAAAAAAGGAACTGACAACCTGCATCAGCATGAAGGAATCTCAGATACATTATGCTAACTGAAGGAAGCTAGGCTCAGAAGGCTGCCTACTGTATGACCCATTTATTATAGCACTCTAGAAAAGGCAAAACTATCAAAACAGAAAGCAACTCAGTGGTTGTCAGGGATGGGAGATGGGAGTTGATTACAAAGGAGATGAGGGAACTTTTTGGGGTGATTGTGGTGGTAATTGTACACCTAAAAATGGATTATTTTACTGTATGTAAATTGTACCTCAATAAACCAGACTTTTAAAAAAATTTATATTTGGAAGTAATTTATTGTCAGTATGCTCAAGTTTGTAGTTAAATGAGCAGTTGACGGATCCCTGAGATGAGTGATTTCTTTTGGTAGTCAGTTTTCACTCCGGAAGCCTAGGCCTTTTCTCATACATTTGCCAAGTAAACCATCATGTGGCTCTTCTCTACCCCTATTACATTAAAAATGAGTGTCTGTTCCTCACCCAGTCCACCTTGAAATCCTTACGTCCTTAACATCCCCATCTAAGTCATTCCTCTGTTCTCCTTATACCTCAGTAAACAGAGGTCTTCCACGGTTATTTCTGGCCTGTATCCCAGTCTCTTTTTGGCTAATATCTTTCCTACCACAGTGGCACAGTCCCTTTACACCAGTCTATCCATCAGCAAACCCCTGATCACTTCATAATTTTGCTGCTTCTAGAAGGATTTTTGGTCTTGCAGTGGATGGTCTTGAATCCACCTGTGGCTCAAGTCAGAGGCTTTTCCATCCTGTGCCAGCAGTGTGTCACTGTGCCCCTTCTCTACCCCAACCCTAGCCTACCATTGCCAACCAGCACTCCAGTTAGCCAGTGACAATAGTGGCAATAAAGAGGGGAGAGGAAGTTGTAACCCTGAGTCTGTATTAAGAGACCATATTTTGGAACCCCCAAATATTCGTGGTCACTTAGGCACTGGTCCTGTCTCCCTAGAGATTTAATTCCCTTCACCCTTGGATATATTCTTGGAGAAACATTTACACAGTAATATGTGCTGCACCACTTAAAATTGTTAATTGGAGATTGAATTACTTGTCAGCTTTTAAAAATGTAGTCCTCTCAGGTCAGGGAGGAGGTGTGAGCAGCACTGAGTAGATGAGCTATTGCATTTTTTCTTCTCCTTCCTCTTTTCTCTCCCCCTCCCTTTTCTGCTCTTTCATCCTTTTTCCTTTCTTTTGTCCCTATTTTACCACTTTTTCTCTATTCCCACTTACTCTTTCTCATATTTATCTCTCTTTCTGCCTTAGCCAAACCTTTATCAATAACCTGACCAACCCCAGAGTGACTTTATAGAATCATGGATGAAGTCCAGTGATGGTGATTGCTCAGTAACTTTACAAAACTCCTCCCCAGATCCTCTTGAGAATGGAAATAGCCTAATGAGAAGGAGGATTGCAGCAGGGACTCAGTCATGTAGCCCAATTCTTAGATGCAGGAGGAATTTTGTACTCTCTGCTTCCTTAAAAATGGAACATTGCCCTGACCCACCAAGGATTGTTGAAAGGGTGAAAGATTGAATCAAGGTGGGGAAGCAGCAGATTTCATTTTTTGTTCCATTGATATGCATCATTATTTTTCACATCCTTAACACGTGATTGCAAATATTTGCCTATAAGTCTAAGGGTCTCTAACATAATGTGTATATCAGGACAAAAGCAATTTTTTAAAAAATTGAGCTAAGTTGCATCTGTGAAACTTGGAAATCTCAATGCCTGTGCTGACAAATATCCTGACAAGTAAATACTACACTCATTCAGTATTACACAGTGATTTCATTTGCACAAAACCTCACAATGCTCTGCCACTTCAGTCAAATGTCTGGAGCACTGGGGACAGGAAGAACGTGTTTATCTTGATCTCCAAAAAGGGATTTAAGGGAGAGAGCAGGCGGTATATTAGACTGTTTTCATTGCCTGTCAGCTATGGTAAACCTGAGCTGTCTGCAGTGTCTCTAGATAAGCAGCAACAGCAGCAGAGGCCTTAGCATGTATGTATGACTGCATTCATTTGTACTTCTTATGTATCTCAAAATTTCTAAAGGCTATGGAGCATCTTTGGTGGAGCCTTTAACAATCGTGTCTCTGCTAATCACTGGCTTTCACGCAGTGCCCTTAATTCTCAGGTCTGCCAGCTGCAGTGAATGAAGTGCTGGATGAGGCTTAAGTTTATACTGAGAGTGGATGAAGATCCTCTTTCCTCTCAGACTCAGCCCTTATTCAGTTTTGTCGGCGTGGGCACTCTTCAGCAGGGGACCCTGAGATAGTGCCTGTTCCTAGTATTTCATGGTACTGCTTCTCCACTTAGACCTGGAGGCTGCAAAGTGTGGCCTTAGGAGAGTCACCTCTGTTTGAATGGCTCCTGTGTTTAAATCCTTATTGATGCTTGTTGGGCAGACAAATGAGGTTTGTATCATGCAGAAGAAAATGTGAGAGGACTATTTTGGGAAATGGAACATGGCAAGCGACTTACATAGAAATGTGTATGTCAAAGTTGAAAAAAACTGATGAATGAAGCTCACCTGCTTCATCAAAACATTATGCTGATGAGGGTTATTGACCCCAAATTTTTCTGTAGAAGGTTGGTAGGGCAACATATTAAAGAATAAAACAGTGGTTCTAACTACGTGGGCTCTTTTCTTTGCCTTCCTAGATGCTGATCAGGATTTGTGTTAACTGTTCCAGCACGATCATTTTAGAGTTAGGCAGAATGGATTTTGTCCTAGCCCAGATTCTGCTTCTTTGGTTGGAGCTTTTGTTGTGAAGTATTCTAAAATCATTAAAACCACTTGAGTCAGCAATGACCCCTATAAATCAGGAGCTATTGTGTGCACCCTCATTCTCCTGGTGCATGCTCCAGACATACGGTCGGTCGTTGAAGATGAACTGGAGAGTACTGCCTTCACCGACTGTTAAGTAGCTATGATTGTTAGCATTTGTTTGTAGTTAGTGAAGCAGGTTTCATTTCTGTGACCTTCCCCTCCCCACCCCCCACCTCCTAAGATAAGGTTGGTCAGAGAGCCATTTGGAGACTTAGTCTATCCTGTAATTTATCTCTTTAATTCCCAAATTAAATGAATCTTCTCACATGACAAACATTTCTTTAGCCCAGAAATAATGTTCTTGGTTGTGGTAAGCCCTGGTTAGGTTTCTTTCTGAACCCAGAGAAGAAATGTGGAAATACAGCTGCCTTTTCAGAACAATGCCAAAGCATCAGAACCTGAGTTTCTGCTTGTAAAGGGAAGACGTGCTAATAAGGTATTAAACTTTTACTCCTTCCAAGTTTGTCTCCCATTAGTTTGTAAGGATATGGAGTGGAATGGGCAAGTGGCAGAGCCTCTAGAAGTAGCCTAGTTCTGGATGCTCTCTTCCTCTTTAAAATGAGGGGGCAAAGACATCTGAGGAAGGTATATTTGAACAGCTAAGCAGCTCTTGGTCTGCTTTGGTCCCTTTTTCTAAGATTGGTCCTTCATCAGTCCATTACTAATTTTGGAGAGGTGTGAGATTCTAAGTGGTTGGACATTATCAAGTACTAGAGACAATGTTTCATAGGAAAGAAAATAGTGTTTCTGAGTAGCAAATGGCCCCAGCTCTCTCTTCTAGGGAGCAAGGAGTTCTTGGCTCCTGACATAGATTATAAACATCAGATATTCAGGGTCAGTGCAGTGTCTGCTTTTTATTTCTTTTCCCCCTTTCCAATTTTATTTTAATAATTAAAAATACTGCTGATCACACTGAATGACTTCTGGCAGAGAGGCAGTCTGTCCCAGAAGGACCAGTTGTGGGCCATCGGGTTTATGACATCCATAAAACCGGAGCCAGATCGGAGCGTGGCCTCCCTGAGTGACAGGGTTTCTGTCTCCACCAGTGTCCCCCATCAACTGACTGCTTTGGATATTTGTTTTGGTTTTGTTTTTTGTTCTGTTTTGTTTCCTGATGCATGTGCGAGTGTGCATGTGTGCACACATTTAAAGATATAAATGAAACAGGTATGTAATGCCCTCTGCCTGGTAGAAAGACTAAAGCCATAAAAATAACAAACAGCGTGTATTTGCTAGAATGTCAAAGTTATGAGTTTATTTTGTAATGATGTGCTCCTGCCTTCATGAGGTAAACTGGCCGTGGCGGAGGTGTTATTAGTAATATGGACTCAGTGGAGCAGAAAGCCAAGTGACCGAGAGATCAGTGTATCAGTCAGAGAGAGGGCAAATGGAAAGAGACAGCAAGAGAATGAGAAAAGAGCCGCAGTGCCTGAGCTGAGATTAAAGACAGACAGAGGAGGATGGGAGCCCAGTGGTCAGATATGGTCTCCCCTGTTCCTGGGGCTCCTTCAGAGGAGCTGCGGGCATGTTGCTCAGCTCAGGGCTGCCTGTGAAGGCTTGTTCTCTACACTTCCTTATCAAGGAAAGCAGTAATCTGAGAGCAATTTTGCTTTCCATATTCCTTTCAGAAGAGTCTCTTCCGCCCTTGCTAGCTGAAGTTAAATGGAACCAAGGCCAGCTAGGTCACACTGAAGTGATTACTTTTGTCACCAACTTCCTCAGCCTTTGGAGGGTCTTGATGTACGGGCTGACCCAGCATGCAGGGGAACCTTTCAAAGCCCCTAACAAGAAGGAGCAAAATGGGAACATACAGGTAGAATTTGCTGGGCTTTCGTTTATTAGGTTCTCCCCAGAGGCTGGAAATGAATAAAAGTTAGTAAGGAAGAAATTTTGTGTTGTAGTTATTTTCTGAAGGAGGAGGGGAGAGGGGAAAGAAAAGGTAGAATACAGTAAGCGCTCTACAACTGTTTAGAGCTCTCCAGGGCTACCCTAGATGACTGGCAATTACTACACACTCAGCAGTTTGCAATAGTCAGTGATCAGGCTGCCCAGCTTCCATCTGCTGGGTCAGAAAACCTCCCTCCCTGAATGAAATTATTAACCAATCTTCAAAGGAAAAAGAAACCCTACAATTTCCAAGTCCAAGAATATTTTTTCCTCCTTTTTTCTTCTTTAAAGGAAACTTTCTGGTTTCCAGTTGCAGGTGCCTTCAACCTCACAAAGGTTAAACTCTTCCAGGGATACACCAAGGTCTGAGACTCTGAATTCCCTGGAACCTTGAGAGGGAAGGACAGACGAGAGGCGGGCTTGGTATAAATCACTTCCCTGCTCCCAGCACACAAAGAAGACTTTAGACTCAGGGGTTCATATGTGTGCCATGAGTTGCTTCAGGATTTTGCCGGCCTTAGGGCTTGTGTGCAGGGACCAGCTTTAAAAACCAAATGTAAGGGAAAAAGTAATCCTTTATAAAAACGAGGAACCCAAACCTCACAGGTTTCTTTAACTGAGACTTGTCACCAAAGATTGTCAAAAGACAGGCACGTTACCTCTTTTATGTATATGCCCGGCCACTCTGCCAGGCCTGCAGATGATGCAGATGATGAGGTGGCCTGTGTCGCAGGGTCCCAGCCTCACCCACCGCCGAGCTTTCAGCTCAGAGTAGACTACGCATATCTGTGGCAGCTAGTAGTAGAGAGAGAGGCTTGCTGGTTTTTAAATTGCAACAGTGTATGTGATTGTTTAAAAGACTTTTTTGTTTTCTGCATTTTCCTTTTAGGACAAAGGTCCAGATGGCCCCTCAGAACAACCCACTGAGGCTGGAATCTCTGCCTTGTGGAGAGAAGAACCCATTTTAGTGAGAATTACGAAATGGACTTTATCTTTATTTCTGTCAAGGCAAATTCTTTCTCTTGCTTATTTCTCTAGGTCCTCGGGCGAGAAGTATACACCTCCAATAACCAGCTCGGGGGCATCCAGATCATGCACAACAATGGGGTGACACACAGCATCGTCTGTGATGACTTTGAAGGGGTTTTCACTATCCTGCACTGGCTGTCTTACATGCCTAAGGTGAGCCCTTCCTATGCAGCACTCACAAAGCCCACAGAACGCAGCCTTTCCACCACAACTCACTGCCTCTGTGTTTGAGGTCTCCTCTTCGTGGTGGAGGAGTTTTTTTTACGAAATATTCCTCTGGAAGCTGTTGATTTCTCTTTTTCTTAAAGCCATCTTTTACCTTTTAAAATGCTTTTGGATTTCACTGGTTAAGCCCTTTTCTGATGTTTTCCAGCCACAAAAGCTTCGTGGCTTATCTAGGCTTAGATCCCAGCATATTAAGGCCTCCTCCTCATTGTGGGTTTTCTCCTTTGTAGTAGTCATCCATCCCTCTGGGGAGCTTCCCAGAAAGCCTGGGCACACTGAAATCAAGAGTAAGAATGCACCACTTTGTGCCAGGCTCCCACGTGAGATGAGATGTGTGTTCCCCACGGCTTGGCACGCAATTGGGATTCATCTAGCTGATGATTGGGACTAATGGGTGTAATTCCGTATGTAGGCCCTGCTGTCTTTGTGATGATTGTTGCTGAGTTGGAGTATAGGGCTGTTGTTCACTGACTGCTGTGCTCTTTCCCTCCCAATCTCCTTTTAGAGTGTGCATAGTTCAGTTCCTCTCCTGAACTCCAAGGATCCTATAGACAGAATCATCGAGTTTGTTCCCACAAAGGCCCCGTATGATCCTCGATGGATGCTAGCAGGCCGTCCTCACCCAAGTATGTATATGTTTGAGGATCCTGTGGGCCCCTGGCCTTCAAGCTTTCAGTCTTCCTTTCAATCGCTAATCAATTCCTGCACAATAGCATGTGACAAAGAAAACAGAGTTACTCAAGTACCTGGAAATGAGAAAAATCTGAAAAACAGCTCTCTGAAGAAAAAGGTAGAAAATCCTTCAAGAACATATGAAAAATAAGTGAAATGAGATTTACAAATCAGCCGTTGAGTCATCAGCAGTGCAGTCACTAATACATTTCTTCTTTTTATTCTGTTATTAAAGTACTTATTACTTAATGGATTCAGAGACTTTAAAACAGTTAAATATAAGCCATAAAGTCATAGAATTATACGACCAGAATCTTCAACCATCTATTCTCTATCAACAGAGATTAATCAGATCAGTTTTAGAAAAGATGTTTGAGACCCTTCCGTGTAGAATGTGACTGCACTCTTCTCAGCAAGCTATTGCTGAGCACCCACCCTGCATTTGCCCTTCTTTTCTCATGACATTGGTAATAGTATTGGTACCTGCTTTAGTTATTAATGTAAGGTTACTTTGTAAGATCATTTATTCATGAAGAGATTGTCTGGAACTTTTAATTTGATAAATAGAGAGAGTGAGAGCAAGCCCTCCCTCCATGTTTATCTAATATATCCCTCTGTCATAGGGCTGATTTTACCTAGCTTTAAAAAAACAACAACGAAAAACAGAAAAAATTAGGTAACTCCATGTAAGACAAATGAACATTCTCATTTGTCAGTCCATTTGCCTGTTTTAACAAACCTTAGTTATCAGGAATTTCTTTTGTGAAGCCCCAGATCTCCCTGCTACGTTTCGAATCTATTCTTTCAGGTTGTTTGAGAAAGTATTTGTTCTTTTTTGCATGTATATTGCAACTATTTCAAAGAAAGTCTATATCTAAAAGAAGGATGGAATGCAGAAGATAATTCATTAAATTTAGAGGCATTGTGAAAGAGAAAGGTCTTCGTAAGGAAGACTTAATAAACCTTTGTGGGTACCCACTGTAAGCCAGGTGGGACTGTAAAGCACTTCAATATGCATTATCTTATTTGGGCTAACTACTTCTCAGAGATAAAAAGAGATCACCATTTTACAAGCTCAGAGAAGTTAAGTGATCTGTGCAAGGTTACAAAGCTATTACTTAGGAATTGGAGCTTAATCTGAAGCCTAGCTATAGATAGTGTAAGAAAAATCACCAGAGGAAAGTTGATTTTACTTTAAAATTTTACCTGTTGAATTCCGTGCCTTTTCTTGTTAATCTTAATAAAACTAAATAGTTTTTCTGAAAACTATTTACAAAAGTCACCATAGTAATCTTCTCCTTAACTCTCATTTTTATGCCATGATTATGATAAGAACTATGGACCTAAGATACCTATCAGCCTTAAAATCCAGGACTTTCCTGGGAGAATTCAGAACAAGACTCAGTGAGTGTTCTCCTGGGAATTATGAGGAGAAGTCTTAGCTGGCTTCTAAGCTCTGCACCTGAACTGAACGTGACCTGCTCTTTGACGGGGGTAAAGCCCACCTTACAGTAGTGATAACCCACCTGACTCCCCTCCCCCAATCAACACATAAGGCAGGAGGATTTTTAAGAAGAAAATATTTTCATTTTGAAGTGAATTCTGTAGTTCCAAATCATTGTTATTGAAGTAAGAATCATAAAATGATCCAAGCATATGAAGTTAAAATTTCAAGATTTTGATGCACTTAGAAGTTTGGTTTAGAACCTTCATCAAAATCTGAGTCCTCTCTCATGGGGTGAACAGGTGTGTGTGTGTGTGTGTGTGTGTGGTGAACAGGTGTGTGTGTGTGTGTGTGTGTGTGTGTGGTGAACAGGTGTGTGTGTGTGTGTGTGTGTGTGCGCGCGCGCGCATTATCCTGGCCATTATTAATGCAATCCACAGAATAAAATGAAATTTTTGATAAACTAAGTTTTCTGTTTTGGGGATAATATTTTTTCATCGACTCCCTAGTAATTCATCCTGCTGTCTACGTGCAGCTAACACTCGCTCCCAAATCGAGTGACTTCAGATTTTAATTTAGTGGAAGCGTTAAAGAAAGCAGATGATTCCCTGTGATAAGTTAAAGCAGATATCTTCTAGGTGAAAAGTTAAAGTCATTTATTAGAGAAGATAGTGCTGTGATATTCTTCAAACTGACGCCCAACACGAGACCAGAATCTAAACGATCGGCTTTGGGCTCACGATAGAGAGATAATTTTGAAATGGATGATCACATTTTACACTGGGGCCATAGAGGCAGGGAATGTAGAACATAGTAATTACAAATTTTGTCTTGATAAAACACTCTCCATTCTGTTTAAGTCAGCAGAGGTTAGCTTGCTTGGATCTCCACTTTTAATTGGTTTTGGACTTGGGTTTTTAGGGGGCGGAGGGCTATGTTCAAATTAGAAGAATCACTGAGAAACCATGAGCTAAGAGGGCAAGCTAGAAAACAGTTATTTGCAGAAGCTTTTACGGGGCCTTGGTCAAACATGGATACCTGTGGAACGAAAGTTCTTTTCTTAAACTAAAATGTTGAAAGTTACGTGTCTTGCCAGTGAAGGAAATTCTGTGTGCAAGGGAGGTTAATGACATTACGTGTGTGCCTCTAAACTGTTATATTTTGCTGTCAAGAGTATATGGGCATGGCCCTTTCTGGTAGAAAGATTATACTTTGTCAGCTGTAAATAAAGTGAATGTATCTTGTTGCTTTTTTAGCAGAGAAGCTGAGTCCCTTTTCTTTTCCCCAAATTTGGGTCCTCATCTGACCATTAATACTTATCATTTGGCTGTCTTTAGCTTTCCATTAAAAGAAAATCAGTGGAATCAAACAAAATTGTAAGCTAAATTGCTTTTGGTTTTTTTACGTGTGTGTGTGTGTGTGTGTGTGTGTGTTTAAGACCAGCCCTGAGCTAACATCCATTGCCAATCCTCCTCTTTTTGCTGAGGAAGACTGGCCCTGGGCTAACATCTGTGCCCATCTTCCTCCACTTTATATGGGACGCCACCACAACATGGCTGACAAGCAGTGCGTCGGCTGGCGCCCGGGATCCGAAGTTGCAAACCCCCAGCTGCCAAAGCGCAGACTAAACCGCTGCACCACTGGGCGGCCCCTGTAAGCTAAGTTTTAAAATAGAAATAGACGTTTTGACAACATTTTTAATGATTTGGCTGCCTCTGACAAATGTTTGTCACGTTTTGAAAAAAGCCAAGTTATTTATTTAAAAGCATACAAACTCTCTCTGCTAGCTGAACCCCATCATTTAACAATAAATGATGATTTTGCTGATAAATGATTCTTTATATGTAGACTAGCAAATGAAATAGGAGATGATGTCTGAAGGCAGATGAACATTCAGCTGCCTAATGCTTCCGTCTATTATAATATGGTTAAAAACAACAACAAACTCCCCAAAGTAATCCCCAACATCCAACCTGAAATTTGCCAATTCCAATGCATTTTCACTGGTTTGACTGTCTTTATTCTCTCTTTGTTTTCTTTCTTTCCCTTCTATAGCCCAGAAAGGTCAGTGGTTGAGTGGATTTTTTGACTATGGATCTTTCTCAGAGATCATGCAACCCTGGGCACAGACCGTGGTGGTTGGCAGAGCCAGGTAAGAACCCTTTTGTTTTGGAAGCTCTTTTTCCCCCCAACTAAAAACAAGAAAGGAAAGGGCCATGGCTATATAGATATTTGCCAATAATGCTCTCTTTGTCTAAACTTTCTAGGAATATTGGATTATAGTTATGCCCAAGGCAGCATAACTGGAGCGCTGGTTCCCAGTAGTCATTTAGTGTGCTACTCCAGTGATGCGTTTAATCTGAAGTCTGGTTTTGACAACATTTCCTTTTTATAATGCTGAAAGAAAAGCTCTTTGGGGGCTGTAAAGCCCAGCTACAATAGCCATAGCCCACCAGTGACTCCCTTTTCCCCCAAAGACCATCTTCTTTCAGGAGTAAGTGACAGTGAATCAGACTCATTGACTTCTCTGTGTAACTGGGAAGATCTGTGTAACCTGAAAGAAGTTGCTTCATGCCATCAAGATTATTTAAGTAACAAATGTACTACATTGGCTTATCATCAGATTTAAATGGCAAAAAAAAAAAGTTTACCTGAAACAGGAGTGAGTGAAATAAGCTGGAATAGGTTGCTGGGATACCTATATTTTTCAAATGGGAAATTGAAGTTTCTATTAAATTTTAATACCCACTCTAAGAAGTGCTTCACTCAACAGCAAGCTCGGCACGAAATAATCTGTAGCGCTCACTGTAACGAGCACCTGCCAAGGCTGATCTTAATCTCGTTCTGCACTGCAGAGACATGCTGCCCTAGAGACCCACATCTGGAGCTCACCTTCCTCTAGAGGGCAATCAGTTTTCTTTATCTTGGTGAAAAGTGGCACCTGCTCAAGATTCTCAAACATGCCACATTGGGTTGAGATTTAGATTCTAGCCTTGAAAATAATTCTAGGATTTGTGGTTCTCTCGGTACAGCAGGTCAGCACGCCTCATGCTCCCAGTGACAAGGAGCCATCAGATGGCAAATCCCACAGACAGGATCTTCCAGTGTGACTCTGAATAAGAGTCAGGCCTGGAGTCTGCCCAGACTGAAATTCACGGGGACTAGCTCCCGTTCTCTCTCATCTCTCGGGTCTTCTGCCTTACCACAGGCTTCTGGGTCCCAGTGAAAATTATTCTTTGTGCCTGGTAAAATTCCCACTGGGGAGGTAGAAAAGGGGTGTGCACTAGAGAGAGAGCCCTCCTACCCAGGACCTATTGGTTTATTACACAAAGTCCTCACATCACACTCAGACCAACTTTTTTGAAAATTTTTCTCTTATCTATTCTGCTTCAGTTTTCCTGTCTGTAAAAAACATGACAAATTTTAAGCCTCAGAAAGCCAAACCTTTGTTAAGGTCTTTAAGATCCTCCCATGGGAAACAAGAGAATAATGCTTTATACTTATGATTGGAAGACTAGGGATTGTTCTGTGAGCAAGATCACTCAAGCTTGGCTTTGGTTAGCTCTGCCATTGTTTATTGCGACACTCACCCTGACTTCTTCCTTTCTTTCCATCTGATGAGTTCTGGGCTTCTCACTCCAGACACACACACATGCTCACAAGTATATAAAACACAAATGGAGCTAGCTTCTTTCAAAAGCAATGGCATTTCGAGAAATAAATATAAATGTATTCTTCTGGGATTGTTACTGTAAGTGCTGCCAAAACTCATCTTTGGTATGTATGTTTGGAATATGTGTGCTATTGGCTGTAAATTGTCTTTTATTATTCCATGGCACCTTGTCCAGGGACACACTATAAAACAAGATGTAGCATCTTCATGTGCTAGCCTGATAAAATTTATATGAAGTATAATAGAAAACAGAAGTTGTTCTGAGCTGTTTTCAAGTTCAATAAATAACTGTAATACTCGGATAAAGATGTTCTTTATTAGGTCACATGGGCCCTAATATATAAGTTATAAGTTACCGATTTAGGGTAGCTTTTGCAATTACAAGTTTCCAGTTGGATTGTTAATCATTGTGAACAGAAATATTTCTAAACCCTCCAGTGTACCTCCTGCTCGTTGTTTGGTTGTCTAGAGGGCTTTTGATTCTGATTCAGTGCAAGCAAGTGACAAGGGGGTGGGTGGTCCCCACTCAGGCCCCTGTCAGGCCTCTGGTGATGACAAGATCCATTTCCAGTAGCCAATGTAACAACCAAAGACCGTCCTTCATGGAAAAGTTTGTTATGGAGATGCTTTGGGGAATGAGAGTCTATAACCCATCCTAGCCCCAACCCCAAGGAATACAGCTGAGAAAGTGAAGATTGAATCACGTTTGCCAGAGTAAGGACTCACCCTGTACCTTGTAGCACATGTTTACTCTCGCTCGCTCGCTCACTCTCTCTTCCTGATTTTCGCTAGGAAATCTTTATGAGGACCAAGTTGGGAGGGTATCCTGGAGTACGGGTGTGAAGGCTTTGAGCTCCAACAGTTTTTTAAATTAATGTAGCTTGGAGATTAAATGTATACTTCAAATATAGATCACCTGTTCAACCAAGATTATTACTGAAAATTATCCCTGTCCCATTGCTCTTTTCCAGTGAAAAAGTTAAGGGCTTGTTTAACCACCTCCCTATACTTGGCACATGTTTTTCATCATCCCCATAACACACCTACATACTCCTCATCCACATGCCCAATGGTAAGACCTACTATATCCTCAGATCTTATCTGGAACATGTTATTAGTACTCCATAGAAAACTACAGCTCTAGTCCAGCAATGCCAGCATTCATTAAAACAGTTACTGGAAGTTTCAGGTTCCTACTGCCTTTCATACCATTTCCCTCCACCTTCACCAAAGAGATGCTCAGTGGTGAACTGAGAAATTTCATTTGGCACCCTCAAAGATGGGGGTAGGGTGTGTGCAAGTATGTGTGCATACACACATGCTAGGCTGTTGAGTCTAAAAGCAGAGGCTCCCCTGGTACAACCCTTGGTTTGAATTTATCCTGTGGTGGGGAATAGGAGTGATTCTGAGGGCAGTTTCCCACCATATTTACAAAAATGTACCATATTTACCAAATCTGTAGAGTCACATTTTACCCCCAAAAGAATCAGATTTCCCCCTGCTCTCTGTATTTGTTTCCAGTTTTTTTCCCCCAATGTTTTGATGTGGGATTGGAAAATAAATGACTCGCTGTAATGTTGACATACATTGGGTTCTTATGTGGCTCATTTTTTATCAGGCTAGGAGGAATACCTGTGGGAGTAGTTGCCGTAGAAACCCGAACAGTGGAACTAAGTATCCCAGCTGATCCTGCAAACCTGGATTCTGAAGCCAAGGTAGGTCACCTCAGTCCCCTGTGCGCCTGTGCTTAGAGCTGTGTTTCCATTTTGCAGAGCCTGGAGATATATAGGGAGCATTGCAAACCACCAATTTTAGAAAGAAGGACAGTCCAGCAGCCTTGAATGATTTCAGACCATCATGTGCCCACTTTTAAGATGACTTTAAATGGACTGCAAGCTAAATTCTGCGTGAAGAATTAAAAAGGCCTTTTCAGTGGTCTTGTTGATGCTAGAAAAGAATCTACTTTTGTTGGGGATGTGGTCTTGCAGAAAGGCAGCTGAGATAATGCTGAGGGCTCTTTGGTCCCAGATTCTCTGAGCACACATATGGAAGAGCTAGAATTAATAATGAAGTCTGCCCTAACGCCAGTTGTGAACACCACAGCCCATCTTTTTTAAGAGGCTAGATTACATTTTCACATCCTGACAAGATCCAGAAAATGCAAGGTAGGGCAGACTGGGGAGGAGGTTATTCAGCAAGGGTGACAGCAAGTGTCTATTACTTAACCACAGTACAGGAAAAACTGTACTAAGCACAGAGGTGAGAGGGCTTGGAGACTATCTACAATTGGCTGCTTTGAATAGTAGTGTAGTTGAGTCACTTAAAGGTGCCTTTGGGAAGCCTAGAACAAGGATTCCTAAGAATGCATTTTCCGTTAGAAGCAGTAAGGTTTCCACCTTTTAACTAAAAAGTGGTGGTGTAATCATGACTTAAAAAGAGGAGTATTTAACAAAGTCGAAGATCCAGGATCCTTTCTTCTTTTTTATTTCAAAGATGATCTTTATGAACAACAGATTTTGTTTGTTTGGTTTGATTTTGAGTTTTTAATAGTAAAAGCTTGTTCACCTCTGAGAGATTCCCCCTCAGACTGTGTTGTTAATTGTATCTTCCTCTCTGACTTTTCCCAATAGATAATCCAGCAGGCTGGCCAGGTTTGGTTCCCAGACTCTGCGTTTAAGACCTATCAGGCTATCAAGGACTTCAACCGTGAAGGGCTGCCTCTGATGGTCTTTGCCAACTGGAGAGGCTTCTCTGGTGGGATGAAAGGTGATTGGCCTGGCTCTGGACTGGAGGGGCATGACTGATTCCCCAGAACCCTGCAGTGGGGAGAGGGAGGGTTTATACTGGGCAGAGGCTATGGATGTCCTGACAGCCCATCACCCTGGGGGTTTGGGGGATTATGCTCCTTCTGAGATATCTTCTGAGCTGCAGCATGAACGGGAAAATTCAATGTGTTTTACAATTCCCTACAAAATTTCAGAACAATCTACTAGTGTTATCTAGGTGGGCTGCTGTTGTGGATTTAGCTTTCACAGGTGAATGATGGACTATTCTGATGGTCCTGGGGAAACATGGTTGTGCTAGTCTCTGTCCCTCTTTTCTGGGCATACTCTTTGTTGATGTTTCTCTTTAACATTCTACAGTGACCAAGATAGATCCTGAAATTAGCCTTCACCAGAAGAAAACGAACAAATTCTGTACCAGAGGCTGTTCTTTGTGGCAATTTGTGATATCCAGCAACAGCCCTGAACCTGTGGCTCCAGCATATTAGAGCATTATTATAAAGGGTCTGCTCTGTGCTATGGGGATTGCTTAGTGATTAGGCAGCCAGTATCACCATTTACTGAGAATCCTCCATGTGCAGAGCCACTGTAGACAGTTCAGGAAAGCCAAAGGAAACACATTCAGTACCTCTTAGAGTAGTGAAGTGGCCAGAGATTCCATACCAGGAAGGGACGAGTATGCTGATGAGTGTCAGCTTCCTTCATGGCGGGAGGGGGGGGGGGCCCTCAGGGTTCTGAAGGAGTAGAATGGGTTAGAAGAATGGAAGGAGGGAGGAGTTAATATTGCTGGAGTGAATAGAGTGAAGAGAGAGAAGGGCGTATAAAATGTGAAAGAAGGAACTCTCAATAGGGCACCCAGAAATAGCTTGGTCAGGAGCATCTCTAGCTCTGAGGAAGGATAAGCCTAGGGAAGTTACCCTTGTATAGATCATCAGCTATGTGTGGATAGAGCCTTATGCCAACAACTTTCCCTTTCCTAGCAAGGAAAAGCCCTGTATGGTCAGGCCTCTCTGGCATAATGTAGACGACTAGGGTGATTTTTCTGTTTTTTCAGTTGAAAAGTTCCCCTTTGCCCATTTTGCTGGAGAACTACCACATTTTACACTTTCCTTGAGGCAGACTTGGACTATACATGCAAATTAACATTTGTATACTTTCTTAGACTATTAAGGTGAATTTTTTTTTGACAAAGATAATAAATCAGTGGGAATACCATGAGATATTGAGAGTATAGGTTAAGTAAGTCAATCCTGCACATTTTTATTGAATTCCTATGTGCAAGAAACTATGCCAGCTACTTCAGAGAAAACAAAAATTAGTCAGAAACAGACATTGCTTCAAGGAGTCAAGAGAAATGTCTTGGGCAGAATGATAAAGCCATAATGTATAAACAAAATACCACAGTGCTCAAAAGAGGATGATAACTGTATTGAAGTTTTTTTGGAGGAGGGGGCTTAAAGCTCTTTTATGTGTGTGTGTGTGTGTATATATATATATATATATATATATATGAGGTTCATTTAGCATCAGATTTCACTTGATCCCAAATTCCTAGGCTTAAAGATTTATATTAAGACTTGGGAGAGAATGTAATGGTATTACTCTTTAGTTACCTGTCTTCTGGGGGGTCATTGAGAATTCACTCTTCCTGACATTACTTAGGAGTAAGTCAGCCTGGCTATTTTGTCCTAATGAGTTCAGAGTTGAAAAGTTTGCAATGTGAAGCTTGTAAGAAAAGCTTCAATTCTGATACAAATTTTGGCTCAGGCCCAGATTGGCTGCTAGCCCTGAAACAATAAGAACCACAATTAAGATTCATTGAGCTCTTTTCACTAGAAACTGTGCTAACCATTTTACATGCATTATCTTATATAATCATCACAACAAGCACCTCTAAGGGTTAGGTTATATTATTATCTGCAATTTACATAAATTGAGACTTAGGTTAAATAAATTTCCCAAGATCATTTAGCTAAAAAATGACAGAGTTAAGATAGGAACACAGATCTCTCTGACTTCCTGTAGCACAGTTGGCTGCTTTTAGAGCCTAGGACCAGAACCAGAGCTACTAGAATATCCCTAAAATAGAATATCTAGGTTCCTGAGAAAGTTATTATCTACCTGCCTCCCCTCTGCTTTGGGGTTGTCCTTGGTTATTATGACAAGAAACTTCAAGAGCTCAGAATTGAGTTGGGTTTTTTTTTATTGTGGCAAAATATACATAATATTTATCATTTTAACCGTTTGTAAGTGTGTAATTCAGCAGCATTAAATGCATTCACGATGTTGTGGAAGCATCCCCAAAATAAGGTCTGTACCCATTAACAGTAACTCCCCATTTTCCCCTCCCCCCTGCCCCTGGTCAAAAATGAGTTATTGGCCTAATATAGACCAGGGCCAGCTCTGTCTTCTGAATTTTGGTACTGCTGCATCCGTTTACACATCACTTAAGACAAGCTTTGAGGAAGACAGACATCAGTACGAGAGTCGGAAGGGAAGGAGCATCCGCCTTCCATATTGGCATACGGGTCAGGATGTTTCCTACATATTATCTCATGTAAAGGGACCTAAGCTGAGAGTCATTCCATATCCCTTGGGGAGATGTTTGCAGTGGTTTCAATACTGGCTGAGGATTATGCAGGGAGGGAAAATAAACAATTATGCCATCCCTCAGTGCACACAAACACACAGCCAGGAGCAGACTGCACTGTGGGTAAAATGACTCCAAAATTGTGTGTAATGAGTAGGAAAAGATTAGAGACAGCTCTTGCTATGCTGAAAATTGACATTAGTGGAGGGAAAAAAAAACTCTTTACTAGTCGGCCTAGGAGGTCTAATTCGAGCAGTAAAAATATAAATAAATAAATAAAAGCATGTCAAGATGGTATTGGTGCTTTTTTTCCAATGAGCTCTATCTGGCCGGAAGGCTATTCAGCATAATGCAAAATTAAATTATAAAAACTGGCTGAATATTTAGATGGAAGAGCCATTTGGAAGCAGTTTATTTAGACGAACCAGCAATGACCCACAACAGGGAGACATCAAGCGTGAAATTTACTAGAAATTAGCACCAGGGTCCCAGCCTCAGCATGAATAGCTTGATAGGATGCAAATCCCAGTGATATTAAGCTGCCTCACTGCTGGTGCTACAGGGTCACTCTCAGTTGGCTTTTCATGTTATACTTATTATTTTTTCCTGGGACAGGTTATAAATAACAATAAAAAACATTTATTGAAAACTTTAACTGGAATGAAAGTCTATTTTAAAGTCTCTGATTACTTGGATGTAGAAATAGTGTCAGCCGGCCATAATGAACTCACGAGAAACATTATGTGTATGCAGCGTGTGTATGCCTAATGTTTACCTTCAGCTTCTCACAGATAATGTCGCCTCAAGCCAATGAGATCTGTTCCAGTTTTGAGATGGGGCACTGTGGAAACACCCTACTACCCTGCTCTCTTGTTCAGTACACATGGCCGCCCTAGCTTATCCATGTTGTGTAACAGTGAAGGCCCTAGGCAGGGGTGGTGCCTGGGTGCTGAGAACATACTGTGTGATCACCGGTCCGGCAGATGTGCTTTGCTCAGAATGCTCAAAAAGCTCCAAGCTCCCGCCTCTTCCATGAAGAACCTATCAGTATTTTCCGTTTCCAACTGCATTTCTCAGGGCTTGAGAACTGACAGCATATGCATAGCTTGAAAATTCCCTAGACTGATTTCTGGCTTAAACCCTGGGAGGCCCCTCCCCTGCTACTCTCCACTGTGCTTTTGCTGTGTTTGTTAACTGTGAAGGGATTTCAGACGAATATGTGTCGGATTGTTGCCAAGTGCTTCAACCTGCCTTTCAAAAATGTGTGGTTTGGGGCAGCTGTGATTCAGAATGCCAACATCATTTGTGGATTTGTGTGTGGGTGTGTTTGTTTATATTTGAATAGCCTTTGTTGCTTTGGGGCATTTTGGTGGTTAGATTGTGGTCTGTTGGTATTCCAGGTTAGATGGAGGCCTTGTTTTCAGTCTTAAGCTTGTCAGCTTTAATGAAGCTTGATGCCCCTTTTCTGCTCATAGTCTCGCAGCCTGAAGATAATTGTTTGGCGGTCAGCTCCAAGCCCCTCACATAGCTGGTGGTATCACCAGTACACTTTCTGACGTTTCTGAACATACCAAAAATCCAGGCAAAATTTAGAAATATCCAATCATTTATTCAAGTCTCTTTTTTGGTTTTTTTTATTCAGTCATTGTTATCAGATGCTGGAAAGATTTCCTCAGCCTCATGCTCTTTCCTAGCAATAAGAATGATGAGTTAAGAATGAAGTTGTAGAATGTGGACTTTAGAGCCAAAAAGATCTGTGTTCAAGTCTTATCTCTGCCACTTACTCAGTTATTTAACTAAGCCTCAGTTTATTCATCTGCAACTTCAATAAAAGAATAAGGTGATTTTTCTGATGATTGTGTGTGTGTGTGTATGTCACGCTCCCTGGTATGCAGTAAGCTAACTGTGATGATGAAAAAGAGGGACCAAAGTCCATTCCACAAAAATAAAACACACACATACTCAACTTTATCCCAAACACACTATTTGCATGTACTATGAAATCGAGTTTTTTAAATCAAATAAATGGAAGTACATTTTAAATAAAGTACTCTTCTTTTTGGAAGCTGGGTCTGTTAATCATAGAGAGTACAGAGATAGATTTTGATGTAGATACGTCTTTAATAAACAGAAGTGAGTGAAGAGGCTGGAAAACTTTGTCTTCATTTACCTCTAACTTTTTTCTTTTTCATGTAGAATGACTTTTTTTGTGCTGTTTTCTGTTGTTTTACATTCTCCTTTTATCTGTGCCTCCCATTTCTTCTCTGTGCATGATATCGTTGAGGGCCACTCCTTTCTGTTACTTCCTCGAGACTGTACTCTTGGCAGCACTGAAAAATGTACTGCTAATTACACAATTATTTTATTATGTAGCACTGGTTGAAATATCCACTAAAGAATTAATTTAGTTAAAATAATTTGAACTGAGCAATTATTTTCATAACCACAGAATTAGCGTAAAGCGCTTCAAGTCCTTTATTCCCTGCTCTTCATACAGCAGTTGTGTAATTAGCAGTAAATTTTTTGGTCTTTGCTTTCCTCCCAAAGGAATAAATGTCTTTGCTCTGATCATATATGCAGAGTATGTGACCATACGCATTCCACGCAGAGTAGCAAGTTTTTCCTGGGGTAGCTTCTAAATTTTTGGAATTTCTGAAGTCTTCACAGACCTGCCAGGTTGGGGCAACAGAGAAAGGCATATGCCTTGCAGTGAACTGTGCTCACTGATGGTTTGTATATATAAAGCCATTTTTACTGTGGAGAAGGTGGCAGTTTAATTTGTCAGTAACTACAATGAAAACATTTTCTATTTGGTTTGCTCTTAACGTACTGAAAAATGCTTCTATGCTTTGGATTTCCAGAACTGATTTATTCCAAATTGAGATCTTCTCTTTGATAAGGAAGTTTGAACACAGTTGAACCTGTTATTTGGTGTTTAGAAAGGATCCATTGTAGTTCCACCAACATACTCATTAAACTTCTGGAATCGTGAACCTAAAACTTTAGCAATATTTAGACTTCAGTGAGCTAGGAAATGGGAAAAAGTCACAAATTGTTGGGAAATAAATAACTGATCCTGCTTTCCAAGGACTCACTTTATTTATGCATCAGGAGTCCCTTTTCTTCAGGCTTCTCCTGGCCTTGGAGGGATTACAAAGTATACTCTTTAGCAGAATGAAGAGGTGGTTCCTCGTTTTATGTGGCTACGTGACATTTCCAATAAACACATATGCATTTTAAATTTTTTTCTCTCATTGATACCCTGATAAAAATGTACTGTTAAAGAATTAATTTGTTTTTCTTTCCCATTGTGTTCTTTCCAGAGTATTTATGTGCACATTCATTCATTCATTCATTCAGCAGACTCATTACTGAGGACTGACTATGTTCCAGGCACTGGACAGGACACTGGGGATACAAAGATGAAAGATGCAGGTTTTGAAGATAAAATTTTTAAAGGATCCATTTCCATTAGCTGCATATTTTAAGAGCTTATCATATCCTAAGTATCCTGAGAAGAATTGAAAAGAGCTTGAATAGTTTCTTTCTTTAGAAAACTTAATGTAGTGAGAGAGATCACATATTGACATGAAAAATACTCAACGTTTTTAGAGCGAGTGTGAATTAATGTGGTGAAACCTGAGTACAGAAATTCAGGAAGGATATAAAATGTATATACACTCCATAGGGCCTGCACACTGAATCTTGTGAAAGACAGTGCACTTCTCTTGTGCTTTTGAAGATCCGCTGGAGTCTTGAACCCCTGTACCTGTCACCTCTGCCATGAGCGGCCTCCTCATGGAGGCACAGTGTGCCATATAAATAATATTTTCTGTGTGCCATGACGTGAACAATGTTTGGACGCACTGTTTCATGATTTCTAATTTGTCCCGTTCTCCATAGATATGTACGACCAAGTGCTGAAGTTTGGTGCTTACATCGTGGATGGCTTACGGGAGTGCTCTCAGCCTGTAATGGTTTACATTCCTCCCCAGGCTGAGCTTCGAGGTGGCTCCTGGGTGGTGATTGACCCCACCATCAACCCCCGGTACATGGAGATGTATGCTGACCGAGAAAGCAGGTAGCACTCCTTCCTTATTTCCATTCACTGCCTCTAGGGATCCTCTAGCTGTTGGTTTCCTCCTGGAGAACATTATAGCCAAGAGAACTCTATTTGAATCTGTCCATTCCCAGAGGACTTCAAAGTCAGAAAAATAGATTTTCTAAGTAGTGTCTGCTGGCATGAGAAGGACACCAGGCTGGAGTGAGTCTTTCTCAGTGTGATCCCCCACCCCAGACTCTTTTACCACAAAGTCCTCTAAAGCAAGCACCCCCAAACTTAAGAGAGATTCTCTTCTCCCGTTTGTTGTTCAGATATGCCTGTTCACTATCTCTTTCTTAAGTGTGTGGCAGAGGGAGCTTAAAGCTAGTTAGGATGGAAGGACTGAATTGTTAGTCTGGAGTTCTAGGGTCTTAACCCAGCTCTCCCACTGACTAGTGAGGAACTTGGAGCAGTCCTTACTCTCCCTGGCTGCTGCTGCTTATCTGTAGAACAAGCTGGGGAGTCAGTGAGATGCACCACAGCACCTGCGTTCTGTGATCCCAGACCAAAGCTTCTCCCTCGGAGTCCACTGTCTTACTCTGGCATTCTAGGAGACTTGGACAATGCTGTGTTTGCAGCACCCAGACTACTGCAAGAGGAAGTCCCAGGCTTTTGTTGGGAGGTGGTACCTGAAAATACTTAAATAAAACAGATCTAATCCAGCTTCCTTTCGTAATCTGTTTTCATCCCTTTCCAAAGTGGGTATATTTCACATCATATTTCCTTGACATTTTCCATACCAATTCCTACATCTAGTCATTTTATTAGAGCACCTGTGTCTCTCTTTTCCCAAAAATTTCAGCCTCCTATTTCAAAACCTGCTTAGTAGAGTCCAGTAGTTTTATTGTTAAATCACTAGGCTAGCGTTCTATACTCAGGAATTTATTATTTTTAAGTCCTAACCTAGCCCCTGATCTGATATCAGATCAGAGACAATTCCTCTGCAGACTTTGGAACAAGACTGTCTGGTTTCAAATCCAACTCTGTCACTTGTTAGACTTGGACGAGTCTCTTAACTTCTTGTACCTTAGTCTCCTCATGTGTAAAATGGAGATAATAGTACCTTACCTCATAGAGGATGTAGACTGGACGTAGGATTGTTGTGAAGGTTGATATGTAAGCACTTAGAACAGTACCATGCACATAGTAAGCATTAGCTGTCATTTTTTAAAAAAATGTAAAAGTTTTTTTTTTTTTTAAAAGGTGTTTAGGGTAAAGTTCCTGGTAACAGAACATCATTAGTATGCACTAAAAGTAACCCTGAGACCTTTGACTTTCCAGCAGTAGGCAGAATGTTTTCTCTACTGCTTGGGCTGGCCTAGCGTGTCCGAATCCTGCCAGCAGACTGATAGCTTTGTGTAGGACTGACTGGCATCAACCCCTCATCGTATGGCCTAAGTGCTGCAGGTACTTTCCCTGCCACTGTGCCTACACCATCTTTTTTTTTTTTTTTTCTGGGAAATAATGGATTCCTGTTACCCTTATCAGGTACAGGTGGTGGAACCTGTATTCTTCTCCCTCTGAGATGGAAGTAGACTAGTGTAGTAATGAGAATTATTTTAATTGCTTTTTGCCAGGCCTTTCTCATACCTCACTTAGACACTTCTCTGGTGCCTGCTTCTCCCTGGGGTTACTTCTGTGAACCATGGGTGGGCAAAACCATAATGAAGCTATTTCCTGGTCCACAAATTGTAACTGGCCTCATTCTATTGTCTCTTTCCTTTAAAGTGCCTCTATTTTTATTTTGTTTTCTTTTCTTCTCTCTGATCCAGGGGCTCAGTTCTAGAGCCAGAAGGGACAGTGGAAATCAAATTCCGCAGAAAGGATCTGGTAAAAACCATGCGTCGGGTGGACCCAGTCTACATCCGCTTGGCTGAGCGATTGGGTATGTCTGCTTGTCCTCCTGGCAAATCAGTGAGCCATTCAGCTGATTTGTAATGAGTGCATTCATAGGCCAGGGGAGGAGGCACTGAAGCATTTGATCAAATTCATGATAATCTTTATTTACTGTCCTCTATATGGTAAGAACCCTGGTAGAATGAAATAGTGTGTGTAATAGGAGGGAAAGTGGGCCCTAAAAAAGCTAAAATCACTAGATTTTTCTTATGATATTTCCTTATAGTTCAAATAGCCCATCTTTCTAGGTTTGTGGATGTCGTTGTAAAGAATGATTAGCTAGAAGTTGCTCTTGGGGGCAGGCTAATCAGGCAGAGAATATGCTAGACTTAAGTGTCCTGTCTTTGCTTGTCTCTTTGAACAAGCCTGCCTCGTTTCTGAAGGATGTGAGTGTCAGTGTCATGGGATAGAAAAGCTGGAGACTACCCAGGCAGTGTTCTGGGGCCATCCTGAGCTAGAGAAATGGGTAAAGACTGTGCACTGTGTGCTTCCAAACAGAGGCCGCGGCAGCCATCGCCTTGGGAGCCTCTGCACTGGATGCTTCCAGCGATGACTCCATTGCTCATTTGTTTTTGGAGCTTTTGGAAGGCACTTGCAATTGGAACATAGGACTGAGCTGTGGGAGCCCTGTGTTGAGTCCAGAGTCTGAATGAATTTCAGATTCTTTTAAAGCACTGACTTTCTGCCAAGGTCTCCCATGGAGCCCCTTGCTATGTTAGTAAAGATAATTGCTTGAGGTTCTTTTGTTTGCTGGTTTGTTTTGGTTTTGTTTTTCTAAAGGAACAGAGAGATTGTCTTTAAAAGGTAGTGAAACTCAGTGAATGGAAGGCGTAAAAAAGAGAAATGCTTGCCCATTTGTGTTCCAAATAGTAATTTAATTAATAAAGTAACCATTTGTAAAGTCTTCATGTCCTCACCACCTAAAGACACAAGAACTTCTGAGTGTTTGTCTGCACCGTGGAGACTGCACACCCTGGCGTTTGGAGCCCTGAGCCAGGTTGCCTGCCAAACACAGTGACTTGGGTTACAATAAACCCTGTTTGTGTCCCATTGTTTGCCATTAGGTAACAACCACCAATAACTCTAACCCACCACAGCCTGATCCTTTTATGGGAAGCGCACACACACAACAAGAAATTGGCAGACTTGTTTCTAAAATCTATTGCCACCCAGAATTGTTGTGGTTTTTTTCCTCTTTCTTCTCCAAAGAGGATAATTACTTCTGACCAACCCCATACACTTTAATTAAAGTAACTGCAGCTCAAGAGCAAGTTACAACTGTACAGAGAGAGAGCTCTAAAAGCTTCAGCCACTGATAAGCATCTCACTTAGATGGCTCATAATTGCTCCCAGCATCCTGCGATCGTTGCTGCTATTTTTACCACTAATTCTGTACAAAGGCAGCAATGCCACAATTGCAGGACACAGCGAATTGCATAATTTTCTCTTTTTTTTTTTTTTCTTTTTTGCTGGTTTTCTTTCTGGCCAATTTAAAATTTGTCAAAGTCGGTCTTCTTCTGGATCACTGCCCTTTGATATTTCGCGCACTCCATTTGCCACAAACAAGCCGCAGGGCCGCAGTTCATGCTGACTCGAGCAGAAGCAGAGAGAGCTCCATTTATCTTACACTGCCTGCTGAATTCCTCCTCATTAACTGGGGGTTCACTGCCTCTTTTTAACCCCCCAATGGCTGTTATCATCCCTTCAGAATAACTGGGTGGTAGGAAGAGGGATCCTCTCTGACATCTGTTTGCGGAACGACTGTATGGTGAGGGGTGTGGGGCTGAAGCTTCTCTCTCTTGAAGGAAAGTGATACCACTCCCACCTTCACCCACCACCTTTTAACTTTTGAAATACAGGAAGGGGAGAGGGAGGAGACTCCCAAGTGATGCTCATTTAATCATTTGTTACGAATCATCTCATTATCAATTTCCTATTTGCATTGAACAAAACCATATTTATTTAACCTTAACCAAAATGGCACTAGAAAAGAATCCTTAGTCTGCTAAATGTGAAACAGGCTCTGGCCCAGGGCAGCTTGGGAACATGAGCAGTGGATCTAGAATAAAGTAACTGTACAAGTCTTGGTTATGCTGCTTACAGATAAACCGTTTAACTTTTCCAAACATCAGTTTCTTCATCTAGAAAGTGGGGATAGCACCCCCACCGGGCTAATGTGAGGATCAGATGAATGTGCATTTGCTTTGAATCTGCGAAGTGTTTTTCACACATGGGAATTGGCATCATTTCCTTTCCGTCTTAATCATTAAAAGAAGCAGATGCCATGTTTGGTATCGCGCATTCTCTGTGGCTGAGGTCCACGTTTGGAGCAAGTGGTCTAGGAAAGGAAATGCGAAAGAAACAGCAGTGGTCTCATCCCTCAGGCGTTTGCATCTTTCTGGGAGATCATACACACTCAGGCATGTCTGTGACACAATAGATCAGCAGGGATGTAACAGAACATGTGGTGAACCCAGCTCCTTTTGGGTTCACATTAGCTTTTGCCTCCTTTCTCAATGCCTAGAACCAAAGACTGCCAAAATGCTTTTTCACAGAGTGGGTGAAAATGACCTTATTTTCCAGATTGGGAGATTGAGGCAAAAAGAAAAGTTAGGTAAATCATCCAAGATATAAAGTTAATGTAGGTCAGAGCCCAGGTGGAATTCTGGTTCCCTGTGTTCTACTTTTCTCAGGATTTCCTCAGATTTTACCTCAGCTGAATACTGAGCCTGATCAAAATTAAGTAAGAATTCTTTGCCTTTGTGATCTAAAGCCAATTCCACTGAGTAAAATCTGATTTAGGAGAAAGCCTGTAGGAGTGGATGTTATCTTGGGTTCCCAATCTCTTTCCCAATCGGCCTCTGCGCTGGGGAGCACGCTGTCAGATCACTTAGACAAACCAGTGCACAACTGATTGACTGTGTTCAAAAACAAAACTACTAATGGGGCTGGCCCAGTGGCGTAGTGGTTAAGTTCACACACTCTGCTTCAGCAGCCTGGGGTTTGCCAGTTCGGATCCCGGGCACAGACCTACGCACCATTCATCAAGCCATGCTGTGGTAGCATCCCATATTATAAAGTAGAGGAAGATTGGCATAAATGTTAGCCCACGGCCATTCTTCCTCAGGCAAAAAGAGGAGAATTGGTAACAGATGTTAGCTCAGGGCCAATCTTCCTCACCAAAACAAAAAAACATAACTACTACTTGTTCTCTAAGGATAATGAGTAATATTTAATTTCTGAACAGGTAAATTCATCTCTTTCATAATTTGTGTGTGTGTGTGTGAGGAAGATTAGCCCTTAGCTAACATCTGCTGCCAATCCTCCTCTTTTTCCTGAAGAAGATTTGCCCTGAGCTAACATCTGTGCCCATAATCCTCTACTTTACGTGGGACGCTGCCACAGCATGGCTTGATAAGTGGTGCATAGGTCTGTACCTGGGATCCAAACCCGTGAACCCCAGTCTGCTGCAGCAAGAGCATGCAAACTTACCCACTACGCCACCAAGCTGGCCCCTCTTTCATAATTTTTATTTTTAAAAAATGACCTTCTGTCATTTTATGTAGTTAGTCTGGGTGCGAGGTGATGCATTACTGGTTTGCAGTTCTGTGATTACAACAGAGAGTATGAAAATGGTACCTAAATTGATTCCTGACAGAGGTAAAGGGAAGAATTATCCCAGAAAGGAATGTGATGTAAGCCCCAATACCAGGGTATTTCATTGCTGGAACAGTTCTGCCCCTGATTCTCAGAACTAGAGCTCAGTGGAGTCTGTGCAGGAAGGGTAATATCCTACCATTCTGGTTGCCTTAAGGAAATTAAATTCCTTCTCTGGAAATACAGCCCCAACCCTCCAAGGCCTCTTTGTGTCTCTCTGACGTCCTTCTACCTTCTCACAGAGCCAGGAGCAGGGAGAGCGGCTGTGGAGTGGGACGGCCTCTTGAGCGCTGTGACCTGAGGTCCGCTCCTGGATCCTTACCCTCCTCTTGTGTTCAGAAGGAAGTGACAAATCAATTTAGATAGAGAGAGAACTGTACAGCCCTAGTGTGAAGCAATTGTAAGTTCCCCATTGTCCCTCTCCCGCAACAGGCAAAGGAGCCACTTAGTGGAACTTAATTCTGCTCCAGACACACATCTCGGCCATGGCCCTGTTCCCAGGCAGCTGGGCAGCCTGCCATGCAGCACCTCAGCTGTGCCGACATGGAGCGTGCCTTGGGAGTGATGGTCTGACATGGGCAAAGGCAGCACTGGGTGAGCACTGCTACTGGCCCTTCCAGGCCTACCCACCACCCAGCATGCCTTCTGGCCCAAGGCTCCCCAGGCACAGATGAAGTATTGTGGCTGCAGATGAGGATAAATGTGTCTGTAAAAATCTTTGGGAATGGGGCCGGTATGGTGGCGTAGTGGTCAAGTTCACACGCTCTGCTTCAGTGGCCTGGGGTTCGTGGGTTCGAATCCCAGGCATGGACCTACGTGCCGCTTATCAAGCCATACTGTGGCATGTCCTACATACAAAGTGGAGGAAGATTGGCAGGATGTTAGCCCAGGGCCAATCTTCCTCAGCAAAAAGGATTGGCAACAGATGTTAGCTCAGGGCTAATCTTCCTCACCAAAAAAAAAAAAAAATCTTTGGGAATGCCTCCCTCCCAGGCCTTCTCTTTAGCAGCCAGGATGACAGGAAAAGAACACTTCCTTGGATTAAGGAGATTCAAGGGTTAAGCTGCTTTTATGGCCGAGGGGATCAAAGTATCTGAGCTGTGTGTGTTTTTCCATCTTTTGTGTCCATCTTCAAGGTGTTGTTAGCTGAGAAGAGCCACAGTTGCTTGTTTGAGGCAGAAAGGAGTGTCCCTGCCTGGAAAATTGAGACTAGGAAAGAAAGAATTTCCCATACCCGTGCCTGGAAAGTGGCCTCTGGCCTTCTCACCTGTTGCACCTGGAGTGTCTTCACTGGCACTGTGGCCACCCAGGCACTAGGCTCTGTGGTAGGTAGGCCAATGAGAAACAGCATAAGGTTTTCCATCATGAAGGTAGAGATTGTGGGATCATGCCTTCTCCCTTAAGTTAGCAGCAGTTTAAAACCCACCTCATCACGCTGACTCAGAAGCTCTTTGGCTTGATGCAGTTTAGTGCAATAGTGACAACATCTTCTGGGAAGGAGAAGGGGTCGTTTTGGTCTGATCCATTACTCTGATTGTATTAATAAAAGCACCTGGGCTTGCCTCTTCCCAGGAAGCAGTGATTCACAATTCCATCAGGCTGGAGAGACCTGGCAGGCATTTTTTGTTAGACGGAACTTGAGCTTCTGCCTTCTGAAAGCTGTCGTCAGAATATGTCTGAAAGACCCTGTTCCCCACCTGGCCCCAGCTGACCCAGATCGCTGTTCCTCCACCTGCCAGACCCAGGAGAGCAACTTGGGGAAATAGTAAAGACTGTGAGGCTTATGGCCACTAGAATTCAGAGAATTCTGTGCTGTTTCCTGACTCTTTTGTGTGGGACAGAGCTGCAGGGGGAGTAATATAATTTTTTATTCCTATTTGGAAATCTCTGGGTTTACTATAATGATTTTTAAAAACATGAACAGCAGAGCACTAACACCATTGCAAGGAACCTCAGGGTTAAACATCCCGAGAGCATTGCTGTTAAAATCAATATGCAAATGCAGTTGTATTTAGATAGGTATGGCCCCCTTTGAAGAAAAGCAGATATATGAAAATGGGATTTTAAAAAAAACTAGATACATTGGGAGAAATTATTCCCATTACAAAGGGATTATTTGCTTTACCAAAGGATTCACTGCAGGGTTCCTTCTAAATAGCTCCCTTAAGGCATTTAAAACACGATCTGATTTACGCAGTTTTTCAAGAATGCTTTTGTGTATAGAAAGGCACACCTGTTATGGATACAGAAATAGTTTTGCAGAGTTTTTTTCCACCCTGTCTTACTATCTTTATAGAGAAATTTCTTTCAACATAGAAAATGTGATTACATAGATCTTTTAAAACAGCTACTTATGTTTGTACTTCTGAATCTTAATAAGATTCCAGTCTTTTTTATGCTGATTTTTCCGTCTCCAGGTTGAGGTATGTTGTGTGTTCTTATATCTGAGATTTTCAGGAGCTTGGGGGGGGGTGTCTAGTTCTTTTCTTTAGCTTCGTAAGTCTTTAACCAATCAAGGCAAATTGCTTTCTTAAGAGAAAACTTTAATATCATATTCTTTTGTAAAACATTTTTCCTATTGGCCAGATTAGGGTTGTTGTTACATAAGTGAGAAACTGAGCTCAGAAAAGGAAAGAGATTTCTGCAAGGTCACCTAGTGCCTTTGACTGAGCAGAGAATTTCTAGCCCATCAGTCTGGTTTTTATTCTAAGCTTTGAAGGTCTCACCCTTCCCGAATCCTGCTCCATAGGGTGTGGTCTGCTCATCCACAGGGTAAGGCTCCTCCTCCTGCCCTCCCTTAGTGTCATGGCTAGGGGTACAAAACACCTCCTGCTGCAAAAATCAGCTGTCTCTTTGGAAAGTTCCCTTCAGCTTTGACCCCACAGAGGAGAGATGTGGCTTTTCATTATGTCCTGGCCCTGGGAACACCAGACAGGCTGCTGCCCTATGGACACTTGTGGGTCAGTTTACCTTGTTTCATTTAAAGAACGTGGGCTCTGAAGCCAGACTACCTGAGCCCAAATCCCAGCTCTACCATTTCCTAGCTTTGTGGCCTTGGACAAGTTACTTCACTTTTTTGTGCCTCAGTTTCCTCATCTGTAAGTGATCTTCTAGGGTTGTTTTAAGGATTAAATGAGATGAAAAGTACTTAAAACAATCCTCCTAGTACATGGTAACCTCTCAATAATGTCAGCTCTTCTCATTTGATCAGACTAGTAATGCCTCTTCTGTATTTAACTCTTTACATTAATTTTTTAATTATAAGGTTGGATTTTTAGGATTTCATGGGGACTTTTTATTTGGGGAAGGAAGGGATGGGAGTAACCTACCTCTCTTCCCCCATTTCAGCCTTTTCCTAAAGTGGGATTCTAGAAAAGAATGACTTCTCTGTGTAGCGTATTCTTAAACACACTCACACACACACTGACTTGCTTTCCTAAAAACCCTGAGGCCCTGCAATCTGGCTAGAAAAGAAAGAAAACCATTCCAAGATATTTAATTGTACAGGGAGCTTACAGGATTGATCAAGAGCTTAGCTTTTTACAATAGTCCAGTGAATAAGAAATGCTCCTGACAAACGATCAATGATAGGATAATCACTCTTTATCCCCCTCCTCATTCTTACCTTCTTTCTTTCAGGAGAACAGGGTTCAGAAGTCAAAAATCTTTATAGACGCCGCTTTTAAATTAAGCAGAAAATAGACATTGACATATTTGTTAATCTCCCCTAAATCATTACCAGGGCTGGCTGCTTTGCTGTACAAGGAGAGAGGGACCTTGGGTGTGCTACACAAGGGTCTAACTAGCTTAAGAGCAGCCTTTTATTTTTAGAAAATAAAAGTTAGAAAACCCTTTTTCTCCCCCCGCCCCACGCCAGTTAAAACAAAGCACACAAATCCTTGGCTTTCTCACATGCATTTTAAAATACATACATTCTCTACTTCTGTCTTTTCCTTGCTTTGACGCTTTTTTAAGGTAAGTCTTGAACTGCAATCAGAGGTATTACTGAAGGAATCAAACAAGGCGGCATTCGGGGGAGTGATCTTCCTAGTCTCAGGAGGGCCAGAGCATTACAGGTGTTTATTTCGTTATTCTTTCAAAGCTCTAGAATAGCCTGATTGGGTGGACAAGACCTTTGTTAGTCCAGGAGCCAGCCTCCTCCGTCTCTCCAACTTGGTAAAGCCGAGGCTTTGCTCCCAGAGCCCATAAGTCTCCCCACCCTCCCAACCCCTGTCCCCGCACCCAATGCTGAGCCGTGCTCTTAACTCCTCTCTAACACAATGGACCAACTCTCCAGCTGATTGCCCTTCTCTGGCCACTGCCAGGATACCTGCCTGGCCACCTTCAGTCCCATTTAATGTGGAAGAACACAGGCTTTGGAGACAGCCAGACCGAAGTGTAAATCCTGACTTTGCTACTTAAGAGCTGAATGCCATTGGGCAAGTCACTTTACATTTGAGATCCTTGGTTTTCTTATTTTTAAAATAGATACCCTGTCTGTAAGGTTGGGTCTTATGAGGATTAGAGATGATGTACGTGAAGCAACTTGGAAAGCACTCACTAACATGGAGGTATTCAGCTTGGTAGCAGTGGTAACAGCTGACCAGACCTAGGTCTGAATTGTGCTCGGTGACTTAGGAGCTCTGTGATGCTGAAAGCATCGAGTGTGGTGCGTGGCACGTAGTAAATGCCCAGTAAATGGTATGTGGTGCACATATCTGTGTGTGTGCATACACGCGCAGTGTCGGTTGTTTACCCAGAGGGAGAATATTGGAAGGGTCTGGAACTCCCTATTCAGTCATATCCACGGTCCTGCCATTCCTTGCCCCCAAGCAGGGCTGTGATTTTACCTACTGTTGTGTTAGTTCTTGATCTTACAATAACAGGAGGAGCTACCCTTAAATCTTGGGTCTGACCTACCGAATGGGAATTATTGGAGATATCATCTTGGTCTCAGTTGTGGAATGGGACTAAGATGGAACTTCAGCTGTATCAGCCAGGAGTTTGCCATCATCATTTAGCCTTTTCTAAAATTAAAATGATCCTACTGCTGAAGCACTTGTCCTCTGCCCCAAGTAAAGAGGAAGAGACAACATAACATAGTGTTCTGGAGCCACGCTGCTGCACTTGAGTCCTGGCTCTGCCCCTTTCTAGCTTTGTGACCTTGGTAAGTTACATAAATTCTCAGTGTCTGTTTCGTCACCTGTAAGATGGCGATAATAAGAATACCGACCTCATAAGGTTGTTGTAAGGATTAAACGAGGTAATAGATACAAAGCACTTAGAATAGTGCCCAGTGCCCTACAAATATTAGCCTTGATTACTGATGGTATGCATTGGAGAGCCAGGAAAAACTTTTTTTTTTAGTTTGGCTTATTTTCTTAACTTTCCATTTGTTACCATTTCACAGAAAAGATCTAAGAATAGTACAAAGGACTTCTGATGCCTTTTTCTCAGATTCACCCATTGTTAACATCTTGTCCCATTTGCTTTATCATTTCTGCATGCTCATGTGCATGTACTCGCTATCTCCATACACATACACATTTTCTTGGAACCATTTGAGAGTAATCTGTGGAC
Organism: Tapirus indicus; assembly: GCA_031878705.1. Lineage (NCBI taxonomy): Eukaryota > Metazoa > Chordata > Mammalia > Perissodactyla > Tapiridae > Tapirus > Tapirus indicus. The sequence goes on from CM062932.1 coordinate 24,860,470, forward strand.
ATCGTGCTCCTTTATCCATAAATATTTAGTGTGTGTTTCTGGGAACACAGACTTTCTCTTACATAACCACGATACATTTATCAAAATCGGAAACTATAGTTTTGATACAATACTGTCTCATCCGTGATTCATATTAAAACTTTACCAATTGTCCCAATAATGTCCTTTATAGCTTTTTTGCAGGGGGCTCCAGATCTGAGATCTAATCCCAGACCACACATTGCAATTTGTTGTCAAGTATTTTTACTCTTTAATCTGAAATAATTCTTTGGCCTTTCCTTGTCTTTCATGATCTTGACTTTTTGTTTTTTGAAGAGTACAGGCCACTTTTTATAGCATGTTCCTCAATTTGGGTTTGTCTTATATTTCCCCATGGTTAGATTCAGATCACACATTTTTGGCAGGAATATTGCAGAAGTGATGTTATGTCCTTCTCAGGACATCATATCAGGAGGCACATGATGTCAGTTTGTCCTACTCTTGGTGATGGTAACTGATTCCTTGTTTAAGGTCTTGTTCAGTAGGTTAATCCACTGTAAAGTTCCCGTTTTCCCCTTTGTAGTTAATAAGTACTTTGTAAGGAGATACTTAGAGACTATGTAAATATCCTGTTCCTCGTCAGCTTCCACTCACTAGTTTTAGTATCCATTGATAATTCTTGGCAGAAGGAATTACTGCGATGGTGGTAAAATGGTGATTTTCTAATTCCATCATTCCTTCTACATCTGTTGTTATTCTGCTAGAAGGGAGAGCTTGCCCTTCCCTTCTCCCCTATTTAATTGTTTATATCAGAATGGACTCACAGGTTCTTACTTTATTCCATAAATATTCTGATAATAAATACCATTATCCTATTTTGATAAATTTGATGCTCAAATTGTCCCAGATTTGGCCAGTGGGAACACCTTCAGACTGGTCCTGTGTCGTTTTAACATGTCTCAATCATTTTTTGAGTGCTTCCTTGCTTTTTGTGACAATATGTTCCAGGCTCATCTTATATTTTTCCTGTCTCAGCCCTAGAATCAACTGTTTCTCCAAGGAGTCTTGGTTCCTTTTACTGGAGAAGGAAAAATGTTTGCTTCCCTGTCCAGGGTGTTATAATGAGACAGTCTCATTTCGGAAGAACCTGTTGGCCCTCCTCCCATCAGTCCAGGCAGATCCACACTAGAATGAAGGGGCCTTCATCTTACCCCTATCCGAAGCGATAGGTCAGTGATTGTCCTCTATGTGAGAGCCCAAGAAAAGATGGCTTCAGCACTCTTCATCAGTTTTAAAGTAGTAATGGGTTTAAAAAAAATAAAAATAAAAAAAAGAGGTGGAGTTGAGCATCCAAAACCCGCATAAAAATGAAACTAGGTACTCTGGTTTCATCCCTGTTCTATTAACATGTGTTTATGTATAATACTTATGGCTCACTCCGCAGCCCAAGGCTATTTATGGCATGTGATTCATAGTGACATAAAAAGCAAGGCCTGTTCCCAGACAGACATGCTTGAAATAGACCTTTCTCTTCTGCATCCCATCACCTGTGGTCATGTATTTGTCAGCTTTGGTGACAAAGCACTTCAGGTTGTCCCCAACACCAGGGGCTATCACCTATTGCTCCTTCATTTAGACTTACTCCTCCTTACTAGGTAGGCAGCTAAATTTTCAGTATTGATTGCAAGTCCCATTCTGAGAGTAATTAGGAAGAAAAGCACAACATAGCAGCACCTCTACCGAGATACTATAGTGTGGATCTGCCTGGACTGATGGGAGGAGGGCCGACAGGTTCTTCTGAAATGAGACTGTCTCAGTTATAACACCCTGGACAGGGAAGCAAACATTTTTCCTTCTCAGGTAAAAGGAACCTCCTTGTTATAAGGAATTCCCAAGTCTCCTATCTGTTGAGTGAGGATACTGTGTGCTTTATAAGCTCAGTGATCCAAATGGGGTTTGTGGACTGCCTTTGTTTTTTCCTGTTTCTTTTCTTTTAGCCCAAGAACTAGAATCTCTTTGTCACTGTGGTCAGGGGTTGCCTCTGGCAGAAGCAGCAGGTAGGACACTAGGAGCTGGCTAATCCACTGAGTTGGCATGAGACACACGGATCTGGCTCTAATTAGATTGGACTCTACTAGTTTCAGGTTAAGAGTATCCAAAGCTGAGATTAGAAGCTGTGGAGTAAAGCACTTTACAACTTGAGGAGTCATTCGGATCCTTATCAAGTTGGGCCGGTGACTGGTGTGAACACCAGGAAAGAAGAGCTGCTGGTTCATGCTTGGGAGCATAGGGGATGCTTTCCTACCGTGTCCGCACTCAGAATACTCCAGCCGCTCTGATGCTGGTCAGCAGGGCATGGGCATGGTGTCCTTCATGGGAAAGGAGGGGCCTGGCTGTCAGTCAGGGAGATGATGAGAGACACAGGCCCCAGGTGGTTGTTTGCACCTGCACAGAGAGAGGCCTGCAGAGAGGGACTCATTCCCATGGCTGCTTTATAGTTGTGACCTCCACAGGGAAAGGAGGACATGTCGGCACCCCATGGCAAAGTAAAGGACAGGTCTGGCATCTCACAGAGTCCAGTTACTCAGCAAAAAGGTGGTAAAGACAATGGGGAGCCAGGTCACAGAGGGAGGGGGCTGCTTTTGAGCAGAGATTCCTGGTCACCACAGAGTGTGACGGGCAGGTTTATTTAATTGCAGGCACCCCAGAGCTAAGCACAGCTGAGCGGAAGGAGCTGGAGAACAAGTTGAAGGAGCGGGAGGAATTCCTAATTCCCATTTATCATCAGGTAGCTGTGCAGTTTGCTGACTTGCACGACACACCAGGCCGGATGCAGGAGAAGGGTATTATTAACGTAAGTACAGTGGTTGCCACTTCTGGCTTGTCAGAGACCCTCAAGCAAGCAAGTGTATGTCTCAGGCACACAGGCTCACAAGCAGGGAGCTGTTAGGGCTGGATTAAAACAGCTTGTGCAGATCAAACCATTTTCAATTTTTTTTCAAGAAACTTTTCCCTTTTTCTATACACATCATCATCCTAAAACGACTTATGATTTAGGTTACCTCCTGAGGTGGACTCTTCAGGAGGCAAGCTCCATTTTACTAGTGGGAAACTGAGTCACATGTGCCTCCACTGGGGACAGCTGCCCAGGTGGTCCTCAGGCTGTGGGGATTACTAGTGTCAACATTCCAGCAGCAGGTAATTCATGTTTGATCTGAATGCAGGTTGTTTGAGCCATCTGCTCAGAACCAATCCTCACTCTCTGGTTATCTGGGAAGCCACAGCTCCTTCCCCAGAACATTTCAGCCTTGCGTGGGGTTAGCGTTAGCCAGGCCCAGCGCTGTGCACAGTGCTGTCGTCAGCAGAACGTCGGGGCTGCTTTCTGAACTGGGGAGTCATCTGCAGGTGCTGGGAGCTCGCAGCCAGCTCTTGAGTCACTGAGGGGCTTGCTGGAGAGTAGGTTTTTGTGCCTGTAGAGTTCCCTCTGGACTGGGCACTGAGCGGGGATTAGGGCTGGGGGGTGACTAAGTTTATTCTTGTCTGTATGTAGGACATCCTGGATTGGAAAACATCCCGTACCTTCTTCTACTGGCGGCTCAGGCGTCTCCTGTTGGAGGACCTGGTCAAGAAGAAAATCCATAATGCCAACCCCGAGCTGACTGATGGCCAGATCCAGGCCATGTTAAGGCGCTGGTTTGTGGAAGTGGAAGGAACAGTGAAGGTAGGTGGATGCCCTCAGAGGAGTCTTCATGCTGTGCTCCTCACCCCCACCTGAGGACTATAAGGCTTGTCGTGTCAGAGTCCCCAGGTGTCTGAGGGCAGGAGTAGAAGGGAAGCTTACAGGCCTAAGCTCTATTCCTCCCCACATCGCAACATGTCATGACGGCTTGTTAGAAGAGGCAGTAGGGCATTTCTTGCAGCTCATTCTCTCATTCAGCAAACTTTTTTAATACTTACTATACACCAGACACTGCAGTAAGCTCTGGGACATGACAGTGACAGAGGCAGACAGAGAGCTCACCATCTAGAGGGGGAGATAGATTAGCCAAAAGGTCACACGAACAACGGTGAGGCCAGTGTTAAATAGAGCAAACCCAGGATATCATAGAGCACAGAGAAAGGACACCTGACGCACTCTTTGGGAAGGGGGAGGAGAGTCTGGGAAGACTTCTAGAAGTGATGTCTCAGCAGAGACCTGAAAACAAAGTAGGAATGAACCAGAGGAAAAGGTTGGAAGGGGGTGGGGGTGGAGTCGGAGGAATGTTCCAGGCAGAAGGAGCAGCATGTTCCAAGATGGCAAGGATATTGCACATCTAAGGTACAGCAGATATTTCAGGATGACTCTACTCAGAGATGGGGGTCGAGCAGGGCGGTGAAGCTGTGTTGAGGGGTTTGGACTTGGTCCTGAGGTCTGTGGGAATTTTGACATGCTGTGACATGCTGTGATTTGTATTGTTAGAAAGACCACTCGGGGGGTTGTGTGGAGAGTGGAATTAGAAGAGGCAGGAGCAAGAATCCTAATAGGAGGTGATAGTAATTTAGGCAGTAGGTGCTATGACCACAACTAAAGGTCTTCTGATTTCAAATCTGATCTGGAAGGAAATGTCCCCATAGTGCCTGCAGGGCACTATGAATCTGGCATCTTCTTGAGGTGATCTCACAGAGATGGCACATGCCTTGGAGCAGCGACCCCACTGAGATGGCACCCTGGTGCACATGCCCCAGGGATGTGGTGGGTCTGAGGCCAGGACAACCAGGCACCAGCATGGGCACCAGCATTTGCCCCTGGAATCATGGGCTGCACAGTCCACAGAAGGATGGGAAGGAAAAGTTAGAACTTTTATTTCTATTTCTTTGTACTAAGAAAGAAATTAACCTTTATTAGTAGTTAGTATATGGATTAAAAGTAAATCATATACATCATATATACATTTTATCAGAATATTGGTAGTATGTGCTGGAAATGTATTTGTCTCTTTTCATGATAGCTATGTGATCAAAAACATTTGGTGACTACTAGAGTACTGAGAGGAAGGGGACGGCGGGCACTCCAGCCTCTTCCTGGGAAGTGTACCTACAGTCTCTGGTGACTGTTCTCAGGAAGGAACTCCAAGATTTGCCATCAATTTTAAAGTCAATGAATCAGGATGCTTCTAAGATTCACCTTTGTGTTAAGTCTACCCATTTCCTTACGACTGAAAAGCTTCTTTGGATAAATATTTCAGATGTGCAGTGGGGGAACGCAGCCTTATGTGACATTTGGTTCAGGTTAAGGTCAGTATGTGGCATCATAATTGAGTGAGACAATTTTGTCAGTGGCTACTGGCAGCTTCTAGTGGAAGTTGGCATTGAAAGTCACGCAAGTGTAAAATAAGAGGTTGTTCTCCAGTTAAGAGTGGCCGGCTAGGTAAATGGACTGTGTGTGTGTGTGGCCAGGAGAGGCCCACACCACCTTCCTACCACATTAGTCACTAATGGACGTGCACGGCTTCAGTAGGCACAAGGATGAGGAGAAGGAATAGCTTCCCTCCAAGCATGAAGTGAGTGGATAGGCCCTTCAGTTGCTCCTTAGCATTCTGCTCCCAGGGAACAGTGTGTCTGGAGAAACAGGTCATTGCCATCTCTTATCAACGGAGAGAACATTTAGCTGTATGTGCCCAGACTCCTGGCTGGAAATCAAGTGCAGAAGACAACCCCAGCCCCATAGCTCAGGAGGAGGCTGTCCGAGGCAGTGGGAACCAACTATACCCAAGAACTGAGGCTGTTTCCCTGGCCCCTGTCTACAAAAGACAGCATTCTCCTGAGCTCTTAGTCCAGGAGGACAGCTGAGAGAAAGGGAGGGCAGGTGATCCTATGATGTGGCTTTGAAACCTCCTTCCATGTTCCGCAGGCTCAGCAGAACCTAGTTTAGTGAGGGGCGGAGGATAAAATCGGCAGCATCCCTGAGAGAAGGAAGTGTTGCAGTGTTCAAAGCCATCTGTGCCGCCTCTGAAGGGCTGACAAGGAATCTGCTCAGTGTTTGGGAATGCCTTAAGACCTCACTTTTTTTTGGTCCTTCGAACAGTGATAGATATTGTGTGCTGTGTCTCTGAAGTGCAAAGACTGGCTGAATCTAGACCCTGGCTTTGCACCAAGAAGTGACCCTCTAATCCTTATTGTGGTTACTGGTAAGGAAAGACATTCAGTGACAGGCATCTATTAGCCATGCTGTGTGTTCTTTTTTCCCAGAGAATTTGTTTTTTTAATCTTAATCCTGAAAAAAGAGATTCTGGGACAGAAAAATTGAAGACACAGTGATGTTATATAACTGAGCAATGTAATTCTTTTATTTCCCCTGGAGGAATCTGTTACTGTGAGTTATGGGATTCTGTTTGAGTCCACTGGGACAGTCCTATTGTAGGAAATAGTAGGGTTTATGGTTCGTAGTTCCACTGTAGGCAGAAGAAAAGCATCATTACAACCCCCTGAAAAAAATAACAAGAACTTAGGTTTAAATTGGGTTGTTTCATGGACATGTTTTCTTTTTTGATTCTTAGATCCACAGTTTAAGGTATGTGGTTTTTCAAACAGACTGATTTTTTTTCCCCCATGCCCCAGTAGTAGAAACTGAGATTAGAACTCTGTATGGAGCAATGAGAAGAACATGGGTTTTGGAATCTCACAAACTTTTTGGATCCCAGCTTTGCCATTTACTGGCATGGATATATTATTTAAGACTCCATTTCCTCAAGTGTAAAATAGGGATGATACTTATTTCACAGGGTTCAGTGAGTTTTAAATGACATGATAAAGTATGGAGCACAGGGTCTGGCACTCAGTAGACACTCAAAATATGCCAGTTTCCTCCTCCTCTCTTAGCACAGTATGTTAGAAGGTAAAAAATAACAACGTAACAGAAACTAAGAGTTAAAGATGTATAACTTAATGGTCTTGGTGGGAGGGATGTTGGTCCCATGAGCATAGTAGATTCTTGAATTTGGCTTACTCTAGTTTATCCTCCACCTAGGATGCCAGAATATACTCTTATTGTCCGTATAGCTACCTATTCACTCATTCTGGATTTCCACATGAGATGAGTGGTCAGTGGAGGCCCTTGTGAGGATAATAGAGGAAAATGCACCATTGGTAGGGTCGTTTGATTTCCACTGTTCCCGGAGCCTGGCCTCCAGTTACCTGTAGACAAGTCTCATCCACCAAACTTCTGATTTAGGGCCAGGGAGGGAGGAGGTGGGGCAGAACCTGGAAAGTATTGCTTGGCTCTGGTTGGGCCTGGGGCTGAGACTGGAGTGGCCCTGAGGAGATGGGGGTCCAGCAGGCCATCCCAGCCCATATGGCTCTTTGCTATTGTACCCTAAAGCCTCAGAAAAAAATCACATTGCTGGAGGTGTCTCCAGGCAGCTTACAAGGTGAGTTATTTGTAGGGCATGGTAATAAGGGCTCACATCCATCAGGCTATGCCCTGGTCACTTCCTGGCCCTGCTGTACCATTGAGTAAGAAGGGCTTAGCAGCTATCCGATACGTTAGAAATGAAACTTTACAAACAGGTCATTTAGATTTTGTAAGATAGACTAATTACTACATATAATTAGTGAGGCTGAGTAGTGTTGGAGATAACTTATCTGTGATGCAGAGAGATAAAGTATCTGCTGAACTTATTGTAAGGCCACTGTTGTGATGTTTAATTATTGATATTCTATTGATACTAAAATGTTCTGATTGGAATGAATGTCAGGCAGGTGACATACAGGCCCAGGCCTATCATGAGGTTTGCAGCCCAGCGTTTCACACTTCTTTAAATCCACACTGGAACACTAGGAATAATCAGCTAAGTTTTCATAATTTTAAGGAGGGAAATGATAATGGCTTTTTTTCTGGGAGTAGGGTTGGCTCGTCCTTCTGGATAGCTGGAATGATGAGTCTTACAACTCTGTTCTACTAGGGCAAACAAGGAACTGTAGATGCCCTAACCTGGCAGAATGGGGGCTTTGCTTCTCCTGGGCAGAGGAATTTAGTTCACTACAGTGTATTAAACCCTCCCAGGTCTGTTGAGAAAAACTGTGGCACTGTGAGTGCTTAAGTTTGTTGATTCTTGCTAAAAATGCAGTTGACCAGGATTTGCGACCCCTTTGCCTTCATGCACTCTGCACCTTACCGGGGTTTGACTTGGTGGTTGTCATCCAGTTGTACTTTGAGTGAACAGCAAATCTAGAGCAACAACTCTAAAACTTGGAATGTCTTGCTATAATCCTGTCTGGGAAATTTTTTAATGTTTAATTTAAACACTTAGCATATTCTGTGGCTGCAGGAGGAGGAGGCAGAAGAGTTTTCTCTAGAGGGTAGTTGGCTTTCAAGTGTAGTGTCTGAGCATCGTTAGAAGTAGGCATCTCCTTAGCTAATACATTACACCAATCAAGGAAAGTTATCTTAAGCCACAATTAATCTGCTCCCTGGCATATGTTGATAGGAAAGCATCATGCTGTTTCTTAATTAAAAGCAAACGGATTAAAAATGATTAATAAGAGTATTAAATATTCTCCTCAACTAAAGGCTTTGGGATTCTTGGGTAAATCTAGCTTTTTTTCCATTCTGAAACCCAAGAAGCATGCATTGTTTTATTTTTTTCCTACCCTCAAATCTTCCTAAGTAGGGGCATGTTCAGAAGCCCTCAAGCCACGGAGCAGAAGTCTAAATTACCAGCGATGGAAATGGAAACATCTGAGTTCAGGTGTCTCCATCCATATGTGGGGTGTGCAGGAGCTAGGATGCAAGAGCTAAGACAACCACGTTGTAGGGACAGCATCACTACCCACCCCCCTTGTCAACAGAGATTCATGTGGCTCCTCCTCTCCTTCAGAACAAAACACTTTCCTGCCGTTTAGCCTCAAAGATGTCAGCAGTCCTGACCGAGGCACAGAGAGGTGGGAAGGCTTGCTCAGGTTTGCACTGTCTTGGCCACACCACCCTGACTAGGAGAGCTGATCTTTTTTTTTTTTTGTGAGGATTAGCCCTGAGCTAACATCCGTTGCCAATCCTCCTCTTTTTGTTGAGGAAGATTGACCCTGGGCTAACATCCCTGCCCATCTTCCTCTACTTGATTTGGGATGCCACCACAGCATGGCTGACAAGCGGTGCGTCGGTCCGTGCACAGGATCTGAACCTGCGAACCCCGGCCACCAGAAGCAGAGCACGCAAACTTAACTGCTACGCCACCCGCTGGCCCCCAAGACTTGATCTTTTTATCAGTGATTACAGAGGTGGGCAAATTTGGGGTCAGAAAAAGAACTAGACAAAGAGCTAGAAAAGGCGCATTGCTGATCCTTAATCCTGGGGCTCCTTAAGCCTTCAACTGTGAAGGACTCCTTAAGAACTGTTAGAAATGTGGCATATAATACATGACATATAATAAATTACATGACATATAATAAATAACCAGGCACAGCTAACTCGCCAGCTAAGTTAGAAATGGGGAAGTGAGAGTCTGAGAAGAAACAATTATTTTTAAAGGAATGAAATAGAAAGTTAGAAAACAGCACAGTGCCCAGTTCCTTACTGTGTGATGCCTCTTGAAGGGTGTGATGAAAATGTTTCCTCTGTGCCTTGCGGGCCCTGTAGTCACAGCTGTGGCTCTGGCACCTTTGCTCACTCTGTGCAGTTTCCTGAGCCACAGCTCAAGCCTCAAAGCCTCTGAGAATCCCTAATGCACCCACCTATTAAATTACAGCACCAAACTCATTGTCATTCTGACTTTGACTTCGTTAGTGATAACAGAGAAGGATAGCGCACCTTTAAATGACGAGCTTTGTGTTTAATTACCCAAACAAAATGACATAAATATGAATGAGCCCTAATGGTGGTACTTGGTTTTCCGGAAACCATTAACAAAACGATTCCTAAATGATTTGTAAAGAAAATGAGAGAAGAGAGCAAGGAGAAGGCTATTAGGTTTCTAACACACTCCTGAATTATTATGTAGTCAACTACCTAGGAAATACTCAGCTAAATGATCTTGAAAAAAAGGAGGCAAGAGGTGGTTTGTTGAGACTTTCAGGGTTATAGATGTCTTGACCCTTTGGAACACTCTCATAGAAAGTAAAATGGGGGAGTAGGTTTCTGGCCTGGTGGCTCTCCCCTAGCACCAAGCCTTCCTTCACATCGGTCCCCCTCCGTGCCCTGTAGAAAGACTGTGGGTCCATCTCAGGAGACTTCCACCACCAGGCAGCTCATCTGCCAGGCCTGGCTGGGACTAGAGACTTAACATTTTAAGAGTTGTGTCTCAGTTCCTCAGAAAGCACACATTTCATTTTTAAGCCACCAAATTAGCAACCTTTCTTTCTCAATCAGCACTTTACTAAGCCGTTTGGGCTTTTAACTATTTCTTTCAAATCTGTCCAGTGATGAAATTCTCTTAGCCTTTGTGGAGTAAGTAGAGACGTAGAGCGACAGGACCAGAGTGAGAGTGTGAGACTGACGCCTCTGGAGGGAGGGCCCAAGTGGATCCTTGGAATACACACCCTGTATGGAAAGAAGGAAAGGTAGAAGAGGACCACTCCTGCCTCGAGGCCTGTCTCCTCCTCCTGCAGCGCCAGCAGTAACGGACAATTGTGAACAACTTTTTTACGTTGAATTTAGATTGAATTTTCCAGATACTGAGCAATCAGGGTGTTTAACCAGGAGTCATCTGTTTGCAGGCCTACGTTTGGGACAATAACAAGGATCTGGTGGAGTGGCTGGAGAAACAGCTAACAGAGGAAGATGGCGTTCGCTCAGTAATAGAGGAAAACATCAAATATATCAGCAGAGACTATGTCCTCAAGCAGATCCGCAGGTGAGACTGCAGTGGGGCTCCTCTGTAGGAGAAGTGGGGCTCACGTCTTTGGAACGGAAGATTTAGGGACAAATGGTGAGATGATGAGGCCTGAGCAGTCCTTGTGGTCTCTTTCTGTTTGAGACACTATAGTTGACCCACAGAAAAACTTGAGCCCTGAAGCACAATTCCTCCTCAGTCACTGGTCCCCAGGGGCATTTAGTAATCTCAGCTGGATGAAGGCTTAGTTCTGTGTGCCCAACTGTTAGCTCCAAATGCCGGACTCACACTGGATGAACAATGCTGAGAGGAAGGCTGATCGCATGGTAGTTTCTGGGAAACTACCTCCTCCTCTGCCCCAGCCAAGAGTCGGCTATATTCTAGAGTCTTCAGCCTTCTCCATAGGATGGGTGGTGGAGACTGCTGGGGACATTTTTTAAAACTTTTTGTGGAAACATTTCACTTACAGAAAAGTTGCAAAATTAACAGTACAAAGAACAAATCTATACGCAGGTGTACATGTTATTTACATTTCACCCCATGTGCTTTACTGTTTGTGAGTGTGCTTGCTCTCTCTCCCATATATATGTAATATATATATATACACACACGTTTTTCTTTTTCTGAACCATTTAAGGATAAATTATATATATCATGGTCCTTTACCCCCAAATACTCCAGTGTGCATTTGCTAATAGGGATAGTTTCTTATATAACTACAGTAAAATGATCAGTTTTAGTAAACTTTACATTGATAGAAACTTTTTATCTAATCCACCTTTTGTAGAACATTGCTCATTTTGAGTTTGATGCTTCCTCATGATTCGGGTTGTATGTTCTCAGCCAGAATATTACATGTGATGATGTGGTCTTCACAGAGTACCACATCTGGAGACATGTCATCTGCCCTCCTGATGTTAGTCTTGTTCACCTGGTCAAGATGGTACCCGATTTCTCCACTGTATAGTTACTGATGCACATGATAAGCAGTCAGTGGGGAGACACTTTCAGGCCATGCAGATATCCTGTTCCTCATCAGAATGTCCGCCTCAATTTAGCATCCATGGATGATTCTTGCCTGAGCCGGTCTGTACAGTGAGGTTGCAAGATGATAACTTTCCAACTCTAGCACATCCTCCACAATCACCAGTCACCACTCCAATTCTCCTGTAAGCACAAGTGCTCTCTCCTCCTCCATTCATTTATATATTCATTATTGGTATACACTAATGAATTTCTATTTCAATAATTTGTAATTCATTATTATGCTTATTTTGATGCCCAAAATGTTCCAGATTTAGCCAGTGGGAGCACCTTTATGCTGGCTCCACTATCTTTGTGACATGTCCCCATCAGTTCTGTTTTTTTGTTTTTTTGAAGTACTTCCTTGCTTTCTGACATAGCAGAATGTTTCAGGTTCATCTTATACCTACCTTGCTGCTGGGGACATTTTTCATGTAGGAAAACAAATCAGGTGAGGCGGTGACTGAAGTGTCTGCAGTGGGCTATCAGCATGTTTATTGGGCATTTCTTAAGCTACCCTGACCTAGACACTGCTGCCTCTCTTTTCTTCACCATCCCAAATCTTCCTCTCCAGCTTGGTACAGGCTAATCCAGAGGTTGCCATGGATTCCATCGTCCATATGACCCAACACATCTCACCCACTCAGCGAGCAGAAGTCGTACGGATCCTCTCCACGATGGACTCCCCTTCGACGTAGGAAGAGCTTCCTGCCCATCCCTGCCCTGCCTCTGGAGAAAAGGGCTAGAGCTGCCTTTCACAACTGAACTCACTGTCATGAAAAGGCGCCCAGATACCCAGCACTGGGATCAAAGTGGCATTTTGCTTCCCCTCGAATATTTTCAGGTTATGCGTGACATCTGGAATACAGGGTCACAAAGCCCCCACTCCAGCCCACTGGTCACACCTGTCCCATTCAGTATTTATTACCCTGGCTGTGACAGCAGTCCTTTCTCCCTGGGCCGGACCCAAGAAGGCAATGAAGGGTACAAGTACGTACCATGAGGTCTCACTACACAAAAGCAGGGCTGCCCCTCCTGTCCTGACAGCCCCTTGGTCCCAGCCCTCCCTCACCCCTGGCCCCATGAGCCTGCAGTCACAGGCAGCAGAGGAGGGCTGGGGCTGAGGCCATAGGCCTAGGACCAGGTCTGGGGAGAGGGGGAGGCCTCGAGTCCGTTCTTTCTTTACCCTCATGTTCAGCCCGGCAGGCACTAGGCACTGGCGAGGAATCGTTCCCAGTCTGATCATACCAAGGTACCTGTTTATGAAGAAAGATTACAGCATGAACTCTGCAAGCTCCAGGGGAACTCGAAGATGAGGGTAAAACCATGATCTGAGAATCAGAGAAAGAAAATAGACCAAGTCACTGTTGTGGATTTTAGGGGGCCTCAACCTTGGGCTCAGTTCTCTTAGAACAAATGGAAAGATGGATGACCTACCACTACCCTGCATGTCACTGCTTAACTAGCTCCTGCATCTGGTGGGAGCTGCAACGCCAGAGCATGAGAGGCCCCAGCCTTCTCCCAGGGGTCCCAAGGCAGTGCTACACCCTGAGCTGGCAGAGCAGGACCCGGGGGAACTGCCTTTTCTGCCACTGATGCCACAGGGAGAGTGGGCTGGATAGTCTCTTTAGAACTTGGAAGGTTGTTACTAGTAAGCCTGGAGCTTTGACAATGACAAGAGGGTGATGGTGCCTACAGAGCCACTCGTCTCTATTTCCAAGGCAACTCTCCCAGCTGCTGACCCTCCTACTCCCTTCAGGTCCTGTCTCTTCCTGGAATGTACACAGCAACAGGGGCAGCAGGTCTCCCCACAGCTGCTGAAAGGAACCCAGGTGACATCTGTGCCCTCGGCACCAGAAACTGGCTGTCCCCGGTGTGGGGAGGCTTCCAGGGAACACAGAACCCACATGACCTTAAGATTATCTACAACTCCGTCATGGTGCTGCTGTCTTCCAGGCTCACTGGTCCTTCCCCGGCTGGCAGCACGGGCCTCCTCACGGCTGGTGGAGAGAGTTTGTTTATTTTCAACAACTAGTTTATTCAAGGAAAGAGCTTACTGATTCCCCCATTGGTATTCCTAAAGCAAGAGTGGCAGGTGATCAGGGCTGGCGGAGCATCCGGTTCCTACAGTGCAGCTAATTGCATTTGTCACTGATGACCAAGGAGGAAATCACTAAGACGTTTTAAAAGCAGTGGTTATGAATACTTTTGTACAAGCTACAGTTTTGAGCCTTAACCCTATGGTTCACATACAAGAAAGAGCTGCAGCTCCCCCCTTCGGGAGCTGTCTCTGCAGATGGACACTGTGTGGCTGGGTCACTGCTGGCTGCCCCAGGAGCTCGAGCCTCAGCCAGGCTGCCCTGGTGCAGGTGTTTGGCACCGTCAAAGGGCAGGAGCGGGTGGGGAACAATTCAGTCCAGGAGGAAGCATCCACTGTTGCTGGTATCTCCTTACCCAGTAAGTAAGAATTGGATTCATCTTTGGCCAGATTATTCTTCTATACTTTTCTGCAATAAAGAAAATTGCACACACCTACAGGTTATGGTATGAAGTCTTGCACTTACTCCCCCGTTGGCCTGTCCTAGCCTGTGCTCGTCCTGGCTTTTCTTCAGAGGCAGGGCAGGTTACACACATTTTACTTCACCCCACTCCACCAGATTATGATGCATTAAATGAATTTGTTTGCTCTCTAGGACCCTGTAATGCCTGCTCCCCTGTCCCCAGCACGCCTCACTTTAGGTCTTACCCTGGACAGGGACTTTTCATGTGGAGACGTCAGAGCCACAGAACATGAGCAATCTGACATTCCCACAGCCCATTACACGTGCAAGGTTACTGAGGCAGGAGGAGTATAAATGATGCATTGACCAAGACTTGCTCGAGCTGAGATTGCCGTATTGTCCGTCCACTTTGTTCACAAAGCAGCCTTCACTTGTCTCATTGAGAAGTCGATGGACACATACCCTGAGCAAGGAGCTTCAGTCAAATGTATTCTTTTCACACTTTGTTGAAATAAATCTCCACATTTGTAGAAGAGTCGCTGTTTGTCATTTCAACCCATGCCCAGCCACTTCATTCTTGTCCCACTCTGAGCAGGGGAGCGTTCAGCAGTGGTCGGAAAGCCCCTGCTCCTCTGCTGAAAGTAGAACCACCACAGTGACAGAGTGGCATGCATTGCTTCTGCAGTGTGACATCTTTCAGAGACTTGGCTTTTCGGATACACATACCGTTGATGGCCTGGGCAGTTTCATGAGTGTTCTTAAAGTGGACGTAAAGATTTGAACCTCTTGGTTTGCATGATTTTGGGGGGGGGGGGTTCTGGGTCAAGTGAATAGCAAACCATTTTCAGAGATCACCTCAGGCCACTTTTATGGAGAGGTTTTATATCCTCTTAATAATTTAGCTACTTAATGGATTTTGAAGGCTAACTAACTTTGGGCACAAAAAGGCAGTAGGGGCAGGAAAGTCGTGATTGTGTGCCCTCAACCCTCTGTCTCAGTTTCTCTGTGAATCCATGTGGTTGAAGCAGGAAGAAACACCATTCCCTAAACATGTCCAATGAGAAGTAGAGGCCACAAGAAACCAGGGAGGGGAAGCACTGGTCTTGGCTGATTATTAAACTCAGTGCTGGGTCTGTCTCTCTCTTTGGGATGTATAGCAAAGCAAAGGGTGGCTTTTTCTAAAATGTTAATTAAAAAAAAATAATTATATATATATATATATATATATATATATATATATCAGTTTGAATCCTAAGCTAGACGTTCTAGAAAGGGGAATAAGAAGGGAGATTCAGGATCCAGGGGGAAAATTGCTACTCTTTGTCTCTAGCTGCTACACTCCACGGGCAAGGAGTCCTGGTCGGCATAGAGGCTTTGGGCGTTCTTCCTCCTCCCTAAGCAGGCAGATGAGAACCAGACCCCAAGATGTGAACTTTGAGCTGTCTCTCCTCTCAACCAGCACCTGCTGGTGGTTCTAGGGAAGGTCAACAAAATGAATGGGAAAAGATTCTGCTTCTGCCTCTGGGAACTTACCTAATAAGTACAGTGCTTCTGTTGAGCAGTGATATTTCCTTCATCAGTCTTTCTAAAGAAGGAAAATTTAAGACTTCCACCGGTATTACTTTGGGGTAATAAGGAAAGGATTGAACAGTGAGGGTTCTGTGGTCTAGTCCTGAGCCCACCTGTATTTACCAAACTGAAAAACAACACAGGGACCCAGTGCAAGTGCCTGATGACCATCACAGGGAGGGCCCTTCCTGCACTCCTTCCCATGTGCAAGACTCGGTGCCAGGCTGTGGGGAGAGGCCTGGAGAGGTGCTGAGCTGGGAGGTAAACCTTCACTCAAATGCTGGCTCCTCAGCCTGGGCACAAGAAGGGTGAAATCAGTGCCCTGATCCACATGGTGAGGCAGAAAGTGCCAAGGGCCACGGGAGTGGTGCAGACAGTTAAGGGCGGAAGTCTATTGGCAGAGGCTTCCAACAGGGAGCATAAGGCACGGTGTCCTAAGTTGGGCACCGGCATTTGCAAAGTTATTCAAGGAACTAGGAATGTTGGATAGGGGCACAGCAATCATTTGGAGGAGGATGGACAATGGAATGTGAAAAAGCAAGTAGGTGACCGATTGTGAGGATCTTAAAGTGCTGGGCCAAGAAACAAGGTATGTCCTGGAGAGAGTGGGACACCTTTGATGGTTTGAGGGCATGGGGAGATTTGGTATAAACGTTTAGAAAGCAGCCTAATTGCATAAAAAGAGCCCAGCATTGGGTGCCAAGAAATCTGGCTCCAAGCTCAGCTCCATGTGTGTATGTCCCCAGGCTGGAGGGTGACCCAGGATAGTAAGCCCAGGCTACCCCAGGAGGAATAAAAATTATAATGGGCGACTGCCTGCTATTCTCAAAACTCCAGAAATCCTGCGTGTGCCACAGGCGGGAGAGGCTCATGTTGTCTTTCTAATGACTAAGAGTTTTACCAACCCAGGAAGTAGTACTGGCTACTTTATGCAGGCCAGAAGCTCCAATAGGCAGTTAATAATAAATAATGGGAACAGGACATCTTCATAAATGCAGTATTTCAGTAAGCAAAATCTTCCAAAACATGGGATTCCCTGTGGTTGGTTGAAGGGTGAAATGATAACGGAGCCTCAGCCCTGAGAGGACTTGGGGCCACCCAGTGGGCTCAGCCCATTAGGAACTGTAAGGAGATAAGACAGACTATAGCTCAGAGAGGGCTGAATGATGGGCCTAATCCCAAACATTCTGAGTCTATGACTGGCCTTGAGTAAGCAGGAAAGACTGGGAGTGAGGAGAGACAGAAACAAAGACGTGCAGGCCCTGAATTAGGAAAAAGGTAATCGAGTATTTTTGCCCACACCAACAGGTACTTTCTTAGCCACTTAAAGAGCAAAGACTTTGGAATAAGCCTGGATTCAAATATCTGGTCCCTCACTCCTGTCCTTGGACAAGTTCCTGACGCCTCAGTTTTTGAAATGTGAGTAGTAAGGACCTCAAAGGGGCTTTTTGAAAAATTACTTTTAATTAGTTAACATGAACCAAGTGGTGAGCATTAGTAGCAAGTTCTCAATATATGTCAGGTTTCTTCATGCCCTGCCTCATTCTTATGCTCACAAGATAGGGGGACCTTCATCACTCAGGAGTACCTTCCTCATAGGGCATTTTCAGAGAAACATCCCCCCATGAGAGCAGGATCTAGGGATTGTCTCTAGGCACTGAGTTACATGGACACTAAGCAAAAGTGTCATTGAGGAGTGTTATAGTCTGAATGTTTGTGTGTCCCCCAGTTGATACGTTGAAATCCTAAACCCCACAGGTGATGGTATTAGAAGCTGGAGCTTTTGGGAGGTGCTTAAGTCACGAGGGTGGAGCCGTCATGAACAGGATTAGTACTATAAGAGGATCCAGAATCCCTTCCCTTTTCCATCATGTGACAATACAAGAAGAAGTCTGCAACTCAGAAGAGAGCCCTCACCTGAACATGCTGGCGCCCTCATCTCAGACTTCCAGCCTCCAGAACTGGGAGAAATACATTTCTCTTGTTCATTAGCCACCCAAAATACCCAGTGGTATTTTGTTATGGCAGCCCAAATGGACTAAGACAAAAAAAAATGGACCAGGGGTGAGGTGCTGCTGTAACAAATCTAAAAATGTGGAAGCAGCTGGGTATAGAGGAAAGTACCTCAACATAATAAAGGCTGTAAATGACAAGCCCACAGCTCACATCATACTCAACAGAGTAAAGCTGAAAGCTTTTCCTCTAAGATCAGGGACAAGACAAGGATGCCCACTCTCGCCACTTTTATTCAACATAGTACTGGAAGTCCCAGCCAGAGCAATTGGGCAAGGAAAAGAAAAGGCATCCAAATAGGAAAAGAAGAAATAAACTCTATTTGCAGATGACGTGATTTATACAAAACCCTAAAAACGTCATCAAAAAACTGTTAAAACTAATAAATTCAGTAAAGGTGCAGGATACAAAACCAATATACAAAAATCAGTTGCATTTCTATACAAGTTAATGAACTATCAGGAAGAGAAATTAAGAAAACAATTCCATTTATAATTGGATGAAAAAGAATAAAATACCTACAAATAAATTTTACCAAGGAGGGGAAAGATCTGTACACTGAAAACTATAAGACATTGATGAAAGAAATTGAAGAAACTCAAGTGGAAAGATATCCCATGCTCACGGATTAGAAGAATATTGTTAAAATGCCCATACTATCTAAAGCAATCTATAGATTCAATGCAGTCCCAATCAAAACTCCAATGGCATTTTTCACAGAAAGAGAAACAATCCTAAAATTTGTATGGAATCACAAAAGAACCTGAATAGCCAAAGAAATCTTGAAAAAGAACAAAGCTGGAGGCATCTCACACTTCCTCATTTCAAACTAGATTACAAAGCTATAGTCATCAAAACAGTATGGTATTGGCATAAAAACAGACACAGATCAATGGAACAGAATAGAGAGCCCAGAAAGAAACCCAGACATATATGGTCAATCAGTTTACAACAAAGGAGCCAGGAATATACAATGGGGAAAGGACAGTCTTCAACAAATGGTGCTGGGAAAACTGGACCCTTATCTCACACCACACACAAAAATCAGCTCAAAATGGATTAAAAACTTGAACATAAGACCTGAAACCATAAAACTCCTAGAAGAAAACATATGGGCTAAGCTCCTTGATATCAGTCTTGGCAATAATTTTCTGGATTTGACACCAAAAGCAAAGGCAACAAAAGCAAAAATAAACAAGTGGGACTACATCAACTTAAAAAGCTTATGCAAAGGAAACCATCAACAAAGTGAATTAAAAGGCAACCTAGGGAATGGGAGAAAATATTTACCAATCACTTATCTGATAAAGAGTTAATATCCAAAATACATAAAGAACTCATAACTCAGTAGCAAAAAACAATCTGATCAAAAAAAGGACAGAGGAACTGAATAGACATTTTTCCAAAGATGACAAACAAATGACCAACAAGTACATGAAAAAGTGCTCAACATCACTAATCATCAGAGAAATGCAAATCAAAACCACAATGAGATATCACTTCACGCCTGTTAGGATGGCTATCATCAAAAAGACAAGAGATAAGTTCTGGTGAGGATGTGGGGGAAAGGGAACACTTGTGCACTGTTAGTAGGAATGTAAATTGGCACAGCCACTACTGGAAAACAGTATGGAGGTTCCTCAAAAAATTAAAAATAGAATTACTGTACGATCTAGCAATCCCACTTCTGGGTATATATATCCAAAGGGAATGAAAAGCCTGGCTTCCCTACCATGGGTCCTTGAGCAGCTCGAGGGCTTTTTGGAGTCTTGCTTTTCCTAGAATGCAAAAGGAAAAGGCAAAATGAGAAGATCCCTAAGATTTCTTCCAGCTCTAGAAAGATTCTAATCTGGGCTCATGGATGAAGCTGCAGTCTAGATAAAAATATTCCATACCCAGTGGTATTGTCAGTAATAGTAGTAATCCCAATGGCAAACAACAGAGCAGCAGCCTAGCCAAAAATTTAACAGGCATGGGAAATGAGACAGCTATTGGGGACCTTGATAAGCTCTCCATGCAGGAGAGACTAGAGAGGGTCCAAGCTATCCACACATCCCTAACTGACTATGAACCTGTAAGCACATGAAGAGGAGATGCAAGTGGGCCCATCAGAGGGTAAAAGCCAGGGTAGGCTTAAAAACGGCCTAAATTTTTAATGTGCTCCCCAGTGCATGCATGCACACACACACATCCCATAAACAGAAGGTGGAAGCCTTAGTGGCACAAGGTCTTTAAGCACAACACCTGCCCAAATCATTAGCTGACCATCAGGCACAAGGGTGATACCTATGAAGCTAGGCTTAAAAATAACAAGAATTTCATAAAAGAAAAAACTGAGCAGAGACATCAGCATATGCACACCACAGCAGAAACAGAATCCACAGATTTAGTCCAGTCAAGTTATTAAACAAGACAAAAGCAAAAAGAACCTTCAAGGAGAAAAATCAGAATCCAAAGTTGCTATGATATATTATCAAAAAGGTCCAGTTTTCAACACAAAATTATGAGACATTCAAAGAAACAGGGAAGTATAACCCATCCTCAGAAGAGAAAACAAAAACAAAAAACAGTCAATGGGAACTGTTTCTGTGTCGGTCCAGATGTTGGACTTAGCAGATAAAGACTTCAAATCAGTTATTATAGAAATTATTTTTAAGTAAATTCTGAGTGAAATTCTGATACATGCTACTATATGGATAAACCTTGAAGACATTGTGCTAAGTGATACATTATGCCAGACACAAAATGTGAAATACTGTATGAATCCACTTATATGAGGTATCTAGAATTGTCAAATTCACAGAGACAGAAAGTAGAATAGTGGTTACTGGGGGCTAAAGAAAGGAGAAAATGGGGTGTTATTGTTTAATGGGTGCAAGGTTTTGGTTTGGGATGATGAAGAAGTTCTAGAGATGGATAGTAGTGAGGCTGCGTAACAATGTGAATTTACTTAATGCCACTGAACTGTATACTTAAAAAATGTTAAAATGGTAAAGTTTATGTTATATATATATTTTATCACAATAAAAAAAGAAATTATGGAGTTGAAAAGTACAATAACAAATGAAAAATTAACTAGAGGAAATAAACAGTAGTTTCAAGAAGGCAGAAGAAAGAACCTGTGAACTTGAAGATAGAGCAATAAAAATTATCCAATGTGGAGAACAGAGAGAAGAAAGAATGAAAAATGAACAGAGCCTCCAAGACCCATGCAACAACATCAGGTATACCAATTTATGTGTACTGGGAGTGACAGGACAGGAGAGGGAAAGGGGCAGAAAAAAATATATGAAGAAATAATGGCTGAAAACTTCCCAGATATGATAGAAAACAATCTGTGGATCCAAGAAGCTCAGTAGGGGCCAGCCTGGTGGTGTAGTGGTTAAGTTCACGCGGTCCACTTCAGTGGTCCAGGGTTCACAGGTTCGGATGCCAGGCACGGACCTATGCACTGCTTGTCAAGCCATTATGTGGCAGGCATCCCACATATACAGTAGAGGAAGATGGACATGGATGTTATCCCAGGGCCAATCCTCCTCATCAAAAAGAGGAGGATTGGCAATGGATGTTAGCTCAGGGCTAATCTTCCAAAAAACAAACAAACAAGAAGCTCAGTAAACTTCAAGGAGGATAAACACAATGAGATCCATACCTAGACATATCATAGCCAACCTGTTGAAAGATAAAATCTTGAAAGATTACGGCTCATTACATATAGAGGAAGAACAAAACAAATAACAAATGACAGATAACAGCGATGGAAGCCAGAAGGCAGTGGGCTGATATATTCAAAGTGCTACAAGAAAGAAAAAACCTGTCAACCAAGAATCTTATATCTAGCAAAACTATCCTTAAAACAAAGATGAAATAAAGACATTCCCAGAAAAAAAGACTTCAAGAATTCATTGCTAGAAGACTTCCCTTACAAAAAATATTAAAGGCAATCATTCAGGCTGAAAAGAAATGATTCCAGATGGTAATTTGAATCTACACAAAGATATGAAGAGGCACTTGAAAAGGTAAATATATGGATAAATATAAAAGACTGCATGTGTGTAGTCTCTTTTCTTTAACTTCATTAAAAGATATAAGATTGCATAAAACAATATTTATATCTCTGGGGGCCAGCCCAGTGGTGTAGTGGTTAAGTTCGCATGTTCTGCTTCGGCGGCCCAGGGTTTGCCAGTTTGGATCCTGGGCACGGACCTACTCATTGCTCATCAAGCCATGCTGAAGTGGTGTCCCACATAGAAGAACTAGAAGGACCTACAACTAGGATATACAACTATGTACTAGGGCTTTGGGGAGGGAAAAAAAAAGAGGAAGATTGGCAATAGATGTTAGCTCAGGGCCAATCTTCCTAAAAAATAATAATTATTATTATTATATCTCTCTATTATGGGGTTTATAGCATATATAAATGTAATAAATACAATAATCACACAAAGGAAGAAGAAAAATTGAGCTATATTAGAACCAAGTTTCTATATTTTACCAGAATTAAGTTAGTATTCATCTCAAATAGACTGTAATGTAATCCCTAGAACAACTACTAAGAAAATAACTTAAAATATATAGTAAATACAAATCATATATCTAATACAGGGTTAATATGCAGAATATATAAAGAACTTCAACAACAAAAAAACCCAAATAACCTGATTTTAGAATGGGCATTTGACTTGAATAGACATTTCTATGAAGATTATATACAAATGGCCCATAAGCCCATGAGAAGATGCTCAACATCACCATTCATTAGAGAAATGCAAATCAACCACAATGAGATATCACCTCACACCCATTAGGATGGCTTCTATCAAAAAAACAGAAAATAGTGTTGGCAAGGATGTGGAGAAATTAGAACTCTTGTGCACCATTGGTGAGATTGTAAAATGGTGCAACTATGGAAAACTGTATGGTGGTTCCTCAAAAAATTAAAAAATGAATTACCATATAATCCAACAATCCCAATTCTAGGTATATACCCAAAAGAATTAAAAGCGGGGTCTTGAAGAGATATTCATATTCATAGCAGCATTATTCACAATAGTCAAGATGTGGAAGCAACCTAAATGTCCACTGACTGATGAAAGGATAAACAAGATGTGGTATACAGACACACACACACACACACACACACACACACACTGAAATATTATTCAGACTTAAAAGGAAAGAAATCCTGTTACATGCTACAACATGGATGAACCTTGAGGACATTATGCTTAGTGAAATAAGCCAGTCACAAAAAGACAAATACTGTATGATTTCATTTATATGATATCTAAAGTAGTCAAATTCATTGAAAAGAATGTAGAAGGGTGGTTACCAGGGGCTTGGGAGGGGGAAATGAGGAGTTGTTCCTTAACGGGTATAGAGTTTCGATTT
Source organism: Tapirus indicus (assembly GCA_031878705.1). Taxonomy (NCBI): domain Eukaryota; kingdom Metazoa; phylum Chordata; class Mammalia; order Perissodactyla; family Tapiridae; genus Tapirus; species Tapirus indicus. The sequence continues at coordinate 24,883,751 of CM062932.1, forward strand.
TGCAAGATGAATAAGTTCTGAAGATCTGTTGCACAACAATGGGAATATACTTAACACTCCTGAACTGTACACTTCAAAATGGTTAAGATAGTAAACTTTATATATTTTTACAGTTAAAAAATATATATAGTAAATACAACAATGAAATTTAAATGGCATACTATTTGACACAAAAGAAGGCAGTAAAGGAGGAAAACTTGGACAAAAACCTTAATAATTACATTAAATTTGAAAGGACTAAACACTCCAATCAAAAGGCAGAGACTGTCAGGGGCCGGCCCAGTGGTGCAGCAGTTTAGTCCGCGCTTGGTGGCCCGGGGTTCACGGGTTCGGATCCCAGGCACCTGCTGACGCACTGCTTGTCAGCCATGCTGTGGCGGCGTCCCATATAAAGTAGGGGAAGATGGGCACAGATGTTAGCCTAGGGCCAGTCTTCCTCAGCAAAAAGAGGAAGATTAGCAACGGATGTTAGCTCAGGGCTGGTCTTCCTCACAAAAAAAAAAAAAAAAAAGGCAAGAGACTGTCAGACTGAATAAAAAACAAAATGCAACTCTATGCTGTCTATAAGAAACACACTTTAGATTCAAAGACACAAATAGGTTAAAAGTATAGAAAACCATATGCCATATAAACAGTAACCATAAGAGAGCTGGAGTGGCTATATTAACACTGGAAAAAAATATACATTAAGATAAATATCACTAGACAAAGAACATTTATAATGATTAAAGCATCAATTTGTCAGGAAGCTATAACAATTATAAATGTATACACACCTAAAAACACAGCCCCAAAATACATAAAGCAAAAACTGACAGAAGTAAATGAAAGAACTAGACAATTCAACAATAACAGATCCAGATCAATAACCTAAACTTCCATCCTAAGAAACTAAAGGAAAAAAAAAAGGAGAACAAACTGAACCCAAAGCAAGCAGAATTAAGGAAAAAATAAAGTTTAGAGTGGTAACTAATGAAACAGAAAACAACAATAGAGAAAAATGAATAAAACCAAAAGTTAGTTCTTTGAACAAAATTGACAAGAAGAGAGAAGACAAATTTTCCAAAATCAGGAATGAAAGAGGAAACACTGCTAGTGACCCTACTGAAATTAAAAGGATTATAAAGTAATATTATAAACCACTTTATGCCAACAAATTAGACAACTTAGATAAAATGAACAAATTCCTAGAAAAACACAAGTCTACCAAAACTGACTTGAGAAGCAACAGAAAATCTGAATAGATCTTTAACAAGTAAAGAAATTACATCAGTAATTTAAAATCTTCCCACAAAGAAAAGTCTAGTCCTGAAAGGTTTCACTGGTGAGTTCTCCATCGAATATTTATTTATTTATTTATTTGTGTGTGTGTGTGTGTGTGTGTGTGTGTGTGTGTGTGTGTGAGGAAGACCAGCCCTGAGCTAAGATCCGCTGCCAATCCTCTTTTTGCTGAGGAAGACTGGCCCTGGGCTAACATCTGTGCCCATCTTCCTCCACTTTATATGGGACGCTACCACGGCATGGCTGACAAGCAGTACATCGGCAGGCGCCCAGGATCCGAACCTCGAACCCAGGGCTGCCCAAGCGCAAACTAAACCACTGCGCCACCAGGCTGGCCCCTCCATCAAATATTTAAAGAAGAAATACTGATCTTGCACAAATTCTTCAGAAAACACGAGAGAACATTTTCCAATTTATTCTGTGGGCCAGTATTATCCTGATACCAAAGCCAAACAAAGATATCACCAGACAAGAAAACTACAGACCAATATCCCTCATGAAGATAGACACAAAAATCCTTAGCAAATATTAGCAAACTGAATCCAGCAACATATAAAAAAGTTATACTCCATAGCCAGGTGGGATTTGTCCCAGGAGTGCAAAGTTAGTCTAACATCCAAATCAATTAATGTCATACACAATATTAATAGAATAAAGGACAAAATGATCATCTCAGTAGATGCAGAAAAAGCATTTGTAAAATCCAACACCCATTCTAGATAAAAATTCTCACCAACCATGAAGAGAAAGGAATTTCCTCACCCAGATAAAGGGCATCTGTGAAGAACCTCAACTAACACCATACTTAATGGTGAAAGACTGAATGCTTTTCCTCCTAAGGTCAGACACGACAAGAATGTCGACTCTTGCCATGTCAACTCAGCATCATATTGGAGGTTCTAGACAGTGCTAAAATTTTTATTTCCAGTTAAAACTGGAAAAGAGAAAATCTTTGTGACCTTGCGTTGGGCAAAGATTTCTTAGATCTGACACCAAAAGCACGCCGGCCTGGTGGCGTAGTGGTTAAGTTTGCGTGCTCCGCTTTGGCCGGGTTCACAGCTTCAGCTCCTGGGTGACGACCTACACACCACTTATCAAGCCATGCTGTGGCAGGCGTCCCACATATAAAGTAGAGGAAGATGGGCACGGATGTTACCCCAGGGCAAAAAAAACCCACAATCCATAAAAGAAAAAAATTTTGATAAATTAGATCAAAATTAAAAACATTTGCAGGGGCCAGCCCGGTGGAGTAGCAGTTAAGTTTGCGCACTCCACTTCGGCAGCCCGGGGTTCACAGGTTCAGATCCCGGGCGCAGACAGACACACCATTTGTCAAGTCATGCTGTGGCAGTGTCCCATATAAAGTGGAGGAAGATGGGTACGGATGTCAGCCCAGGGCCAGTCTTCCTTAGCAAAAAAGAGGAGGATTGGCAACGGATGTTAGCTCAGGGCTGGTCTTCCTCACACACAAACACAAAAATTTGTGATTCAAAAGACAGCTTAAGAAAATGAAAAGACTAGCCACAGACTGGGAGAAAATATGTGCAAATCATGTATCCAATAAAGGATTTGTATTTAGAATAGATAAAGAATTCTTACAACGCAGTAAGACCAGCAACCCAAAAATGAGAAAAAGATTTGAATAGACATTTCATCAAAGAAAGTAATATATGAATGGTTAATAAACATATAAAAAGCTGTTCCACATCATTAGTCAATAGGGAAATATATAAACCAATGTTACCACAATAAAAAAAAATTAAAAAGACTAAAATTCAAATTTAAAAAATAGGGAAATATAAATTAAAGCCACAATGAGAGTCCACTACTCACTGCTCACTAGAATGGCTGTAATCCTCAGACAGACATAAGTATAGGCGGGGATGTGGAGCAACTGGAACCCTCACACATTGCTGGGGAGAATGTAAAGTGGTGCAGCCACTTGGGAAAATAGTTTGGCAATTTCTTAAAAAGTTAAACTTACCATATGACTTAGCAATTCTATGCCTGGGTATCTATCCAAGAGAAATGAAAACATGTTCCCCAAAGACTTGTGATTGTGTATATGAGCTTTATGCACAATAGCCAAAATCTGCTAACAATCCAAATGTTCACCAATAAGCAAACAGATAAACAAAATGTGGTATTTCCACATAATGGGTACTAGTCAGCAATAAAAATAAACTACTGACATATGTATGCTATGACATGGATGAACCTTATGCTAAGTGAAAGAAGCCAGACACAAAGACTATATATCATATTATTCTTTTTATAGGAAACATTCAGAAAAGACAAATCTATAGCTACAGAAAGCAGATCAGTTATTGCCTGGGGCAGGAGTGGGCTTGAGGATCTACTGCAAACCAGCACAGAGTTATTTGTTGGGGTGATGAAAATGTTCTAAAAGTGGAGTGTGTTGATGGTAGCACAACTCTACACCTTTACGAAAAATCACTGAATTGTACATTTACAATGGGTGAATTTTATGGTATGTAAATTACACCTCAATATCAAAGCCGTAAAAAAAAAAAACTATAACCACCAAGGGGTAGGGGTGCATTAACCTTACCACTGACACCCAACAGCCTGCCCTCCTGCCTTTGCACCTGTTTCCACAAACTCCTCCTCCTCCAACATCCACTGCTCTCCCTGCAGGGACTCTCCCAGACCCCTGGGGAGTGGTTTACATGTAGCTCAGGGCATTGCTTGTATAATGATTGTCTTCCTGTCTGTCCTCCCACAGGACCCAGATCCTCCTCAAGATTGGGAGCTGGGTCCACTAGATATTCTCTCCCAGTTCCTCAAGAAAAGCATGTTAAGAGAGAAGCAAGACCACCTGTGTCTGAAGTCCCTTCTGTAGGCCTTGGTGGTCTCTCACATAGGTATGATGAAGTCTAAACTATTCACCAGCTAAGCGCAGAAATTGACCCTGGCCCCTTTCTAAGTTAATCGAGTTACAAAATGATCCTTTTAGGATCAAAGTCATTATAACAGCTGCTTCTATGACCCATTTGATTACCTCTCCTCAAAATCTACTCCGGTCTGCCACCCTCTGATCTAGTCCAATCAAGCCCTACCCTGTGTCTGATGGGGCTGGGGGGAGAGGGGGGTGCTGGCAGGACGTTGCTGAGAGTGAAGGACTCCAGTCACCTGCAGGCAACCTCGGCTGTAACAATACCTGGTACTCACACACAATTTCACAATAACCAGGGCAGAAAGCTCCTGCTTTGGAGTTCTGCACTATTTCTGTGACCTCAAGTCCCAGCAGAGCCCTATCCACTGCTCTTCCCTACAAGCCACAGCCCTGCTGCAGGCCCAGACTGGAGTGATTAACTTAGCACCTGACAGGCACATAAACACTATTATATCACAGATCTTCTCTCTGGTCCAGAAGCTAGCTGAGTGGTGGGGAGACCCTGAAGAGGGAAATTTGACCTCGGCCATCATGGAGCCACCTGGAGTTACCACCAGCAGTGAGGTAACTTCACACCCAACCCTGGCCACAACTGCACAGGCTCAACCAACCAGCAGCAGGGCCTGCCTCGGGCAGAGCACTGTCCAAAGGCCGCCTGGGTGGCGCTGCCTGGAGGGAAGGTGCCCTCCTTTCCACATGGGCTCCCGGGCTCTGCAACGGACTTCTGCTAGAATGACTTGGCACTATTTGCTGCAGACACCACCTCCACTACTTTACACACTATTCAAAAGTCAACCACCCAATCTACTCCTAGGCACACACAGAAATGCAATTATGGGAGGCAGAAACTACTCCAAATGCACCTAAAACTCTACCCTAAAATATCTGCATATTAAACTACCAGGAACAGTTAAGCTTTCAAAGGAAGAAGATCAAAGTGCTGTCATCTTTTAATTTAATCCTTTTGTTGCATCAGTGGTCTTAAGAGGGATGAGAGACATCAAAATAAAAATGGAAACAAACTATATCTTTGTGGCTGTTGTGTTTTAGTCTTTTTTTCTCAATTTGGGCCACAAAATAGGTCAGCTCCATTACTGATCAGCCTTCCCACAAATATTTAAAACAAATTGAATTGCACACCCAATACCCATCACAATTACACCAGGCACAATAACTAAATTAGCAATTCAACAAAATAATTGGAAATGCGATTCTCTCTATTCCGCCAGTCTCCCTCGAGGGTTTAGCCGATCTATGGGGGGAAACTCAGCTTTCCTAATTCTGCAGCTAATTAGAGACACACTTGTAAATGAAGTTGTTTGTCTTAAAGTTGAAATTCTCTTCTGAGGGTGGGGGAGAGGGAAGGAGAGATGAGAAAGTCCTTCCACTCTGGAGCAAGTGTATAAACAGGTATAAAGAACACACACCTGGGTTCTAATTAGCAGCCATATCTGCAATTAATAAAGCATCACTGTTTTACCATCACTTATCTGGTAATGAATGACTTTAGAAGAGCCAGCCTGGGTGATGTCCTGGTAGAGAGGACATGCTTCATTAAGGCCCTTGAGACCGGTCGTGGGCTGCGCAGCTGCAGTTTGCAGGGAGCCACAGACCTGCCAGGACAGGAGGTATCAGCCTCGGCCGGCTCCGTGTGCGCCTCCTCCAAAGGCTTCTCCTAACAGGAAGCACAGGGGAGGCTCCCAGGCCAAACAGACCCCTCGCGTGGACGGCAGTCAGAGGTGGCAATCTGCCTTGGCCCACTTGCTCAGACCACTCTTAGAGTCTTAAACTCTTAGAGTGTCTCTAAGAGACCACTCTTAGAGAAGCAATCTTGAGGTTTCCATTAGGCTGTCCTTGGCCTCTTTTTGTTCCTTCTGGAAGTAAAATCTCGGTTTAATTATATAACTGAGAAGTAGGGCTCATGTTTGTCCCCTCTTACCCTCCTCCACGAAGGTTAGGATGTGACCTTAAAATGCAAACTCTCCGTGGGGCTCCAAAGGCCCTAGGTGCCTGGTCATGGGGGCTTGCTCCCCAGGCTGGCGGGCACGCTGAGCTCTTCGCCGTGGGCACCTCAGGCACCTGGGCCCGGCACTCCCTGCCGGGAACAGAGGCTGACCTTACTAGCAAGGTCAGCAAATGAAACGGTGGCCCTGGGGCCTGGGGAGCCTCCTTTCCCAAGATCCTCCCAGAACATCACAGCACCCAGGTAGGGGGTGAGGCGGACGAGGAGCCTGCTAAAACGCTGATAAGTAAATTCAAAAGCACCTGCTCCTGACTGCTTATCTCCTCAAACAATATGAACTCGGAGTTATCACACTTAAAGTGTTCCATGCTAGCCTTACATTTAGCTCTTAAGACCAAGTGCAGTGTGCTACAACTTTAAAGGACATGAGTCAAACTGGAAAATAATTTTATGGCATGAGGGAGTCAGTTCCCAGCCTGATCCCTCAGGTGGAGAGACAGGGCCGGTTAGGCTCCCAGGCTCCCCCTCTGGGCACCAAGGCAGGAAACCGCTCACTTCCTCACTCCCTCAGGGTACCTGGGCCACACTCCCAACCACCTCTCAAGTCCAAAGCAAGACCCCCTGCCCAGACTGCACACACGTGTGTGATGGCACCGTGACCCTCAGCCCTCAGACAGCTGGCGCTCTTGCTGCCCCATCTGTTGATCATTTACCTCATCTTCAATTTCGCTGTTTGCTATATAACTTGTAAAAGGTTGGGAAATATTTGTATAGTAGCCACTAGCCACACTGCAAGTGCTCAAAAGCCACATATGGCTAGTGACTACTGTATGGGATAGCACAAAATGATAGGATTATATTCCCATCATCCCAGAAGGTTCTATTGGACAGCTCCAGTCTAGGTGCTCTGAACACTCCTAGAAGAGGATTCTCCTGGGCTCCCTAGGACTTCCCACAGGAGAGAAGAAGGCAGCTGGCCACGAGGGCAAAGGAACCACTCAGAGCTCGGAGCTGCTACCACTGCGAAGAGGCAGAAATCACAGAGCAGCAGGCTAATTGCTTTGTGCTCATATCAGCCACACCTGCATACTAATGCACCCAGCAGGCCTGGAGGCCAGGCTCAGAGGCAGACTTTAGAGCCCTAGAAGAAGTGCCCACAAGCACCAGGGCTACTGCCCTCCTGCCAGGCAGAGCTCTCACTTTGGAGAACCAGAACCTTGGGAAAGTGGTGCCAAGCCTGAAAGAGGACTCAGAGCCTGGGCTTCCAGGAGTACCAGCAAGGTTAATAGAGGCAACTCCGGTGGATGTAACGGGTTTCATCAGACCCAAGTTACAGTACAGTGGTCCAGAAGAGGAGGACCAAGACCCACCTACAGACTGTTACCTGCCAAAACAGCCCTTTGCTAGGCCTCCACCAGTGCCTGGCACACGGTAGGAAGTCAATAACTATCTGAATGAATGGACATGAAAAACATTCTTGCACCTGTGCTAAGCCTGTCTACCAAGCTGCCTTTACTTAGAAACAGCTGCTTTAGAATGGGAAGGTCCTCAGAAACCAGTTTAGCTGGCGCTCATCTACTGATGAGGACCCAGAGGTCAAAAGACTTCCTGAAGATCACATGCTAGCAGGTTTGATTTCTGGTCCGGGATTCTTTCCACTGCTCCACCTTTCATTCACATCTGTGCTTTACTCAAAACGTCACAAAAGCCCAATACAGGACTAACTCTCTGCCCCCAAGTCTCTGTTAGAACCTGGTAACATGCCCCCTAGATAACTACAGCAGATCAGAGAGGAGGGAGCAGCCAGCAGCACGTGGCAGGGAGCCTGCCGGCCCAGAGCAGACTGAGCTCATTTTCAATCCAGTCATAAAGAGGATGATCGGGGGAGGAGGAGGGGGCAGGAATCTTTGTGTTACTGTCACAGTACCTACTGGGGACCTTATATTCTTTTTCTACCCTATCAGTAATGTGGGATTGGTTTTTTTTTTTTTCTTCACATTCTTTTAAATTTTCTTTCCTGAGAATTCAGTGTCCTTGACCTCAACAAATGAACTGAGAACCCTGAACCAGGGGAAATAAACCAAGCAAACTTCTCAGGAATATAAATGCTGCTGAGGCAGTGACCCTACTGGCAGACCCCATATGACGCGCAAGAAAGGCTTGGTAAAGGAAATCTATAGATATACAAGAAAAACAAAAGTTAGATAAGGTATACTCACTCTGCATCTACACCATTCCTCTCCTCTCCAGACAGGGAGCAGGTAATGAGGACCCCATCAATAGAGCTGTTGGACAAATTGAATATATACAAATCAGCAGGGTGATATAGATCCCCTGGACTTAAGAGAGAATTAGTTAATGAACTTACCAAATTACTGGCAATTATTTTTGAAATGTTATGAAGAAAGGGAAAGTAAAAAAAGACGTAAAGAAAATGAGGTAGATAAGCTTTATAAAAAAAAAACTAAGGCAAGGTCAATTTAATTCTGAGCACATCTGCCCCCAACACACAAGCATATACATAAATTTAAAAAACACAAACTCAGGTGCAGAAAACAAGGTTGAATCGGTTCAGACAAGGCTCGCTGTTTGTATTTGCCTTTATTAAATGCAAGTACCCAGGGCAGCACCTTCAGGGTGTCACCAGAGGGGCAGCCAGCCGCCCTAGCATAAAACACCCACACCTCTGCCCCCACAGCCTCGGGCTTCTCCAGGACATCCTTTACCTCTGCTCATCTGTCAAGTTTTGCTGAGACACGTGGCTACCTCATTTGTGAGTCTGGCCCAGGAAGACACAGATCTTGGCATCCACACATTCCACATACAGAGTGACTGCCGTGTCCTGGGGAATGTTCCATGGTTTATGACGAATGTCACATTTGGATTCATTCCAAACCTCCAGCTCAGCTCCCCTTGGATGAAATGGTAAGAGGTAAAGAGGCAGTAATCTTGGAGAGGTCTTAGTAATGCATGTGGAGACCAGGAAACTCAGCCTCTAAAAAGAACCATTTTTCTAAACTGGAGATGCAGAGTCTGTTGGTGAACTGGCTGGAGCTGCCTTGTCCCAGAGTCCTGTTGGCTCTCAAGGTTTCCAAATGATGCTCAATTTGGGGTCTTGGATGGTGACCCCGGAGGCCTTGCTTTGGTACCTCTGTACCAAAAACAGTACAGAGCAGCTGGGAGGAACGCAAAGTCATACAAGGCAGGAAAACCCACCTGAGAGAGCCCCAAGATGACAGCATTGAAAGTAGCAAGAGCATGAAAACCAGAGGGGAGCGGAGAGCAAATTATATGCGATCCAGCCAGGAAAAGGATCTGGGGGCCGGGAGGGAGACAACGGTGTCACTTTCTATTTATCCACCATCTTTCATTGGAGCATCTCAAAGCACATTACAGACAGCAGCTCTTTAATCCTCCCAGAGGAAGATGCTGATCTTAAGGGTTCCCTGGGGAGCAAGAAATAAACCCCAGGCTCAGACCCCAGAGCCAATCTCCTCTCTGCCTCTCAACGCCCTCTGTTGCAGACGGCCCCGCCTAAGGCAAGTGCGAGGGGAACAAGGGCCCTAACCAGCCTCCATAAGTACCCAGAGCCTTTCAACTATCTGGACTCTTTCCCTTGGTTCATTTCACTCCTAAAAATATATGCCAAGAAAAACAATAATTTCCAAAGACAATAAACAAGCTCTATGCACAAATATTTTCCTGTAACATTATTCAAATAGCAAACAATTGTTAACCATTTAAATGTTCAACAAGAGGGGATTTGGTTAAGTACTGAAGATACATGCCCCAAATGGAATTATTAGTTAGCAATTAAAATACTTACATGATATCTGCAAAAACATGGAAATAATCTTTTACCATACTACTACTATTAAAACGCAGAGTACTATGTACCCCTGGTTCTCAACTGCTGGTACCTGTGTCACATGGAGGGGGAGATGGCAGGCAAAGCTGCATGGCTGCTTTGTAAGTAAACAATGTCAAACATTCCAAAAGTAAAAACCAAGTCTTCCACCCCAACTCCTTCCCGTCCTCTCTCCCCAGGACAGGAGATGGGGCTACTTGACATCACCGCCCTATACAAAGAAGAGGGCAGTGAAGTATTAAATGTTAATAATGAGAAATGGATATTTCGGGGTGATGGGATTACAGCCGAGTCTTATTTTTGTTCTTTCTACTTTTCTGTAATTAATTTCTAACATAAAATAAACTAAGACGGGAAAGCAGCCTTCTCTTCTCTATCCTGCAGGGAGAGGCTCACTGCCTGCTTCCCGGCTTGTCTCTGGGGCAAACCTGGGCCGGCCGGGCACTGCCTCGCTGCACCGGTGAGGTGACGTCTTCAAGGGCAATGGTGTACGAGTGTCGTGCGTGAAGTAGTCAGCTGGGCAAAAAGAAAATAAGCAAACTCCACACAAAAGGGAGGAATGCTTCAGTCAACACTGAAAAAGGGCTCTGGATGGAAACTCGTGATAACAGTTCTCAACTCATTTAAAAACCAGCATTAGCTACCAAAATGTAAAGTATTAGTTTTATTAAAATGCAAATCAATCAACTAATCTGTCTTTCTAGTAACAGTTGAATTGCAGTATCCGTGTCAATTAAAATAGTTTCCAATTTATTCTTGGCTGGAAGGAGGGCGGTCTTCTGAATTTTAAAATGCAAGCCTCCCTTTACTGAAAATTCTGTCCTTTCTCATCTCTCCTGATTTTAATTCATTTATTTAAACATGTTGGACTCCCAATATTTTGAAGTACCTGTTTAAATCTTTTTCTTCATCAGACAGAGTGACTCTGACAAAGGTTCTATCTCTTTAGGAAACTAGGGTCAGCATCAGGCCACTGGGAGTTCAATATTGAGAGGTTACTTTCCTGCTGTTCTAACGTGTACCACCTGAACCCCCAGGCTAGATGGACAGGATTGGGTGTTCTTTATTTTAAAAAGTGATCATTTTGAAGGGAATGAATGTGGGGAACTCTCCTGTTTCTGTTGATTGGTCTTTGGGGTAACTGGAGATGCACTGAACATTGAACAGTTCCCTGACAGTCAAGCCCAAGAGGTAACTACCGAAACAAGAAAAACAAATGACCAAGTACCACGGTCCCATTAATGTGAGATGGAGAAACCCTCCTCCCCGCACGTGCCCCGTCCTGCCTGCGCTCAGACACACTGAGTTAGCACTAGACTTGCCGCATGTTACATCCAGGGCTCCAGCCTTCAGGCACTGGGCCGCAGTCCCCAGACGCCAAGACAACGACATGTGGGACTCCTGGGCACGAAATCTGTCACTTGGCTTTGACATTTTAAAATAATGTCAAAATCTGACTTTGTTAAAAACAAAGACTAGGTATTAACTACAACTGCACTCAGTTGCCTGGATGCAACGTATCTTCTCTAATCTCACAGCCCTAAATAAAGGTTTGGGCAAAGGACCTAGGAGATGGTCAGTCTCTAAGCTGGTGCACACGCATTACTTATGCAAGATAATCTTCATTGCATATTGACCACAGCAGGCCAATAAATCCCCCTTATGGGGATTTAATTTCCAGCTTTTGACCTTTGGATGAAAAACAAGTGAATCATTTCCTCCTGCTAGATTCACACCAGAGCTAATCTCAATAAAGTGATTCAGGAATGGTGAGAAGAGAAAAAGACTCTGGGAGAATCTTCATGGGTGAAAAGAGGAAACAAAAAATAAGTCAGAGATTTGTATTTACCAATAGGCAAATACCACCAAGCTACAGAGTCTCCTGGGCAGAGGTTATAGGTCTCTTGGGATCCCTGCTCCTCGGAGCCACGACCAATCACTAAACATTATCCCCCAGAAAGCAGCACGCCACCCAGAATTGTTCCTTCTGTGAAGTTTGACATTGGAAGAGGAAGCCATTTGGTTAGAAAAAAATGAAAACCCTCCCAACAAACCTGTCACACTGCTAGAGCTCTAGATCAGATTTACACTGTGCTGCTTAAGAAATCACACGCAGCGGCGCAGTAATAATCCTCTTTATTTGTGATGGTTAGAAACACAGGGGACAGGCCCCTAGCGCACCGAAGCACCAGAGACACAGACTCTTGATTCCAGGCTTCCCGGGCTTTAGTAGGCACGTGTTCTGAACAGCACGCCTGCCCAGGGATTTCCTGACCAACTCAACCCCGCAGGCCAACAGGCTCCTCCATTCGGGGCAGGAGCAGCAGCCAACCTGGCCAGGGTGTCACCGGGTGTCCCGAGGCCCTGCCTCAAGGCCTCGCAGCAGCAGAGATGGCGCAGTCAGTCCCCATGGCCATCCTCAGGGGGGTTGAGTCGGCCAAAAAGCGATCGATACAACTCTGTCCTAAAAGACAAACAAAACAAATTGGTTAACACATTGGTTAACTTTTCAAGGTTAAAAAAGAACTAAGGAGCTGGGAAATACTCTAATCTGTTTCTTCAATTGAAAACACAGCCATGTAATTAAAAATGCATCCTGCAGCTCTTATTCACAAATATAAAGGAAGGAGGAAACCTAGAAGAAGCCAATCAAATAGGAAGATATGTAAATAGTCCAGTGTGGCTGGATACCCTGTGTCTAGGGAATGAGTTTTCTGTAAGTTTGCCCTTTACAGACGGGCTCTTCAAGTAAGAAAACAAGACTGAATATTTTAATAGGATGTATGAGACTGCCACACGATGAGGAGGATTCAATCAGACATGGGATGGAGGGGATATAATTTAGCTTTCATACATTTTCTTGGACTTGGCAGTACTTGAAAAACAATGAAAATGACCCAGCAACAAGATTCCAATTACTATCACACGTGCAGCTGTTCAGTAGTGAACCAAGGTTCTTCCCACTCCCTGGCTCCTTTTCTCTAGTCTCAACCTAATAAATAATTCAATTGGCTAATTTATTTCTAAAGTTGGGTTTTGACATTAAAAAAAAATCGTAACACGTCAGGGTCTTGGGTCCCTGAAAATAAAGTTAATTATCACTTCCAACCTCTGTTTCCACTATCAAATGCAACATACACACAACCACCTGGCCAAAGTCATCTGTCAAGGCCTGGAAAACCTACAAAGGGGTGGGGAAGGATCCCTCCTATCATTGTGACAGAGGCTCCGGAACCCTGTGCATAGAGAGCAGATTCTCCCTGCAGAGATATGAGGAGCCACGAGGGTCCAAGCAGATCAAACCCACTAGGGAGGTGGGCCAAGGAGGACACACAGCCAACTGAGGCTGGTGGTCCACGGCTGCACTCTGCGTGAAGGTCCAGCAGAGAAGGAGGGTGGGCACACACAGGCTAAGGTCATGGGCCAGCAAGTAAATGACCCCAGAAGAAAGCTGTGCCTGTTCTGTTTTATATTTTCAAGATCTAACCATAAAATATAGCCTGCCATCCTTGTTAAGAAAATAGGTTTTTAAAAGTGTTCTCATTATCAGCAAATTTGACTTTCAACACAAAACAAAAAAACCAACCAACCAACCAAAGCCCACCATTCAAGCTATTTTGGTTCAGCAAGACTTCCACACAAAAACGTATTAGTCTGTTTTTGAAGTCACCCTGCTACAGTTGTGGGTAGGAAGAGAGGCACTAGAATTGTAACACCCAGCAATAGGAATAGCATATTAAAACTTTTTAAAAAGGAAAAATCTTAAAGACGAAACTGGAGAAGCCAAGAATGTAAACTAACCTTGTCATGCTGGGGACCACAGGGCAGGCAGGGACAGTGCAGGTCAGGAAACAGTGGGTCTCCAATATTATTACAGGAATTCTATCGCAAGAATTTGCCGGTATCCCCACCCAGAACTACCGACCAGCCCCTGGGCCTACAGACAAAGGAGCGGGTTCACCCTGAGCTCCATCTTCCCTTTTGTTCCTCTGCTATATACATCTGCCTGACTCGCCCTCAGCCCAGAGTGAAGTACAAAGGTGGAAGGCAGCTTCAGACCAAATGCAAATGAGAGGCTGGCAGCCTCGCTTCCAAATCACCAGCTCCATCACATGAAAGACAGCAATGCCCTGCCCAGGCTTCACTCCATCACGCTGTGGCCTGCCTATCTGCCAATAACTACAAGTCTCTCTAGCCATTTCAACAAAAAAAATTAAATGGCATTAAGGGGAGAGTCGCCATGACAAAAAGAACAGTATGACTTTAAGGCTGCACCGTCTGAGAGGGAGATGCAGAAGCACGATGCTATTTAGCCCCTCGCAATCATACCCTTTCCAACCTTGCCTTGCTTGCCTGCACCAGACCCCATCATTACTGCTGAGCAAATGCTTCCACTCTGCACTGCAATATCAGTGAAACGCCTGGACCAAGGCAGCAGTTACTGTCCGCAGCAGGGTTCACATGTCAGCAGCAGAGAGTGAAATGCTGAAACCCGTGTTTTGATAGGACATCATTTCACACTCAGGTGGGCAAAGCTGACAAACATATGCAGCTGTTCATGGCAAAGCAACTTGGAAAGCTGAGTGGTCGGGGTTCTTAAAATATTTTGAGAGAGAGAATGTGAATAAAGGATTATTCCAATCTAAAAATCCCCAAGTAATTTCAACTCTACGTCCTTCTCACCCACCACTACCAATCAGTGACCATTTTTACCTTCAAAGCATCTCAAACTTCCCTGTTCCTCCGGGTCTCCACTATTGCAGATCGTATCATCTCCTACCAAGAATATGGCAACAGCCTCCCAACCGACTTCTCTGCTCCCTTCTCCTCCTCCCCTCCCCACTGCCCTCAGCCCCAACTCTAGAGAGGACAAAGCAGACCCTCCTGGGGTCCAGGAGCATCACCAGGATAAAGAACCCCAGACTCCAACTGCTCAGCGTGGCCCAGCAGAGGCTCCGTGCTGGTGGTACCTCCCACTCGCTGGCCGCTGGGCAGAGCTGGGGGAACCAGGTCACTAACGTGGGGCCTGGGGTCCTGGTCCTTGAGCCTTGCTGCACACCCCCAACAGAATTTGACAAAATCACACAGCTCCCTTGCACATTTTTAAGCTGACATATGAAATTTTTCTCGATAAATTTAATTGTCACAAAGGATATAATTATTAGAATATTGTGAATACTAACTTTTAAAATAAAACTCTTACATCCCTTTTGTAATACAACCAATGGAATCTATATGCCAAATTGACTTGATACCCATCATCATTCATTTAAATAACACACAAACTCTTTAACTTGGCAATTTTACAGCATCTTTTTCTTTTTAAACTTGTATTTCCATCTGATTTTTCCCTACAGATTTTTGTCTTAATCTAATTGTTTTATGCTTGAAAGTCTTTTATTAATCATGCGATCATACTTCTTAGCCACAAAAATAAGTATGTAAAGTGAAACACGTTTTGAAATTTAGAAAATTGAAATGAAAATATTTTAATTTCTTGAGACCATAAGGCTCTAAGTAACTAAAAAAAAAATGACTTCTGGATTGTGTTATCATTATAATTATTAGTAGGAAACAATTGAAATATGCAATAACAATATAATAAAATGTATTATAATTTTGGTAAAAATTTAATATACATAAATATGTAAAATGTTACTGGAAATGTATCTCTGAATGATATAGATGAGGCTTTCCCTCCATTCGTTCATGTATCCATGGATGAATATTATTTATTGCTAGAATGAAAGAAGGTTCAGCATCGGTTTTCTTCCTACTCTTTGGTTTTTGTAGACGTAAGTGCTGAGACACCTTGTCACATAAACAAGTAGATGGGAATGGGAGAGTTCTGTTATAATAATGTCACTCAATTCTTTTAATTCCTTCTGAATTACATACCAAAAAGAAAAGTCACATAGTGATCTACCACCCAAAATTAGTTTTAATGATCTACCAGCTGACAACTCAATTAGGTTCTCCTGCAATTTTGTTGAAAATAAAGACCCAGGAACCATCGGTCCCACGGGGATCTGTTATCCAGTCGGTAGGCACTGCCCTCCTCAATCCCTGCGCCAACACTGAACTGTCCTTCTGTTTGGTGCCCTGGAGTTCTTCCCACTCCGGGGCCATGTTCCATGTCAGAGTAAGAGGGGCTCGAGCTGGGCTTCGTGTCAGGTGGGAGGACGAATGCGAAAGGCCCGGGGAAAGGAGAACCTCGGCTCCAGCCCAGGCACATTCTCAGCAGATCCACTTCAGGAGAGAGCACACATCTGGAAATAGACTCCTGACAACTCTGCGTGTCTACCTTCCCCTTGGGAAATCTCTGCACTCACCAGTATGAAGACTGAGGCCTAGAGAGCACTGAGCTCTTCCTCAAAGCCAGACATGTGCTAGAACTGGTGCCGATGCTCTGGGAAAGGTACAAGCATCTGAAGAGAAACAGAACATGTCCATACCCTTTACCCCATCCTAAGGAAAACAAACTAAAAACAAAGCTAGGTAACAAAAAGCCACACGGGACAGAGGCTCCGACTGCCTTCCCCTGCACGAACACTCCCCGCTGCAGCAGCCTTCCTAACTGGGATTTAGCCATGCAGAGAAGCTCAACTATCAATCCTTCAGGTTAACCTTGTCTCCACCTGATCCTCCAGGGTAAGTGTCTAGTTTAATACTTGAGGTCCCCTTAAGGCTATGCATAATGAACTTGGTTTTTTAAAAAAATACATAATTCCTGCTCCCCATCACATTAAGAAGCAAGATTTGAATCACTGAGCTAAAATGCCTTCCCCCTTTCTTACCCCTCCCCCACACTCTTGGCCTCAATGGCCAGTGGGAATGTCCACGGTAGAAATGTATTAATGTTGGTATCATGCAGGAGAATAGCCTACAGAGTAATTAACAGGACTTGGACCTAAGGTAGAAGGTCAATAGCAGGGGCTCTTCCTTGAATTAAAATTTAACTTACCCTTTATTGCAACCTACAAAAGCAAGTAATGAGCACTAACATTTTTATTTCTTTTAAACTGTCATTTAGGCTGTAGAGGGGATAATTACCTATCTCTAGTGTAGTAAGGTTTTATAACCCTTAGTGAGGCATTTTCTAATTTAATATTTTTACTATATTACCATAAAACCTGTTTCTGGAAAAAAAAATGATCATGGGTTAGCAGCCATTTTCCATAAAGACAGAATGTGTGTGCGCGTGTGTGTGTATTAGGATTTGGCTTATTTATTATGTGATTCTTCTGAAGAGACTTCAAGTCCGCACAGCCTAGCTGGCTGTGAAATGCAATCACTTTATGGCGGGCAAGGCTTTAAACAGCCCTAAATGAAAGACAATGCAGCCCCAGACGTGCGCGCCCAAACGTGTTCCCTTCGGCTCCACGTGTGCACTTCCTCACCGACTACAGCCCAGCTCAGTGTCTTTCACACTGCTATTTGGGCAAACAGTACAAAGGAGCACATTAAACCTGCATATGATCTGTGTGGGGCTTTCAATTTGCTAGGTCAGTAGCTTGCAGCATCTGGGATACCGAGGAATTGCACTGGCTGAGCTCCAGAACATGCACCCCTCCTGCTCTGGCCCAGAAACCCCCAAGCCTCCAGGACATCCCCAAGCTGCACCTACCAGTCCCTGTGGCCAAAGGCAGGCAGAGAGCGGAAAGAAAGCACCAACGCCAATGCTCCCTAAAGAAACCTGTACAGCCTCCAAAAGTACACCATCTTCTCTGAGCAAGTATCACACGCAGGAGTTTTGAGCCTTCCACACATGCCAGCGGAGACAATATTGCTGCTTTCCTGATTAAAATTATACACATAATTTGCACTTGATTAATTTGAAATTGTTCATTTGTTGCTTCATGGGGGGAGCCTCCCGAAATATCCAAGACACATCACAGAAAGCATCCTGGCCCTCCTCCTTCTAATCCTCTCCTTCTCTCTGCACACTCCAAGGACCCCGTGCTGCAAACACAAGGGCTGAAGCATTTGTTTCTGCTGAACTCAATCCCTAGATATACATTTAAGGATGAAAGGATGAAGAAGCACACAAAGGGGAAGGGAGACTAAGGGTTCCAGTTCCAACGCTGCTCATGTCTAGTCGAGTCTTGATCAAATCCGAATCCTTATGAGTCAGTATAGATGCAGCCAGAACAGAAATTCAGACTGACCAGCATGGTCACTGGTGACAGACATGTGCTTTTAAAAATCACTGGTGATGTTACTGATGCCTGCCTTTTTTCACATGTTTGTGTTTTGAAAACAATTTATTTATTAGTGCTGTGGAAGCTTACAGACACGCACGTACAGTCCCTGGCTTCAAAGTATAACACCGGGTATAATGAATTCATAAAAAATATTTGAATGCCTATTTGAACTTTGTGGGATTTTGTGGAGGATTACGAAGACATGAATGACACAGCAGAAGCTGAGCTGGGAAGGTGAACGTATCCAGTAAATCTGTCCAGGACAACCCACCCCATTCAGAGTGACACGTGAACATTCTTCCTCACACTGGACCCAACTCTGCTGTTCCAGAACCAGGGGAGAACAAGGCCGACTGCTCTTCCCTGGGGCAGCACTTCAACTATTTGATGTCTTCCTCTAAGTCTGTTCTTTTCTGGGTGAAAAGAAACAGTTCACTCCATTCCTGCTACGACAAAGCTTGCAGTTCTCTAGCCATCCTGACTGAACTCTGAGCGCCCCCGTTTGCCAAAGAACCGACAGTAAGGGCCTCATACCCCTAAGCCAAGCTCGACATGTCTGGTGCAGCCTAGTTGGCCCAGAGTGCGCAGAGCAAGACTCCACAGCCTCCTGTGTTCTCAACACATCCTTCTCCCTGCCTTCACAGAGCTGCCACCCCCTCTGCTCTGCTAGTAACATGTCCAGGGCATTCCAAATATCAGCTGAAGAAGGTATCTTGCCAATTATTGCTTGGCACATGCTAATGCCACCAAACAACGGGACCCTCCTAACCCTTTGCCCTAACCATCTGAATGCTTGTGGTCTGCTCCCCAAAACATCTGAGACAAGATGGCACCTTCCTCTTATCTTTCATTCCTTCTGCTGCTTCTGACCCAAATCCATTCTACTCTGTATCTGTGACTTTACAGGCGAGAAAGGTGTTTGAGAAATATTTCTACGACCTAAAAGGGGAAACTTATTGATCCAAATGGCAAGCCATTGCCCTGCGCTCATTGGGGGCTGTCTGGTAGAGAGCAAACCTATGCATGGCAAAGGAATGGGATCAAAAGCAGATCACACGTGGTGGAACTTCATCTCTCAAGAAGACTGGATTATTAGTGACGCACTGCAAGGGAAGAGACAGATGCAGCTCTTCATTTAGTCAGGATGACACACAAAAATGTCAGAAAACTGAGGATTCCTGAGTACAGCCGCAAGTTCAGCACTTAACTCTCCGTCACTCTCCTCCCAACATCTCCCAGCAACAAAATGTGGATCACAGGCTTCTTTCCTGAAATCTCATCACAATTCCATGCCAAGAAACAAAACAAAGAAATGAGGTTAAAAGAAAACAAAGCAACCTTCTCTCACTTAATACTCATTTCTTAACAGAATCAAGTCAGCAAGTAACAGACAGTGACCCGAGAATGCCTCATCTATCACGACTGACCTAGCTCTGGAGACAAGGCACATCTCCAGTCAGACACTGGCCACACTCTTCAGGGGCTCCCAGCCAAAGCGCAGCTGCCCGAGCCTGCCACGAGGTGGCAGTGCACGACGCCTTTCTGAGTGGACCAGGTAACTGGCGTGGCCGGAGCAAACTGCGCCCATAAATTACCTCGTGTGTCTGCTCTCATCACATCCTCCCCAGTGCTTGAAGGAGACTCTAGAAGGTCTGTTCCAATTTGCTCTTTTGGTCAGGTCAGAACTAGGTCCTTCAAACCTCTGCAAATGCTTTTAGCCCTACAGCCTTAAATTACAGAAGGTGACATGTCACCTCTGACCTGTCTCCTAAAGATCAGACAGGCTCAAGATTTATATATGTTCAAAGAAGCAGGTTCAGGCCCCAAACAAAAGAACTGAAAGGCTGGGGAAAGGAGGACGAGGGAAGAGGGGCAGAGCGGTGAGAAGGGAGCCAGGGGCACACTGGGGCTGGGTGTCTCCTTGCTTGTACTCCCTCCTCATCCCCAAGTCCATTACAGACCCACTCCCCCTGAACAAAGGAAGACAGATGCTCGGGACTTCCATCCTCCCTACCACTAGCTGCAAGTCTTTGAAATTCTTTTAAAGAAAAATAACTTACCTCCATGGACTTGCAAAACAAGTATGGTGTGGGGAGGACAGGAGCACTCTAGACAAAAGGGATGTGGCCTCCTCTCCTGTGCATTAATATTCCATATTCCTGGGATGATTTCCACTTTCACAGTTTGACTGTTTTATAACAGATTTGATGCGAGAGAAGACAAATGGCCTCACAAAGGAAAGACGACAAATCATCTCACCGCTTTTAGCAGGGTTTTCTCTTTATTTTTATTTATTTTTATTCTGTAGCTGGGCTGCAGAGCTCGCTGCCTTGCTGGAGATGTTTAATATTAACGTCAAGCCACAATCTGGCAATAGAGTTGGCCGGTGTTGTGTTTACGGTTTTGTGACCGCTGGCTTCAGGAAGATGAAGCTCCTGTTCAAACACCAGCCCCGCTAACGGCTCCTGTTAAAAGCCAGGGGATGCTTCACTGCTTAGACGTGAATCACTTGCTGCAGCCACACGGAGGTGAGACTGACACTCGCGTCACATTTGTATCCCTATCCAAACCGCTGCCCACCGACCCAGGGCCCAGGGGCGGCAGGGGATGAAGCTCCAGTTTAGCTTCTCCATTCAGGGAGTCAAAACACAGAGAAATTAGTGAGGGCGTTTATGGTCAACCCACAGAGTTTCGGCAAAGCATTCTACTACTTCTGGTAATAAGTTGGAGGACTTATTTTACATAAAACCCCAGTACCAATCTAATCATAAAAGCAGCAACTACTGAGCAAACAAACCCTGCATGTCACGGACTCTGCTCGGCCGGTGACACAAAGGAGCCACGGGACCCTCGGAGCAAGCGCTCTGAACTGCTGACCAGCTCCGCCGTCCTGACACTCTCCCTCCTGGGGTGGGATGGTCCCGTGTTCTCCTCCTCTGTCTTATCTTCCTCCTGGCAGGAGCAGACCTTCTCCTGGGTTCTGTTCTCCGCCCGCTCTCTTCTCTCGATACCCTCCCCTGGCACCCTCATCCCTGCCCTCAGCTCTAACAACCTCCTCTGTGCGAAGGATGCCCACAGCCTCACCGAGACACTGCCACCGACTCAGAATAAAACCAAACGCACCCCCAACGCTGCAAGGCTATGCTGTCACCTAAACTACCATTTCTGTTAATGATGGCAGCAAAATCTTTGTTACTCATGTCCCACACTTAACTGTTTAATGGCAGGAAGCTATAAACAAAGTTACAGGTATCAATACCACATTTTCTGATTAAAAAATAAAATCCACCCTGAGATGGGGCTCTTGTTTAGACAGTTTACTTGTATTAATTGATAAAATGCAAACTGATGTCCCTTATCTGTTAATCATTGTGGTTCTTAAGATTATCCTTCAGAGAATTTCCTCCCCTCCTCTGTAAATCAGCGGGAAATCTGGAAAAAAAGTAAGGTTTGTCCTGCCAGGTAAACTTTCCCCAGGAGTAGTGAGCAGGACCCCTCAGCTTCTGGATGTCTTCAGTGGGGCCCTCTCTCCCCCACTTGGTTCACCAACTAGTCACTGAAGTCAGCGATTTGATGACCTCGACCAGTGATAAGACTGGCTTCAAAAAGCCTGATTGCTAAGTGGAAAATGAGTAGTTTGCATTTCTGCCCCTGAAAGCTGGTGGGTCTGTTTTGCTGCAGAGCTGTGCCTCCCTGCAGGATCGGGAGGTGGACGAGGAGGCGGAGAGCTGCCAAGTGCGTGTAGGAGAAAATGTGTATTGATTTCTTCTTTCTTATAAAGGAGCACAAAGCATTGAAGAACAATTGCTCCTCTTTGCAGCATTTCACATTCCACACAAGACAAAAGGCCCAACCCCCATCAGCCTCTGAGAAGCAAGAAGGGAGAGCAGCACAGAGCAGCGTCTCCTGGGTGTCAGCAGCCACCACGCTGGCTGGGGCCACTGCTGGGACTCCGAACACCTGGGCCACAAATGCCTCCCCTGCCTCTGATCAAGTCATTTCCCTCTCCAGGCTGATGTTTCCTCATCTATATTGGAGAAGAAAGAGCCTTCAGTCTTATTTACCTTTTAAGTGCAGGTGCCCAGAGGGTAAAAGAGTTAATGTTTATAAAGTGTTCTGCTCCCCAGAGGGAGACGATGGATAAAACACAAGGTGTGGTTATGGCTCATTCCAGACCTCATTTCCAGGGCAGTTAGTAATAGCTTCCCATTACAAACACTGTGCTTCCCCAGCACCTTGAACTCAAAGTACAATGAGGCAAAATGCCCTTTATCTAAATATCCTGTTTTGGTTTGACACTTAATATCAACACTAAATATAACAAAAGGTAACCAGGGGCTATTATGCCTTGTTAAGGCACATACAGAATCCATTCCAGAACTGTCTTCTTAAACCAAACAAATCCTGAAAGCAGTCCAAAAAACTGACCTAAAGCTATAATTGGTCATCACAGAGCCCTGTCGATATTCCCCATGTTTCCATAGGAACTAATAATTTGTAGAAGGGTCACCAGAAACCAAACCCAATCTAGATATCACAGCCAAGATGGGCAGGAGAAAACCTATGGTATAATCCAAAGTTTGCGGTGTACACTCTTCGAAGGAATGGAAATGCAAGAGTGCTCTTGAAAGATCTTTTCCCGGGGTTCATCCTAAGTAAAAATGACCTCAAGAACTCTCTAAGTAAAGCGTTGGGAATGAGAAGTCCCAAAGCTGGACTCCTCTGGGGCTCTTCCAACATGGTCAAGAGCTAAGAACAAAATATGGAGCTGGCCCTCAAGCACTGCAATGTTCTAACATGGAAATATAACCCATAAACAATTAGGACACAACCTGGTAGTGAATGCTGTACATAATATGGACATGTAGAGTGCCATGGGAGCAGAGGAAAGTATATTAAAGGAGTTAGATGATTTGGAGAGATTTCAGTCAAAGAGGCAAAAAAAACTTTGTTCATCCATCTTATAGGACTGTTTGCAAAAATAATCTTACCATCAAATTGTAAATAGACTTATAAGCTGAAGGCCTTTAAAGGCATTTCAAACAGGAGACCTATAGCCAACTTTTTTCAGGTTTGCACAGAAATGGATGTGTCTGTGTTGCAGGCAAAGGGACAATGATATAATATATACATACATGAAAACATAAAATTTGTGTATTTAAAAATTACCTGTACAGATTACATTTTTAAATAGTTCTTCTCAGGAACAAAACATTTAAAAGAATATTTCATTCTCAGGAATCTAATGAGCAAGAAGGACTATTTTCACCTTATAAAGAAGAAACTAAGGCACACAGAGAAGACTTCCTCCAGGTCACACTGCATGTGAGCACCACGGTATGACACACACTCAAGAAGCCTGAATCAGTTCTCTGTCTTAGAGAAGGCAGACAGCAACTGGGAAAAGACTCTAAATAAGTTGTTTTGCAAATAATTCTTGTGCTACAAAAATGCTATATAATAAGGCAAGATACAATTGGAATCAAAATATATTATTCCAAATGTATGAGCATAAAAACTTGATAACACCAAATACGAGATTATAATAAACATATGCATACAACTTTGGCTTACAAGCATTCTTAACAAGAAAAAAAACCTAATAAGTGCTTTTGTGAACCGTAATAAATACTGTTAGAGAAGAACAAATAAAATAGGGGTTCAAGGAAGAAAGAGCCCCCCAACTCAGTGCGGGGTGGGGAATCATAAAAGTCTCTCTAGAAAGGCTGGTGCTGGCCAAGGACTACGAATATTTCAACAGGAAAGGACAGAGGTGAGGTCAGGTGAGCAGATGTTCCAGGTTAAGTGAGCAGAAGTAAGAGACACAAGTGGGAGGAGTATGGAGTGTGTTCTGGAGATCGCAGGGGACACTGGATGATGTGCACACTGAAACAGGTGATGGGGAGAGAGAGGGAGCAGGGCGACAAACCTCTACAGGCCTGGAGTGGCAGGTTCAAGAGTATGGCTTTACTCTATAGGCAACGAGAAGGAGCATGCTTTAAGTGATATTTTAGAGAGGTTTAATCTGGCACTGATACACAGAACTCATCAGATCAGACTGGTGGTTAAGAGGCAGTTAGTGCAGTAGTCTATGTGGGAAGTATAAAAAAAGAGAGGCAGCAGAAATGGAAAGTAGAGACCATTGAACAATATATTAACACAAAGTTCCAAGCAGGTTAAAAGAAAAAAGAGAAATCAGACAAAACTAAGAGAAAATATCAGTGAATAACTGATCCTGGGATACAGGAGGGATTGCCTAAGTATAAAAGCAATGAAAAATATTCAAAAGAAAAAAATTTTATATATTTGATCACATAAAAAGTAAAACTTATATGTGACCAATAAAAATCATTAAATCAACAGGCAAGCAAAATGGGAAAAATCTACAAAAAATATGAAATATGGTATGTAACTATAATATAAAATATATAGAGAATTCATACAAACTGCAAAGAAAAACTAAAACTCAAAGAGGAAACTGGGCAAAGGATAAAAAAAAGAAATGCAAACAAGTTATAAATATACAGATTCTTCAAGTTCACTATTAAATGAAAAAATAATTATTAGATACTTAGCCCAGTGGCTAGCACATTGTAGGTGCTCACTAAGGTGTTATTTGTTATGAACTTACAAACAAGAATAAATGATAACTGTTAGCATATCAAAACAGAAAACACTTTTGGAAGATAAGTCTCCATGTTAGAAAGGTGTAGTGACACAGCCTCAGCTGGCAGGGGGTGGGGCATGTAAATTAGTGCAACCCATCAACAATCACTAGAAACTGACCCAGGAATTACCCTTTTAAGAACCTATTCTAAAAACACAAGCAAAACTCAGAACATAGATTTCAGTATAAATATGTACATTGCAGCATTACTTAAAGAGAAATAAAACTAATGAGAAACAACCTAATGTCCAACATAAGTATTTCATAATTGAGTATTATGAAGTTATTAACATTTCTTTAAAAAATGGCATTAAAATGCTTATAACTATAAAGTTAACTGGAAAAAGGGATTCAAACATATATGTATATATCTTTATAAAATATATACACAAAAACTTCTACAAGAAATCATATAAAAGTATTAATACTCAACTCTCAATAGCACATAACAGATGAATTTTTCTTTGTCTTTTCTGTATTTTCCAAATTTTCTTCCATAAGCATGTATTGTTTTTATTATAAGGGAGAAAGATACTGTCTCTAAGGACAGTAGGTGAGAGGCACCTGAGTATGGCAGAGGCAGAACTGTAAGAGCAAACTGATGAATATACGGATCAGGTTGCAAAGCTAATTGTGAGGTGTAGAGTGTTTGTAATCAGAAGAATGGTACAACCATAAAAGCAGGTCTGGAAATTCAGTGATTCACACTAAAATGTGAATGACTTGATAGGCAAAACCTTCCTATATAGAAAACATCTCCACTATAAAAGAAAGAAAAGGAAAAGAGAAAATTTTAATCCAAACAAGTTTTTTTTCCCCTTCCAAGCAAGTTTTTAATGGAGAGAAAGGCTCTCACGTATGTACTGGGGGTGGGGGAAAGCCTTTAGCACATCATTCCCACATATTTCTAAAATTTTCCTGATTTCTGGAAACAGTGGCAGAGGTTAGGATTCATACTCCTAAATGCACATACCAGCTCCACTACTTACTTGCTATTGAACTTGAGCAAGTTACTTAATTGCTCTATGCCTCAGTATTCTTATCATACAATGCAGATAATGTCAACCACCTCAGTTGTTTCTTATAATGATTGAATGAAAATGTACGTGAAGGGCTTAGTGCAGTGTCTGGCATATAGTAAATGCTCAATAAGTAGAATATGATGTTATTTATTCTATGTCATTTCACTGCCAATCAGAAATAGGGCGGCAGACTTAGGGTGGATAAATCAGAGTACAAGATGAACGCACTTAGAAACAGAAATGGTCTTCACATCTTAGCAACTTAATGTTGGCTCAGTGATCATCGCAGGAAATGCATTAAGGATATGTATGAAGGACTAATCTAAATGAAGGTGAAAAACATTTAGCTATTGCCTACTGATGACTCACAAGTTACTTAGTTGTGATTAACACAGTATCTATAACATATTACAATATATTTTAAAAGACAATAATAGTAAAACATAAGAACTTAAAAACAGTAAGTCGTTAAGAGAAAACATTTACATGCATTCACTTTAAAGAACATGAAAGATCCTTTTGGGGGAAAAAAGGATTCACAATCCTTTGAAGAAATGATGGGAGTTTGACTGCAGAAATGAAAACTACAGTCAAGAAGCCCCATTCTGAGGAAAGATTTATCTGTTCAGCATCTACAATCTCTTGGTAGAAGATTCTGTTATCACTCTACATGCTGCTTGGAACCAAGGCTTCAGTTTGAGAATGCAAATTCTCTAGAATTGTGTAAGACTGAACAGCAACGGATGACAAAAAATAGAAGAACAGCAGTGCTTTCTTTTCAACCCAGTTTTAAAACTGGCCCAAGTCTCAGGTTTGAACTTGAGAACGTTTCCTTTGTCCTTTCTGACGTTACTGGACGAGGAGGCCCCGTGCCTACTATCTCTGTGCTGGACACCATCTTTAATGATGATATATGGGGGTCCTTTCCCCTCAGCCCTGCTGGGGAGTCAAACGTGTGACGATGCCCGCCTGAGTATCAACAAGCGAATTATAAACTGTGTCAATCCGAGTTAATGCAAAGCTGTAATCCTCTTTAACAAGAGATCAAATCACTGCCATGAGTTATGTTCATTCTGTAATCTGATAAGGAAGAGAGGGAGCCTCTAATAAAAGAGTAATGGGAGCCTTTAATGACGCTGGTAAAAGGCAGCACCAGTGAAAATATTGCTCTTTTCCTGCAGATCAGATCAATGCTGCATATTTGCCCGGACTTGTTTCACCTGTCAGGATAACCTGTGTCTTTTTAGGAGATAAGAAGCCTCAGAGAAAACATCTGTATCTTAACCATTCTTGCATGCAAGTTTTTAACCAACGAAAAATGCTCTATGGAGACGGTATTTCGGGGGTTATTAGCTGATGTGCTCTCAAACGCTGAGCAAACTACACCAGAATATTCACCATGACCCACTGCATATTTCTATTAAATAAAGGGGTAAAGTTAGCAAGGGGAGTCAAAAATGGTCTAAGTAACCTCTGGGTTACCAATTGGGGGAAAAGAATATCATCAGTAGAGTGGTAGAATGTGCCCATATTTAGGGTGCAGACCCACACACAAAAATGGCAAGTCGAAGATAAATTGCCTGTACAAATTCTATTATACCAAGGCACCTCAAGAACGACGTGGCAGTGATGTTGACAAAGCACTTTACAAGGCTGGGTTACATTTGTACATTTCTTTTTTAAAATTCCAGATGTAAAACAATAATGTATTTGGTGCTTAGTAGTTATCACTAAAAGATCCTCTCCTTATTCTGTTTTAATGCCAGCAGCTTTATACAAGGAGAGGGAAAAGTGGGTTTTTTATTTTGGGGGAGAGAATCGGGGCCTAAAATGAAAATTCTTGCTGTTCTTATTGGGAATTTCTTTAAGTTCTTGAAAAGGAATGGAGTATCTATAAAATATTAATATTGCTATCATTTTTTAATAAGAAAAAAAGCTTTTTAGGAAAAAACAATAACCCACTCTTTTAATGAACAGTACCAGAATTGGGTTTATCTAATAGCTGCTCTCTGAAGCAGCAGTTAACGCAAGGCAAACACCAAGTTCTCTGGTGTACATCGAGCTGATTGTTGCCACTCTGACCTGTTCTGCGCTAACAACGAAACCCAGGCCAACGGCCTAAGTGGTTCACATGGACGCCCTCTCCCAGAGCTGAGGCAGGGCCAGTTCTGGGGAGCACGTCTTGACCTGTCTCAGAGGTCTTACTCAGAATTTGCTTCTCACTACTTGTCACACTAGCATTTATTATCTGACCTAGCTCAACACAACAAGTGGAAAGAATTAACTTCTTTAAAAGTCTGCCTCAGAGGGTCTTTCAAAAACACAGGTGAAAAACAGATGATTATTTCCACAACCTCCAAATTCTTCATTTTGTTAGAACCATAATAAGAGATCATCTGAATTTTTACTTCATGCTCCCTCTGCTCTAACAGCACTCCAGGCGTTTCACAACTTGTAAAGTAAGCTGTTTCTAAAACATCCTTGATAAGCTTAGAATAACTTCAATAGTCAAGAGAAGTGAATAGCAATCCTGCATATCATGCAAGTAACATACTGACCTGTTCTTGGTGGTGACAATACGCTTAGAGGGATTCTCCACCAATGAGATATCAGGCCTCTTCTCCCCTTAGCCCACTGATAACTCGGTCTCTACAGTATCACACGGGACTTTGCCCTCGTAGCAAAGATGACTCTGAAGGGCAAACAGTAGCTGTTCTGGGAGCTGAGCTGCCCCATGCCAAGAGCATCGAGAGTTTAAGAGCCAGCGATCTAAAATTTTTAGACTCGTGGTAATCTCCTCCCTTGCACGTAAACACAAAAGACCTGGGCAAAGTGGCATTTCTCTTGTTCTCTCTCAACACTGGGAATGTTCATTAGGCCTGCAACAGAAACCACCTGCCTGCCTCATAATGGAGTGAAGACCTACTGGACCAGCACACATAAAGTATCAAAGGTTACAGGAAACTTTCACCAACAAAGGAGACCTGAAGGCACCTAAAAGCATTTAAATCAGTATCCAAAGTTTATCTAGAAAAAAATGCCCCTGAAAGGGAATTTGTTAACACAAGAACCCAAACTGAGCTGCTCTGCATTTAAAAAGGGTTTTTTAAAAAATAGACCACTTAAAGAAAAAAATTCCTAGCATGAGAAAAGAATATGTATCAGCAGAAATTAACTAATTAGATAACACTACACAGACCACACCACAAGAAAAACAAAACGAAGATGCCACTACCTCTTTAAAGATCCTTTTAAAGAGCGGGCCAGCCTGGTGGCGCAGCGGTTAAGTTCCCGTGCTCCGCTTTGGCAGCCCAGGGTTCGCAGGTTCAGATCCCAGGCGCGGACCAATGCACTGCTTGTCACTGATGCACCGCTTGTCAAACCATGCCATGGTCGCATCCCATATGAATCAGAGGAAGATGGGCACAGATGTTAGCCCAGGGCCAGTCTTCCTCAGCAAAAAGAGGAGGATTGGCAACAGATGTTAGCTCAGGGCTGGTTTTCCTCACAAAATAAATAAATAAAAATAATAATATAAATAAATAAAGATCCTTTTAAAGATAGTACTTCTTTCTCCACTAAGGATATTTTAATAGTCTGTGTTAAAGATCTCTTCTCTCCCTTAATGAGAGCTATGTTCCAGTTTCAATTGTATTTGACCAAGTGCAAATTTTGTGAGCTCAAACTGGATAAGGGCTATAGGGGATTCAAGGACGAGTAAGAGTACTCGGATTCCCCCTGGCACTCCAAAAACACCAAACACCAGGTATTAATCCAACTTAGGCATAGTATGGAACAATAAACTGGAACCAAGAAACAAAGAAAGAAAAGAGAAGGGCTTCTCTCTCCAGATCTGGGTAAAGTAGGAACCATAGGTAGAGCTGCCTCTGGGAATAAGAAATCAAAAGGGCGGGAAAATTTATGTTATGTGTATTTTACCATGATTAAAAACGGCAGGGAGGGAAGCTAGTCGGGTATTAAAAAGCTAGTTTTGTCCATACAGTCCACAAGGCAGACACCATAAGGGAGAGAGGATCTTTCATTTATATACTTCAATAGAGAAATAATCAGGACCTTCCCACCTCCTATTATATGAATAATTTTCAAAATGAAAATGCCCTTGTTTTCTGTTGATAAAAAGCAATACAAGCTTATTGTAAAAAGATTCAAACACTACAGAAATACATAGACTAGAAAGTAAAATGTGCCTTCTGCTCCACCCCACTCAGCAACAAACACGAGAAGAGTCTGGTGCACCCTGTCCCAGAGCTTCTCATTTTTTAATGACAACTAATATGAATGCGTTCTCAAGGCAGATCAGAGCTAAATGGAAATATAAAAGAAATATATAAAAAAGGGAGACTGAAAGTCTCCCTTCATCCTCTTCCTCATCCCAGTCCCTTCTCTGTAGGTAAACATTTTTCATATTATGATGTATGGTCTTCCCAGGCATTTTCCTAAGCACTATAACATACATATATGTATGTGACATACATATCTGTTTAATTTTTATTTTAAAAACGGTCATATTGTAAGAACTGTTTTAACTCAAAAAGTGGGATTATAGTATTTTGTAGCCTACTTTTTCCACTTAATATTCTGTTAATACATATAGCTCCACTTCCTCCTTTAACAGCTGTTTATACTTTCATTGTATGATTTTCTGTGATTTATTTAATTAGTTCCCTGTTGATGGTCATCTGGATTGTTTCTTATTTTTCCCTATTATATCTAAACAATATTGCAATAAAGATCCTTGGTACAAACATATTTGCCCACTTGCTATTTCTTTAGGTCAATTTCTAGAAGTAGATTTTTCTGGGTCAACAGATATACATGCATTTAAAATTCTGAAACATATTGCCAAACAGGCCTCCACAATGATTGTGCCAATTACATTCCCAACAACAATAAATGAAAGTGTCTGTTTCCTCACACCATCGATTACTAATCTTTTGATGTTTTCCAATTTAATAAGGAAAAAAGGAAATTTCATTGTTTTAATTTGTGCTTCTTTGGTTAACGAGGTTGACAGACTTTATGTTTTTTGGCCATTTGAGATTTTTCTTTTATGATTTCTAAGTTTGCTTGTTGACATGCATTGCCCATTATTTTTATTGGGATATTCTTAGAGATTTGTAAAAACTCTTTACATAGTATTATTACATACTAAAGTAATATGTCATATATTGATCTTTTTCTTTCCAATTTGTCATTTACTTATAATTTTGTTTTTGATGTCTTTTTCAATGTGACTTTTATGTAGTCAGATCTATTAATATTTTCCCTTATGCTTTCTGGCCTTGGTGTCATGCTTCAAAGTCCTTCTCTACCTCAAAATCATAAAAAATTCTCTATTCATATATACACGCCAAGAATGACATATCTGTAAGTAAGCAAAACCAAAACTATTCACTTGAAGAAGAGTAGTATGCACTGATACTGACATTCTAACAATTATGAAAGTTTCCCCTTCCTCAATGATATTTTGTGGTGTACAAAGTGGGACACAAAACACACAGATTATTTCCACAAAACAGTACAAGATTATTCCAGTTATGGAATTACCTAAAGAAAAACAAAATAGGCCAAGCTACGACTACCTCCTTCTTCAGATAAAGTAACAATATCTACTGGCCCTGGAAGTTTTAATACTAGAAGCAGAAAGAGCTAATACTCAGTTACTCTACCCATAGTTAATCTGGCCTATTCAGACCATGGAGCATGAGCAGTAATGTGATGTATGCCTCTGCACCCTTAGGAAACACAATGGAAACTGGAGTGCACTTCGGTAAAAACAAATGCTCAGTTCTCCAGCTACAAGACTTATATTAAATTCCTTGTTAAGTGGCTAAACTAACGGGAGAACAATGCTGATACTTAGCAATCAGTTCAGAGGATAGCTTTTTTTCCCCACAAATACTGAATGATACAAGGACTGTTACTCAACAAACTTCTCCCAACCCCTTCTCCCCTGCCTGCTCTACCTGAAGGGGCAATTTAACATAGTTCTGGCCAATGAGATAGAATTTTGTTGGAGGGGATTCTGGGGAGCTTTTACTTTTCTTATGAAAGAAAACAGGTATGGCTGGCACCACTCCTTTCCTCTTCTTGCCTCAAATGCATGTTTGATGGCTGAAGCTGCAGCAGCTGTCTTGGGACCACAAGGGAAAGACCAAGAGATGTTGGCCCTAATGTCACTGAGAAGGGAAAATTATCGCAAATAATTGCCTGCTACCCCTAGAATTATTCTGTCAGAAAAATAAACTCTCATTTGCTTATGCCTCTGTAGTCAGGTTTTATGTTTCTTACAGACCAAGCCCAACATAATCCTACATAATACAGTCATTTTCAAATAATCTTTATGTCCAGCATATGGTAGACCCTCAAAAATTATGAATGAATAAATATAATTCTGGAAAACTAAGTGCCCCTGGGGCATTAGGTGATTCAAGAAATATCACAACTAAGAATGACAAAAACTTGATTCCCAAATGATCTAGTAGTATTCAAAATCACTGTATTCAAAAGATGTTACTAATATTTAAACTAGGTTTCACTTTATGCCTGGGATAAAAATGTTACCTTAATGGGTTTTAGTTTTTAAGCATCTAGTTTTCCTTTTCCATTGAATAATTTTTTTATGTCATTCTAACAGAGAATCTAAGATGTGCTCATTTTACTCTGTAATTTTTCAAAACAGACTAGATCCAGAGATGAATGAAAAAAACCAACCAGGCATAAGCATTCACTTGCAAAGCAGAGGAGAGCATATGAGGTCACGAAGTTCTGGGTATAAATGTACTGAACAAAAGCAAACAAAAAATAATCACTGTGTTCCACTAAGCTTGCAGATCTACTACTTTTTAACCAGGAGTGGGGGTGGGGAGGAATCTGACGGGGTTTAGCAGCAAACCAAACACTCTAAAACAAAAGGTTAAATGTAGTTGGAGTGATAAAACTGGCAAAACCCACAAGTGCCTACCTTATAACCAATCATTTCACTTGGTAAAGATTTATGTTTAAAAACGTCTACCACAGCATTATTTACGATGATAATTTAAAACAATTTAAATTTCCAATAATTAGTGAATGGCTAAATAAATATTATAAAAATATTACGGTCATTTAAAATTTTTGAATAATTTTAATAACATGAAAATGCTCACAGTATACAAAACATTTAAAGAAAAAATTCACAATAGTAGAATATAATTTTAATTATATAAAAAAGAAAAACAAGAACATGCTGACAGGGGACTCACAGACTGAAAGGAACTCTTCTGAGATGTTAACAGTGGTGATCTCCTGTGCACGTGTACACGTGTACAGACACACTTCCTAGCTCTGTACCCTCAGAGGGCCTAGAAACAACGAAACCCAGTAACAAAGAGCACCCCAAGCACCCAGATCTTGGTTTCTAAATACCACAATCCACTAAAAAGAATCAGGGCTCCTTGCAGAAAGACTGATTGATTTCAGGGCTGGAACAGGGAAAGTATAACATGAGCCTAGAATACCTTGTTGTGCCAGAAGTAAGGAAGTACCCAAAGAATGATCAGGACATCTCAAAAGGACACGAGCCAGCTCGAAGGGGTTTCCATTAATCCGAGATCATTTTAAAGCAAAATAAATAATGACAGTAACAGATTATGATCAATCTAATAAAATAGGAAAGCATGAGTCTATACCAATATAAATGAATGGTAAATAAATGAAGAAGGGATATGGGTAAATAAGTAATATTATAAAAATATTATGTTGTAGTAGAATGCCAACTAATAAACATAGAAAGAATTCGTCTTCAAAATATGCTTATCTCTGAATTATAATGAGTATACTTTCTTCTGTATACATTTCAATTTTGTTTCAGCTTTATAAAATGAGCATGGACTTCTTTTGTAAAAACACTAAAAAAAAAAATCCTCAACAGCAGCCTGAACAAACACAACCTAATGCACATCTCTAGAGCCATTTTAAAAAGAAGAGCATATGCATAAAACCCCCAAACACATAAAGCAAGTGTATGTGCTGTCCTGACCCATCTGTGTAGAGAAGAGCTCAGATGTCCTAGGCAGGTGGCTAAAGTTAAAAACAAAACAAAACAGCAAAAACAAACAACCACCAGCAGCACACTGAGATTTATGGAAATTTTGTTTTGGTTTTACAGTAATTATGGGAGTGAAGAGATGTGACAAGGACCCTTGCTATGATGCCAATGACAAATGGTTAACTGATAAGAAGAAATGGAGAGGGCGACAGGCTGTAGAACAGGTCAATATCAGGCTGTCATGAAGCCATTTGAGACATATAATTAATCTATTACTCACCTGGCATCATCATTCATTGTAGTATGGTCAATAGGTGCCATGAAGCTCAGCAGCTTGCTAAGGACATGAAACCTAAATAAAGCAGGAAACAAATAGGCAGCAACATTAGTAACTATTAACCTAGAAAAGGAAACACATTCTACCAGCTAACAAAGTCCAGTACTGATCACAAGAACATTTGGCTCCAGAGTGCAATAGGGAGCAATTCATAGGCACACACCACTCACAACTATATTTTCCCCTAATGCTACAGGAGAAAAGTCAGATAATAGCACATTGTAAATGATAGTAATTTAACACAGATCATTTCTATCACAGCCCTCCCAAAAAAGATACACTTGTGCCCTTGAACGATATACTAACACTTAAACATTACTCCAGGCAAAAGACAGTGAGGACCTGATAACTACATTTTCCTCCTCTACATACATCTTAATCATTTTTTAGTGTCATTAAAGCAACCTACTGGCAGTAGGACAGGTAGAGGTATAACACCCAAATGCAAAACCTCACCACCACCATCACTCACTAGCACTGGTTCCCAGAATCAGAAAAGGCTTCCAGAATTGCACATCATCTTTACTCATTAGCTCCACTGGGTCTTTCTTTCATTTCTTTATATGAAGGAGCACAACTGAGTACATAAATTTCATCCCTAGATCTTCAGTCAAGGTGTTATGGAAATCACCTCCATATTCTACCAATAGAATATGGTAGGAAAAAAAGGGTATTTTTGTATGGAGTGCTTTGAGATCCTTTGGTGAAAAGGGGCTGAACAAACATATGACTTTACACAGACCAAATTATACCAAAGAGAATTTAAAGAAGGTATCCATTTCTGTTCATTATAATAGAAGAAGCTGTATGACAGTATGCATATTAAAATTCTAAGCAAAAAAACTCTTCTTAGACAAAACACTATCCACAAACAAAAACATGATAAATATTTTCATGTGCATAACATTTTACAGCTTTAAAAACACTTTTATACATATCAAATAATTTGATTCTCTACTGTACCAGCCACCGCTAAGCCTCCCAAATTTCATTCACTTTTTTTTTTTTTTTGGTGAGGAAGATTAGCCCTGAGCTAATCCTCTTTTTGCTGAGGAAGATTGGCCCTGGACTAACATCCGTGCCCATCTTCCTCTACTTTATATGTGGGATGCCTGCCACAGCATGGCTTGATAAGTGGTGTATAGGTCTGCACCTGGGATCCGAACCTGGGGTTCACAGGAGTGGAGGTACCATAACATATTTTCATATTTTGGAACACTTATATTGCTTCCAATTCTTCACTTTTTGTAAGATGCAAAAACAAAATCTCTGTGCATCATACTTATTTTTATAAATGTCTCTTATCTCCTAATTATAAAAATATATAATTCTTATAAAAAGAATCCAAATACAGAAATGTATAGAGAACTAACAAATCCCCTGTAGTCCTATCTCCCAGAAACAATCACTGTTAAGTTTGACTGTAGCGTTTTCCATATAAAAGACAAACATAAACTTAAGACATTTTTCACATAAAAATGAGATTGTAATAACTTAATATTCTGCATTATGCTTTTTTCCACTGAACCATATGTCATATTCTATTCTTTTTCATAGTTGTAGAGTATTCCATTGTGTCAATATATTATAATTTATTTAATCTCCTATTGATGGGCATTTATATAGCCTGCCCCCTTTTAAAAACCATATTTAACAGTGGTAAAGTGAAGATTCATATACATAAATTATTGTATGTTTGTCCACATATTTCTGAGGAATAAATTCTGAGATGTGAAGTTAATGGTGAATTGAAAGGTATACATATTTAAAATTGAAAAACTGAGCCAAAATGCCCTCCCAAAAGTCATGTTAATGTATGAGAATATAAGTATTCACATAACCTTTTTATTTAAGTATAAAGCATAAGTACTGTTAATAAATGCATTTTATTTTATTTTTTGTTGTTTTGCTGAGGAAGATTCTCCCTGAGCTAACATCTGTGCCAACCTTCTTCTATTTTGTATGTGGGTCACCACCACAGCATGGCTGCCAACGAGTGGTGTAGGTCCATGCCCAGGATCTGAACCCAGGCTGCCAAAGCAGAGCACGCCAAACTTAACCATTAGGCCATGGGGGCTGGCCCCATTTTAATGTCTTTAGGCTTCACCAAACTTTGTTGTCCACTTGCAAAAATCAACACTATTCTTAGCTGTGTCCAAAGATAGGTTTAATTCACTTTCTGGACAAAGACTACGAACTGTTTTTTACAGCTGTGTTGTCTAATCCAGTAGTCACTGGCCACATGTGGCTACTGAGCACTTGAAATGTGGCTAGTCTGAACAGAGATATGCCAAACTGAGACATGCACCAGATTTTGAAGACATGTGATGAAAAAAAGAATGCAAAATATATCATTAATAATTTTTATAATAATAAATTGTTGAAATAATATTTTTGTGTGTGTGTGAGGAAGACCAGCCCTGAGCTAACATCCATTGCTAATCTTCCCCTTTTTGCTGAGGAAGACTGGCCCTGGGCTCACATCCGTGCCCATCTTCCTCTACTTTATATGGGACGCTGCCACGGCATGGCTGACAAGCAGTGCGTCAGCAGGCGCCCGGGATCCCAACCGGCGAACCCTGGGCTGCCAAGCGCGAACTTAACCGCTGTGCCACTGGGGCGGCCCCTGAAATAATATTTTTTTATACATTGGGTTAAATGGAGCATATTATTAAAATTAAGTTCACCTGTTTCTTTTTACTTTTTAAGTGTGGCTACTAGAACTTTTAAAATTACATACATAATAACATTTTTATTGGATGGCACTGCTCTGTGGCATACCTTTACACTTTAATACAATATATTCAATAACTATTAATTGCATGATGAATGACAGGCTTTAAGAAATTATCAGGTTAAAGACGATTTAGTAATGTGTACTTAATGAAATGCATTTCATCTATCTCAGTGCTGCTGAGGATGGATGCATGTTTTAACACTAAAACACGTTTTACCAACCATACTAAGAAAAGATAAATGCAATTTTGTTGCAGAAGAACAGACAAACACAGTAAGACATTTCATTATTAACGGCCTGAAAGTTTGATTAAATCATGATCAGATCTACTTACATAGAATGCTGAGTAAAATACTAATAATCAACAGTTAGTTATAATTATTTCCAGAAACCAAAATATTTCTTTTTTATATAAATTATTTTCTAGCATCCAACTAGCAAGTCTGACAAGGCTGATGCCACTGACCCACCATCATTTAAACTAATGTTTCCACAAGGTAACATTCATCTTTGATATGACATTTCTGAAAATCTTATCTCTCCAACCCTATCACAAACCAAGAGCAAAACTTGCTCACTAGCGGAACCTGGTATCAGTGAGGCAGCCAGCACACCCTAGCAGCTCTCCCTGAGGTCTAATTTAAGGAAGTTATAATATTCTCATCCAGCCTGGGCCACTTGTGTAATCCTTCAGGGCAGAATTCTAATGTAGCCAAGATATCATTTTGGTGCCTGTGTAGGCCAGGTGGTCCTGCCTAGAGAAACAACTCAACAGCCACAGGTTAGAAGCATGGGCTCTGGAATCAGACCAATTAGCTCAAATCCCAGTTTGCTACTTAATAGCTCTGTAACACTCCGTGAGTTACACTTATCTTCTCTAAGTATTTTATATAAATTAGCTAATTTGGGGCCAGCTCAGTAGTGCAGTGGTTAAGTTTGTGCATTCCACTTCAGCGGCCTGGGGTTCGCAGGTTTGGAGCGTGGACCCACGCACCACTTATCAAGCCATGTTGTGGTGGCGTCCCATTTACAAAATAGAGAAAGATGGGCACAGATGTTAGCCAGGGCCAATCTTCCTCAGCAAAAAAGAGGAGGATTGGCAATAGATGTTAGCTCAGGGCCACTCTTTCTCACCCCTCCCCCCCAAAATTAGCTAATTTAATCTGCATAACAATCCTAAAATGTGACTTTTATTATTACACTTTTTCACAGATGAGGAAATTGAAGCACAGAGATGCAAAGTGCCCAAAGTCTCAAGGCCACTAAGTGGAAGAGTCAGATTTCAAACCTAAACAGTTTAGCATCAGAGCCTGTGCTTTTTCTACCTCTGCATGTAAACTGCTTAGCAGTGCTTGACAGTGAGAGTTTTATAAATGTTAGTTATCACTATTGCTATAAATAAAGATCACTCTGATTCTGACCACATCCCACACATTCATGGTTACAAGGAGAGCCAGGTGAATACGGACGACAGAACTGCAAAACAATTCAAAACACATGACCTTATTTATTACCTTTCTTCTTACTTTTTCTTTTGCAATAATTTTAGACTTATAGAAAAATTGCAAAAACAATGCAGAGAGTTCATGTATACCCCCACCCAGCTTCCACTACTGTTAACAACTTACATAAATATAGTGTAATTATCAAAATCAGAAAATTAACATTGGTACAATACTATTAAGTAAACTATAGACCTTATTCAACTTTTACCCATTTTTACCCTAATGTCCTTTTCTTTTCCAGGATCCAATCTAGGACCCTACATTGCACCCAGGTGTGTTGTGACGTCTCCTTAGTCTCCTCCAAGCTGTGACGGTTCCTCAGTCTTCCTTGTTTTTCAGTGACTCACTACACTCTTACAAATAAAGTCCAAATTCTTAGCATGGCCATGATCTAGCACTCACTTATTCATATAGCCTCATCTCCTGCCTTTCCCCCATATCTACTCTAAGTCTCTACCAAAACAAATTAATTGCAGTTCCCAGAATGGCCATGCACATTCTCAAGTCTGCGTTTTTGCAAACGTTATTCTTTTTGGTCTTTCCCTGGGCTAAATAACTCAGTTCTTTCCAGTCTGCTCAGTGTGAAGCGTGGATGTTGCATCTTACAGAAAGTCTTCCAGAGTAGTCTGCATTCCCGAATCAGGTAACCCAAGACCAGGATGCTCTCTACCACAGCACTTCCCACACAGCATCACTGTCTGCTTATTGTCTGCCATCCTCTCCATACACG
This sequence comes from Tapirus indicus, assembly GCA_031878705.1. Classification (NCBI taxonomy): domain Eukaryota; kingdom Metazoa; phylum Chordata; class Mammalia; order Perissodactyla; family Tapiridae; genus Tapirus; species Tapirus indicus. Next base: position 24,923,032 of record CM062932.1, read on the forward strand.
AGCTCCTTGAGGGCAGAACGGGTCTTACCCAGCACCTAATATTGTTCCTAGAACTTCAGAAAGAACCCTTCTTACATTTTAGTAAACCATTTCTTATATTTTACTGTTAGCCGCTGTTTAAATAGGATGTTTCCTGCTTGCCTGTTGCCAGAATAAGATTTTAAGTGCCTCTGGATTTACACAGATGTGGGAATCTAAATCACTATCAAAATGCTACAAAAACAGAAGTATATAACTGCAGTGACACATACCCCTAATGAACAGTTTAATGAGGTTAGTTTAATAAATTAATATAAGAAAAGCAGTCCAATGACTGGGAAAGGAGGGCCTGCAACCACCTAACTTCGTCTCTATTAATGACGTCTCTCCCTCTAGAACCTGTTATGGACCAGGAGAGGTACAGCGAGCCCCAGAGCCCCAGCCTTGGTGGTTACTAAGACGTTACACCTTGTGCTGAAAATTCCTGGTGATTTAATCAATAAAGTGTAATTTCTAGAGAAATAAACAAAAAGGATTTTGTTGAAAAAAAAAGAAAAGTAGTTGCGATTAAAACAAAATCTTGTTTTTAATTTCAACCTGATAAATAACAACTCTGATAAATTTATTTTGATTTGGGAAACAAGAGACCCACATTCTCCTTGCCATGCTAGAAAAGTACTCACTTCTCCAACACTCATCCAGATTTCTTTATCTGTGTTATGTTTACAGCCACAGCCACTTCTCATTACCTGATGTGCATGTTAATTCTACTGTCATAATCATCCAAAAACATTTTCTGGCTGACTAATGTCTACAAGGCACCACAGTAGATAATAAGATGGGAATTGTCTTAAAGGATAAAGCTGCACAATTCCTGCCCTCAAGGGGCACACAAATATAGCTACTTGCCCCAATAGTTTTAAAATTCATAACAATAATGTAGAAAAGGCATTTTTTTCCTCTCTCAATTCTTTTGAAGACTGTATATTTGCAACAGCAATGCCAACAGATAAACACAAGAGAAACCAAAGAAACTAACATTTTTGAATGTTTACTATGTACCTGACACTTACACGTTATTTTAATCCTCACACCAATCTATACAGTAGGGATTATTATCTCCACTCAGTAAATGAGGAAAGTGAGGCAAAGAGAATAAAGAACAGTCAAAAATCTTATAGCCAGTCTCCTGATTTGAAATCCTGGCTCCTCCCCCGAGAGAACATATATAGCCTTATAAAGCTATAATTTTAAAAGTACAATATTGGAGAAAACTTTGATCTCATAATTAAAGAACTCATTCAGCCTGACCAATTATAAAGTACTATTAGTAACACTCGTCTTTAAATCCTTACGGGGTGGGGGTGTAGAAGAGACAGGTACAAAAGAGGCATATATGTGAGTGAGCAAGTAAATGAACACTAGGCCAGGAGACTGACCTGCTCTTGGAATAATAATAGCAATAATAATGGCAACAAATACTTCTGTAGTGCTTACTGGGTAGCTGGCACTGTTCTAAGAGCTGCATGTATACTTACTTAATCCTCACAGCAACCCTACAAGTCTGGTACTATCGTCACCCCCATTTTGGAGATGAAGAAACCAGCAGAGAGAGTTTAAGGGTCTTGCCCAAAGTAGCCACCAGCCAATGTCAAAGCTGGGATTCAAATCCAGGTAGTTGGGCTCTCGAGTCCATGCTCTTAGCCATTACACTGAAAACGAACCTGGAGAAGTATGAAGATTTGGAAATTTCAACATATAAAAAAAGTTAAATTGGGGCCGCCCGGTGGCGCAGCGGTTTAGTCCGCGCTTGGCAGCCCGGGGTTCGCGAGTTCGGATCCCGGGCGCCCGCCGACGCACTGCCTGTCAGCCATGCCGTGGTGGCGTCCCATATAAAGTGGAGGAAGATGGGCACGATGTTAGCCCAGGGCCAGTCTTCCTCAGCAAAAAGGGGAGGATTGGCGACGGATGTTAGCTCAGGGCTGGTCTTCCCCACAAAAAAAAAAAAAAAAAAAAAAAAGGTTAAATTATAACAATTTAGGCTGAGATTTAAGAAAAGTGACTGAATCAAAAGATGATGAAAAGCTACTTTGCACTTCTGCAAAGTTAAAGAAAAATAAGCATTTCCTGATGAGTTTTGTTAAATACTAAAACAGGTTAATTAAAATAGTTGTGAAATCTGCTTCTCTGAAGATATTTAAAAATGAGATAGATCCACATTTGTCTAAAGGGAATTTAATGACAGGCAGGCTCTAGTAAGGATGTGGGATTAGCTATCTGCCTAAAACCGTCCTAACACAATGAGTAAGATTTTTTTAACATGCACCTGAATTACAAGTAGTTTCTTTGACACTGAGGCTTTGTGTGAATGATATTATGTAAGATTCTTTGTGACTATATATATATATATAAGTCTAAAAGCATCGCAATGTCACTTCCTACTCTTGCTCCTTCTTTTGTCTGCACACTTAGAAGACTCCTTAAAGAGCTCACAGCATTGATGGGTTTCCTACAGTCAGAAATTTCTCTATTTTCTCATAAAAATTATATTTCTCATCTCATTTAAGCACATTGTTAATCTTCTCTGGAATCCCTCATTTATATCTTTTTAGCATACTGTGTACATGTATGGCATCATGAAAATAGGCCAATATAATCCTGTTCTAAATAAGATGCCAAAATAAAATTTTTATATTGTTCTACAAAATTCACTTTTTAAAACTAAGAGAATTTCAACTCTCGTCTTATTTTCTTATTATTTCTCTTTAGGAGAAATGCAAATATTATTTAACCCATCCACTCACAACAAGAGAACAAAAAGTAACTGAAACTCTATCTCCATTTCAGAGTAAGAAAAACTACATCTCAAAAAAGCCTTAAATCTTGTTTTAGTTATTTTTCTGACCCTTAAAAATGGAACCATCAGAAGAAATAGCAAAATGACATAATAGCCAAAATGGAACAGAAGAGATGTGACATATCATGTTAACATTATTTCTAAAAATTAACTCACCGAAGTTTCCTTCCTTTGCTGGCTTTCCTATCTACTTTCTTGTGGATTTTGCTTCGTAACTTCTGGATTGCAAGCCACTGCCTGGGAAATTCACAAGCAATGTTATGCATCATCACTAACAGAAATAGTTATACGTGTTGACAAATTGGAATTTTTCTCACTAACAACCCTGCAGAAAGAAATCATCAACCTATATCAAGTTCCTCATGATAGTCTGGGGCCAAAGCGACTAATCAATTGAACAGGATTTGTGCGATGGTAAAAAAACAAATGGCAGCTGGGAAATTCTACAGCAAATTTGGTTAACAATGCTCCTTAGATTTGGAGTTGCTGTGACAAGCACTAAATCTACCAGTCTGCAGGAAAACCCATCAAACTCAGTAAAGCTGCTTGGGTTTGCTTTTAATGTTTTAGCTATGCAGCATGTTCTTTTACTAATATTGCAACTGCTGTTTGGTTTGAACACATGAATCCTTCAAATCTAATTTTCCCTTTGTTAATATCCAACTGCTTTTTCTTGTGCTTTCCAAGTTTTGCTAAGTTTTAATAATTATCCACTACTGATACTAGTTTTACAGTCATTTTATTTAATTTTCATTTCGTCTATAATATTTCAGAATGTGTTGCTAAAAGGTAAGGGCTCTTTTCCCTCAATATAATCTCAATACCACTGTCACACCTAAAAAAAGTTAACAATAATTCTTTACTATCAAATATTCAGTCAGTCATACTATGAAATATTCAAATTTCCTGGATCATCTCAATTTTACAGTTGGTTTTTTGAATCAGGATCCAAACAAGGTTCATATATTCTGCAGTCATTTTAGGTTAAATGGAATTAATTTTTCAAATAAAGGATAATACTGGGCTAAGAAAATCTTCATAAATTGCTCATATGAACAAATGTGGAAAAAAAAAACAGCAGCAGCTAGTCATCTTACCTGATTTATAAAACGAAAACTCAACATCAGAAAAGAAAAATCTTGGGAAATCCAATTACTGTAATCTTAATATAATCTTAATTACCATAATCTATTTTATTGTAAAGTCAGATAAATGTACAATATAATCACCACTTAAATGCAATTTGCTCTATCACATTAAATTTATAGTGAACAGCTCTCTATAGCATCCCAGAGATAGACAAAATATCAACATCCTATCCTAAAATTCAAATATTTTACTCAAATAAAATTATTTCATCAACACAAATTTTTCGCTGTGTTCTCAAAATGCTGCTCTGCCCAGAAGCCCATTCTGGCACGTGCAGCTTTTGTTTCCTTTCATGCTTTTGCAAATTATGGCTCATGGCTATTTAAATGTACACTATTCATTAAGTAGCACTCTAAATGCCCTTTTTATTTTCCAACCACAGGATGAAGCATACACACAAGAGCCTTCCTTCACTACTTTACATTCTACCCTGACATCTGGGTAATGGTGCCATGTTCCATTCCTAATTGTGCTGAAGCTTTTACTGAAGGGGTGAGGTCTAAATTAGGGCAGACTCTAACAAAGCAGATTCGAATGTGAGCAAGGAACCTGTTGTGCACAGTGCCACATTCTGACAGCTGAGAGCACACATTTGGGTGGTTGCTTTTTATTCACTAGTCAGAGATTGATACAGATACAATCACAATCCAAACCAGAGAGCAAAGAGCATAAGAAGGACTTCATAAAACAAACACATATAGGTATTTTATAATCTCTTATTCAAACTGCACTTCAAGCAATGTAGGGTAAACAATTAGGATTTCCATCACTTTGTCTTTCTAGTTTTTATTATCTTGCTTAACTTTTATAATTATAGAGCCAATCTCTGCCTTGGAGACGGAATTAATGAACTCAAAGGGAGAAACTATTACATAGGCTGCTTGCATGAACAGAAAGCCATATCTAAATTACCTTCCCATGGCCACCTGATCATTGGGATCCAAGGAGCTGGTCTTCCGTTCTATGAGTTCTCGAAGGAGCTAGAGAAAAAAGGAAAGCCATTGATTTATTCATCATCTCCCAGCACCAACTGACTTTAAAAGGACACAGTAGGAATTCGGAATGGGATAGTGACAGCTCTAAAACTACAATCAATAAGGGACAACCCAGTGGCAAGAGCATGACTGAATTCCCATTAACCCTTTCATATTTATATATCTTTAAAAAGGAGGCTATGGCAATAGCTGAGCACAGAAGTCCATTTGGAAGACTTATTGTACTGCAGTTCATTTCAAATGGATCAATGAGTGTGCAACATTCCCTTCATTGTTTTTATGATTAGTTTTGTCCACCTCATCGATATCAATGGAGAATCTTTAAAAGGTCAGGTGGGAAGGGCTGTGTGGCAAAAAGGAAAATGCATCAGCTTCTCACCAATAGGATAGTGGTACACGGTTAACTTCTGACCTATAACCTCCAGCAGTCAGGAGGGTCTTCGCCAGGCAAAAGCCTTTATTATATATAATTAAAACTACAGACTTCATCCTCTTGCTTTCTACAGCTAGTACTCTACCATGGTCACTAGTAAGTGATTTAACCATATATGACATCAACACATTCACAGCCACAACAATTTTGAGAGGGAACTTGAAGAAAGTCTTATGTGCGTACTGCAAGTACAACACAGAGAACCAGTCTCTCATCCTATACAATTAACTCCATGGGAACTCTAAATTACTCTCCTACTCTCCTCTTAATCCTGGGTAGTCCACTGCACGCAATCGAAGTCTAAATCTATATCTTTCAAACAGACTTAAGAATTTGCATTGGATCTTAAAATCCTAGGTGAAGGGAAGCAATGGACTTAAGAGTTAAACATTAAAGGAGGAGAATTTTAAATTACAATAATAAAACTAGATATCATCTCTCCTATATAAGTGCTATATGGAGGGAAATAGCAGCAGAGATTAAAATTCCAAAAATCTTCTGAGAGAAATCTAAGAGAAGACACTAAAATAAACTAGTTCCTGCTAATCATCTGTCAATAACACACGTTTGACTCTAAAACTTGTTTCTTCACAAAAATAAGTAATTATTTTGTAGGTAAGGCATGGTAGCAATATAATTATCTCACCAAGTTAAATAGCTGAAGTCTGTGGGAGGATAGAGAAGAAAGAATAAATTCCTATGAAAGTAGTTCACTCTCTAATTTTCATTTGTTTATATACGTAGGCACTAGAAGAATTGCAAAATGGAAAAGGATATCTCAATCGCAATTTAAAAAAAACTTCTGTGATGTTTTTTCATTTGCTTATTTTGGACATTACTACAGCAATTACGTTTAAAAATGCAGGGACCAGAGGCCACTGGTTTATTATCACTAGAAAACAGCAAGCTATTTCTCTACCCTGTTTATCTGATTGATTCCCAACATCTTTCTGGCAGCCAATCTATCAGTTTATCTCTCCTACTTCATCACAGTCACTTCTGGCAGCTAAATACAAGATCCAAATCCAGTGTTACACAGACATACGACACAGTAAACCTGTGTAACACTGCTACTCTGTAAACAGCTGCCCTTAAGGCTAAGCAAAAATGGGCTTCTGGTTCCTAGTCAATATTCTGTCAAAAGCAAGGTTGGGAGGGAGAAGGGGGAGAGGTTAATAAGAAAAGAATAAAAAAAATAAGAGAAAGAAAGTAATAAAAAGGAAGGAAAATAATGGAACAGTTGCATCTCGTTGCCCTTACCTTGTTCCAGCCACATAAGAGATTTTACAACAACCATTCCTGTTTTCCTAATCATCTCTGATCCCTGGAGACTGGGGCCGTCATGGCCACTGGGAGCAAGTGCTCATAGAAGGCTGCCCCAGCACAACAGGGGTGATCCTCTGAAGAAAGCCCTATATGCCCTTCTCGAAGGCTGGAAACTGGGGCCGCACAACTGCAGTGGATCTCTTACACTTGCAGGGGTCTCTGCATTCAAACACCATGTTGGTGTGGCACTGACTTCCAAGCGCTCTGTGCACTTTACTTATTCTGGGTTGCATTTCCACTACCCAAGGGCCTTGCACAGCTATTCTTGGTCATTCATGATTAGGAAGATAGTTTTATTAGTCTATCTGGCCAAGTCTAGTTTATTCAGTCCAGTGTTTCAGAAGATGCTGTTATGTACAAGGTAAGAATAAGAAAGTAGCAAGAAAATATAAGTAAACAAACTAGTCACATGGCGACTGCTATTTCCCACAGCTATTACGATCACTGGGTTTAAATTTAATTAGGAAAACTGCTTTCAAAAAAGTTGCTGAAAAATGAAGCTTTAGGGATATTGCTCAAGAATTTAATTTTGCTTCTCAGTTCAATTTTTATAGCTTAATTTTATGAACAAACTTTTCCATTAAAATTCAGGTTTCTGTTAGTTATTGGAGTTTTTTTATTTCAACAATGATGAGACAACATTTGCAATTTTCTATGTGACTTAGAAATGGAGAGATGTATGAAATATTTTTGTTCTAGTCTGTTATAATTCCTCCAGAGAAAGAGTTAATTCAGAAAGGCTTAATTGTTCCTCTAGTTCTAGAGGAAAAATCATAGTTAGATGTAGTTAGGTTTCCAGGTCAGCCCACAAAAACCTATTTAACCCATAACAACATATATGAGGAATAGCACTGAGAGTTCTATTCAGCATCTAATCAGAATTTATAAAACACTGCCTAGAAAAACGTATGCCAGAATCAGTTAAAAATGGCAGATTGAAGGGGCCACCCGGTGGCGCAGCGGTTTAGTCCGCGCTTGGCAGCCCAGGGTTCGCGGGTTCGGATCCCGGGCGCCCGCCGACACACTGCTTGTCAGCCATGCTGTGGCGGCGTCCCATATAAAGTAGAGGAAGATGGCACGGATGTTAGCCCAGGGCCAGTCTTCCTCAGCAAAAAGGGGAGGATTGGAACAGATGTTAGCTCAGGGCTGGTCTTCCCCACAAAAAGAAAAATATAAAAAATAAAAATGGCAGATTGAACACATTAGTTTATCTCTTCTCCCTTCTCAATCCCTCTAAAAGACAGTGGAGGAATAAAATAAATGAGAAAAGAGAAAGGGAGAGCTAATGAGAGGAGATTTTCATAAATTTTTCAAAGACAGTCAGGAGACGGAGGAGTAAAAGGAAGTTATCACCCAAGTGCCCAGAGGGAATAAAGGTGAGGGAGGAGCTAATTAGGCCCACAGAATCCCTGAGAGGATGAGCTCTTAGAGTGGCAGCTACCACGAAAGGTGGAGGTTCAGCAGGGAGCAGAACCACTGGGCTTTCTCCATTGTCCCACAGCCAAGTGACTAACCCCCTCTACCACCTCCTCTCACTGGAAAAGAAGTTTGGGTTTTTTGGGGGTTTTTTTGGTGAGGAAGATTGATTGGCCCTGAGCTAACATCTGTTGCCAATCTTTTTCTTTTTGCTTGAGGTGAGCTAACATCTGTGCCCATCTTCCTCTATTTTGTATGTGGGATGCCGCCACAGCATGGCTTGATGAGTGGTGTGTAGGCCTGTGCCCGGGATTCGAAACTGCAAACCCCGGGCCGCTGAAGCAGAGCACACAAACTTAACCACTACGCCACTGGGTCAGCCCCCAGAAAATAAGTTTTATTCTCCGGAAAAAATGAGCCACAGAAGCTCCAGACTGAGGGATATGAGGCAGGGGCTAGATGAGGTACAAGGGAAAGGCACTATGCTAATCTCTGGGACCTTCTGCCTCCTTTCCCTATCCTATCCAGTATTCCCTCCTTATCCACAAGGCATACATTCAGGACCCTCTCTGGATGCCTGAAACCACAGATAGTACTGAACCCTATATTTATTGTTTTTTCCTATACATACATACCTATGATAAAGTTTAATTTATAAGTCAGGTACAGGAAGAGATTAACAACAACAACTAATAACAAAATAGAACAATTATAACAATATACTGTAATAAATGTTATGTGAATGTGGTCTCTCTCTCCCTAAATATCCTATTATACTGTACTCGCCCTTTTTTCCTTGTGATGATGTGAGATGGTTAAATGCCTATGTGATGATATGAAGTGAGGGGAATGACGTAGGCACTGTGATGTAGCGTTAGGCTACATTGATCTTTTGATGATACCTCAGAAGGAGGATTATCTGCTTCTGGACCATGGATGACTGTGGGTAACTGAAACCGTGGAAAGCGAAACCGCAGATAAGAGGGGACTACTGCATACAGAATGCTAGCACCCAGATACAAAATTTCCTATGCAGGAGAGCAGAGGAATCATTTCTGGGGAAACTGCCTCGTCAATTCTCCCTCTCCCCAAAAGATAAGATTTCCAAGTTCTGACATTTGAGAGTATTCCCAACCAAGAGGTTAGTTCACAGCATAATTATAGTTAAAGGAGCCAAAAAGTTCTGCTCAGGTTTTGAATGCCTTACTCTTTTCTTCTTCTTCTTGTTTTTTGTTTGTTTGTTTGTTTGTTTTTTGCTGAGGAAGATTAGCCCTGAGCTAACATCTGTCCTGATCTTCCTCTATTTTGTACCTGGGTTGCCAGCACAGCATGGCTGACGAGTGGTTTATGTCCATACCTGGGATCTGAACCCGCAAACCCGGGCTACCGAAGCGGAGCATGCTGAATTTAACCACTACACCATGGGGCTGGCCCTGAATGCCTTACTCTTAAATATGAAGAGACAGTCAAGGATCACCAGCATCTGAGGAAAGCCTCAGACATAGACCAAAACAAACAGAAGAGGAGTACTCAAGAAAGCACTGCAAAGAAAGAAAAGAGAAGAACTTACAATAGACACCCTTGGAGAAGTGAAAGAAGACACACTTCCATAAGAATGGAATGTCATGAGAAAAGAGTAAAACAAGAAATGAAACACAAAACAGAAAAAAATTTTAATTTTAATAGAAGAACTAGAAGATAAATGTATGAAAATCGTTCAGATATAAAACAAAAGGCAAAAAGATAGCAAATCCTTGCTTGTTTGTGAGAAAAGAAAAAAATTTAGAGGACAATCCAGAATGTCAAACATTTGACTAACAAAGGTTCAGAAAACATGATTAAAGAAATAATAATGAAAATTTTCCCAAATTGAAGGACAGGAATGGGCCTACAAAGATCTAGTACAATGAATGAAAAAAGACCTTTCCCAAGAGACATCATCATGAAATGTGGAACACTAGAAGTAAAGAGAAGATCCTAAATGGTTAGAGAAAAAACAGGTCACATATAAAGAGGGCAACCGCACATCCCAGTTTACCCCAGAGTGTCCCGGTTTATGCCTGCTGTTCTAGTATTCTTTCAGGCTAGCACCTCAAGTGTCCCAGTTTTGACAATAAATTACACAGTCACCCTACATACTAACGAATGAAAATCTAAATGGGATGAGACATCTCAATAGCAATAGCAGATACCAGAGGACAGCAGAGCAACACCTTCAAAATTCCGAGGAAGGTGATTTTCAACCTCAAATTCCATACACAGCCAAAGTGTTAGCCAAGTATGAGGCTTACATAAAGACATTTTCACACATGCAAGGACTCAACAATTTACTTTCCACACACTCTTTCACAGGAAGATGTGCTTCTGTAAAATGAGAGCACACAGCAAGAAAGAGAAAGATGTGAGATGTCAGAAAACAGGTGTGACTCAGGAAAGAAGCAAAGGCAAGTCCCAAGATTGACCACAGAGGCCCAGAGAGCAGACATTCCAGGAAGGAAGTGAGTCCAGGGAGCCCTAGGAGTGAGGTCCGCGGGAAAAAGGCAGAGGAAGGGGGAAAACGACAGGTTATTTTATATATTCATGGCATTTGGTGTATGTGGGGGAAAATTAGCAAGAGATACATAGAGAACTAAGCAAATCTTTTTTTTTTTGGTGAGGAAGATTGTCCCTGAGCCAGCACCTGTACCAGTCTTCCTCCATTTTGTATGGGGGATGCCACCACAGCATGGCTTGCTGAGCGGCATGTAGATCCATGCCCAGGATCCTAATCGCAAACCCTGGGCCACCAAAGCGGAGCACATGAACTAACCCCTATGCCACCAGGTCAGCCGCTCTTTTTTTTTTTTTATTGAGTTCACACTGGTTTGTAACCTTCCATAAATTTCAGGTGTACATCATTATATTCAAACTTCTGTATAGACTGCATTGTGTTCACCATCAAAAAGTCTAGTTTCCATCAGTCACCATACAAATGTGCCACTTTACTCCTTCCCCTCTGGTACCCACCAATCTGTTCTCATATTTATTTGTTTATCTTCCACATATGAGTGAAATTATATGGTAATTGTCTTTCTCCATCTAATTATTTTGCTTAGCATAATACCATCAAGGTCCACCCATGTTGTCACAAATGGCAAGATTTCATCTTTTCATGGCTGAGTAGTATTTCATTGTATATATATATACACCACCTCTTTCTTTATCCATTCATTCGTTGACGGGCACTTAAGTTGCTTCCAAATCTTGGCTATTATGAATAATGCTGCGATGAACACAGGAGCACATATATCTTTTCAAAGTAGCATTTTCATGATCTTTGGATAAATATCCAGAAGTGGAATAGCTGGATCATATGGTATTTCTATTTTTAATTTTTTGAGGAATCTCCATACTGTTTTCCATAGTGGCTGCACCAGTTTGCATTCCCACCAACAGTGCATGAGGGTTCCCTTTTCTCCACATCCTCTCCAACACCTGTTATTTCTTGTCTTTTTAATAATAGCCATTCTGACAGATACGCGGTGATATCTCATTGTAGTTTTGATTTGCATTTCCCTAATAATTAGTGACGCTGAACATCTTTTTATATGCCTGTTGCCCATCTGTAAATTTTTGGAAAAATGTCTGTTCATATCCTCTGCCAATTTCTTGATCAGGTTGTTCATTTTTTTGTTGCTGAGTTGCATGAGTTCTTTATATGTGAGTGTGTGTGTGTTTTGTTTTTTTGGTGAGGAAGATTGGCCCTGAGCCAACATCTGTTGCCAACCTTCCTCTTTTTCGCTTGAGGAAGATTGTCACTGAGCTAACATCAGTACAAATCTTCCTCTATTTTGTACATGGGACAGCCACAGCATGGCTCGATGAGTGGTGTGTAGATCCACACCCACAGGATCCGAACTCGCAAACCCTGGGCCGCCGAAGTGGAGTACACAAACTTAACCACTACACCACCAGGCCAGCCCCTATATATTTTGTTAAACCCTTATTCGATATATGATTTGCAAATATTTTCTCCCAGTTGGTGGGTTGTGTTTTTGCAGATCTTTAAAAACAGGCATTAGCTCAAGGAAAAAACAAATTTGTAAGGAAATGTAAGTCATAGTACATTTATTTAGTCATAATATTGTCAACACTGACTTGTTTTCACAAAACTGTGACCGTAAGTACACCAGGAGAACAGAGAACTGAAGTGTGGGGCTAGGGGGTATAGGAGCACTAGGGCCTCACTACCATAATGGGAAGTCAAGAGATGATTTGATAAATGACTGAAATTGACAAATCAACAGTAGTATAAATATGCAAGTACTTAGAAAAAAACCCTAAAAGTATTGCAGTTTTTACCCTCCAAAACTTCTCAGCACCATAGTATTTTAACATTTTTTAGCAATGGAGAACCCAAGAAGAATGTCAGTAATTATTTAGCAATACCCAAAGGACAGAATATAGATGTTTCGGAAAAATCTTCCCAGTCTACAAATTCACACTGAGAAATTTTATAATCCCTACAGAGAAAAAAAGGGCAGGAGGATCAAGGATATATTTATTAAAGCCCTAATGAATATTTTTGTTTCCTAAAATAAAACATAACAACACACTAGAAATAATACCAAGTAATTGTTAACAGCTTTATTGAGATAGCGCAATTCACTTACCATACAATTCACCCATTCAAAGTATATATAATTCAGTGTATTTTAGTTAATTCATAGAGATGTACAATCATCACCACATTTAATTTTAGAACATTTTCATCCCACCTAAAAGAAACCCCATATCTATTAGCTGTCATCCCCAGTATACTCCAGCCACATCCCCCATAGCCCTAAGCAACCACTGATCTTTCTGTCTTTATGATATGCCCATTCTGGACATTTCATATAAATGGAATCATACAATATATGGTCTTTTATGACTGGCTTCTTCCACTTAACATGTTTTCAAGATTTATCTGTGCTATAGCATGTGCCATTACTTCATTCCTTTTTATGGCTGAATAACATTCCATCACACAGAAATTTTGTAAAGTTTGTAAATTTTGAACAATATTCCATTGTACAGAAATTATATTTTGTTTATCCATTCATCCATTCAGGGACATTTAAGCTGTTTCTCCTTTGTGGGTAATATGAATAATACTGCTATGGACATTCATTACAAGTTTGTGTGGACACATGATTTCATTTCTCTTGGGTATATACCTAGGAAGAGAATTGCTAGGTCATATAGTAACTCTACATTTAACATTTTGAAGAACTGCCAGACTGTTTTCCAAAGGTAGCTGCACCACTTTACATTTCCACCAGCAGTGTTTGAAAGGTCTAATTTTTCTACAGCCTTGTCAGCACTTGTTATTATCTAACTTTTTGATTATAGCCATCTTAGTGGGTATAAAGGATTAGCTCATTGTGGTTTTGATTTGCATTTTCCTGATGGTTCATGAGGTTGAGCATCTTCCCATGCTTACTGGCCATTTGCATATCTTCTCTGGAGAAATGTCTATTCAGATGCTTTGCCCATTCTTTAATTAGGCTGTCTTTTTATTATTGAGATGTAACCGTTCTTTATATATTCTAGATATCAGTCCCTTGTTAACTCCCATTCTGTGGGTTGTCTTTTCACTTTCTTGATGGTATCATTTGCAATAGAAAAGTTTTTAATTTGGATGTAGTCCATTTCTTTCTCTTGTCATTTGTGTTTTTGGTGTTGTATCTAAGAAACTATCACCTAACCCAAGGTCATGAAGATTTACTCCTATGTTTTCTTCTAAGAGTTTTATAGTTTTAGCTCTTATACTTAGATCTATAATCCATTTTTAGTTAACTCCTGGATATGGTGTGAGGTAGGGGTCCAGCTTCATTCTTTTGCATGTGGATATCCAATTACACTATTTGCAGAGAGACTATTCTTTTTACCATTGAACTGTTTTGGCACCCTTGTCAAAAAGCCAAGTCATTTCTAAAGCATTTAATTTTATGGTCATGTATTCCTTGGCTTTCTGAATTTGTGATCCACAGTTATTGATCCCTGCCTCTCAGGCTTCCATGATTCATATCCACAGATGCTTGAAGGGAAAAAAGCTTGGGGCAACTCTCTATTTAACTTACTTAGCCTAGCTGGGTCTGGATTTTTCAAACTCCCTCCCCAATACATAGAGAGCATGTGAAACAAGTGCAATCAACTCCTCTTACATGTGTTTCAGTCCCTCTCATTGAGAGATACAAAAAGCAGACACACAAGGCTTAGGTTTACTCTTCCTTCAGCTTCCTCTCTAGCTCCCACAAGAACTCTTAGCAAAAATATATCTATTTCTGCTCTGCCTCCTGCCTTACCACCTTTTTTTGTTCTCAGCTCTCCAGTCTTTTAAATTATCCCCCAGAGGAGTCACTTGCAATTTTTATATATTATATTTAAAGTATACAAAAAATAAATCCACATATACTATAATTTCAAATAGCTGGGAAGGAATTACTGTACATGCCTATAGTATAAAATTGCCATAAAATGATCCACTCCCCATAGGTAACTATTTTTTTCTCTGTTTCCTTCCCACCTAGCCCACTTACTCCTCAACCAACTCTATACCACCTAGTATTTCTGCCTCCATTATTCTACTGAAATAAACTCATGCCAAGGTCTCAAAACCTCCACGTCTACTGGACATCTGTCACAACTCATCCTACTAGATATCGTGAAGCAGCAAGTGACACTGGACATTCTCACCTTCCTAAAACATTCTTTTCTTGGCATCTTTGAGGTACCTTCCTGATTTTACTCCATATTCAGCCAGCTCCTCTACCCAAACATTAAATGCTAACATTCCTCAAGACTCAGTTCCAAGCTTTTCTTTTCTTCTCATTCCATATGCTTTCCCCAAGAGTTTCATTCTATTCTCAAGCCTTCAACGACCTAAGAGTTATCCCTGGAATTCCTTTTTCCTTACACTCAATATCTGATCTATCTCTGAGTCTTATATTTGTGATCCACTAATTCATGAATCTGTCCATTTTTCTCTATCTCCACTGCTTATACCCTAGTATAGGCTATTATCATCTTCATTCATTCCATAAACGTTGACTACACTGGGAAAACAATGAAAAATAAAACAGACATGGTCTCATCTGAGTTAGTATAATGATTTCCTTACATTTACTCTTCCCCTCCTCCACTTTACTCTTCTTATTATAGTCAGAGTAATATTTTCAAAATGCAAATATGCCAAAGGATAAAATCCTTATTGCAGCCTAAAGGCCCAACACAGTCTGGCCCCTTATCTACCTCTCCAGCCTAACCTTCTACTCCTCCATGCTCCAGTCCCACCAGTGTTCTTTCTGTACCTGAAATGCTCCCAGGCTCACTCCCACCAGGGAGCCTTTTCTTGCACATGCACTGCCTGGAACATGCCTCCCTAACCATTTACCTGCTAACATCTCATCTCCTTCTCTACTCATTTGTTAAATCTCAGCTTAATCATCTCTTCCTCAGGGAAACCTTTCTTAACTGCACCCCTCCACACACATACACACTATGTTTTTGTTGTACTTAATTTACATTTTATTAGTGGATTACTTGATTAATGTCTATTTCCTCCACTAGCTGACTGTATGCTTCATAGAGAGCAGAGAATGTATCTGACTGTGCTCATCATTCTATCCCTTGCACTGGCCCATTGAAGGAGCTCAATAAATATACTGACAGGGAAAAAAATTGTTTCTGGGAGTAAATACCAAATTTTTGTTTATTTTATCATACACACACTTCTTTTCATTGTTTTTAAACAAAAGGAATCATACTATATAATACCCTGACTCTAACCTAGACTACCACTATCTACCTAAGCAATTGAGGAACCTTCTTGATTTTGTCATTACCATTATCAGCAATTCCTCCTCCTCAAACAATATTCTCCTTCTCACACATCTTACATAGGGCCTAGAAAACTGGGTGGTTTGTTTTAAGTGGGTGAGAATTACACCCCCCCTTTTTTTTAACCATCCCAAGAGTACCTGAATTAAACAAAACAAAAACAAAAAATTATTTAATCCAAATGAAAAGATCTTAAAACACTTCTCATTCTTTTACTGTTCAAATGATGTATACCCATCCTCCCTCTTGGGTCCTATTTCCCAAAGGAAAAAAGTTGGTTCTTCTCAGGAAAAGAGAGGGAACAGATCTTTTGTGCTTCCTCTAACCCCCGCATACCCCGACCTTTTCTATAGTATCTTTCAGTTGGTCCTTTTACTGCAAGAAAGGTGTCTTGACATCTTTGTAATAAACATCTAAATTAATTTCAATATGGTGTTTTCTATTTAAATTGCTTTTATCTATGAAATAGGTTTGTCAAATCCCAGTTGCAGGTTTCCATCTCCCATTTTTTAAGATCTAATGCTTCTAGATATGAGCTTCAATTACATGAATGTGTATGCTGCATGGTTCAGTATAACTGTAAATATCTGCCAACGAGTCAGTATAACACCCTGCCTTTGGAGTCTTACATATCTGTTTTGAATTCCAGCAATGCCCCTTACTTGCTGTGTAATTTGAGACAAGTTATTTGACCTCTCCAACTCAGTTTCCTTATCTATAAAGTGGTAATAATTATACTCATAAAGTTGATTTGGGATTTTCAAAGATGATAAAAGTAGGGGCTGGCCCCACGGCCTAGTGGTTAAGTTCAGTGTGCTCTGCTTTGGCTGCCCGGGTTCAGCTCCTGGGCACGGACCTACACCACTTGTCAGCAGTCATGTTGTGGCAGTGACCCACATACAAAAAAAAAAAAAAAATAGAGGAAGACTGGCACAGATGTTAGCTCAGGGCAAATCTTCCTCAGCAAAATAATAATAATAAAGATGATAAAAGTAAAGCACTTAGGAAAATCTAAGTATTCAGTAAATAGAAATATTGTCAATATTAGATAATAATACTCAGACAATCCCCAAACCTCATTTGGGACAAAAAAATTCAACAACTTCCATAGCTAAATCACCACAGCTGCTAACAATGAACCAGTGCAATAATTCAATTTTCCTTTCTACTGACTTTCAACAGTAGTTAACAAGATATGAAATGAAGGAAAAGCAGAATGGAAGGAAGAAAATGTAAAAAGCATAGAAAATTCACAAAGATGGTAAGTCAATACTTGAAAAGTATGCTATTATTTGCAGGACTTTTCCAAATTAGATCATGATAAATTAGAGCAAAAGTGATCCTTTTCTTTATCATTGATTCTACTTGAACAACCAACAGCTATTCCCTTCCCATGACCTGCAACTACGCCACCATCCTCTGATCACAAAATCTCCTCCACCTGGAAGCCTTCCCCCAAGTCCCATCCTATCTAAAATCCTGTCTATGCATCTTTGAAAGCCTAGATCAAAGGCCATCGCCACCTCCCTGCAGCCTTCTTTAATTCCCCCAAACTGTTATTAATTTCTCCCTCTTCTGAATTCTTTAATACCCCCTCACCAAGCATTCTGGTTGGTTATGTTTATGGCATTTCCTTTGCTTGGCTGTAAGTTTCTTGAGGGCAGGGTTACAGTCCTACTCAAATTCTCACCTTCCACAGAACTCAGCACAATGTCTTGCATACAGTGATTATTCAATACTATTTCTAAAATGAAAGAGTTAAGTAGCAAGCAGTCTTCTAGATCTTGTGATCAAAGATGAAAAGCATCCAACTTCTGCAAAGGCAAGTACAATATTGACAAGAATAACAATATAGGGAAGAATGGAAGGAAATCAGGATGTGTGAATAAAATCCAAGTGCATCTTAATACTGAAGTTACAAATAACCTTTGGTTACTAAAATAAGAAAATATATAGCTAGAGGCTACTGATGAAAAAGTCAGCCTAACTCTGCCTCACTGCCCTTGGTCTTTAAGGATTTGATTAGTTTTTCCACTTTCTGATTCAGCATTGCATCTTGCCTCCACTCCAGAGCTACAGCTAAGGCCTGTGATTTGGTAGGGATGATAAATTCATTCACTGAACAAAGTAACACTGTTTTCTCAGCACAAGTTCTAAAATATTTCAAAGGCCATAGTATTTCACTAGACTTGGCCATTTGGGTTAAAATTTATTAGTCAAAACAGAAAACTTTCTCATCAGATCCCATATATTCCATTAGGCATGAAATACAGTGTCTCCCAATGTCTAATTATTAACTAGAAGTGTAAGTAAATCTATCAGTATTAGGCCTTGATGTGTGAAGACTGGGTAAGAATTAGACAATTCGAATGCTAAAGAACTTCTTTTTGCCGTATTGCTTTTCCTTTCTTTTTCCTTCCAATAAAAAGAATTTTACAAGGACTAAGTGACTGAATTAAGACATTCTTCCTAATCCATATCAAAGATAACAATATACAGACAGTGCTATTGTTTAGAATTTCCAACAGTCCCCATTTCCAATATTCTGCCCTTTGATCACCAGACAGATATCCTGGTGTATATCTTTTTTTTCTTTTCTACCTATAATAAAGGCAGGGAGTGGGGTTATATATCCTTTGAGACACCAGCTCAATCACTGACTATTTCTGGGCATTCTTTGGCAATGTTTCTTTTAATTGCACCAAACAATATCACTTGTATTGAAAGAATAAAGAGGAAGTCATTTAGAACTAGAGAAGATTTTACTAAAAAGAATTCACAAGTAAGAAACCAAAAGGGTAGTACTAACTTGTATTCTGTAATTGTGTCCTTTAAGGATTAAAAACCCAGCTGAAACAAATCTCAACCTGTCTTTCTAGCATTCTCCATCTGGCATTCAGACTCCAATAATTCTTCAGCCCCACCAGGATCAATAACCCATTGATCCTGCCACCTTTTCAGCATCCCTCCTCCTCTCCTCACATGCTCATTTCCCTCCTTATGCAGGTGGATGTGATTCCATAGTCCATCACTCCTGGTATACATCCTCAACTACCCTGTATGCTGTCCCTTTGTCATAAAGATCCACAATCACTTGGGGATTGATGTGTCTTGGAATTCAGAATTTTTAGGATTTCAGGAAGGCAATACAGTGTATATACCATAAATGCCCCAGCAGAGTCGGGCAGCACCCCAAAGTCAAACATATTGATATTTCTGCAACAAAATACACGAATATTCCCACTAAGTGGGATAAATAAAGCCTTATAGGTTTATATAGCTTCATGACCATTCGGATCAGATGTTGCCACCACGGTGGTTTGCCAAACTTACCAAAACAAACAACAAAAAACTATGAGTTTTCAGGGGCTGGCCCTGTGGCCTAGTGGTTAAGTTAGGTGCACTCTGCTTCTGAGGCCTGGGGTTTGGTTCCCAGGTGCAGACCTACACCATTTGTTAGCAGCCATGCTGTGGCAGCAACCCCCATACAAAACAGAGGAAAGACTGGCACACATGTTAGCTCAGGGCAAATCTTCCTCAATAAAAAGAGGAAGATTGGCAACAGATGTGAGCTCAGGGCGAACCTTCCTCAGCAAAAAAAAAACTATGAGTTTTCACAACTTTTTTAATTTCAGAACTGCAGATATGGGATTATGTACCTGCACTTCCTTGGCAAAATCTCAAACTGTCAAATCTCAGTACCTGCATCCATGCAGCTGAACTGACTACATAAAAAGACAAGACAGAGTGAACTGGTCTCACTCACTTGAAACTCATTACCACTAACCTTATGTGGGTCTTTAGTTCTACCTGACAATTCCACTACAGCTTCCTCATCCACTCACTCTACCACTCTCTTAGGTCACTCTGTCACACCTTCTCTTTTCTCAAACCTCCAGCCCCTGCCACATTTTCTCACTCTCAGCTTAATTCATAAAATAAAATAAAACAAAAAAAGGGGCCGGCCCAGTGGTGTAGCAGTTAAGTACACACATTCCGCTTCAGCAGCCCAGGATTTGCCAGTACGAATCCTGGGCGCGAACCTACTCACTGCTCATCAAGCCGTGCTGAGGCAGCATCCCACACACAAGAACTAGAGGGACCTACAACTAGGAAATACAACTATGTACTGGGCTTTGGGGAGAAAAAAGAAAAAGAGGGAGATTGGCAACAGATGTTAGCTCAGGGCCAGTCTTCCACAAAAAATAAATTAATTAAATAAAATAAAAGCATTCACATGAGAACTTCCACATGCTCCCACCCATATCTACTTGCGACTGTACCCATACACTCTGCCTTCCCTCCAATATCTATGGATGAACTGTCCATCAGACCAACCCCTCCCACTTGTGCACTCACCAGCAATTCTCTCCTCTTTCCTGAAACATCTGTTTTCCCCTCTCTCCTGGATCATTTCCACCAGCATACAAAGTACACCTCCTATCTTAAAACAAAAAACTCTCTTCCAATCTTCCACTTTCCTTCCAGCTCCTGCTCCATTTCTCTGTTCTCTTTACAGCAAACCTCTTTTGAGAGTTGTCTACATTCTACTGTTTCCAATTTTTCTCCTTTCATTCTCTCTTGAACTCACTTCATCACTCTGTCAAAACAGTTTTTGTCAAGGTCACCAATGACTACCATGTTGCTAAAACAAATGGTCAACTCTCAGTCCTTATCTTATTTGATCTATCTGCAACATTTATCATAGTAGGTCACTCTCTTCTTTAAAAAAAAGAAAAACTTTATTCAGATATAATTCACATACCATTTAATTCACTAATTTAAATTGTACTATTCAATGGTTTTGTATATTCACAGAGCTTTGCAACCATCACCACAATCAATATTAGAATATTTTCATCACCCCCAAAAGAAACCCATTACTTATCAGCTGTTACTACCCACTTCACCTCCAACAATCCAGCCCTAGGCAACTACTAATCCACTTTCTATCTCTATAAATGTGCCTATTCTGGACATTTCATATAAAAGGAGTCATATAATATGTGGTCTTTTGTGAATAGCTTTTTTTACTTAGCATAATGTTTTCAAGGTTTATCCATGTCGTAGCAAGTTATCAGTACTTCATTCCTCTTTATGGCTGAATAATATTCTATTGTATGGATACACCACATTTTGTTCATTCATTTATCAGTTGAGGGACATTTGGGTTGTTTCTTTGTGGCTATTATGAATAATGCTGTGAATATTCATGTACAAGTTTTTGTGTGGACATATGCTTTCATTTCTCTTGGTTATACACCTAAGAGTAGAACTGCTGGATCATATGGTAACTCTGTGCTTAATGTTTTGAGGCACTGCCAAACTGTTTTCCACAGAGGCTGCACCAATTTATACTCCCACCAGCAATGTATGAGGGTTCTGAATTCTCCATATCCTCCCCAATACTTGTTATCCTCTGTCTTTTTGATTATAACCATCCTAGTGGTGTAAAGTGGTATCTTATTGTGATTTAGATTTGCATTTCCCTAAAGACTAAAGATGCTGAATGTCTTTTCCTGTGCTTACTGGTCATTTAAATATCTACTTTGAAGAAATGTTTATTCAGATCCTTTGCCATTTTTTATTGGGTTATTTGTCTTTTATTATTGAGTTGTCTTTATATACTTTAGATACCAGTACCTTATCAGATATATGATTTGCAAATATTTTCTCCCATTTTGTGGGTCCTTTCACTATCCTGAAGGTACCTTTTGTAGCACAAAAGTTTTTGATTTCCATAAAGTCCAATTTATCTGTTTTTTCTTTTGTCACTTGTACTTTTGTTGTCATATCTAAGAAACTATTTCCTAACCGAAGGTCACGAAGATTTACTCCTACGTTTTCTTCTAAAAGTTCATAGCTTTAGCTTTTATATTTAGCTATATGATCTATTTTGAGTTAATATTTGTATAAATATGAGGGAGGGCTCTAACTTCACTCTTTTGCATGTGGATATCCAGTTGTCCTAGCCCTATCTGTTGAAAAGACTGCTCTCTTCCCATTGAATTGTCCTGGCACCCCTGTCGAAAATCAATTGACCATAAATGTGACGGTTTATTTCGGGACTCCCAAATGTATTCCATTGATCTATATGCCTAACCTTATACCAGCAGTACAATATCTTGAATATTGTAGTTTTGTAGTAACTTTTGAAAGGAAGTATGAGTCCTCCTACTTTGTTCTTTTTCAAGATTGTCTTGGGTCCCTTGCATTTCCATATGAATTTTAGGATCAGCTTGTCAATTTCTGCAAAAAGGCAGCCAGGATTTTGATAGAGATTGTGTTGAATTTGTAGATCAATTTGGGGAGTATGTCATCTTAACAATATTAAGTCTTCTAATCTATTAACATGGGATGGCTTTCCATTTATTTAGATCTTTTTAAATTTCTTTCAGCAATGTTTACAGTTTTCAGATAACAAGTCTCTCGCCTCCTTGTTTAAATTTATTCTCAGGAATTTTATTCTTTTGGATACTATTGTAAATGGAATAGTTTTCTTAATTTCCTTCTCAGATTGCTCACTGCTGGTATATAGAAACACAACTGATTTTCGTGCATTCATCTTGTATCCTGCAAGTCTGCTGAATTAGTTTATCAGATGTAGTAGTTTTTTGGTGGCTTCTTTAGGATTTTCTATATATAGGATCATACCATCTGCAAATAAGAGATAATTTTACTTCTTCCTTCCCAATTTGGATGCCTTTTATTTTCCTTATCTTGTCTACCTGCCCTCGCTAGACTCTCCAGTACGATGCTGAATATTAATGGCAAGAGCAGACATCCTTGCCTTGTTCCTAAGGGAAAGCATTCAGTCTCTCACCACCGACTAGGATGTTACTTGTGGGTTTTCATAGATGTTCTTTATCAGGTAAGGAAGTTCCCTTCTATTCTGAGTTTGTTGAGTGTTTCTATCATGAAAGGGTATCAAATGTTTTTACTGCATCTATTGAGATGATCATGTGGTTTTTGTCCTTATTCTATCAATATGGTGTATTACATTAATTGATTTTTGTTGTTAAACCAACCTTGTGTTCCTGGGATAAATCCCACCTGTCATGGTGTATAATCTTTTTTATATGTTGCTGGATTGAGTGTGCTCATAATTTGTTGACTGTTGAATCAATATTCATAAGAGACATTGGTCTGAAATTTTCTTTCCTTGTGATGTTTTTGCCTAGTTTTGGTATCAGGATGATACTGGATTCCTCCTTCTCGAAAGACTTTTACATGGAATCTGGGAAATCACTCTTCCTTTATTCTCTCTTACTTCACTGGTTGCTCTTTCTCAATCATCTTTGCTAGTTCCTCCTCATCTCCCCAACCTCTAAATGTTTGAACATCTCAGGACTTTAAATCTCTTCTCTTTTTCTCTCTACTTTCATTCCCTATGTGATCTCATTCAGTCTCAGTATTAAAGACAATCCATGTGCTGCTGATGGCTCTCAGAGTCATACTTTCAGCCCAGACCTTCCCATGAACTCCAAAATTACATATATAACTACCTATTCAACAACTCCATATGAATGTTTCAGAGGTATCTTAAACTTAATATAACCAATTTGGAATCAAAATAATTAAAGCCAACACAGGTCCATGGGGGGAAAAAACTTAATATAAACAAAATCAAGGTCCAGATTTCTCCTCCAAACCAGCTTCCCTCATTGTTTTTCCCCATCTCAGTAAATAGCAACTCATCCTTCTAATTGCTCAGATCAAAAACCTTACAGTCATCCTGGACGCCTCTCCTTCCACACCACACATGCAATCCATCAGCGAATCCTGTCCGTTCAACTTTCAACATAAATTCAGAATCCAACCACTTCTCAGCATTCTCTCCAAAACCACCCTAGTCCCAGCTACCACCATCTCTTGCTGGGATTATCACTAGAGTCTCCTAACTGTTTTCCTGTTTGCCACCTTGCCTCCCTATAGTTTATTTTCAATGAAGCCATCAGAGTGATTCTTTTAAAATATGAGTCCAACCATGTTACTCCTCTATTCAAAACCCTCTAGTGGTTTCCCATCTCAGTCACAGTAAAAGCCAAAGTCTTACAGTGGCCAACAAGGTCCTCCAGGACCTGGCCTCCCATGACTTCTCTGACCTCTCTCCTATCACACTCTTTCTTGCCTACTCCACCCCTGTGACACTGGCCTCCTTGATTTTCCTAGAACAGACTAGCCTCTGCTGTGCCTCAGAGCCTTTGCACTTGCCATTCTCTTTGTCCCCAATACCCTTCCCCCCAGATGCCTGCATGGCTCTGTTGTTCAGTTCCTTCAAGTCTCTACTCAAATATCACCTTATCCCCTGAACGTACTATATAAAACTAGTAACCATCCCATCCCTACCCTGGGACATCCTTCCCCCATACCCAGTTTTATCATTTTCTACTGCAGGGTCACAATATATTTCCCCACTTCATCCTACCTCTAAGCTAGAATGAATGCACACGAGGGCAGAACTTTACTTTGTTCTAGTCGCTAACAGAGCTCCAATAAAACCTTCCATGATGATGGAAGTGTTCTATATTTCCACTGTCCAATACAGTAGCCACTGGCACATGTGGCTACTTAGCACTTGAAATGTGGTTAGAAACTGAATTTTTAACTTTATTCTATTTTGATCAATTTAAATTTAAATAGCTACATGTGGCTAGTGTTTACTGCATTAGACAGCACAGTGTAGAACAGCAGTTACTCAATAAATACATACAGTCATGAGTCGCTTAACGACAGAAATACATTCTGAGAAATGCGTCATTAGGTGATTTCGTCATTGTGCGATCATAGGTTTATTACACAAACCTAGATGGTATAGCCTATCACATACCTAGGCTATATGGTACTAATCTTATGGGACCACTGTCGTATATGTGGTCTGTTGTTGACCAAAACGCCATTATGCGGCGCGGGACTGTAGTAGGTACTCAACTATTTGTTGAATGAATGAATGGAAGGATGAAAGAAATCTGAAAGCTTTTTTTCTCCTTAACTTTTTATTATAGAAAATTTCAGAAAAACACGGAAGTAGGCCATAGCTGTAGCAAACTGAACCCTCAAATAATCACCAACCTGAAGGCTCTCCTAACCTGAAATAAGTTTCAGTGGATACCGGCATCTCAATCTGGCTTCTAACAATGACTCTATTCTTGGAAAATAGGGAATTTATATTATCCAGTTTTATCTAACAGCATCTCTTAGGGCCTTTTACAGGTTGTAGAGAAATGACTTTAGGAATTAGATCAGGTGTATGTTGAAGGAAAAAAAACAGTATGCTAATGAATGCTTGAGGCATATTTGTGATACAGCAACACTAGAGAACTTCACGTATGTTTTTATATCAAGGACCTGATTGCTCTCTTTCACCATTTATTTTCTCCACTTAAATTAATAAAGTCATACGCTTTAAGAGGAGCTATGTGACAATACAAAATTGAGAACCTTACTCTTGTTAGATGACAAATTTCTTGGGCAGGGATTTTGTCGTAATAATAGTCTTTATAAACCTAGCATCCAGTATAATAAATGTTAATTGAATGAAGTTCATAATTGCACAAAAGTGATACATGTGACCTGTCAGAGGGCAAAGAAATACACTGGATCTCCAACTTCCTAAACAAATATAAATCTGAAAAGGAAACTCTCAAATGGATTTTTAAACATGTCAGATCAAAGGGCAGTATAATATGCTGGAAAGAAAATCAAACTGGGAGCAAGAACACTTGGGTTTCAATGTCCTAACTCACTAAGTGGGGTGATTCTATACCAGTCATTTACTTCCTCTAGGCTCCAGTTTGTAAGAAGACAGTTTGGATTTGACAATCTTCAAAGACACTATCTAACCTTAAAGCAATTGTGTTCTATTCTAGATCCACAATACACATACATTTTTAAAGATACTTATTAACTTCTCATTTCTGTGCTAAATCATTGTCCCTATAATTTACTTCAAAGAAGCTATACACTAAATATGATTCACTAAGAAGACATCATGCCTACTTTAGTGAACTAGTAGTGTTCCCCATTTCTTGAGGAGTGCCAAATTCTTCGCTTGGGCGTACTAAAATACTGCTGGAGTCCTGTGTTTAATTTATACTCAGCCAGCTGACACTGTGCTTATTAATACAGAAAAGGCAATTCTGGCCACATATTTACCTAGTAAACTCCCAAGGTACCACTTGTGTTTGAAAAAGTTTTTTTCAATAGTTCTAAGCCAATTCTTATCTCTTTTCTAGCTGGCTCCACAAAATTTACTGTTTTAGGCTTTGTTGTGAGGTTTTACCTTTGTTTAAATGAAGTAGCAGTACTGAAGTCATGCTGTGATGTTTTTTAAAGCACGGAAACTGAAAGAAACGAGAGCCAGTGGTGTGTACCTTCCCTTGACGCTGCTGTTTGATGAAATTTCTGGACCTTACCTTTAAAGTGTGGCTTTCGGCCTCCTGTTCTGTGCAGCCTCCACAACAGTGAGCCCACACTAGCAATCAAATGCCAATATTGATGCCATAATTGGCTCGAAACATTGACAGATATACAATGGCAGCACAGAAATGAGAATGTATCTCAAATACAATTCTTACCCATGGTACATAAAATAATACCGTAATGATTAAAACTGGGGTTTAATTGGACATTAGTATTTAGTTTGGGGTTTGGTGGGGTTTTTTTAAACACCTTTACTATGCCTCAAGAAACCTAACTGATTAATTCTCTACTTTTCTTTAACCATAATTTCAATTTTCAAATTTACATACTTCATATATGTCCTCTCTAAAATCACCATACAGGTCTATGCGAATGAAATAAGTTTTATCAAACTTTTAAGAAACACTAGTTACATCTCAAATAACAGCAACATTTTAAAGTAAAACTAAAAACAAAATACTGCTCTGAACAGTAGGTATCTGTTTTCCAACAACTAATTAAAAGGAGCAGTTCAAATCAAACTTTAAAATATATTATTAACCATCAAGTGAACCATTGGAAAGATACATGCCAACAGTAAGAATATTATATTGCCATTAACCATAGAAATGGCTTCAGATATCTCTTATTTACACTAGGATCTAAATGCATACAATTAAAGTCACCACGTAACTGTCTACATTAATCACTCATCAATTTAATTAAGGTAAACCATCTTATCAAAAAGCTTGCCTCTTCTCTATTTCTTAACATTATTGACTTTTAATAGTTCATCAAATTAGTAATTACTTGTTTATGGCATTACCAAATGTCTTGGATACAATAGTCCAGCAAGTGGCAAGGTCATTTATAGACATGTCCTGATGGCAAATGAAAGGAGAAATTTAACCCATCAAAGTGTCATCCAAAGAGCAAAACCTATTATGCCTTCCTCTAGACACTCCTGGTTAAATTCAAAGTGACAGAACAAGCCAGATCAAAACTAAACAGAGCTAGAAGCAACATACAAAATCCTAATGAACCCTTAGAAATCCAAGTATCGATCTGTCAATATCTAAGCTCAATCAGTCCTTTCAGAACAAAACACCTCATGAGGTGACAAAAAACCAGTTTGAGGTCTGTGATATGAAAAGAATAAAACCAGTCACTTTATATAGCTCATTGCTATGTACAGTCATATCTCAATATGGAGATCTTGTGAGAATTAAATAAAGATGTATGTCTACTTACTATCTACTTAGCCCAGGGGCTGGCACATAACTAGTGTTCAGTAAATGTTAGTCCTCCCTCCATTCTTTAAGAACTCAGGCTTGTCAAGTCAAAGATCAACTGACAGTTTAAAAAAGGAAATCAAAACAAAAGAAAAAGTGATAAAGACAACACATCTTAAAAGAACTTAATGTTAAAAAGTAGCAAATAGGATCATGAAAATGAAAAATAGATACTGAGAACATTTCTGAATGGCTCATCCTTCATGGTCATTTACAACCTTCATGTTTTGTGAAATTGTCTTTAGGGATGAGCTTTGACAAGAAATAGGCCAAATGCAAACTAATTCCATGTGGGAGTAAAACTCCGCAATGCTTGCAGCAGGTGAACAGTTTCCCTCATAAAATCGTCACCACCGGGTATACTTCAAGCTTTCAGCAATTCCAGTTTCCAAACAAACCAGTAACACAACTATAAAGCTAATTTTTTCATTGGAACTGTTAAGAAACAGGAGTTCAATAAATCATTTGCCTTCTAAGGAAAAAAAAAAATTCTAACATACATAATATTTCTTCCAGTTCTAAGAAAATGAGGCTTATTTATTTATAAACTGAAAACTATAATACTATCGTGAAGTCTGTTTATGGCTCATGAATGAAATATTTAGGAAATAAAGATATGGAAAAAACAAGACTTGGTCTAAGAAGTCTTGAGATCAAGTACTAGTGTTGCCATTTACCATATGACTTTCAGGAAGTTACTTAACTTTTCAGGGACTGTTTCTTGTAAAGTTCTTTTCAGCTCAAAAATGATAAGATTACTTATGATATCTGATATTCTTCAGTGCCTCCCTCTTTCTGTGTATGTATATATAAACACACATACATACATGAATACATATGTACCGTTTCTTAAATAATACAGACATATTTTTAAAGTTGTAGTAACTTAAGGCCCATTATGAAACAAAGAGTGTGTACATGTTGGGTGTTCTGACCCCGAACATCATTCTCAGTAGTTAGGACATTTACACAGCCTTGTGACACCTAAATTAACCAAGTAAGCCTTTAAACCCTTACAAAGAAACATTAAAATTCAATGTGGCTATAATCTCTTCCTTACAAAACACAGACCCAAAGAGTCTGGCTTCAAGTATGGTTTTAAAAAAAGGTGAAATGTATTATATTTACCACCCAGCTCTTCCATATGACCACATAAAAAAAAACAAACGAAAACGCACAGGCCCATTGTAATACATTGTACCACTTCTGAATGCAACACTTAGCTCAGGCTTACTAGGCTGACAAATAAAGGAAAGCACTTTATGAAGCCAATTTAATTGGGAGGTGACAGAAAACATACAGCCATTTTCTTTAGCCTTATCATTGAATTGGCTTCAGCTCCAATCTCTGGCAAATCCCACTCAACAGAAGAAATTAACCAGGTCAGCAGAACAGGTGCTACGTTGTGTCTGTCAAGGGCCTGGCATCGCCACAATTACTTGCACACAATGAAGCAGTAATCTTTACAGATCATCTCTCCCAAGAAGCATATTGGGGAAGGGGAGGAAAACTGAAGGGAACTGGGACGGGGAGGGGGGGAAGTGCGAAGAAGAAGAGGAATAGGAGGCAAAGAGAAAAGGCAAGAAAAGAAAATGAATGCGCAGCTGCCTTGCGGCTCAGCAGATGTCGGGATGTGATGTACGAGGCTAGGATAAGCTGTCGTAGCCTGCTGCCAAAGAGTGGTAAGTGATTAAAGCCTGCACAGTTCTAAGCACCATATTTAGAATCTGCGGGGTTTCAAGACTTGCACCCATTCCTTGCTGTGCTGCCAGATGTTGGCAACTGGTCCAGTTCCTACTGACTGTGCATGGATGGCAGCAGTTGGTACAGCAGCAAAGCAATCTGGAAAGCTTCCGGAGATGCTGTACATTAACAAGTGTCACCCATCATTCACCTTTACAGAAGGCTGAAACAACTCCAATTTGCTGCCACTTCCCTCTTGGGAAACAGCCAAGATAAAGTTGCGCCTGGCAGCCCCATTTGTTTCACTCAGGTGTTTCAGCTGCCTTGCTGACCTCTATTAGTTTAAGTTTTAATTTAGATTAACCCCAGCACCCCAATTAACCAGCAAGGGGAAGAGCTAAGATGTGACTAGTCATAACTCTGAAATCAGAATTTATCGAAGTTAAAATTATTAATTGGGATGAAGGGCCAATCAAGTAATGCTATTTCTTTTTAAACAGACCTCCAGGCCAAAAAAAAAAAGAAAAATCTTTTAGACTAAAGATTGCCAGTGGAAGCAACTTCTCCCCAGTAATTTCAGTTTATTTTATTAAGCCTATTTAATTTATGACACACTTTCCAGAGAACAATGTACAATGCAATTAATGATGACTGAAACATTTTTGATTGTCTCCCATGATCTCACACAATTATATAGCATTAATATCCCATATCAGGTACTTCCTTAGACACTCTAAAATAAAACAGAGTTCCCAACTCTTCTGACAAATGGATATAATAAGAGAAGAAAAGGAAAAAAGAATCAGGACCTCTGACTAGGAACACCTGAGACCACACCAATCCTCTTCCCGATACCCCCTCATCATTACTTTCAAGACTTACAGCAATAATTTTACTGAACATTACAGAGTGAATAGAAAGATTAACAGAAAGTCTCTTTCTCTTTTTTAGGGCAAAGCCTACAGAGGTATCCCCTATATAGAATCACTTGTTCTCTTGGCTTCGCAGTGTAATTTTCCTAAGTTCCTTCCTCCATATCCCATATACATAATAGAGCTGTCATGGCTAAACCTTCACAAGCAGTTGCAAATTCTCTGGCAAAAGTCACCACACTAAAAATTCAGCAGAGAAAAAAAATTATCTTGATAAATAATGGCTCAATAAAAACTGGTATATCACTGCTGAACAGCACCCTCGATTCTCCAGAGCTAGAAAGGATACATCCTAAAGTACATTTCATTAAGTATGACTTATTAGGAGACCTAGGATTACAGGAAATTATTTCAGTTCTTTAGAATAGCCCAAATGTTTAGTCTACCTTAACAGTCACCCGAATCATTAAAAAGAGCAGCATGCCAGCAGATAATAATGTCAGGGAAAGAACTGGGGGACTTTTTGTGAACAGATATTGAGAACTGGGCCATATTTCAACTTCTACCAATTCTTTCTGTCTTCAAAGCACTACACTATTATTATAACCAACAGTAGCAGATAATCAGACATACCTAACTGATTTGAACAGGTACAAAAAAAAACCCATTAAAGACAAGAGACTTAATTAATAGGTAATAGAACTAGAAGTGCAATTCAAGAACTCTGGGATCCCAGCCGTTTAGCTCCATATCCCAATCTTATAGTAACAGGACAAGAAACTAACTAACTAACAAAAATGGCTAAGAAAGAATAAACCAACTGACTCAAAGAAGTCGAAACTGTTTTACAGATAATTTACACTCTGTAGCAACTAACAAAGTAGTTGTGGCTGTTTTCATTTCAAAAAGAAAAATATAAGAAAAAAAGCAACAGATCCAGAATGACACAGTAAGTCAATTCTGAACATGGCAGTTCTAACTCCCTGTCTGACTCTATCCTCCTTCCAAATTAAGCCACCTTTTGGTGAGAGAATTCTACTAGCTGTTTTAAAATGCTAAAGCCTGATTTGTAACAAAAGAGTATAAAAACCACACCTGGTGGTAAAAGTCATCATCATCAAAGATTTCTTCATCCAAGTCCTTCAGGTGGGCATTGGCAGGGGCTTCAGGAAGGATTTCCTATATCAAAGAGAAGAAAGGAAAGAGTGAGCCCAATGGGGTTATCAAAGTAATGTAGCTACTATAAATAATGTGTATAACAGTCAAAACACTGCTTTTCCTTAAGACATAAAGAGCTCTCAAAATCAAAGAACAAAAATAGTCCAATCAAAAAATGGGCAAAAACAGAAAAAGAAACACAAATAGTCAATAATCATATGAAAATATGTTTAACCTCATTCTAATTAAATACATGCAAATTAAAATTAGAAGACACCATTTTTCACCTCTAAAACTGGCAACACTCAGTATTGGTAAACACAACTGGTGGGACAGGAAATTAATGCAGTCTTTTTGGAGGCAATTTGGCAACGTCTATCAGGATTTAAAATGTGTCTTGTCTTTGATTTAACATTTCCACTTCAAGAAATCTATCCATATGTTCACACAAATACACAAATATAAATGCTCAGGAATGTTTCCTGTAGCACTGTTTCTAAAACTGGAGACAACATAAATATCCACTGTTTGAATAAATTATAATACACATGCATACAATGAAATACTCTGTAGCCGTTAGGAAAAATGAGGCAGATCTCTATGTAATAATACGGAAAAGTGTCTAGGATATACTAAATTGAAAAAGTAATTTGTAAGATTTTACATATAGTTTATAATATTTTACATAGTTATACACACACATACATATCCATTCCATGTAGTTAAAAAAAAGACAACCATATTTTAATATGCGCATATGTGTTATATGTATATTGTTATATGAATAGAAACTATCTGAAAGCTTGTTACAGCTATGAACATTGGTTAAATCTGAGGAGTAGAATTTTCAGATGAGGGGGAATTTTACTTTTCATTTTAAATTCTTCTGAACTTAAAAAAGTTATTAACTATATGTTTCTTCTATAAATAAAAGAGTTTCCTTTAAACAAAAAAAATTTGACTATTCCAATTTTGGATTCTCTTCTGGAGTATCTAAACATCCAACAGAAAGCCTAAAGTACACACCTGCTTCAATACTGACATTTCTAAAGAAGCAGCTTTAAAACTGAATTTAAAATACTGGATTAGGAATGCTTTCATCATCAGACTCATATCAAACTCAATATTAGAGAAGACTACACACAAGTTAATAATAGCTCCATTTTTTATAAACTTTTTCCTCCTACATACTCTCAGTTTCTCAACTATCTAGTAAAGTACGTAGTACTTGTTTCCTTTCTTTCACTAACTCCTTATACCAAGACTAATACCCACAAGTAGGTGATCAGATTTTTCAGTTAATTAGCCTCATAGAAACTGCTCTCATAATCACCCTACATCACAGAGTTCTTACCGGTTGTCCTGGCAAACTCTCTGGGACAGGCTGCGCTGTCAGTTCAGGTTTGCCAAGAACTCGGTAGATAGAGCGCTTGGTCTGTGTCCTTCGAAGTAATCTTTCTTTGTCCATCAGAATATGATCGATCTGAGTCAAGATTGAGCGTTCAAAGGCACCAAAACCCTGCAACAACATTACCCAGCGTCAGATAATGCAGAAAGTCTGTGCTGAAGGCAGCTACATTGGTTTCTCTATCTTTCTGTGTCAGCAGAGAAAAAGACAATCCTCCTTTCAGGAGGGACTTTCTGTTAAAGATTGAGTTTGTGAATGGCTGTTAACTGTTCTCAGAAGAAAAAAAATTAGTTTTAAGCAGGTCATATTGCTTTCCTATACCCAGAGATTAACTTCTGCTCCTTTAATAATAATTGTTTAAAAATCCATTTCTTTAAAGTATTTTGTATTTCCAACACTTGAACACTTACAAGGCTACAATTTCTAGAATAAAATATTTTCTAATATAGTTAAAATCCTAAGTCTGAATGGTATAAACCCCAATGGGAGGAGTTCAGTAAATTTTTCTACAGAAATGACTGATCACCATTAATCATGACATCATCCATATAAACAAGCTATAGTTCCAACTTCTTATAACGGCTTCAGGTTGCCATAACCTATCTTACACACACACACTTGCCTTCCCCAGTTTTCCAGAAGCCAGCTTAGTTTTATCGTGCCACTTCTGAAGTGTGCGGTTTCTAAAGACTGTAAAGTCAGCAAAGCGCTTTGCCATGAAGCTGGGATAATCATCCATCTCTAGCTTCCTCTTCGGTGGGGGCCTTCTCTGCTTCTTCTTCTCTTCTACTAGCTCTTCATCTCCACTGGAAATCTCCTCCTCACTAGAAAACCAATAAGAACGTTAAGTCCAATGTAAATAAACAATACCTAAACACAAAGCTAGGCTCACATGAAGTTGAGAGTATTTAGGCCTTCCCTATTCTGTCTACATTTTAAATGACACCACAGATGTGAGGATGGCTTTTTTGGTTTGAAGAAATGTTCATGAGGTCAATCAAAAACTCATGTAACTTTTCAAATAAATATAAAAATAACCGGTTTCAAAATATTTTTTAAAAGGTAAGCAAACCATAAAAATAAATGAGGTTGTAAAAGCATTAGGCATTAGAAACACATATGAACTAGGCCTATACTGTTACAAGAGGGTCTTTAAAAATTAAACACATCATCATACTTTTATGACCTTAATCCCCAAATCAATAAGGGAAATGTGTCTCCTTGTAACCAATTGTTCAGGAAAGCTGAAAAATATTAGTTGAGCCAAATGAAGAGAAGCTGAATATGAAGAAAACTCAAAGGGGTAAGCAAGAGAATCCATGTTAAACTGCAGTAGATGCAACTGCCATAAGAAAGTAATACAACTTCCAACTATACAGCCAATTGCACTCACTGGATTACTGACCCCATCACATAGCAGGTCCTCAATAAATGTTATTTTACTTTTTATCCCTTCAATTGATTAAGTAGAAAAGAATGGAGCAAAGGATAAGCCCAAGGGAAAACAGCAAGCAGGTACCATAAACAGCAGGCTCAAACAAAGGGAGAGAATTCTTCATCAAAAGTGATAATTTCAGTAAAGAAAAAGGTTTATTTTGTTGTTTTCTGTAATCTTTCCACCCTTCAAAATAACTGCTTCTTCCCTCACTGAAAAAGAGATGGTTGTGACCAGCAATTCCATGGTATAGGCACAAAGTGCTTCATAAACATTAATTAAGCATTAATATTAAAAATGTGCTTTCATCTACTAATTCCAACAGATCTAAAGAGAAGGCAAGTCTTTTGCTGAAGGCCACAAAGATAAGTAGGCACAAATAAGTATAAAAATCCAAAACCTAATTCCCAATTTATTGCCATCCTGGCCACCATTTAAACGTAAGAAGCTCTTTCTATTTTACTAACATTAAGTCTTATACCTGCCTGGAAAGGACTTGGCTTTCTTTTTTATAAATGATGGGAAACTATTCAGATGAAAAGAAAATTAGGGACTCCATAGTTCCATTCCCTCCTTACCTTTCCACTTTGGGCTTTGTCCCATCTACTAGATATCTAGTGTCTGGGTACTGGAAAAGCAACTCTTCCTGAAGATCTACCAATGACCTCAACAATGCTTTAAGTGCCTTGTGACCTGGGAAATAAAGCACAGAGAAGGAACAATTAATTCTCCAAAGTAGGCTATGCCTATAACTCACGACTCCTGAGCAGTTCTGGGTGAGAGGGCAGGCACAGGGTATGCAGAGACTAAGAACTGTCTGAAATATAGAATTCCCGAAAGTGACTATCTCATACGGTTGTTATGAGGAACAGCAAGATAACATGTGTAAGGTGCTTAGAAAAGTGTCTGCAATAAATTCTGAGTTCTTAAATTTAATAAGATTGACAAAATCCTTCCCTTCCTGTCATCATAACCAATCATTTTTTTCCTTTGGTGTTAGTTTCTCAGGTTTTTTTTTCCAGGTAACCCACCAACTTCTTGGATTTATCCCTCTATCAATCAACTTCTTAAGCAATTCCTTCTCTTCTCCTAAAGAGCACAACTTAGTCCTGGGATCTCCCAGGAGATCTCATTTGCCTCTGGTTTGAGCTCCCACCTCACTCAATCTTTCAATACATATCCTTATGGAAAGTTCCTGTTCACATATGAAAACCCAAGTTAATGACTTACTGTTTGCAGTGCTGAATTGTGCATTAAAAATTTGCATGTCACGAATACGTTCTCACCTGGTTCTCCTCATAACCAACAGGATGTACTTGTAACAAAGCTGGTCAGCATTAAGTATGTAGTCTATGGCTAAGAACTTTCAGAATAAACAATGGCCCTCTGAGAACTGAACTCTTAACCTTCTTTACCAGCATAATCCTACTAAAGGGGCTAACCAGACACTGACAATCACTAGTGATGTGCTGATAGCACTCAGACGTCTCTCCTATAATCAAACTTCCACAATTTCCAGCAACTGCAAGAAAATCTTCACATGGATGCTCCATCACTCCTTCCAACATACCATGTCAGGAACTCTTTTCTTCCTCCCTAACGCTTCTCCCTTGTCTGACTTTCTCTTCTCTGTTTAATGTGTTTTCATAGGAGATTAGACATTTTGGTGCCCTTATTCTATATATTTAATCAGATGCTAAATCTTAAATGTATTTTCCATTCTTATTATCACTAACAGTTGTCCATTTACCTCTGACCATGCTTCCATCACTCCTTCCCTCTTTCTCAAGTAACTGTAATCTTCTCATGAGCACCCCTACTTTCATTCAGCTATCCCGACATTTTCATTTTATATTCCACACTAACTTCACTTTAAATGATGTTTTATGAGTCTTATTCTATCTTTTCTGCTTCTACCCTGCCCAATATAAGTAGCCTCCTATTTCACATCCCAACCTGTTTCATCAATGGGACACCAACACCTGAGTTGGACAAGCTCTCTCTATATATTGTACTAGAGCATTATATTTCAATAGAAGGCTAAGAGCTAACCTACCTGAGAAAGCCTTCTCAGATTGGTCAGAAGGAACTCAATGACTCAATAACAACTTTGCATTCCTTCAATAATCTACATATAAGCTATATAAATACAACTTCCTTTTTTAAAATAACATAAGACCTTTGATCACATCTTTCCTAAATTCTATATTCTAATCCTTTTATAATCAGTACATATCCATACCACTTGGGAGGATCTGCAATACATAAATATTACCTGAAAAATCCAAAATGCCTTGTGCTCCAAAACAAGATTCTCAACTTGTTGCTCTAAATCTTAAAACAAAAACAAAAAAACTTTCCACTATTACCAGAGGGAAAGGGGGTTGAGGGTGGGCATAAGAGGTAAAGGGGCATATATATATGGTGACTGACAAATAATCACATACAAGAAATTTCACAGTTATAAATTATTATGACTTCACCAACATCAATAACAAAAACTTTCCACCAAATACAGAGATGAAAAGTTAATTCTCATGAAGAAAAAAGTAATACAGAATTATTATTCTGTCAGCTTTTGGGAAATGGATTAAGTATAAACAAGATGAAAAGTAGGCAAGAAGAAAAAAAAGAATAAAGATATAACAATTTGTGTGTGTGTGTGTGTGTGAGGAAGACCAGCCTTGAGCTAACATCCATTGCCAATCCTCCTCTTTTTTGCTGAAGAAGAATGGCCCTGGGCTAACATCTGTGCTCATCTTCCTCTACTTTGTATGTTATATTCCTCTACTTCCTCACCACTGTCCCTCTCCAGAACTTTTTCCTCATCCAAACTGAAACTCAGTATCCATTAAACAATAAGACCCCATCCCCCCGCTCTCCCCAACCCCTGGTAACCAGTATTCTATTTTCTGTTTCTGTGAAGTTGACTATTTTAGGTACCTCATATCAGTGTAATTATACAATATTTGCCCTTTTGCAGCTGGCTTATTTCACTTAGTCTAGTATTTCCAAGATTTGGTCTTGGGAATTTTGAAGATTACTTTGCAAACGCAAAATTGATTTGTGATTTCACTTTGGAAAACATGGGCTCTGTCTCTTAAGATGTAGCCATTTCTAGAAAAGGAGGTAAAAACAGTGGTCAAGACCTAGGTAGAATTTGGATGAGATGAGATTTCTCCATTTTCATGGGCTTCCAGGTATTACTATCTTTTCTGTTTTCTTAAGGTTCTTGCTACAACATATACTTTCAGAATCTTAGCTATCATGGGATCTCTGTTTACAATTCTCAGCTCTTTTCCCAGATGATCATTTGTGGTAACCTAAAATTTGTAGGTATCATTTGTATTTTTTGCTGTTCTCATTTCTTTAAAAAATTTCCATACATTTACATAATTTTGCATTGTTCTACTTACACACTTAACACATTTAGACTGAATAATTGTTGCCTTTAAAATTGTTATATCTTAGGGGCCGGCCCGGTGGCGTAGCGGTTCAGTTCGCACGCTCCGCTTCAGCAGCTTGGAGTTTCACAGGTTCGGATCCCATGCGCGGACAGATGCACCACTTGTCAAGTCATGCCATGGTGGCATCCCATATAAAGTAGAGGAAGATGGGCACATATGTTAGCCCAGGGCCCATCTTCCTCAGCAAAAAGAGGTGGACTGGCAGTGGAGGTTAGCTCAGGGCTAATCTTCCTCAAATTAAAAACAAAAAAGGTTAAAATGGTAAAATTTATGTCATGTCTATTTTACCACAATTAAAAAAAATACTTACAAAAATTCTAAGGGGCCAGCCCCATGGCCTAGTGGTTAAGTTTGGCATGCTCTTCTTTGGCAGCCCATGTTCAGTTCCCAGGTGCAGACCTACACCACTCGTCAGCGGCCATGCTATGGCAGCAACCCACATACAAACAAAAAATATAGGAATATTGGCACAGATGTTAGCTCAGGGTGAATCTTCCTCAAGCAAAAGGAGGAAGATTGGCAACAGATGTTAGCTCAGGGCGAATATTCCTCAGTAAAAAAATATATATACATATATATGAGTCTCCTGTTGGTGGCCATGCTGTGGTGGCAACCCACATACAAAAAAATAAATCCTAAGACCAGAGTATAATAAATAATTCTACCATCCCAGTCATCTCTATATAGAAGAAATCATCTACAATCATTCAATTTTGACTCTAGTCAAAAAGAACCAAAAAAAAAAAAACAATGAAATACTATTCAGCCTTAAAAAGGAAGGAAATTTTGACACATGCTACAACATGGATGAATCTTGAGGACATTATGCTAAGTGAAATAAGCCAGTCACAAAAAGACAAATACTGTATCATCCCACTTATATGCGGTACCTAGAGTAGTCAAATTCAGAGGCAGAAAGTAGAATGTGGTTGCCAGGGGTTGGGGGAAGAAGAAATAGAGAGTTGTTGTTTAATGGCTATAGAGTTTCAGTTTTGCAAGATGAAAAAGTCCTGGAGATGCGTTGCACAACAATGTGAATACACTTGACTCTTTTGAACTATACACTTAAAAATGGTTAGGATGGTAAATTTTGGTTAGGATCGTTATGTGTTTTTACCACAATAAAAAATTTAAAAGAATAGGAAAAGCAAGTGCCTGTCTCTTACTTCCTCTAGGTATCATGTGTCCATGATATAAAATATGAAATCAAGAACCATACAGGGAAGAAGCTGCAAAGCAGTCTATAATGTTTATAGCTTCTTGCCCCCAACAAGCAAGTTATAATTTGACTCTAACATGTAGCATAACCAAGAATTGTGAAAACATCCAACGAGACAACTACTACTTTTAAGGGCCACTTTCAAGTAGCTATACAAGCCCTTTTATTTCGTTCAAGTCAGTTATAAAAAATCCATTGCAGATATATTAGACAGCATATCAATCCAACAAGAAAGCAGAGAGCCAATATCAGTAAATCAAAGTGTGCCTTTCTGTTAATACTCTCTCATATGTTCTCATTTTATACACCCCTTCACCCAGTCAGAAAGTAGCCCTGAAGTATTTAAGCTCCATTCAGGGATAGCACCACCATGCATCAAAGTGTCAGGAGACCTACCAGAGATGAAATCTGCAATTCTGGGCTTCTAACCACTATCAAAAAAAAATGTTTATCAAAGTAAAGTCACTAGTGGCCAATACATACACAACTTCCTGTAAAGAGATTTAGAAGACAGAACCCAGTTCCCATTTCTTTGCAAGAGTAGGGCCTCCTAGTAAGATTTTATGTGAAGCCTGAAGAGACAAGGGGCAATCCTGTGCTGGAAGTGGTGGGCCTCCTCAAAGCCACAGTGACAAGAGGGAGGAAAGACTCCTTCCTGGAGGCTCAAATCCAACAGTGAATTCTTCCCAGCCAAAAAACAAAACAAAACAAAAAAATCCCTCTTTATCATTCACACAGGGCTGAGTTCTATTTGTTCAACCCTCTGAGTGAATGGAATCAACAGTTTCTAATTCACCTCCAATTTTTCTCCCAATTACTGTCAGAGTTAAAAGTTAAGAAAAGCAGCTGACATGCATACGTATACTTTCTTGTGTCACCCTCTTGGCATGTGGCCATAAAACAAATGGAGACTGTCAAGGATATATATGTTTATTTTGTCCTACATGGTCCATTTCCAGAGGTCTTTCCCCTCAGAGGAGATTAAGAAGGACATATGCCTCACCATATTACCAAGATTCATCCTAAGCATCTGGGTACCAGCTTTAGGAATAATTTTCCAAGTAGAGAATAAAGGGAAAAGAGTACTTTACTAAGGGTCAGGAGCCTTGCGTTCTGACACTATCACTGACCAGGCATTTTATACTGAGTGGGCCAATTTAATCTCCTTGAGTCTCAATTTTCTCATCTATAAAATGTAGATAACCCTTTGCTTGTTTACCTCACAGAATTAAGGTGAAAAATAATAAATACGTTTTTATATATTAAGGTATTTTGCAAATTTAAAAATGCTGCAGAAATAGAAAGTATATTACTATCAAAAAATCATTTTTCACGTTTAAAATCTTAAACTCTGCTCGTACTGATCTAGAGCTAGGACTGAACTAGTATTCATAGATTCCCATATTAAGTATTCATTTACATGCTACCCATATGCAAGCATTCTATATATAAAATGTCACCAATCTAAAAACCATTTCCACCTAACAGCTTTATTTTTTTCCCTGATTCATCTAGGCTGTTCGACATAAAATTGTAGGCAGAGAATAAGTTTGGACATGGGCACACAGTTCATTAATTAGATTATAAACCAATAAGTAAAACTTCTGGCAAGGGATGGAGGGGGAATGGGAAGAGTGAATGTATAATGTAAAATAAAGCTTACCATATCCATTTTTAAATATCTATACAGTTATTTTTAAAATAAATATGCAAACATACAATTATTTATGTACATAGATAACATAAACTCCCACATTCCTATTACCCCAGATAAATATATTGAACTAGAATGTACAGAATACAAGAGCATTTTTTTTCTCCTTCAAAAGTAACTCTAGAACTAGAGCTAAACTATAGGTCAAAATGACACACGATATATTGGCCTGAGAACAATACTTTTCATTCAAATCCACACAAGCCTGCCACTTTCACTAGTCATCCCCGGCAATTAATCCCCCAAGAAAGACGTTTGATTAAATCTTTTCAAGCAAATCCTTTGCTTTGCTTTTGTTAGTTCACTTCTTGTCAACATCTATTAAAATATGCCTTTAATTCTCCCACAATCTTAAAAAACACCGATTCCACTGTCTTCAACTTTAATCAACTGTATGGCCGGCATTTTTCATTTCATAATAATGTGCTGCTTGGAATTCAAGAGGCAGGCTCAGCATCAATCATCTGGTAAGAATTTTTCCACTGCAATAAATATGCAAATGAGGAGAGCCAGTCAGTCGTATTTCAGGCCCGACTTGCTAGTGTTTTAAAAAAGACACAAATTTATTAATTGCCGGTGGCCAGAGGAATCCTATTACTTTGGGCATTGATTACAAAGCTCTGTGAGTGATTATTGTGCAACTCGCGGGCTACCCAGGCATGAGGAAAAATTATTAAAGCAAGGCAGAGATTATCAACTCAGAATAACAATAAGCCTTAACATTTAGGCCCTAACTTCTTCAACAAAGAATTACGTGAAGGCTCCACTGTATCATAATTCCGAATTCTGTCAGTATTACTGTTTGGGCTTGTTCTATATTCCCCAAGCAGAATGGCATTACCAGTAAGAAAGAGGACTGCAGGTTACAAATTCCTTAACACCAACCATATGGATTAGTTGCTGTCATTTCCAGTGAGTGTCCAACTAGGATTTTTATACATCCGTGTGTGTATACACATACACAGGTGTGTGCATTTATGTACTCCCAGATTTAGATAAATGGATGTGCTATTCTGAGCACTGTGGTGTTAACTGGAATAGTGTAAGGAGCTCTATTCCAGTGTATTGGTTGGTTCTGTGGACCTAAAGTAGAATTTTTTTTAATAGTACAAAATAACCACCAGGATGACTTTTCAAAGCAGAGCATGGGGACTTATATTCTAAAATCATGACGGCTAAGCCAAAAGCAGACTTGGTTTTCATACCTCAGAGGGCACCACAGTAGAAGGTGCACAATCTATGGAGGGGCCTGCGGAGGAAACAGTTTGATAGACTAATTCTGAATGCAAAGTGGTTTTGTGAGAAACATTCAACTCAAGACATATTAAATCAAATAAGAAAGAGGACTCAGTGGACAAAACTTATTTTTTTCTCTTAAGAGAATGATGTGGGGAATTGGGGGAGTAAGTGGAAGTTGAAATAAGGGAGAGATGAAGAGAAATATGATAAAATACATTGGGTGAGTCCCCTCACAGAAAGAAACAAAAAGAAAAAAATCCCTAACATTTTACATTACTGCCACGCTAAGTAACAATGATAGATAGTGTGCATTTGAGTTCTGTGAAGGGACATCCCACTCAAGCTGTAATTTCTGACCAGGCATGAATTTATAAGGAAGGGAAAAGAACTGCAGAATTTCTTAGGTTTCCCTGAATACTCTCTCAAATACCTTGATGAAGTGTGTCAATAAATCCTTAAAAAGCCCTATAGGACAAAGCAATCTAACTGATCAATGTACTTCCCGAAATCCACTACAGTTACCTTCCACTTCACAGTTCCTAGACAACCTCTACTGCTCTGCAGTACTTCCCTAAAAATGGAAATTTATTTTTCCCCTTTAAACAGAGAAAATGCTTAGAATATGAAGTACTTTAAATTCAAGCTTATTTACAAGTAATGGTTTAAACTGTCTAACCCAGGAAGAATGGGGATCCATTCGTTTTTATCTGATACACTTTTGAACTGTTTGAATATTTTATAAGCATATATTACTTTTATAATTTAAAATACTATTAAAATTTAAAGTAAACTCTGAAGTAAGGAAACATTTAAAATAAAATTAGAACCATAATCCAAGGAACCCTCTTTGTTTCAAATAAAATAGTCTGATCCTTTCATATTAAAAAGCCACCTGAATAAACAGCCTCTTAGGTAGTGAAACTGTCCCTAACCAAACGCCCAAATTCTCTGTTTAGTATGGGTCTGGAAACAACTCTGAAAACAGAGATTCCCATGCAGAATTAATCACGCCTCTCTCAGTATCACTCATATCATTGCTACAACACTTGTCACACTGAACTGTGC
This sequence comes from Tapirus indicus, assembly GCA_031878705.1. Taxonomy (NCBI): domain Eukaryota; kingdom Metazoa; phylum Chordata; class Mammalia; order Perissodactyla; family Tapiridae; genus Tapirus; species Tapirus indicus. The sequence continues at coordinate 24,966,003 of CM062932.1, forward strand.
ATCTGGTTTCACTACATTGTAAGCTGCTTGAGAGCACGGACCTTGTCCTGTCACTCTAGAATCCAACACATCACCTGGGCTGTAAAAAATATTCTACAAATGTTTTAGTTCCAGAGAAATGATTCCTAAGTCACATGGCAGAACATCTAATTACACTATCATTTTCAAATCTAAATGCTGACAAGCAAACAAAATGTGGACTACATATTTGCTAACTTCAATAACTATGTATCCTCAACAAACTGACCTTTGTTAACAGAAGCAAAGTAATCAAACTTTTCCTTATCATAACACACCAACTATAAGATGTATAGGCAACTCCTAAGAATCTCAAAACCATTTTACCAGATATAAAAACTTAGAAATGTTACAATGCATTCTCATGAAGGTTTAGTAATTATCACCACTTAGATGGAAAAACTGAGACTCAGAAAATAAAAGATTGTTTTGTTTCTTTGAATGTTAGTAAGACTAGCAACGTTTATTTGCCAACCCAAAATGAAACATTTTGAGAGGTTGCTTTCATGTAAAAACACTTAAACTATGCTTTATGCTTTAAAAGTGGTGTACCTATCTCCACACCTTACTAGGAGCTCCCTGAGGCAGGGACTGTGAACTGTTCACCTTGGTGTGCTCAGTCTTGGCAAATGGTAGACTCCAGTTGTTGAATGAGTAACTGATTAAAAAAGACATCCTAATATTTTCTTGGCATGTACTTTTTATATGTGCATTTCAAGTCTTCAACTCTAAGGACAATTCTAGTATTTATTTACATAACGCTTTTAAGAAGAGGGAAACAATACTGTGGGCATAGAGCTATAGCTGAAGAAAAGACTGTACAATAAGGATTAAGACGAACAGTTAGCACTTACTGAGGACTTACTAAGTACCAGGCACTAGCCTAAGCACTTTATAGGTATTAACTCATTTAAATCCTCATAACAATCCTTTGAGGTTAGGTACTATTATTATATCACCATCATACAGATGAAGAAAAACTACAAGCTTAAAAAAAAACTGCACGTTTTCATTTTCTAGATCACTGTATCCTTATGGGTTATGTATCAAAACTATCTGGAAAACAAAGTGCAATGAAATTTTCAATTACTAAAAAATGACAAAACCGCCCTCGCCAACACCACCACATGATAACAAACACTAGTGAGGTCTATTAACATGTCATGTCCAAATTTGGTTCCCACACCTGAAAAAACAAAGTGGAGAAACTAAAGGAAGCCCAAATCAGGTGGATGGAAGGCAGGTCCAGTAAGACGAAATAAAGGAATAGTTGCTTAATCTGAAAAAGAGAATGTTAAGAAATGGATTAATAGTCTCCAAAATTCAAATGGCCAAGTAAATCAGAAAAGATGCTTAGACTCACTAAAAAAACAAAACAAACCATGTGATATTTTTCTGATAATTCTTGGTGCTGTCAAGAATGTGAGGAAAGGGGCACTCTCCATATACAACTGATAAGACTTTAATTAGCACAACATATCCAGAAAGCAATCTGGCAAAATGTATCCAAGTTTTACACATGCATACCTTTTGACCCTACTATTCCACTTCTAGAAATTAATCCCAATGAAATAATCAGCTAAGAAGACAAAGAGGCAAGTACAAAAACATTATTTTTAGCATTGTTTATAATAGGTAAAAACTGCAAACATCTTAAGTGCTCATTTATAGGGGACTGGTTAAATTAATTTAGTTTAGTCAGATAACTTTCTGCGCAGTTGTTGAAAAGGATAAGTATAAGAGGAACTTGGTTTGAATAAACTAAACCATAAAATACTTTTTGGGATAACTGAAGTAACCTGAATATGGAGTGAACAAATTAGATGATTATTAGGAAGTATTATTTTGGTTAAGTGAGATGATAGTGTTATGTAAGAAACATCCTTATTTTTTTAGAGCCACTTACAGAAGTATTTAGAGGCAAAATGGCATGATGATTGCAATTCATTTTAAATTACTTCAGGAAAAACAAAACAAAGGTAGCAAAATATTTTTTTAAAGAAAGGAAAGGTAGATTTATATTTATTAACATGGGAAGATGCAAAGCACGATCTCATTTATAGTTTAAAAAAAGTTTAAATGGACATAAAGTATCTGAAAGGATATACACCAAATTGTTAAAAATGGTAATCTCTGAAGAGCACTATTAAGAGTAGGGAAAAAGAGGTTACATATGTCAGTACTGTTTGGGGGAGGGGTCAGCACTGTTTGAAAAAAATATTTTTAGTACAAATTTTACTTTTATGTGTTTTTTTAAAAAGGTAATAAAGATTAAATAAATATATTCAAGAATACAAAGAGGTCTTCTGAGGTAGACATACTTCTCCCTGTCAGCAGAAATCAAACAAGAAACAGACTAAAATAAAAGCAGGAGAAATTAGAGGTGGCCAGAAGGTTGATTGACAAGGAAAGCATTCATCCCTAGAACTAGTTTAAAATTTTCCCTGTATGATTCACCAAAGAAATACCAAGGACCAATAAACGTAAGGGAAAAAATGTTTACCCTCATTAAACACTCGGAAATGTAAATTAAAATAAGCAGAAATCATTTTCTATCTATCAAAGTGACAAAGATGAAACAAAATTATGATATCCAGTGTTGACAAGGATAAGGGCAACTAACATTCACATTAAAAAGGTGAGAATGTAAACTGATACAACTTTTCTGGAGGGCAACATGGTGATATAGATCAAAAGCCTTAAAATTCCGTATATTCTTAGAAAACATACTAAGTCCACATCTAGAAATTTCTTTTATGCAACAAAGTAATCATGGATATGAGTCAATATTTAGTAACAATGATGTTTATTGAATTATGTATAAAAATGAAAAACAAAACAATCCAAATGTCCAGCAACAAAGAACTGGTTAAACTATCCATATGATGGAAAGTCTATGCTGTCATTAAAAATAATGCTGTAGAACAATATTTAATGACATGGAAAAATATTCATGATCTCTGTTAAGCAGAAAAAAAACAGATTGCAAAACAAAATACAGAACATAGTTCCATTTTTGTTCTAACTACACACTCACAGGGAAAAATAAAAACTAGAAAAGATACATATACTATATGCCAAAATATTAAAAGTACTTAACTCTAGCTGCTGGATTTAGGGAAGATTACTTCCTTACTTTCACATGGCCATTTTATAAATTTTGTAAAATGAATATGTACATTTATAATAAGGAAAAAACTACTTATCTATTTCTTTATTACTTAAAAAAGGTCTTACCTGCCCCCAGGTGAGGGACTAGGTCGGCTGATCTCCAGTGCCCCTCTAGCTCTCTTACTAAAAAAACACTATGTAGGAAAATGGAAGGATACATTTACGACTCGCACTCTAAGCCTTTTTTTATAACAAATTCATCTCCATATCTCTTCGGCCTTCATTCCTTTAAGCTTTGGCATTTATTCCATTTCTTTATTCCCTCATACTTTTTTTTTTTGCTGAGGAAGATTCGTCCTGAGCTAATATCTGTGCCAGTCTTCCTCTATCTTGTATGTAGGTTGCTGCCACAGCATGGCTAATGAGTGGTGTAGGTCCGCACTGGGATCCGAACCGGCAAACCCGGGCCACCAAAACAGAGCATGGCGAACTTAACCACTATGCCACCAGGCCGGCCCCTCTCATACTTTCTTTAGAAAGAAAAAACACCCAGACAAAAGAGTTAAACTCTATGCATAGTGATTGGGTGGTATGGCCAAGAGCATACCTCAGACCTCGGTTTCTGCACTGGCTTTGCCTCTAACTGTGTGACCTGAAGTAGACCCTCAACCTCTCCAAGACTGGATTTTCTCATATGGACAACAAAGTTATTAGCACCTATTTCACAGGCTGCTGTGAGAACAAAAAGACATTTGTAAAGAACTTAATACAGTGCATGGGGAGTGGTGTACAATTAACAATTGGGAGCTATTTTTATTAGAGTATACTGGCATCTAGCATTATACTTGCACAATAAAAATACCAAGATAGAAGCAAATTGATCATCCTGATTCTCAAAATGTCACATTTGATTTCTTTTCCCTCATGTTCTTAATATCTTGAGTCTTACTGAGGACACCAGAAATGCTTTCTAATTACTTGAGTTGGAACGTTCATCTCTGCCCTTCCCCCAACCCTCACCACTGCTGACATTTATGTAGCATAGATTATGTACCGTCTTTAGGATGTAAGACTCTCTAAGACTGTCTGAACAGCTTCTCTACCTATAAAAATTTTCCTTGCATGAAACAGCATAAATAGCTAGTAAGAACTCTTCTCAAAATAGTAGCATTTTGGATTTATCCGGAGGCAAATTTACTCAACTGCCCCAAGAAAAATGCAATCCAGTAGATTTGAGACTAAACACTAAGCAAAACAATCAATATTATATGAAAGGTAATTAAAAATTACCAAAGAACTCAAGCTAAAGTCAAGTATAACAAACTTTCAAAGCAAATCACACAGGCACATTTATTTGGGATCAGGTTATAAATACAATAATTATAATAATCAAGAGAGAATTATATCTTAAAGTTCTCACGACATAGACTTTCTCTAAGGTAATTCGTAAGTAACATTATAGCCTATGTTTTTTTTTCTCACACCACCCCTCACCTCCTCTCCATTAAAACTTAATGGAAAAATACATATAGTGGAAGAAAATATATACATATTAAAATGCCCAGAAAAATACACCCCACATGGTTTTCTCTGAGAAGGAGGTATGGGGATTTGGGAAAGTGGGAGAATTTTACTTTTTCTTTTACATACATCTATACTGTTTATACATTTTTTACAGTGAAGATTTTATACATGTATATGTATCGTAATGGAAGAGCATAAGGACAAATTAAACTAAGTTCCCATAAAATCCCTAGCAAGTTTCATAAATATCAGGGGAAAATGTCTACTCTTTTGAAAAATGCTTTGCAGCTTCACATAGTATTTTTAAAGATACTATTAAAGATACTGGCTACTATTAGGCAAATACATTATGAGTAGGTAAGCATTAGCCATGGGTAACAGTGGACAGGAGGAACTGCTGACCCGGTGGTCTGGATTCATGTTTCCAGCTGCTTTTACACCCTCTTACACATCAAGATGGCTTAGAGGAGGCTTCCAAAAGAAATGGGAACAGAACCCACACACTCTGGAAAGTGATTTCCTGAAATTCAACTCAAAACAGGAAACAGCTTACTTGACATAAGCATAGAGGTATGTTTGTCTAAACCTCTGGGGTTATTTGGGTTATGAAAGGCAACTTCATTTATCAGTACGACCACTATTATTGAGAGAAAAGAAATCTGCAAAATCAGAGTAAACAGAACTACAACTCAACACTATTACACTTCCTACATTTAGGCAAGTGAAACAGCCAACAAAAACCAAACACATAAATTCTCTATGTCTTCCAGGGGAATTTTTCCCTTTAAACAAAGGATTTACTTTCTACTCTTCCACTGCAGCCTTCTCATTTAGATCACTTGTTCCTCTTTTGGTACAATGTATCCCTAAGGAGTTTCAGTGAGTTGTGAATTAATTGTTATTCACAAGCAAAAAGAGGGGGAAAAAAAGAAGAAAGGAAAAGGAGGATTACTTCCAATTGCCACCACAACTGAGAAACTTGCATCTTGCACTTTTACCATGTAAATAATGCACAGATCCTGCGAGAACATGCCAAACACCAGGATTCTTAATTAATGGAGCTCTTTAATGTGCAAATCAGGAACAAATTGCAAGTTCTGACTTGCATTGATTATGAAAACATTAATTGAATGAGCAAGACCCTAAAAAAGGCAGAATCCTAAGTCTTCAAAGAAACCAAAAGAATACAAAGCTCTGGAAACCAGACAAGTCTGACCAATATTTAAAATGAAAACCTGAAACTGAGGACTGCTCACTAGTATACAGTGAATTTAAAAACAAGAAACAAAAAATCACCAGTTTAATCAGAAAGCCATCACTATAAAAAGCATCTATTCCACCAACATCTTGCATTAGGCAGAAAAATGAGTATTTACTCCAGAAGCTCACAGACACGGCTTTAAGAGGAAAAAACACTTTCTATATACACACTCTTATATGTATATAGGTATAACAAAACAATGCTGTCTCTTTAAAAAGAAATTCATCCTATATAAATTATAGCCATAAACTTTTCCTGCAGTGCAGCCTAATTAATTCTTGTTCTATACACAAAGGGAAATGCTGGGTGACAAATGGGTGTGAAGCCAGAAAGCTGCCAGGTCTGCAAAACATTTTCTACTTCAATTTATAAGCAATTTTGCAGTAAATCATCAACCAGAACCTGGAATCTCAGGAATCTCTGAGTGTCCAAACCACATTATATCACTTATCAAAGAGAGAAGGAAAAAGAGTTTAAAGACATCTCATTTTTCAGTTCTAACCCACATCAAAATCTAGAAGCACTGTGCAATCTATTATTCTCTTCTGGGTAAGGTTTTAGTACCAAAGATATATTTTTCAAACAAAAATGACACCATAGGTTGATGCAGCCCATTCCTCCATTCCTAGAAGTACTGTATCATGTATCCATTACCATAAGAAATATTTCCAGACTTATCTGGGAATAACCACACAACTATTTATATAGCCACCCCCCCCCCCCCCGCCAATCCAAGCAAAATGTTCACAATCAAGCCAAGCTGAAGGGTTCAGCAGTGAGCCACTGTGGAAAAATAGGTGGGAAACACTCCAAGGAAATGAAGCTACTGAAGAGGAAAATAGAAACTTATAGGAAACAAAGAAGAAAGCAGGGCCGCCCCTTTGTAGTAAAACCCTTCCCCCACCCCTTCCCGCCAGCCAGTGATCTGCTCTCTGTCCCTTTAGTTTTACAGAATGTCATATAAATGGAATTTTGAAGTATAGAAACTCTTGAGACTGGCATCTTTCACTTACATAATACCTTTGTGATTCATCCATGTTTTTGCATTTATCAAGTTTGTTCGTTTTTTTGCTGAGTAATGTACCACATTAGTTTATCCATTTGCCTATTGAAGGATCTCTGAGTTGTTTCCAGGTTTTGGTGATTACGAAGAAAGCTGCTATAAACACGCATGTACAAGTCTTTGTGTGGACGTACGTTTCCATTTCTCCAGAGTAAATATCTAAGAGTAGGACTGCTGGATCATCTGGTAAATATATGTTTAACTTTATAAAAAACTGCTAAGCTGTTTTACAAAGTGGCTATACTATTTTGCATTCCTACCAGCAATGTATGAAACTTCCAGTTGCTCTGCATCCTTGCTGGCACTTGGTGCCACTTATCTGTCAGGTGTGTGTTTGTTTCTAGCCATTCTAATAGGTAGGTAGTGGCATCTCATTGTGGTTTTAATTTGCATTTCCCTCAACAGTAATAATTACATTAAACATCTTTTCAAGCACTTATTTGCCACCATATATCTTCCTTGGTGAAGTTTCTATTCAAATATTTTGCCCCCTTTTTTATGGGTATATTTTAATGTTGGGTTTTGAGAATTCTTTATATATTCTGGACACAAGTCCTTTGTCAGCTGTGTGATTTGCAAATATTTTCTCTAGGTCTGTAGCTTGTCTTTTCATTCTGTTAACATGTCTTTCACAGAGCAAAAGATTTTAATTCTGATTCAGCCCAATCATCAATTTGTTCTTTTATGGATTATGCTTTTGATGTCATATCTAAGAATTCTTTGCCTAAGCCAAGGTCATGAAGATTTTTCTCCCATGTGTTCTTCAAAACACTTTATAGTTTCATGTTTTACATTTAAGTTGATGATCTATTTTGTGTTAATTTTTGTATAAAGTATGAGCTACAGGTTGTAGTTCATGTTTTTGCAAATTAATGTCCCATTGTTCTAGCACCATTTGTTGAAAAGACTACCCCTTTCTCCACTAAACTGACTTTGCACCTCCATAAAAAGTCAATTGCCCATATTTGTGTGAATCTATTTCTGAACTCTCTGCTCTATTCCACTGATTAAAGTAACTTTTAAAAGGAATAAACTCACAAGGGAAGGACAAAGTATAAGACAGATGACAGCAACTCAGTTTTGTAAGCTAAAAAAAAACCAATGTATTACACAGTTATGAGAATGCCTAAAATTAAAAACACTGACCATACTAAGTGTTTATGAGGATATGAAGCAACTGGAACTCTTACACACTGCTGGTGGGACTGTAAAATGGTATAATCGCTTTGGAAAACAGCTTGGCAGTTTCTTTAAAAGTTAAACATATACTTACCACGTAACACAGCCATTCCAATCTCACTTATCCAGGAGAAGTGAAAGCATATGTCCATACAAAAACATGTACACAAGTGTTCGTGGCAGCTTTATGTGTAATAGCCAAAAACTGGAAACAAAACAAATTGTGCCATATTCCATATAATGGAATACTACTCAGCAATAATAGGCAATGAACTATTGACATATGCAAAAACATGGATGAATCTCAAAATAATTACACTGAGTGAAAGAAAAAAAAAGTGCAAACTGTACAATGACCTTTATATAAAATTCTAGAAAATGCAAACTAATCTACAGTGACCGAAAGCGGTTTAGTGGTTGCTTAGGGACAGGGAGGGGCAGGAAGGAGAGATTACAAACAGGCTGAGGAAATTTCTGGAGATGAGGAAAATGTTCATTTTCTTGACTATGGTGATGGTTTCATGGAAACAGATGTCAAATTGTATAAATGCTGCTGACAGGTTAAGTACAATGAGGACTGAGAATTGACCATTTAATTTAGCCATATGGTGTTCATCTGTGACCTTGATGAGCAGTTTTGGTGGAGTAGGAGGGATACAGACTTGACTGGAATGGGTTTGTGAGAGAAAGGGAAAAAGGGATTTGAGATAGTGAGTATACACAACTCTTTCTAGGGATGTTGCTTTAAAGGGGAACAGAGAAATGGGACCTATATGCAGTTCACTATATGTCAATTATGCCTCAATAAATCAGTGTTTTTAAAAAGCAGATGGACAAATTAATAACTGACTTAGCACACCTGAGCAGGTTGACTCTGGTGTTAAGCAGTGAAGAAGAACGAGAAGCAATTCACTTATGGTCCATGAATAGAACCCAGAAGATTCAGGAATTGGCAGTGCTGGGCACCTCTAGAAGAGGAGAGGAAGGCAGTGCTAAAACCAGTCACATACCAGATCCTGTCCCTTAGGCAGAAGTTGAGAGGTTTATCCTTACAGAGAGTTAAATATACGGTCTCTGGACAGGGGGACACCACACACAGCTGAGGGCAAAGGTATCAGATTAAAAACAGAGGGAATAAGTTCAAGTTCACCAATTGAATTCTGAGATCTCCAGCCTACCCATCTCCTAGAATGTTGGCAGCCAGACAGGGGACTGGAAGTCCTCTAGCAACTATGATCTCCTAAACAGAGAAGATCTAAAGACACTGACATTGGAAGATCCTGAAATATGGCCCACATAGATCATTTTACAATGGAAACCATATGCAAAGACTTTGCTCTATGTAAACACACAAAGCGTCTAATCAACTTTTTGGTGCCCTACTCTTAGAAGTCAACAGAGAACAAAGGATCACCAAATACCTAAGGAAAACATCTAACATGTTATACAGGGGTTAAAACAAAAGAAAAGAAAGCAGCTTGGAGGAAATTGTCTATGCAGGAAGAATACTTAAGAAAATATATATAACACGTATATACTCAGAGAAATAAAATTAAAATGATAGAAGAAATAAAAATACTCAATAGAAGGGTTTGAATATAAAGCTGAGGAAATGTCTTAGAAAGTAGAACTCAAAGAGAAAAGAGAAAAAGACAACTGGCAAATTGAAGAGAAAAAAGAAGAGAACCAAGAACAGTCTAACACCAAATGATAGGCTTTCAGAAAGAGAGAAAACAGAGAGGGGAATATCACTAACAAAATAATTTCAAGAAAATTTCCAGGACTGAAAGATACATTCCAGACTGAAAAGGCCCTGCAAGTTCTCTGCACAGTGGATGAAAACAGAAACACCAAGGAGCAGTATCGTGGAATTGCAGAATTCTGTGGACAGAGAGAAGTCCCCAGCTTCCAAAAAAGGAGGAAGAAACAGTTAAGATCAGAAATCGCAATGGCTTCTGACTTATCAATAGCAACTTTGGAAGGTGGAAGGCAAGGGAATATTCTATAGAATTCTATAGACAAACAGCCAATCAATTGTGATGATAGAATGAAGATATTTTAAGACAATCAAGGTCTAAAAAAGTTCACTTCTCAAGCACCAGGTCTCAGCAAACTAATAAAGAATGTGCTTCACCAAAATAAGGGAATAAGCCAAGAAAGATCCAGGAAAAGGAGATCCACTGAAGCAAGAAGCTATAGTAATCCCAGGATGACAGTGAAGGGAGATCTGGGCATTGGAGAAGGTGAACAGTCCAGATCTGAGCAGGTCAAAAGGCTCTGGGAGAGACTTCTTCAGGAAGATGAACTGGCAGAATGTCTGATGCAACTGAATATCTGGAGGGGATATTTAGGCAACCAGAGAAAAGTCTGGGCTTGAATTACTGCACAGAAAACAAAATAAACAAAAATGTAACAGTTATTAACTCTAGAAACAAAATGATGTGTGGGAAAGGAAAAATAATCCTAGCATATATATTACATGGCTCAGCTATGAACAGTGTTTACAGAGATATAATAATGTAAACACTGACTACTGATCTAACCAAATTACAATATAACCATGAAGGGACAGAAAGTGTGTAGTAGGAATGAGAGCTAAATCCTCATTTTCATGAGGAGTCAACAGATAATGCCTAAAACTGAACAGTCAAGTAGGAAAAAAACATGTTAATTAAAGATATGGAGATAAATCCAAGGATTCCAAAAAAATACAACAATTTAAAATACAATTGTTGCTTTGGAAGAGTGAGTTATGGCAAGAGGGTAGTGTGCATAGGCAGCAGATACTGGTTTTCATAACAAGCATGGTAAATTACATACATTTATAACTTGGATAAAAATTAAAAAGAGAAGAAAAAAGTCCAAGATAAACAGAAAAGCTGGTGGTGGGACGAGCAATTCTAGGAACTAAAGTGAATATAGAACTAAGTGAATATAAAAACAAAAAAACTTTAAATGTACATAATATTTTCTAAGTATATTAACTATATAGAAAAGGAACATTCAGAAAACAAAAGACCTCTTAGAGATTAAAAATATAATTGCAAAAAAAAACCCTGGAAATCAAACTTAAAATCTTTCAGAACATAGACGAGAAAATCACATAAAGATGGAAAATATTAGAGAACAAACACATAAGCGATACAACACTAATTCAGATTTAATGTCTAAAAGAAAACAGAGGGAAGGAAATTATCAAAGAAACCTTAGAAGAAAATTTTCCCAAAACTGAAGGATCCCAGTCTTCAGACTAAAAGGGCCCAGTAAGTACTCAGTAGAATGAATAAAAAAGGATCCATACCTAGATCCCTTCAGGGAATTTCAGAAAACTAAAAACAGAGGATCCCAAACATTTCCAGAGAGCAAAAATATGTCACATACAAAGGAATGAGACTCAAACTAGCAGCTACCTTCTCATTGACAACACTCAGATGACAGAAGACAATAGGGCATGTGGTAGCCTGAATAATGGTCCCCCAAAGATTTCCACATCCTACTCCAGAACCTGTGAATATATTACCTTACATGGCAAAAGGGTTTCTCATGTGTGATTAAGTTAAGGATCTGAGATGAAAAGAGTATCCTAAATTAGCCACGTGGGCCCAATGTAATCACGAGGTCCTTATAAGAGAGAGGCAGTAGGATCAGAGTCAGAAAAGGAGAGACTGGAGTGATGGGATTGCTGGTTTTGAAGATGGAAGAGAGCCATGAGCCAAGGAATGTAGGAAGCCTCTAGAAGCCGGAAAAGGCAAGGAAACAGAAGCCCTAGGGCCTCTGGAAGGAGCACATCCCTACTGACACCTTGGTTATAGGACTTCTAACCTCCAGAACTGTAAGATAATAAATTTGTGCTGTTTGTGTACCAAGCTTCATGGTAACTGTGCAGTAGCAATAGGACACTAATACAGAGCAGTACTTTCAAATTCTGAGGGAAAGTAATTTTCAACCTAGAAATTTATACCCAATCAATTAAGAATATATCACTGAAGAATGAGGGGCAAGGTATCTTTAAATCTACAGGAATTCAGATAATTTATTCCCCACACGTTTGGCAACAAATTGACAAAGGAAACTGAGATAAAGGAAGACAAGGGAGCCCCAGAACAGTAGCTCCATCCTAGAAAAGCAATGAAAGGAAGTCCCAGGAGTACAACCATGCACTAGGTCCAGAGAACAACCAGTTCAAAGTGGAAAAATACAACAGAAGAGATGGCATGATTTAAAGTTTGGGGGGAAAAAACTGAGATGATAAAACCAAGCTACAACAGGAAAAAAAAAAAAAGGAAATTAGAGACCTCAGGAAAAATCAATACAGTACAATAAATTAATAGTCCAAATGTGAAGCAAACTAAAACACACCATGATTTTAACCAACTGATGGAGGATAAAAGAAGAGCTACTCGAACTAGGAACTTGAACTAAACTGGGAACATTCTCCTTTAGGTGGCCTAGGAGCCATGAATCTGAATATACAGGAAAGAAAATGTTATTTTCCAGTTCTTCCCTGCCTTGGTATTATACCTTATTTACACGGTAATAACACTGTAAATGCAGTTTACTGGTTTTCAACTTCTAGGTCAACAAATGGATAAAGCACTGAAATCCTGGTTGGAGCTGCAGGGCAGAATGTCAAACTGTAGTGGAAGGAAGATGGAACGACTATTTGATACTTTCCCCTCAAAATTTCTACCTCCTCCCCTATTCCTCATTCGCAATATGACCTTGGTTTCCATTTCAAAGAAAATCGAACAATCAAAAGATAATTTTCATAGACTCCTACCTATCTATGTCTATTTATATACTCTGTTCCCACCTGTCACTGTGGTTAAACTGTCGAAGGCAACCCTTCTTGTGCACTAGTCCCATCTCCACTTACCTACTCAAGGACATTGCTACAGCAGATTCCCCCCCTCACCCACATCATCAATTTGCCCCTCCCTACTGAATCATTCTTATCAATATACAAACATGCTGTTATTTCTCCCATCTCAAAAACAAAACACCTCTCTGGACTCCACATCCATCTCCATCTAAAGTCCCACTTCCCTGCTCTCCTTTAAAGCAACATCCCTAGAAAGACTTGTGTATACTCACTATCTCAAATGCCTTTTTCCCATTCTCTCATGAACCCATTCTAGTCAAGCCTGTATCCCTCCCACTCCACCAAAACTGCTCATCAAGTTCACAGATGACCACCATGTGGCTAAATTAAATGGTCAATTCTCAATTCTCATCTTACTTAACCTGTCAGTAGCATTCTCATCTTTCATCAGAGAATAAATAAATCCAGAAATAGAGATATAAACAAGTTATCTAAAATTATAGAAGTAAAACAGAAATAGAATGAGACTAAATATAAGGCAAAAGGCTGTTGCTGTCTTCCTGAATTCTTCTGTACTATTTATCATATTCATGTATGGTTTCAATAAAATGATTCAAGAATAGGTTTTAAGACATAAATAACAACAACAAAGTATAGAAGCATCTTACACATTTGGTTAGGTTCTAAAGTCTGAGCATAAAGCAAAAATCAATTTCTGACAAAACTACTTTAAAAATCCCTAAAACTGCCCATAAAGTACAGCACCGTACTGTCTCTCTGCAAGTTCAACTCAGCTAGTTTCTCCCCTCAAACACTAGAGCATACAGCCACTTTGTTCATTAAACACAGATGGTTACATTTAGGGACCATGCTGTCTAGACTGCATGGTGTAACTTTAAACACGAGATTCAAGTCTACCTGACGAGACGCTCATTGGCGACGTCCCCAGGAACAAACAGTACCTGAAGCAACAGCAGATTCTGCCTACCATCTCTGCTTCCTCCAGAGCACTCTCTCACTGAATAAAATGGCAGGAAGAATTACTGGCACTATTCAAACTGCTTTTCACTCCCTCTTTTTCTTTTGGCCAGGCCCATATAGTTACAAGCAGTTAATTAGATGTCCATATACAGTAAAGAGGCTCCCACATACAATGATGTGTACAACTTCACCATGAAGACAGTGGACAGAGAGACCCTACTATGGAACTACTACTGCTACTAGCTACTACAAGTCAGAGCTGCTTCCTTATCTAACTCATCACTACTAAAGATTGTTTCTGAGGCTGAAGACAACCCTAATTCCTAAGAAACCCAAAACAATGAAACAAATTTTCTGAGTGAATTGGTTTCAGTAGTTTTCAAGCTTCCACAGCTCATGACCCATCTAGGGCTCCATCTTTTCAGGGTAGGTGGAATCACTGCACAAGAGTCTGACACTCTCCTCCTGGTTCCACCATTTGGTTACACTGGAAAAGCACATGCTCTGTGATCCAACTTTACCTTCTACATAATACAAATGCCTAACTAACCATGTTGGACAAACTAGGTAGTAGTTCAATAGGGACCAAAAGTCTCCCTATACAGAACTCATTCTCTAACAAAGACACAAAACACCGCATATATTTCAATGCTAAGTCAACAGGTATTATGTAAATATCAAACAGGAAGTTATCAAGAAATGATTGCCTTCATTTCCCACCTACAGTGTAGGAAAAATAAGAGATCAAGAATACTCTGTGTTGGCAGGAATGTAGGAAAACAACTGTCACAGACGAGAATTTCAATTGTCACAATTCTTCTAAGGGCCAATGTGGCAATATATTCCAAAAGCCATAAAAAAAAAATACAATCCCTTTGTCCCAGTAATTGTATTTCCAGGAAATGTAGATCTGTGCTGCCCAATACAGTATCCACTAGCCACATGTGGCTCTTGAGCACTTGAAATATGGTTAGTCCAAACTGGGATGAGCTGTAAATACAGAGCACATTCTGGATTTCAAAAACTTAACATGAGAAAATATACATAAAACATCTCATTAATAGCTGTATATTGACTACATGTTAAAATTATAATATTTTAGATATATTAGGTTAAATAAAATATATTACAAAAACAATTTTACCTGTTTCTTTTTACTTTTTTAAATGTGGTTACTAGAAAATTTAAAATTACATATGCAACTTGTATTATATTTCTATTGGACAGTGCTACTTTTAGACAAATTGCACAAATATGTATGTACAAGGATGTTTATCAAAGCGTGCTTTATAAAAGTGAAAAACTAGAATAAACCTAAGCATCCATCATTACAGATTGGTTAAATAAATTGCAGTAAATCTATAAAATGGAATATTCTGTAGCCACGGAAAATGCTGATGTACATCTAAATATACTGACATGAAATGATATATTATAGGAAAAAATAAGCTTACAAAATAGTACATATTTATAAGATTCCATTTCTGTTTTAAAAGGGTGTGTGTGTGTGTGTGTGTGTGTGTGTGTGTAAGCACAGAAAAAGGTCCGAAAGGATATTCATCAAAATGACAACTGTGGTTACCTCTGAGCAGTAGGATTACAGGTAATCCTTATTTTCCTCTTTATGCTTTTATGTATTTTCTGAATTTTTCAAGGAAGCATGACATAATTTTATAATTAGAACAGTAAAGCTATTTTAAAAAATGATAGCCATCAGCTGAAACAGAAAGATCAGTCTTACTCACATCATCTTGGCTAGATGGAGTCCACAGTAATATGGGTCCTCAATCCCACACAATACTACACTTGGAGAAGCCTGCAAGTGCCTTCATCCCAAGCAATACTACCAATTCTAAGTAATTAAGACTATTTCAGGGTTCTACAGATCATTTGTGAGAACTCTGCCATGAACCCATAAAGTGTTAATTGAGAGAACACTGAAATAGATGTTCATGGATTTGTCACCTAAGGCAACTAAGTAATTAAAAAGGAGGGGATTTTGCTGATAATAATGGTTGCCTATGGGATAGGGAACTGGGTGGCAGGGGTACATGGTGGGAAGGTGGATTTTCTTCATATAGTCGTTAGGATCTTTTGAATTTTGAGCCATGTGAATGTACTGTCTACTTAAAAATAAATAAAATTTAAAAACAAAACAAACATTATCTGTCAAGACTCCATGAATGCCCAGGACTTACTAAAAATTTAAAAAGTTATCCTTTAAGGTATCTATTAGTGCTGAGGTCAAATTAGCATTAAAAATTTTAGTCTATTCAAGTCAAAATAGTTGAGAGGCCGAGGGAAGGGCCACAGAGAGATGAGAGGATGAATATGAACTAGAAGTGGGAAGATGAGGAGGAGCAAACAAAATGTAATTTATTAATAGTGGAATTTGTTTTTACACTCTTAGGCAAGTAAAAAATTTCAACACTTCCTCTATATTTGTATTACATTATACTATGTTCTTAGATTTTTTTGCTTATGGGAAATATCAAAATGTCAACCATTGTTTCTATTAAAGGTCTTTAATGACATCGCATTTTAGACCTGTAATGAAACACGGTGCTCACTGCAGTTTGTAATGCATCTCATTAAATACATTAATAACATGCATTTCACTAAAAGGTCAACTTATTATGGCTGAAGTTGGGCTTTCCTTTAATCACTTCATTTAAAACTATAGAGCAAACTCTGAAAAAGACCGTAGAGTGCCTGTTACAGAAATGCTCTCTCAATTCTCCCACCCATTCAAACCAGTTATGCTTATTAAGAAATCATTGTTAATGTTCTTATGTGGGATAATGGTATTGTGATTTTTTTTAATCCTTTTCTTTTAGAGATACATACTATTTACTGATAAAATAATAGGATGTCTGGTATTTGCTTCAAAATAATCCAGAAGTAGGGGGGAGAGTTAGTATAAGTATAGATGAAATAAGATTGGCTATGAGTCGATAATTGCTTAGCTGGTATGGTATATGGGTTCACTGTACACTTCTCTCCACTTTTATATAGGTTTAATACATTCCATAATGAAAAGTTTTAAATAACTCATGCTGAGGTTTCCTTAAGTAACTTGCCTTCTTCCTTATATATCATTGCCACCAACATAAAAGACCCAGCTCCTAAAACCGTAGAACTTTTTAAAAGAAAATCAGAAAGGGGGCCAGCCCGGTGGCGCAGTGGTTTAGTTCGCGCTTGGCAGCCCGGGGTTTGCGAGTTCGGATCCCAGGCGCCCACAGACGCACTGCTTGTCAGCCATGCCATGGCGGCGTCCCATATAAAGTGGAGGAAGATGGGCACGGATGTTAGCCCAGGGCCAGTCTTCCTCAGCAAAAAGAGGAGGATTGGCAATGGATGTTAGCTCAGGGCTGGTCTTCCTCACAAAAACAAAAAAGAAAATCAGAAAGAAAAAGCTAACCTCTTTAGAGAAATGGTTTTGTGCATAGAAAATTCCTTAATTTTGCTAAGGTTACTTCATGACTTATCACTTATGCAGCTACTAAAACATAAAAAAAAGTCTTTGAAATTACTTCATAGATGAAGAGTTATCATTACCAACATGTAACACCAAGGTGACTGGGGAAGGAAAGAGACGTTTAGTTTCTGAAAAGTAGAGTTTGGGGTGCTGAAGGCACAGAGGCACGCTGCTCAGGAGTTTACTGTGGCCAGAATACAGTTCGTCTGCTGTTTTAGAAGCTACTGTTAGGACTACGGGAGTAAATGACAGTGCCAAGGAGAGAATATATCAAGAAAACACAACCTGAGAACAGAATCCTAAATGCAATGAAAGTGACATTGAGAAGATAAAAGAAGAGTCTGAGATGAGAAGAATCAGAAAGGCAAGAGAACCCAAACAGTATATGCAGTGTCACCAAAGCCAAAGAGAAATATTTCAAGGAAAGGTTGAATACTTCAGGGAGGCAGTAGCTGGGTTGGCAACAAGGAAATCTGTGGTCACCTTTCCATAGTTATAAGAGGCAGAAGCTGAATTATAAGTATTATAGTAGACTATAACACTACCCACTCTCCAGAACAAATGATTAATCTAAATTATATAGGGAATTTGAATAGTAATAAAAAGTCGAAAAACACTGAAGACAGTGGGGATGATGGTTAGTTACACTGATGACCATTATTCACATGGCTGAACATTGCCAAGTGCCTCATCCAGCAGAAAAAGGTAATGCCCGTCCCTAACATTTCTGGTATGCTGTGTGCCAGACACTGTGCTAATGCTTCATATCGATTATGTCCTTTAATCCTCACAACCATGTTATTCCCATTTTACTGTGAAGTTAAGTAACTTGCCCAAGGTCACATAGTGGATCCATTGCTGAGACGGAATCTAACCCAGGCAGTCTGACTTTAACTACTAATGTAAGACCAAGCAAACTGAACAGAGATTTAATTAAAGACAGTAAGTTCCAGTGTTTGTTCTGAGGTCAGTACAAATTCAGCCTATATTCCACACCAACTATATAGTACAGTATAAATTGTTCATCCAGACTAAAGTAGCCAAGAAATTTTTCTTAAATTCTGTTTAACAAGATAGGAATAATATGTCTGTTTACCAAAACATATTATAGCATATTGTCATAAGAAGGTTGGAAACAAAAATTAGCTACCCTTCAAATGTGCAGAGATTCTAATTACTAAACTCTCCACCCTCCCATCTTAGAATATGTGATACCAAACAAACGTTCCTTTCTTCTCCCTCCTCCACTCTGTCAGATTAATAGACATCTGTCAGATGAACTGGAATTCACCAATAAGGTAAAGAGGCAACTGGTTAAGTAGGAAAAAGACAGATTAAAAAGATCAGAAGTGTTGCAAAATAAAAGTTAAATAACATTAAAATAGCTAAAGACACTAAATTGTATCCAAGAATAGAATGTGTCCACTATACTTGACTAACCCTTAAAATATCAATATTTTAAGATGAATCCAAAAAAAAGAAAAAGGAAAGACTAAAGCAAGACGAGTAATGAGTAACAAAATAAAAAAGGCCTTATCATCCTGAAACATTTTGGACATTTAATCTAGAGCAGCCTAGGTCTCACTCCAAAGGCATACCAGGAATTAGGGTACTAGGGCATTAAAAATAGCAGAGAAGTGCTCCAAAAATCCCCAAAATGTTGAAAACTGCCAATCTATTATTTATTTAAGGGGGAAGGGGGGAAAACTGGAGAACAGACATAAAAGATCCACCCTCCCAGTATCTGCAGTTTCTGAAGAATTGTCCAGGCATTTCACATAGGAAACAGACTTCAAGCATGGCAGGACAAACTATCTAAAGAGTGGACTCTAGGAAATAATTCCTCATTAAATCAGGTATTCTCTTACAAGAAAGGTTCACAGAATTCCCTACCCTAGAAATCTACACATTTATCTTGAATGGTTTAAAGTGATTCTATCTAGAGGCAGACACCAACTCAGATGTCCTCCTCAGGTCCCTTCCACCTTATTAAAAAAAAAACTTATAAAAATAAGTTTTAAAGAGCAAATGAAAACACTAAGTCTCAGCATGCAAATAAGGAATTCCAACCACAACGCACTCACCCCAAATCTCCCTCTGCCCCAGTTCTTTGGTGCCACTGGGCACACGGGCACAAAGGAGGTAGCATGGTGCAAAGGAAGACTGCTGGACTGTAAGGCAGAAAAGTTGAGTTTTATCTGTGAAATGTATGAACAAGCCCTAACTTTGGCCAACTCATTCTCTCTGGGCCTCAGTTCTCTGATCTGTAAAATGAGGGGTAATTTCTAAATTACCAAGTCTAAATGGAATCTAAATTTCCAAGTAATTTCTAAATTCCTTTTCTCTTCTAAAATTTTCTTCCAAAACTTTCCCACCCTCTGCAGTCATCATCTTTTTTCACTCTATGCAACCAAAAGGAAAATATGATTAAGATCATCTTAGCATGTTGTGGTAGAAACCTCCCAACAGAGAAAGGCATCTTTTAAGCATGTGATATAACCAACTTAAATGAACTGAGCTTAGTCATTCATTTTCTCCCTTTTGATCTATACCAGTGGGTTTTCAAATAGTGTTCTCTGAGCATTAAAGAAATAACTCATAAAGCCAAGGGGAGAGGGACAGGAAGTGAGGGAAGGTGGGAAAACAGTGGAATAGACATGACTCAAGCACCCAACCCATTTCAATCAAAGTTGTCTTCATTTGATAAAAGAGTTATATTGCTATTTTTTTAAAAAAAGTTCAAAACCACTATTTTATACCATAATATCACTAAAACCAAGGCTTGGCACCTTCAACTCAGTGGTGCTGCCAACATAATCCCAGTGTATTCGAATGTACCCCAGCAGTTCTAAGTATGCCAATATGGCTTAAGTATTCTTACTGTTTTTTAGGGCACTGGCAAATTCTGGGCCACCTTTGTCCTTGAAAATAGGGAAAACATCTGGTTGAGGAAGCTGATTGGTGGTTAACAGAGCTTTTTGTAGTTTGATCCTTCCTTCCAAGAGCTGGTCCCACAGCGCTGAGAAAGAAAAAAGGAGAATTCCAGTTCTCAGTTACAAAATCTTTCTGGGGCGGGGAGTAGGGGAGGGACAGGAAATCATACCAGTCTCTAAACAGCACAGCTTTATCACAGTTTCATGCTATGGAAACACACTCTATTATAGAAAATAAATTCAGTATCTTGGAAGCAAATATTTGCTACACGAGAGAGAGAATGCTAAAGCCCAATGAGAGGAGAAGACACTCTTCAATCTTCCAGAAGTACTAGAGCAGAACTAAGCAGCTCAATGTAGAAATGGCTGGCTAAGCATAGAGGAATGGGGCTTTAGGCCTCCAGGTAAGTGGGGCATGTCACAAACTAATTGGAAGGACACAGGAGAGAGCAAACAGCCAAAAACAAACAAACAAAAAGGAGATCAACGCAGACACTCCAAAAAAGAAGCAAACAGCGAACCATGTACAAACCTATCTGGTTCTTCACAGCTCTGCCTTTCTCCACTTCCTCAGAAACTTTGACACTGGAGAAGGTCATCACCACGCCATCGTCTTCACTGTTCCTGTCTTCAGCCCTGTGTTCCTCACTCTCACCCTCGAAGTCTTCCTCACCATCCCCTTCTTCCATGCCACTCTCCTCCTCTTCATCTTCCTCCTCCTCACTGCTACCAAGGTCATCCATTCCCTTGGTAAATTTTTCAAAGTCACTGGTGCTCTGGACACTGAAGCCTGGCATCTTCCCAGAGCAGCTTCTGCTATTCTTCCTCCAGGCCAGACTACTGTCCCCATCATCACCACACTCCTGTTCCTCAGCAGCACTCATGGCGTCCTCATCAGATTCCTCCAGACCCAGCCCCTCTGAATCTCCATCTCCAGACTCTTCCTCATCAGATATTTCCTTGTCTAAACAAGGGAGGGAAGAAGGAAAACATGGATGTTACTTTGAGACAAATACCAGGCCATATCTTTCATTTCAACTAACAGACTTTGGCATCTATCAACAATATATATATATTATTGTACTCAATTCAGTTCGACAAATATTTATTACAGATCTACTATCTCTAAAATGCTAAAAGAGAAACAAAGATGACTAAAACACATGTCCTATCTTAATATAAGGTTCTAGTGCGAAAGACAGAACCATAAAAACTATAATACAGAGAGGAATTAAAAGTGCTTTGACAAAGTTTTGATAACCCAGAGGAGGGAGAAACTTTAACTCTAGGGCAAGTGAATTTAAGCAAGGCTATAAGGAAGAGGCAGCCTTTGGTCTGGACCTTGAAGAACGGTAAGATTTCAACTGGTGTGAGGGAATTACTAGTTTTCCCAAACCTGCATCTGAAAAAATATAGTTTATCATTAACTATCCCAAATGCACAATCTCTATCACACCAGTGTGCCATATTTATTAAATACTTATTAAGTACCTGTTATGAGTCAAGCATAGATAAAAATTAATGAATTTATAATACAAATAGAATGTAATACCTGTGGAGAAGCCTTCATAGTCTGGTGGGAGTGGGAGATGTGCATACCAACAATTATCTTACAATGTCATTAGTACATCGTATATAGAGAAGGAACCACCTAACTCACCTGGAAGGGTGAAGGATGGTTTCACGTGTAGGAGACATTATAATTTTACTTATTAAGCATAAGTAATAGCTGATCAAATAGAGAAGGGGGAAGGAAAAGAGAAAACAGCATATGCAAAGGTCCAGCACCAGAAAAGTGCACTGGAGTGCAGAATGGTGGGAAATGAGCCTAGAGAGTTGCTCAGGGACCAAATCAGGAAGAAGTTTGAACTTGATCCTAAAGTAAATGGAATGTTAGTTAGGCTCCTGGTTTTACTTATGCTTAGGGTATCACCTGATACTTACAGGTTTTTACTGCTTATTCAACCACTTCCATGGTAGAATATAAAGATCCCATGTACAGCAAGCATAATTATTAGATACAGAGATCAGTTACCAACAAGTTTCTTCAATAAAAGATATTATGAAAATGTCATAGGTGTTCAGTATTTTTTTTAAAGAACTATACATAAACTCAAGACAGAGAAGGCTGTCAAAAATACAAACACAAAAACTAAGTACAAAAACAGTAAACAGAAATAATCCTTTAAGTTCTTTAGAAGTATGCCATTTCTCATATTAAGAAACATTCATAAATAGTAGTAGTTAAAAGCACATATCTTGGAGTCAGACCACCTTATTTGAGTCCTGGCTCTTCCCACTTACTAGCTATATGACTTCGAGCAAGTCACTTAACCAATCTGCCCCTCAATTTCCTTAACTGTAAAATGGGAATAAATGGTATCAACCTCATAGGGCTCTTGGGAGGGTTAAATGAGATGATACGTGTAATTATAATGGTGATAACATTTTTTGAGGACTTAGTGTGTCCCAGACTCTTAGAACTTAAATAGTGCCTGACACATGGTGAGAGCTCAATAAATATTATAATATTTGTCTTATGATTGGTCTCTTTATCAGTCTTTAGGCAAAGAATATGAAATGATTTTATCAGAAGCCCCCAGAACCACATTAATGACTAAATCATGGATATCATAATCTGAATGATAGTTTCTTTTATATCATCTGTGGATTCTCAACATGGCACCTCTAACCTCTTTAAAGTAAAACAGATGGTATCCACTCAATAATTACCATATCCACCACCTTCTTCCACTCTGAGAAACTTACAATGCTTTGAAACTATAAGCTCACATCCTCCTAACTCTCTTGTAGGGAAGAGAGAAGGATTATGTTACTTTTACAATGGCAAAAAATTAGTTTCACAAATTAATATTATATAGTGACTCAATGCAAGACTTGGAAAACTGAAGGAAAAAGGTCAAAATCTATGAGTAGCATGCCCATTAGACAGTGCTTTTTCAACACATAGCATTCTCCAGTATCTGATATGCACTGCCTTTTCTCTCACTCCATTTTAGGGTGAACCTTTAGTCTAACATAGGGAGCATAGCAACTTAATCACTCTGGGCTTTAGATTCCTTATGAAGCGAAATTAAGTACCTCTAAAGCCCTTTCTAATGCCAAATCAATGGTCACGCATAAGAAAAGAGGTGGGGGCACACAGACTAGTCTTGCAGAGATCATCAGAAAAAAAGGATTTTAGCCCTAAAAAACTAGGGAAGAGAGAGAAATAGGACCATGCAAATATGTCTACTCACCAGATGAACCCAGCAGAGTCTGCTCCCAGTGGTCTTCCTTCCAAGCTTTTCTAGAGGTGGTCTTGCCAGAATACCTTTTGTCTGTGTCCAAGAGGGAGGCTGATGCCAGTTTTCTAATGCTACCCACTGCCAGGAAATCACTTTCGCCATCTTCCCCTTCATCAAACCTGTCAATCACTCTGGCAGCAGTGGCTGTGGGGAAGGGCGGAAAGTAATCAGAATCTTTAGGTTAGAAGAAACTTGAACAATAACCCTGTTAAACGCTTTCAACTCATACCTGAATGTCCTCTGCAAAATCTCGAACAACTTCCAGGAACAGGGAACTCATCACCTCCCAAGGGAGACCACTTACTACCTTGCTGCCGTTCCTGAACAGAAAGCTGACTCTCTGCTACTACTAGTAGGCTATATTTCTACGCCTTGGATCGTATAAAAGTAGGCTAAGTCCTCTTCCATGTGTGACAGTCGCTCAAATATCGTATTCCAGCCTCACTCCATCCCACCCCTCAGGGAGTTTTCTTCCCTTATCCTGGCTAAATAGCCCCAGTTCCTTCCACTGATATTCCTAAGACACGGTCCACAACTCACATTTATCCCTCCTATTCTCCCTTCCTCACACTTCTCTGACTCAAGTCTAAAGCAGGATTACTCCCAACTAGATCTTGAACATCAGCTTACATAACAGCAGTCTCATTCGTCAGCCACTGAGCAAGTGTCTTGAGGCCTCAAGAGGCTTAAACAGCACCATGGAAGCCTACTTCTTCCCTCATTCTCCATGTAAGTTCTCAGGGGCAGGCAGAGTTTAAAAACGGATGAGACTTCCTCCTCCTCATTTCTAACGCAATACCAGTAAGAGCATCCTGAAAGATAACTTCCAGCCTGCTACCAGACTCTGGCTGCCTGCAACAGCCCCGGATCAACAGTTAACCCGGGGAAGAGCTCCTCGCCCGAGTCCTCGGGATGCTCCGCCCACCCGAGCACCAAGTCTAGAGCGCGCGTCAGAAAGACACTGAAGCCCTCCTCCCGAGCCCGGGGGCAACCCTCCCGGGAGGCAGTTTTCCTCCGCGCAAGGGTAAGGAGAGTAGGCCAGGCGGCGCGGCCCAGCTGCCGGCCCCTCACATCCCGCCGGGGTCCGCACGTGGCCCTGCCCCAGTCAGGCCTCACCCTCCTCCGGGTCGGCCTCGGGATCCGCCTCGCGCGGTCGCGGGTTCAACAACTGTTCCAGTTGCAGCGCCAGAGGCTGCGGCCCCGCCATCGTCACCAGGTCTCGCTCCGCGCCGCGCACGTGAATGTGCGGCCTCCGCCCCGGCCCTGGCCCGGACGCTCTCTCCTATCCGAGTCCTCTCGCGGAGAGACTACCGCCCAGCACAGCCGGCACCGCGAGGAGCCCTGAGCCCAGCTCCGGGCCGGCAACTTCCGGGAGGCGCGCGGGAGGGGCGGGACCTGTCGCGTCACTGCGGGCGTTGCTAGGATGAAGGCGGAAGCGCCCGGAAGGCTGAAGAGATCGTCGGCGACCGGGCGCGCGTGCGCGTGCGCGTGCGCCGAGGGGGGGGGTGTTGGGAGGCGCGGGAGCGCGCAAGGGCACGTTGCCGCTTCTGGCTGGCGCCGAGTAGAGATTGTACTGCTCGCGGCCCCTCCCCGCCTTGCGTAAAATATGCCTCAAGATTTGTCCGCGATTTGCTTAGAAATAAAGTGTAGTGTAGCCGTGACCCATGGTGGCTGATTTGGGAAGGAGAAGGGAGTAAAGAGTAAGCGTCTCGAGCCTCAAGTGTGCTCTCGGGCACGCACAGACTGGGACCAAAAACAGGTTTGGCATTTCACAATTTGGAGTAATCTGGGACCGGGATCCCGCCGCGGCCAGGATTTGGGATCCTACGTCAGGGATGTGCATGTGTAAGTGTGCCGAGGACTGCTGGCATCTTTATCGATAGGAATAATTAGAAATCGCTATGGCTGTGCATAAATAAAGATTGATTTTGTAGCTTCTCCAAGTAGCCTTGTCTGAGCAGGGGAAAAGGGAGTGGAGTGGGGATTACTCTACTGCACACCCATCGGTATTGATATCCTTGCTGTTCAAAGATGAGAGCATTCTCAGACACTTGAAACTGATACACAAATGCAGAAAAACTCAGGTTTACTGTTAGAGGGCACAGGTAGACTCTAAATATAAAGACAATATGATCAATTTAATTGCATCCAGACACATGGAAAGATACAATTCCTTTATATTCTCTTTCCTTCATCAAGCATTCCCTGACTGCCCGCTATGTGGCAGGCACTGCTACAAGAGATACAAAGATGAGTACGTTAGATTCTCTCCTAATGGTGATCAGCCTGGAGGGGCAGACAGACATGTAAACAGAAACTGCAATAAGGGATGATAAGCGTGAGTACAAAGTGGTCTATCCTTCCAGTGTCTGTCTGAGGTCACCTGTAGAAACCTAGAACCCCCTAACCAGAAACTGCTTCAAAAGGATCCAGAAAACAGACATTAGTGGTACCCTGTGACCTTCTTGGGTACAGTCCAGGCCAATTGGATCCCACAGCTGAACAGCCTGGGGAACCCTCAGCTCCCCAGTGTCTCCTGTGGGATCCAAGGGAAGGGAGGGTCCCTGACTTTCACAGTCTTCATATGACCTCAGTCTCAAGAGCAATGAGAGACCACTACTTTAGTGTGGCTTGTCCCATGTCCCCTTCCTAGGTGGCTGCAGAGGGAAAGGAGAACCTGTCTTAGGGTAGCTGCCCTCAGACATGGAAGGGAGAGAATGCCAGGCTAGGCTGGGCACCCTAGTCAGGGCACTGAGGCAAAAAAAAAAAACCCTGCTTTTTGCCATCTTCAGGGAAACAGTTTTGCTTTTTGTTTTTTGTTTTTTAACATATCCCCTGTAATTGCAGTCTGGGTTCTGCGCCTGGGGACTCCAGAGCAAAAGCATGCTCCACAGGATTCGACAGGGGCGGTTGCCCTGGGCTTCAAAGGACAAAAATGTTTCTCTTACCCGACATTTGGAAAACTACCTCCCCCAATCCTCTTCCCTTCCTATTTTGGACACTACTGATGTTTAGAAACCTGGCCTTGGGGTAAAGAAAAGGGAGTAAAGGGGGAGGGAAGCAGGCAGGTCAGAAACCATCTCTAAGCTGTCATGCAAACTGGACGCTGCTGGATGATTCTGGGCAGACATGCCCTACACCTGCTTACCTACTCTCCCTTCTCTGTCCTGGCCCCCACTGACTTGGGAAGCCTTTGAAGGAAGAAATCAAGATCACTCTACTCCTGTCACACACACATCCAAGGGCCCCAAAATGCTTTCCCTGCTTTCTTACCCCATACTGAGAGCAGGGAGGGGACTCCAGGAATGGAGGAAAGAAGAGAGAATTCTAGGACTTAAAAGAAGTTGAGGGTGGGGCAGGAGAGCAACCTCTTAAATGCTCTCTCTGGAGGGCACTCCTTACTTGCATTCTAGTTTCTGGAGAAGGGAGGAGGGGTTTCCTGATGAGGATGGGGACGGAGATGGAGGGTGGACTATGGGTGGGGATATTTCAAGACTATACCTCCTATGAGAAATTTAAACATCTGAGGGCTCTAGAGATGACAGCAGATGAGAAGGGGAATCAGTATAAAGGAGAGCATTCTCCCAAAAGAACAGCCCTCTCCAGAGAAGTTCAGAGGGTCTCTCCATTTACAGTTCCTCTGCCTGCTGACCAAGGGCTGCAAAGTGGCAGGCAGATGTAAGACTAGCAGAGGATGGGCAGGTGTGGCTTTGGCTACCCCTCCTCATTGTCCCAATCAACTGTTCACATGACTGGGAGTTTCAAGAGCTTAAGAAAACCAGGTTCTTACTTGCCTCTCTTCTCAGATGCCATCAAACCCCAGGTCCCAGGCCCCTGCCACTGTTTGTCTGGCTCTCCATGCATAGTGCTCCCTCACCTTGTCACACCCTAAAGCAGCCCCACCTCCCCAGCATGCTCCAGTCTGGAGAATTTGGGTGGGTGAGTTTCACCTCCCTCTCCCAGGGCAGATGATGGCTCCTTGCCACTGGAACCCTGAGGGCAGGTGTTGAGAGGCACAGAGGGGGTGGCTTTAAGATGGCTGTGGGGAGGCTGCCCTCGAGCCTCTCCCAGGAGCTCCCAGCCGGGCCCTCATGTGGATGATGCAGCGCTTCTCTGCACCCCAGAGCCAGAGGTGAGCAGCGGGGCTCTCCGGGGATGGAGAACAGTCCCTGACAATTCTAGATTGCCTCTCCTCTTGGCGGCTCCAAATTTGACGGCTAAACTTTGCCACCTATTCAGGTATTCGTTAGGCTTCAGGATACAGCACCGAAGGGGAGAGACCGCGCTGCTGCCACAGAGCCAGAGAGAAGAATTAAGTCCACACTGAGCGCCCAACTCTAAAACGCTTCTTATCAAGTACTCAATTCCACAATAAAGCTGCTAAATAATTCAGCAGCCTTGATAGGAAAATGCAGCTTCCCAATGAGCGTATGTTCAGTTAAATGAATCTCTTTAAAGGGGGTGGATATAATGAATAAGTTGGCTATGATTTAGTGTATATAAACACGAAAAGGGCAAAAACAAGCCAATGTAGTGATTGCATACAAAGCAGTTCAAGAAATGTGCTGCATGCAAGGCTAGGAGTTTTGAAAAGTCTTCCCTGTATTTCATAAATTTGGATTTCTGAAAGAACACTGTCAGGTTCCTCCCTGATAATCCTCCCCATTAGAAAAGCCGTCATATGGATGCAGTGAAATATTGCTTATTTTAAAGCCTTCTCTGCAGGAAAGATACCCCTGGTTGTCTTAAAATATGAAAACAACACTAGAAATTACATACCATTTAATGTAAGACCTTTGGTTTTTTAAATAAGGAAATAAATAATCCAGACTGAAATCTAGATGATATGGAAAAGAAATTCTGGAACTCTAATAGCATCTAATATTAAAACACACACACACGTTTTTCATGGTAGATAAAATATTTAAATTCCTCCCGTGTTTAATGAAGGCTTGGAAAAGATTGAAGTACTTTTCAGAACCTATTGGCAACTCCCAGTTGAAATTTGATTTCTACATTGGTTATTTTTGCTCACCTGTCAGAGAAACATAATATGTATCTTGTGCTAGGCAAAATAGCTTTCCTTCTGGGGAACTTCAAATGTAACAAATACTATAAAACAACTATTTCATATCAGTTCTGTGAAAGGGATTAAAGTATTTCATTTCTAGCTGTACTGTACATTCATTTTACGTTATCTTTCAAACCACTAAATTAGAAAGCAGGAAGTGAATTGAAACTGAAAAGGACCATCTCTAACTATATATTTACAGGTAACTGACATTCACAAGTCCAGTTTTGCATGTGCAGAGAGCAGGAGAGAGAGAGTGCATGGGATCTCATGTCTAATCAGGGACCGGGACCACTCATTTTTAGCCATGGATATGCTTTCTATTTCAAATTCTATATTAACTTATCGGCAAATATCTCTTCATCTGTATCAGTTAAATCCACGGAATGCAAATCTGTAGTTAATAACAGCAGGAAGCCAGGGAGTAAAGCTTGGCTGGCATTAGCAAAGGGGTTCAGTCACAGCCAAGGTAAAAACAGATACCCCAGTCCTGCCTCTCTTTCTCCTGGCTTCTGAGGGGTCCTTCAGCTTCCCATCAGGCCTCCCCTCCAGTTGTTAAAGCATCAAGTAACACACCAATTATCTAAACATCAGATTTTCTATTTTTATTAAAAACTCACAAATTTATTCAACATGTTTTCTTTCATACAGTGAATGGTCTAATATGCACTGGAGGTCACACAAGCTTAGGTTTATCAGAACAATAAAAGACATGAGAAATTTAATATATAAAGAAAAAAGTAGCAGCTGCTGACTGCATATTTGACCATAAAATTTAAATATTTTGGACTTTTATTTTAAAGACACAAAAATAAAACCTGTGTGGGTCTATATAAGTCATATTAACAATTCCATGAATGTTCAACAGGACTAAAAATTAGCAAAGATGTTTTTTTTTTAACCTTGTAACACTTTTTTTTTTAAACACTTTCTCAGGTTGTGGTGCCAGGCACCTTTACAGTATTTGTGCTATAATTATTCTATTTGGCAAGTGTCTGAATATCGTGTTTTCTCTTTGCCTTGTGTAAACAACACCTTTTTACATACTAGCACAGTGAGCTGCGAGCCCTGCAAATCTGTCAGAACATCTACAGGAAAAGAAAATGAACAATTTTGGTTGATTGCTCAAAACATTTTGTTTTTGAACAAGAGGTTTCAAAATAGGATATATTAGTAAAACACTGAACTCCTGAATTTAACATTATACGTAAACAGTTGACTGTTTTTAGTTCAATAGTCTTTTTTTTTTTTTAACATTTTGTGTGTGAAGGTAGAATACTTTTCTTGTACAGCTGATGTTCAAGTCATTTTACTGATAGGTCTGGCTGGAGACCATGCTATGGAGTGTGTCTGTGTGTGTACCTGCGTGTGTGTTGAGCTTTGTGAAGGTAGAAGAGTTGATACTGAGGGCTTTACATTTAGAATTTTGCAATTTGGCAAAAACAAAAAACAAAAAACTCAGACAAAAAATATATATATATAGTCCCACCTGATGCACAGCAGGTCGGCGTTTCTGAAGCTAACAGTTTGTTGTCGCTGTTGCTGAACTCTGAGAAAACACTAATAAGAGATTTCCCAGAGCCAGAAAACCCTCCTGGCTGGCCTGGGAGCACCCTGGCCACTTCACCTCCCTCATCCGGCTGCGCCTCGCGGCCTCTCAGCCCGCGGCTCCTGGCGCCACCATTGGCTGTGCGCCCCCGGGGCCGCCGTGGGTGTTTCTGTGCCGCCCGCTGGCCAGGCGCGCACACCCGCGGAGTCTGTCCGCGGATCCGGATCCAGGTGGGAGGTGGGGAGAGGTCTGCATTTCCCTTCCGGAGCCCCAGTTCTGCACCTTGCCAGCCAGCGTGCGGATCCCAGTCCTACCTCCAGGCGGATATGGATCCTATTTCGTGTCCCCCTTTCCCATCCGGTCTCCCCAGACGGAAAATAGTCCCCGAGGCTGGAGGAAGGGGGGGGGGTACTTGCTTTTTAAGTTCTTTTTTTCTTTTTTCTATTTTTCTTAAATAAAGGTTCATTTCTGTACAACCAGGAACTCCGCGGACCGTGCGAGACCTCGCTACCACACGGCCGCCTCGTTCATTTCGGGGGGATGAGACAGGTGGTTCCCATAGCTCGCCCCGCCATTGACCGACAGCGACGAGAAAGGCGGGCTGGGCCCGAAGACCTCAGCCGACATTGAATGTAGAGGCCCGGGCAGGCTGGGCTCCGGACTGGGCGAGTCCCCGGGGGGATGCGCCAGGATGTCGGTGAACCGCTGCGCCTCGCTCGACGGGTGGTGGCCGGGCAGCGGGTGCTCCAGGCCGCCCAGGGGCGTGCCGGACGGCCCGGATGACGGGACGAAGGGCAGGTCCACTGGCGTCTGAGCCTGCGAGGACGGGGGGCCTTGCGGGAAGAAGTCGTAGTTGCCCCCGGGCCCGTAGTACTCGCTCTGGTAATCTGCGGAGCGGCGGGAAGGAGGATGTCAGGGCGAGGCTCCGGGGTGGGGCGGGAGGGCAACGCGGGGAACTCGCCGTTTGGGGGGCTCCCCTGCGAGCCTGGAGCAGGAAGGAGGCCTGGTGCAAACACAGGAGCTGCTCCCTACCTGCCCACCCGCCTCATTCAGGGTCGGGAATTTGGCCCTCGGTCTCACTACCTCCGCTTGATTTACTCCTCACTTCTCCCCCATCTCTCCCCCACTCTCGGCTTCTCTATAGAAAGCGAAAGCGCCTCCCGCGCTGCCACCCGCTTCCAACGAAGCCAACCCGGGCCTGGCTGAGCAGCACACCCACCTCCGTAGAAGGAGAAGGGCCCGTTGGGGATGAGCTCGCCGGGCTCCAAGCGGTCCACGAGAGGCCGCATCCGGCGCGGACTGCGGAAGAAGGCGTGGCGCCGGGCGCCCAGCGCGCTCAGCTGTTTCATCCTCCGTTCCTTGGAGCGACGGTTCTGGAACCAGACCTGAAGCACACACGCCGCGGGGTGAGGCCACCGAGACCGCACCCTCCACTTCGGGTGTGCCAGGCCTGGATCCTCACCCCTCCACCGCCTAGCTGGCCTATTCCGGGCTCCCAGAGCGTGCGTACGTATGCGTGTTGTGTGTTGGGGGGGGAAGGGTGCTCTGAGTAGGACCGCGCAGGGCGGCCCTGAGCCAATGGTGAACAGGATTCCCTACAGGGGGAGCTGAGCAAGCCGCCCTGCCCGACGTGAGGCAGCTGGAATTGTTTCTAACAGTCTCACTGTCACAGTTACAGCTTCTCGGGGGCTGTACACACATAGACATTCAACCTTCCCAAATAGTGTCAGACGCACAAAGCTTCCCTTTCACTTTCCTGGCCTTTCACGTTCCCTCCCCCGCATGATAGTGACACAGAACTAAACAGCCTCCTGTTGACACTCGGTCTCCCAACGACAGTGACACCAAAGCCCACAATCGCTTTCTCACACCCACGCACAATCTCCCAGTGCCAAACATACTCATCCACAGCCTCTCACTGATAGTGACACAGACATGCAACCTCCCATTCACGTGCGCACAGGTTGACACAGTCTCCCAGAGGCCGCAGGGCCTTCTGCGGAGGGCAGTCTGCATGTGTGTGTCCACACACATTCAGCCTCCCAGGCACATCCACCCACACCCTCGCAGAGCCTCCAGGCATAGTGAACCGCACACCTAACCTTGGGCCCGAGACTCAGGAGCCGAATCACTCGCAATCTCAAGTTCTCACAACGCACCAGCACAGGTGCCCAGATGGCCGCCTCCGCTCGCCATCGCACTAGGGATCCCCTCTGACCCAGGCAGAGCTGACTTTCGCCCGACCACCTGTCCTTTAAACCAGGACGCCCCACCTCTCTTCGGAGGCAAAGCCCCTGCTCTGGGCTTGTCCAACTGGGGAAGAGACCCACAAAGTCGGGGTTGGGGAGACAGAGGAAGATCACGTTGTGCAGAAGCCAACGGAACCGATTAACTCCGGGATGCACAGTGACCTCTCGGCTCCTTCCCAACACGGGTAGGTGGTGCAGATAAAAGGGTCCCAACTTGGCCGCGGTGTGTGACAGTGTCCCCTCCTCCAGCCTCATGCTGAGCTCCCTGTCCCTCCCCCTACCCAACTATCACCTGCGTTGGACCAAGAAGAGGAGGCATAGGGATTCCTAGATGCTCTACACACCAACCGGCGCTTCAAAGGTCGCGAGGGTTAGGGGTGTGTCTGGACCTCTCTCCCCTCCGCCGGCCTCCAGGGACTAGCTCCCCTCCTCGAAGCTGGGCTCCCGGGCTCGCCTGGGTGCCTGCCTGGAGGAGCCATGTAAGCCTCGGGGGAAATTGAGTGGCACGCCCGGGTCCTGACCTGGATGACGCGCATGTTGAGGCCAGTCTCCTGAGCCAGCTGCTCTCGGATGTGGCGCGTGGGCTTGGGTGTAGCGGCGAAGGCGGCCTTCAGCGTCTCCAGCTGCTTGGCTTTGATGGTCGTGCGCGGCCCCCGCCGCTTGGCGCCCAGGTTCTGGTCGTCATTCTCGTTGCTGCCCCCTTCCTTGTCCGACACGTTGGCGCTCTCCGAGTCCTTGGCGTCGTCCTGCGACGGGTCTTGGGAGTCCGGAGACAAACTGGGGTCACTGCCCGTGGTGGCTGGGGAGAGGGAAGGGACAGGTGAGCAGCGGCCTTGGTGGGCCTTCCTCCCCCAGGACCCGCCCACCCCTAGCAAGCCGGGACTTGGGGCCTCACCCGAGTGGAGGCTGTTCTCTTTGGCGACGCTGCTGTTGCTTAGGTAATCCTCTTTACAGACGAACTTGTTCTCGTCGATGATGTAGAGCTCCTCGCCGGTGGAGAGCTGCTTGTTACACATCATGCAGGTAAAGCAGTTTAGGTGAAACACTTTGCTCCGCGCTCTCCGCACCAGGTCGCTAGGGGAGATGCCCTGCGCGCAGCCCGCGCATTTGGTACCGAAACACCTGGAGGGGGAGGGGTGGGCGAGGGGCAGGGGAAGACAGAGGCAGAGAGGACGAAAGAGAAAGAAAGGTAGAAAGTGGAGGAAGTGGGAGAAGAGGAAGGGAAAAAAGACGAGAAACAGTCAAAAAGAAAGAGGCAGAATGCCGATTAAGCAGGCAAGAAGGCAGGAGGAGAGAGCGCGGGGCACAGTGAAAAAGTCAGGGAGGAAATACACACGGTTAGAGTGAAAGAGCGAGGGGCCCAAGCTGCCCCCACCCCTAGCCTCACGCCCAGCCTTGCCCCAGAGGAAAAAAGCGCTGCCGGGAAGCGGCAAGACGGCGACGGGAAGAGGGAGGGAGACACTTATTTTCCGATTAGATTCAGAAAACAGTCAAATTCGAATTAGAGTTACATATAAATGCACCCCGAGCTCTGCTTTTCTCTGTCAGCGTCGCCTCTCTTTCCACCGCGAAAGGACCCGCGCATAGGCTGGCGGTTGGCAAGGTCCAGTCCCTCCGCGGCTAAACAGCGGCAGAGAGCCCAGACGGCCGCAGCAGGGCCGCCGCCACGTTCAAGCCCGGCAGTTTGGCGCAAGCTGGAGCCGCGGCGGGGCTCTAGGTGTCCGGCCGCGCTTCGCGGGAGCCAGGCCTCTTGGGCCCACTAGTAGCCAGCACCGTTCGCTGCTCTCCGACTCGGCTCCCGCCAGAACCGAGAAACCCGGCGCGGCAGGTCGAGGCTCAGAGGCTCAGCCTACGCTTCCTCCCCGCAATACCAGCGTACACAGCGCTTTGCTCCATGGTCCCCCGCAACCAGAGCCGCGCATCCCGGGGAGGCATTGGGAACAGCGCGTCCCGGGCCTCCGAGCAAAGCGACCCGGGTGATTTCGAACCCCCACCCCGTCCCCTAGTTTGATCTGTCATCATAAACTCAGAGAAAAGCAGAGGCCAGTTCAGCCAAGTAAACTGGGAGATTTTTAACCCGTACAGGGGAATTACAATTCGCTTTTGCTCCTGTTCTCGTGACTTGTGTGTTTGCGTGGATTTGGTGGCAAGATAGTGAGTTTAAGAGGATACAATTAAAATGCTAAACGGAGGAGGGGTGTCAGGAGAAGTCGCTTGGCTGCCACGAGCCAGGTCTAGGCTTTTTCCCGGGGTTTCGGCAAGGAGGTGGCGGGCTGTGGCGGTCAGTGCCTGGGAGAGCTCCGAGCGGAGCCCGCGCCTCAGAGCCGAGGGCGGCGTTGCGCCTAGGCCCAACCTCTTGCCAACCTGGGCAGCCGGGGAAGCAGGGGGAAAGATCTTCGCGGAGGCTGCAGTTCAGGGCACTTCACAGGCCACGGTGCAGCAGTTTGCCCAGGCCGGCGCTGAGAGGCCCATCCGGATTTCGGGAAGACCCCGGGGAGTGCAGGATAGGCTTCAGGGCCGAGCTCTTCCCTGCTGTTGCCACAGCAGGCAACGCGGACACTCCGTGCAAAAGGCTCGGTGGTTTCCACCAAGACCTCTCTGAGACGGAAAAGGCAGTGGCATGGAGCTAGCCCGGGCTTCAAAGCTCAGCCTGGAGGGCGAGCAACCTGGGAGGCCCAGAGAATGCAGTTGCTGGAGAGCTCAGCGGGCGCGAGGAAAGACAGGAGTCCGGATTATGACACCGGAGGCTGCGCTACCGCCTCCAAGCTTGGAGGGGCTTCTGGCTCAGAGGCGGGCTCAGACCCTTTCTTCCTAGGCCCGTGCAGCCGAGCGCAGACCCACAATTTCCAGGACGCAAGTAGGGCCGCGTCCCGGGTGCCCAGCGCGCCAGCTGGTGAAGAGGCAGGCGCCCGCAGGACTTGGCTGCCCTCTCCAAAGGCTGCTCCTAACGCGGCCACTCTGACCTCTGATCCGAAGCAGGCTGGGAAGGGCCCGCGGGAAGGGAGCAGCAGAGGCGCGCGAGGAAAGTACTCACCGGAAGAAGTCGTTCTTGCAGTAGAGCTTGCCTTCCCGGGAGAAGCACTTCTCGGTCAGGTTGCATTTACATTCACAGCACTGGACGCACTTGACGTGCCAGGCCCTGTCCAGCACGTTCAAGAGGAAGCGGTCCAGGATGGGCCTTTTGCAGCCGGCACAGTGCACCATGGTCTTTGGTTTGGTCGGGTGAGGCCCAGAAGGAGAAGAGCGGGTAGAGCCGAGGGGATGAGTCCCGAAGACAACCGGCACGAGCTCCCCTGCGCCCCTCCAAAAAGAGGAGACACACTCGGCTGTGCAAGCCAAAACCCGCACCAGGAAATCGAAAGAGGGAATACGAGGCTGATGGGAGGCGGGGGGCGCCTCGGTGGAGTGTGCGGCCCGGCAGTACCAGGGCCCCGGGGCCGCCGCAGCTCCTGGGGCAGGGAAAAGAATCTCAGGCGGGCGAGAAAGCGACTCTTCTGCACAGAGCCCGCGGAGGAGTGAAGGTCACCGAGAACGGCGACGGGAACGGAAATAAATAAATAAAACGGAGACGGAGAGGAAAGAGGACGACGCGGCGAGCTCGGGTTGCGGGGAAAGCGCGGCTGAGTTCTCTCCGGCTTGAGGTAGAGCTGTCAGAAGTCAAAGTGCATTTGTTTTTGTCGGGGTATGAGGGCGAGTGTGTCTGTGCCGGGCTGACTGCCGTCGGGATTTCCCCTCGTCTTTTTATAAAAGAAAAGAACAAAACGAGTAGAGAAGCTTTGGATCCTAAACTGCCGGCATCGCGCAGCGGATCGGGACACGCTGGGCGCCCGCGGTGGGCCTGGGGGAGGGGTGGGGGCAGGCCGAGGAGGGAGGGAGGGAGGGGAGGGCGGGAGGAAGATCTCGTTGTTTGTTGTTGTTGCTTAGGTTTCCCCCCTTTTGGAGAAGTGTTTGTGTCGATCGAGAACGGAGAGGGACAACTCCGGGCGGACGCAGCCAGGTGCGCTCCCTCGCTCCCCACCGCCCTAGCCCCGTCACCTCGGCCCGTGGCCTGCCTGGCGGCCTCCGTGTTCTCGGGACGGCCCTCCCTGCGCCTGGACTCCTTCGGGGAGGTGATACGGTCTGGCTCCTCACCGCGCCTGGCCGTCCATCCTGGCTCCAGTCTCAACTTGAGGCAGCCTGGGCGCGCAGCCCCTCATCGCTCGGCCCACGCTCCGGCTGCCTGCGTCCAACCCCACAGTCGCTCGACTTTTTCTTTTCCTTTTCCCCTCTTTTTTCGTTGTGGCAAATCTGAGTTTCCTTTCTAGCCTCTTTCCTTCCTTTTATTTTTCCTTTTGCAGCGGGAGTAGTCGGGGGGAGGGGGAGTAGATTGGAGAGCTTTAAAAAAAACGTCCTGGTGCAGCGGCTACAGTTCTGTGCTACTGGAACAGCTCCGCACAGGCCGCCGCTGTCGTCGCCCGGGCCCCGGTTCGTTGCTGGCTGTCCCCGGACAAGCTTCCCTCTGTCCCTGGTCTCCTGGCCCCGACCGCCGCCCCGGCGCGTCTCTCCCCAGCTCCGGCGGCTCGGTCACTGCTCCTGGCTGTTGGCTGAGCTCTGGAAGCCCCCTCGCCTTAATGCAGCGCCCGCCGACGTCACAGCGGCCTGCGACCAATCAGCGGCTCGCGGTCCCTCTGTAAACCATTCTGCATCCCCCGACCAGGGAGAGTGCGGGAGACCGCGTTTAGACGATCAGTGGCGGCCGCATCCGCGGCCCCGCGCGGTGCGGGCGGCGGGCAGTGAGGTGCCCGGGCCCCCTCCTGTTCCGGTAAGGCGTCGGTTTCGGTGGGAGGGACTGAGGAGCGCGGGAGTAGGCGCAGGCTGAGGGCAGAGTTCTGCTGGAGGGTGGGAGTAATCCAAGATCTAGCCTTGCTGAAGGTTGGGGTGCAGCTGGGACCGGGAGCCCCGGCGGCCCTGGTGCACTGTTTGATTTTGCAATTCAGCGAGTGTTGGCTTTTTTTTTTTTTTTTTTCTCTTGCTTGCTTTCTTGGCCTAGAAGTTTGCCCGGGGCACAGAGCGCATCTTGGGGGAGTGGTTGAGGGAGGGCGCTTGGCAGCAGAATCCCCCTCCTCTGGTCCCTCTTTCTGTGCCCCCTCCCTCAATCCAGCCAAAGTCCACAAGGTCCAGGTTTCTGGGAGATCTGGGTGTCTGTTTCCCAGCGTGGTCTTGGAAAGTTGATTCCGAGGTTTCCTGGTGGGGGCGGGGTAGACCAGAGGCGCGGCTCGGGGGAGGAGAAAAGGAGTGGGTGAGGAGGCGCCTCGGGTGAGAAGTTGCCACCCTGGCGAGAAGTTGAGAGAAAAGTGTGATTCGGAGACACCTTTTACATACAAAAACAAACGACCAGGCGGGAAACTGCGGGCCATTAGCGGCGGCTGGGAGGTGGTGGTAGTGGCGGTGGAAAGGGGGGCCATCCTGGGGGCTCCACAGAGAGGCTGCAGTGGATTAGGGTGTGCAGCACAAGGGCAGAGTGGGCCCGGCTTCTCGTCCTCGGCTTTTCCAGGCTCCGCGCTGGCACCAGCTTCCCCGACACTCTCAGACCACACCCTCCATAGTTCACTCCTCCTGGAGCCACACCTCCCTAATTCTGCTTGGAGTATCCACTCGGGACCACTGCCCACGGGGGCGGATTGTGCCAGACGTGGGGGCCGGGTCCGGGTCCTGAGAGCCTTAGCCTCGAAGAGTCATTCTAGATCCTTGGCCCATGCCAGTCAAATACCAAATTCCGTTTCGACGCATCATTTTCATGCTTAACCGGGATTTCTCCCGAAGTGAAGTCTGAAGGTGGCGGGGCTGGGAAGTAGCGCTTTTGCTCCTCGTTTTTGTTTTTTAGAGGAGGACGTGCTAGGAAGGCGCATTCGGTCCAAGTGTGGAAGGAAAGAAGGAAGGGCAGCCAGGTCTAGCCAGTATTTTGGGATTGGCTTTTTGACCCCACTCGCGGAGCGGCGCTGACATCCCACACATCACACACAGGGCCCGGAGCTAAATTGGGGGAAATGCGCGCTGAAACGCAATTGCAAAGAACCTGGGCCAAAAGGGAATTCAACTCTCTGCAAATGGAAAACCCTCTTCGGACGAACCGGGAAGCCGCTACAGAGAATTTGGTTTGCGCTCTGTGGGACTGGGGTTTTAGGGCTTTGCCAACGCCCCTTTCCTGCCTCCAAGCCTCCGCCCGCACCGCCCTGCAACCTCGAGGCCCGCCGACAGCCCCCGCCTTGCGGCCCGCTACCTTTTCATTGGAAGCCGGAGCCGAGGCCGCCGTGCGCCTCTTTGGCGCTCCGCCCATCCTGACCTCTGGGTGCGGGTCCGTAACGCCTTCTCTGAGCCCCTCCACTTACACCTGGGCTCCGGCTCCTCGCTGCAGGGAGGGCGGCGTTGGGGCTGGTTATCTCTCTTGCCTCAGCCCCCTCCGAGGGGTCTCTCCTAGGCCAGGGCTCAGGGCAGGGCTAGGGATGGGGAGGGCGGTTCTCCAACCCAGCAGGTTGGCTTCGCGGGATCGGACTTGGCTTTGTGCTCCTCCTGCCCGCCCGACACTTCCAGGAAAAAGCTGACCTGTACCCGGTACTCCAGGACCCGAAGAGGCGCCAAGAGCTGCGTGGCGCGGGGTCCTCTTCTCCACCCAGACCCGGAGGCGCCTCCCCAGCCCGCTGCTCTGGGTGAGGCCCGCGGGGAGGGGCTGGTCCAATCGAGCGATCCCCACGCTTCCCCCCTCCCCAGCTGTCTCGGTTCTCGCCGCAAGCCTCTCGACCCAACCGCCCCTTTCTGGAATCTATGGCGGACCGAGTCCCGAGTGGCTCGCCCCCGCCCGCGCCCCAGCTGGGCTCCTTCTCATGCAAAGCAGAGGGGCCGCGGGGGTAGGGGTGGTTGGCGGGGACCTACGGGGCGACAGCTGGACCCGGCTGCCGACCCTTCCTGGACCCAGGGCCCGTCGCCTCCTTTCGGGTGCACAGGAGGAGGTTGATCCACCCGTTTGGGGGTGCAGGGGCCTCGGGATCTAGATGTGGGTGAAAGAGGGCCCCTCCCTGCGGGCGGACCAGCACGGTAGGGGAGTTGAGGGCGAGGACAGGACGCAGGCTCTGGGGGCACTGGACTCTGCTTGTCCCAGTGTCCAGATGGCTCAGTAAACAGGTCCGCGGGAACCAACCCCAGCGTCTACCGGAGGGTCCGGGAGTCGCAACTCGAGGCGCGCCCCTTGTCTCCTGGATTCTAGGTTTAAAGTCCAGATTTAACGCCTCCACAGGGACAGCACACTAGATTAATGGCGTTTTTTTTTTTTTTTCGTTTCCATTGAGCTTTTATTTTAAAACGTAATTGGTCGCAGAGACGTGGAGAGAAAACGGACCAGCTTTCCAGATTTGCCGTCTCCGAAGCCTCTCAGTTCCGCTCTGCGTTTAAAACAATGTCTGCTTGGCGAAGAGCACCAACCTTCCCTCCTCACCCTCACCGCCACGCTTACTGCCTGCGTGCTGAAGTATACAAGCGCTTCCCTACCAGACGCCCTCCAAGTCTCACAGACCCACAACCACGCACACCGCCCCAGGTCGTGTAAATTCTGGACGGGGTGCCGTGAGGGTCAATTTCGCCGCCAAGTCTTCTCTCAGTGGCCGCAGAATCCTCTCCACCTTATCCCCAGGCACTCTTGGAAAAGGCCCTAGAGGGCCCAGGAAACGACTTTCACGGTATCACAGGTTTCTCTTCTGAGAAGCGCCTTAAGGATCTGCCCGAGAAGAGGGACCCTGCCCGAGAAGAGGGACCCTGCCCGGGAAACTGGGGATGGAGAGGGTTCTGCCAACCCTCCCCAGCCGCCCTGCAGTTTTGGGGGCTGATGGAGCCCTGTCCTGCATTCCCTTTTCTCCCGCTGCCTCCTCGGTTCTGAGCCTCACATCGCCTCGCTCGCGCGGCCCAAGACCCGATCCTTCCCGTCACGGGCAGCTGCTATAGGTCCCGAGAGCAGCGACCGCCCCTGGTCGCTTCCCTCCTTGCCTACCGCGCTCTTGTTCAGCCTAGGACCCCCAGAAAAGGGCAGTGAGGCCGTGAAGGAGGCGCTTGGGACGGAGCGGACTCTTGGTGGTTACCTGCGCCGGGCTGCAAGAATGGGCAGCAACCAGCCACGCAGGTCCAGGCAGAGAGGGAGCCAGCCTGTGCGCCCCGGACACTGCGGGTCCTGGAGACCAAGCAAACTCCACAGAGACGCGGTGAGGACGCCGCAGATGCAGCGCAGGAAACTTTTGGCCCCGGTCCCTCGGATCTGATCAGAGCTCCCATTCTTTGTTTTCCTCTCTCGTTCCTTCCTGCCTCAGGCTGCCTTAATCTCACTCCATCACTCCCTATAGGAAATGACCTACTTGTGTACAGCACTTTACAGTTTATATCACTATCACTTCCCTGAATCTCATAGTAAGAGGAGGGATTGCCATTATCTCCTTTTTCCTGGGGGAAGAAACCCAAGTTAGGGGGATTGTCCGAGATCCCTGGGTCAGTGTGCTATTGAAGATGAGAAGTTGGTGGTGGGGGGGGACTTGTTCCATTGCGTACTTTGCCCCAGCCACGTTTTTCAAGTGGGGGGTGGGGGTGGGGAGGGGCCTCGAGGCCGGGAAAGGACAGCATCCGGCCAGGCTTCACGGTGTGCGCTCGGGGTGGGTAAACAATGCTGGCTTCCCACGAGGGCTGGAGGGACCCTGGGCATGGAGGGTGGGGAGAGCGAGGTCGAGCGTGGAGATCTCAGATGCAGGTCAGCGCCGGGCCGCGGAGCAAAGACAGGACGTGGATAGTCTCGGAAGGGAAACGGTGAGCTGGAGAAGGCAGGAGAGAGAGAGAGACAGAAGTGTGGGGAAAGGGACGGGAAAAGAGAGTAATGGCAGAAAACCAGAGGAAAAAAAGAGAAGGAATGCAGGAAAAGTACGTGGGGATGAAAGAAGGAAAGACGTGTCGGAGGAAATGCGTGGAGGAGTAGAGGAAAAGAAACGGA
The DNA here is from genome assembly GCA_031878705.1 of Tapirus indicus. Lineage (NCBI taxonomy): Eukaryota > Metazoa > Chordata > Mammalia > Perissodactyla > Tapiridae > Tapirus > Tapirus indicus. The sequence goes on from CM062932.1 coordinate 25,007,548, forward strand.
AAAGAGACCCAGAAAGACACCCAGCGACAAAAACAGGCGGCGGAGAGAGGCGCGGAGCCGAGGACGCTGCAGGCGCTGCGGGGTGTCTGGCGGGACTCGAGGGGTGCGGGTGTGTGACAGGCGCGTTCGTAGGTGGGAGGAAAGGAGGCGGCGTGTTTGGTGGGAGACTCAGCGCCCGTGGAAAAGCGTGTGAGCGGCTCTGGGCAGGAATCCAACAAATAAATAAAACGTCTAAGACGGCGTGACAACAATGTGTATTTGGGTGCGTGCCCGTGTTCCTCTGTCTGAACACACACTCGCACGGGGAAAGGAAGACAAACGGGGCTTGTGCCTCGGAGTAATTAATCCTCTCGCTAATTGACTCTCTCCCCTTACCTAATGGCGGTGGTCACTGCCGATATCTGGAGAGATATCAAGCGGATGGGGCCGGGGAGGGAGAGAGAGACCCCCAAAGCTAACCACCTTTGGGACTGGGATTGAGTTCTTTCTAGACTTGGAAGCTCTAAGCACCCCCTCTTTTGGGAGGCAGAGTTCAACAGATGTTGCTGCCTCCCCAGCCCTTCCATGGTTGCATTAATAAAGCTCTCCTCAGATTGGAGGTGACTGGGAGCCCTCTACACACACCCTGAGGCTCTTCATCAATCTCTGAGGCTGAAAGCCACTCACTGCCCCTCTGCTAGACATTTCCAACCTCCAGGCAACACCACAGCTCCCCGTCTGCTGCTGTCCCCCAGGACCCCAGCCCCTGCACCCCCTCCTTTTAGTCACTACTTACTCTTCCCAGGCCCCGGGATGTGTCCTGCAGCCACTACTAGTGCAGGCAAGGTTTTGAATGGGTTGGGAAGCAGCCTTGGGTAGATGGAGAGAGAGCAGCCAGAGGCTTGAGGTCCAGGCAAGGATGGGAAGAAGCTTCTAGAGACAAACCCACTCAGACACTGGTGGAGAGACACAGAAGCACAGAGGAGAGCAATGCATACTTGACCAGAATGAGGCCTCTGGGGACTGAGGAGAAAAAAGATAGACACAGTACACCGTGGGAGAGAGCATCAAGTGTGTGGGAGGGCAGGAAGGTGACCATGTCTCTGTGACTGTGAAGGGGACAGTTCTAGCTCTCTGTGTGAGCCCAGGGAGGGGTCCTTCTTGTTTTTCCCCACAGCACCCTCAGTTCTCAGGACTGGGGAAGGAGGCAGGGGAGAGAGAGTTGGAGTTGGAACCACCCCTTGGTAGCTGAGTCGGGCCCAAGGCCCACAGCCTGTCTGGTGATGCTGCTCCAAGGCTTGGGTTTGGGAGGTGAATGTCAATTCTCACCCCTTCAAGGTGGCAGCTTTGCTCTGGTGGCCTCCTGAGAGGCTAAATAAATAATTGCTGTGATCCATAAACCACCCAGCTTAAGAAGAGGAAGGAGGGGGGAGAGGGAAGCTCCCCAGAAAAAAAAAATCCACTCCCCCCCCAAACACATTCTTAGTTGTCCCTTAGGAACATTTGTACATTTGACCAAAGCAAATCCCCAAGCAGTAAGAGCAAAATTCGTCACAGGGGCTGGCAGTCCAGAGAGAGTTGGGGGTCTGGAGGAGGGGCAGCCAGGAGGGACGGAGGGCGTGTTTGAGAAGGTGAGAAACTTGTCTCTTCTCTCCCTGGCTCTGTCATGCTTTAGAAAGAAAGTGAGCAGGAGGAAGAAAGTTCCCAAGAAAAGAAAGAGAAGGGCATATAAAAGGCAAATCCAAACCAGAAAGGAAAGAAAGTGAAGAAGAAAGAAAAAAGGCGGGGAAGGGGGAGAGACGCTAATAAAAAAGGGTGAAGGCGCCCCAGGAGGCTGGGCCTCGTCCCAAACCATCCGTCTTCATTGTCTCCGTGTGTGCAAAGGCAACTCCCGCATAAGGAAAAGCCACTATTGGAGCCGCGGCTTTATTTTATATCCTATACATCAGGAGGGAGGCAAAGCTTTATTTTCGCCAAGAGACAGATATTTTATTTCTCTCTTACGGTTTTATGTGTGAGAGATGTCAGGTTGCCACAATGGATGGCTAATGCATAGGCAAGAGGAAGCGTGTTGGCATGCTGTGTGTCATGGGGTCTTGGGGGGGTGAGCGGGCCTGGGATTTAGGGCTGATGGGACACTCTGGGGGATTTCTGCTAAAACATCTCTCTTCATAAATCCAGAAGCATGGTCAGCTCAACAGGGAGAAGAAGGAGTTTTAGAGGGAAAAGAGTTGGGCTTAGTAATAAACGAACACACAAAGGAACCGCTTACCTTTGAACGGGCTCGGGCAGCGGGGCAAGGCAGCCCCGTGGGAGCGCAGAGACCCACGTCCAACACGCACGCCATTCGCGAAGTGTTTTCCTACATCCAGTGTCAGTTTGCTTTCCTTTCCTGTTTTATATTTTTCCGCTCTTTTTTCCCCCTTCACCAGAAATCTCTTTCACCTCTTCAGAGCCTTGGGGGGAAAGAGCTATTAATTTGCAAATCATCTGATCTGTGAAAGGATCAAGATGCCCGTTTTTCTCTGCTAAATCCGGTCTTGAGTGGACACACATATGCACACACGAGCCCATCGTGCTGTGAATCCTGGGAGCGTAGGTGCCAGATTGGAATCCAAGAAAAGCTTCCGCACCCGTGGGACCTGTGGCCGAATTTAGCCTTAGATCCCAAACTGCATAATGTTCATGTTTTTAAACCTGGAGAGAAGGGGGAGATGAGGAGACAAAGAGACAGAGGGAAGTGTGTTAATTAACATGTCCCATTCAGGACTTAGAGACTAGTTTCCCCCACTTCCAACCCCCCAAACCATTTCTAACAAGAGTTGCTTTTATTCATTCTCATGTCCTACTATTTTAATTTTTTGATATCTTGGTTTATATCCACTGTGGAGCACAAAGGTGGCCATGCTCTTTCCCTCTTTTCAGGGGATCAGAGGTGACAGAGGATCTCTAGACAATGAATGTGGGGGACCTGGCCACACTGTCCTTAGCTGTGGCCTTTGGGGAAGACATTTAATGTTTCTGGGCCTCAGTTTCCCCACCTGTAACACGAGGGGATTGGGTTAAATGATTGCTAAGGTGCCTGCCAGCTCCGACCTCCTCTGACCGAATGAGATAATGTGTGAAAACACTTTGTAAACGCTAAAGCCGGACGAATGCCAGGGATTATTATTACGATTCTAATCAATCCTCTTTTCTCCACATGGATCTTGGCTGTTTAGTGCCAGCAAGCAGGCTAAAGAGGGCCAAAAGCGAGAAAGCTTAGCAGAGATGGAAAAGCTCTGTGGCGTGGACGGAAAAAACCTTGCATCTCCAGAAACATTCTATCTCTGTGTCGCCCTCTCCTAAGGTCTGGGGGGAAAGGGTGGGGAAGAGGAGGAGGCCTAGCTTGGTAAGACCCATTTTAGTCTACATGGAGGCCGTTTGTCTCCAAGTGACTGACATAGGAACCCGATGTGAAGGCGATTTGCAATTGTTTTTTCCAGGAAGAAAGGAAAGAGCAAGGTGTAGCTGATTAGCAAGTTAATTATTTCAGTACCCCAAGGGTTCCAATGTGGTGGTAAGTTGTCCAGCCCTGGTGTAATTTCACAGTCCATGCATTTCCTGGTGAGCACCTGGGGGGCCCAGGTCTGTCTCTCTCTTCATCCACCTGCCTTATGTCTTCCTGACACACCTGGGGAGAGGGGTAGGGGCTGGGGTGGTAGATGGTGCAGTGTCTATTTGGCCTAGGCTGCGGGGAGGGGGGTGGGGACAGAGAGAAGACAGTGTGGAGGAAGCCTCTACCTCCGCTGAGTGTTTAATTATCTGGCCCTTCTTTAAAAAAAAAATCTTCTATTTAATAAATATTAATGAGGCAGGTTATCAGAAAGTGGAGCTGCTATGAGGTTATTTTCCCAGACTTAGAAAAGAAACTGGGATTGAGGGGTCCTTTAGCCTCTCCCCTCCTCCTAGCCCCAGCCAGCTCTCCAACGCTTGTATTACCCAGCTCTGGCCACCACTTGCTCTGCAGCAGCCTCCTCCAGCCTGACTTCAAGATCTGATTTTCCCTTGGGGGAGGAGACGGAGGCTTGTGTAGTCAAACGGACACCTCCCTTGGAGAGATAAGTTGGGGATGTGAACATCAGCCTCAGAATTAGCAGCTTTTGCTGCTCTGTGCTCTCCGGGTTGATAGGGCCAGCCCCCTGCCGCTCCTCCTGAGATGGACGAAGGCAGGGCTCCACAGTTTACTTAACAGTGGTCCCATCTGCTCAGAGGGGCCTTTCATAAGGGGAGGGATTTATGCAGTGTCCTTGTGCGCAGACCTGGGATTTGCCTGAAAACCTTGGGCCTCTGAGAATATTACTGAACACTAAAATGTTCAGCCCTGGAGATGATTCATGATTTATCTGTACAGAGTGTGTGTGTGTGTGTGTGTGTGTGTGTGTGTGTGTGTGTGTGTGTTGGGGAGGGGCACACACACTGATGGGTGCTTTTCACCATTCTTACTTCTAATCCAAACATTAGGAAACTTTTTTTTCTGTATTCACTCAGGGACAGCCCACGGCACCAGGCTCCAGAGAGCCAACTTCCTGACTTCAGCGGCGTGAAGATGATACAATACTTTTTGGTGGTGACTTTCAGCTGTCCCCCAAGCAGGTTGGCTGATATCCCTGCTGGTGGAGAGGGGCCGGGGGTCTGCCTGGAAATATAGCTCTGATGACCGGGTGGCAGAGGATTTGGGGAGTGGGGTTGGGTCCAATCGCTGTTCGAATTAGACTTGGCCGTCTTTCTCTCGTAGGCCTCAGAGGTCTCAGTAGGAGAGAAGTTAGAGATACTTAGAATGCAGGAAGACAGGTGTCGGGAGTTTTCTGTCTCAATCTTGGCACTGCCATGCCACAGTGAAGCCCAGGGATAGTAAAAAGAGATCCTAAAGAGCAGGGTTTTGAGGTTCCAGGTGGGATCTTGGCCCTGGCTCCTGGGAGAATAAGAAGTCCTTTGCAAGTTTTGGAAAGTCCTACGAGAGCTATTTATCCAAAATCTATGGAAAGTAAATGCGACCTCTTTTCACTGCTCAGTGGCTGGTAGGGGAGCATTTTCAGCTTCCCTGACCCTCATTTGTGGTTCTACCATTTTCTTGCTCGTGTTCCAGTTTGGACTTATAGATGAAGACCTCAGCCTTCCCAACTCTTGTGTTTTTCTTTTCTCTCAGGCCGTCCATAATTTAGCCAACATTCTAGGCCATTGGCCAGCACACATTTTGAAAGGTGAGCCAGCAGGCCTGTAACTATGTGCAAGGTTGTTCTCATTTGGGCTCAGGGAGCATATAGTTTCCCCTTAAAGAAGAGAAGCAGGGAACCATTTCTATGAATCTTTTAATGAAGGATTTACTACTAATTTGATAAGTTCAATGCTCTTTTTACTCATTCTGAATGAGTAACTTTGTCAGTCAACCCGAGGGGCTGCAGAACCTATAAACATGCTTCCTTTGGTCTCCCTGTTCTAACACATGCGGGGGCTTGGGCCCGCCTCTGACAGACTGGGGAGGAGTAGAAACATTCCAGAGATCAGGTCTTAGAGTGTTATCTCTTCCCCCACCCCAAATCCTCACCCTCCATTTTATCTCTCTTTGCTACAAATGCAGAGACCTCCCAGGGAAGTGTGAAGGGATGGATTTTAATCAGGTTTGGAGAAGGAAGGGGAATAAGTTGAACCCAAAGAAAGATGGGGACAGTTGGAATTTTTTGATGATGCTCCTCTGTTATACCTCTGTTATACTTCTCATGTATTGTATATTATATCCTACAAATCACGCATTTGTTGCAATCATCTACAGTGTATATGTGGCATTTGCCAAGTGCTGCTTGGCCAAAACAGTGTTAAATAAAATTGTAAGAAACGGTACCAGCGTCTGGCATGTGTTTAATTCTATCAATGATAAACAATGTTAATGTGTAGCATCTCAATTGGCACAATATCATGTTTCATTTATATATGCTGAGATATATTTAAGCATGAAAGATAGTTTTCCAACACATATATTTCCCAATGATTACTTTGGAGAAATGTGATGGAAACAGCAGAAACCTTTTCTCTCTCCACATAAACTTGTACCCTGCACACACAGACCGCTAGTCACACATATTCACACGGCCAGCCAGCCACGTGCATATTGTCATAGACATGCCTCCACTGGCAAATGTAAATGGAGATTCTGTAAATGTAGATCCAGCTTTCTGCACTTGTGCACAATTATGGACACATGGGCATTTCAGAATCTTTGGTACATTTACACACACACTTACCTACACTGCTGCATAGACGGATGTTGACATGAACACTCATACCATTCCACGCGTGGATATTTATCCATACACACATGAGTGCTGTCACTGCAAGTGCTGGTGTGCCTGGAAGGATGAGTGCCTACATGCAGGAGAATCCTCTGCACAGGCGCCTACATAAGTGTGCATCTGTGTACCTGTGTCCATTTGCACACAGGCACTCCTACATCCCCGCTCTGGGGCGTACACTGACACTCCATATGGCCAAGGTGAAACAGCTGCCCTGTTACTCTCAGAGGCTCCAGACCTGTGGACAGTATCTGAATTGGGTGTTTTCCCTGTATGAGCCCTGAGGCCTTTAGGCTGGGAGGCCAGGAGGAGCAGGGTCAAGAAGCCAGCCTGCCTGGCCTCTAATGAAAATGTGAGAGTGGGAGGAGGAGGTTGGGTAGCTGGTCTCTGCAGACAGAAATGCCTCCAAAGGAGGATTAATCTTTGACTTGCTCGTTTAACACATGAGTCAGGATACCTGACTGGCTTCTGTGCTCCTGATTCTGCTGCCAGTTATCCCTGTGAGCCTCGGTAACCGCTATTGGGGCCTCAGTTTCTACCTCTGTGAAGTGAAGTATTGGCCCAGACCAGTGGGTCTGAACCCCGGCTGCCAGTAGAATCATCTGGAGAGCTTTTAAGAAATACAGACAGGGGGCCACCCGGTGGCGCGGCAGTTTAGTTCGCGCTTGGCAGCCTGGGTTCGCAGGTTCGGATCCCGGGCGCCCGCTGACGCACTGCCTGTCAGCCATGCCGTGGTGGCGTCCCATATAAAGTGGAGGAAGATGGGCACAGATGTGAGCCCAGGGGAGGATTGGCAACAGATGTTAGCTCAGGGCTGGTCTTCCCCACACACACACAAAAAAGAAATACAGACACCTGGGCTCCACCCCAGATCAATTAGATCAGAATCTCTGGAAGTGGGTGCCCAGCATCTTATTTTTTTTAAAGTGCCCCAGATGACTCTGTATTCAACCAACGTTGAGACTCACTGGCCTGGATGCTCTCCAAGGCCTTTCTAGTCCTAACACTCTGTGCTGTGGAGGAATTTTTATGTCTAAAGCACCATGCTGGGCACCAAGGCACTCTGCTGAAAGTTCTAATTCACTTGTATAAGATCATAAAAAGTCCTTAAAGTTATTCTTCTTTCAGTTTAGGAAGAGGATGATTTCTAAACAAACTATATTTATCCTGGAAAAACTCATGGCTGCATTTCCAGCTCTGTCTCTTTGTTCTGTTCCATCTTTGTTCCAATCTCCCATCTCTCTGATTCTCACTCGTCAAGCATTAATTATATGCTATATATGCAAATACTATAAGCGGGTACCTGGTAAATGTGATAGATACTTTCCTACCTGCACATATTTCCTGCCTCGCTCCTCACCCAACCTGTCGGGTTGCACAGTATTTAGTAGGGTAAATGATAAGGCACAGGTCTCAGGGGAAAGCTTTCTTCCTCCCCCAGCCCTGAGTCAGAGAACACCAGCCCCTCGGCCCGTGCCCCAGTTCTGGAGGCTGATGCGGTGGCTGAAGAAAGCCTTGAGCTGCGTGTCCTAGAAAGCTGTTCTCAGACTTGGGCCTTTGGGAATCCTACCTTAATATTCTCCAACAACAGTTCCCCAGGCAGAGCCAGTCCCTGTTGAAAACAAATCTCGCAGCCGCACCTGCCGGAGGAGGCTGAGCCCAGCTGAGGTGTCTCATCCACGTGCCAGCGGAAGGCAGAGCTGAGACAACGTGGGCTGCCGCCTCTGGGTCCCTTTCTCCGGCTGAGGATGAAGAGTGTGGGAGGAGGGGTTCTGCCTTTCACCTGGCGTGGAATGGAGGAGGAGGGGTTCATTCTGGACGGAGGCCTCCACTTCTCCCTCAGTGTTATCACCCGCTGACGTTGATGTTCTGGGCCTGCCAGAAAAACTCAGAACAGAGTCTGGTTCTCTCTCTTTCCCACTCTCTCCCTCTCTCTCTGTAGCTCCGCTGGCCAGCTGACCAGGCAGGCCAGGCTGGGTTGATTTTCCCCTGAAGGCGACTGGACTAGTTTTCCTTAGGAAAGTTGTCCCAATGTGGCTACCATTGCACCACCATCCAGGCGGGCACTGGAGGTGGTGATGGGGCCTGACACCTCTGTGGTTTCAATTCTCAGCCTCTCATCCACTCCTGCTTTCTATTTCTCCACTGGCCTCTTTATCTTTTCCCCTCTCTTTCATGTGGTCCCCGTCTCCCCTGATGACATGCCAGGTCAGATCTTGGCCCCCACGGGGGTCTGCACACAGGGCAGGAAAGGTTGCTGATTACCGTGGACACCTTGGGCTGTGCCTCTCCCCTCACTTCCTTTGCAGGGAGGGCAGGCTCGGTGCTGAGGAGGGAACCGCAGATGCAGCACAGGATCCTCGGATTCCAAATCGAGATCCAGAGCCCACCTTCCCATGCCTGCGCCCTTCCCAGGGCCCACCTCCCCTCGGGCCTGGGGAGCATCACACCCCAGGACATGATGGATTCCCCAGGCACCTTCAAAGGGCTCCGCTTTTGTTTGCAATGCGGACCTTGAATCCTGCTCTGGTCATAAATGTTGTTTATTTTGACTAGGACCTACTGAAAGGGGACTGGGGGTTAGGGAGGGCAAAGAGAGGATTCCTAGGGAAGATCATAAAACCATTAGCAGGGCAGGGCTTTTAGGGGTCACAGGATCATAGAATTTTCTGGCTGGAAGGAACAGAGGCCATTAGAAAGGTCAGAGATGACCACTTTGTCAGCAAAAGGCCTCTAAGGGCCACACAGGGCTAGGGTGGGGGGCTTTGGGCTTCTTTCTAGAAAGTGGACACAGGGTGTAGGGGCATGACCCCCCAATAACCTTACATCAGGTGGGGGAGGCCAATAGTTGCTGAACATGATGGATTTGCCCTCCCAGTGAGAAGAAGCAGTTGCTTAAATGTGCAGTGGAGCCTCTTGTTCTGGGGAATGGGCACAGCTCTGGGTAAAGGAAATAAAATCACCTCCAATTCTACTTCCACCATTATTTTCAGCAGCTATTATGTACCAGGTACTGTGCTTGATGCTCTTCCGGTACCTTCAAAACAATTCTGAAAGAGATGTTATCTCCGTTTTGCAGACAAGACAAACAAGCTCAGAGAGGGGAGGTAGTTTGTCCAAGGTCACACAGTAAATTAGTTGTAAGGCTGGGACCTGATGTCTAGACTTAAAGACTTTGGATTCTTTAAATCTAATCTCATTTCCACCTCCCCTCCCCTCGACCATCTGCTATGGTCTGGTCCCCTACAGCCTGAGAGACCAAATGGAAGCAGGGTTCCCTTCCCTCTAAAGCTCATGTTGGGGCTGAGGAAAGCTTGGGAGCAAACCTCCTTCTAGCAAAGGAGAATAGCAGAGTCTTGGGCTCCTTCCAGTCCCTGGCATGGTCCTGGCTCACTTTGCAGAGAACATGCTCCCATAAATCCAGCCACAGTCAGGAAACCATCTTGGTTACCTTTTACTTGCTGTGTGACTCAGAGCAAGTCACTTTACCTCTCTGAACCCCACCTTCCACATCCATCTCCAGAGCTGAGGCCTTCATGGAAGGTGAGGGTTGGTGGAACTGCTGGAAAGCTGATCCCTTTTGAGCCCTTCTTTGGTGTCATAGCTCTGGGGGGCAGGGGGAGATAAGATTTGGTTTTGCCCTCAAGGCTGACTCAGATCACAAAAAAGACACCTCAAAAGCAGGCCCGGCAAGGCTCGCTGAGATCCCCACTAAGAACGGGAGGCTGAGAGCCAGGGCATAGGCCGGGCTGTGGAGAGGGAGCTTAAGCAGCAAGTCCTTCCCTGATCCCCTGACTGTGTAATCCAGTTGCTCGGAGAATGGAAAATCCCCTTCTCCTCCCCCAACCCCCTCCCCCACAAAGGCCTCCTAATAGGCCTGCCAGCTTTGGGGCGCTAATCTGCCCAGACGTCACTCTGGGAGCAGGTTGCCCAGGGTCCCAATCCCAGCCGCCCCTCAGTGGGAGATGGGGAAGACTGGGAGGTGGCAGGGGTCCGGGGACTTGGGGGGTCTCCTGCTCTCTGGCCTGCCCAAAGGATCAGGGACACTAATGGGCTTCTGTGCTGAGGGAAACTTCAGGGACAGGAATGGGGGCACAGGACTGGAGGGAGGTGGGCAGGAGGGCCGGGTCCTGGGGCAGAGGTGCCTTGGGTTGGCCTTATTATTAAACAGTCCCATTATTTCATCCACCATGCTCCTCTTATTTTTATTTGAAGATGGCTCCCTCCCCAGCACCTTTGCCTCCCCACCCCCTACACTTTCACTCATCCATCCACTGAGCTGCTGACAGCTGCCCTGCGGGTGAACTCCTGATCCTCCTGCAGCGGGAGAGACACTGGGGGGGGGCCTCAGGCCAGAATGTGCCCCCTTCCAGCCCCCCAGCGCCCCCACATACTCCCTCCCTCAAGGTAGTGCCACCTTGGTTCCCCTGAATCAGACCTAGACAGAAGAAACAGAAGGAGGTGAAGGAGCAGGCAGGAGAAGCAGGAGCAGGATGAAAAAGGAAGAAATGTTGAAGAGGGGAGAAGAGGAGGAAGGAAAAACAAGACAGAGAAGCAGGAGTGAAAGAAGAAAAGGAGGACACAGAGAAGGAGAAGAGAGAGGGGAAGGAATGGAGACCAAGGAGAAGATGGAAAAGGAGGAGGATAAATGAAGGAGGGAGGATGGGGGGAGGGAAGAACTCCTAGGGAGCTGTCATCCTGAATGGCTGAAGATGCTGAGGGCAGGGGTGGGGAAAGGGCAAGACAGACAGGGTTGAGACCGGGGCGGGGGGGGGGGGGGGGAGGAGGGTGCTGCACAGCCAAGACGGAGGCCGGAGGTCTCTCCAGGCGTGAGCCTCGCCCACCCCGCTCCCACTTTTGGGAATGTGGTCTTCCCTCTGGATGAAGGGTAACCACTACGATGCCACAGACCACATCAATGGCTGTCCAGGCTGTTACCAGGAGAGTCTCTCGCTTGGCGTGGCTGGGGCGGTGAGGACTGGCTGGATGGAGCCCTTCAGTCCCTTCCCAGGATGGTGACAGCTTCTGCCTGGTCTGCACGCCCATGCCCACCTCGGCCAGCCTCACAGCCTGCAGCTTCTGTCCTGCTAGCCCCTCTTCGCTTATAGCGCCCACTGGGAATTGGTCCTGATAGTTGGGTTTTATGATGTTATGATGGACCAGGCCTTAAAGACCGAGCACTTTCCATCCTCTCACTTTACAGATGGGAAACTGAGGCCTGGAGAGAGGGAGACACTTGCCCACAGTCACAATGTGAGTTAACGGGGAGCCCTGCCTTTCTAACGTCACAGGCTAATGCTGAAACAACAGCCCGGGGGGAAGGGGACAGTGTGGCTTCTCTCCGTAGAGGGCTTGGCATTCGATCCCCTTTCCTGGGAACACAGCCACAGTGCTTTCTATCTTAGATGGTGATTAAAATAGTGACCATATTCTGAGTACCTACCATATGCCAGGCACTGTGGCATACATTATTCTCAATAAATCCTCACACATATCCTGTCAGGTGGATGTTCTATGTCCTGCATTTACAGAGAAGTAAGCCAAGACACAGAGGGGTTAAGTAGCTTGCCCAAAGTCACACAGCTAGGAATCTGAGCTGGCATTTGCTCAAAGCGCATGCTGAATTCCTTATGCCATGCTCTCTCTTGGGTGGTGATAACTAATGCTTTCCACCCCATTCTCCACCCTCCTATACTCCAAGGATTAGATCTGAGACAACCCCCCCCCCCATGTTGTAAGGGACTGATGTTGTCATGGAGAACCCAGCTGGGTGGAATCCTCTGACCATATCCCACTGACTCCCACCCAAGACCCCACAGAGACACGGGTAAGGTCCTGAGACTTCGTGTGATTTATCTGGTGATATTGTTATTTTATGGGATGGGCCAAAGAGGTGTCAGGAGGCAAGTTTGCTGTAAATCTCTCTCTGCTCCCTTTCCCTCTGAGTGTCCCCTGCTGGGATTTATGGTGGAAAATGTTCAGAGCTAGGAACTTGGGGCTTGGGTTCAGGCTTGGTGTAGGAAGGCAAGGGACAATACATCTTCCTCCTCTGAGTTCTGCTAGTTGTGTGTGTGTGTGTGTGTGTGTGTGTGTGTGTGTGCATGCACTACCCATGCTCCATCACAAGCCTGCAGTGGATAGTCCACAAAGTCTTTATTAAGACCTCCACAGCACTGGAATGGCTCTGCAGACAGAGTGCATTGCCTGCACCAGAGGTGTGCTATGGGGGCCAACCCATGGGCTGGTGCCGCATGTGTGCCTCCCTCACTGGTGGGTGTGAGTTTCTCAATCAAACCAGGAACCTGGGAGCAGAGCCCACCTGGGAACATATGTGTGACCCGTATGCAACGACTCCAAGGTTGGAAAGAAGGGGGGTGCTCCCCATAGGCCGGTGGGTCATGGGGTAGCTGGAAAGGAACCTGCTCCTGGGTAATTATTTTTTTGTTTTTTTGGTGAGGAAGATTGGCCCTGAGCTAACATCTGTGCCAAGCTTCATCTGTTTTGTATGTGGAACGCCAACACAGCATGGCTTGATGAGCAGTGCGTAGGTCTGTGCCTGGGATCTGAACCCGCAAACCCTGGGCCGCCAAAGTGGAGCGTGCGAACTTAACCACAGTGCCACCAGGCTGGCCCCTCCTGGGTAATTTTTGAGACAGGGAGGATGGGTAGGAGGGAAGCTTGAAGTTTGGTCCCTGTCCCCAGGGAAGGCAGGCCCCAGTTGGGCTCATGAGGAAACCATCTTGGCCTGTACTGCAGACACTGCACTCCCTGGAAAGATGGAGCAAGATGCTGCAAATCTGACTGCCCAGGTGTGCAGAGCCTGGAGCATGGATATCTCCTTGCTGTAGGGTCTGTACCAGGGGCTGAGCATGACATCACATACCGAGAGGGCTGATGGAGACTGGTGCACCATCTTCCCCTTCACACCTCTCCCGTCATCGTGGGCTTTCAGGGCTGTGAATGCTAGGCTGTGTTCTAAGCTGTGCTTGGCCAGCCCAGAGGCCAGCAAATGCTGGCTGCAGCCAGAGGCTTAGAGACAGCTCAGCCCAGGGAGGGAGGATGAAGGGGAAGGAGAGGGAAGGAAAGAGTTGAGTAGGAGAGAAAAGAAAGCAGAAGAAGAAAGGAGGAGAGGCTAGGGAAGGCCTTTCCTGTCTTGTCCCCCTCCATTCCTCCCCCCCGCCTTTCCCTCTTCTGAACTCTTTCTCCCATCATAGGGCTCCTTATGCATGTTCTGGTGGCCTCCATTACTTGTCCCCTCTATTGCAGGGGAATCTCTCCAAAGAGTCTATGGCACCTAGAGGATATGTCGCAGGCACCCCATAATTCACCACAGTCCCAAATCCACTGTGTAGGACCTTAGGGAGGCCTCAGTGAATCCTGGCTAAATGAATCCAGGAGAAAAGAGGAGACGTCACCCTTTGAGTGAATATCAGGTGACTCTCCCACCCCATCCTTTCCCTGCTCCTCTCTTGGCTGCCCCAACCAGGGCTGCACTGTGTCTCCAGTTAAATATATGGAATTATCTATTACAATACTTCAATATTTATTACATTGATTTCGCTTTAAATGCTTTGTAAATCATAGCAAAAAATAATGGCCTTCCAACAGAGAGTCATATACCGTAATCAACTGGAAGAAAGTCGGCATTGTAATTTAAAATAAAAAAAAAAATCCTTATGTGACTCTCTCGCTTAAATTAAGAGACAGGACGTGATTCAAATAATAAGACCCAAGTGAGGCTGGTTTTTCTTGGCAAATTAGTAGAGGTTTTAACTGGAACTGAAAAGGTGTTAAGGTGGAACACTGACCTTATTAGACCTTAATTATTTTCTGTTACATTCTTGGAGCCGAGGGTTGTTTTTTCCGAAGTGGCTATGGTTAAGCCTCATCACAGGAACTTTGGCTTCAGAGAGATATCACTTCTCAAGAGGCATTAGTGGGATAAAAAGCAGACACTTCGCCTGTGTCCCTTTTCTCTATCCTAGAGTTTCCAGGGCTCCCAGAAGTCCTGGTTTGGAGGCAATGTTCTTGTCCTTGAAAGCAGAGAACTCACCCTGCTGTGTCCCAGGATTCTTATACTCAACCTTCCTAGCGGCAGCCTCCTCCCCCTGGGTCTATTCTCTGCCAACTGGTGGAGCCAGCATCCGTCTGGCCAAGAGAGAGGAGGGAGCCTGTGGCTGTGAGTGTGTCTGTGTCTGAGTGTGTGCGCACACTGGTTGTGGGGACACAGCAGCCAGCACTTTCCTCATCTTTCCCTGCAACCTTCCTGCTCTTCCTTCTAAGGCCAAATTTGGGTGATTATCAGTTCCAAAGCTAGCCAGACCCAACCCAAGATGCCCACAGCACCTGGAGATGGAAATGGAGCAAATACCATCCCCTCTAAATGGAAATAAGAAGAGTAAATGGCCTAGCACTGTGCCTGGCACGTGGTGGGCCTCCAATAGGGGTGGTTTTATTTTTGCTACAAAGAGGAGCGGTCAGAAAAGGGCCTTTTCCACTTGCTTCCAGACCCCACCCCAAAGTGTCCCTCTGGCCCTGGAGTGGGGTGCAGTGGTGGGGAAGAAATACTGAGCCCTGAGAAGCCCAGTGCAGACATCTATTCCACAGCCACATGCCCCTCCTGGAAGATAACCCAGCTGAGCTCTTTTTATTAAACACAATCAGCCCCATTCCTCCCCCTGGCCTCCAATTCCACTTTGGATTTGATCAGAGTAAGGGAGAACTTTTTCCAAGGTTTAGTGTCTTGGGGACCATTTTTGGTGTTCATTACTATTTAGGAGGAGGTCAGAGTTGGGGTGGCGGATGCTGTAGAGTGATGGCAGATAGGTGGGACCCATCAGGCCATCACAAGTGGGAGAGATCCCCAAAGGAAGAAGGAAATCAAAGCTTTATTTGGTTGCCCATCAGCTGTGAATGTCGGGGCATATACTGTAGAAGCGGACCTGTATTCTTCAGAGGACATCCAAAATCCTAGAACATCAAGTCTGAAAGGTCTTTGGAGACCATCTAGGCAGATTCTCTTGCTTTGTAAAGGGGACACTGAGGCAATGTGAAATGATCAAACACCCTGCCTGAGGGTCCATGGGGGGCAGAATTGAGTTGGTGACGGAGGGGACACAAAAGATGCAGGTGCTGTGGTCTCTGGCCTGGGGGTGGCCTGGTTGAGCTGAAAGAGTCCTGGAGCCTGGAGTGTAGAGTTCCACCTTGGGCCAGGCTCGTCCCAGCATGGGTGGGCCAATCCCTGCCCCTGGCCAGCTGGAGCAACCCTTTCTGGATCCCACTCAGGTCTCCTATCACTCAGAAAGGCCATGGATGAAGGAAGACGTGCCGAGAGGAGCCAGAGGTCTGGGCTCCAGTCTGCAGCTGCGTGACCCAGGAAGCACTTCCCCTTTCTGAACACCTTTCCTCCCCTGTCCCACTTACTTCACACAGCGTGGGGGTGGCAAGGATTAGCTGGGAGGCTGGTTGTGCAATAGCTCTGTAAACTGTGAAGTGCTGCACAGGTGGGAGGACTGTTGTGGCCAGCCTGGTTGGAGAGATCCAGATATAGAGGTGACTTAATCAGACTTTCATTTAGGGGCTCAGATTGAGTTTTGCCTCCCTCTCTCCTACTTGCCTTGTGGCTTAACTCCAAATTCCATCCTGCCAAGGAATGGGACAAGGGAGGAAGCTTAATCCTCCCAGTACATGACTATAAGATAGGTAGATAATATTATTATTATACATATGTTGCAAGTAAATAAATGGAGGCCCAGAGAGATTAGGCATCTTCTCCCGGAGCCACCAGCTGCTGAGAGGCAGGGCTGGGATATGAACCCAAGTCTCTCCGACTCGAAATACATCAAGATCCCAACTGGGAGGGTAATGACACACAGTGGAATGAAAGCTCCATGAAGGCAGGATTTTGTAGGTGTTTGTTCACTGCTGTATCCTCAGCCCCTGGAACGGTGCCTGGCATAGAGTGACCAATAAATATTTTAAAATAACGAATGTCAATTTTAATGGAAGGTTCGGTGTTGCAAAAGTGAATTAGGAATACACAACTTATTGGGAGCTATATCTTACATCACAGTTTCGTGGAAGGTTCTGTGTGGTGGAGAATTTGGGGTGGCATTTCATTTTCACGGTAGCCCCTTCTGGCTGTTTCTCTATCCAGTTACCCCCATGACAGCGGTTTGGGCCTCAGATGGTGGTTGAGTGAAATGGATCTAAAATTACAAAATGGCAACATTGGCAGTAAAGTAAAATCCTGTAGACATATACAGATTATATTAACATGATGTCATAGAAGCAACTACTGTCTAGCTCCTTGGTAGAGCCCTTGGAAGACCTTATGAAGAAAGAACACTGCATGTGTTTCTAATCAATGCATTTTTAAATTTTATATCTAAAGATACTGGACCTTGATGTAGAGGAACCAACCTTCCATTCAGCCACTATTTACTGAGCACCTGCTATATGCGATGCACTGGGTTAGGTCCTGGCAGGCACAGAGGTCCCCCAGGGATGGCCCCTGGCCCTCAGGAGCGTGGTCAAGGCCTCGGGAGACCTCCCTCAGGGCAGCCAGGACTGTCCAGAGGCTTGCTTGGCCCAACTTGGCTCTTCCTTCTCTCCTCCCTGGCGTGAGGAGAGTCAGCACCTTGCTCCAGGAGATCAGCCCTGGGGTCTCTTTCTCTCTCCCGACTCCTACCCCCACTTCCCACCCTCTACCCCCAGCTCCCTGGCTGACTGAAAAGGTTCAAGAGGGAATCTGAGAGATTCTGTGCTGTTTGTTTTGGGTTCAATGGAATCTCATTTACACGTGTTAATTGCAACTAATTGGCACTAATTGGATGAACAGGAAACCCTCTGGGAGCACTCATACCTTTAATTTGTAGTAAATATCATTAATTAACATATGCTAATTAGAGCCAATTAACATTGATTAAGGGTTTCCAGCTACTTGGAAAGTACAACTCTGTGTCCTCCTCTCTTGGATGCCTGAAGTCAGCACAAAATTTGATACGTGAAGTCTGGCCAGGGAGAGGACGATCCTTTGGGTTGCATCTCCAGGTGGGGGACATCACAGCCTCGGCAGCCCTCATGAGCTGGGTGCTTGGAGGAGGGCACCCTGGGCAGAGGGGGCTGCAGAGGATGTGCTGCAAGGTTAGCACTTCTCAGGGAGTAGGAGGGAACAGGCAGTAGGAGGTTCTGGGTGCTGGGATGTTCTCCCCTTGGCCTGGCTCCCAGGGTGAGTTGAAAGGGCATTAGAGGGCAGCCTGGCAGGGAGGACGGGTGCATACATGCGCACACACACACAGACCTCCCTCTGACAAAAGTGTGTGGATGCTGACCTCCCCCATCTGACAGGGATGTGTAAGTCGGGATACCTCCTCTGTCTGACAGGTGCATAGATTGTGGGCCCACCTCTGTCAGACATCTCCTTTGCCCATCTTGGGATGTTTTTTACTCAAAATTGGCATGCTGTTCAAATTATCCAAGGCATTGGTGTCACATAAAACAATCATTTGCCTGGGAACGAGAAGGCTTTTAGGTCTACTTTCAGTTCTGTTGCTAACTAGCTATGAGACTCTTGGGATTCATTTTAAAAAATATATAAATTGTTTTATTTTAGTCCAATTACAAAAGAAATAAATGTTTATTGCAGAGCCCTCCTCCTCGCCCCCAGGAATACCTTTTTCTGTAACAGGGCCTCCAGGGCCTCTTTCCTTTTCTGCAGCATTCACCTCATTGTTTCATGTCCGATGTCCATCTTCACCAACGGGCTGGAAGTTCACCAAAGTCAGGGTTCGAGTCTGGCTTGTCCATTGTGGTACTTCATGGGCACTAAAAAAGCTGCTATTGAGTTAAATAATATGTAGGATGAAAATAAATTGTCAAATGAATGAACACATAAGACATAAACAAAACCACCTGTAATTTCTACCCCCACAAAGAAAAGACTTGGTGTGTGTGCATGTGTATTTTTATATATCTATATAAAGTATAAAATATATGTTATATATATAAAGCACATATATATATATATATAACACAAATATCTATGCCAAAAGGGTTAGTACGGTTTTTGCTATAATAGCTTCAAAAGTATGTTACAAACTTTAAAAAACAAAAAAATCATTTAAAACTTTAATTATTAAGATTTATTATACACTTAATTTTGAATAATACTTTTTTGTTATTTTTTTGAATAATAGATTTTTAATTTTAAGTTTCTGTTTTAGTCCCTCTGAATGAAAGTAGCAAACAGTGACTCAGAAATTAAAACTAAAATTTTATTATTAAAAATTTACAAGACTAAATGTGTGTAAAAGGAATTTAAATAATTAAACGTGCAATGGTATTTTTTTTGTAAGGTGGTAGCACTTACATTTCTGAAGTTATTAAAGCTTATAAATTGCATGAAGTTTTGGAACTTTTGGAACACTCTCTCTATACATGTGTCCTTTCTCTTTTACAGACACATCCAGAGCATGTTTTTACAGGGTTGTGTGGTATTCCAGAACACAGATGCACTGTAATATATTTAACCTGGTTGTTGGACATTTACGTGACTCCCAATTTTTTGGCTGTAACAAATAATGCCATGATGAACGTTCTTGCACTTACAACTTGCACTCATCTCGAATTATTTCCTTAGGAGTAATTCCTAGAAGGAGAATTGTTGAAGCAAGGGAAATGCCCATTTTTTAAAGCTTTTGCTGCATGTTGCCAACTTGCCCTCCAGGAAGGTTGTGCTAATTTACAGTTCCATCAGCAGTGGATGGGAATGTGAGTTCTCTGTATTCCTGCCAGCACCGGGCATTCTTCTCTTTCAACCATTGGGTAAGTCATTAAGCCGATTTTCTCATCTGTGGAATGGGGCCAGTGATACCTGCACTATTTAACTCTCCAGGCCTCTCATGTGGGAGGATGTGGGTGATTTTGTAACTTAGGGAAATGAGTATTTTCCAGACCACCTGAGAAGAAAAAGCTTTATAGCTCCTAGATCTGAGCTACTGGCTCTGATGGAAAGAGATGGGGGTCTGGGTGGGAGAGAACCTGGCAGAAACCTCACCCACAAGGGACCTCTGTGGTGGACCGTTACTCACCTAACTCAGAGAAACAGGGCCGCCCTAGAGGGGTTTGGGGTTCAGGACAATGCAAATTGCAAGGTTGGAAAGATCACCCTCTGAGGCGCTCAGCCCCAAGCAAGGGAAAGTGGATTAAAAGCGCTTGCTGTGGGACAGGCCCTCTTCTAAATGCTTTACACACATTCATTCATTCATTCAGTCCTCCCACAACCCAATGATGTAGGCACTATTATCATCCCCATTTCACAGATGAGGAAACTGAGGCTGAGAGGGGTTAATTAAGGTACCCTAGCTCACACAGCCAAGTATCAGGGCTACAATTTAAGTTTAATTTAATTTAAGTTTAGAGCCCACATTTTACCCGCTATGGGCTGCCCCCTCCCTCCCTCCTTTTTGGTGCCCACAGAACAGCTCCTGAAAGCTGTGGCTCCCGGGGTGGAATTCCCAAGGCAGGGAGCTTCTGGCTCTGCCTGGGTCTCAACAGCATCGCTGAGTGGACCCTTGTTCCCAGCTCCCTCCCCACGGACATCTGAGGTCTGAGGGAGAGCTGCCGGCGAGGTCCACAGCAGCTTAATTACCAAAGTGATTTTAATTTGTTTTTGTTAATTGAAATCTCATTAAGCAAGTAATTTACTCCAACACAGCTCAGGAGTCCACAATTCTACGGCTGAGGAGGCTAAAGGGGTTGTTAGAACTCTCCTTGATCCGGGGATTGTGCTTCTTACCTGATTCTGTGGTCTGCATGCGCTTGAGAGGGTGCGCACATGCGCCTCCTGTGGAAGGGCCCCCCAGAGGGCCAGGAGCACCCTTTCTCCCTCTTTGCCTGTACTCCCTCGTCCCTCTACCCCAGGGCCCTGGACCCCACCTGCCTTGTCCTGTACCCTGGAATGATGAGAAAGAAAAGAATCCGAGCCATCCCTCTGTAGGGTGTGTGTGCACCCATGTGGTGTAGACACACACAGACACCATTTGGTATTCAACCCTCTTTGGGCCAAGCACTGTTCTAGCATGAGCTGGGGATGCTGGGGAACAATGGGTCTTCCACTCATGTAGTAAACAGCTCCTTCTCCCCCAGACTGCCTTGGAGCCAGAAGGGCCCCCTCTCCATCCCATCTCAACCCATCTTAGGCTGTACAAGTGCTGCTCACCCCTCAAGGTTGTGTCACGGCCACTTCTCCACAAAGCATTCATTCCCTGAGTTGTCCCGGATGCACTGCCTTCCTCCCTGGCAGTGTTTTATTGGTCCCACTCTTTGAACTCATTCTACTGTAACCCAGGGAAATGTGCATTCATGGCTTCTCCTGCCTGCTGGACTGAAGCACTGTGAGGTGGTGACCTGGGCTTATTTATCTAAGCTAGAATGCAGAAGATAGAAATTCTTCTAAACTCCATGCATTACTGGTGCTGCTTAACTATTGCATGCTGAATGAACGAATGGATGAGTTGTGTCCTGCCCATCCTTCAGATTGCAGCTGAAATGGCACTTTTTAAAAATTGTAATAAGATATGCATAACATAAAATTTACCATTTTAACCATTTTTAAGTGTAGGCCACTGGCACTACGTACATTCACATTGTTGTGACACTATCACTACCATCCAGCTCCAGAACTCTTTTCATCTCTCCGAACTGAAACTCTGCACCCATGAAACAATAACTCCCCATTCCCTTCTCCCCCAGCCCCTGGCAACAACCATTTTACTCTCTGTCTCTATGAATTTGACTCTAGGAACCTCGTATAAGTGGAACCATACAGTATTTGTTGTTTTGTGTCTGGCTTATTTCAGAAATGACACTTTATTTATTTTTTTGGTGAGGAAGATTGGCCCTGAGCTAACATCTGTTACCAATCTTCCTCTTTTCTTTTTCTTTTTTCTTTCTTGAGGAAGATTAGCCCTGAGCTAACATCTGTGCCAGTCTTCCTCTATTTTGTGTGTGGGTGGCTGCTACAGCATGGCCAATGAGTGGTGCAGGTCTTTGCCCAGGATCCTAACCTGTGAGCCCCGGGTCGCCGAAGTGGAGTGCACTGAACTTAACCCACTATGCCAAAGGGTCGGCCCCCAGAAGTGACATTTTTAAGGGAGGTTTCTTCTGAACCCTGAAGTTCTGAGTCCCCTTTCATTACTAGCCTCTCACACATTATAATCCTTTGCCATTGTCATCCTTCCCCAACTATAAACTCCAAGAGGGCAGGCACCACTTGGCTTCTTCATGGCTGTGGCCCTGGCTTAACTGTGGGTGGGGGTTCTCAACTGGTGTTTGGGGTGGGCAAGTCTTTACTGAGTGGGACTGTGGTGGGAATTGCAAGCCATTTAGTATTCCCAGGCCTTGCTTATTCAGTACCAGTAGCATCCCCCCAAATAATTGTGAAAACCCAGACATGCCCTCTACATGTTTCCGACCTCCCTGGTTTGAAGCCAGTGCAAGTGCCCACACGCTGCCTGGCACACAGTAGGGACTCTGGGAGCGTTTGCAGAGTGGGTGACTGACAGCCTGGATGAGCTGTGCCTCTGACCGGGTCCGTGTTTCTGCGCGTGCATATGCGACTGTGAAATACATGTGCTGCTTCTCTGGCCTGTGCCCCTGGGTGCTCTCCAAGGTCCCCGCCACCCAGCTGCCTCCTCCTTTTGCCCCTGACTACGGCCACTTGGTCGTTTTCCAGGCCTGACATTTCGAACATGCAATGCCATATGTATTGCCACTCTCAGGTAATTATCACGTAAAATTAAGCTAGTCTTGTACATGAAACCAGTAATTAGCCAGGGATTGAAGGTCAGGGAGAGCTCGTTTATAGAGTCGCTAACAAAATGTTAAGTGGAAGTGTGTGTCAGATGGGCCAGGAGGCTGGATTAGCCGGGGTCGCAGCGGTGGGACTGGAGAGCCATGGAGACTCCTGGCTCTGCGGCGCTGGGCACAGCAGGAGGAGCTGGGGATTCACGGCTCACACGTTTCTCTTCCAGCTCTCAGTCTGGGGCCCGGCTTTGAAGGAAGGTTGCTAAGCCTGCTAAATCCTAGTGCGCACCAATGCCGTTTCCCCATTCATCCGGAAACCTGGTAGGTCCTGCCTAAATCCTGTATGTCAATCCCACCTCCTGCCTGGCTGCCCACCACCCCAGCATTTACACGTGAGACTTTCAGATCTGCTTGGATATCTGGAGCCAGGAGGATCTTTCAGGACTCAGAAACTTTGCACATGCTATTCCCTTTGCTGGGAATGCCTTTCCGTCTCTCTCAACTCCCTTATTATCAGCCTGGCAATTTTCTATTTCCTTTCCAAAAACCTCAGGCCTCACTTCTCCAGGAACCTTCCTAGGTGCCCCCCCCACACCGCCTTTATTCTAGAAGGAGCTATCTTCACCTTTGTACCATCAGCATGTTTCCACTGTTGCATTTATACTCCATGGCAATTTATTGGTGATTTTCCTGTCCCCCTCTACTGGACTGTGAAGTATTCATCTCTTCCTGGCAACCTGGAGCGGCCCAATAAATGTTTGTGGAATGAATACAGAAATTACTTTCTTTCGTTCTTTGTTCTTTCACATATTCTTCAAGCTCTGCCCAGAAGTCACCACCTCTGGGCAGCTCTCCTGGATTTCTTTCCCTAGTAGAATTAATGATGCCTTCCGTGTTCCCTTGCCACTTTGTACACACTTTTATTACAGCACTTACCAAATTGCCTCATGTGTCATGATAGGTCTACCCGGGGCTATGACGTTGCACAACTCCAAAGGGCACCATTCACAATGAGCCGTGCAATGCAGAGCTGGTGCCTGTACCAGCCCACCAGGCAGTGACCTTCTGCAGAGCAAAGACTCTGTGACTTTGCTAATATCCTACATATTATGTGCTCTCATTGGCCTCATTAGCGTCCATTCAGAGAAGGTATGCAATAGACGTACAATAAACATGTATTTAATTATTGAACAGGAACAGATGGTTCAGTGGAGAGAGCTCTAGATTTGGAGTCCGGAGAGCTGGGTTCCAGTTCTAGCTGAGCTGACTTAGGTGAATCACTCAGCCTTTCCGGTCCTCATCCTTTTAAATCAGGTCATATGTGTCAAAGTGCCTGGGACAAATTAGGTACTCCATGCCTGTCAGTTTCCCACCCTGCTTTCGTCATCTGTAAAATGAGGAATTTTAAGATTCCTTGTGGTCTTGTAGAATGATGGGCTCTCAGGACTAGAAGACGTTTTGAAATGGATCTGGTCTAACCCCTGGCATCTCCAGTAGCTGGTCATCCAGTTCTGGTTTGCACATCTCTAATGACAAGAAGCTCACTTCCTCACAAAGTAGGCCATTCTACTTTCAGACAGCTCTGCCTTAAAAAGACCCCAATATCTGACACCTGGCTTCCCAGAGTTTCCATCCTGGGCCCTGGTTTTGCATCATGTGGCCAGTCCCATTGCCCAAGAATATATACTTAGACAGTGATCTGCTAGAGGCTCAAAGACACCAGTTACATCACAATTCCTATGTGACTTGATTTCAAGCCTATTCACTCTCTTGGTTACCCTCCTCTGAGCTTGCTCCCCTTTGTCCAAAGACCTCTTGAGACGGGGCACCAGAACAGGGTAGGACTATCACCTTCCTCTGCCTAGAACCTGTGCTTCTATGACCAGGTTATTGTGACCTATTTCTCTCTCAATCCTAGCAAGCATTTCAGTATGGGAGGCAAAGCTGGGAATAAGCACAATTCTTTTAAAATTTTATTTTACATTTTAAAAGAAGTCTACATTTAAAAAAACACCATAAACAAAGCCCAAATAGAAATGACAAGCTAGGGACAAATTGTTTGTAACTCATACCACAGGCAAAGGGCCAATTTCCTTAATAGATAAAGAGAATCCACAAATCAATATGAAAAAGATCCACAACCTAATAGAAATATGAGCAAAGGACAGCAGTTAGTTGACAGAAAAGGACCAGAAAGTTGTTCTTAAATATACGAAAAGATGCTTAACTTCACTCATTGTAAGCGAAATGTAAATTTAAAATGATTAAAACAGGGGCCGGCCCGGTAGCATGGTGGTAGGGTTTGCATGCTCTGCTTTGGCAGCCCAGGGTTTGCGGGTTCAGATCCTGGGCGTGGACTTACACACCGCTCATCAAGCCATGCTATGGCAGCGTCCCACATACAAGAAATAGGGGAAGATTGGCATAGACGTTGGCTCAGGGACAATCTTCCTCACCAAAAAAAAAAAAAAAAAAGATTAAAACAATCATTTTTCACCTGTCACATTGGCAAAGCTCAAAAAGTTTGATAACGTTTTGTTGGTAAAAGGGTTAGGGAACAGACATTCTCCTACATTGCAAGGGTAAATTAGTACACCCTCTCTGGGGGGAAATTTGGCTTTATCTACTAAATTTTAAAATGCACACTTTGCTTTGATGATTCCACCTCTAGGAACGTATCCTGCAGAGCTACTCACATGTGCACCTCAGAAGGCATGCTTGACAAGGGCAGGGATTTTTGCCCGTTTTGTTCACTGTTCTGTGTGGACTGCTACCCAACACATAGTAGGTGTTTGCTAAACGTCTGTTGAATGAATGAATGAGTGGATGGATGAATATGTAAAATGACATACATTCAAGGTTATTCATTGCAGTTTTTGGTAAGAGCCAAAGACCCGAAATAAGACAAGTGTCCAACTATAATAGAATAGTATGCTGCTGTTAAAAAGATCAAGGTAGTTCTCCACGTAGTGATGTGTACGGATCTCCAAGACGTATTGTTAAATGAGAAAAGCAAGGTGCAGGAAAATGTGTGTAATAAAAATGCAGCTGGATATTTGCTTGTCTACGCACAGAACACCTTTGGAAGGAAGCTTCCCAAGTGGCCACTGTGCTTGCTTCCCGGGAAAGGAACTGGGGGCCTGGAGCATGGAGTCGGGGGTAGCTTTACTTTTCAGGGTATTCTTTTAGATTCCTTTTGAATTGTAGGTCATGTGAATGTATTACCTATTCGAATAAACAAATACAATTCAAAATTTAAAAAGAGCTGGGCTCAGGAATTAAGCCTATGCTTTTGAGTCTGTATATTTGTGTACACATGCGTGTGCACATTTCTGAGGATGTACATCTATGAGTAGGTGTGCATGCACGTGTATTTCCAATTGCTCACAACTGCGAATTAGTCTTCTGAAATGAAACACAGTTTGGGAGGCCTTCCCCTGATCATCAGTCTTTGATGGCTCCCTATTGTCTATGAAGTCCAAACTCCTTGTCCCGGATCTCTGGATCTTCTGTCATTGACCTCAACCCACCTCCCATCATTCCCTTCGCACAGTCTTTGCCACAGAAAAATGGAGCTACTTGCTCTCTCCATGCTCACATGCCAATACCCCACCTGTGTCTTGGACTGCGCTTCTTAGAAAACCAAGAACCCCTTCTCCTCCCCACCTTCCAGGCCCACCACACACCTCTTTCTCCAGGAAGGCTTCTTTGATGTCTCAAGCTGGAAATGGTCTCTCACTTTTTATCTGTATCTCTCTTACAGCATTTAGGTTTCTTTCAACCTTATATTACAGCTATTTCCATACCTGAAAACTGTTCTCCTAAGCTATTGAAAGGAAGGCAGAGTTCAAGTTTGATTCCTGTTTGTATTGTCCTCAGGGCCCAATAAAAGGCCAGGCACATAGTAGGTATTCGAGAAATGCTGAAGGAATGGATATGCCTAAGTCTGGGTGGTGGCTGATAAGTCTGTTTGGGCTTTGCATCATCTGAGTGTCATTATCGTCTTCATGGGCACTAGGGGAAGCCTTTTGCATACGTACTTGCACACGGCCTGTGTGGGGTCTTCTGTAGAGTGGCTCAGCATGACCCCACTGCAGCCTATCCACGCCCACCAGACTGGCCGCAGAAGAGGGGCCCAGACGTGACCAGACGGTGAGGCAGCCGCATTCCAGACGGATGAGGCACGCCTGGGAAGTCACATGTCTGGCTCACCAACCCACCTGCAGGCACTCAAGCTTTACAGACCCCCGGCTGACCTGGGGTTCGAGTCCTCACTCTCCCCGTGTGACTGCACAGATGGCAGCTCGCTGAGTCTCAGGGTCCTCACCTATAAAATAGGAACGGCAAGACCTGCCCCCTGGGCTGCTGTGAGGGTGGGAGAGAACGTCTGGTAGGTGCCTTGCTGAGGGCCTGGCATCGGGCAGGTTCTCAGCGGCTGATTACCTGGGAACCCAGGGCTGCCAAGCTGCAGACATGCAGAAAGCCACATCAGCCTGAGCTAAACCTAGAAAGGTAAACGTTTTGCCAAAAAACCCATATGCCAAGCAGCACTTTATTGCAAAGCCAAACAGATTTTTTTGGCTCAAGCATTGTTTGGGATTATTTTGCCACAGTTAATACTCTGTTGATAACATTCAAGGCCTACGCAGGGTGAGGTACGTGTGGTGGACACACGT
This sequence comes from Tapirus indicus, assembly GCA_031878705.1. NCBI lineage: Eukaryota > Metazoa > Chordata > Mammalia > Perissodactyla > Tapiridae > Tapirus > Tapirus indicus. The sequence continues at coordinate 25,034,339 of CM062932.1, forward strand.
GTGGACAGGCCTGTGTGCATATACAGAGACACACAGATGTGTGTGCTTACCATGTAGAGGTGTGCACATAAATTCACATGCTTGTGGGCTCCTCAACGGTCATGCATGTGAGTGTCCACACATGCGTGGGTTTGCACATGGCCATTCATGCAATAGTGCTGGCGTGACGACCTGGTAGACGGGAACATACTACCTGCATGAATAAAGGCACGTTAGAGAAATGCTGAGAAAAGACGCAGGAAAAAAGGAAAAAGAAATTTAAAGACTAAAAATGTGGGGATGGTGGGGGTGAAAGGCAGTAGAGTGTGGGGGGTAAAGGCATGAACTTTGAATCTATCCTGGGTTCGAATCCTCCCTCTGCCGATTCCTAGCTTGTGCCTTTGGGCAGGTCACTCAGCCTCTCTCTGCCTCCGTTTCTCATCTGTAAAACGGGGATTAGAATAACAGCACCTGCTGACTAGGAGTGTTGTGAGGGTTAAATGAGTTAATACACGTCAAGTACATCGTGGGCCTGGGACAAAGTAAGTGTTTGCTTAAAAAACGGTGGTGGGGGGAGTAGTTCCCACCAGGCCTCTTTCCTCATCTTCTTTTTACTCCTCTCTCGGATGTCATCTTTCAGCTTCTTTCCCTCCCTCCTTGCTCTCCATCACATCATGCTCCACCCTCCGCGGCCCCCCCACAATGTCCTGGTCTTTGCCAGAACCAGGCTGGGAGCAGGCAGCGTGTGCCATTGGCAGGGAAAGAAAGCCAAAGGGAGCAGGAGGAGGTGGAGACACTGGCTCTGAAATGTTGCTTCTTTTTCCCCCGTCCCCAGCCATGCACCCAGAGGCGGGAGGTTTGGGCGGGCAGTGAGAAGGCTCCAAAGAACAGACAATCCCAGCCATTCCCTGGTGGGCTGGGGGTCAGGCCCCCTCCTTGCTCCATCTGCCTCTGCTGCAGCCTGTGCCATCCGGCTTGCCAGTCCAGCTCAGCCCAGCCCAGCCCAGCAGGCTGGGCTTCCAGGCCGTGCCAGCCCCGGCCCAGCTAGGGGTGGGAGTCGGCTGCAGTCTGGGGTCTGTGAAGGGTTGTGCTGCTTTGTTTTATCTTTTCATATCTCCTCTTTGCTTTCAGAGCTCTGGTCTTTCCCAGCCCTGGGGCTCTGACTCCGTCCTGCGCCAGCCTCTGGCTGTCTCGTCCGTCCCTGCATCTCTGTCACCACCTGCCTGGGGTCTCCTGCCAGCTCTGGGCTCAGAGAGCATCAGGCCCTGTCAGCCTCAGCTCCTGCACACACCCCTCCCCACCCCCTGGCTGAAGGCTGGCAGTCCCAGCTTCTGGAGGGGCTGGCTCTCTGCTCCAGCTGCCCTAGGTCCAGGGTCCCTCAACCCGTTCCCCACCCCTCCTTCCCCTCTCCCCAGCTACTAGAGTCCTCTTCCCACCCCTCTGCCTCCTCCCTGCCCGGGACAGCTTGCTTCCCTCTAGGCCTTGGCTGGAGGCTCACAATGAAGCTGCCTCCCCCCACAGACTAGGAGGTGGAGAATCACCATGGCAACCAAGAAAGCCCTCCTCCCTCCACTCCCCTTCCTCTCCTGGCCTCACTGAAGGGGCTGGAGGTCTGATGGGGAGTCTGAGCTCTCAGGGATACAGGGTGGACAATGACAGGGGAAGGAGGAGCTGATGGACATTTGTGAGAGAGATGGGCTGTGGGGAGATGGCTGATGTGGGACCACAACTCTTGAGGAACAGGGTCCCAGTGTGTGACTAGGGTGGCCTCCGCCACCAGCTGAGTCCCCACATGTGGCTGTGATTCATCTGAGCAGCTTGTTAAATACAGAGACTGGGTGACGTCCTAGACCTACTAAAGCCTGGTCTCCAGAGGTTGGTCCTAGGAACCCATGTTTTAAAGATTCTCCCCAGCTGATTCCTAGGCATACCAAAGTTGAAGACTCACAGTATACAGAAGGCTGGACACCAACAGACCTGTGTTTAAATCCTAGTTTGGTCACACCAAGTCAAGTGGCAAGTCTTGTAAACCCTCCAAGGCTCAGTTTTCACTTCTGTAAGATGGGATAGTAGTACCAGTTCCATAGGGTGTTGTGAGAATTGGCCCTCATGGATAAAGCACCTTCCACAGAGCTTGACTGCCCACTGCCTCCTGCTCTAGGCTCTGTCATCTCCAGGGGGATGGGCAAGGTCTGTGGGAGAGCATGACCCCCTCCCCGGGGGCCTGCCATGGCCTGGGTCTTCTCTGCCATTACGTGCTACAAGATACTGCGAATTCTCCACACTGGAGCAACACGAAATCATTAAGGCAAAACAATAAATAAAGGCCTAGAAGTTATTATAGAACTGACAGCACACAACACTGTCCTGCAAAGCAAATATGAATTATTTCAGAACATTTTAAAATGAAAAATCCCCTCTTCTTCCTGCCGGGCCCTGTAATCCATTAACTCCTCTTCGCACCCCCTGCGCTAGGGTGGAGAGTGACCAGGCCCGGGGGAGGTCCCAGAACAGGCTTCCTGTGCCCTGGGCGGACCTGTTCCTCCTGCTGAGTGAGACTGGAAGCCAGCCTGCTGCTTCTCTGGCTGTGAAGGCTTCTGGTTCGCTGAGAGCATCTCCCTGTGCCTCGTCTCCACCCGGAATCAGTGAACCGCTGCTGCCGCTAACAGGGTGCACATCGTTCACGGCACACAGAGCCTGCTCAGCAGCTTCTGGAAGATGGGCTACAGTCCTCCCATTTTGGAGATGGGGAAACAGGTTCAGAGGGTACAGGGACAGGCCCAGGGTCTGGTAAATGGCAGAGCTAGGACTCAAGCCTGGGTCTTCTCACTCTTGATTCACATGAGATGAGATGAAATGAGACAACGCATGCAGAGCGCTTCCGCGGCACACTCTAAAACTATTACCACTATTGTTGTTGTCATTATTTCTAAGTACTCTTTCTACTATGGTCTAGTTACCCAGTGCTATGGTGGCACTGCTGTGGCCACTTGCCAGTTTTGACTGTCCAGCATGGACCATGTTCTGCTGGTAAGAACACCCCTTTCCTTCGGAGGACTGCCCTCTCCTTCCCAAGTCACTTGATGAGCTATCAGTCCCTGTACCATGCTCTCTCCCGGCCGCCGGTGAGGACATGAGATCCAGACTTGCTCAGTCGTAGTGCCCCATCCTTCTGACCACAGGGATTGGACCTGAGCTTGAACCATCAGAATATTTAGCTGGGATTTTATATACAGACTCTGAGAGAGGCAAGTTTCCCCCATCTCCCTCACCAGCTCCATGGGCCGTGCCCCGTCCTTCCTCACCCATCTCCCCTGACCCAGCATGGTGGAAGCCCGTCCCGAGATGGCGAGGATGTGGCCAGCACGTAGAGAGAAGCAGAGCTGAGGGATTTGGGGATATTGCTTGAGTGCCTGAATCTAGCCCCACCTGCCCTTCCCAGTTACATAGGCCAAAAATTTGCCCTTTTGGATTAAGCTAGATTAAGTTGGGTTTCTGTCACTTGCTCTGATGGGTATAGGTGCTGTGTATGTGCGTGTGTGTGCTGTGTGAGTATGTGTGTGTGTGTGCAGTACATGTCCTTTAGCAGTGTAACCCAGAGAGTCAGGCCCTACCTAGGAGAATGAGTGTGGTCTCATCACCTCCTTATCCCTCCAGGGGTGTAGGAGCCTGCACCTGGGGTATAATCCCAGCACAGCCATTAATTTGCCCTCTGGGTGATTTGGAGTAAGCCCCAATTTCTGGACCTCAGCTTTTTGTGAAATGAAGGGTAGGACTATATTATCTTAAAGGGGCCTTGTACTGCTAATATTCTAGAACGCGTTCCAGGTGCCAATGTGTACTAGGCATGGCTAAAAGGACCCTCCGTGCTCCCACCTCTGCCAGCCTCTTCACTTTCATCTCCCACAATTCTCCACCATCATCCCATTCGCTTGTACTCTCCACACCTCTGCAGCTCTAAATCCTCATTTACTTGTAGCTCCTTGAACAAACCTCCATCCATCCATCCACCCGCCCGTCAAACAAGCTTCTGAAATGTGTCAGGCACTGTCCCAGACACCGTAGGTACCACACAGTCCTTGCCCTCATGGAGCAAACAAGTGAATGCAAGTGTGTTGAGAGTTAGGGAAGGGGAGATGTAGGATGTTATGGCAGCATCCAGAAGGGGGCTGTGGCTCTCTTTGAGGAAGGGATAGCTCTTTAAGGCAAGCCTTGAAGATTGAATAGGGAATAGTCAAGGGAAGGAGGGGAAGAACACTTCAGGAAATTGGAACATAGAGAGTGTTAGGGGTAAAAGAAAGCTCATAATGGAAAGTGCATAGTCAGCAAAAGGGAGAGGAGTGTCCAGAGACGTTGGTAAGAGGCAGGCAATGATAACGATCCCTCTGCCACTCCATCCACTTGGCAAACTCCTATTCATCCTTAAAAACCCTGCTGTGATATCACCTCCTTTGGGAAGTGCCCTCCTGACTCTGGAGTTAATGGCTCTTTCCTCTGTACGTGGCTTGGACTTCTGTTATTGCCCCTGTTCCCCTGCCCTATAATGACCTCTCTCCACGTTTATCTCTCCTCTTAGAATGTATGTTCCTTTAGGACATAAAGCTGTTTGTAGTTGCAGTGCCTGGCACACGTAGATACTCAACAAACGCTTTTGGACTGCAGTGAATCGCACGGTGTGTATGCAGCCATGAGATAACTATGTGTGTGTTTAAAGAAGAGGCGAGAAGAGTGACAGGCGTGTGTGTGGGGATCTGTGTTTGGATTTAAATTCAGCAGTGTTTCCAGAGAGCTGTTTGGACTCAGTGGACTGTGACAAGCTGCTGACCATTTTCTCAACACCAAGAACACTCGCTCGGCTGGAGGGTGTGAAGCTCGCTGGACCTGAGGCTGAGCGCCACCTCCCTGCTCCCCAGCCCTCCTTGCTTTCCTGCCCTCTCTCTTCACGGCCCACCTGAGGGTCCTCGGGTATTCAGGGCTCTGTGGTGGGGTGAGGCGGTGGGCTGAGGCTGTGGCCCCCATCAGGATGCCCACTGGCGGCTGGTCAACCTGGCTTCTTTGGCGAAGAAGCTGATCAAGGGGGGCCCCAAGCCAGGGGAGGCCCTTTCTTCTAATCCATATCGACTGCTCCCTCCTTTGCCTGCCAGTTTGTATCAGGTGGTTGTCTGTGTCGGTGACGGGAGAAATGGTCCCACTTCTGATGAACCGCGAGGGTATGACTGGGAGGTGGGCAGAGGAACAGCCCGACACAGGGAGAGACATTTAACCAGCCAAGCTCCCCTGGAAAAGGGCTGCCTCAGTGTTCTTGACCTTCTTTATCTACTTAAACTCCCAGAGGGCTAGTCCTTTCCTGAAGCATGAGAGGACAGCCAGTGGGGAAGGGAAGAGGAAAAATAAGCTACTCGCCCCTCCCCCCCACCACGTCACCTGCAAGCCAGGCCCAGAGCAGAGGTCCTTTACCGTCCCACCAACCCAAGGCGTAATACTCCCCCTCCAGCCGTTTCCATCAGTCAAGAAGCATGTGGTCTGCCCCCTGCTTTCAGGGTGGGAGCACGCTGCGCCGTGTATGGAGGGTCTGCTATGTGCAGGCTCCTGGCGCAGTCACGTTGAATTCTCTGAACAATCCTGGGCAGATACTATTATTGTCCCCATTTGGGAGATGGGAAAACTGAGGCTTCAAGAAGTTCAGAAGCATGACTGAGAGCTTCTGTGCTCTTCTCTCCTGTTCTGCCTCCCTAAGGCACTGATGCCTGACCTCAGGGAGCCACCCCATCGAGGAAGGAGATAAGACACTTACACCTGAAGATGTAAATGGCCACAGTGCCAGGCAAGGCCTCCATTTATGAATATGTGACCCACAACCACCCCTTCCCCAACGACTGCCCTGGGGCTCTCTAGTCCTCGGCCCGGACTCCCTGCCCTTGCTCTCTGTTTCTGAGGATGCCTGGGTTCTCTTCTTCCTCTTCCTCTCCTTCTGGCCACTGATCCCCAGAAACTTACTCCTTCTGATCTTGCCTTGGTGCAAGAAGAGGGGGGAGGCCCCTGCTCCATCGTCATTCTGGGGTAGGAGGGAAGAAAGGGGGACAGATCCTGCACCTGGAGGCACAGGTTGGACCTAGAATGACCTTTCCCTTAGCTTTCCCAAGGTGACAGTGACCTGGAGCAGATCATTTAAGCTCTGTGAGCCTCCGTTTCCTCACTTGTGAAATGAGGCTACACCTCCCAGAGTTTCATAAAGGAGATTAAATGAGGTAATGTGTCTACTGCTATGTTGCAGGCACTCAAGGAAGGTCTAAAATGAAAATAATGAATTAGAGTTTGGCTGGAGGGGAGGGTCCGGGTGCGGTGGGGAGGGAGAGAGAATGGAGCTGGTGTGCATGGAAGGGGTGGGGGGGATGAGGGGAGTAGAGCGGTGTTGAGGGCACGGAGAGACTGTTAAGCTGCATCACAGGAGTAAGGCTGGGAGGGAGGGGTTGGGGAGGGTTCTGAATGCGAAGCTGACTTTAGACTTTGTCCTATGGATTAATGGTTTTCACACATGGGGTCCTTTGTTCAAATGAAGTCCTGTTTGGAAGTCCAATAGGGCAGGCAGATAAATGGTTGGAAGAGACTGGGGGTTTCCAGAGTTCTGCTCTTCAACCCCCCTCTCCACCACCTCTGGTCCTAGGAAGGGCTCCAGGGAACTCATAGGCTACACCGAGCAGGTGTTAAAAGCCACCACAGTGGAGAGTGAGAGAGAACCAGGAGACCTAAGCAAGGAGGGCTGGGGGGCTCCGTGTTCCTGTCCTTGGGCTTAGTGGGCAATACTCAGTTACCCTCATGAGCTCCCTTGTCCTCGCCCTGTATGCAAACCAACTGTGGCATCTGCTGGGAAGGCTGGGCCGAGCTCTCAGTTCTCTCCCTGGACAGATGTGAGAGTCACCAGGAAACCCTGGGAAATGAAGCTGGGTGTCCCTGGTGAGGTCCAGGTGAGGGAGTGCAGTAGGCCTTGCTGCTGGCATCTAGGCTCCAAGGTGGGAGCCTCGTGGGGTGCACCACCACATGGTCAAGGGCCTGCTGCCTCCCTCCAGCATTTCCCCACTGCCACCGACATGCTCGGACGGCTGGGCACTTCCTCTCTTCTGTTCCACTTCTCCACCTGGCCAGCTCCTGCTGTCATCCGGCCTCGGCTGGGACACAGCTTCCTCCAGACAGCCCTCCTTGTCCCTTCCACCCTGCCCTGGGCTAGCCTCTCATGTAGCAAGAACCCCTGAGTGCCGTAATTGCTCATTTCTCTCCCTTCTCTGCTCGGTTTTCAGTCGAGGGCACAGTAGGCTCTGCCTGACGCAGAGTAGGTGCTTAATAAGTGCTGGTGAATGAATGAATGAATGGGTCTTACTCCAGCATGGGTGCAGGGAGAGATCAAACAAGAGCGTGGGCCCCCGGTGGATGCGTGATGAACTTCTGAAGGAGGACTGCTGAATGGGACGAAGGCCCAGCAGGGGGAGGTTGGGAAGAGAACCCAGGCACTGGGGTTCCCAGGCTGAGGGTGGCACAGCCCCACGAGGCGTGTCTACCTCTTTTCACCCCCGTGTCTTGCCCTCCAAGCCGTACTTGCTCTGGGTGCTCTAGTCTGCCCACCACTTTGCGTGCCCACCTCTGTGTGTGTGTGTGTGTGTGTGCATATGCTGAGGTGTTAGGTAGATCTTCGTGTCCCTGGCTCTGAATGAACATGAGTGGGTACAGAGCTGCCTGGGTGTGTGTGAACATGTATACATGTGGCAGCAGTATGTTTGGTGTGCATGTGTGTCTTTATGTATCCAGGTATGGGTGTGACACCTCTGCATGCACTGCTCTGTAGGCAGAACCTGTCCAGGCATGTTTTTATATCTGTGAGTGTGTATGTGCTTGCACAGACATGAGTGTGCCGACTGGGGCCGTGTGGGGCTGGGTGGGTTCTGTCACTGTGCCCTGATTAGCCTTGGCTTGGAAATATTTAGGTGACAATTTACAGCTGCACCCGACCCTGGCCTCTCTGCCCTGTCCCGTGTGTGCTGCCGCGGCTGCCCCCTGGCCCCTGCCCATCCTCTGCCCCCTGGCCACATAACTGTGATTTATTGCTGGCCTGTGGGGAGCGGCCCCCTCCCTGCTGCCCACCTCTCCGCAGCTCCTGCACCAGATGGGCTGCCTGCTGCTCCCTGGAGCAGCTCCGCCGGGGAGGGTGAGGCCAGGCCCGCCTTGGGCCCCTCCCTCACCACTGCTCACCCCCTCTCAGATGGTCCCTGTCATCCTGTCCTGGCTTGTTCTTGGCTATTGGAATTGTGAACTGAGATGGGGAGTCAGAATCTGTGACATAGAACAGAAACTGCCCCCAGTTCTCCATTCATCTCCACCCCAGACATAGATAGACAGACAGATGGACAGATACACACAGATAAAGCTACCAATAGGTCCTCATCCAAGGATGCTCATAGGGTCAAGTCTGACAAATGTATGTGCATGTGCGCATGCACACACACACACACACACACACACAGTGAGTGTTTGTGGGGGATCTGCATATGTATGGGGGCTGGGAAAGGAGCCAGGCCCCCTGCAGCCAGGCCTAGTCCCCCCTGCGCCCTGCTCCCTGCCTCCCTTCCTGTGTCTACACTCCCTGATGCCAAAGGGTATCTTCTCCACCTCGTGCCAATCGATTATGAAGGTCCACTCAACCAGCAAGGGCATTTCTGGGGGTGTCCCGGGGTGGGCCCTTGGGGGCTGGAGTCCCCCCTTGCACTCCCAGGCTGGCGTTGCTGGGTGCAGGGGGGTGGTAGAGAGACCCCGGGCTGTGTCAGGCTGAAGGTGAGAGCTGGAAACAAAAAGATTGGAGTAAATTATTATTCCCCCCATGGCTTTCCCAAGGAAAGTGGAAGCAGCAGCCTGAGGCCCGTTTTCCTATTTGATGGGGAATCAGATAAATGGCAGGCAGCTTGCTCTGATAAGGCCTTGCTCTGGGCACAACCTCTCTCTCTGAAACCCTCTTACTATGCATAGAGGAAGGCTATCTGCGCAGCTGCACCTTGACACAAATATATCTGCACCCGAGATGAAGCAATTCCCCCAGAAATTACAGCAGGGGGATTGCATCTGAGGAGGGGGCCCTGGGGAGGGGTGGGGGCTATGAGGGAGGGAGGGAGGGAAGAAGGAGAGGCCGGGGCAGACAGGGAGGAGAAGAGGGAGGCGGCTGGAAGACTGGGAGTAGGGAGGAAGGTCAAGAGGACTGTGCCTGGGAGGGGCTCAGAAGCATCTCTGTACAAAATTTATACATTCTTCTCCCTCCGAGCAGCTTTCATGGAAATATTCTTTCCCTCCTGCATCATCTTCTTAATAGGGCACCCTCACCGCACCCTCCTCATCCCCCACTGCTGCCCTTACCACATTCTCCTCTGTCCATAGAATTAAAAATATAATACGTGGACAATAAAATAGATTTCACAATTAGTCGCCTAAACGGAGGTGTCTCCCCTGCCTTAAAATTTTTGTTTTCGGGGGTGGGGTGGGGTGGTAATTCGATCTAAATAAATAAGTACATAAATAAATATTTTTGAAAAGATGAAGAGTACAGAGTTCTGACTGGGCATTTGAAACACTTTTCTAACTTGTCACATGGCTTTGTGTGTGTGCACATGTGTGTGTGTGCATACATGTAAGTGTGCAAAAACATGCACGAATATGCCTGTGTGTTTGTCTGGGTGTGTTCTCATGTGTGTAACTCTTATGCACACAGGTACACATGCTCTGCTCTTTTCACTTAGTCTGGCAACACACCACACTCTCCCTCTCTCCCCTGCCATCGGTGTCTGCCCATCTCTGCCCAGTCTGAAGAGCTGGAACTTCCAGCCTCTTAGGAGGTTGCCGGGAAGCCTCCTGACCCCAGTAAGAGAAGCTTAAGTGAGAGACATCCCATCAGGCACAAGGGTCCCCGTCTCCTGCCAGATCCCCCCTCCTCCCAGCTCCTCCTTGGCCGGGCAAAGGTGCCCAAGGGTGCTGGCAGCAGGCTTGGCAGGATAAGCACATGGGGGAAGGGCAGCAGGGCCATGTGGGACGGGGGTCCTCTCCACGAAGCTCTGGGTCCTAGGGTTGCAGAGTGGGCTTATTGGGGTGGAATGGGCAACAGGAGGCATTGCATGTGCACGGGGGCCTGTGAGAGGAAGAAGTGGAGTGTGAGTGGATGCGTCCATGGTCCCCTCCCTCCCCACACTGGCACCTGCCTTGGGTCTGACTGTTGAGCAGCTGCGAGACACAAGAGTCAGCCCAACAGATGCCACGGCCCAGCCTTTGTCTGAGTGAGAGAAAAATCACACCCTCCCCTTAAGCCCCTGCGGCGGCTGAGATGGGGAGGTTTACCCATCTCACCCTCCTGCTCCATCTCCAGCCCTGGAAAGCAACAGGGGCCTTTATCTTGCCCCCCACTTTCTGGGAATTGGAGGGCCGATGGGGAAGATGCAGGAATGTGAAGGTTTAGGGGAGAGATGCTTTCAATTCCTTTGCCCAAATTGTGTGATAAATTCCCAGAACCCACCTATGTCAGGGAGTGGTGGTGTTGGCAGCGGGTGGGGAGACTCCGTCATGTCCACCTAATGCAATTGGAAAAGGGCGGAACTGGCAGGCAGGAAATCAGCCTTCTAGTTCTCTCTCTGTCACTTCTCTGTGGCCAGTTAGTTT